>OZ018413.1:19134177-20399828 GCA_963969595.1 Neckera pumila
TATGGGATATATAAAACACATAAATTGTATTACAATTAGAAGTTGCATGAAGATATCATGGAGGACATGCAAAATATCCCAACAAACATGTTGGTGTTGTTCACAACATTGGTGCAAACATCTGTAGTCATGAATTTATGTGCAATATGATTACAGCCTTTGTGCACTACAATAAAGGGCTTAAACATGAATGCAAAGTATGCATGTTCATATTCTTGCAGACATTGCTAAAGGTAATATCTAATTCCAATGGATATATGTGAGGATGTTTGCGAACGTTAACATTGACGTCCGTGACTCCAATGTAGGGAAGGGCACGTCTTCGACAAAGAGCAAGCACAAATAGAAGACATTCAGATGTTGGAGATGGTATTGTCATCTCCATTGACGTCTGTAGAAACGTGTGGACATCAACTTGGAAGTCTACAAAGATAGTGCATGACATGTGTCAAAGCACTCCAACATGATATGCTGTTCGCTAAAACGTAAGGAATTACACATTGTACAACATACGTTAGGACGTCCCAGTCACAGGAAGCTCATGATAATGTTGCCAAAAGTAATGTCTGCAAAAGCATCTGTACGTCCCAGATGATGTCTACAAGAACATCCATGAATGTGATGCAGTTGGACCCCCTATGCTGACGTGTCATGCCATGTCAACTTTTTGGTGTCCATGTCACTAAATTTCCATGTCATCAGACACGTCAGGTGCCACATACGCTTTTTGGTGTCCATGTCACTGAATTTCAACGTCACCTGAAACGTCAGGTGCTACGTCAGCTTTTTTTTTCCTACCCGCTTGTCCTTCTTTTTTTTTTTTCACCTAGGGCAATTATTTTATCCTAGACCGTAGTAATTTCCACTGACTTATCCAGAGTTAAAATGGACCAGGGATGCTGACGTGGCCATGACTGTTTTCTTGAATGATTTTTAAAACACAAATATGTCTGCAGTAATGTCTTTAAAAACATGGTTGTTCTTGGTAGCATCCAACTGTTGTAACGGTAATTTTCTTCTGTTTCTCACAACATCCACGGAAATTTACAATTTTGTGGCTTTTTTCCATTAGACATCTCAACGTTTTCTTGGACGCATTATGCCAGCTTAGACATGCTATGTTTTTGGTCAGACATTAGAAAAAACACGGGTTTCTTATAGTGAACCTTGCCAACTATATTCAAGAACATTATGAAGTAATTTCCAGTCTAGTCTTTGCTAGAATCAACTTCCACCATTATCTTTGTGAACAAATCATGTCAGACTAAATTGCATTTTTATAATAGGGTTGGATGCAAAATTACCACTGCCATCTACAAAATTAGTATCACAACTAAATTTAAATCTTTTTGAGAAATATTGTGAAATTTCAATCTACACCAGTTTAATTATTTCACAATTGGGTGACTTTGATAAATTAGTGTCACATGCACTAATAGGACAACTCAATGTATAGGTATAATTTTTAATTTTTTAAATTTGTTAGGTTGTTATTGCAGACTGTGACTTTTGGAATAAGTTTTTTTAAAATAAAACAAAACATGGATAATTTGTAAACATTCAAAAAAGTATTTGTTTGAAAATTTCAAACCTAGAAAAATGTATCTCAAAAAGTTATGCAAGGTCAAAGAGTGTTGAAAAAGGGAAGAAAACAGACCTTTAGGGATATCTTTTTTTAGAAAATATTAAAAAAATCCAAAAAAATCCAAAAAAAAAACATTTTTCCTTATTTGAAGATGCCTCTTTTCAACTATTTTCATCTCTGGGAAAAAAAAATTGTGTTCTCTGCATGTGCGTAAAGGTAGTGCACTTTGAGCATATGTGGAAGGTGGACATTTTATTATTTTTGGAAAATCTCTTTATAGGCTTGTGTAACTTTAGTAGAACTCCTTGTCTTCCAATTTTCACCTTCAAGTTTGCATTTTTTGGGTCGGAAATATTACTAAACCCCCTCCAAAATGGCCAAGGTAGACATCCAATTAGGAACAATTTTAAAATCGTAAACTAATTTGAAAAAATTTGAAAAATTACTCAATGTCTAAAATTTTTAATTGTACCTTCAGATCAAATTTCATAGAGAATAGACATAAGACGCAAAAATTATGAGCAAAAAACTACTTGTCCAAGGCCAAGGGGATAAAAAAAATACAAGTGTTTCTTGCAACGACCCAGTATTGAATAGTGACCAAGTATAAACATGCCGTAATTGTCCGGTAGGAGTCAAGTTTGAGAGCATTGCCACCCATTCACAGAAAAGGGACAAAAGAAGACCAGTCACTCCAAAGTGAGCTCTCCAAACACTAGGTCCCATCCCCGTCACGCTTTGACCCAAGCTTGATCTTATTGGCTTTGTTGGTTGTGGGCCATTTCTTAATTTCTTTTAATAAATTAACATTTGGTTGGCTCTTGGTTATGACGAGTCATTAAGGTAAAGCCACCCACAATTGACTGAATAAGGAATTCTTACATCATCTGGAGTAGTGAAGGCAAAACAAATATTTTTTAGAGATACATCGATAGAAATGACAAAGATTGCACAAAATTTGGTAATTTTATTGCTTGAACTGAAATTACTATGAATTTTGGGAGGCGAAAAGTATTCTAGATCCATGGCCAACCTCTAGACTCTTCCAATTCCGATCATTCAATAACTTTTTTCCTAATCGTTGTTTGCTACTTTCTTTGTCACAACTTAGGACATGTGTCATGTAATTATTAGTTCCAACCTTGAAAAGGAAAAAACAAACATTCTAAGCTTTGTAAAAAATATGTGCACCTATAAGGTTGATACACACAAATGCGCCACTGACCTTAAACCGCCATCTATACTCTTTGTACATCTCCAAAATCAATTATATACCTATGTAGAAGAAATGCTTTTAGAACCAAACTTTGTTCATTAATAACTTTTACATTTAGTATTCAAATGCTACATTCATTGGTGCTTTGCAACCTCCTTTCACTTGCCAACAAGACAATATGAAGATCTGACCAGCTTAGTAATAAGTAACTGCATCCATATCCGATCATTTAAGCAATTTTGAAACAAATCATGAATAGTATGAAGCAATGCAAATTTTTCCCAAATAGGAAGATAGGAGATATGGAGACTGTAATTTTTTGGTAATTTTATTCCCAATGCTGAAATTATTGTGATTTTTGGAATTAAAAAAAAAAGCCGAATCCATATCCAGTGTTTAGAGTCTTCCAATTCCGATTAATCAAGAGAATAATTTCACACTCACTACTTTCCGCATACTTTATAACACTTTAGGACATGTGTCATGACATTCTTCGTTCCAAAATTGAAAAAGAGAAAAAAAAAACATGCCAATCTTCAGTTGTAAACCTGTTCCAGCTTTGGTTGGAAATACATGCATGCTACAAGTCGGGTTTTAGACCCTGGTTGGATATAGGTGTTTCTACCTTAGTAAGTAGGCACAATACCAATTTGTGGCGGTTTTGGGTGTATCCACCTTAGGTTGGAAATGGGTCACTGGTTGGGAACGGGTGGCTCTACCTTAGTCCTTAGTACATGAGTTTTGTCTTGTTTAGGCGTAGCTTCCCCTGTGAATGGGTGGCGGACACGGAAGCAACCCGGGAGCTACCGGGCACTGGCCAACCCATTTCCGCAACGTTGTTTCTGGGGAATGGGTGGCGATGCTCTGAGTGAAGCATCCCAAGTTCCCAAATCCCGACTCCCATAGACGCCGGAACAACGATAAAGTTAGTGGAGGTACTGGCAGAGTGGGTCCTGATGAGTCTTCGGAACTTCCCAAGGCAGTTGCAGCGCGGAAGACCTCGAAGTTGAATTCCAATCCCTGCAGCCAATATGCAGTAATATTCTTGTCATGGGCAGTCCAAGAGAAGCCCTGAAATGCAAAGACTATAAGAAGCCATCGCATGGCTTTCAGATGCAAAATATCAGAGTGACAACCTCTTCAGTGCAATCATTTTCTAAGTATTCATTTTTTGGGGAAGGAAAGCTTGTGCAGACACCAGCTAGAAATGGCGCCCGGGGAAACGGTGGCTGTGACAGGGGCTTCGGGATTCATCGCCTCGTGGCTGGTCAAGACGTTGTTGGAGAAAGGATACAATGTGAAGGGTACCGTTCGGAATCCAGGTGAGGACTTCAAATGTGGAAGTTTCTAAGTAGTGTGGAAATTTTTATTATGAAATGTCTCAAATTCACGTTTGTTGTGTACGTGAGTATCCGTTTCCGTATTATCACTTTTGACTAACTAAGCTGTTTGCTTGCGTCCTCGGCTGCAAGATTATTTGCATGGCAGACATAAGTTTTACTACACTGATTTATCCTATTAGTGAGGCGTCACATTAGTGTCGGTCGTTTGCTGCAAAATTATTAGAAGAGGGTAATTTGTAGATTGGGCTACACTGGTGCATCTTAATTTAGCTCACAATATTCAGAGTGCTCGTCCAACTAACTTCCGCTGGTTTCATAGTTTTGATCAGGGCTTGCAACAAGGGTTCAGACCAGTGAAAATTTACTGTGAAGTAGCTAGGAATGTACGCCTGGAATCGCTGCTTAAAATGAATGTTTTGTGTATATTTCAGTTGACAATTCAGTTCAGTGTGCACGTACCTATCTTAATTTCGAAATTGGCCATTAATTGTGATTGTATGAGCACTTTCGGGTGGATAATGTCGGGACTCCTACGGTTTTCTTTCTAATTTTCACTTCATTTTGACCAACACATGCTGAATGTTCGTCACTGCTTCTGGAGATACCAATTTCAGTCACCTCGATCGTCTGAATGTCTGAAATCGGTCAATTCTAATGTCTAATGTTGCTATCTTCTCTTCTGTATCGATCCCATTATGCACTACATGCGATATTTTGTTCAATGCAGGTCGAGTGGAAAACTTTAGTATCACATTAGAAGAGCGTCTGATCGTGATTACTCCCCAATTAACCCTTTTGATAAATTTCTGAGAATTCTAGAATTTTTTCTTGCGCTGGGTGTTGTGCAGAGAAGGCGAAGTTCTTGCTAGAGTTGCCAGGTGCCAAGGAGCGTCTGCAGTTGTGCGCAGCTGATATCCTCATCCCAGGCTCGTTCGACTCCATCTTTCAGGGCTGCGATGGTGTCTTCCACACTGCATCTCCCACGGTGTCCTTGAAGCCTGGTGACACTCTGGCTAACCCCGAAGTAAGTGAAGAGTCATTTGTTGACATTTGCTGAAGCATCGTTGCACCTCGTTTCGTAGTGTAACTGCACTAGAGATTTTTCGTATTTGAGTATTTTGGATCCTATTAAGGGTTGGGGCTCAATTTTTGAGTGGTAATAACAACTGTACATAAGAACGTACTCATACTTTTTCATTTCAGTGTCAGTGATGCAATTCCTAGCTTCTCTCCTTCACTGAAGAGACAAAAATGAATTCTATTGAAAAGTATAGTGATTGGGAGAAATATTGAGAATCTTGAAGAGTGTTGACAGTGTTGTAAGTACCATTTCCATCACATTTCTAGCTCCTCTGAATTGTGAGGATTTTGAAGACTATAATTATTGGCGGCTGACTTGTGTGAATGAAATGCAGGCCGAGCTCGTTGAGCCAGCACTCCAGGGGACATTGAACGTGCTGGAATCCTGCGCCAAGGCACGCCCAAAGCGCATTGTGCTCACCTCATCAATTGTGTCTCTTCTCATATCACCAAAAAATGTTCCAGGAGCGGTCATTGATGAGAGCTTCTGGAGTGAGCCTGACATTATTCGCGCAAAACTGGTCAGGACCAATAGAACTCCTCCCAGAATTCATAAGTATCTAGACGTTCATGCATGTTAGATTGTCATGCTTTGGTATGCATTTGTCCCGTGCATTGTCACGCTTTCAACTGTTTTGGAGCCACATTATCTAATATCTAATATGCCTATTATTTACTTATGTTACAGAGTTCAGAGTTTGGAGCCTACACTCTGGGCAAGACGCTGGCCGAGAAAGCGGCCTGGGACTTTGTGAACAAGCACGACTTGAACATGGTGGTGATGAACCCCGTCTTTGTCGTTGGTCCCTCGCTGTTGGATACTATGAACACGACGAACGAATTTCCGTATATTATTATTAATGGTACTAATTTCTCCCAGATGTACTCTCCTGCACCGTTAATCAATTACGCAATTTGTGGTCTAGTTATTTCCTAATTCTGTGGAGGATCCTATGTCCATCATTTTGACTTTTTAAATTTTTTAAAGTTTCAAGCTGTTACTGGGTTGGCTCCAACTGAAGAGTGTACTAGACTAATGGTGGTCAATTTTGCATAATTACGGTTTTTTTCTTTTGGTAGAAAGAAATCTAGTTTCTTATGCAAATCATCACTTTTATCAACCCTCCCTGAAGTTCTAAAAGGCTTCTAGATAGAACAGAAATTTCGTTGAAACCTGGTGATCTACTTAGCTAATAAATGTCATGTCTGCAGCGGTGATTCCTGTGTGCATATGGACTGAAATTGTGACTGGTCTCCATGGAAATGGTCCATGTGTTTCAAGAGAAAAATAATAAAAAGTGACTGGTTGCTTCCTGCAGGAACCATGAAAGACATCCCCAACAGTGTGGGTTGTTGGGTTGGTGTGAAGGATGTGGTGAAGGCACACATTTTGGGGTATGAGAAGCCTGAAGCCGAAGGCCGCCATATCCTTAACGCAAAAGTGATGCACTACGGTGACTTTGCTGCTATTCTGAAGAAGCTGCTTCCACAATACAACATCGAGACCAGGTACAAAATTGCACATTACAGTCCTCCGCATGCCTTCTCATGTTTTCACAGTTTATATTTTTGGACACAAATGCCAATCAAAGTACATTTCATTGCGAAACAGGAGCACAGAACACCCCTTATGGCATTTTTTCATGAGTATACTTGGATATGCCAGTACTTCTTGTCCTTCAGATGGATTGGTATTTAGATCCTTTGGATTACATTACCTAACCCTTAGGGAGCCTAACTGCAAAGTTAGCAGGGCTCAATTTTCGAATTTAGCTCACCATAATATCTTAAGCCAATAAGTCATTTCTTTTCCTAGGAATTTGCATTGAGAATCCAAAGACTAGTTGCTTTCATATATTGAGAGTTTTCGATGTCTTTTGTGCAATACAGGGAAGATGAGAATCAGAAACCGCGAGCTTCCCCATTTGTCCTCTCCACCAAGAAAGCGAAGGACTTAGGAGTAAACTTTCAGCCCTTGGAGGAGGTTCTTCAGGAAATGATTGCAAGCTTCAAAGAGCACAAGTTCTTGAAATGAATAGTTTGTATGCGTACATTAGTGCAGTAGTACACTGTCTAGACTGAAGAAGAGTGATGTATCCAATAATATCAGCATTAGAGAAAATTTTGGGTCTCTGGAGGGCTGCTTCATGAGAGGCAAAGGGGGTCTGAGTTTATTTAATTTGTATTTTTCAAGACGAAAGGAATTTTATTCCCTTATTTTCGCTCACTTGGCATGCTAGAGTCTAGAGAGATGTGATTGGAGAATTATGATAATGTTTGTCGTAGCACAGAAAGTACAAAATCCTTCTCTAAGGCCTTAATGAACCCTAAAGTGACTCGTGTATCGTTCCGCAGAGATCTCGGTGTAATTCTACTAAGTGGCCGGAATGCAGTGAATTGGTATCCCAAAACAAACCCCAAGTACTAGTCTAGACCGAATCCAGCTCCAGTAATCCGGAACTGGAAACCCCTTTCCCAATTATATATCCGGTCTAGAGTATGTAACTATATGTAATAAATTCGAGTTTAACCTCTGGACCAAGAGGGATCTGCAACTTTGGGCTTCAGGAAGGAAGCTTAACTCCTACCCTCCGAGTTTTAACGTGTCAGAAGATCCACGATATAAATTTGAAAAGAAAACTTTAACAAGAACAACAAGAAAGAGACCATCCTCACAACTAGACCAAATGGGCTACGCAGGCTAGCAGGTCATGCAAGAAAGTCTGGATTCTCCTAACAATTACTACAATGACAGACTACAGGACAACCCACGGCCTAGGTAGAGAAAGGGCGTCAGGAAAAATTGGGAGAGCTATAATACTTCTTGACAAAAGCAGCTTTTTGACAAAAAGCCAGCTCTAATCCTCGCAAGGAAATCCTATTGTATCCTGTCTAACACGCACTCTCTTCAGGGACCGGATACTTCTTGTATCCGGGTTTCACTTCCTCCTTACCCAAATCTGCATGATCTCACTGCTCTCACGATAACACGGACAAGTGCTAAAAAGTACAGCTCACAATTGTAAATTGAAAAACTCCAACGACATTTGCAGAATATTGGGAATACAAAGTATGGAAAATGCTACTCGGATCAAACCTAAAATCCGCCTTTAAACACTAAACTACACCTCAAACTCAGAAAGCGCATAAGGCTAAATACAGCTAATGGAATGATACGTTTCATTCCTAACTTCATGTCTAATTTAGGTAACTTAAGCTACAGTAAAAAAGTTTCCACTAAAAGCGGATCTTAGATCCTAAAAATCCGGAATCAACTTGAGTCCTAACTCCTTCTAAACTAAAAATATACCTACACATCTACTTGTCAAAATTAGGCATGCAACCCTACAGTCACTGTCAGAACCTTCACCTACTTCTTAATCTTCTTCACTGGAGAAAACCCCGCCTTTGCTGGTCTCTTCCGGGTCAAGGGCTTCTTTCCGGTCTGCGGCCTGGCAGTTTGTGTGGACCGGGCTTTGGCCTTCTCTCTGGCCGCCTTCGCCTTTGTCGCTCGGGTCTCTGCCAAGGCCTGATCGGGATCCGAATAAGGTTCAAAATCCTGGTCGGAACCGGATTTCTCTTCATCATAGTCAGAATCATTTTCTTCTTCCTCATCCTCCTGAACCTTGGTGAATTTCTTCTTGGTTGACTGTGGCTCAGGAACCTTTCTCTTATGCGGGACTGGAATAGGCCTTGCTACCTTGCTCTAAGGTGTTGCATCTCCTCTAGCCGGCTTCTTGATTAGGCCCTTACTCAGTGAGCCAAATGAAGTGCCGCGACCGGCTCCAGTCTCTGTCTTCACCACAGACTGCATCAAGGTCGTCATCTTCCCTGCATCTCCAAACTGCACCTTCTTTCCGGGAGTCTTGGGAGAAGACTTGAAGGGTGAGAGGGCATTGATCTGCTTCGCCTTAGTACTCTCCCCTGGAATGGACCCTCCTGGTCCGGTTGTCAGTTCCGGTCCTTGTGCCTTCGCTCACTATAAGAAACTGGCCTTTTTTGTGATGTTTGAAAAAACGTCGTATGATGTCCAGTTTGACATGTCTGAGAGTCAACGTAGATATCACCTAAAATCGCGTCATAGAAAACAAGCAAAAAACGTCTGGTGTTTTAAAAAAACGTGCCAATTTTTGGCTTATTTTTTTCTAACGTCCTACAAAACAGGGTCTATCAAGCTTACAAAATGAAAGCACGTGGAGGCCACATAGGCAAAATTCTCATCCACGTAGGGCCACGTAGGCAACTTTTTCATCCACAGAGGGCCACGTAGGCAACTTTTTTCTCCAACCCATTTTTTTCATCTATCCGTTTTTCTTCATCCAACCCATTTTTCATCCAATCTGTTTTTCATCCAACCCATTTTCCATCCAATCCGTTTTTTATCATCCAATCCATTTTTCAAAAACTAATTAGTCAATAGAAATTAATCAATAAAATTATGCAATAAAAAAAAAGTAGAATCCACCAAGAATTTAAAAAAACTTACCATTTATCATCAAATTTATCTTGATGACATAATTATGTGAAAATGAAGGTTTTCAGGGTCATATTTGTACCCATTCTTTGTCCATGGTGAGACAAACAATATGGGATAATTAGCCTACGTTGTCTCAGATGTCCAATTTGACATCCAACCCGTTGTTCCAAACATTTGGCCCGAGGTTCATCCATCCATTTTTAATTTTTTTTCCAAAATATGCCACGTAGTTGCCCTTTTTCAAGTCTATTTGCTGACGTGGCAGCTTCTGTTGTATACGACGTTATATAAAATTATGGCCACGTTGCAGTCGACATCATCACAAACGTAGCCGTCTACAATGACATAGTCGCGTTTTTTGCAAAACACTTACACATTTCTGCAAAACACGTATATGTTTTTTAGAACATTTGATGTTTGAAAAAATATGACGCGTTTTTGCCTAAACGCCGCCAAAAACAGGCTTTTCTTATAGTGGCTGGATCTGGTCCCGTCACCTTTGTGATCTCCAACTCGTCATCTTCCGGATCCGGATTGGTGACTTTGGTGATCTCCACCTCAGTTTCCTGCACCTGACTTGTTTTGGCTTCCTGGTGCTCCTCTGGTACAAGTAGATCTGGTTGCTCGTGAGAAGTCTCACCTTTACCCTTGTCCTCTGCTATTGGCTGCTGAACTGATTCGTGATCCGATTCGGGTCTCGGTGCAGGATCACTTTGAGGGTTTACCTCGCGCATCAATTCTCGCAGCTGCTCCAGTGTAGACTCCATCTTCTTGTGATAAATCACCAGAGCCAGTATGAGCTTCTGATGCAGCTGTCGTCCTTCCACCATTACTTGTTGGTCAAACAAGTTAGCCTTGTTGATAATTTCACCCGGATGGATGATGAATTCCCGGATTCGGGAAATGGTGTCTCGCGTCTACTTGGAGAACGTTTTCTTCTTCTCCACTTCTTCTGTTTTCTGGCGCAACTCCTGTTTAAAAGTGGCTACTTGGCCGGAAAACTTTGCCAATTCTTCTTTGTTTTCATTCTTCTCCTTCTCTCAGGTAAGCCATATTACCCGAGTTAAGGCTTGAGCTAGATGGACGGCGTCCACTGTGGTGCAGATGGTCTGCATCACCCCTTGCTCTATCTCGTACCGGATCTTGAAGTCGCTCAATTCTCGGGTGATTCTCTCTAGCGGCTCGTCTCTCCAGACCGGATCGGTATCCTTAGTCTGCTCTTTCTCTACCTGACCCTTTCCTCTTGTTTCCTCACCCTTATCATCATCCTCACTCTCATCGTCATCGTCCTCAGACTCGCTCTGCTCATTTTCATTGTCTCCCTCATCTGAGGATTCTTCCTCTTTTCCGGTCTCAGGATCTAAGTCCGGAACTTCAAACTCTACCAGGGCAGTAGCAGCCTCATACTCTACTTCTTCATCTTTTGTCATCACCCCCTCAGAATGATATAGATGAATCAGGAATGGACAGATGGCGGAGGGCTTGGCCTTCCCAACATTATTCACCATTCTCAGTACTTAGTCCTAGATGACCACTCCCCAATCTACTTTCCGGTCTCCAGACAATGCGCCAAATATTGTGTTGGCCAATGTCAGAGAAATTCGGCTTGGCCTTTCTGGGTTGAAAATGGCCAAGACATACTGTAACAACCGCTTCTCTCTCTGATTGATACAGTCGGTGACTGAGAAGCCGTCTTTCTTACTAATTGGATTTCGGAACTTACCCATCGTATACTTGTGTTTCCGGGATGCACTTTCTTCACCTTTCTGGTCGAATAGATAGACCTTCCTCCACATGTCCGCCGTCCATCGCTTGGGCTTTGCACGGATTGTGGTCGCAGCGCAAGTTGGCGCTCCAGGCCTCAATTCCGCCACTATTGCTTCGCTTCTGAAGTCCCATGGTCGAATCAGGAACCCAGCGCACCCCATCTGCTCCAAGTCTTCCTTCAGCTCCGCCAGCTCCAGCTCCTCCTTAGGCAATCGTGGCATCACATACCGGAGCGAGATGGTGGCTCCCCCGCTCTGACTTGCAACCATCTCTCCTTCCGTTAGGATGCAGCCGGTTTACTCTCGGAAATCGGAAAAAGAGTGGTCCTCACGGCTCTCTCTTTCTCTCTTTCAGCTGTGCAAGCACTAACGCTAAGCTGGGATGCTAGCAAACCTCTTTCTTGCGCTTAATATTCCTCAAGCACTCTCTTCCGCAGTCCGTCAACTCAAAATCCAATACTGATGCTCAGACCGGAAACCAATAATGGTGCACGTTGCTACAACTTTCAGTCATGGCAAGAAAATGTAAGTGACCAGTCTCTGGACAGATGGAGTTTAAGAGAGCCAATCCTAGCTGCTCTTAATGATTCCCCTAATCCAGGCTTTGCCCGTTAAACCTGCCCGTTTAGGATTTCCGTTCACTAATGATTAGAACGTTCCCGTAGTTCCCTAGGATTAAGTAGGTCACCGTTGGATGCCGGTTCCTGTTACCCCTTTCCTAATCCGGTCTAGGCGAATTTGAACTCCGGTTCCTTGTTTTCCGGTACATTCGGTTAGCCTTTACATCGATTCCTGATCAGTCCACTTCTGGTTTCCGGTTCTAAACATTAGACGGTCTATAACTATCTTAAAATCGAAAAAATTTACTGCTAAAAAGAATATTATTCCTTCATTTGTATTTTAAATTAGTAAAAGTGGATTTTCAGGTTCCGACAATATCCAACCGCTAAAAAATGAGATGAACAGTATGTACTCTTGTATGTGTGATATCAATTTGAGAGCTGCAATAATTAAATCAATTAGTTGCAATAAATCAATTTGACTACCTTAATGAGATTTAAATTTAGTAGTGCACCAATCAACACATTAAAATTCCTCTCTAGCTAATTGATTTAATGTGTGAATTTAGCCCCATCTAAATTGTCAATTGATTGACACACCATTGGATTTCAGTGCATTAAGTTAAATTGATTTATATCATAACTATATTGATTATTCAAAACATTGGGGAATAAAATTTGACTTCTTTCTATGAAATTCACTCAAGCAAGCTAGTTTTTTTTTTTTGGTGATTTGGTGCAAAATTGAACCAAAATTTTTGACCTAGCACCAAGCCTGTAGGAAATTTTTAGTAAAATTTTGGATGAAATCGCCAAAAAACTTCAAGTTCAAGAAAAATCTTGGATGAAATCGCCACATTGTGAATGAAAATGGAATTATAGATACGTAGTATCACATTTTCTATCCAATACGTGGATGAATGTTGAAACTTGGAGCGCCACCGTAACATTTAATATCGCCACTTTGCCACTTCATGGAAAATGAAAAAAAAAACACTGAAGCTGGCATAGTAGTTTAGCAAGACAGTGTACTTGCAAAAGCCACTTCATCAAAGTATCTTGTATGAAGGAACTCTGAAGTAGGTACTTCAAACCTTCCTCCAAGTGATAACCTTGTGAACTTTCAAAGTTTGATATTAATTGCCTAGGATTCTTAAATGAATTCCTTGCATAAAAAGACCCAACTTAGCAATTCCAAGTTTTTGTCCATTAGTAGAGGGCCTTTTTGAGGTAGCTCTGGTGGCATTTGAATCGAAAATTTTAGTTGGGCTTGGAATGTCAACTGATGTGTACGGGTGTTATTGAATTGACTATTACAAGATTTGAAAGTCCAATTAAGTAAAAGAATGAGGCATTACAATCCTTGAGTTAGCATTTTGCTTTCTTCCCAAATTAATTGAATTTTCTATATAGTATGGTTTTAGTTAATAAATAATTGAAATGTTATGTAGTTGTTAGACACTCTAATTTTTGAATCATATGGCCTTGGATGTATAATGCAAAAGTTATGACCAAAAAACATTGTTCTTGAAAATATATGTCAATATATAGAATAGCTGTTGGGATAGTTGTTCATTATATTCAATCCAATAAATAATGGATTGTATGCCCCTCTACAATTGGATATTTTAAGTGGAATTAGACCATTTGTTGTAAGATTAATGTAGATGACTTTCAATTCAATTCATTTGAAATCTTAGATGTAAGAAGTGAACTTGTTTGAATTTTGGAAGGAAAACTCTTCTAATAGAGGAACCTTGCCAATCCTACAAGGAGCTTTTTTGAGACTCCTTGTGTCACTTTCCCCTGTGAGAACGACAATCTTGTGACTTTACCCTATGTCACAGGATTGTGACATAGGGTAAAGTCACAATATTGCCGTTCTCACAGGAAAAAGTGACACAAGGAAACTCAAAAAAGCTTCCTGTGTCCTATTCAATTGTTATGAAGTAATTTCTATTCTAATCTTTGCTTGAATCAACTCCCACCATCAACCAAATAACTATGTGAACAAATCATGTTAGACTACATTGCATTTTTATAATAGTGCGGGTGCAAAATTATTGTTGCCATCTACAAAATTAATATCACAACAAATTTAAATCTTTTTGATAAACTTGGTTTATGTAGAATCTCTAGTAATGCATCCTCTCTTAGTGCATAACTGTCAATTATAGAGTTTGTAGGTGGTCCCAAATTGAAGCACTTTTATCGTTAGTAGCGTAGTTAGAGCTGGCATAAGTTAGGTGGCCATTATTTCAACTCTCTTAGTGCATAGTCTTGACACCATGCACCAAGAGAGGTCTATATGTATGGTTTAGTGAAATTTTAGCCTACACTAATTTACTTGTTTCACAATAGAGTGACTTTGATAAGTTAATGTTACATGCACTAATAGGACAATTCAATGTATAAGTATCAATTTCAACTTTTTAATTTGTTAGGTTGTCCTTCATTAGAGAAAAAATTAGGCCTCCAGAGGGCCGCCAAGCAATGACATCCTTGAAGATTTCCACGTCATGCTTGGCCTTATAGAATTGTACTAACTAGGGGTTCACCTTGTTTAACTCACTACAAGAGAAAGGAGTGTTTTAACCCCTGATAGGCCTATTGTCCCTTTGGAGGACAAATGGGATTTTGGAGAGGTACCTATGGACTAAATTTTTGTTGTGATTTTTTGAAATTTTTTCCGAAGATAGAAAAATTGCTAAGCTTTGTGGGAATATAAGTGTTTTTTTCAATCGGTGCTTGGGAACAAAAGTTTTGCCCAAGTAAACTCAAAACAGAGGGGGTGGGCATCAAAAAAAATTTGAAAAAGATTTTAACTTTTTAAAAAAAAAATTTCTCCTTATAGATTATATTTTTTTCTATCTAGAAATCTTTGATTCATTTCATTTGGATTTGTATGAGAAAGTTATGGACAATCCTATTGTTTGGGCAATTGGAAAAATAACTTGTAGGATTCATTTCAGAATGCAAGTTTTGTAATTTTCCAAAAACAGAAGTTTCAAATGGTTTATTTTGCTTGCTAGGACAATCTCGCCAATGGAATGAGTGCGTTTTAATTCCATCTAAAAGATAATAATATTTTAGATTTTCCTTCTATTCCATACCTACTTCTATTTAACAATTTTTTAGGAATGAAAACTAAGTTTATTTGGATTTTTTTCCCCCCCTAGATTCTCAACTCTATTTTCTACTATAAAGGTTTAAAGCTCAAAACTCTGTAGTGCAAAAATTTAAGTTTAAAATGTTGAAAATCAAAACTCTAGTCCTACAATGTGTTGAAAAAATTATTTTTTTTACTTTAAATGCAAATATCTTGCAATCTATGCGGTCAAAAAATTTGAAATTATTTTCTCACATTCTCATACTAACTAGGTGTAAGATCCTATAGTTAGATGTGCAAAAAAAAAAACATTTTTCAATTTTTTTTACTCTTTGCTAAAAAAATGTCAGTATTGGGTGTTTTTTGGCAGAAAAAAGGCCTTAGGCTTTTAGTGGTTAAATGAGTCTTTAAGTATAGTTCTAGACATAAGTTTATAACTAATAACAATGAAGGATATTTTTAGTAAAAAATTACTAGAAATACATGTGTTTCTAGTAAAATTTTACTGAAAGTGTCATTAGATGATATTTGAGGGTCGCGGAGGGCCGTTTCAGGCCTGTTCCCTGATCTGCCCAAATCCAGTGAACGCCGGTACGGGTGTGTCAAATTTTTTTTTTTTCAAAAACAAAAACAAAACAAAACTTTTTTTTTTTACCAAAATATCATTTTAAGCAAATTTTTTTTTTTTTTTTTTTTTTTTTTTTAAAAGTGACGTGGCAGTCGCTCGACCACGTCAGCCAGCTGCTGCTGCGCGTTCCCAGACTGCGGGAACACAGCAGACAGCAGGGGAACTCACAGCCTTCTAAGACCCCCAAATCTCATGTAATGGCTAAAATTCATTATAAGATGTTTGATAACTTTCATACTACGCAAAGCTTTTCAAGTAGAAAGAATCAAATCGGTCTTTTGGTTCTGACTTTGTCTCTTATTGATGACTTTGAAACAATTTTACTTAGGTATTTTCATTTTATTATTTTCATTTTATTTATTTTTATTATAATCCTTATTTTATCTTTATCCCCCTACTTGATAATTGTCTATCTTAAATAGTAATTATATATATTTCAAAGTATAATAAATTATTTTTCTGAATAATATATAAATAATAAATTTTTCATATTTCTTCTTTCATTGATAGCCTTGTAATTTTCTTAAAAGATAAAAAATAAATAAGGATCACTATCTCTTACTAGTAACACAATCTTGGATGGTTGTGTAGAGCAACACAAAGTCCTAATTTAGATAATCTTAATATCTTTGCTTTATTTGCTTTTCTTGTTGTTGTCATCTCTTTATCTTTGTCTTTTTTTTACAATTTTGTCCTTAGCTTTGGCTTTGCCTTCTTGCTTTTGCTTAATTCATTTTTATTTTAGAATCTCTACCTTAATTTTTATTTTGTTCTATTTTTTATTTACTTTTACATTTGTCTTCTAAATTTGTTTTATTTTTTATTTGGCTCAAAGATTTTATTTTTATTTTATTTTATTTTACTTTTAATTTCTATTTACTTACTTTTTTATTTATTTTTATGCAAAATTATCTATGTACATAGTCAACTAAACCGCTTAATACTAGATAAAATCTAGTTAGTACACATGTACTCAACTCAACACTTTAATTCTAGATAAGTTTAGGAAACAAACAAGATACTTCAATAATTCATCTATATTATTAATTTTGGTCTTTTATTTTGATTATGGCGGTAAATGGAATCTCTAAAATCATTGAGCTAACAAGGCATTAGATGACATTGGAGGGCATTGGAGGGCATTGGAGGGCATTGAAGGGCTGTTTCAAGCCTGTTCCCAAACCTGGCTTGATTTTGCGAACAGCCGGGACGGGCTGTCAGGATTTCTTTTTTTCAAAAAATAAAAAATAAAAAGAATTGAAAATGACGTAGTACAATCTTGGCCACATCAACCAACAGTTATCCTATATTTTCGTAGTCTTGGGAACGCAAGATAACTCGCAGTCTCTTAGAGGCCTCAAACGTCATCTAATATTTGTAATGTTTGCATCATTAGAAGGATGTTTGTCCTCCAAGAGGGATATATAGAAAGCAAGCTTAACTCCATTCCTATATTTGACTTAGAAGATAGCATGCCTTAATATTTTAACCTAAAATAAGAAAAAATAAGAAAAAAAAAAATATATATATATAGAAAAAAGTGAAAAAATAGAAAAAAGTAAAAAATAGAAGTAAATAAAATAGAATTAGAAAAAAATTGTCCAATTGGTCACATATAAATTAATAACATGCTTATCATTAGCAATGTCATCAATATCATCATTAATATAACCAAAATATATAAGAGTTCGTTTACTTTGTAAAAGAAGGTAATTTACTTCTAATTTCTAATAGTGTAAGAAATGATTAAGAAACAACTAGTGTACAACTAGAAAGCAACTAGAAAGCGACTAGTAAACAACTTTGGTCATTTTACAGTTGCAATATTTTTCTAGTTGTTTTCTAGTTGTTTTTTGCAACTGTAGATTGACTTCTTTGCGACTAAAACAATGTATCAATGCTGTAAAACAACAACATAAAACAATTAAGTTAGACTTGGTGCTAATAGAGAGAATTACAGTTGCAGGATAGTTGTATAGGACACTAGTTGCATAATAGCCGGTTGTGCTGGACAAGTTTTTCTTCTAGTGGTTTTTAGGCATATTTTGCTTGATAGTACTCTTCTTTTTTGCACCAATGCTTAGAAAATTATTCATATCTGTCAATACGAAGTCTTTCAATACAATATTAATTGATTATTGCAATTTGAAAGTGTATAACAGATTTCATTATTGACTTTTTTCACCATATTGTGATCTGCAATTTCTTCAAAAAACAAACATCTGTATCCAAAACATTGGGAGATCTCCTAATGTTTGTATAGATTGGGAGATCTCTTGTTGTTTGTATAGATCTCCTGATGTTTTAAATTGATCCCCAATGAAAATTTAGATCTCCCAATGTTTTGGATAGATCCCCCGATGCTCAAATGGGAGATCTTCCGATGATCATTATGAATTCTGGACTTTCAAAAGTTCAAAAGTAGTTAACAATGCTTAATTTTAGGCATATTTTGCTTGACGATGATTTTGTTTTTTGCACCAATGCTTAGAAAGTTATTCATATTTGTCAAAATGAAGTCTTTCAATACAATATTAATGAATTATTGCAATTTAAAAATGTGTAACAGATTACAACATGTTTTGATCTGCAATTCCTTCAAAAAAATAATTGTAAAATTCATAGGAAGTATCCAAAGAATCAGCTCAGGAAGACGTCAACATGTCGGGAGAAACAATGCAACAATGCATCCGTTGTGGAAAAACAAACACCAAGTTTAAATTTTTTAATAACAAAAAGGAGGATCAACCACGTTATCAATGTTTGGATTGCACTCCCGTCCTCGGCAAACCATTCTTTTTCAATCCTAATCCAAAGCGACAACCCCACAAGGACGGGTATGCCAAATTACCGAAAGAAGAAACCGAGGAATTGAAGAATATGCAGAAGGTATGTGACAAGTGTCAGGCGGTAAACAATGTCAAATTCAGAGGCTACAACAATGGAAGTATGAACCAACCGCGGTATGTGTGCAGAGGATGCAATAAGCTCTTTTCACCCTTAAAAAAAACAAAGGCTGTGATAGTGGTGGAAACGACTGAGCCTTCTAATCAATTTCAAACGCAACCAGCAACATCAGAAGCGTTGCATCAACAAATTTTTATACCTTCAGGACTACAGCAAATTCCACCAGGATTTCAACCACCCCACCTTCAAGCTCCAGTTCAACATAGTAATAATTATCAAACAACGATTCTGCCACAACAAATTGCACTTGAAAATCAGCAGCCTTACCTTCAAACTCCAGTTCAACATCATAATAATTATCAAGCAACTATTCTGCCACAACAAATTGCACTTGAAAATCAGCAACCGTACCTTCAAACTCAGTATAATTATTATTATGATCCAACACCTTCGCCACAACCAATTCTAACTGGAATTTCACTACCCCACTTTCCGCCTTCGTTTCAAAGTAATCATACAACTATCCAGCAGCAACAGCAAATTGCACCTCAATTTCAGCAACCTCAACATCAATCTCTCGTTCATAATAACCATTATAATCAACGAAACTTTCAGCAACAACAAATTCAAACTGAAATGCAGCAACCTAACTCGACGCATCCTTTATTTCAAAACAATCTTCGTCATCAAACAACTATAATCCAGCAACAACAATTTGCACCACGAAATCAGCAACTGCAGCATCAACCCCGAATTCCACAGACTTATGGTAATCCGCACACAACCCTTTTGCAACAACAAATTCCTCAGCAACGCCACCCTCAACCTGCATATCAGATTCATATTAATCAATCAACTTATGTGATACCATCTGCAAATCAACAACCCCCCTGTCAACCTGCATTGCAAAGTAATGACAATGATCCGGAAGAACAGGATTCAGAAGAGTTGGGTATTTGTAACGAACAAGATCCTCCAACAACGGCGTCACTTCCTGCAATTTGGAGGGGTACTGCACCACCACCACATCAAAGTAGTGTACCGCGTACTGAGGACATGATTTATGTTTCAGAAGAGTATGAGAATAATAAATTTATATTTGAAGAAGTGTATTTTAAGGAGATGTTGAACTTTCATGATAAATTTGAGGATTTGACAAAAAAGAACACATTAAATCCTAAGGATCCATAGACACCTTGAAACAAATATCAGCTTTTTATGTAGGCTTCCGAATTATTATTTTACAAGTTCAATCATTATTTCTGTAAGCTTCCCAAAAATATAATTCTTTTTCCAATTGAGTGCCTGAGTCAAAAGTCATGGGGCAACTTGTGAGGCAAAAAGGTCTGCAAGTAGCTTTAGACAATGGACTAATAGAGAGAGGAAGTAGTTGGGCAAGGAGTCATGCACGCTGTAATTTTATTTCATGAACTTTGAATGCTTATATCTTGCAATCTATGAAGCCAAATGGTCTGGAATTTTTTTCACACATTTTCAAAGAAATGTAGAGAAACGTCTTGTATTTGAAAATGAAAATATTTGTTTTCTCAATTTTTACTTAGTGCGCTAAAAATGAAAATTTTAGAATAATTTTAGAACCATTAGCACAAATTCTAGTGAAGTTCATGTGATTGTCCTTATTTTTTTGTATTTAATCAAGTGAAGGAAAACTTTGTGTTTACTGTAGGGATTTTGATTCTTCAAAAAATGAATTTTCCAGTAAAAATTGAAATTTTGCTCATGTAGTTGCTTTTGGAGGGACATCTTTTCAATGCAAGGTGGTTTGGGGTATGTTAAACACTTCTATTATCTCTTAAAATTGTCATGCAAGTAAAGAACATAAATACCTACCTAATGGTCTAAGTTTCCAAATTTGGATTGTGCCTTCCAGGGCTTTTTTTTTTGGCTTTCTGGTGCCAAATTGCACCAGAAAAAAAAATCTAGCTATAAAAGGTAATAAAAAATGCCAAAAAAATTGGATGAAATCGCCAAACAACTTTGAAATTAAAAAAAATATTAGATGAAATCGCCTAATTGTGGATGAAAACCATACTATACATCCAATAAGTGGATGAATGTTGCAATTTGGAGCACCACTATAACATTTTATATCGCCACTATGGCACTTCTTCAAAAATGAAAGAAAAAGCCTTGGTGCCTTCTTCTCTAAAAAGTTGAGTCAAACTATACTAACCATGTTGTGTAGGGCCCAAAAATCATTTTCTTCTAACTTCAATCATTATAATCTCACAATCCATGAGATCCAATGGGCTAAATTTTTTTTCACAAATTCCTATAGTAGTCTAATACAAATTTTTATAGTTGAAAGTTTGAAAAATATTTTAATATTTCAATTATGCTCAATGCACTAGAAAGTGGTGATTTTGGATACTTTTGTAAAAAACACCCCAGACCTTTAGGGATAAAAACAATCTAATTGAAAGGTGGACCAATAAGCCTAAAGAATGTAAGAATGTAAGAATGTATCATATAACAAACATAACAACACCATCTTCTAATTTCTATCTTGGTTGCTATATGTTTTAGAAACCGATGTTTGTATTATTTGACTATATTTTTTGGAAGATATCCTTGGCACTTATTTCTTTTGAATATTTTAAATAATGAAATAAATTAATAAAAAAATTTACACAATATTTTATAAAACATACCTACTCTAGTACATAAATTATAAACTTATCCATGAAAATTATAGTTTCATTTACATTCAAATTATTAATCCCTAACTGAAGGTTTGTAAGTATGTCTCATTAAAAAGCACTATAAGATTGACATTTCGAATGCGAAGAGGTGAGATGAATAAAAATAAATTTTTTAGCATATCCAAGCACAAGCTCTAAAATCAAAATTTTATGAAGATGTATGGAAAAATTCAGAATTTTTGACCCAATAGATTTTAAGGTATTAGAATTCAAAGTGAAAAGCCTATTTGGTACCTTGGCATATTTGCACATTGGCGCATTTTCACCTCCTAGCTAAAAACATTTGCACTACAGAGTTTTGAGGCTTAAATCTTTGCAGAGGAGAGTTAGTGAATTGAACATCTAAGAAAATAATTTTAGAAAAAAACTTGGTGTTTTCATTCTTTAAAAAATGTTAAGAAGAAATAGGTATTATATAAGGTAGAAAGTAAATTGTTAATAGATCCAAGATGGAATTGAAATAAGTCAACCCTAACAATCAGATTACTTTAGTAAAAGAACTAACCCCTATGATATTATACTTTTTGAAAACTGTGAAAATTGAGTTAAAAAAAATCCCATTTATTATTTCTTTAATTTTTGGAACAATATTGTATTTGCCTACAAAAGAAGTCTCTTCCTAACTTTATATCACTAATCTAAATGGAATGAATAATAGCTTTCCATACATATATACAAATAAAAAAAATTGGTTTAATTTTTTGTGTTTTTTTCTTATAACCCAAAATTGGTTATAAAAAACATAAAAATAACATAACTTTTACTTTTGAGCATCAAATGATATTTAAAAAAATTATACTTCTATAAAGCTAATACATTTACAAACCTTCAAAAATAAATATACTATAAAATGACGTAAAAGGAATGCACTTGAAATCCTAAAAATATATATTAGCACAATTGTGTATGTGATTCAAATTGTAAAAACGTTGATGACGAAAGCCATCCATCCGTTACCTTAACTGACCTGAACTGAGGCTGTTTGTTTTGTTTTGTTTTATGTTTTTTTTAAAACGTTGAGGTCTCTTGGACCATGCATCCCTAGGTCGCATGCTTAGTATCGTCAGAAAGCTCTCAACAAGGAAGGAACTTTGTTTTGTGACGTTTAGACCTACGGTGTAGAAGTTATTGAGTTTCAAAGTTTTTATAAATCAAAAAATTACTTTTATTTTTATTTTATTATACTATGGCAACAGCACAGGATACAGTAGTAAATATGTAGTTAGAAGTTAGACTTAAGGTAAAACAACCCATCACAATCAAAATTGCTGAAATTTAAAAAAAATTCCCGACATGAGGCAAGTGTGAGAAACAGAGAGAATAGTTGAAATGATATTTTTTTGACAAAGTATGAGTTAGCTAGGAATTTTTGAATGTTTAGTCCCAAAAGAGTCTGCACCTTACTCATCTAAAGCAGTCACAATATTTTCTAATGTAGAAGGCCTTAAAAAATTCACTTTCTATAATGACTTACATTGAAAAAGTTGGGTGTTCCTAATGAGGTTACTAATCACTCCATTGGTGTCAAGTGAGACAAATATTGTGGCCCCAAATCTCACAAATTGAAAATAACCGCCAAAAGATCACTCCCTAAGTGTCCATTTGATCGTGATGGGCTATTTTACCTTAGTGGAGTTAGGGCCTTGATTTCCTCCATCTTCTATCCATTCCATCTACCTATGTGAATCCATTGACCAACCAAAGAGAATATTAGGTATCATTCATATTCACGACTATATGTAGTATTCTCAAGTCTCTCAATGTGAGTTACATTGAGAGACATGAGAATATAAGCATGAATATGAATGTACTTTTTTAGAGGACTACTACACTCTCCAAATGTCTCCCTGCACCACTCACTCTCTAAATGTGACATTTAGACTTGAAGCTCATTCTAAAAGAGGCCATTTTAAAATGGTTTTCATCCATTTTGCCAAGTGTCAGACTGTTTACAAGGGTGGGTTGAGGATGCTCTTAACCCTAACTAGTATAAAAGAATGCACTGTGTCTATGCATGGTTTCATTGCACTTCACAATTGCACTTCACAAATACCACTTTGTATTGTAGCCAGAAGCTTCTGCTTTTAGGGTTTTAGGGTTTAGAATTTGAATTCACATGAAGGCCTCTGACCTCCCGAGTTGATGCATGCATATGCAACAAGCCATTCAGCACTGCTGTTGATATGAGGGTGCACTTGAAACAGCCACAGATCCTTGAAGTGCATACCAAACAAAAGTACTCAACCTTTCTTGCAAAGTGATGGAGAACAAAATCTCCCACAGCTGTGGTTGACAAGAGAATGCAAAGGACCTGTTCATAACATAAATTTTAGTAGTCTTCATGCACCCTGTTTATCACATTGAACCTCCACCTGTCTATTAGAGCATCCCCATCAAGGGCATTTCCTGCCCCTATTTGAATGAAATTCATCTTGATATGGAAGAAAACTCCCCACCAAGGTTCTCTATCCTTAAATATTTAGAGCATCCTCACTAGTGAAGTCCGTATCCCTCAAGGTTTAGGGAGGGACCTTAGATGCAGATAGAGATACAAAAATTTCACCGCACCAATCTGTTTCCAAAATCTATATCTCTAAAATATACAAATATTTGTAAAACTTTGATTGTATCCAGAGGCTCATATAAAGAACTGGTGAGGTCTTTTCTCTAAATAATCAAGCTTGAGACATTAAAGATAGGGATACAAAATAGCTGGTGGGGATGCTTTTAGGGAAGTCAAGGCCCAATTCCCTATAGGAGGGGAGATTTAGGGAATTCAAAGTCACCTTTCTCTATTGATATTTGGAATAAAGCAACACTAGTAGGGAAGAGCATTCCCTATCCCTATATTTGTTCTTTCTTCATCCACATGGAGATAGGGATAGGAAAAATTGGTGGTGTGACTGATGAAATACTCTTGGGTGTGAAATATTCCGCACCAGCCACTATAGAACCAAGGCAATACCAGTGCATGCTACTGAATATCATGCTGAAGAAACAAGCATACGACATAATTGTACAGTTCTATGAAAACAAGCTAAGTAGGGCTCCAATAGGGCACAATTGTACTTATCGAAGACTAAAACAAAAGTTCCTGTGGACAACATAATTGTACTATAACTGTACAATTCCAGTATAGTTATACAACATGATCCAGAAACATGATGGACAACCATACTAATAGAGAGTAACTAGGAGCAAAGACATTCAGAGAAGTTCCTTCAAGTTCGAAATTTTAAGCCCCAAAAGTTCAAGCTCTAAATTTGAAGCCCGAACTTGAAGATTTTTGGTCCAGATTCTGAACTTGGCAGTGTACTTCCTCAGAAATCTTTTTCGTAATGCAACTTGGACTACACTCCGATGCTATTGAAATCTCACATGTCGGAGGTTTTAGCTGTTTTCTTTCCCAGAGATGGAGCCAGTGCGATGTGTGAACAAAGTAACATTGATAAAGGTTTGGCTTCATCTAACCTTACTAAGTTATGGGATTGAATACAACCACCATCAAGGCAGGCATCAAGGTACTGGAGGGACTCCTCTATGCTAGTGGTTGGTGTGAGCCTTCTTGAAGAGGGCCAAAACTTAACTCCTTTAGGACTTAAGAGAGGAAATCTCTAGATTCATACTGCTTTGAATTAAAGAATAATTCTATTGCACGTAGATGCCTCGTGCAATTTCAAAGTAGGAAATTGTAAGGTAGGAGGTCCATAAATCAAGCGGGTTCTAAATGCATCCCCTATCTAGGAATGAATGACATGTTCCTTGAACGATCTATTATTGTCATTGATGAGGTCGCATTTAGAACGCAGTCACTTTTAGAGCAGACTACCTTAGTACACAACCTCCCACTCCCATTCAAAGAAAACCCCAATTTCATTCAAAGATGAATAGCCAAAGGCATTCAGCCAAGTCATACTTACACCACTTGTGTGAATAAGTTCAATCAAGTATATGAAAAGATGAGTTGTTGATAGTAGGATTACATATCCTCTAACAAGTTTAGTGGATTAAGGAAAAGTCTACGACTTCCCATTCGGTAATAAATGTAAGACATGTGGAGGCATTGAATCTACAATAGTTTGATTTTTACAACAATCGTCACTTCACAGACCGGCATACTATATAGCGTTTCTGAATCAGTGTGATGATAAGCTTCAATAGAGCTACTGTAAGAATGGAGCTTCCATCGACTTGCAAAATCAGGAGATGAGAAAAATTGCCTTTATTTGCAGTAGAAAGATGGAGACTGCCTGTTCTCATATGGAGACTACAGAGAGGTAAACCAATCAGCAATTTTCCTGGATAGACCTCGCAAGTCCGCCAAAGCCGCATTTCTAAGCACTTGGGCGACAGCATCGGCTGGACTGTATTCTCGACCTGGTTGCCATTTCACATCCTACACATGGTACACAGTTACTTGCATCAAGCTCACAAATTCAAGCCATGTGCGTGTTCCTGGATTATTATTGGTGTCCTGCGAATACTCAGAAATTCACAGAAAAACCAACGCCTAATGCAAAAACAAATACTAAGAATTTGAACAAATTCAGACACTCTTATCAGGCATCAGCTCAAAACAGATAAAGAGGAGAGTTGCGTCTGAAAGCAACATTTTAGAATCACACAGCTGAAGTGATAGCCAAGGCAAGATGTTTGATTCAGTAGAAAAGGGTTTAGAAAAATTAGAGGCTTAATTCAATAGAAGGTTGTTTTCAGTAAAATTATGTCACCCTGTGGTCACAATGATTATACAAAGACCACACTACGATATGGGCCTTTGTATGAACATCGTCACCAACTCCAGAATCACGAAGAAGATTCTCTCAGTGATGTTGTCTGAAAGTTCCTGACAGTCTAAATTTATTGCATTTTCCTGACAGAGTCTAATTTTACTTTGTTATTGTTTTGCGTTAAGATCAGGTAAAGAGAATGAGTGCAGGAAAAAAAGACGATGTACGAAAATTGGGCCACTTACAGGAGCAATTGGGGTAAGGTGATTCCCATTAAGTACAACTTTGTTCAACTTTCCCCCTAATGCTTCAGTGCGACCCCTCAATGTATCTTCCAATGTATCTGTTTCATCAATAGGGTCTTGGATGAATTTCACCTGTGAAAAACAAATGTGACGTATATGATTCCCGTATTTCTCTATGGAACAAGAAAAAATGAAAGATCAAATAGTGCTGTCATCACAATTAGCTTGTTTCATTTGAGTATACCAGAAGGTTATTGGGTACAGCATATGCAAGAGATGCATTTGCACGGTTCTGTGAGGGCGTCGGAGTGAACTCAGATACTCCCATTGATATCTGTTGGTTTGAGAAAGAGCACAGTCAGCACTTTAACATCAATTAAATACAACAATATTTTGCACAAAAGAATCTGAATTCTGTTTCTAGGCTAACTGTTCATTGATTCCAGAGTCTTCAGGCAGCTCCTCAAGAATGTTATAGGACATTAGTACCTAATTCAATGGAAACAGAAAAATAGGTGCAGAGATATCAAACATAGAGCAGGTTTACTGGAGCATCAATCAGAAAAGGAAGCGAAGATGAGTCAATTAATAAGATAGACCCTGGATCAATGAGGAGCAGAAAGGCAACCTGGTCGAAAACAGCAGGAATCTGGTCTAGAAACTGCCGGACTGACTGCATGTTATCACCAACAGCGGGTGGAAGGGGAATCCCTGAATCCAAAACTGCTCGAATCGCCTCTGCTGAAAACACACCAATAGATCAGCCTCATAAACATCAGTAGGAGGTACTGACCATGTGAATAAGAGAGCTTTATATCGAGAGAAAATCTTGCCAGCTATTCTAAAGGCTTCAGGATTATCAACCACCATAGGCTAGGCAAGAACTTACAGCTAAAAGCTCGGGCAAATTCAGTGACCGGAGAAGACTCCACCAAAGGTGCAACCTGCGCCATAGTTGGGCCCATCTGCAGTCGAAGATAATAATACTTGAATAATAACTTTAACTTCACATTAGTAAAGCTCCACAGTAAGCTCCACAGTAAAGTTGACGCATTACAACAGCAAATACATGGTAATTAATCTCGCTAAATTGCATGCAGATTCGAATCAGTTAGTTGTGTAAGCTTGCGGTCAAACTCCAACAGCATTCACAAATACCGAGTAAGCGGCTCACCTGCCCAAAGAAGGGTATCGCATCTGCAGCAGGCTTGTTATTGAATGAAATAATTGCATTCGCCTGACCAACACATAATGTTCTTTTTTAGAAGTGGCTTGACAATTTTGGCACTTTTGAGAAAAGTACCAACAAATAGTTCTTTAAAGCCTAGTTATTTCAAATCAAGCAAAATGAAAAGCAATGACATACTCTCACATGTAAAGCCAATGGCTCTTTGGCTTCTGGAGACCTCTCTTGCTCGAATTGAGCTCGACTATGCCAAACAAAGTGTCAGGGATTCTTTTTCATGCGCATTCAGAGGGTGCCTAACAAGTTATCCAGAATGTTATGCATCACACATGTCCTTCAGCATTCACAAAAGATATGCACTGGCATTCCTTTTTTATACAACCAACCGAATCTAACGAAACCTTTTGTGCAGTTAAGGAACAATTGGACCTTTCAACATAACATTTCATGCATACTGAAAATGAAGGCCGAAAATACTGTGCTTGGTACCTGAGGCAGTCTCCCTGAGCAAGTGCTTCCAATGAGCACCTGCATTAAAGCTCCCAGGCTACAACTCACAGAGTGCATAAGAGCCAGGGAAGTTATTTCATCGTAAGAACAGCAAAAAAATATGCTAACAAAAAATATCCAAGTATTCTAGACATGTAATGAGATCTACTGGAATTCATCAGACTCTTAAGCATCTGAAAAAGGAGGCGCATGATTATACCTGTGACCAACACTGTACACGGGGAGCGACGAGAATTCTTCTGCAGAGAGGTCCCCAAACCCTGAGGTCGACAGATAATCCAGGCAGCTAGAGAAACGGGTGTGAATGCCCTGAGCCGAAACAGTATGATCAAAACTCAAACGATAAGGGGTTGCCACTATCAAAAAACCCTCCTTCGCCAGTAGCTCTATCAACACACTGTTCGCCCATGCACACCAAACACACAGCAACAAACGTCAATCGGATGCCCTAAAATGTAACTAAATACTTAGACCAATGAAAAATATTGCAAAATTACATGCACAGAACAGAACCAATCTAACCTCGAAACGTCCAAACCAGGCAGAGATTCTATCCTTCACATACTAAGGATGATGAAGTATCTAAAACCACTATCCTGTCTTCTAACCTAAGCCTCTGCTACCAACAGCAACTCGATTTTTCCAATACACTCAAAATAACCTTCAATTAGCAAGTTGGGTGTAAGCATGACTTGGTTAAATGTCTATAGCCACCGACATTCAAGTGGAAGAGGGGATGTCAACTGTCTCTTCAATAGTGAAGTGTCTACAATCTCCTAAATTGAATGCTCACATAAGAAATTATCATACATTGAGTGAGATAAATTTGATCTAAATAGAGTTTGGCTCTCAAAATACCCAAGTTAAGCACTCAAGTGAGCTCTATTGAGTGAGCTCCCAATGAGAGCACACTCCTACGTATTGCCCACACATTGGTTAAGATTCCTAATACTATCCACTGCAATTAGTTGAGGATAAGTCTTAATAATTTCCTCTGCTACAATTTAATGTATATTTAGCAATCTTCAGTTGTGCAGGTATAGATATAAAACAGAATACTATACAATAATTATCCTGATAGATTCTTAATACCATAGTAGAAGTAATATTGAATAATTTACACATTGGTCAAGATTCCAAGGTTGAAAATATGGACTCTAAGTACCTTATAGATTATTATATGCAAGAAAAAAGTTGGACATGGCATAGTGAAGGTGTGGTACTTGTAAATCACGGCGGGAGCAGCCCCAATAAAAGCGCCTCCCAGGAAATGAATCAACCCTTTGGTCCTTCCACTGGGGTCCAATGAAGGATACACCAGACACTCCCTGATGTGCTCATAAGGCAGTGCACTAGTTGTCCCTCGCATTTGGTCCGGAGCTGCCACACTCGTCACCACAGACCTTTTTGACCTAATACAATCCCTAAACCCTAAACCTCGCACCCTAAACGCTCCTCTCTTCCCTGCTTGCTGCTTTGTCACAACACAGTTCTTGCGCGCATGTTTGATTGGTGAACACTCCTGTCCGAGGGTCACTGCACGTGATGATGTCTGTGGCAAGAGCCGGAAGCCCACCACATGGGACATGTTTGTCAAAGATTATCCGTTCCTGTCGCCCGACCCCCCAAGGATTGTGAGTATTGTGATAGTCTCTTGTGAATCAAGTGCCTGTCAATGAACTCATAACATTCTTCAATGGCCTGTAGACCAATATGTAAAGAAATACATTTATTGTGCACAAAGATATCTTATTCTGGATCCTACAAAAAAAGTTACCAGAAAATGGAATACAACCAGTTCCTGATTTCTAATTCAGTAATACTTTTATTGATTTATAACAAAATCACAGATTTGTAAAAGAATTGAAAAAGAATGTAGAATGCACTTAAAAAACGCAATCAGAATAAAATAGAAATTCTACGCGTTCTTTATTCACTCCTAGCCATGAAATGGTTCCACCATCTTCTCCATTATTCTCTCCAACAATCTTGTACACCACAATCAAGCACAAAGACATTTTCTTGCGTGAAAGAAGTATGTTTTCAGCTCCAACTTAAAAGTTCTAATCCATTCCATTCTCTTCTAACTTAGACATTTGATAGTTCCACCATCCTCTCCCTCATTCTTCTGAGATAAAGAAAGGTGAATTTCCTGATCAGCCTACACATTTCATCTCACAAGGATCCTCAAGAATTGCGAAAGACTATCTTAAGAGGTGATCAAATTGGTAACAAGGGTGTGACCAAGAGATTGATTATTCTCAAGCACGGAAACAAAACAGAGCAACAAATTCCTACACAGTCCGAGTACAAAAGGAAACAAAATTCTTCTGAAAGAAAACCTCAGGACTAATAAATACCGACTGAAAGAAGTCCAAGAGTTCCAAGACTGAAAGGAGTTCCAATACACGCCGACGTAGAGTTCTTTCTTCTCCAACAATCTCGTATGTACTGGTATAGTTCTTGTGCAACAACGGTTCCGGAATGCGCAAAAAAGAACTGCAGGTGAGAATTGGGCACTGCAAGTACAAAATGCGGCAGACCCAATTACAAATTTACGAAACGAAGTTGCAATGGATTAGCGGTGAGGAGGTGGAGGGTGGCAAGCCTGACTTGGAAGCTTGTGCGCCTCAAGGCTCATGCTTTGTTCCCAAGAGCAGGTTCATGTTCCCTTCGCTCCTAAGTGAGTTCTCAATGGGTGATTGTTCCCAATACCGGTCTTTGTCTTTTGTTCTTCATTTTTTAAGATGGCGATCAGCTATATTCAGTTTTGATGAAGTAATACATCTCTACATTCATCAATCTCTTAAACAAGTAATCATTTTTCAGTAGTACCCATGTACTTTTCCATCCTAGATTGGTGGTTTCATTCATTCTTTAATAGAATTTTTTTTAAATTGGCAAAAAAAGGGTAGTTTTTGAACACCAAAAGTGAAGAATTGTTTTGAAATGGTGCCAAGATTGAAGGACGGGTTTGTATTTTGTGGTAGAAAATTGTATGCGCAATATGTTTTTGTATATTTGAATTGAATTTACAATCATAATGTTACTCAAATATGATATTCACAACAGAAAAAAGGCAAAGTCCAAAATGTACAAGAGTGTTTTAAGGAATTTGGCTCCTAAAGGACCAAGTGTCCATTCAACATATGCAAGAAATATCACTTCTTTCAAAGTCAATTTTGATTGGATGGTCACCAAATTTTGATATAAGGTGTGAACTTGTACCTCCTTAGTGGGAATACATATTTTTTTCCAATTAGGTGTCCAAATCAAAAATTATACTAAAATTTTGGATAGCTTAAGCAACTTCAGACAACATGTGCAGAACTCCTCCTATAATTTTGAAATTTGATAGGTATGTAACTAACATATACCACATGCAAATGCCAAACAAAATGACCATGAGCAATGTAAAAAATTCACTCTAGGAAAAAGTGAATATAATGACATATTAGAGTTGTAATAACCCACAATACTGATGGATCAAAAGCTCTCAAATAGCCAATTTCCAAACTCATTATCAACCAACAAGTGAAGATGTGCACTCTACAAGAGTGCAAAGCATACATTCCACATGCATTGGAGTTGTGTAGGCCTACCAATTTTCATGGCCAATCACAACTCATGCAGACCCTAACCCACCCATCCACAAAAGACATCCTCTCAACCAACAAGCACTGAATTCTTGAATATATCCGGACCAATTTAATTATCAAAGATTCACGAGGGCTCATATCTGTGCAGGATACTAGATTTCAATTAGCAAAGAGCATATCACCAGAACACAAATGCTCAGAATACTTCAGTCTAGATATTGATGCAGCTCAGGTTTATACCACGACTAAATTGGCACTTCAGTGTACCATGAACTGTGACCTCAGTGAACAAACTCTGCCAACATATAAGATCTGCCTAACTAACAGTAAAGAATCTTTGGCTGACACCGAAAGAAAAACTCACTCGATGGCAAGCTGTTGAAGTATTCCAGCCCTCAAGAATGTGCTTCGACCATCTTTTCTCCTAGAGTGTTCGGGGCTGAAGTGCGTATTCACTAGACCAGCAATCCCTCATTGTTGCCCATGTCAGCACTTCAATTGCATCACGGAAACCAGGATCCCTTACGAATGAGGATGCTGTCAGAATGACATTCTGAATGAACGAGGTTCTCAATGGTTGTAACTCTTTGTATAGTTGCATGTACAAATCTAACTCTGCATCCATTTTGAATCTGAATCTGTAATCCAAACCCTTGTGCGCACTTTGGGGATGAGGCCAAAGTCCTGGCATTGATCTTGTCCTGTCCACCAAAAAACCTTCAAATTCTTATTCAACAGATACGCTTGCTTGGCGAGGCTCCCGTGACCACTGCCACTGAGTAGCGAGAACTTTGTGAGGCATCAGCTTCCTGATACTTCCACGGATTTTCTTGCTATGAAATTTATGAACTCGTATTCTGGCCAATTCCGCTTCTCTCTCGGCCGACAATTCCTTCACAATAACAGTCAGTCTACAGCGGGGACGCACCATCTTTCCTGCCTTCCCTTTTCCGTGTATCCTCAATCTTTTCAAGTACCGGTCCTTGCCAACAAATGCCTCGGCTGCGAAGAACAGGACAGAATTACTGGCCTAGTATAACGAACTGAAGAACTCTACAATTATTATAACCAAACTGCATAATGAAGGAGACTTAGATGGACACATAAAAGGGTTCCTATCTCTAAAGGACCAATCCGGTAAGAAACAGTGAAATACCAAATCCAGGGGAGAGTTCTCGGTCAATTCCAAATATAAGAAACTGGGATGAGATTGTGCTATAGATTAACTCACAAACGATGAGTCGATCCTTGTCCATACCGAAGTTATGGATTGCATTCGCACGAGCAGAAGTTATCACCTGCATGGAAACATTGATCAAAAGGTTAAATCTCCAACGCTTCTTAATTACTGTATGCAGCAACTGACTTCTCGACATCACCTTTGCCGTAAAAAGAATATAGTGATGTGAACATCCCTGGAAGATTTATGAAAAAGTGAACTCCACATACGAGGAAGGACTCACCTTGGTTACAACCTTTGCAGCTCGCTTAGTAGAGACTGCCATTTGCATCAACGCATCATCGACACGCATGCCCCGCACCAGCTCTGCAACTAAATTCACTTTCTTGGGGCTCTGTAAAGAGCCACCCCATAATTCAAATTCAGAATTGTTCTATATAGCGTACTCCACCAAGTTGAGACCAAAGACAATCAAAAATACTAAATAGAAAGGATGAACAGATAGTGTGGCCCGCCAGTAAACAGGTGATAACCATTACAGGATGGGAAGAGTTTCGACAGTCATGCAAAGCAAATATTGAGTTATATACCAGGGAACTACAATGATAAAACAGAATGGGAGGAAAACTTGGTACAGGTGGAAACAGCAGAAGCGAAGAACTGCCATATGTACACTTATTGTAGAGGGACCTGAAACTGTCCTATTCCTCAGAATGTCCCTATAAAAATGGGTAGAAGAGTGACACTGGGTTCTTTAATAAAAAGGAAACTGATTTAGACACAAATAAGGATGCATGGGGTCGAAAGTAGGTCCAAAGGTCTTGATTTTGAGATTTTTCTACTTTCAACAAGACAGGAGAGTATGGGAAGTTCGGGGAGTTCCAAACGAATTGGATGTTGATTCATAAATTTCAGGGTCTGATTATGGTGAATGTTGGGCGCCATTTCAGAAGATAGAGACTCGTGATCGGCCCCTCTAGTGAACAAGAATAGGACGCTACATACTTTCCACTTTAAAAACTATAACTAATTCTAGCAGTGCAGTCTGTTTCAGTTTCAGTTTTCCATCCATAAGGTAATTCAAACAAATATTTATTTGTGCAAAGAAAAGGGACCACAGAGCTTAAAGTGAAGGATCAGCACCCACTACCTTCGGTAAAAACAACATCCAGAAGAACGCCATGAACATAGGAAGATCGTAGTACTGGAGCTTACCTGCTTGATGTAAGTTAACACAGCCTGCGTCTCTTTCTTTATTCCCATTAAAGGTTTCGAGCCAGCTTGACCACTATCTACAGGAGCTGGGGCTTGTGAAAGAGGCGAGCGTACTGGCTGGTCTCCACCATCTACCGCTTGTAATGACTCGGACCTTGTCATGATACCCTGGTAAAAAAAGACACGTCCAATTCAATACAAAATTTACACCAGAGGGTCTACAAGAGGGAGATTTTCAGGATTCTGTCCTCGACACCAGCAACATCTTTAACATTGTACCCTTTCTGAGAAGAAAGTGGCATCGCCTCAAATTATGGCTTCCAAAACGAGGGCCTAGAGCATGAAAGCATCAACTTTTCAACTTCTCACAGATTCAACTGATTCAACTTTTCACTGATTCAACTTTTCACAGAAACTTGAATCAGATACCAAAACCCTAAACCACCATTCCGGTACCAAGAGCGAGTGACCAAACAACAAGATGTAAAAACCCATTTGGCCTAGGTCAAATTTCCGCCGGGTTCTGGACTTTCTCTCTCACAATCCATCCCATCAATTCCAATGCACTCAGCCAGATTCTTCGGCGTCCAAGAAACACAATGAACGCCTGCTTCCATCCAAATATACGGACGAGACCCGTAGTGCGGACAAGAGAGTCTCCAATGCAAAATGCCGCCCTACCATTCTCTGCTGCAGGCCCAGCAGGGCACTTCCCGCAGGCCTCCAGCACACATCTTTCGAAGCCAAGGCTGCTGTGGACTCCGAGCGAGGCACCAGGCTCCATAGCGATAGTGGTGAGTCGAGAAGCGAGGTGCTGTGTTGTTGCGATGAGGATTTAGCAGCAGCAGCGCCTTGGCGATGAAGAAGCTTGGGCACACTCGTGCGCCACAGGCGCACTCCCCTGGCGCCCCACATGCCGACCTCCTTTCGCAAGCTTCTTCTGCTGCTGCTTCGATGAGTGCAGGACGGGAGAGGGCTTACACCATAGCCAGGATTCGTCTTCTTCTTCGGTGCGATCTGTGTCCAGGAGGGGTTTTAGGGTTTTAGGATTCGGGCTCCTCCGCAGGGCCCGATCCGAGTCTCAAAGGAAATCCCAAAACCGGTCCCTGGGAAATGGGGAGAGCAATTAAAATTATATATGTTTTGACAAAGTATGAATCTGTTACTCCGGAGTATGAAATTTTGAAGTTTGCTGTCTAATTGACCATAAAGAGTCTCTAAACTGCTCTAAACCAACTTAAAGTGTGTCGTAATGATTATCTTTCTCACCTACAGTGATCACAATATTTCCTAACATAGATAAGGTAAATGTACCCATAGTCGGTCATGACCCATAACCAACTTGTAGGGGGCACTATTTCCAACCATGGCTAAAAAATTTGGAATGTGTTTTTTCAAGGTTGGGACTAATAAGGTTATGACACGTCCCAAAGTAGTGAAGAAGAAAAATAAGAAATAGTGAGTGGAAAAGCGGTTTTTAGATGATTGGAATTGGATGACTCTAAAAATTGGCTACTAGTCATGACAATTTTTTGACTCCCAGAATTCATAGTAATTTCAATTTTGGGAATAAAAATACAAAAATTTGGGAATCTTCATATTTCTTATCTTTCTACGTGGTAGAAATTTCTTGTGCCTTAAATTGCTCAACATCTGCTGGGAAATCCCTTAAGTTATTGGGTATGGGTACATTCACCTTACAACATGAATATTAGGAGCTAGGCCAACAAATGCAGTTGAGGTATTCTTAAAGCCTTCCAACTTGGTTTGAGTTTGTCCAATAAGAGTCTCCATTCATAACTTTCTTGAACATAGTACAATTGATCTTATAGAGATATGATTTTATTGGGCATAAAAATATCTTTTGGTTTTATACTATTGTATACATGCCAATGACTAGTTACATACTATCTCTATCCCACTGAAAAGCTCTTGATTTGACTTCTTGTTTTTTTAGTAGTTTTAAATACGCATTTTAAAGGCTTGCTTGGATCCAATTTTTATTTTGGTTGCATTGAACAGATACAATGTTCTTCATGGATTGTGGTGATATAAAATTTAGACCATTCTAAATTATACATTTTACAACATGGTCAATGAAACTAGTATAAGAAAAACATGCATTAGAAGAGATTTGAGGGTATTGGAGGGCCGTTTTAGGCCTGTTCCTCAATCTAGCCAAATTTGTGAATAGTCAGTACAAGTTGTCAAAATTTATTTTTTTCAAAAACAAAACAAAAACAAAACTCTTCTAAATATCATTTCAGGCCAAAAAAATTTATTTATTTAATTTTCAAAAATGATGTGGCATTCTCTCGACCACATCAGCCCAGCAGCTTTCTTGCGTTCCACAGCGTAGGAATGCAAAATAACTCGTGGGCTCTTAAGGGCCTCAAATCTCTTCTAATGAGCTTTTTAGTGGGACAGAGTATGATGTAGCATTACTTTGTTGGTTTTGGTCAAATCTTAATGTTTTGAAAATGATAATAATTAATGGAATTTATAATAATAATTATGTTGGTCCAAAGGCCATTGTGAATGAAGAGTTTATTGGAGGCATTTCAACTAGATATGCTTCTTGGGTATGGTAGGTAAGGCTATCTTTGTTGCTTCCTTCCAGGGGTAGATTTTGTAATGACTTTTGAAGTTCATAAATAATATTACCCTATTAGAAGGTTCAATTGTGTAGGTCATAAAATATCTGCAAAATATTGAAAACAAAAGAATCAACAATGTTACCTAACTAAGGTATGTATACACATACTCAACATTGTCTAAAACACAACACCTACATTTGGACCAAAAAATATCACAAAAATTTAGATATTAATTATAGAAGATGTTCACAATCAAAACACAAGAGTCTATGAGAACCTAATGTTTGGTTTTAGTACATTTGGAGACACAGTGCTTTAAAACTTCATAATAATGAATGTCTTAGTAAATAATGTATGTCTAGTAACTATGCCCAGTTAGAGTTAGTGATGATTGTAGGTGCACATACCTCATAACTTCATGCCTTTCCAGTCTCAGTCCAGGGGACGACCCCTGAGACTTTCCTTTGGGACTCGGATTGGGCCCTGGAGAGAAGCCTAAAACCCTAAAAGTCTAAGAAAAAAGAAATCCTGGAAAAACCTCCTGGGACACAGATCGCACAGAATCCTGGCTATGGCGTAACCCCTCTCCCTTCCTGCACTCATCGAACAGAAGCTTGCGAAAGGAGGTCGGCATGTGGGGCGCCAGGGGAATGCGCCTGTGGCGCACTGGTCTTCCCAAGCTTCTTCATCGCCAAGGCGCTGCTGCTGCTAAATGCTCATCGCAACAACACAGCACCTCGCTTCTCGACTCGCCACTCTCGCTATGGAGCCTGGCGCCTCGCTCGGAGTCCGCAGCAGTCTTGGCTTTGAAAGATGAGAGCTGGAGGCCTACGGGAAGTGCCCAGCTGGGTCTGCAGCAGAGAATGGTAGCCGGCATTTTGCATTGGAGACTCTCGTGTCTGCACTACTGGTTTCGTCCAGGCAGGCGTTCATCGTGTTTTTTGGATACCGAAGAATCTGGCTGAGTGGATTGGAATTGATGGAAAGGATTGTGAGAGAGAAAATTCAGAACCCGGTGGAAATTTGACTTAGGCGAAATGGATTTGGTATTTAATTCGCATTGCTAAGGGAATGTGAATGTATGCATGTTCTAATTTGGAAGAGTATGTGGCCCTTGTTTTTTACTTCGATTTTTTATGAATATATGCAGTAATTGGCTTTCGTTTTTAGTGATTTGATGATGTTGTGGTGATTAGGGTTTTTTTACAAGCTCCGAGTACCTTCGAGCTGCTTCTGCTTCTGGTAAGCCTCAACTTTCATTCCTTGCTTCGCTTACTTGTCAGGGCACTTTAGATTGGACTTGTCGAAGCAACAACCTTGAGATATGGAAGGAAGACCTAAATTTGTTGGATCAAGGATCTCAGAGGGATTGGTGTGGCGACTAAAAAACATAATAGAACGTCATGAAATGAAAATGAAAGCAATTGGTTTTGTAACTTTCGGAGCTGTAAAAATACAGTATGAATTGTGGAGTCCAATGGGAGGTATGCCTATAATGAAAGTAGACTAACCTTAATCGGATATATCAGGCACAGCCTTGGAAATTTGGAATGTTTTGAGGTAACCAAGTTGAATGCATTGATGTAACAAGTGTCTAATCCATCTCAAAGATGTTGTTTCAAACCTTGTGATCTCAAGTAACTGATTAGCATACCACATAGGAGATTTATAATTGCATTTTTTTCTCATTCTTGTTACTTGGTCAAGCGGAAAGTCATCACTGAACAAAACAAGGCAAAATGGAAAAAATAGATTTTGGTCAATCAAGGTTTAGGTTTTCTTGTTATCTCCAGCTTATTTTATTCGACCTTATCCTGGGAAGCTAGTGGTGATGTTTTCATTTCACAATTTCATAGCATTTTCTTTTGGAGGTCGCTTTGGCGGTCCAATTCGAATTTTAAAGGTTCTGTATTTATAACACTCAATTCTCCCCACTCCCTTGCCGTTGTCTCAGATAATTTTACTCCAGCTGCTCAGAAGGAACCCCTTCTCAGACCGAAAGAGATCGATGTGGAGGATGAAATTGATGATGAGCCGCTCGAGAAAGACGTTGCCAAAATCGTCTCCGAAAGTCCACCTCGTGAACTTTCAAGTTTGGAACTTGAGCTGCAGAATGCTCCACGGAGAAAGCAACGTTTCATATTACAAAATGCGCTGAAGATTCGAAACATCGAAACCGCAGGAAGACCCCGGAAGCAAGTAAGATTCCACCCTACAATGCATTTTGTATGTCAACTCATCAATTCTGTTGTAGGGCAATTCTTTGTGCTTATGGGTGTTATTGATCCTCAATGCAGGGATTTACAATGAAGGTCGTTGATGTCAATCGAACGTGCAAAGTGACGAAGGTGATTATCTCAGTTTTGTCTAAATTGTCGCACTTTTCAGTTGGGGCCAATCGTACAGTCTCATCTCAGAAGATTCCCCTATGAAGTTATTAATATTAAGTTAATGTGAGTTTAAGGTTAAAATAACATCGGATCAGTACCGGTGTTGCAGTAATGTTAAATTTACATCAAGTTACTGTAACTTGCTTACCTCCATATTTGGTGTCATTGTACCCAAATTGTTCCAGAGTGATCCACAATTGATGTTCAATGAACTACCCTGGTAAATATTGAGTTCTCGGAGCCTGATTTAGATCAAGAATTCAGCTGGGAATCGATTGTTTTACAGGGAGGGGGCATTCTTAATTTTACTGCATTGGTCATTTGCGGCAATGGAGATGGGGTAGCCGGATATGGAAAGGGCAAATCTGCTGAAGTTTCAGCAGCTGTCGATAAGGTTTGTAGCTTTGTTTGCGACCTCACTTTTCTTCATGTAGGTCGGCGCACGTGGACAACTACTGGTCAGCAGTTTCTTCTTTCGCTCACAGAATTAGTTGCCTAGTCGTCTATCATTGCACTCAAGCTGCCATTAACCTGTCCTCTTTGTATTTGGACAGGCTTATGCTCGAGCTTTACGCAATTTACATTATTTTGAGAGATTTGATGGCCATACGATCTTTCACGAGAAGAACTCCAAGTATGGTCAAACCAAGGTATTTGCAGACTGACATTGTACAGACAACTGAGGAAAATCAGTTTATGTGTGATATGCCTTTGCATAAGGAAGCCAAGCGGTGCTTGTCTCAGTCCTGCACCTGGTATTAAGGACGGTTCAATTCCTGAGAATGCCCAGGCTCACATTGCCATCATCAAAGAGTTACGGCATTTTGTTCTGGATGTACCGACTTGGTTGGCTTGACTAGTCTTTGACACGTTTTTTCTTCTGGTTCTAGATTTATTTGTGGCCAGCTCAGTCAGGGACGGGGATGAGAGCCAGCCATACAGTTGGGGGCATATTACGCTTAGCCGGCTTTAAAAATGTGAAGTCCAAGGCAAGTTCTTTATCTCTTTTCTTGGAAAGACTTTGGGGTTGCTCTTTAGCGTGTGCGTTAGTACATTGAATTTGTTCTTTCCATGTTTTTGTGTGCTGAAAGAAGTCTCATCGCTGCAAAATTAATATTGTGCAGGTTGTGGGTTCAAGACATCCTCATAACACTGTCAAAGCTGTCTTTCAGGCTTTGAGTGAGGTACAGAAGACCTTCTTGCAATCCTTCATTTAGAGCTTGCGGGGTAATTTGTATCGATCTTAGCGATCTTCGATCTTCTGTGGATTCCATATTGAACTTAGATTCTGCACAATATGATCCTGCTGCTTTTCTAGTCCCTTTTTGCATGGAAATTATTTCTCGCCGAAGGATATGATTCTAACGTTTTCTGTCTAATTAGATTGAAACTCCGGAGGAGAAGGCAGAACGAGAAGGGCGTCAACGAGTTACACACCATGCATAATCTGGCAGTTCAGGCTTGAAAACTATTTCGAAATTCTGTATATTCCTTTCGGGTTCAAGAGGCAATCGCACTGTGTCAGGAAAGAGCATTAGATGTGAAGTCATGAGAGGACCATCTGCCATTGGTCACGCAAGAATTGCATTTATGAAGGATCAGGTAGCGATTGAGTACCCTGTCCAGTGACCACTGATCTCATCTTAAACCAGGATAAATGACACTGTTATTTGCACCTATATTGATCTTCAGATGTTACAGTCCATGTAGAGAATACCAAATCTTTAATTTGCTTCGACAAATTCAATAATTAGATATTAGGGCACTTTTGATTTTACTAAATCATTGAAGTTTGTAGGTCATCATTTACGAGAATGTAGGTTATTTAAAACCATTATTCAAATTTTTTTAAATATTCTAGTGAATAGAAAACTATATCATTGGATAAATTTGGCGTACATGTGCATCTGATACAATTAAAGTGCACAAAATGATCAAAATTGAGGTCAAGGTTTAGTAAAGTTTTATTAGAAATAAAACATTTTAAATTAGGAACTCCTATATATCACTTGCTATTGGTCTTTTTGATGGTAGCCAAAGTGCTAATGAAATTAGGTTATATCTACAAGAGGCTTACGTTCACTAAGAGCATTGAAAACTAGGATATGCTATTGAAAATGGATTTGAAAGTATGCTAACCTATTTAGTTTGAACAAGTGGTCAAAGTCCTACTTCTACTAGTACACACATTTCAAATTAATTGTAAGGTAATTCTTAAGATTGGAGAATTTTTGTTCTCCACTTTTATGTTGTGTTAAAGTACACTCTTTTGTATGTTCTTCAATTGCTTGTTGGGAAGTGGAAGTTTGATTGCACATCCTACATACAAATATTTGAATAATGTGATTTGAAACTTGTGTTTTTGACATCATTTTCTTCCTATTTCTCCTTCTTGCTTTTTTTGCTTTTCTTCGGTTGTATCGATTGAACATATGTGAAAGCGTTCTATTATAAGCCTCTCTTTCATCAAATAATGTTGTTGAGTTATCATAAGCTTCTCTTTCTTCAAACAATGTTGGTGAGTCATTGTTAATGATATGTGGATCTTCAAGCGGGAGGGACAACGAAGTATTTGCAACATTCATTTCTTTAGATTTTTCCATGTGTTTTGCAATTTTACTTTATATGGATGATGTTTTGAAAAGGTTAGAAATAATGAATGGATGGTAAATCAGGTTGCTTGGGGCTCCTTAGACCCTAAAGGGTTAACACAATAATAACAATGTCTTTGTGACATCATATTCTATATGAAATTTAAAATATTGATACAATATAAAAGTGAAAGTAAAAGTAAAGTAAATGTAAAAGCTAAAAGAATAATAGTAAAAATAAAAGTAAAAAGTAAAAGTAAAAATTAAAAGTAGAAGCTAAAAAATTTAATGTAAAAGTTAACATGAAGAAGCTAAAAAACAAATTCCTTAGACCTCTAATAAGTGAGTGATTAACCCCTAAAAATCGAGGCCCTTTTTTTGCCAAATAATACTCAAAACTGCCATTTCTATAATAAAAAGTAAAAAAATTGAAAAATGTTTTTTTTTCACATCTAACCTCGGGGAGGGCACTTGGTTCTACTACTACAAACCATGTGCAAACAAGTGGTTTCTAATAAACTATAATTTCAAACCAAAATTTTGAGCATTGTTTGGTAATGACTATAGGTTTCTATTGCCAAAATTTCCAACTCAAATGAAATATGGAATGATTTCTAGAAGAGGTTGAAAACGAACCTAAGATGGCATATTTTTCAATTCAAATATTTATAGAGAATACATTTAGATAACTGTTGCATCAATATTCAACTCATAATGAGCTTTCAATAGAGAGTTATTTTTTAGGAATATTTGGTTCATTTTTTAGACAATTTTTTAGGATATAATATAGGGGTGTAAAAGTTATTTTTCAGTTCTGCAGTGTATCTATTTACTTCAAAAATTTGTAACTAATTATCATTAGAAAATAAAATATCAATAATTCAAAATATAAACTTTCAAATTAGAAAAATATATTCATATTTTTTTTGTTTTCATTTATTTAAATTTTAGGATATAATATAGGAGGTACAAAGTTTTGGTTGCACGTAGTTTGGATTAGATACACTAAGTGCACTCCCCATGCATCTAACCATAGGATCTTATACCTAACTAGTTTGAAAGTGTGTGGAAAAAATTTCAGAATTTTTGACCACACAGATTGCAAGATATCTGTGTTTAAAGTGCAAAAAACAAGTTTTTCAACACATTGCGGGACTAGATTTTTTGACTTTGAACATTTTTAACTTAAAATTTTTGCATTATAGAGTTTTGAGCTTTAAATCTTTGTAGTGGAGAATTGAGTTGAGAGTCTAGGAAAAAAAAACAGAAAAAAAAAACTTAATTATCATTCTTTAAAAAATTGTTAAGTAGAAGTAGTTATAAGATAGAAGGAAAATCTAAAATATTCATATATTTTAGATGGAATTAAAATTCACTAATTCCAATGGTGAGATTGTTCTATCAAATAATATAAAACATGAAAAAAAAAAAAAAAAAATTTAAAAAATTGCATCCAGAAATGCATCCTAGAAGTTATTTTTTTCAAAAAGATGCTTTAACTACCCGAAAAACAAGAATGTCCATAACTTTCTCATAAAAAATCCAAATGAAATGAATCAAAGCTTTCCAAATAGACAAAAATATAATCTATGAGAAAAAAAATACTAAATAAAAAAAATTCAAATTTTTGTCTTCTTTTTTTTGCTGCCCGCTGTCCCTTGTTTTGAGCTTATTTGGTCATAAATTTTTTTTCCCGGGCACCAATTGTGAAAAAAATTAAACTCCCACAAAGCTTATCACTTTTTCTATCTTCAAAAAAAGTTTCAAAAAATCACAACAAAATTTCAGCCTGTAGGTATCTGCCTAAAATCCCAAATGTCCGCCAAACCAACAATGGTCCTTTAGGGGTTAATATCCAATGGACCACATTTGACCATTTCAGAGTAATTGTAATTGTTCGACTTCCATTTTTTAATCAATTCAACCAATAGAAATATAGAATAAAAAGATATAGAGGTTGAAATTGATTATGAATTCATCCAACCTTGCCCCAATAATGCTAGCAAACATTAACTCCTCCTAAAAGTGAGATTTTTATACTCCACACTGGTAATTTTTTTTTATGGTTTCATCTTATATTTTTTGCAAAAGTAGAAGAGTTTTGCAGATATACTCAAAGTTGCCCATCTTGCCTAAAAATTTGGTGAGCAACATAATTTTTTATTGGGACATTTGCTTGGAAATAAAAACTAAATATGTCCTTACAGAAGGGATACATGTTCATACCTTTGTGTCAAAAATTTGTGAACATCTGTTTAAAATTGACTTTGTGTGAATCTATCTGAGATTTCTTATGTACATTGAATGATCATTTGGTCCTTGAGGGTTAAATGTCATAGTAATCAAATCACATTCACCTATAATTCATGCAACTAGTGTGAGGAGGACTTGCACTATTCTCACTTTTGCACTAAGTTGAAAACACTCATATCCGTCTATATATCCATTCATGTATCCTAGACTTCTATTAAAGTGTCCTTCGAAAGTGTCATTAAACTATTCTCCTTATTTAACAACAATTAATTGACTATTGATTTTGTCAAATTTCAGTTTCAAGTCCAACCATAGTGGTCTAGGAAGCTTCCATTTTGAAAATTCATAGACATTACATGCCATATTTGAAAAATCTATTTTTTTTTTTAATTCTTGATTTTTAATTGTTAATACTATAAAAATACTATTTTTAGAAAAAAGTGCCTCCTACTATGCTGAATTACTTATTTTGCTAGTTTGAAGTGTCTCCACTATAGTTGAATTAACTTGCATACAAACGTTAAAAAGAAATCATATTCCACAAAGCATGTAAGAGCACTTGCAGTGCACTCTTTGCAGACAATCCCTATATTGGCAAATGGACAAGCATTCCACAAGGTCTGCATAAGTTTCAAGTTTTTTTAAGAACAAATTGATCCAATGCAAAGCGAATAATTCAAACTCCATTAAATGGACTTTTCTGCATTATAAAAGGAAAGATAGAAAAGAATCTACACTAAGAAAAGACTTTTTATGAAAACAAAGGAAGGCTGAATTGATTGGCACCCATAACAATGTGGGAAAGGGGTTGACAATAATGCCTATTTTTACAATGAGTCAACTTGCAAGTTTGTTGATCTAGGGCAGTCGCATATCGAGGTTGTAGAAGTGCAAGCCCCGATAAATGGTTGCATTGGAGCGCAAATGTAATCACAATTCATTCAGCACTTGGTACAGTGCCAATACCGTCACTATTTCAAGGAGCATTGCAGATGCTCTAAGGGCCAGCTTACATGCAAGCCCAGTCGAGCAATTGCACATGGCTTGCTACACGGAAAAAATAGAGTTTGCACTTTCATGTGGACCCGGTGGGTGGGGAGGGAAATAATAAATAAGTCACATGTATTAGATTCTCTAGTCTCACCAATGAAGTAGTTCACCAATATTGGTACAACTTCCATTCTTCCTTTCTCGCTTGCCCAGCCTAACAACACAATCGGTAAAGCCACTTTTGTCCTCTTGCTTGAATTAGTTGGAAACTTGCCCATTGGACAAGCATGTAAGGAGGCCCACCACCCAAGATCTTCAATCGTGGAAACGCGGAAGAGCGAGTGTGAGTGTGAGAGAGAACAACAACACCTTTCGGGCAATGAGCGCAGGATCTTGGAAAGGGGGGATTGGAAGTAGAAGACGAGAACGAGAAAACACACCAAAAAAAAGGGCTAAGGGCCGCTTTACACCAAGAGGCTGGGCCAATTTCTTGTGTCAGAGGCCAAGAATCCTGACTTCTGATTGGACAAACGGCTCAAATCAGCCCCAACCCCTTTACACCAAGAGGTTGGGCCAATTTGGTGAATTGAATTTTTTATTCAAAAAAGACATGATCTGACATGGCTTGAGCTCACTTAATTGGGTGCACCAAAAATGGGAGGCCAATTCTTGGCCTTGGGGCCAATGTCAAATTTCAATTAAAAAAATTGTTTTAATAAAAAACTATTTTTTTAAACTAATCATTACCGTTGGATTTTGTGCAATCGGCCTCATGGGAATTAGGACCGGCCTCTAGGTGTAAAGTGGCCCTTAAAATTTCAGCCCCTCTCTCTTTCTTTTGTAGGTTTTATTGAATCGGCCCAGCTTCTTGGCCTTAAGGCCTTTACATATGGGAAAATTGGCCCCCATTATAATCTTATTCTAATGGGAAGTTGAGGCCAGCCTCCAGCCCAAAAGGGGCTGAAATTTTGTGCAATTGGCTTGAAGGAGAATTGGCCCGGCTTCTTGGTGTAAAGCAGCCCTAAGAAAGTGAGTTCAAGGTTAGAACCAAAACTTTAAAAAGTTTAGAAAAGCAAACTGTACACAGACTGAAGCCTGGGTCAACCCCAACTGATCAGTCTCCAATCGCCATGCCCCAATTCAACCCTCAACGAGTCGTTTGAATTTTCACCCAATTCCCTTTTGTCAACCCCCAATTTCCAATTCCAATTTCCAAGTCAAACCAATTCCTGAGCATGATGTCAAAAGGAGACCGGTTCAACAAAAGGCTTCCTCGGTCCAAAGTCATAAAGGACCAGCCAGAACGACCATGTGGGCTGCTACTTACAGAGCAACGAGGATCATTCATCCAACATTCATCCAACATTCATCCAATGAGTGCCATTATTCGTTCAATCATCGTCGACCATTGGGGTATTTCAACTCGGCTCTTCGTCGCAGGCACCTTCCATTCTTCCGCGTCGCCATAGCCAGAGCTCGCTTGCTCTCCCTATCTCTCACACAGCTTTTTCTGCTTCACGTTCTCGCCGTGCCTGCACACAATCTCACATTGGAGCTCGGATCGCGGCTTATTTCTCGAATAGGAATCGTATCATATTTATTTTTTCAGGTATGGTTGCGTATCGCGCTTTTTTCACATAGGTTGCCATATCCGGTTTTGTGTTTGTGTGCTTTGTGGGGATTTAGTGTTTAGATCCAGTATCAGGGTTACTTGGTGATATTGCTGAAGCGATTGATGAATCTGGAGATGTAATATGTAAATTTTGTGAGGAATGTTGTCTACATTCGCTGCATTTTAGAGATGACTCAGATCTGTGTGTGTGTGTGGGTTGGGGTTGGGTTGGGTTGGGTTGGGTTGGGGGGTTGCGTGACATTTTCGGAGTTTTCGATCTTACAATTGACGGAATTGGAACGCTTTTGATTCTGTGGTCGTGAGAATAAACAGGCATTTCGAGTTTCTTATTGTTTGCTGTGAATTTCTTCTCAATTTTTGAGGTTCTGTTCTTCACCAGGCCATGACCTTGATGCAATAGATTGGTAAAAAAATTCTGAATTTGGAACTTAAACAGCGAATTCTGCTTGGTTCTAATCTGATCGTTTAGCGCGTTCTTGGCTTTCGTGATATCCGACTTGCAAGCGGAAATGTTGACTATTGTTACACCTTCTGGTTGTCGGATAAAAAGTAATGGCGAAGCAGGGTTTAGTTTTAGGAGTGTGAAGGAGAGACTATTGAGCCAATAGATGTGCTAGGGGAGTTGACTTGAACCATTGTCTCGTGTGTAATCTCCGGATGCATTACTCTGTGTGAGTGCAAATATTGGATGCCGTTGGGACCATTGAATGACGGTCACTCAGTGTTGAAGAAGGCCTCGACTAAGAATATAGAAGTCTTGTGGAGCTTGAAATGTTCCTACTCTGATATCTCTGAAGGGTTGGTTTAGGGTACTCTGCACCCCTCACCGAGCCTAAAATTTGCATGTGCACTGTATCAAGCTTTAACTCGGAACTTAGCATAATTTCTCGAAGATTTGAGCATATTGAATTGAATGGTATCGCGGTATCCAGGATATAAATTTGGTACGGGTGATAAAAAAGAACTTGCTAAAACATTAGGTGGGATAGGTGGTAATTACGAAAGAGTCTACTGAAACTTCTTCTCAGTGTAAATTCAGCTAACATGGAATGTGTCAATGAAAGTTTTCCACAATTGTTGATGAATTTTAGTATTGAAGAGCTGGTCGGATGGTCTTGTTATACAGGTTCATTTTAGAGGGATGGCGCGGAAGAAAATTAGAGAATACGACTCCAAGCGCATCCTGAAGGAATTTTTGAAGAAGCTTGCTGGGATTGAACTTGGCATCAAATCCGCTCAGGTACTGGGCCTTCATTTTCGCATTTGTTTATGCTACAAAAAAATGTTAAATATCTACTAACAGACCGTGAATGAAGAGGTTTCGTCTGAAGAATTGAGGATCCTGCAGGGTTTTACTACTTCTGTGCCACAATTCATATGAAACTTTTGATGTTACAGGTGACAGAGAGTACGGACTTTACCAAGTTAGCTGATCAGGAACCATGGCTGAGCTCCACCCGTCTTGTTGTGAAACCAGACATGCTGTTTGGCAAGCGGGGAAAGAGCGGATTGGTATGTTCTGATTACTTGAAACGGTTCGAGATACGTTGGATAAAAAATAATGGGCGGATTTGTAATTCCTTTGCATTGTATTCACGTTAGTTTCTATTACATTAATTTTGATTTTGTCACTATTGCGGCAATCTCCTCTCTTAGCGATACACAAAACTATGCAGGTGGCGCTGAACCTTGATCTAGGCGGTGTGGAATCTTTCATAAAGGAACGCGTGGGCAAGGATGTAAGTGTGCCGTTGTTAAAGGATGTTCTCGCTCTCTGTTTCTTGATATCTGAATTCTTGTAATGATAATTTTACTTTCATCATATAGAGAGCAATCTCCTGCAGTTCTTAAGAAATAAGTCGGTTCGTTTCTTAATGGGCTGCTCTAACTCAATGTATCCAGGTTGAGATGAGCGGCACCAAGGGACCAATTACTACTTTCATTGTGGAGCCTTTCGTTCCCCACACCGATGAGTACTACCTGTCGATCGTGTCTGATCGTCTCGGAGCACATATCAGCTTCTCCGAGTGTGGTGGTATTGACATCGAAGAAAACTGGGATAAGGTAAACGAAATTGTTGCAGATATCAGGTGGCCTCTTTTCTTCCGTGCGATTCCGATTGACAGAGTTATGCCAGTGAGTGCGTGTTCTAAAGTGTAGTGTACTGTATGGACTGTTTTGGGAGTGAACAGGTGAAGGCTATCTTTGTGCCAACGGAGCAAACCTCTCTCACAAATGAACTTTCCGCTCCTTTGGTCGCTACTCTTCCTCTTGAGGTAATTATTCTCTTCTTAATGGGTTCGTCGTAAACGTGCCATCATAGATTGAGAGTCAGCAGCTTGTCTGCCGTTTGAAATCCTTACCTTTCTTTGCTCCATCTTTTCTGTACTTTGATTTCGTCGCCGATTCTGTCACTGAACTAATAGTCTGCATTGCCGTTCTGCTTATTTTATTTGCATTGGGTAATTAGCTTGAACCATGCTAGCAATTCTTAACTTCGTCTGATATCTTCAGGTTCGACCAAAGATTGAGGAATTCATCCAGGCTGTGTTCACTGTCTTCTGCGGTATTCCTCTGGCCCTACTTTACCTGTCATTAGTATGTTGGCAATTATGTCTTTGTAGCTAATGCGTAGATTGAATGCTTAGAAGCCGCATGATGTCATCCGATTTGTATCTTTACGTCTCATTCGAGCAATCTGGATTCCTTCACCCAGTTCAGATTCACCTGAGCCTAACAGCCTTCTAAGTAAGGTCTTCAAGGGTCGGCCTCTTCGGAGAGTTTTCTGACAATTTAGTTGGTTGAGAATTGTTGGAACTAATTTGTGAAGATAAAAAATATATTGTGTCTCTTTGCCCCTAATTTTCTGTTTTTTGTGGTTTTGCAGAGTTGGACTTCACATTATTGGAAATGAACCCATTCACCATTGTTGATGGAACCCCATACCCTCTGGACATGCGCGGTGAACTTGATGACACTGCCTTGTTCAAGAATTTTCAGAAGTACGAACCTGTTTGACCTGATCTGTTTTTTCTACAAGTACATTGTGTTTCGACCAATACTGATTTGATCGCTGAGCATAGCCTTTTGTGGAAATGTGCAGATGGGGAAATTTGGAGTTCCCTCTTCCTTTTGGCAGGACAATGAGTCCAGCTGAGGAGAAAATCCACCGCATGGATGAGAAGGTAGATATTTCTATGAGTTCGCTCAAGTAGTAATGCTTGGCTGCTAATATGCCAGAGAACTTGATTGACAATAACTTATTTGTTGTCTGTTTTTTTGACAACTTGCATTTTATGATTGCAGACCGGTGCTTCCTTGAAGTTGACAATCTTGAACCCTAAAGGTCGTATCTGGACTATGGTTGCTGGAGGGGGTGCAAGTGTCATCTACTCTGACACGGTATTGGTGGCTCCTTTCTTCGTTCCATTTCGTACGGAAATATGTCTGATGAATGACAAACCATGTTTAGTTGAAGCGAGTCATGTGGACACTGAAGCCTAATCTGTCTATTTTTGCGACGCTGAAATCTTCTGATTTTTCTGTAGGTTGGAGATTTGGGCTTCGCCAATGAGCTGGGTAACTACGCGGAGTACAGCGGCGCCCCCAACGAGGAAGAAACTTTACATTTTGCCCGTGCTCTCATCGACGTAAGCTTTCTTTTACCATGCCAGCCACGTTCCATTTTTGAAGGTTTTCTCCAGTAAGAGTGTAGTTTGCCGAGAATTTTGTTAATTTCTCGGTCCTGAGTACCTATTCTGCTTCCCACGAACATTTTCGCAATGTTTGATCTTCTAACTCATGGCAGTAGTGTTTCAATATTTACCAGTGCAAGTGGTCTGAGGTTTAGTTCACAGTTCACTTTAGGTGTTTCAATATTTACCTCTGCTGCACAACTCGCTGTTTGGTCTTCAGGACTCTGTGTACAGTAAGGTAACAGGCTCTGAAATCGCACAGGGTCTAAAATCGTCCACCCTACTCAAATGTACACTGCTTGTACATGTTGCTTTTTTATAGCCTTCAGCAATGTACAAATGTTGTACATTTTAGGGGGTGGGCAATTTTAGAGCCCTATGCGACTTCAACTTCAAATTTTCATAACTAATTTTAGAAAGCTCCAAAAAATATGAAACAACTTGGGTTAGATGCCAATTCCTCTTGTCTTTCAAGGAAAATTTATTGAAAAATATTTCAAGAAGCTTTGCCTCCCCAAAATTCACTTTCAGCTCTTAACCCCTAAATGATGGACCCATGACCATTGATTTCAAACTTCATTGTCCATCACTCAATTTGCTACCTTTCTGCAACTAGATATGTATGAAAAAAGTTATTTTTATTTTTTAGAGATGAAAGTATATGTCTTCTTTACTTCAGGAAAAATTTAGATTTTTTTGCGAAAAATTAATTTTTTAAAGAATTTTTGAAAAAAAAGTGAAGAAAAATAATATTAAATAGAAAAATATTTCAAAAAATCTGAAAATTTCACCATAAGTTTATATCACAATGACAAACATCATGGTGTAAACTCAATTTCCGTATCATTCTATAATTAGAAAATAATAGACATTGAAAATACACACAATGTTCAAATTGCAATAAATTATGCAATATTAGGAATTTTTTCAAATTTCAAATTGGAGTAGAAACTAGAGTAGATGACCTTCATTTTGTTAGTTTGACTCAAACTCAAAAAATATCATTTTTGTGGAGAAATTTCAGATTTAAAGCAAGGAGCAACAACTTCCCAAAATACTCTAAAATTGCATATTTTGTGATCCGGTTTTTTTAATAGCTTCTCATTTCCGTGAAGACAAAAATTGGAAAGAGTACAAACTCAATTGGATACTCTTCACAACCCCATGTGAAAGGTCAACAAGGAAAAGGAGGATGAAAAAATGCTTTTGAACTCTCTTGGCTCAACAGTATTGTCATCGGAACGCCACGGAATGGCATCCGCGGCGTTCCAGGGTTAAATGGGCGATTTTTGGACCTGTTACCTTAGTCGACGTTACGAGTAGACAGTCTTATCTGCATGAGGGTTGTCAGAATTTCTAACGCAATTTCTGTAATTTGTCAGTGTTGCACTGCAAATCCCGATGGTCGCAGAAGAGCACTGGTGGTGGGAGGTGGCATTGCCAACTTCACTGATGTTGCCGCTACATTCAATGGCATTATTCGAGCTTTCAGGGAGAAGGTAAATTCAAAGATCTGTACCTACATCATCGGTTGCACTTTTGGATGGTATTTTCTGCGGTACATTGTTCCAATAATTTCCTCCTGACTTTTATCCGTATTGCCTGTCCAACAGCAAGCACAGCTCAAAGCAGCAAGAGTTCAGATTTATGTGCGGAGGGGTGGTCCCAACTACCAAAAGGGCCTTGCCAAAATGAGGGAATTGGGAACCGAGATTGGTATTCCAATCGAGGTACGTGATCTTAATTCGAATTTTAGATTCAAGCGCACTTCTTATTTTTCTGCACACACACAACATTCATTATTCATCACATGACATTATGATCAAGTTCTCCGATCTTCTCAAGTGGCGTGTTTTGAAGGTTGACTAGACCAGGATTGTTCGATGAATGGTTTATCACATTGCGACATTTCTTCTTTGGCTTACCCCCTGAGGTGCCCTGACACAGGTTTATGGACCCGAGGCTAGTATGACTGGAATCTGCAAGTCTGCAATTGATTACATCAGCATAGCTGCGTAAATTAAGTTCCCAGAAAATTCAATATTTCATTCCTTCATGCTCGTGAGGAGCATTTATTTATTGTTTAGTAGAATGACTGTAATTCCATGACATGGAGTATTGAAATGAACGCTGGTTACGCTGCCTTCATTCTTTGGTAGACTAAGTTAGCAATCTGGCAGTTGGTTGGACCGCAAACATTCATTGTAATCGATGCAAGTTTATAATTTACTAAGTCTCTTCATTCTTGTTGCATAAATTTGTATTGGGTAAACAAGGACTTTGGATTTCTTGTTTTAGTACGATTGATAGTCCTGACTTTTCGTGAATTCTGACTCTTAAGAATATTAAGAAAACTGGTCAATGAATTTCAAGTGTGCATGTGTGCATGTTTGAGAACTTGACAATGCTGATAAATTCAGGGGCGGTTGATAGTAATGCCAGTACTTAATGAATAATGAATAACATCCTTGAACTGAGTATTTTTGAACTTTTACTTACACAAAATAGTGAAATTAGGTTGCCTTGTCAATTAGGTTGCCTTACCTGAGATAAACTAACTCATGGATCAATGCTTGTTCCACATGGAGGTGCATGTCACTCTCTGAACCAAGTCTTGAACTGGTGCACAAATCTAAGATATACACATGGCTCTGAATTGATTGCTTCATTGTACAAAAGCAAGGAATATTTCTATAGTGTGGACTATCAAGAAATTAGTGTGGGGCAACCTAATTTCACTATTTTGTGTAGTTAAGTGGATTTTTAGAACTACACTAAATAGTGCAATTGGATTGCCTTGACAATTAGGTTGCCTTACCCCAAAGAAGTTACATCATGTTACCTCATGACTCTTGGCTTGTCCAGATAGAGGCACAAACCAGTCTTTGATCCCGAGCCATGAATCAGTGTACCAACCCATGTAGCATATATATTTCCCCACATCTCTGCATCCTTCTACAATAAATTGGATATTGATATAGTGTAGAATGTCGAGATATTAGTTTGGGGCAACCTAATTGCACTATTCAGTGTAGTAGAAGAGTCAATTAGTACCAATTTTTAGTTCCAATGATTTTTGGAATACATTGGCCCTCCTGGATTTCTTGGGTGTTGGGCTCATTCCCTAGTCGGAGGTGGCAATTTTTGGCAATTGTCTAACCATTAGTCGCCAGCTAGAATGGAATAGACGACTTCTACTAGACAAAAGTTAGTCAAGGTTAGGTTGGATGCTGCAACTGGTGGACAAAGAGTTAACAATTGTTAGGCGGATAATTGGATGATGTGTCAATTTTCATCTATCCAAATTTAAGTTTTTCATCTAGAATTGTCATCTTAAACTTGGAAACTTATTTTTTTTGTTGGATTTTCATTATATATATTTTTGGTAGATTTTGAAAAACTGTTTGAATCTTTAAAATTGTAGATTCTTTCTTTTTAAGGAAAAAAAAAAAACATTTCATCCCTAAAGACAAATTTCTTCAATAGTGCAACATTTTATTTCTCAAAATCAATTAGTGTGAAAGTCTCATATACCTCAAGCAGCAGAAAAACTATCGTTAATCTAGACAAAATATAGTTTATAATTTGTATTGGAGAAGACTTTCTCATAGCCAAGACCTTCTCTAATCTTGTTGTCCCATGATTCCCAAGTGCTTTACTAATGCTTGCACTATTATAAGATTGATTCTCACACAATGCACCTTCATAATTTATTTATTTATATCATCGTTATGAAAGTAATCGTGGAGATGCCCAATCAATTAAAACAAGTATTGTACATTAAAGAAGATTTCAACCTCTACAAAGCCGCTAGAATGCATAAACCCCTAAAGGCCCAAAATCCTCTTGAGGGACACTTGGTATTTTGGGCAGGCTACTATGACCTAAAATTTTGGCATGATTTTTTGAAATTTTCTTTTGAAGATAGGGTATCACATTAGCTTTCTAAAAATGTATTTTTTTCCATTAGTGCCTAGGAGCAAAGGTTATGCCACCCAAAGTCAAAAAAGCAACCCGCCGGGCAAAAAGAAAAAACTTATAAAATTGATTTTTTTTTTTCTCCTCAAAGATCATGTTTTTGTCTACATTTGAAGCTTTGATTCATTCTATTTGGACTCAAAATGAAAAAGTTATAGACAATCTTGTTTTTCAGGCAATCTAAGCATCTTTTCAAAAACCAACTTATAGAATTCATTTTTGAATGCAATTTTCAATTTTTTCAATTTTTTCTTTTGAAAAGGTTAAGTTTGTTTGCAAGAACAATCCAACTGTTGGGATTATGGTGTTTTAATTCCATCTATGAGCTATTAACAATTTAGTGTTTCATTCAATTTTGGACCTATTTCTACTTAACAATTTTTTTATATGTGAAAATCAAGTTTCGACATTCTGAAATTTTTTCCTCCAACTCTCAACTCAAATGTTCAACATTAAGTTTTTTAATCCAATGGTGTATAGTGCAAGAAAAATCTACAAATGGCCGTCAAAGTCATCTGAAATTGCAAGTTGCAGTTCAAAAAAACTTCTTTTTCCAACTTTAAATGCTCATATCTTCCAATACATATGGTCAAACTTTAGGAAATCTTTACCACATGATCTAAGGCAAGTGAAGTACAAAATCCTAAGGTTAGATTCTAAAATAAAGCATTTTTTGGTTTCTTGAGTGGTTGCAGCAAAAATGGCAGTTTTCAGTGGTTTCGGAGCCAGAAAATCATCACAAAGTTTAGATCTTATTGTTTGTCAACAGTTATCATGTGGTTATTGTTGTTTCATGGGTTTGCACGTTAATTACAATTTATCGCATCATTACAATGCATTATTTTGCATTGTTATCGCATTGTTACAATGCATTACTTGCACTTGCATTGTAATAATGGAAAGTAATGCATTGTAATGATTCGATAGATTGTAATTAACGTGCGAATACATGAAATAATGATAACCACATAATAACTGTTGACAAACCGTAGGGTCTAATTTTGTGATGATGCCTTGGGCCTTTAGGGGTTAAAATGTGCATTTAGGAAAAATATTAGCCCAAAAGGTTGTTAAGCAATTTGTAAATGAGCAGTTAGCCAAAGTATCCTATTGGAATTTTGATAAAAAAATTATTTTTTACCATTTAAGAAAATATATATATTCTCTTACAAAATAATCATTATATATATATATATATATATATATATATATATATATATATATATATATATATATATATATATATATTTTTTTTTTTTTTTTTTTTTTTCCCCATTGTAATTGCACATTTCCTAAAACCCTAACGGCCCTATACAAGGTCCAGATTTTTTGTAACGAGTATTGCAATAATAATCTAGATGTTCTTTTAGAATATCTAGTAGTTAAAATTAGGATGATTGCAAGAAACACACGTACTATTTGTTGCATTTTTGACATTCAATGGACTTTTAATATTATTTATACTACAAGTCACTTTCAATACTATTGGGGCAATGGATTATGAAATCGACAAGATTGGTTGAATTTTAGATTTATTATTTTAACAACTCATGATGTTCATTATTTGATGGTAAAGATTGATGGCAATACATAATTCTCCATAAAATTGGCTATCGATTGCCAAATTACGGTGCTACAAGCCTCTATTAGTATTATTGAGTTTTTTTGTGTACCCAGAAATACTATTTTGAGTCATAGATTGCAATTTATGCTAGAAAATGAGACTTCTACATTTCTAATTTTTTTAAATTAGAACATGTATTTGGGAAATTTATTTTAATCCCTAAAGTAACAAAATCCCCTTGGGGGACACTTGGGATTTGGGGCAGGCTCGTGTGACTTCCAATTTTTGACTTTATTTTTTAAAACTTTTTGGTAAGATAGAAAATCACATTAGCTTTCTAAAAATACAATTCTTTTTCAATCGGTTCTTGGAAGCAAAAGTTATGCCATTCAAAGTCTTAAAAGCAGTTTGTCAAGCAAAACACAAAAAACACAAAAAAATGAAGTTTTTTAATTTTTAATTTTTTTCTCAAAGAATATGCTTTTGTCTACATTTGAAGCTTTTGATTCATTCTATTTGGACTAATAATGAGAAAGTTAGGGACAATGATCTTGTTTTTAGGCAATCTATGCATCTTTTTCCAAAAACAACTTATAAAATACATTTTTGAATGCAATTTTCAAACTTTTTCAAATTTTTTTTTGATATGCTGAAGTTTGTTTGCAAGAAGAGTCTTACCATTGGGATTATGATTTTTCAATTCCATCTTAGAGCTATTAACAATTTAGTGTTTCATTCAATCTAGTGCATAATTGTGTACAAGATCTTATGATTAGATTCTTAACCCCTAAAAGCCCAAGGGATTTGGACAAAATACAAATGTATTATAAAATATAAGTTCTAAAACTTTTTTGAAGTTTGTGTCAAAGAAGATAATGTGAAGCACAAAAAGTAGAAAGCATCCATACGGTCAAAATTAAAAAATTATTTTTAGATTTTCTTAAAATGAATTTTGAAGATATAACTTCAAAAATTCACCAAAAATACAATTTCTATTTTTAGCATTTGAAATTTTTTTTTATTGGTCAAAATTGTGGTTTCTATTGATTTGTGAAAAAATGCATGAGATTTAGTAATGAGAACACCAATACTTTCCCCATATAGTAAGTTTTTCAACACTAGGCAAATCTAGACACTTTGTGCTATTTCTCTTATAGTTTTTGTTTGGCCGTAGTGATCTAAGTTTTGAGTATAAGCATTGATAGACAACCCAATCTTTTGCACAAAAAAAAAAGAAAAAAATACAGCACACTTTAGGCCAATGCAATTACACTTGGAACATGTTTTTGGAAATTCCTCTTCTAGAAAGGTGTATTTCTTTTAGAAGTGCTAGCCTACCAAATTTGACGCTATAACTCTTCAAAATCGATACTCGATAGTACTAAAAAAGGCCAAATTCGTATATGTGACATATATTCAAAATTCAATCTCACCTATTGAATTAATTTTGAAAAAATTGAAATAATCCAAGTACATTTTCTATTGCTATACAAAGAGTACTTCAAAATTTCATGTTCATTCAATCATTTTTGCAATACTTATAGCACAAAACAAGTTCCACATTGAACATATCACAGAAAATAGGACAAATGTTTCTTGCAATCATTCATTAGCAAAAGATATTTTTAAAAATAGATGTTGGAATTTATAGGATAATTTTTTTAAATCTTCGTTAATAAATTATTTGGTAGGGAACACTAACTCTTAAGAATAGATAGGTGCTACATGAGAAGCTCTCGACTCAAAGAATCACATCTGAGTTTGCCTCACAAAATTTTGAGGAAATCAACATACCACACTCATGGCATCAAAGGTTTGAGTAGTTCATGAGTTGAGAGTCTCTCTTTAGACTCATCTTTCATCTTCCTTTTTGTTCCCAATCAAATTAAAATTTATCAAACGGTTTGAAGGATTTCCACAAAAGCCAATTTGTGTTCCTTGATTCAACTTCAATAGTAGATGATAAAAATAACTTTTACATGATTAGTAATGATATTTGAATCCACAAGTTATAGAAATCAAACTAACTATACTTCATATTGGCACTTTAACTTTTAGGCCTACAATAATGAATATGCTGATTTTAATTGAAATCCTCTTCCACGCCACTATCAAGATTATATTATGGAAATACACTTGTTTGATGGATTTACAATTCACTTTGTCTCAAACCACACATACAATAACGTAGAACCTAGTGAATAAACAACCTCAATAGTACCAATATCAAGAAATCTAAAAAAATTAATTATCTTTACAAAAATCACCAAAGGCTTGTTCTAATGAAGAACTATCTACAAGCAACTTAGTTTCAGTTCCCGAGATAGGAGGACCACTTGAATTCAAACTAGCAGAAGTTTGTGAGAATTCCAATGAATGGTAGAGTCCCCAAGGCTTGGTGGCTGGTAGAGAAGGCATCAATATGTTGGTGATGGTAGATGCATTCTCCATGTCGCTTATTTGTTGCAACATTCCATTCACTTGTCCTATGGTTGGCCGGGCTTTTGGATTGGGAAGGCAACACAAGAGGCCCAAACGAAGGAGATCTACAACCATAGTTGTAAGGACTTGAACATCTACATCCGCAATCATTGAGTTGCCTAGCTCATTGTTGTCACTACCTAGTTCAGAGTGTATAGGTGATGGAGGAGGTCCTATTGCATCCTCACCCACTTGATGAGGTGTGAACTTTAAAGGTTGAAGAATTTGAAGCAATCTTGGATCTACCACATTGAGAAGAGACCCATCTTCATGAGCTCGCCAAATAGTGTGCAATAACACAAGATCCTCCGATTTCGCTGCTTGCATATCTAAAGGATGCCTTCCACACACAACTTCAAGCACCAAAATGCCAAAACTATAAACATCCGATTGCTTAGTAGCTCTGCCAGTGTACGGCAATTCAGGAGCCATGTAGCCAAGAGTCCCTGCTGCTAAAGTGGTTTTGTCCAACTCATGGTGATCCATCAAACGGGCAAGTCCAAAGTCTCCCAAATGCGCACTGAAATCCACATCCAACAACACATTGCTAGACTTGATGTCTCGATGCAAAATACAACTCAAGCAATCCTCGTGCAAATATTCCAAAGCTGCACCCACTCCTTGGAGAATGGAGAGACGCCTTTCCAAAGAGAGGACAATCTCTTGGTGTTGGAGACCGTGACTAGCAGGTGTGTGAAGCCATTCATTGAGGCATCCGTTGGGCATGAAGTCATAAACCAAGAGCAGGCGACCTTTCTCTTGACACCAGCCTTGTAACTGCACCACATTGCGATGCCGAACTTGGCCGAGACTGACCACCTCTGCATGAAAGAGGGACTCCGCCTGCTTGGGCGCCTGATTGATCTGTTTCACGGCAACAAAATGGGTTCCACTGGGAGCTTCAAAGGACCCTTTGTAGACAGACCCCGACCCTCCTATACCCAGCAAATTTCTTTCATCGAAGCTGTCAGTGGCCATCCGGAGCTCTGCATACGAGAACACATGTGGACGTGCGCTATGGCCCAGTGGTGTATAACGGCAAATTCTTGTTGGGCTTGCAAGGCGGGAGGCACACCAGAGAATCACGACTGCAGCTGCCACAACCATTCCCAGAACTCCTGTGTTGATACCAGCCCACGTTCTGGCATTCCAAAAATGATTTGAGGTTTGGGAGGAAGGGACGTTTGAAATCTCACCACGGAAGAAGTCCCAGGACAAGAGCTCATGCGCTTCGACGCGGTGGACGTCGGAGATTCCCCAAAACGCGGGATACACTTCGTCTCCAAGCAGCTCGGGAAATATGTAGTTGACAATGCGCAGCAGAGGTTGCAGGGGCTTCTTCTCACTGGGTTTGGACCCATTCGCAAGCCGCACTTCGAGTGTCCGAGTTGAGCTATTGAAGTCAATCCAAGCAGTGAAGGTTTTCCCGTGGGAGAAATACGAGCAGTGGGTGCCGTTGTTGCAGAGGTTGTGAGTGTATGCTCCGATGTCATACTCGAAGTCAAGGTTTTTTCCCACCCTGATGTAGCTGTTGCTGGCCTCTTCGTAATTAGGGTTGTACTTCCCCATGGCGAAACTGATAGAGAAGCCTGAGGGAGTGTATCTATGGTTTGGATCACTTGGATGGAGAGGACTCCTGCATGCACCAGCGCTTCCTATTTCGGACATGAGGGCTTGCAGCTGAGCACGCATCATGTTCGAGCCCCTGAACAAACTGAATGCGAATCCGCTGTGGTCCCTGTCTCTGGAAGAACTGCTGTTATCCCCAGGTAACCCGAGAGTGTCGAAGGCGAATGAGAACGAGGTGCTGAACGAAGCAACTCTCCTAGTTGCGACATCCTGAATGCGCACCTTGTTCCAGAAGAACAACGCTCCACAAGATCCTCGCGACTGCGTGGCGCGGCCGTTGATGATGTAGGATTGATTGGCGCCATTGTGTGCAGCATCTCCGAGAGCTAAGATGTTATCATGTTCAGAGGGAAAGGAATGGAAGGCGAGTCGCGTGTCGTCACCGGCAACTGAGCGAAGCAACACAAACAGGAGAAAGCAGAAGAGGTTCATTCTGTACGGCCCGGCTCTGCAAGCCAGTGCAGTCTCTATGAACTCGGATTAAATAGAAAACTGATTCACTCGTGCAAGTTTTTGCATGGGCTACTAGCTTCAATTCTTGCAATTGCTGCCTTCATTTCAAAGACAATCTTCTCTCTCTGCCAGGGTGTCATGCACAGTTTGAAATTGAAATTTGCAAACAAGCTCCTCGTTACATTAATGAGCAGCGAAACTTTCAGAGGTTTCATGGATCCAAGGCGTCCTAATACATTCAAGCTTCATGCGGTGAACAAGCAGCTAGGTGATGAGAGTCTCAGTCTCAGTCCCTGTGGCAGTGAATTATGTTTCGAGTATATGGCATGGTCCTATAGATAAACTTCCTCATGATCACATTTTGCTTTTGTGATTGCAAAGTGACGTCTTGGGTCCATCTGGAACTCGAGCTTGCTCCAGGATCGTCAACTGCATGGCGGCCGGGTCTTTCCCTCTTTTTCTTACTCATTTTTTTCTCCGTGGATTCATGCCACGATCGAAGGTACTTAGTGTTTATACTCCATGGAAGGTTATTTCTCTTCCGGGTGAGTCAAACTTAGCATTTGCTGTTGACGTCATACTCGGGTGGTTTGCAACATTTCCTTGACCCTGTCAGGAAAGTGAGAGACGAATGGGGTTGTTCATGTACTGAAAGCCCTAGTGAAACTTTCCGTGGGGAACGGGATAGCCAATATCTTACAAGATACAGTAGTAGTAAAAGACCCATTCATTAGAGAAAAAATGAGTCCTCTGGAGGGCCGCTCCAAATTGACATGCCAAGCTATTTCAAGCTTGGCTTGTCAACCTGGAAAAGTACCCCCGGTGAGCAGTCAAAGTATATGACTGCTTGCTGAAGCAGTCAGACTTCTCAAATTATTATTATTTTTCTTTTTTGCTTTAAGATTGATTTTGTTGTTGTTGTTGTTAATTTTTTTATTCGACACTTTGGGTTCCTGCGCCACAGTCACAACAGTTTAGCTGCGCGGAAATAAGGGAAAAAATCAATTTTCAAACTCAATAAACAAAATTTCAGGGTACTAAAGGGGTCCGTAGAGCAGCCCTCCGAAGGGCTGATTTTTTTTTCTAATGTCATACACCACTTCTCTGTGATGGTCTACATAAGCTTGGCAGCTTAGTGGGGTGTTTCCAACAACTTCTATGAGTGGCAGGACTTTTCGGCAATTTACAATATGAACCTTAGTTAATCCGTAGAAGACTAGTTCTGTTGCCAATTCCAAATGGTCAAACTTCTTTTTGAGCTCAAATTAGCTTTTTTTGTTTATTACATTTGGCTACCAATGTAATATCTTTGCATTATGAGCTAGTATGTGGTATCTATCAATGTGAAAAATCTCTAATGGTTCCATAATATAAACCTTTTTTGATAAGTTTTTAAATAATAAGCTTACAGTGACAAACAAAATTGAGTACTAATTTGAAACGTTTTCATTCAAGCAACCATACCATAAGCATCAATGGATAAAGTCCAAAAGTGTATATACGAAAGTTGTAGTGTGCAACATACTAAACGTTACCATGGAAGTTTGAAGAAAAAAGTAGTTTGGGATTTGAAAGAAAATCAATTTCAAAGTTAGCCATGTCTAATACTTAGTTTTATTCAACATGATTTGAAATTACTTTATTTTTGTCAATTTTTTCTTAGAACTCTAAAAAAACTTTTTGTGCCTTGGCATGTGGTATGCATCATTTCAAATTGTTGTATGCAAAAATTGAAGGAAATTGACATTTATAGAATTTATAATACTAACAGTTTGATGAGTATGCAAATGATGTTGGTTCTCGCAATATTTGAGGTTTTTTTTGGAATTGAGAGCATGGATGGCATTAGCCATTGTTGAGAGAGTACAGTTTGCCTTATGGACCATTGTTACTTCTTAATGCCCTTGCATTTGAAATATTTCTTGAACTAGACAATGCATTCAATTTATATTTCATAGCTGTATAATGCGTTTTTAAATTCAATTTCTTTGTCCAAAGACTAGAGTTCATGATGCACATAATTGATCCAACAAATCCCCAACACACATTACTAGTATTGTGGCACAATTTCAATAAACCACCCTTCATCATAGATTTTCTTATTTGTGTTCATTTTATCATCCACATAAAATACTCATTCCACATCTATATTCACTATACTATAAAAAATTTGCACAGCCTCTATCTGTCCAGGCTAATTTATTAATAAAAATTCCTATTACATGATGTTTATGCATGGCCAATTTATATATATAAGAATATGTAGCATTTTCATTGACCCTATAGTAGCCCAACATAGTATATAAATTTTTTCCTTTTGAATGAAATAGGCCCTATCTTTCAACTCATGTAATTTTCTAAAACATCAATAGCAACCTCCGTGGGACAACAAGTGAAAATAGATTGGTAAATATAATATAAAAAATCAACAAATTTGAATTTTTTCCAAGATGTATTAACTGTGAAGAATAGTGTTGAAAAATTTCAAGTAATTGTTTTATGTTTTACACCCAAAAATTCTTTGGTAATGACTGGGATTCAAATCATCACTATCATGCTAAATTTATAAAAAAAAAAATTTAACCCCTAAAGGACCAAGGCCTTTTTTTTGCCAAAAAACTCTCAAAACTGCCATTTCTAGAACAAAGAGTAAAAAATTTCAAAAATTGTGTCATTTGTACATCTAACCATAGGATCTTATACCTAACTAGTATGAGAATGTGTGGAAAAAATTTCAGAATTTTTGACCACACAGATTGCAAGATATCTACATTTGAAGTGAAAAAAACTAGTTTTTCAGCACATTGTGGGACTAGATTTTTTTATTTTTAACATTCTTAATTTAAATTTTTTGCACTACAGAGTTTTGAGCTTTAAATCTCTCTAGTGGAGAATTGAGTTGAGAGTCTAGATAAAAAAAAGAAATTCAAAAAAACTTAATTTTCATTCTTAAAAAAATTGTTAAGTAGAAGTAGGTACAAGATAGAAGGAAAATCTAAAATATTAATATCTTTTAGATGGATTTAAAATGCACTAATTCCAATGGTGAGATTGTTCTAGCACAAAAAGTAAACCTTGTGGAACTTTTTTTTTGAAAAATTGCAAAAATTGCATTCCAAAATGAACCCTACAAGTTATTTTTTTCAAGAAGATGCTCTAATTGCCTGAAAAATAAGATTGTCCATAACTTTCTCATAAGAAATCCAAATGAAAAGAATAAAAGCTTTCCAAATAGACAAAAATATAATCTATAAGGAAAAAAAATAAAAAAAATAAAAAATAAATTTTTTGCAAAATTTTTTTGCTGCCCCTCTCCCCTGTTTTGAGCTTATTTGGGCATAACTTTGGTTCCCAGGCACCGATTGAAAAAAAAATTACACTCCCACAAAGCTTATCAGTTTTTTTATCTCCAAAAAAAGTTTCAGAAAATCACAACAAAAATTGAGCCCGTAGATACCTGCCCAAAAGCCCAATTGTCCCCGAAAGGGAATGGTCCTTTAGGGGGTAAACACATGAAACCAATTCCATTGCAAAGGGGTAAATTATAAAACCCGAGTAAGCCACACGTGGCCTGATGAGGAGAATTAAGACCGACAAGACAAGCCTATATTTTTTGGGGGAAATTTTAGTAGAAAAATCAATTTTTTGTGATTTTTAAAAGTTTAATATATATATTTGTATTAGAATGATTTGACAAAAATGAAGGTTAGAATGAGAAACAGTACTTACACTTTTGTGTTTTTTTTATTTTAAGACATAGAACTTTGAATTGCTATAATTCATATAATTTTTGAATTTTTTCAAAGTTTTGAAAATTAGTAGAAATATAACTTATTGGACTTCATTTTCTAAATTTAATTATAAATTTTTAAGAAAATACTTTGGAAAGTTCCAATCAAGTTTGGCATGTCCACTTTTTGGATACTAAACCTTTAAAGGACAACTGGGTGACCTTTGAAATCATCCCTTTTCATTACCGTGTAAATCAATGGCTTAAAAATTTGCAAAAGCAAATTATTGTAGAAGAATTCCTTGTCATCCATTAGACACCAAACATCCATGTCGGTATTTAAGGGTTAAACCCTAGAGGACCAATATGCGTTTTTTGGCTACATAGAGATTTGTACAGGTATGTGATTAGAAATTTCCATATTTTGGGATGAAATTTTTATAGAAGGTGGGAACGAGGAATATCTTTCATATGCACTGAATTTCATGACATTTGAAAAATGAGTAAAAAGTTATGGCCTAGTATGTTTTTTTTTTGTAAATGGGCAATCCGGGTAGATCAGAAAAAATCATTTTTTCAAAAACAAAATTTTGAAATTGGTTTTATAGAGTTATATATGCGTGGAAAGCTTTAAATCATTCCATTTGATCAATGAGTCAAAGTTATGAAGATTTTTTATTTGCGGGGAGTTATAGATTCTATATTCTAAAATAAACTTTGAAGCCCTTCATCTTACTCAATTTTCAATCTTTTAAAAAAAAAGAAAATCATAGGAGGTAGGGTGTTATTACAACATTACAACCATTGGTATTGGCATTTTTCAACTCTTTAATTAAATTCTTAACAATTTAGTATTTTGAATCATTCTCTACTTCTTTATACTTTCTATTTTTTTCCTATATGTTGTACAATTCCAAATGATTTGAAAATTTTCAATCATGAAGCCAACTTGTCTAGGAAAAAGAATCCACCAAAGCACCACCATTTTGGAGATTTTTTCCTAGAAAAGTGAGCTTGTGAAGTGCAGCTACTATGTTTTTTGCAGGGCCAAAAAAATGATTTTAGTGAATTTGAAGGCTTATATCTTGCAATCCATGTGGCGGAAATTTTTGAAAAATTTACAGCACGTTTTCAAGTCAGCATACTACAAGATCCTACGGTTATATGTTTAAAAAAAAATTCAAAAATTTGGTACTTGAATGTTCTAAACCTGACAGTTTTGAGCATTTTTGGAGAAAAAATAGTCATGGAACTTTAGGCGTTAAAGACATGCTTTGACACACCTGACTTAATCATGTAAAGACAAGTTGGTCTCCGCAGAAATCTTCTTTTTTGATACATTACAAATCATCTACTTTAAGAAAACCAAAAGTATTCATTTGAGGTCAAACTATTGTGCAAGGCCTACACTTTTTGCACAAAATTCCAAGGATGAACAATTGCAGTTTTGTCTTACTTGAAAATATTCAATGTAGATGTCGTCCATGGAATACGTAGTGCCGACGGCAATGTTCCAGGGTTAATCAATGCCCATAAATTTGCAGCGTCTGTCCTTGCTTGGGCTCGCTATCAATTCTGTCATTGAGTTTTCACTCCAAGCTTCTTTTTCTTTTTCTTTTTCTTTTTTTTAAACAAATGAAACGGAATTTCATTGCCAAGGTTCACTCCAAACTTGACTCCTTTTCAACCTGGTTATCCTTTTTAAATGAGTCCATGACTTCAGACGTGGTGACGATAGGAGTCAATTTCGGTGATCATACAAAATGTTTATGCTAGAGTAATCAATTCAGTTTATGTGCAGGATACTATTGCCAGTTTTTTCTTGGAAAATGGGTCAAATATTTCTTCAATACTCATGCAAGTATCAATATCAAACTACAGTAGGTGATATCTACAGTAGACGTTGGCTATTTTGACTCCCAAAAATGAAAATTTTCTTTACAAAACAATAGCCAATGTCTTTTCGTTGTAGTCAACTAGCAAAAAACGGTACATTAAAATTTTTTTATTACCCACGTCATTTCATTTGAACACATTAATTTTGATGTTTTAATTTTCGATTGAAGAGCCTTTGAAGGTGAAAATAAAGGCTTGTTTTTATAAGAGCTGGCAAATTTTTATCAACAAAAGAAACAAAGTTATCCGATATAATACTGTACAAGGGTACAAGGGTATCAGCTTATAATTTTTGAATTGAAATACTTTAATATTTATTTGGTGTATGTGATTTTTGTGTATTAAATATATCCATCTCATAACACAAAAATAAAAGTGCACTATATTATAAACAAAAAGAAAATGCTATATTTAATTAAATCTTGACAATCCAAAGACCAAGAATAAATAGGTATTGCTATATTATATTATATGCAAATCATTAGGAAATCTATGCAAAGCATTGGGAGATTCATACAAAACATTGGGAGGTCAATGTCCTTCAACATCATGAAATCTCTTGATCTTTTACAAATATCGTATAGTCTAGAAATAATGAATAGTCCAAACTTAGTTAAATATGGGAGAAAATATTTTGTTTTGTAATCCCTTTCTACTCCAATTCAATTTGTTACCCTCTAAAAACCAATGGTATGACCACTTGTATGACCACCAAACAATTTCATTATTCATGGAACATGTTAGAAAGATTGGAACAAAATCAAAACAATAAGACAACTGACATCATTGTGAAGGAACTTCAATTTCCATGCATTCAATTTAGTGAATCTACACATTCACTAAGGTAGAATAAAGCAAATGGCATAGAGCAAAAGAAAGAAGCAAAGTCTTGTGATAGGTGTACTATAAATCCATACAAAGTTCTAATGTTTAACTTTTTATGGATTTATAATACACCTATCACCAGACTTTTCTTTTCTTTTTGCTCTATGCCATTTGCTTTCTTCTACCTTAGTGAATGTGTAGATTCACTAAATTAAGTGCATGGAAATTGAAGTTCCTTCACAATGATGTCAATTGTCTTATTGTTTTGATTTTGTTCCAATCTTTCTAACATGTTCCAAGAATAATGAGGTTGTTTGGTGGTCATACCATTAGTTTTTAGAAGGTAAAGAATGGAATTGGGATTGAAAGGAATTTCAAAACAAAGTCTTTTTTTCCCTTAACTAAGTCCAGACTATTCATATAATCTCGATTACACGATGTAGAAATTCAATAACTACCCACAAATAAAAATTCCACAATACTTTCATCTAATTAATCAAAATGGAATGATTCAAAGCTATCCACATATATATATATATAATTAAATCTAAGAAAATAATTTCAAATTTTTTGTTCTTGAAAAAGTGATGTTTTAATTTGCCCAGGCTGCCCAAGTGGAAGATAAAACTATATATCATACAATAATTTTTTGACCATGTAGTCAAAAGTTACAAAAATCGTTGTACCTTAAAGCTACTCCTTTGACCACGTGTTGTTTGAAAATTTCAAAGAATAAAAATTAACTTTCCATTTTTAGTGAGCTGCACAAAAATTTTATATTGCCAGAAACTATTGTTTGGTCCTTTTGGGGTTAACCTTGTAAATTTTCAAAATCAATGTCTTTATTCTAGGCAAGAGTGTAGATGTGACAATTTTTGGTTAATGATGATTTTGTACTTACCTTACAAGTACAAGTAGAGAACTTTGTACTAGTGTGATATTTGGCGAATTTTGCAGTGAGACAGCAACTGCAAAATTGATTCAGAATTACTATAAGTTCTTCATCACAAAGTTTAGATCCTACAGCTTGTCAACAGTTATAATCGCATCGTTATAATGCATTATTTGCAATCACATCGTACAATTTGACTGTAGAAGCCTTACCTTTATCAAATTAACCTATGAATTTGTTCTTTTATGCAATCTCAATCAAGACATCAAATTCCACTCTCAACCAAAAAATCCATTTTTGGTACATTGTTTTTGTATTTTTTATTATTTTAAATTAAAACTTGATTGAAAAATATTACTAATGAAATTCTCAAATCTATTATTTGCAAGTATATAGAAAACATTAACGTGCATGTCAATCTTTCTTCGCAAGGATCAAATTGTTACCAAGGCAAAAAAATCACTATAAATAATTTAATTTCAATGTTTTATCAATAAAAAGTTGCAAAAACAAGTTTTTCCGAAGTATAATAAAATTAGACTTGGGAAACTAATTGCAATATTGTATCAAATGTACAATTTTAGTTAGAATAGAAGTACAAATGAATGAAATCAAATTTTAATCTAAAATATCTACATTATATGATTTGTGAAGGCATCCCTTTGACATTGCAACATCCATAGTAAAAACTTTTACCTTGGTCATATTCATCAATGTTTCCTACATATTTGTACAATTAGATTTTAAAATTTTACTACTAATGCTTTTCAATCAATTAATATGTAAATCAATGAAAAAGGCAAAATTCCATTTATCAAAAATGAAGTTTTTAGTTTTCAAAAGTGAAATTTTGTATATCAATTGCAAAAAAAAAAGAATTTAGGATGGCAATTTAAAAAGATTGTGGGTTGAAAGACAACCTGAGAAGGAACGAAAAAATAAAAACACTATTTGGTAAGCATCTAACAGAATTGTTCTTTTGGTTTTATTTGTTTTCTTATTCATTTTCCTATTCATTAGAGAACCATTCCGGTTTTTAAATATTCTTTTTACAATTGAAGAATTTGTCCGTTTGTCATTAATTGCAATTCCATTGAAATTAGTTGGACAATTGGTTGAATTTTGTTTTTGTTTTGTTTTATTAGCCAGGCCTAATAAGCCAAATAAAAAAAGACAAAAGTCAACGAATATCTTAGAATAATTCAACTAAAATAATATACTAATGAATAAAAAATAAATCAACTATTCATTAGACTATTTAGAATTGGATAATCCTAGTATTTAAAACTAATTCATAAATTGAATGAATTATCAAGGCAAAATGGGAATAGGACCTTGAAGTTGGTTTTATTTAAGAATTTGTTTTGAGAACCAATTAAAATAAAAAGAATCTATTTTTTAGGAGATCAGATTAAAAATAGAATTTAGGTTAAGAGTAGAAGTTATTTTGCCTTCAAAAGTTAGAAGTAATTTGTGGATGAAGTTTTGACTTACCAATTAATGAAAAGTTTCATCCATTGATAACTTTCTTCTAGGAATTTAGTTTTTATTGTGTTTTATCTTAATGGAAAGGTAATTTCTTGCTTGTCGCTTGAATATTGAGAAATCTCAAAAATAATAGTTTCGGAATAACATGTTAGAATTAGGATTAATTAATGAATAATCAGAAACCTAAATTTAAAGAATCGTTAAGGAATCTTTTAAGGTTGTAATCAACCAAGAAATATTTAAGGATTCCAAAATCCACCTCTACTTTTAAAAATACTTTACTTTTGAAGGATGAAAGTTTGGATGAAATTTGGAGCTAATTTGGATGAAATTCTTTCATTTAGGTCAAAATTAGGTTTAACCACAATTTAGAATTTAACCATTTAAAATTTTAGACTTCAATAGATAAAATGATTAAAAACTCAACCTTAAAATTTGGAATTTAGTTTGAATTGATTTGCTATTTTAAATTTGCGGATGAAGTTTTTAGGTTAGATTAGAAATCAATTTCATCTGTTGATACTTTTCACTAGAAATCTTGGAATTCAACTTGCTTTACCATTTAAGAAAGAGTAAGTTGCATTTTACAAGGTTGCTTAAATATAATTTCAGTTTAGATTAGATTTTATTTCTTTTCATAGTTGGATTAACCACAACATTCAAACCATTTAGCAATGAGTGTGCTTTAGAAGTATTTGAACTTGATAGGATTAACAATAACAAAACTATCCATTGCTTGGAAGGCTAAGAACTAGATTAGGAGTTATACAGCTAGGATTAATTTCTGTTTATAAGCCGTTAGAGCTTGTGTGCAACTTTCTGATTCAAGGATGGAGTTAGAAACACTCATAGGATTCCTTTGCCATGTTTAAAAAAATTTATATTTAAAAACAAAAATATTTTTTGGCATTAGATTGTATTTGCTCTTTGGTGCATCTAAAAAAAACTCAAAAATTTGTGATTTATTTTAATAAAATTGTCATAGTTGAAAATTGTTCTTTTTTTTTACAATAGACTTTGGATATTTTTAACGATGAAAAAACCTTTTTTTTTTTGGGGGGGGAGTGAATATAATATTCAATAGCAGTCTTAGAGGCTGCCTTGTCGCGTACAGAATGATGGAAAATATTAAAATTGACAAGGATGAAATGGTGTGGAATATTCCACATTTAAATTAGCTAAAGGACGCGCGTCAAACTTGTCAAAACTAAGCTTGATGCTAGAGTTGTGACTGCTCAGTCAGGTTACTAGAAATTTAAATACTTTCAATTAAAACACGTTACAAAATACCAACTTTGAACAAAATTGACAATCAATTCACTAACGTAAATAATTTCAATGTTTGAATTCCTTCACTTTGCTTTGTAAGCCATTCATGTTTTATAATTTGGACTTTGAATATAACTTTTTATATACTTATGGGGTGGTAAGAGGCTAAGCAAATAATGTGGAATATTTAATTTAGAACTTTGTAGTTTCTCAACCGCTCATAGTTAAGTCTAAAGTAGAAATTGTGTTAAAATTAGATCTTCAAGACTTGTTTAGGCATAGTAAAATAACTTTTTTCAAAAAACCTTGAATTAAAAAAAAAGTTTTGAAATCAAGTTAAGTTTCATCTTCAAAAATTTGTTTAAGATTTTGATCTTCCACTCAAAAGTTATAGACAAATATCATAGAGGAGTTGGAAAGGATTTTTTTGGCATTTTCAAACATCCTCTCTAAATTTGTCCATAACTTTTGAGAAGAATATTGAAATCTCAAATGGATTTTTGGAGATAAAACTTAACTTGATTCCCAAACTTTTTTTAGTTCAAAGTTTTCTGCAAAATGTCATTGTACTATGTCTAAATAAGGTCTAAAATTCTAGTTTTAATAGAATTCTTACTTTAGACTTAACTATGAGCGGTTGAAAAACTACAAATTCTAAATTACATATCCCACATGAGTTGTTCTACTTCCTTACACCCTATGTGTACATAAAGAGCTTATTTTCACTATAGAACATTGAAAATAAGTTATTGATGGCAAATAGTTAGATTACATTGGTATATTACTCAATGGATTCTTTAGATTTTAGCAAACCATCTATCTTTATAATTATTTGTATGTTTGCATGTTTTGTTCTAGAATTAGCCAAAAAAGTAGAGTGCACCATAATATACTGCCATCAATTATTTTATTATTGGAAAAATAATGCCTAATAACGAAATTAATAACCTTTAAGCAGCATTATTGTAATAAAATATAAGAAATTAAAATGTCTAGTCGCGAAATTGCCTTTATGAAAATTTCATGCCACACCAGCAAGCGCTGGCCCTACCTAACCTGTCAGTTTTTTTCGCCAATGATCAAGCTCACGTAGCGAGAGAACACACAAGCAACAGTGCTGACAGCAAGTTTTCATTTTTGTAGTTGAGCGGCCAAGCATTCAAACACTTTACCTCTTCAACAACGTGCACTTCTTTAATGCATAGGATTCGCCCAACCCTGCGAATAATTACTTTGGAAAGGCGCTTGTAGAAATTGACGGTTGGAGACTTGGAGGAGTTGGAGGCTTGGAGCCATTAGTCATTAGTAATTAGTATTTAGGGTCTCTCGAGCAAGGAAGCCGTTAGTTCCTTGGTGGAGCAAGTTGGTGGAGTGAGTGGCGAAGAATTGTTTGCGAAGGTGCACAGAAAGGGCTGTATTGCGAGTCTTGCAACATGCACGGTTGTTTGCAGTTTGCACGTTTTTGCTTGATTGGGGCAAAATTATGTCAAACCTCTATTTGCATTGATTTGAACTTCACTGGGGAGACTCAAGCAACTAGGTTTAGGGAGTATAGTTCTAGGATTGAATCATTTTTGTTGTTAGAAAGTTACTATTTGTTGCAAGTACCAATGCCAAATTAGTTCACATATATATCGGATTTCATGGTTGAATCTAGTTGGTTTTTAAAGTGTGGAGTTGTTTATTTATTGCTTTGGCCATGTCTTCACTCGTGTCTTCAACATAGTTTGTGTCAAACCTGAGTTTGCACGTGAACTTTTGAGAGTTGTTGCAATTAGGATTAGCAGCCAACAGCTAGATCAAACCTTGGACTTGTACATGTGAACCATTTCATGATTGAATCTTGTTCTGACTTTACATTATTTGAATTGATGTTTTGCGATTGCAGGCATCAACGATTGCAGTTCTGTCGCAAATTGTATTAGCTGCGAGAAGAGCGGGACTGCGAAGTTACTTTTGGATGTTGGCCACCAAGAATGTTGACGTTTTGCAAGGCAGCGACTACCTTGGTGCAGAGACACTTTTGTAGCTTTTAAAAAATTACTCGAGAAATCAGAAGGTATTTATATTGTAGTTCATGTACGTAGATCAGTTCTCAGAAATGCTAAACCTCCCAATCTTCTATCCTCGACAAATATTGTTTTATGTTTGTGTACGTTTGGAGACATGGAACTTGTCATGCTCATTGTGTGCGTAATTTTTTGTACAGATGAAAACAGCAATCACAGTCGGTGTGGTAGGGTTCCCTAATGTTGGAAAAAACAGTCTTATTAATAGTTAAAAGAGAACACATGTGGCCAATGTGGACTCAACACCTGTTGTTACAAAGGCGATGCAAAAGATTCACTTGGATAAAAATGTAAAGCTACTTGATTGTCCTGGAATAGTATTCGCAGCTTCAGGCAATAATGAAGCATTGGGATAGGGGTTGAGTATATTAGACATGTTGTTTATTCAGTGGTGCATATGTAAGTACATGCAAGTGGTCTGGTATTTTCCTAGTATGATATAGATTTTTATATAAACAAATGCTTACTAGAAGATACAGTGGTCTTGCAAATGTCAACTTTTAGGTAGTATTTTAGTTGGTTTAGCAGCATTTTCTTTGATGTAAGGCAATTACTACTATAGACTCTTTTTTAGTACTTAGCAATGACCAGATGTAAGTTTTTGAAATGTGAGATTGTTGCCAAATGTTCATTTTTTAAAACCATGAAATAAGCCACCTTCGCTATATTTTTAATTTTGATATAGCCACATTTACTCATCCATTTGAGAAGGCTTATAGCCAAAATACCTAAATAATACAATAATGTTTCTAAAAGTTAGCTTTGTTTTAGTAGTAGTTGTAGCCAATAATACCACTAAGAAAATGTTATTAGAGCCACCTACTTCACACTTCAAAAACACCTGAAAAATGACTGCCTGTCATTGTCTTGGTTCTAAAGCTTACATTAATAATATGTGGATGAAGTTCGTGGATGAGGACCCCGGAGAATAAAAGGTACTCTCACTGAATGCTATTGAATGTTATGAGTCATGCAAACCTTATTTATATCTAGAAAAAAACTCAAAAAATATCCTTTTTGATAAAATCATGATGATGGTTGGAAGTTGGATTTTTTTTCACATCGGACTTTGGATATTTCTAGCGATGTTGAAATTTTTTTTTTTCAAATTTTCTTGCAGTAGATCATGTAAGCTATTATGTAGTATGCCTAAAAAAATATTCAAAATTTTTGACAAAATATTGATGGTTAGGAATATTTGAAAAATATATTTTTTTGACAAAATCATGATGGTTAGGAGCTATTATCTTCCAAAGAAGACTTTAGATATTTTTAGCAATGTCACAAACTGATTTTTTTCCAAAATAAATTCACAACATTCTTTAACCTCTAAAGGACCAACATGCATTTTTTGGCCGTATAGAAATTTTGGGCAGGTATGTGTGACTAGAGATATCCATATTTGAGGCTGAAATTTTAATAGAAGGTGGGGACAAGGAACATCTTCATGTGTACCAAGTTTCATGACATTTCAAAATACGAGTCAAGAGTTGTGACCTAATATGTTACTTTTCTTCGTAACTAGGCAGTTTGGGCAAATCAGAAAAAATCATTTTTTCTAGAATTTTAAGAAAAAAATTAGTTTTCTACATTTATATATACTTAAAAAGCTTTGAGTCATTCCATTTCAATCAATGAGTAAAAAGTTATGAGGATTTTTGAATTGCGGGCAGTTATGGATTATCTACTCTAAAAAAACTTTAAAGTCGTTTATTTAACTCAATTTCCAATATTTTTGGAAAAAAATAAAATCCTAGGATGTAGATTGATCAACATTACAACCGTTGGGATTGGCAGTTTAAAATTCCATGATTAAATTTTTAACAACTTAGTATTTTGAATCATTTTCTACTTCTTTCTACTTACTATTTTTTTCCTATATGTTGTACAATTCCAAATGATGTGAAATTTTTCAAGCATATAGACAACTTGTTTAGGAAACTGCATTCAAAGAAGCACCACCTTTATCGACATTTTTTCATTGAAAAGTGAGCTTGCAAAGTGCAGCTGCCCGGTTTTTCGCAAGATTGAAAAAATGGTTTTCAAGACTTTGAATGTTTATATCTTATGATCCACACGGTGGAATTTTCTGAAATTTTTACCACATGTTTTCAAAATATCATACTACAAGATCCTACGGTTACATGTGTCAAAAATTGTTTTTTCCAAAAATTTGGTAGTTGTATTAGAAATGGCAGTTTTGGAGCGTTTTGGTGATTACATAGTCATGAAACTTTAGGGGTTAATAAGACTTTAGGACCGTGGACTATCACAAAAAAACTATACAAATTCCGTGCAAAGTCTTCAATTATTGTTTATATTGCACGGATTCCATGTAAGTTGATTCAATACGTAATCCATGTCGTTTAATGAAGCATTGTTTAGATACGGAATCCGCACAAAATTGGTTGCATACAGTTTTTGTGCATCATTAACCTTTAAATGCCCAAACCGTTTTTTGGCAACATAGCGATTTTGGGCAGTTCACTATGAATGGAGTTTTTATTTTTTCTCTTTGAAATTTTCACACAACATTTTCCCAAGGAGTAGCTTTAAGGCCCAACAATTTTCATAACTTTTGACTGCATGGTTAAAAGTTATTGTATGATTTGTGATTTTCAATGCTCGGCGGGCATGTAAAAAAATTCTTAAAATAACACTTTTTTGAAAAATTTAAATTTGAAATTGATTTTGTAGATTTATATATATATATATGAAAAGCTTTGAATCATTCCATTTTGATCAATAAGATGAAAATTATGAGGAGTTTTAGTTTGCGGGTAGTTATAGAATCTCTACTCAGAAATAAACTTTGAAGTCCTTTATTTAACTCAAGTTTCAATATTTTTGAAAAAAAATAAAAAAGTATGGTGTAGAGTGTTTATTATAACATTACAACCACTGGGATTTTCATTTTTCAATTCTATAATTAAGTTCTTAACAATTTAGTGATTTGAATCATTTCTACTTCTTTCTACTTACTATTTTTTTCCTATATATTTGTACAATTACAAATGATCTGGAATTTTTTAAGCATATAGCCAACTTGACCTCAAAAACGAATCCAAAGAGGATAATTGAAGTAACCACCATTCTGGACATTTTTGCATACAAATGTGACCTTATGAAGTGCAGCTACTCGATTTTTTGGAGAGACAAAAAAGGATTTTTTTCAATTCAAATACAAATATCTTGCAATCTACACGGTAGAAAATTGTGAAATTTTTCCACATCTTCTCAAACCATTTTACTACAAGATCCTACGGTTACATGTGTCCAAAAATGTTTTTTTTCTAAAACTTGGTACTTGTAATAGAAATGGCAGTTTTGGAGCGGTTTTGGTGAAAATATAGTCAAATACATTTAAGGATTAACACAATGGTAGTATATATGGAAGAGACCCGATATACATGTTGTCATAATGGATGTTGTTTTTATGTACAAATGAGACACTCCAAAGCCCACGAAATCCATACATTTATATAAACCAACGGAATCCGTACAAAAACAATTGGCATTCAATCATCTAGGAAGTTGAGATGTATCTTCCAACGTTATATTTGAGTCTCTGAAACATTGTACCAAAAAGCGGTTGCAAACCCTTGTGAGGCCCCCCTTCCAAAGTGAAAAATCAGCAGTCATTGGATGAGATTAAAAAACCCTAAGACTACCCTCAACTGCCATGCAATGTGAGTTAAAAAATAAAAGCCATGCAATTTGAAAAGAAAGCAATACACCCCTTCTCAAAAATCAACAACCATGCAATTCAAAAAGAAAACAGTATCCACCCTTGAAAAATCAATAGCCGTGCGATTCGAAAAAAAACAAAAGCAGTGTGGTCAAAGTTGACTTGAAGAAGAAGCTGTTAGTATCTGCGCGCGTTTGCCTTATGACTTACTTCATAGCAATAAAATTTATCAAGCAAAATGATCACACCTCTCAAAATTCCATTTTAGTTTGATGCGATTTCATTTTTTTAAGAATAATTCATTAATTTTGATTATAATTGTAGATTTCAAAAAGGATTTAAATTATACCTAAATAATTACATCATCAATTGTGAAGGTTTAAAAGACCATAGTTGAATTCGCTTATTAATGTTACATTGCAACCACGGCGGAAAAGTTAACAACAAAGAAGTTGACAATTCTAACAGGAAGAAAGAAAGTTGAAGAAAAACCTCCTACACCTCCACAACAAGGCTTAAAAAAAATTGAACATCAAATTTAAATATAGGTTAGTTAAAATGTTATTTAAACTTAACATTTTGAAATGCATTCTAAAAGTAGAAATGACAACAATTTTTTTTATGAAATATTAATGATAATATTTTTTATACAATAGTGATGATTAATTTAAATCATATTGTTACCATCTTGATATTTGATGTATTGAATGGATAACAATTTATAAAAGTTGTTGAATCAAAATACTTCATTTCTTATTTAATTATTACTATACTTAATGAACATGTTTCTGAGGTGGTGTCATTGTACATCTCCGACAATACTTGTAAAAAAATGAATTTTGAAAAAAAAATAGACAGTGAAAACAATGTACATTTCAAAGTTGATACTCATGTTATCAAAGAAGATATAAAATAATTGGAAGTTACATTTGATTTTTATCTTATGAAAGATTTATTGATGGTAATTTATAATCATTTAATAGGTTATATATTTTTCAATTTAAAAATATTATAGATTATGACATGCACTTATTATTTATATATATATTTTATATTAATCAAAGACATTCAACTATTGAATTTAATTAAAATATATTTGATTTGATATTAGTTGTTAATCAATATGAAAGAATGACTATCCTATTTTAAATGGATTTTGAGTTTATTTGTAGAATTCTCATGAAGATTATCTTCTTCTTCGATATATTATTGACAATCAATATGTATGCAATCACAACTTTGAACTTGTTGTAGTGGAAGTTTGAGAAGCTATTGAAAAGGTATAGAAATTCAATAAAATAAATTCCTTCCTCTATCTCAAAATAATCTTCTAGTTAGACTATATATTTGGGATTTTTTTGATGACAATAACATTACTTATTTCAACCCATTTTGAGCTATAAGTAGAATTCAACGCAAACTTATTGTCCTAAAACTTTGAGTTTTGTAGACCTTTTCAAAGTGCAGTATTAAACTTATTTGCAATAAAATTAAGGAGAAACAGAAGATCATTTTGGGACAGAGAGGGAGTACAAGAATTTATTAATATAATTATATATATTCAATGCTTGAATAAATTATTCTAGAAAAAAAAAGAATATTGATTATTGCTATGAATTTGGGGATCTTGTAGGAATTGTTTTGGGTGAGGCACGATAGCAAGTGGAGTTAGTGGACAATGTCATTGTGATGGATGATATTGAAGATAGAATTGCATGTCCTACCTCAAGTCCTACATGGTTTGTAGAGAATGATGGTAAGGGCACTGCAAAAAATGCATTTGCTACTATTTATATTCAATTGGTTTACGGTGACCGCGGTGCACACAATAGTCTTTTAGTATAATTATGATCATTGAAACAGTTCTTGTGTTTCATGTAAAATGTTTCATGCAATATAAGGAAATGAAAATCATTTTTGGCCAATTACAGTGTGCCACGTGTGCAAAGTTTATTCTCTAACTACCCTACTATTGCATTTGTACACTTTCTTACACAATCACCTCAAATGTGGCAGTAACTGCCATTCACCTTCATTCACAATGGATTGCAATTACAGGAACTGGATATTTTAATTTCTTGTGGGTAGTTCACTAAATTTTTAATTAATTTTTCAGGAATAAGAGAAATTGATAAATGAGAAAGAATCCGGAGAAGCAATTGATTGAGAGTAATCTTTAAAAGAACAATTAGGCTTTGGACACAATAGAACCCTGTTATAAAAACAAGACTAATTGAAGCCCTGTAGATCTGTTGATTGTTGAGATTATATCGTGAGGCAAATTGCCAAGCATTAACTTTGTGAAATTAATGAATAACTAACAAGCGAAAACTGTTCTTGATAGCAAAAAAATGGGTCACTGTATTGCCAAACTCACTGCCTAAGTTCATACTAGCTACAAACAAGTTGAATGACTAAGGTGAGTTTTCTAAGCCAATTGTCACTGTGCTTAGCTTAGGAGACAAATTGCTGAGAGAGTCGTGAGGAATAATTATACTAAAAGTCAATTTGCCGAGTGAAAATGCTCAAATCTAAAACAAAATTGAGAAAACATGATAATTTTTGAGTGACAAGTCTTAACAAATAATTTGCCGAGAGAAAGAGAGGTTATGAGACCTATTAATGTCTGAGAGCAGCTAGGATAAATTAAAGCACTCCAATATAAATTGATTAAAGCAACTCTAGACTAGATTAACATGAGAAAAGAAGTTAGATAAATTTATAATTGAAACATTGAAGCGTGCGAGAGCAAATTATTGCAAAGAAGCTGTGAAGGTTTCAAGAGGATCAAGCATTAGGGGAGATTTGAGGCCTCTAGAAGACTGCGAGTTTCCCTGCGTTCCCAGACGAGAACGCAGGGGAAGCAGCTGGCTGATGTGGTCAACATCGTGCCACATCATTTTTGAAAAAAAAAAAAAAAAAAAATTGCTCAAAATGATATTTGGGAAAAAAAATTTGAAAAAAAAAATCTAACAGCTCATACTGGCTGTTCACAGAATCGAGACAGCATTGGGAACGGGCCTGAAACGGTCTTCTAGAGGCCTCAAATGTCCTCTAATGGAGTCTTTTGCCGTGAGATTTAAAAGACAAATTGACTGAAAGTGAAAACTTAAGTTGAATAGCAAAGAAAATGAACAATAAAGAGAAAATGAGTAAAGTGAAGCTGAGAGCTACAATTGTAATTATTGAGAGTGTTCAATTAATCTTTGGAAGACGATAAGGCAAATTGCCAAAGGTTGAGTAAGTCAAATTGTTAAAGGATACTTTTAAAGACTAATTGTTGAAAAAACTCATCTTTAATCAAGTTGAAGCATTGATGACAAATTGTAAACTGGACAATATGTCAGATGACGCCTAAGAAAGAAATGAAGGTGTGTGTTATTCCGTTGTACAAATGACCACCAGATATTTATCAACAAATTGTCAACAAATGAAGTTTGGTGCTGCAATCAACTGGAATGTAAGAATATATCTAGCGTAAGTGCTAACGTCTAGACATGGAGCAAATTCAGCAATTTGTCAAGGCTAGCAGCTTTGGCCAAATTCAGAAGAAGATTTCCAGAAAATGCATGCCGTGCCAATTTGATAGACCTTGAATGACGGAGATAAGGGGCTTTGCAGAAGGAGCCCAATCCGTGAAGACCACAAATAACCACCCTGACAAAGAGTGAGAAGATTGAAGTCTTTGGGGAGGAATATCAAAACGTTAAGAAGTCTCCGGGGTGGGATTTGTTGAGGGCACCTCCAGTCATAGGATGACATTTGAGGGCATTGGGTGACCGTTTTAGATTTGTTCTCAATGCTGGCCTGATTTTGCGAACAATTGGTATGGGTTGTCAGAATTTTATTCTATTTTATTTTTTCCAAATATTATTTTAAGCTATTTTATTTTATTTTATTTCCGAAAAATGATATGGCATAGTTTCGGCCACATCAGCCAGTTGCTTCCCCTGCATTCCCACAATCTAGAACTCACCGTCTCTTAGAGGCCTTAAATGTCATCTAATGACTTTTTGAGTGGCTGCAATTTCTTAATCAAAGGATCTTTTTGGTGACTCATCAAGATGTAGCTAGAGCAGAGTTGCTCATAGTGGGGCTGGTAGTGTGGAAAGGCCAGTGATTGGATTGAGGGTGAATTGTTTTTCAACAAATCAAATTGGAGTTGGCTTTTAAGAAAAATAAAAATCCCTTTGTCCCTCTTATCAAGGACTTATCTTTTTGAGCTCAGCAAATCATTAGCCAAGCAAGATCTTTTTGTGCAACCAACTAAAGTCAAAGAACCAAAGAAGAAACATTGCCCGAAGCACAAGTTGGAGGAGCCAATTGTCAAGGGTGCGGTGGAGATGAGTAGCCCACGGACTGCCAAGAAGGCTTAGACTGACTTGACAAATAACCTGATGTTGAAACAAAACTTGGTAATCAAAATTGGAAGTTGCAGGCTAGCAAGAATGAGCTTTATTTTACCAAGAACTTAAGGCGACCCTTGTGCAAAAAGATGAGTTGCGGATCCAGGTGAAGCAATTAGTTGACAAAAACAAAATGACAAGTTTCTCAAACACAACAAATAGGAAGCAATTAATATAGAGGCCTTGCAAAGAACTATGCAGATGCAGAAAAGTGCTTGGGAGGAGGCAAAAACTTCATATTTACAAAAACTTCATATTTTCGAGAAAAGATGTGAAGAAAAAGCGGGTGCTGAAAAGAAAATGGCGGAATTAGAGATTAAGAATTCCGCCCAAGCTAAGGAAATCCAAGTATATCAAACAAATATCAAACAAATATTTTGTGAAAAGGATAAAGAAGAGAAATCGGTCTTGGAGGGGAGACTAAGGTTTTTAGAAAACAAATTGTTGTGAATCCAAAGTGGACCAAGAGAATTTGGACTTGATTCAAGCAATTTGTTCCAGCTAAGATTGCTCCAAGCAGATATACGCAAACTGACAGCCACTAACGACGAATTGCAAATAAAGGTGGAGCAGCAAGTTGAGCTTATTTGGAAGCAATAGTTCAAATCACCTCCTTCATATTCACTTTTTCAAGCATATGAGTTGCAATGGGATGCTTTCCTAGAAATAATGGACCTTGAGAAGAGTGCAACACTTTTTCCTAAGACTTTTGACCAAATTTGGGATGTAGCAGGCATTATAGAGAAATCATAAATTTATTTTATGAAATGCTAGTGCATAGTGATTTACAGCTTGATGATTGGAATATATTGTTCTACCCTATTGGAGACATTAGAGAGTGGGTCTTGCTTTACTATGTAGGATTAGAAAAACAGCTTCACAACTAGAGACAAATTGATCAAGTAGAAGAAGAGATAAGGAGAGTACAAAGTGCTAATCATAGGTTGACAATTTACTCCAACTTAGTGCTGTCAGACAAATTATGCCAAAAGTAGAGAGCCAAGTTGCAGCAACTTAAAGATTCTATTTGGACACCAAGAATTGTGGGAGAGGTACCAATGCATGAATTATTGACTAATTACCTGGAGCATGAAGTTGTTGCGCAGTGTGGCAAATTGACAAATAGCCATTATGTTTACAAATTCCTGGAGGCTTATGAGAGTCTAGAGAAATTTATTGACAGAGCTAAAAAGGGGGAGATAATTGTTCCAAAGATGATAAAATTTTGCAAACTGCCTTTGCCACCATTGAGTTTTAAACCAAGAAAGTGGTTACAAAGACAGCCTCCAATGTTAGGCTTAGAACTTATCCAGCGACTTCTTGGCAATTATCCATTGATATTTAAGGATGTTGCCCTCAAATGCCTTATCCCTATTTGGATAGCCCTAGAGTGGTTGGTAGAAGATTATGGAATGAGTGTGAAGGAGGAGCAAGCTTATGATTAAGTCTATCCACTTATGATCTCGGGCGATTGGAAGGAGAGATCCCCTACAGCTGTCTTGACAAATGGTCATTTCTGCCCTTGTACTAGAAGATATAAGTAGAAGCGTACAGCCTTGATTGACTTGGTTGAGTACAATTGGCCAATTATTTAGAGGCAGTTCATCACTCCAAAGCCTTATGCAAAAGCAAATGAGCTCATGAGGCACATATAACTCATACCGATCATGTTTTATAAGTTCTTGATTGTTATATGCGGATGGCATAAGCTACTTGTCAATATGAATCATTTTGATTATAATCGCCTGAATTTCACTTAATGTTAAAGATACAACATCAAAATACCCAGTGTAACAGGGTTATGGAAGTAAGGTAGAACCACCCATACCAATCACTTAAGCAATTTTAGAACAGATGAGAAGGAGTGTGAGGTACTGGAAATTTTTCTCATGTAGAGAGATAAGAAATATTAGGATTGTAAATTTTTTGTAAATTTTAATGGTGAAATTGGAATTACTATGAATTTTGGAAGTCAAGAAGTGTTCCAAACCCATAGCCAATGTCTAGAGTCTTCTTATTCCAATCATAGAAGAACTACTTTGCCACTTAGTACTTCCTACTTCTTTTTCACTACTTCCTATGCACTTCAGAACATGTGTGATGACCTCATTAATCCCAACTTTGAGAAAGAGAAAAAATTGCATTTTAAGGCATTTCAAGCTTTGAATGAAATCTGTTTCTAGCCTTGATTGGAAATAGTGGTATGCTAGATGTTGGTCATGGCTCCCTGATCGGGAATGGGTGGTTCTACCTTAATGGCAATTACACATTTCTAGAAGGGTGCACATCTGTGCTGGATCAACAAATTCCCCTGCACCCATTGTTGGGCATGGATTCATTGGTATCAATCACAAAATAACAACAACAACAACAAGGCATTTCTACTCAGAGTTGATGATATGAAGAAGGTGGTGGATAAATCAATTCAGTAGCAACAGAATTGCAAGGATCAACAACAAAACAAGAAGTCCAAGTGTTACTGATGAGGGCATCAATAAGCTAAGTAGGGGGCTATGTGGACAATTTAAATTTTTCATTTTTGACTAGTTGTCTTGTATGTTGAATTTAAAGGCAATTTGAAAAATCATTTTCACATTGATAAAGAATTAGAGGTTAATTGACTGCATAGATTTAAAACAATGTAGATGTATAAGATACTAACAATAGCAAATTGTCATTGCAGTCTCTTAACCCCTAAAGGACCAACATGCGTTTTTTGGCCGTATAGAATTTTTGGGCAGGTACATATGACTAGAGATTTTTATATTTTTGGCTGAAATTTTAAGAAAAGGTGGGGGCAAGGAATATCTTTCATATGCACCAAATTTCATGACATTTGGAAATACGAGTCAAAAGTTATGGCCTAATATGTTACTTTTTTTCATAATTGGGCAGTCCGGGCAGATAAAAAAATATTACTTTTTTCAAAAACAAAAATTTGAAATTGGTTTTTTAGAGTTATATATTAGAGTTAAAATCTTTGAATCATCCCATTTTGATCAATAAGTCAAAAGTTATGAAGATTTTAAGTTTGCGGGCAGTTATGGATTCTCTACTCTAAAATAAACTTTGAAGTCCTTTTTCTTACTCAATTTTGAATATTTTTTGAAAAAAATAAAATCCTAGGATGTAAATTGTTTATTACAACATTTTCACCATTGGGACTAGCATTTTTCAATTCCATAATTAAATTCTTGACAATTTTGTATTTTGAATCATTCTCTACTACTATCTACTTACTATTCTTTTCCTATATGTTGTACAATTCCAAATGAAATGAAATTTTCAAGCATGTAGACAACTCGTCTAGGAAAAAGAATCCAAAGAAGCACCATCATTTTGGACATTTTTTCATCAAAAAGTGAGCTTGTGAAGTGCTGCTGCCCTGCTTTTCGCAGGGCCTAAAAATGGTTTTTGTGAATTTGAATGCTTATATCTTGCAATCCACGCGGTGGAAACTCCTGAAATTTTTACCACATGTTCTCAAGTCACCAAACTACAAGATCCTACAGTTACATGTGTCAAAAAAACTCTTTTTTCAAAAATTGAATACTTATACTAAAAATGGCAGTTTTTGAGCGTTTTCGGTGAGAACATAGTCATAAAACTTTAGGGGTTAAGGCAAATAGTCGTCTTCTTGGAGGAGATTTAGGCTGAACAACTTGCCAAACACTCTCTCTCTCTCACTTGATTTTCTCTTCTTGTATGACAATTTGCCTTCTTTTGTACCAATCAAGCTTTTCAATACATTTGTTGTTTGTCTACTTGTTTATTTTTGTATTGTATAGCATTGATTGGGATTTAGTGCGTATACTAATCCAACGATTGGGTTTTGTGGTTTCTTATCTTTGTATGGTGAATGTGTATTCTAGTGATTGGACTCACAAAATTGGGTCTATTGCTTAATTATCGTCGTGAAAGTTGACAGTGTGATTTAGGTTCAGTGATTTTCACAGTGGTACGTGTAATCAAGTTGTCAATTTTGTGAGTGCTTAGTATATAAAGACTTGAGTTTTGAAAGTTAGTGTCTGTATTGTAACCTAGTGTTTCTAGTGAGAGAAAATTGTCTATATTATATTGAGAACAATGACTCTAGAATTGGTCTTGTTTGTGTATTCAGATGATGTGATTTTTAATTTAACTTACAATTGGTTGTCATGTCATGAGGTTGAATTGTAGTCTATTTGCTTTGGGTATTTGATCCAAGTTAGCAATTGATTATAATTCTGTTGATTGAATTTGGAGCAATTTGGAGATGCTATGAACTTGACAAATTGATAAGGGAAGCATAAGTACCAGTCATTAAGGATTGAAAGCTTGGCCAGTCGTGGAGAATACAGTAAAGGTTGCGAGTAAGTTAAATTGCAATTGAATTATGTCAGAAGAAGATTTGAATAAATTTTACTGCTTCTAGTTGATCTATCAAGCTAGATCTATGGGTAAGTGAAATTGAAAGTATAACATGGTTTGAGTTCAGGGCCATGGTATGCTCTCTTAGTTTTCTTTCTTATGTCAAATTATCACTATAGTCGTAATGAATTCTTTCATTGTATAAATCCTATTTGCCACTTGACTGAATTATTGTAATACTAATTGTTGCAATTCTTATATTGTAGGAAGTAACTTCAGATTCAGCAATTGGATCGGATTGGATGGTTGATAAATCAATTTGGCAGTACATTGTTGTTGTGTGTGATGCTCCAATTCAAAGGTTGTAATGGTGTTGTATTCCAATAAGTTGTTTCAATTGTGTAGTGGAGTTCTTGAAATTGGATTTCTAATTGTGTGTGTATGTGGGATTTGAGACTGAGCGGTTTTGGAATAGTTGAGATTTGTATATTTGGACTCTTTTGGAGATACTGGACTAATTGTTGTGGTGCAGTGATTGAATGTTATGTGTGATGGAAGCTTGTGGAGAAACAAGGCCCAAAATTGTAGACAAATTGTTGGTCTAATTTTTTATTGGGTTGTGTGAAAATCATTAAAGTTTGAGATTCTTGCCCAACTAATTTTGCAATTAATTGCAAATAGTTTGTGAATTGCTGCACCAATTGTTCTGTTTGTAACAATGTAATAGAATGAATTTAGAAGATTGATTGATGAGAATGGCAAAATATTGAATAATTAGTTGTTGGTGTCAACAAATATGGTGACAGAGTGATTTAAGACTGAGCTAATCGACTGAACTTAAGAAAGGCATATTGTCTACTGCTAGTGAAGCGTCTCTTTCTGAATTGGGGAATTGAGCGGGTATAAGCCTTCACAGACCCAAGACCGTGGGTTGTTCTGATCTAGTCACAGCATGGTCTAGGTCATTGCTTAGACAAATTGTTCAAATATATGACTAAGTCTCGGATGTTGATTAGTAAATGAGGTCATTGTAGGCTGACTTATATTCCTGTGGTTGTAGTATGTGCACTGACCAATTGAATTGAGTTTGTGCAGCTAAATTTGCTAAAGAAGAATGCATTACATGCACATGCCTTGCATCAGCTAGGAATAAATTGCTTTAGGATTAGGACAACTTTCCAACTCATCCCTAATAGTAATAAGGCTAATTAATTAGTGGCTGTGACAAATTGCCAAACATAATTTTTAACCAATAATTAAGGAATTGATACACAAGCTTGCTATATATATATAAACATTCATGCATTGCTTAGGTCTCTAGTGCATGCATAAGACAAATTGTTGATCAAATCTGACGATTTGCTAAAATATCCCCTAGAATATTAGGTAGGACAAAGACAGCACTCATGCGTCCATAGCATTATTAAAGGATTGGATACCAAATTAGACCCTTGGGAACAAGAGTGTCTGCGTATTTCCCTTGTGTTTGTCAAATATTGTAATGAATTCTATTCAAAACTAAATTACAAGTGACTTTAGCCACAGTATGTTAGACTATTTGACAATTCTCTAGATTTTGGACCCCTATACTATACTCCTGGGTGTTTGCAAGGCAGGCAAATTCTAGACTACACTACTTCAAACAAATATAAGGTTTCATCTAAACAAAAAATAGTTTAAGAATTTGTGTTGGAGAAGACATTGTTCATATTTCTCACAGTAAGAACCTCTTGATTCTTGAATACTTGTTGTCTCTTGATTCTTGAGTACTTCACCTTTGTAGGATTGATTCTTAGATGGTTCACCTCTATAAGCGTTGATTTATGTCACCACCATAAATGTAATCATGGAGATGCCCAATCAACTATTGCATGTACAAAATATAAGCATTGCAATAATAAATTTGAAAATTTTGTTACTATATTCAATGATTAAAATGAACAAAAAACAATTTTAAAATAGACGCCAAATTTGTAGGATAATTTATTTATAACTTCAATGAAAAGAGAAAAAATAATCCTTTTAGAGTCAAGCATGTATTACTGAATTGCATTGCCAACTTTAATGAATTATTTGATAGGGAATGCTAACTATGAATATTAGATACACTAATAGGTGCCACATCAGAAGCTCCGAGCTTGGGATGTACATGGGAGTTTGTTGTGCAAAGTATTGAGCAGATCAACATGCCAAACTCATGGCATCAAAGGTTTGAGTAGGTCATGAGTTGGGAGTCTATTTCTACAATTGTCTTCTATCTTCATCTATATTTCTAATCAAATTTAAATGTTCTCAAGTATTGAAGGATCTTTATACAAACAAGTTTATGCTCCACTTACTTTCAATAGTATACGATAAAACAACTTTTGGATGACTAATAATGGTGTCCAAACACACAATTTGTAGAAATCAAAACTAGATTTCATATTGGCACTTTAACTTTTAGGCCTACAACAATGAATATGCTGATTTTAATTGAAATCCTCTTCTATACCACTATCAAGATTATATTCTACAAATCACTTGATGGATTTACATTTCTCTTTGTCTCAAAACATTCTTATGATAACTTTGGATTTAAAAAATGAACAACTTCAATGGTGCCAATCCCAAAAAATCTAAATTCACCTATATGAAACTGCCAACCTCTTGCTCTAATGAAGAATTATCTATAAGCAACTTGTATAAGCTTCCAAGATAGGAAGACTACTTGAGCTCAAACTAAAAGAAGTTTGTGAGAATTCCAATGAATGGTAGAGTCCCCAAGGCTTGGTTGTTGGTAGAGAAGGCATTGATATATTGACAATGGTAGATGCATTCTCCATGTCGCTTATTTGTTGCAATATTCCATTCACTTGTCCCATGAATGGCCGGGCTTTTGGATTGGGAAGGCAACACAATAGGCCCAAACGAAGGAGATTTACAACCATAGTTGTATGGACTTGAACATCTACATCCACAGCCATTGAGTTGCATAGCACATTGTTGTCACTACCTAGTTCAGAGTATAAAGGTGATGGAGGAGGTCCTATTGCATCCTCATCGTCTAGATGAGACGTGACCCTTAACGGTTGGAGAGTGTGAAGCAATCTTGGATCTACCACATTGAGAAGAGACCCACCTTCATGAGCTCGCCAAACGGTGTGCAACAACACAAGATCCTTTGGTTCCGTTGTTTGCATATCCAAAGGATGCCTTCCACACACAACTTCAAGAACCAAAATGCCAAAGCTATAAACGTCTGATTCCTTGGTTGCTGTACCCGTATATGGCATCTCTGGAGCCATGTAGCCAAGAGTCCCTGCCAGAGTGGTTTTGTCCAACTTGTGGTGATTTAGCAAGCGGGCAAGGCCAAAGTCTCCTAAATGCGCATTGAAATCCTCATCCAACAACACATTGCTAGACTTGATGTCTCGATGCAAAACACAACTCAAGCAGTCCTCATGCAAGTATTCAAGAGCCACACCCACTCCTTGGAGAATAGTGAGACGCCTTTCCAAGGAGAGGACAATCTCTTGATGTTGGAGGCCATGGCTAGCAGGGGTGTGAAGCCATTTATTGAGGCCTCCATTGTACATGAAGTCATAAACCAAGAGCAGGCGACCTTTCTCTTGACACCAGCCTTGTAACTGCACCACATTGCGATGCCGAATTTGGCCGAGACTGGCCACTTCCGCATGAAAGAGGGACTCCACCTGCTTCGACTGCTTCGAATCCAAGAAATTGATCTGTTTCACGGCAACAAAATGGGTTCCACTGGGAGCTTCGAAGAACCCTTTGTAGACAGACCCCCATCCGCCGATTCCGAGCAAATTCCTTTCATCGAAGTTGTCAGTGGCCATCCGGAGGTCTGCATACGAGAACACATGTGAACCTGCGCTATGGCCCAGTGGTATATAACGGCAAATTCTGGATGGGCTCGCAAGGCGGGAGGCACACCAGAGAATCACGACTGCAGCTGCCACTACCGATCCCAGAACTCCTGTGCTGATGCCAGTCCAAGTTCTGGCCTTCCAGAAATGATTTGGGGATTGGGAGGAAGGAACTTTTGAAATCTCACTACTGGAAAATTCCCAGGACAAGAGCTCATGCGCTTCGACGCGGTGGACGTCGGAGCTTCCACAAAACATGGGAATCACTTCGTCGCCAAGCATTTCGGCCAATTTGTAATTGAGAATGCGCAGCAGAGGTTGCAGGGGCTTCTTCACGCTGGGGCTGGACCCATTCGCAAGCCGCACTTCAAGTGTCCGAGATGAGCTATTGAAGTCAATCCAAGCAGTGAAGATTTTCCCGTGGGTGAAATACGAGCAACGGGTGCCGTTATCGCAGAGGCTGTGAGTGTATGCTCCGATGTCATACTCGAAGTCAAGGTTTTTTCCCACCCTGATGTAGCTGTTGCTGGCCTCTTCGAAATTAGGGTTGTACGTCCCCATGGCGAAACTGATAAGGAAGCCAGACGGAGTGTATCTATGGTTTGGATCACTTGGATAGAGAGGACTCCTGCATGCACCAGCGCTGCCTATTTTGGACATGAGGGCTTGCATCTTAGCATGCATCATGTTCCTGAAAAGTACGAAGGCGATTGTACTGTGGTCCTTGTCTCTAAAAGAACTGCTGTTATCCCGAGGTAACCCGAGATTTTCGAAGGTGAATGAGAATGAGGTGCTGAACGAAGCAACTCTCCTAGTTGCGACATCCCGAATGCGCACCTTCTCACCGTACATCAACGCTCCACAAGACCCTCGCGACTGCGTGGTGCGCCCGTTGATGATGTAGGATCGATTGGCGCCATTGCGTGCAGCATCTCCGAGAGTTAAGATGTTATCATCTTCAGAGGAAAAGGAATGGAAGGCGAGTCGCGTGTCACCGGCAACTGAGAGAAGCAACACAAACAGGAGAAAGCAGAAGAGGTTCATTCTGTCTTGTCCTGCTCTGCAAGCCCAAAGCGCACACGCACTCAAGTTAAATAGAAAACTGATTCACTATGTCCAAGTTTATGTACGGGCTGCTAGCTTCAATTCTTGCAATTGATGCCTTCAATTGAGCCTTCAAGATACCGGTAATCTTCTCTCTCTGCCGGGGTTTCATTCAGAGTTTGAAATCGAAATTTTGCAAACAAGCTCCTCGTTACATAAATGAGAAGCCAAACTTTCAGAGGTTTCATGGATCCATGGCGTCCTAATACATTCAAGCTTCAGACGGTGAAGGTGATGAGAGTCTCAGTCTCAGTCCCTGTGGCAGTGGCTTGTGTTTCGCGTATGTGGGCCTAAAGATAAACTTCCTCATGATCACATTTTGCTTTTGTGATTACAAAGTGACGCCTTGGATCCATCTGGAACTCGAGCTTGCTCCACGACGGCCATGAATCGTCAACTGCATGGCGGCCAGTCTTTCCCTCTTGGTCTTACTGATTTTTTCTCCGTGGATTCATGCCACGATCGAAACTACGTACTCCATGGAAGGCTATTTCTCTTCCAGGTGAGTCAAACTTAGCATCTGGCGACGTCACAGGTGGTTTGCAACATTTTTTTGACCCTGTCAGGAAAGTGAGAGACGGATGGGGTTGTTGTTTGCTCGAAAAGCAGGGTTTTTTTTTTCATTTTTAACGAAGTGCCAAAGTGGCGATATTGAATGTTATAGTGGTGTTCCAAATTTTAACATTCATCCACATATTGGATAAAAAATATCATATTAGAACATATCACATATTCATAATTTGGTTTTCATCCACAATCTGGCGATTTCATCCAAGATTGTTTTTTTGTATTTGAAGTTTTTTGACGATTTTCCACCTTTTTAGTACCATTTTTTTCTATAGGCGAGGTGCCAGGCTATAAAATTTGGTGCAATTTTGCACTAAATTGCTAGAAAAAAAAAACCATTGCCAAAAAGCGATCGTGTTCTAAATGGGACCTTGTCAATGACAGTAATAGATATTTCAAGGAACATGTCATTCCTTCCTAGATAGAGGACGCATTTAGAACCTACTCGATTTATGGACCTTCTACCTTATGCCCTTGTGAAACTTTTCTTGCCAAAGGTTGTCAAATTTTACTTGATTTTGGAGCTCATTTCATTTCCACTTGAAAAAAAAGCAAAAAATGGTGGATGAAATCATCAAAAACATCTCTAAGAAATATGAGATTTGTCAACATTTGGACAAATCTTATTATTTAGGCAATACTGTAGATGAATGATGGAGGGATGATCAAAATGGGACAAGTTCAATGTGTGTTCTTTCCAATGATGAAAATTGAGTGCCAAAATAGGATCTCCATACCATGAGATGTGTAGAAATCATTAAAGGTAAGAAGCCATTTCAGCTAAACACAACTAAAATTATTACTATAGAAAGAACATTGTGTCTTGTTGCCTAGAAAAAAGATGTTAATTCTAAGGATGCAATACACAAAACCTATAGTCTGGTGATATTCACTTTATTTATGGTACACATGTTTTTAACTCCTAAAGAACAGAGGGTGTTTTGGAAGAAGAAAAGTTCAAATCTACAAATTTTTGATGCATTATCCAAAATCAAACTTGAAAACATTTTTTTTGAATTTCAGTCATACAAAAGTGTATTAAACAAATAACGGAATGTGTGGAAAAATTTCAGACCATTTGACCACATGAATTGAAGCATTATAACATTTGAAGTGAAAAAGAAATATTTTTTTATTCCTGCAAAAGAGGGTTTACTTAGTAGACTTTGAGGCCCCTTAGCAATATATCTTTTATCAATAAAAAAATGAGGATTTTCACCATTCATAATTATATGATGTTAGGTTAATTCATGCAAAATTTCAGATGCCACTATGATGTCTAACTTACTTTAAATCACCCAGCATTGCAAGGAGGTGAATTGGCAATATTCTAATCATTTTTTATGATCTCTTATGCAATAAAGAAATATTTTATTTGAAATTCAAATGGTGAAAAGTTAGATAAAACATTTGGAATATGTGGGAAAATATGTAAGAACTTAACTTCACAGACTGCAAGATTATAGAGCTTGAAGTTAAAAGGAAATGTTTTTCTTGAAACCACTTTGGCATAACTAACAAAGTTTGACTCCTTTTAGGATGTGATTTGAGAAGTAAAATTTTTGGGGAGGGAAAATTGTAAGCATATTTTATTATTTACAAATTTGCCAAATTCAAAAGTTAGTCAATGAGGGTTTCAACAAAAGATGGCCCAATTACTTGAGCTATTTTAAAAGTTTAGGATAGTATAACTTTTGATTAGAGCAACCAAACAAATGTGTGTATTGCAACCCTCTATTACTTATATGTAAAATTCAACAAAACAATTATTTCTATGCAATAATAATTATACTCAATTGCAGCTAGTGACAATTATAAGTTACACAAAACTTGCAAAAAGGAATCACATTAATCAACTCGGGATGAAGTTCACCCCATGTATTGGTCATGTAGTGGCATGATTTTTTTAATTTTCTTGACACAAATTATTGTAATTCATTGTAAGAGTAGAGTATATCAACTGCTAGCCAAAAATTGCTTGACAAGAACAAATATGTAAGAAGACAAACTCAATTTTTAAAACTGTAGGCATCAATATCCCCAAGCGGGGGGTGAAGGTGCTAAGGCAATCATAGGGCGGCCAAAGGCCGCTTATGGCTACATGGGCAACAAAAAATAGTAAATTCAAAAGATAAAACAAGTGAGAGGTCCTAAGCAAATCCATTTAGGCTTGTCTATGACAATAGTAGTAAAATTCCTATTCATACACCACTTGTCCATGAGGGTCTTTATGAGCTTGGTAATTTTCATGGTGTGTTTAAGTGTTTTTTACATCTTATATGATTGGCAAGACTCTCTAACAATTCATTACATGTATTCGTGTTAATATGTAAAAGACTACTATACAATGGAATCAAATTTATTAGGCCCCATACAAAATTATTTTTTTTATTGAGTTCCATTCGTTGATCCTAAAGGACCAACATGCGTTTTTTGGCTACATAGAAATCTTGGGCAGGTACGTGTGACTAGAGATTTCCATATTTTTGGCCCAAATTATAATAGAAGGTGGGGACAAAGAATATCTTTCATATGCACTAAATTTTGTGACATTTGAAAATGTAAGTCAAAAGTTATGGTCTAATATGTTACTTTTTTTGTAACTGGGCAGTCCGAGCAGATCAGAGAAAATCACTTTTTCAGAAATAAAAATTTGAAATTGATTTTCTAGAGATATATATATGTGGAAATTTTTGAATCATCCCATTTTGATCAATGAGTCAAAATTATGAAGACTTTTAGTTTGCGGGCAGTTATAGATTCTCTACTCTACTTACTATTTTTTTCCTGTATGTTGGACAATTCCTCACAAATGAAGTGAAAATTTCAAGCATATAGCCAACTTTTCTAGGAAAAAGAATTTAAAGAAGCACCACCATTTTGGACATATTTTCATAGAAAAGTGAGCTTTGAAGTGCAAAAATTTGGTACTTGTACTAAAAATGGCAATTTTTGAGCATTTTCGGTGAAGACATAGTCATGGAACTTTAGGGGTTAATTCAATTTATAATTTTTGGAAGTTCATTTTACTAGGTTCGGAATATTTTGTGACCTTTAGCATGATTCAAAATATTTTTGTGACCTTCAGCAATATTCATAGCTTTTTCGATATCCAAGGCTATATTGATACTCGCAGTTTACAAATACATGACTGCCTTCATTACAAATACATGACTGCCTTCATTCAAATTATTTGAGACCTTTTAATACATGACTGCCTTACACCCAAAAATTCCTTGGTATTGACCTCTATTCAAATCATAACTATCATACTGAATTCAACCTTTTAAAAATTGATAGATAATGTTTTTAATCATTTTTATATTTGACTAGACATTTGTTCTACAGATTTTTATCGTTTTAGAAACTTTAGCAAAAAATCAAATTATTGTTAATTTTAAAAGGAAGGTTAGAATGAGAATATATATATATATATGTTGAATTTATGTTATTTGAATTTTAAGGTACGGAACTTCCAATTGCAATAATTTGTTAAAGTTTTGAATTTTTTCAATTTGAAACTGATTGAAAATGTAACTTATTAAGCCTTCATTTTCTAATTTTAAATCTAAAAAGAAACGAATACTTGAAAATTAAAACAGAAGTTAATTAAAGACATGCCATGACACCGACACCTGACTTCGCTGCGTCTTTCCCCACTTGGGCTCAGTGGTTCAGTGTCAATTCATTGACTTTCCTCTCTAAGCTTGACTTTTCACGATTGCTGAACCAGTGGGTACGTTTTTTTTTAATACATGACTGCCTTCATTCAAAATGGTCATGCTGGCCGCCGGTTGTTCTTGATTTCTCTTGGAATAACTCCGGGTAAAAAAATTTTAAAAAAAAGGTCATGCTAGGATAATTAATTCAGTTTTTTTGGGTTTTTTTTTTTTTCAACAAATGGAGTGAACCATTGCATTAAAAAAAAACAGAATACAAATTGTGAAGCTATGAAGGCTGGTCAATGAAGAGGTAAGAGCAAAACAGAAAAAGTAGTTCAGATTTTGTGCAGGTTATTGCTACACTAAAAATGATATTTAGTGTTGGCAACACTAATTACGAACCTTGACACTAAATATCATAAGTAAGTAACACTAAATCTAATTTCTAACACTAAATATGCTCTATGGTAAATCTGAAATCTGAAAAGGTTTACATTTAGCGTTAGAACACGTTAAAAAAATGAACTTGCAAAGGAAGCAGAGGCGGAGGTGGAGGCTGCGCATTGAAGTCCAACACAACACTAAATCCGCTACAATTCAGATTTAGTGTTGTGGCTGGTAGGGGGGTAAAACACTAAATGTCATACTACACTAAATATCATTTTTAATGTAGTGATTTTTTTTTATCATTTTGGAGAAGTGGACAAATATTTCTTCAATATTCATGCAATAATTTACTTGGGCGATATCTACATAAAAACTAGGGGATACTTAAGTTGAAATTGGTCTTAAAATATAGTAGTAATCTGACTATTTTGACTCTCCAAAATAAAAAAATTCTTTACAATAAATAGCCAACATCTTTTGATTGTAGTCAACTAGTGAAAAATGGTGCATAAAAAAAAAATCTTTATTGCCCACATCACTTTCAATCATGTGAAAACAAGTGATGTCTTCCCTTTAGTTGATTGCAGAATCTGCAAAGATATTGTACAAGGGTACTGCCCAGAAGTTTTCATCTAAAATGCTTTAATATTTTTTTGATGTATGGTATTTTTTGGGATTTAAAAGTTACATGTTATTACACAAAAAACAAAAAAAGCACTATTAGTATTGTAGACAAAAAAGGCTCGTTTTTTGCAATCCCCTTCAACTCCAATTTGTTGCCCTCTAAAAAGTTAAAGCCATAATTGCAAAACAACCTCATTATTCTTGAAACATGTTAGAAAGGTTAGAACAAATTCAAAACAAAAAAACAAAATTGTCAAGGAACCTCAATTCTCATGCACTCAGTTTAGTGAATCTACTTAGCTACTAAGGTAGAAGAAACAAATGGCGGGGAAGAGAAGAAGAAACATTATTAGAACATACATAGTAATGGGAACAATGCCGCATGCACCTTTTGTCTCTATCAACTTCTACATTAACCCCTAAAGTCTCAAGGCATTTTTCTATCAAAATTGACTCAAAACTGCTAGTTCTGCTGCATTCATCTAAGAAAAGAGAAAAAATAATTTTTTTTGATATCTAACCATAGGATCTTGTACTTAATTTACCTCAGATCATGTGGTAAAAATTTCATAAAGTTTGATCATACATATTAGAAGATATAAGCATTCAAAGTTGGAAAATTTTAAATTTTTAAACACTGACTTGCAATTTCAGATGACTTTGACTGCCGTTTGTAAAAGCAATTTGCACTACACATGTAGACTTAAAACTTTTTAGGAAAATATTTCTTTTTAGAAGATTAGGCATTTAGGGGCCCCTTAGTGGAGCAAAAGCTAGAAATAAAGTACTTTTTAAGTAAAAAATTGCCTATAAGTGTAAATAGGGATATTTTATTAGGATGGACGGAAAAAATAATAATAATAATAATGAAATTCGAAATGGATGAATGGGGTGCAACCCATTTGCACCCATTCAAATCTTTGGAAATCAAAAACTATAAATAGAAATTTCAAAATGTGAATCATCAGCATTTGTAAGACCCATAATTCTTAATATATTATTATTATTTTTGCATTGTGTTCTTTTGGTGATTATATGTTTATGATTATTATTGTTTGAATTGTATTGCAATTGTTATGTTACCTGTTGCTCGTTGTATCTTCGGAACTCAGTATTTCTGTGATTAGGGTTGTTTTATCTCTGCGAATTGCTGTGGAATAATTTTTTTAAACTATTGATTGTTCAAGTAAAACATTTCAGGAAGGGAGATTGTAATTTTTAGAATAGAGTGTATGCATTCCAGATTCTTGAGTTTTCTTGAGTTTTCTTTCACTGAGATTGCAATTGTTGGATGATCAAAATTTTCTGTGGCGTGATTGAACGGAACAATTTTCTTGGAGCTGGCTGGACGATCAGTGAGGGGGCCGATTCGGGTCATTTTGTCATGAATTCTTCAGCGTGTGGATCACCGATGACGGGCAGTGGCTGCGCCTTGTCCAAAGAACTGTGACCTGGATCGAGGATTGCATAGTGAAGTTTGGAATACGAAAGTGGGAGATCTGGCGCTTGGAGAGCGAGATCACACAATTGTGGTGCTGTGATCCTTGATCAAAGCAGGCGCGGCTGGTTGTCTGCGACTCCGACGAGCTTCCTGAGCAGGGGTTTGATGGCCGGCTTTGGGGTCCAATCGCACGGTCATAGGGTTCGTCGGTCGGTCTTGGGGTACCTGGGACGGTTTTCGGGCTCTCTCTTGACGGGTTCAAACTGGCATGTTCGGGGCTTGGGCTCACGATCAAGCTGAATTGGTTAATTATTAAATTATTAAATTAATTCTTGAGTCATTCTATTGTTTTGGTATCTTGGTGTTTGGTTTGTAATCAAGACTTAGTTTTAGAATTATTAATATTTTATTATAAATAATTATTATAAATAATTATTATAAATAATTGTTTAAATCTTGAACATAAGTATATGTGTTTATGTGTTTATTGTAAATTGATTCAATGAATGTTTTGTATATTTTCAAAGATTAACAATGGATTTGGATTTATTTGACATAATTTGGCAAAAGCAAAAGAATTAAGAACTATTTGACATCATTATACATTTCACAACTGGGAATTATTTGATATAGAATACAGAAACGCTAGACATTCTTGCATGATCGCATTAGCTGTAGATTGACTGGACTATTTGACATAAAAACATAAAATGGTATAATGAATGAACTATGTGTACTATTTTATCAATACTATCTTGTTATGATTAAGTCTTAGTGCATGCATCATATAAGATTCATTTGACAAAACCTGATTTATTTGACAAAGAATGATTTGACCTCCTTTAGAACACTATATAGGACTGGGACTTTATACATGCATTGGTAATGGACTGGCCAACAAATTTTACACACGGGAATAAGAGTGATATAATATTATACTAAACTTGTAAACATAGATCTATTTGTAAGTGACTTTTAGTCATAAAACGTTAGACTGATTAAACCTTTCCCTAGAATAAAGAACCCCTATACTATTGTTTCCTGGGTTTTGTGGAAGTGCAAAATCTAGTTCACATTTTGGCGCCGCTGCCGGGGAAAGGTCCTGGCTAACAGTGGCTGAAATGTAGAATAGATTAGGAATGATTTATTAAAAATTTGACTATGACACATCTAGAGAACCAATTTGGAAAAAATAGAATATGTATCTTCTTGAATAAATCCATTTTTAAAGAATGACATGTATTTTTCCTAAATAGCATTCTTTCTTAAACTTTAGTCGATATATTAATAAAATCTTCTTTACAAGAAATACTTACACTAGTTTTAGAACAATTGGTTAAAAAAACAAAACAAAAACAAAAACAAACAAAAACAAAAAAACAAAAAACATAACTAGAATAAAAACTATATGGTTATGAGAAAAGATGGGATTGTGCGAAGAAATAAGTAAGGAATTTATAGAACAAATGCTAGCGGAAATTTTTTCAAAAACTGAAAAATTAGAGAAGCCTAAACTGACAATTCGTTACAATCGACCATTTTTACAAGCTTTAAAGCCAACACCAAACTTAAAGGCAATTCCAAAAATTAACCAGAACTTTAATAGTTTAAACTCCAGAAAGAATAGGACTTATACCCCAAGAAGCATTCAAACACCTAGACAAAGAATTCTTTGCCATTTCTGTGGTGAAATAGGACATATTAAACAAACCTGTTCTAAGAAACAGATTGACGATAGTACAAAACAAAATCGTTTCCAATTTACTAAACCTATTCCGAAGCAAAATTCTTTTGACCAGGAATTCTTAGAAAGTGCTAGTGGTCTTACACAATTACAAAATCTTGAAATAACCTTAGAAGAATTACTTAGAATGAGAACCATAGTTAACACTTTAATCTACTTTTATCCAATTGAAAGTAAAACTTGTGGAAATAGTTCAAACATACATTAAAATTAAAAACAAAACAAAACAAATTCTAAATGAATCAAAATGGGTTATTTATTCCCATGGGAAGTTCTAGAGTTGTTAGAAGACTATTATTCTGGACCTTGCCTATTTATGGCCTTTTATCGTCTCTATTAAAACGCCTACTTTGGACAGGGTTTTCAACTAAGTGGAACCCATATAAAAGATAAACAATTAAAACTAAGAATTGAACAATTGCCTTTGGATATTAAAAGAATTATTTTTAGCAAAGTTTGGGAAAAACTTGAACCTAAGAAAGGTTTTGTTGTAAAAAGCGGAGAATTACTTTTTGACTTCTCTTTACATTACTTGATTAGTCAATATGGAAAACTAAAATGCCAAACTAAAAATACAATACCTAAAGCTTATGCTGCATGGACAGGCAGTAAAATTTTAGATCGAATTTACAAATTTTCCTATGGTCCAATGAATCCAGCAGTGACTCCACTTATCCCAGACTTTGTGCGTAAAGAAAGAATGAATTCTTTAAGTCCATCGTTTAGTCTAATCTGCCCAACTAGTTTCGACTATGTCTGTTTATGAGGCAATATTCCATATCGTTTGTCCCAACCAAGAACTCCTATTCTAAGAACCCGAGAAGAGTCAAAAGGGATAGTTTAGGGAGCAATGGGCGCTTGTTATCCCAATCTATTGTGATAAAGAGTCCCCAGTGTTTCCCTAGGGTTTTGTTGCAGAAACTTTGATTCACCTTTATTTTAAATAAAAAATAAAAAATAAAAAATAAAAAATTTAAGTCTTTTTAGATCTATGGCCTTTTTTAAATGTCAGATCGAACCCCTGATTGAGTACTAAAAGCAGCTGCATGTAAAATAGCAGATTGGGGAAAACCAAAACATAGAAGAAACCCATCTGTCTTTACAAACCCTTGTTTTTCACCTCCAAGACTCCCTCATGCCAGAGTACCTTCTAGTCCAATAGATGCAAGTACTTCAGAATCAGTCAGTCAATTTCAACACTTAGTTGCAAATTCACAAAAAAATCAAACTCCAAGTAAAATAGCAGATTCTGATGTTGATTTTGAGATTAATTCTCCCATACTTTTAGGACTTGAAGAATCTGCAAGAGATGAGGGATTAGATTATGGAACACCTATTGAAGACATTGCTACTTTAGCAGAAATAATAAACCAGGCAATAACTCCAATCTCATAATTGTTTGTAAATCGAACATTAGACTATACCCTAGATAGTTTCCAAGGAACTACAACTAGTCTACCAACTTTCACTCCTGTAGAATATCTATTTTCCACATCAAGTCCACAGTCTTTTGAATCCAATGCTTTACTCTCTAAATATTTGAGAAATACTTGGAATCAAAACGCTCGGACTGTGGCAGAAAGATTAGAGACTTATTTAACTCCTATAAGAAACTCTACTACAAATTCTGTTAACTCAGATCCTCCTGAGTCACCACCAAATTTGGAAGTATCTACAAAACAATTTTTGATTTATAACAAAAATATCAACCCGTTTAGTTTTCAAACTCCACCTTACCAACCAAACTTGGGACCATATCAACCGGATTTAGGACCTTATATACCTTACCAGTCTCCACTATCGACATCAAATCAACCAATACCAATATTACCTAATACTCTAGATTTTGAGGTCGAAACATCCAAATTTGAAGAAGATTTGTGGTTAGAAAACTATAACATGGCCCAACGTCCTTTAAATCTGGTCAATTTACCACAATACTATGGTCAAGCAGGTACTGATCTTGATTACCATATGAGTAGATTTGAAATAGTTTGCGCAGCTAATATGATACCAGAAGCCAATTTTCTTGTAACCTTTCCTGCCACATTGTTAGGAACTGCTCAAGAATGGTACCAAACACATGCTCCTTTTGCCCTATGGCAAGCTTTAAAGGATGCATTCTTGACTAGATTTCGACCATTAGCTTTCACAGAAAGTTTACAAGAACGTTTGAGAACCATAAGAATGATGATAGGAGAAATTGTAGATAACTAGCATGGGAGAATGGATTATATTTTGCAAAGGTGGCGAGGTCATGGAATCCCTGATGCCTATTTAACCGGAATTTTTGTAGGAGGTTTATATCCTCCAGAATTCAAAATAGTCATCAAGGAAAAGAATCCTAGAGACCTAGCCACTGCATTACGCTATGCTAAGCATTACGAAGAGGCTAGGATAGGGGATGATCAGATGACCACTATAGATCCTAGCATGTACCCCCCAAATTTGTTATATCCACCAGTGGGAAATCAAGTAGCCCCCTATCAACCAGCGGTTTACCAACCACCGCCTTTAAGAAACTATCCTACACAAACAATTCAACCTACCATAGTAATACCACCTGCAACTGCAGCTAAAGATTCTAAAACCGATCTATTAACTAAATTAGTAGAAGAAATGGCAGACTTGAGAGTACAAATTACTAATGCCCCAGTTAAAAGACCAAAACCAACTAACACTAGAACAAATGTATGGTGTACTAATTGTTAAGGGCAGGGACATTTACCATCTGAATGTCCTTCACCTGCCACAGACAATGCTAATAGAAGACCACGTTGTAATTTCTGTGGAGGTAATCATCCTACGGATAAGTGTTGGAACTTAACCGCAGTTAAACAAGATATACAAGCAGTAAAACAAGTACTTCAAATTGATTCCAATAAACCTTGGATCAATAAGACTAATCCTAATAAAAGACCATTTACACGTCCCAATACGGAACCCCCATATCAAGCTAATGATAACCGACCACGGTGGAATGACACCTATAATGCTCCACCTGTGTGGAATGGCCCACCCAGTAATCCTAATACACGTCGTTATGGTCCACCCGAAAGGGAAAAACAATTAGTGTGTTATAGATGTGGTGAATTAGGCCACTATGCTAATGAATGTCCTAATCCAAGAAAAGAAGTAGGTTATACACCATGGTGTGGCAGGTGTTGACAGGAAGGACATTTACCTGAAGATTGTATTGCCCCACCTAGAAAATTTCCACCTTCAGAGAGAGATTACCCACGGAATAAACAAGTTCAATTCCAAGACCAAGAAAATTCCAAACCCACAAATCATGTTTCACATGCTATACAAGAAGAGAATTTTGATCCTGAAAATGTTTTTGTTACCACTCGAGCTAGCAAGGAAAAACAAACTTTGCAGGAAACTCACAATACTACAGAAAGTGAAGAGGCCATACCAATAATTCTAACACAAGAACAACCATTAAACACTGATTTAACACCAGAAATAGAAAGTATGCAATTACCCTAAACTGTTGTTCAAGATATTGATCCTAATAAGGAAATGACTTGGAAAGAAAGACAAGAAAATGCACTAAAACAAGCGCCTATTCCAAACCATAAACCTATACCTCAAAAAGTCATAATTCCTTCAAGTATTTTGCCACCAGTTACACATACTACACTACCTAGTTTTTACCAAATACCGACCAGAAGAAAGAATTCTAACTTAAATATACAAGGTTTGCCTAAACGTAAAATACAGAGAGCAATGAAATTAACTATGGGAATGGAACCATATGATGTAATGGCAAATCTTGATCGCATACAACCTCAAATCACGCTCAAACAACTTTTAGCAATATCACCCAAGTGTAGGAGTGATTTGAGTACATCATTAGTACGGAAGAGAGCAAAGCCTTTGGAAATCCATGAAATCTCTATGGATCCAGGTGCTCCTACCGTAGATGTAATGATTGATGGTTCTTTGATATATGGTGTTCAAATTGATAGTGGATCTAGTGTTAATCTCATGAACTATGAAACCATGGAAGAATTGGGATTAACTACTATGACTGCAACACCTATTATTCTGAAAATGGCTGGTCAAAGCAGAGTGAAACCTTTAGGAATGTTAGCACAAATTATGACTACTATAGGAGGAATAGACTATAAAGTAGACTATATAGTTTTTAAACTCATAGAATCGATTTCTTCCTATCCTATTCTATTAGGCAGACCATGGCTATTTTCAGCCAAAGCCAAGGATGATTGGGGAAAGGGAACATTAACCATTGGAAAAGGAAAGAATAAAATTGTGTTACCCCTTTATCCTACAATCTATCGTGGAGAAACCCAAGATGAGGGAACTAGTGTTACATCAGAAAACCAATCAGAAAGTGAAACTGAGAATAGTGAGGAAGAACAAGCCCAAAAGATCACAAAGGAATTATCTTATAAAAGTGTTGGACTAGGGGAATATTTCACCTCCTTAGCAAATATTGAGGATTCGGATGATGCCATACTTGCATGAGAAAATTCTGAAGTTCTAAATGTGAGTATCGATAAGAACTCAAAATTAGAACCACAATCCCAATCTGATGTAAGAGACATGGAGGAAATGTTTGCGGAGAATGATCCAACACCTATAAAAAGGGAAAATTTTAATGAATCCTTAAAAACTCCCTTGCAAGATATGAACTTAGGATCTAGAGAAGACCCAAAATTCATTAAAGTCTATTCTAAAATGACTAAAATAGAGTATAAATACTGGTATGGATTCTTTAAAAGGCATAAAGGTTCTTTCGCATGGAGTTATGATGATTTAAAAGGTGTACCTCCTGAAATTTGTGAACACAAAATAGAATTAGAACCTGATGCCAAACTAGTTAGGCAAAGACAATATAGGATGAATCCAAAATATTCCTTAATGGTCAAGGAAGAGATTGACAAATTATTAGAATGTGGATTCATCTTTGAAGTACCACATAGTGAGTGGGTATCTCCAATTGTTATAGTTCCTAAAAAGAACGGAAAGATAAGAATATGCCAAGACTATCGAAAGTTAAATAGTGTGACCAAAAAGGATCATTTTCCTTTACCTTTTACAGACACACTTTTAGATGGTGTGGCAGGGCATGAGTGTTATTCCTTTATGGATGGATTCTCAGGATATAACCAAGTACAAATTGCCCTAGTTTATCAACTATTAACGGCATTCACTACCGAGTGGGGAATTTGTGCTCATACTAAAATGCCGTTTGGTCTATGTAATGCCCCTGCAACTTTTCAAAGGTTAATGACCATAGCTTTCCAAATGTATTTGAGGAAGTTTATGGAAATTTTTCTAGATGATTTTTGTATTTATAGTACAAAAGAAAAACATGCAGAATGTCTCGAGAAATGTTTTATTCAATGTGAGAAATACGGAATTTCTATAAATGCTGCTAAATCTCAATTTGCTGTTCCTTTTGGCAAATTGGTTGGACATATTGTTTCTAGCCAAGGCTTAGCAACTGACCCAGATAAGATTGCAGTAATAGTACAATTGCCCCAATCCAACTCTATTACAGAAGTTCAGGCTTTTTTAGGCCATGTTGGCTATTATAGGCGATAAATTTATAAATATGCCAACATTGCTATTCCCCTAACTGAATTGACTAAAAAGTCAGATGTTGCACCTGTTTGGACAGAAGCTTGTACAAAGGCTTTTGAAACCTTAAAACACAAATTAACAACTGCACCAGTTTTAATTCCCCCTGATTGGAATAAAGACTTTGAAGTCTATGTAGATGCCTCTAATGTTGCTATCGGAAGTGTGTTAAGTCAAAAGAATGAAAAAGGGCACAATAGACCCATATACTTTGCAAGCCGGCAATTGGTTGCTGCAGAAAAGAACTACACCGTAACGGAAAGGGAAGCTTTAGGAATGATATTTTCAGTCCAAAAGTTTAGACACTACTTGTTGGGCTATAAATTTGTCTTTCATGTAGATCATGATGCCTTGAAATACATGATAAACAAACCCCAACTGAGTGGAAGAATAGCAAGATGGGTCTTGTTACTTCAAGAGTTTAATTTCATAATTCAAGTTAGACCTGGCAAGAGTCATGCAAATGCTGACCACCTTTCACGAATAAACCAAGAAGTAGGGAGTAAACCCATAAATGATAACTTCCCTGATGTAGACTTATTCCAAGTAGATATTATTCCAATAGAATATGCTGACATTATTCACTACCTTTCAACATGACAATTTTCCCTTGAATACACGGAAAAAAATAAAAAAATGTTAGTGTATAAAAGTAGTCCTTATACTCTACTTGTTGGAACACTTTATAAGAAGGGTAAGGATGAGATTTTGAGACGATGTATAAATCCTAGTGAAATTCCTATCATCCTTCAAGGATGTCACAGTGATGTATGTGGTGGACACTTTGCGGGATTAGTAACTGCACAAAAAGCATTACAATCCGGTTATTGGTGGCCCACTATGTTTGCCGATGTTGCAACGTTTGTAAAGAAATGTGATCCCTGCTAAAAAGTAGGAAAACCTACTCCAACATCTTCTATGCCTTTAACACCTATTTTAGCTCAGATTCCTTTTGAGAAATGGGGCATAGATTCTGTAGGACCAATCAATCCACCAAGCCGTGATGGAAGAAAAAGATATATCCTTGTAGCAACCGAATATGTAACCAAATGGGCTGAAGCCTTAGCCACAAGAAATGATGATGCCAATACAATAGCTAAATTCTTATATGAAAACACCATTACAAGGTTTGGTTGTCCCAAAGAATTGGTTAGTGATAGAGGAACCCATTTTATCAATGATACTATTACCAAGTTGACAGAAAAATACTTCATAAAACATAGAAAGACTAGTCCCTATCATCCCAGAGCAAATGGGCAAACAGAAAAGACTAATGGGATTCTATGTAAGATAATAACTAAAACTGTCCAAGGTTCAAACATAGATTGGGATGCTAGAGTGTTGGATGCTTTGTGGGCTTATAGGACAACTTATAAAGTTACCACTAAAAGCACCCCTTTCCAATTAGTCTATGGACAAGAAGCTATCTTGCCCATAGAATTGGAAGTCCAATCCTTACGAATAGCAATTGAGCATAGATTAGGGGATGAAGATTCCTTAATAGAAAGATATGCCATGTTAGAAAAATTGGATGAAACTAGAAGACAAGCCTATCTTAATACCTTAGCAATGCAAAACCGTAGAAAAAGCTATTATGATAGCAAATTAAAACCCAAAAACTTGCAATCGAATGATTTGGTGTTACTATATGATAGTCTTTTTCAAAAATTTCCAGGGAAATTTAAAATGAGATGGTTTGGTCCTTACAAAGTCCTTAATTCTTACCCTAATGGGTCAATTGAATTAAAAGATTTTGAAGGAAAAATTCATCCAACCCGTTACAATGGATATCGACTTAAACCCTACATAACTTGAGGGCAAGTTATGTCTAAGTAGGGGGTAGGCTTATACAAAAATAAATAAAAATAATATATAAAATAATAATAAAAAATAAAAAATAAAAAAATAAAAAATAAAAAGATTTAAAGATATATATAAAAACATATTAATTAATTAATTAAATTAAGTTAAATTAAATTGAATTAATAAATAAATTTGCACAATTGCATGTATAGATTAGAAGGTCAAGTGAAAAATTGTCAAAGCCTAGTCATTGTCTTGTATATTGGAATTGAAAATATATATCTGATGAGTTCATGTATTATCTTGCATCCATTGTCAGGATTGATCATCATCTCTTGCTGCATTGCATACTGCAATCTAAGAGTGAGCATTTTGAGTTGTTGAGACGGCACAGAGATTTTAGTCATCTAGAGCATTCAAGTATAGTTCTTCTCAAAAGCAATAGACTTTTTCTAGCCTTATTATACTAAATAGTGTCTAATCACTGTTGTTATGTTAAGTGGTAAAAGATAAACAAAATTCCAGAGAGAATTAAAGGATTAAGTGTAAGAAAAAAAAATAACAATAATAATAATAATAATAATAATAATAATAATAATAATCTCTAAGTGAGTTTTAAGTAAAATAAGAGAGAATATAATAAATATTGAGAGAAATCTTCAAGTAAAAGTCTATTACTTCTCTTTTTCAACTAGTTGTCAAATACATTTGCCAAGAGAAAAGAAAGGATAAATTGTCACAAACTCAAGTCTAAGAGTGAAATTTTGTAAGCATGAAAGAACATGATAATTTAAAGAGTGGCCTTTGTATTAGCTACAAATTAGAAGTTAGAAGTTTAATTGCTCATACACCAAAAGAAAAGTGTCATTTTTTGAGTCTGTCAAGTCATAACCACTCTTTAAGGAAAAGATAATGAGAGAACATGATAAAATTGAATGTATTTCTATTTTCAATGAGTATAAAGGAAAAACAATGCCAAGAGTGTAAAGAAAAAGAAATTTAAATTTAAAGATATTCTGTATAAATATTGAGACTAATTAAGTGAATGAGAAAATGAATAAATAGACTTATTGAGAGAAAATGAGACTTAAAGCATGGTGACTTGTGAGAAACACAACTCCCTAGTAGAAAATAGAATAATTTAAATCTCTTCTCTCTATGTTTCTATTTTGAGAAAAAAAAAAAACATGATAAATAATAATTTCTCTAAGTCTATTTCTTAGTCTATGTATTATACCGTGAGTTAAAACTCTAGATTATAATGATATTCATAGTTCCGTAATTCTCCATGTCTTCAACAGCTTCCCAAGAAAGGTGTCTAATGTGGAGTTGATTATTGAGGCGTGAAGTAAAATAAAGCCCAGTAATCAGGTAAGATTGCAGATACAGACATTAGCCATCATGATTCATATACTTATGTCCAAGATTTAAACAATTATTTATAATAATTATTTATAATAAAATATTAATAATTCTAAAACTAAGTCTTGATTACAAACCAAACACCAAGATACCAAAACAATAGAATGACTCAAGAATTAATTTAATAATTTAATAATTAACCAATTCAGTTTGATCGTGAGCCCAAGCCCCGAACCTGCCAACTTGAACCCGTCAAGAGAGAGCCCGAAAACCGTCCCAGGTACCCCAAGACCGACCGACGAACCCTATGACCGTGCGATTGGACCCCAAAGCCGGCCATCAAACCCCTGCTCAAGAAGCTCGTCGGAGTCGCAGACAACCAGCCGCGCCTGCCCAAATCTGACCCTCAGAGCATCCCCACCAGGGAGTTCCGTTTCCCTAAAAGTTTAGGGAAGAGGACCTGGGATGCAGATAGGGATGCAGAAAGTTCACAGCACCAAGCTTTTTCTAAATTCTGTATCCGTAAATTATACAGAATTCTGTAAAACTCTCACCGAATCCTGTATCCAGAGGCTCATTTACAGAACTCGCGAGGTCTCATCTGCATAAAGTCAAGGTTGACTGCTTTGAGACTTCAAGTTTAGGGATAGAGAACAGATTGGTGGGGATGCTCTCAGTTTGTAAATTTTGATCCACCTTATTCATGAATGCAATCAATTGCTTATTGCAACTCACCCCATCTCACAATTTTGATCACTTTAAGAAATTTCAGCAAAGAACCTCAGCTTCGCAACGAGCAGGTTCCCCACCAATTTATGAATCGAATTTAGGAATTTGGTTGTTCGGTTAGTACGAATCCTAATCCAGATTACAGTAACCAACAAATTGCCCACTGATTCAACCTCAAGCTTCCCAAATTCTCAAAATTGATTACAATTCCTGTACGAATTGAGCCCAGGATTCCAAATCCCTAACTTGAGACTAAGCCGACTAAGCTGCTGCGACTCCAATTTCGAGAGAGTTGCCGATCGGATGCAATTTCTTTGCGATTTACACTCACATGATTCAATCTTCCTGTTCCGCTAATCAGAATTCCAATGTCTAGAGGAAGATTTTGTCATGAACGTTTAAAGATTCTTACCAATGCAATCGCAGCACTTGAACTGCAGCCTTGAAAATTTGTAAATTTGGGGATCACAATACCGATTCCCCGACTGTATGCTTAATCGTTCCACCCTATTCCAATCTCCCAAGTCGGAGGTTCGCAATTGATCGATCAATCAGTGAAGAATAAAACAAAAATTCTCAATTTCAATCTTGTTACCTAGTAGGACTGGTGTATTGATCTCGGCCTCCACCGCACCTGCTCCGATCAAGGATCACAGCACCGCAATTGTGTGATCTTGCTCTCCAAGCGCCAGATCTCCCACTTCCGTATTCCAAACTTCACTATGCAATCCTCGATCCAGGTCACAGTTCTTTGGACAAGGCGCAGCCACTACCCGTCATCGGTGATCCACACGTTGAAGAATTCATGACAGAATGACCCGAATCGGCCCCCTCACCGATCGTCCAGCCAGCACCAAGAAAACTGTTCCGTTCAATCACGCCACAGAAAATTTTGATCACCCAACAACTGCAATCTCAGTGAAAGAAAACTCAAGAAAACTCAAGAACCTGGAATGCATACACTCTATTCTGAAAATTACAATCTCCCTTCCTGAAATGTTTTACTTGAACAATCAATAGTTTAAAAAAATTATTCCACAGCAATTTGCAGAGATAAAACAACCCTAATCACAGAAATACTGAGTTCCGAAGATACAACAAGCAACAGGTAACATAACAATTGCAATACAATTTAAACAATAATAATCACAAACATATAATCACCAAAAGAACACAATGCAAAAATAATAATAATAATATATTAAGAATTATGGGTCTTACAAATGCCGATGATTCACATTTTGAAATTTCTATTTATAGTTTTTGATTTCCAAAGATTTGAATGGGTGCAAATGGGTTGCACCCCATTCATCCATTTCGAATTTCATTATTATTATTATTTTTTCCGTCCATCCTAATAAAATATCCCTATTTACACTTATAGGCAATTTTTTACTTAAAAAGTACTTTATTTCTAGCTTTTGCTCCACTAAGGGGCCCCTAAATGCCTAATCTTCTAAAAAGAACTATTTTCCTAAAAGTTTTAAGTCTACAACACACTTTGAAATTAATTTTTTTATGTTGAATAATTGAGTTGAGAATCTAGAGAAAAAATTGCAAAAAAATCCACTTGATTTTCTTCCTTAAAAAATTATTAAGTAGAAGTAGGTCCAAGATTGAAAGAAAAACTAAATCGTCAATAGCTCTAAGATGGGATTAAAACACTATAATCCCAAGGGTGAGATTGTTTTAGCAAGCAAATTTAGCCTTGTCAAACAATCTTTTTTGAAAAATTGTGAAAATTGCATTCAAAAATGAGTCCTACAAGTTATTTTTTCAAGAAGGTGCTTTCATTGCCCAAAAAATAAGATTGTCTATAACTTTCACATAACAAATCCAAATGGGATGAATCAAAGCTTTCCAAACAGATAAAAACACAATCTATGAGAAAATAATTTTAAAAATTTTAAAAAGAAAATTTGTGTGAAAAGATTTATGTTTGCCGTACCATAAAAAAAGACCTTTTGTGCCATAACTTTTGCTTCCGGACACCAATTGAAATAAAAATTATTTTCCCTTAAAGCTAATGTGTTTTCTATCTTCACAAAAAAATTCAGAAAATAATGATGAATATTGAAGCCATAGCAACTTGCCCAAAATCCATTTTGTCCCACGAGGGGACAATGGGACTTTAGGGGTTAATTTTGGCCTTATAACCCTTTCTAGGTCTTAGTTGTCATTGCTAGTCTCAGCTATATTTTTTATAATGGAAATATTAGCAATTGTAGAAGCATGGACTTAGGAAGGTGAAGAGCATCTAGAGTATTTTTGCAATCTGCACCCACCTTTTCTCTCATCTTAATGATCCTTTGCAAGTTTTTAAGATGTAGGAGCATCCCTATAATTTTTTTAAGTTTGCCCCTTCAAATCGACAAAAATTGGCCTCTAGATTAATTGGTGTTTGAGGCATGCATAGAACCTCCATGGCTCCACTAGTGCAACTCAAGGCCATGACACCTTAGTCTACAAAAGAGAGAGGAATGAAGGCTGGAGGACCAATTCTGTTGGAAAAGAGAATGAACATTCAATCATGACAAAATTTTGCCTTGTTTGTTCTTTTTGAAGGGCATGCCAAAGAAAGCCCACATAGCGGATGGCTATCATTAAAATTCAATGTGCTTGCGGTAGTAGCACACCTATTAGAGAGAGGTAGGGATCTCTAACACTCTAAACAACCATTTAAAGGATCATAGAAGATCCTCTAAGGCCTTGATCTCTTCCCTTGATTTACTTTATTATTAAAGATTTTGAGAAATTATTCCACTATGTCTTGGTCTTTTTAAACTTGGCCCCACCCATACAAAGTAGCACCAATTAGGTCGTTGATGCCTAAATTAGGCCAATTAGCTAACTAAGTTAGATATTAACTAACCTCCTCTATCCTTCTACTTGCAAGGTAATGAATAGGGAATCAGAGCTTTTAATTAGCTAAATGTCGCTACTTGGTTGGTGCTAGCCGCATATGTAATTCAAACCATTGGTATGGACACAACTGATTTACTTGTTCAAAATCAAAGAATTAAATCAACTAATGGAAATGAATGTGGATATCCAATAACTAATTCCACTTCGTACAGGTCGGGCCTAACTTTTACATAGGTTATTTCCATTGTGATGTTCTATGTATTATTGATTGCACTAGTAAGTGCTATTGACCTATTGTTCAGAACCTTGAGGGCTTGTGGGTGATTTAACTTACACTCAACTACACTAATGAGTGAAATTAAGTTAGGTTGCCTTATAATGGAAGTAAATCTGTATTTTGAACGCGTAGTGAGGAAGAGGTACCATGAGGCCTCACTATGCGTTCAAAATAATTTTTATATATAAATTCACTCCCCCCCCCCAAAAAAAAAAGAAATTAATTTTAAATTTTAAATTTTTTATAACCCTCTCCCCTTCTCCCTATTAATTTTGAGAAACCACTATAATTAACAATCAATATGGGACAATTCATCCCATATCTGATACCCATATTTAGTATCCGTATTTAGTACTATACTTGTATTTATATCTCCATTTGTATCTCATATTCACTATGCATTTGTATATGATATTGTATCCGTTTCCGGTATTCATTTTGTATCTGTATCCATATTCAATTTTTGGACGGCTCAGATTAAACCTCACGAGATCAACGGTTTGTGAATTTTTGAGAAACCAACACCAATTTTGAGGGTAAGCATTTTTCTTAAAAGCAATCAACGGCTTGTAAATTTTTTGAGAGACGGGGGGCAACTAATGCAAACCAGGGGTGTACCTCTCTCTTGGAAGGATAGTTAGGTTGCCTTACAAGCCATTGAAGTCAACAGACATTTCTATAAATATTTCCATTTGTGCACATAGGGGTTCACGAGTCACAATTACAAGAATACCTGATTAAAAAATAATGCATTATTGTACAATAACAATAAATATTTACACAGTGTCAAATGTGAACAAATTAGTATAGGGAAATCTAATTTCAATATTTAGTGTAGATGTTTGTAGGTATGGGCTTCCACAATCTAACTATGAAGACATTATTTTGATTGGTGAAACACTCTTTGCAATCAAGCAAGGTCCCGCTCTAGTTATGCTTGTTTTGTTTTGAGAATATCGTTTAGGCCAAATAAGCAATATATAGCTTTTCTCTTTTTCACATAAATCCAAAATGTGATATTCTATTGCTAATCTTTAGTGGTTTCAAATCTTCATTTTTTTGGGGACGTTTCTGGCATCCAAAAAGAGTCCATCTAGGGTTGCTAGCAAAGTTGGTGTGCAAATTTTCTGTCCAACATCATCTCTTGCTACAACATCAGGCATTAACTTTGTCTATAACTATACATTAGCTTAATGCATTAGAAGAGAAAGGGGTGTTTTAAGTATAGTCTTGCTTGGTAGTATAGTCCTACTTGGTAGTACAGTCCTATAAGTAATGACCTCTTAAGGAGATTTTTAGTAAAATTTTACTAAAAGCATATGTATTTTTAATAAAAATTTACTAAAAATCTCCTAAAAGGTCATTACTTATAGGACTATACTACCAAGCAAGACTATACTTAAAACACTCTTTTCTCTTGTAGTGTTGGGACTGCTACATGAGATCTTTTGTCCCTTTCCACAAGAAATCTTATTTCTATTCTTATATCAAAATTGATTTTTGGACTTCATAACTTCATTGTTTATTACAAGTTTACATAAACTAAACTGGCACAATTCTAGTATGGAGGGCCCCCAAGATCTAGATCATGGACCCTCCAAAATTTATGGATAGTAAGTTACAAAAATGCAATTCTAGCGAGACTTCAAACAGGAAGAGACCTTGAGACAGACTTGAGAGAAATTAGGTTTTCATTAGTAGTTCTACTATTCCACGTGAGCTCCAAAGAAGCTTTTGCAAAGAACACTACGAATAAAGGAAGCTCCAGTTAAGAATTGGGTCCATTTTGTATTCTGGAGTTTGCCAAGAAACTTATGGAAGTCTGCCAAAGCTTTCCAAGAAAACTTTGGAAGGCTACCGATTTCCAGAATAGTGCGGGTGCAATCAAGATCCGCAAATCTGGATCCCCGGGGCCCCTATACTAAGACCGTGCCACTAAACTTCCTAAAGAATTGTAAATTTGTGTAAAGTAGAAGTTCATTTGCTCTCTACATTAGCTCTTTGGAACATGTGCTTAAAGAAGCCATCCAACTTGTGCATTTTTCCTAATGCTACAACATTTTTTTTCAAGAATAAGCAAATTGAAACACATTCTAAGAAAATTTGTAGTGGAATAGATTAATAATTGAACTACCACTATGCAACTTGCATCAAGTCCCAAAATAATGTATATCTAGTATCATCCAAGCCTTAGTCAACCCACCTTGCATATGAATGACTTTGAAAATCAATTAACAATAAGCAAGTCTATATGATCCAATCCCCTCCAATACTTGTTATCAATGAGTAAAAAATTTCAAGGAAGGTAACCAAAACATTCATGAATAGCTAAAGGAGGCAATTTTTTATAGTTGCAAGCCATCAACCTTTGGTAATGTTGTTGAGCTGCACTAAAAATTGACCCATTAACTATCAACATACTAATAGATGTACCTTTGAATCTTAAGTTCAACTTGCAAAATTGCAATCAATTCAATTCCTATACCAATACCTTCCAATAGTTCTACAAAAGATAATATCTTTTGAAGGTAGATGCTAGTGAAATAGGCTAGGTAATAACAAATATCAACAAGGTCTTCTTATACTTTTAAAGTAGATTAAGCCATGATTTTTTATACTTTTGGGACTTCTTTTCATAGCTTTTCTCTGGTAATGATGGATTGTTATGATTCTATAGATGTACTATTATATTAGGCAAATCAAGTTGATCCCTTGAATACATGCTTATTAAAGAAAAAGCCTCCTCTAACAATAAAGGGAGTCTAGATGAAAGAATCATAGAGCTACAATACACCCAAATACCATTTTCACAAGTACAAATATAATTGCTATTGCAATAATCATTGGAATCATCTTATTTTGCAATTCTCAGGAGCCATCTTGGTCTAGATAATCTACACTTTGGGGGGCTAACTATCCATACCAAACTCAAGAGGATAAGGGCTTGTTGATCAAATAGTAAGGTAATAGATACAAGAAATAAATCTTTACTAAGAGAATCAAATTGGGATTGATTGGTGCAATAGGTGAATTTTTAGTAAAAGAAAAATGAAATCGGCAACTAATTTAAGAAGTTGCATAATTTTTGGAATGTTGGATATTGAGTTATAGTTTTTGAAATTGAAAGTTAGTAGGTTGGTAAATTAGTTCATAGGTGGTGAAATAATCACATGGCATAGTTATGAGAATGGGTCATTTTTTATCCTCCAAATGATGTTTTTGTATTTAAATGGTATGCAATGCGGATTTAGAAAGTGCCTCTCACTAATTGAGAATAGAACATTCATTATTATATTTCTACTAATTGACATTCAAATATTATGGCTTTTCATTTATTTATAAATTTTCTTTAAGTGCTACTTTACCATTTCTATTTTCATCCATCTCAAGGCTGAATATTGTCCTGTACGTTTTTCTATTCTATTTAGATACCATGTGGAGACTAGTATTGAATTTTTTCATGTCAATTTTTGTTTTGTTTTGCAATAAATATACTAGGCCCTTTTATAAGGATGATATAAAGAATTTGGTTACTTTAACAATATGTTGCCTTACACCTAAATGAAGAATGACACCAAGACCTTACTTTTGGTAAAGGAAAGACTCTACACTACTTACATGTAGGGAAGTGCTAATTTGTAGGTTGAAATGTTGAAGATGAAGTTAATGTGTAGGTTGTAAATTATAAGGTGTTGAAAATTAGTGCGAAGAGGTTCGTTATTTTCTAAATTTTTTTTTTTGAAGAAGAATGTACAGTGACAAACGAAACTGAGTACTTTTACAAAACGTTTTCATTCAAACAACCATACCATAAGCATCAATGGACAAAGTCCAAAAGTGTATATACAAAAGTTGAAGTATGCGACATACTAAACGTTACCATGGAAGTTTGAAGAAAAAAGTAGTTGTGGTTTGAAAGAAAATCCATTTCAAAGTTAGCCATGTCTAATACTCAGTTTTGTTCAACATGATTTGAAATTCCTTTATTTTTGTCAATTTTTTCTTAGAACTCTGAAAAAACTTTTTGTGCCTTGGCATGTTGGTATACATCATTTCAAATTGTTGTATGCAAAAATTGAAGGAAATTGACATTTATAGAATTTAAAATATCAACAATTTGATGAACATGCAAATGATGCTGGTTCTCGCAATGTTTGAATTTTTTTTTGGAATTGAGAGCATGGATGGCATTAGCCATTGTTGAGAGTGTATAGGTTGCAATATGGACCATTTTTACTTCTTAATGCCCTTGCATTTGAAATATTTGTTGAATTGGACATTGCATTCAATTTATATATCATAGTTAGATAATGCGTTTTTAGATTCAACTTCTTTGTCCAAAGACTAGAGTTCATGATGCATACAATAGATCCAACAAATCCCCAAAAACTAAATTATTATTGTCAATACCGTCAAAAAATTGCCAAAATGATGAACGTTAGTGTATTTTTTGGCAATTTTCAATTTTTTGACAATATTGATATTAATAATTAAATTTTTGGGGATTTGTTGTATCTGTTGTGTGCATTATGAACTCTAGTCTTTGGACAAAGAAATTGAATCTAAAAACACATTATCTAACTATGATATATAAATTGAATGCAATGTCCAATTCAACAAATATTTCAAATGCAAGGGCATTAAGAAGTAAAAATGGTCCATATTGCAACCTATACACTCTCAACAATGGCTAATGCCATCCATGCTCTCAATTCCAAAAAAAAATTCAAACATTGCGAGAACCAGCATCATTTGCATGTTCATCAAATTGTTGATATTTTAAATTCTATAAATGTCAATTTCCTTCAATTTTTGCATACAACAATTTGAAATGATGTATACCAACATGCCAAGGCACAAAAAGTTTTTTCAGAGTTCTAAGAAAAAATTGACAAAAATAAAGGAATTTCAAATCATGTTGAACAAAACTGAGTATTAGACATGGCTAACTTTGAAATGGATTTTCTTTCAAACCACAACTAATTTTTTCTTCAAACTTCCATGGTAACGTTTAGTATGTCGCATACTTCAACTTTTGTATATACACTTTTGGACTTTGTCCATTGATGCTTATGGTATGGTTGTTTGAATGAAAACGTTTTGTAAAAGTACTCAGTTTCGTTTGTCACTGTATATGGCATATTTGATGGCGATGTTGATGATATTACATAGTGTCTTTTTGTATCCATTTTTAGAATTTTTAATTCATCTTGCAATTGGGAGATGGATGGAATATAAGATGCCACATGCACTAATTATACTATTAGTGGCTATTAGTGACTATGCATTCTACCTTTGAGTTGGGATGTTTTGAAAGAGTAGCGGGTATAAATTGTTGATTTTTAAACTCATTTTTAAATTAAAAAAATCTTATGAGAAGCGGTCATTAGAATATGTGAATTCCGTAAATTGTATTTTTATGATATTTACATCCCCCCTCTATTTTAGCTTGAAGTTGTGACAATCTAGTTTTATAATATAAATAATTGGATTTTAGAGGTTTTGATTAGGGTTCAAATTTTGTGTTTAAAAATTGCCTTCTCAACAATGGACAATGTCCAGGTAAAAAAATTGCAAATCCTAGCTTCCAAACTTAATTCTTTACCAATGGAAGTTTCTATTTATTTAAGGTCATTGGAATGAAAAGGAGGCCTTATAAGGGCTTTCAAGAAGGTTCCCTAAGCTGCAAACTACCACAATGTCAGCTAGTATAGCATATAATGAAAAATAATAAAAAAATTTAAAGTTCATTTTTAAAATTTTAAAATTAAATAATGAAATTAAATAATCAAATTTGACGTGGTAGTTTCTAAGCCATGTTAGATTTCAAAATTTTATAATTTTGGTTTAACTAAATATTATATTTTTCTATTCTTTTTGTTTTTTAAAAATTTAATGAAACTTTCTCGCACAATTCAGGCCTTACCGGATTTTTTATTTTTATTTTTAATTTTTTTAATATTAAAATATTTTGATTGGTTTGGACAGAGAACTTGCAACCCTTAGCTAGCCTCATTTTTCCTCCAATGTTATCAAATTCTTTTCACTTTTTTCTTCAGAATAACATCAATGTCATATGTAAGAATGGTAATAATATATAAAACAACATAACTAATTATTGCTTTAAGAATAACTGCTTTAAGAATTCATATGTAAACCACCCTTAACAAATGTGAATGATAAGCAAAAAATTGGTGTAAGAACATTAATACAAAGAATTCTCTCACCCTAATGCTTGGAAAGTACATATGATTTATAAATTTATATTTTCAATCTATTTTCCTCCCTATCCTCTCAACAACTCAAATTTTTTCTTAATAAATCATATAATTAGCTTGACATTTGTAATACTTGTTGCAACAGATTTTTTATTTCATCACACTTCTTTGCATGTTCTACAAGTTTCCTTTTGCAATAAATTTGATTTCTTTAGAAGTCAAAACAAATTGCTATGAAATAAGGGCTATGTTTCCAACATTAACCAAGATTCCAAATTTTCTTTAAGTCTAAAAGTATATTTGACAATATGGATACTATTTATGGATCATATTTTACAAATTTTGTTTGAAGTTTATCATTATCATATATTCTATATATTTATCTTTTATTATGCCAATTGCAAAATATTCACAACAAATTTGAAAACCATACCAAAAGTATAACTTATTGGAAAATTTAAATTATTTTTTAATTTGGAAATATGTATAAACTTGGAGATGATCTAAAGTTTGTTGTACGCATGTGTTACTTATTTGATTCACAATTGCAAATTATATTCACAACTTTTAAATTACATTATTTATATACTATATTTTTCAAAGAAAATAAATTATAGTTTGTTCAGATTACTTCAACTAAATATTGAAATGAAAATGAACAATGAATGAGTTGAAATCCAAATCCATGAAGAGAAAAGCAAACAAAATTATTATGGTATAGAGTTATATACTATATAGAGGAATTTTTAAATCTTTATCACTCACTTTATTTCATACAAATTTTTGTTGTTATATAATCTTACATTAACTGAAGGACCAACCTATAGAATATGAGTTTGGCCATAACTTCCCATTATTCTCTAAAATGACTAAAGATCTATAAGAAAAATAGTCAAAACTATTTTTCACCTTCTAATGGATTATTTAAAATGATTTATCATTCTCAAATAACCTCCAGTGAGATTTCTTTGTAGCCATTTGGGAGGATTTTAGTATAGTTTTTAGCCCAAAATAAGTAAATGGAATTAAAATTTGGGAAGTGATTGATTCACAAAGATGTAATCTTTCTCTTATTAGAAGTGTGTTTGGATGCACTTCTTTTGCATCAACGTTAAGGTCAAAGAACAAATATTTTTGAGAATACTTCTAGTATTAGACTTATTTATTCATTAATGGATGAGGTGGGGTCATAACTTTTGCTTCCAAACATTGATTAAAATATAAAAAAATTATACTTCCATAAAATTAATCTATTTTCCTATCTTAAAAATAAATTCAAAAAAAGTGCCAAAAATTGAACTCATAAGACTAGCCAAACTTCAAGTGACCTCCAAAAAGACACTTGAGACTTCAAAGGTTACTGGATTAAATCAAGATAGAATGAAATAGAGTTTCTTGATCAAACATCAATCTATTCAATAAAATAGAATTTTTTTAGTATTTTGATTAAATAAATTTGTTAATATGCCTACATTGAGATGAAAATTGAAAGAATCTTATTATGACTTGTGCAATAATTACTTTTTTAATACTTTTGTTTAGAATTGTGAAGAAACTACCTAAAAAATTAGTGCGAACACTAATTATAATAGTTTTCAAATAATGTGACTTTGATAAATATGTGTCACATTCACTAACAGGTCACTAATCAGTGTACTAGTACCATACTAGACAATTGCCTTGATGCAAGCCAATTACTATAATGTCGTTGCCAAATATTGTAAGTGGGCTTTTATGCAATTGTTAAAGCTTGGCTACCCTTACTTGCTATTGATTTGGCACGCTCAAAATTTCCATCTAATTTTGAAGGGCCCTCAATTTCTTTGTTCTCCATCCTTGCTTATTAAATACAATCCATAAATAGTCAAGTGACTACTCATCAAGTAAAATAAAAGATAAAGCAACTAAACTTAGGATGAATAGTGATTTCAAGAGCCATTCCTTGACAACTAGGAGCCTAGGATTGAGTATCAAGTAAATACTATAAAAGGCCCGTAATACTTTTCATCCACATTCAAAGAATGTCAGATTTTTAGTGCATAGGGGTGGCCATGTTCTTACAAACTGCCAATAGTTTATATGCACTTTCACCTTATCCCACTAGCAAGTTTCACAATTAAACCCATCAAAAAAAGAAAACATTAGATGAGATTTGAGGCCATAAGAAGGCGTTTCAAGCTTATTTTCTAAGCTGTGAACTAGCACATTGCTGGTCTGAATATTAAATAATAATTAAAAAAATACAAAAATATCTGACGTAGCAGTCTCCTGACTACGTCAAATTTTTGATGTGGTAAAGTTTCCAATCATTTGTATATAAAGTTTTTTCCATTTGAAAAAATTAAAATTGTTTTTATCAAATCATTAAATTGTTCCGTGCAATACAAACCTTGCAGTTTTTTGATATTTTTTTTTTGCCACTGTTCTCTTTGTTTGGGAATTTGCAATTTAGTTTAGATCTGAAATCTTATCTAAGGTAGAGCAACCCAATTCCATCACCCTACATTAGGCCTCAATATCATATGTTCAAAAATCCAAATCTATCCAAAAAATCACCCAAATTTATTCATGATTGTAACAAAATCACAAGTATTTTATTGCCATTAAGAATAATGTGTCAATACATGATTGATGAATACTTAAGTGCTAATCGGTACATAAAAAGGCGGTCATGGGTTGTTAATAGGGTGTTTATGACTCCATTTTATGGGCACTTTTGTAATTTCAGGTGCACCCACTTCAAAAATTCATAGAAATTACAATTTTGATTGGAAAATTATAATTCCACTTAGCTTTTACTCAAGAAACAAGTGTACATCTTTGATAAATATGTGCCCCTTTTGGAATTGGCCCCAAGATAACTTAGTCAAATTGCAGGGTGGTAATAGGCTTGTCTACCAACAAGCCCTCAAACAATCTTGACCCCAATATGTGTCAACAATTTGTCCCCCAGAGTCATACCAACATACCACCATACTAGAGGTAGTCATGGCTTGTTTCACAGTCGCGGTGAACAATGTAGATTCAATAGTGGAGAGTGTTTGGATTAGCCAATGAAAATGGATATTGGAGTTACAACTTGATGGACGGAGGTAATTGGAGGCCAACCCTACACCGCCACGACTTCAATCTCCATTGTTCACCACTTGCGCACTCCCAATCTTCACCTCCAAAGGTGGATGTTGAGGGTGAACAAACAATGTTACGCTAAGAATATTCCGTCAAAAGAAAGCCAACCCTACGCTGCCACGACTTCAATCTTCCATTACAAAAAATTTTAGCCCTCAAAGGGGCCGTGACACGGTGCAATTAGGAAAAATTGAAATCCACCGTGGCATAGGATGTGCCACGTCAGTGCCATGTTAGATTGGAAAATTTTTGATTGACCGTAAATGCACCCTGGGGGGCCAAAAATCACAAATTGAGGGCCCCTTTGAGGGCTGAAATTTTTCCTAATGATTGTTCACCACAACTATGAACCAGGGCTTTGTTTTTCATTTTTTAAGAAATTCTATAGTGGCGATATAAAATTTCGTAGTGGTGCTTCAAATTTCAACATCCATCCATATCAGGTAGAAAATATCACATTAGCGCATATCACATGTCTATAATTTGGTGCTCATTCACAATCTGGCGATTTCATCCAGTTTTTTTTACTTTGAATTTTTTTGGCAATTTCATCCAAGTTTTTTGCCAGTTTTTAAACAGTTTTTAGCCAATTTATTTTTATTGGTGCAATCTGGCACCAGAAAGAAAAAAAAAAGACCTGCTGTGAACAAGCCGTGATTACCCCTAGTAAACTAATTAAACTAATTCAGAAATGTTCCGCTACCATCGATTTCCGGGTCCATCCAACGGCCCCGGAAGGTCGGGTGAAATTGACGGCTGTGGCGCTCTCACCTAGCTCACCAGCGGGATGTTTGAAACACTAACTTCGCGGGATTGTTTTTGAGCTCCTTTGCATTCACTCTTGCTTTTGCAAGGAGCTTCTAATGTTTTGTTTCTCTTTCAGGTACTTGTTCTTATTCTTCAGTGCGATTGCAATGTACAGTACTCTAACTAAGATTTCATCGCTATCATTTGTATATGAAAATTAGACTCCCTTCGAGTTACTTAACCAGCTTATATATGGTGTCGGCAGATCGTTCTGATTCTTGAGCTTTTGATGTTCATGTGTTGTGTGGAGAGATTTGGAATACTGTTAAATAAGTGTTGAAAACAGTCTGACGATTGTCCCGAAGTCTGGATGTGGTAATTTGAAATGCTGATCAGAGAAATTCGAAGGTTGGGGACACTGGAGATGAGTAGGGAATTGGAGGGAGTGCATTTGTACATTTCTGGATGTTTTTTTGTTTCTGAGCATGAGGTTTTGGTGGTGCTGTAGTTGTAAATTTTTCCTGAATGGCTAGAGAGAGCTGAGTTGAGCTGAGCTGAGATGGTTATTAGGGTTCAGGGCCTTGGTCTTGCCTTCTTCGTTTTGGATCTTCAATTTTGCAGAGGATTGATCGCTAAAAGGAGTTATGGTGATCGTGCTACGTGATATTGGTTCCTATGGTGATATGGTGTTTTTGGTTGAGAAATTCTAGTTCTCGATATGTGCTTGCAATTTCTCGTGTGGGAGGAGGAGGAGAATCTTTTGCGTGTTCATTCGTTATGTACGCTGCGAACGTTAATATCCTTGAGGGATTTAGAACCTGGAAAAGTATAGTAGTTGTGGAGATCACGTGATTCATGTCGGTAGAGGTATTCCCTGTAGTAACTAGATTTCTAACTAGATCATCTGAAATGTAGTACTGTCAATCAGTAGGAAAATCAGTAGAGAAGATTATGTGTGATTTTAGCTTCTTCAGTAAACTATTTGGTTACTTGAAAGCCAGGTTTCAGATATTAGTACTGTGGATGGTTGTGTCCGTCTCATTGAGGCCTTGCACTGGGCTCTTTGTCAGTTTGTACAATTTTGGATTTACGTCGACACACATGCTAGATTGTAGTAATTAGACTCTTCATTTATATTTAAAGATTGTGTGTTTGATGAAGTTGGCGTCACGTGGATTGATTACTATGTTCGGTTTTTTGAGAGTTGTTTCACCTTCTCTTGTGCTCCAGCTTGTGATAAGAATGAGAATTTACCTAGATTGTTCTAGAAATGATATTCAGCAGCCTATTGCTGTTGAAATCAGTTTGATCACCGACACGAGCTATGAAATTTATGAGGAGAGATTTTTATATGATCTGGTACTCTATTTTTTGTCCAGGTTGTCTGCTTTTGTGATTTGCTGTTGCATCTCCAAAATGTCTGAGGTTTAAATGTTGTGTGTTTTGATGACTTCGGCATCAAGTGAGTTGTTCCTTCACTCTCTTGTGCTCAAATGTTCTGTGTTGACATGTGATCTCTTGTTCTGATTTCATAAGGTATCCCGCTTACCTGAACTGAGAACGTGAAGCAATGGAGGACTCGGTACCAGATCCTCATCCAGAATCAGGCTCTATTCCTCAGGTCTGTTTACATGCATCTTTATGACTAAGGGTTAATTGCGAAGGTCTAAGTAATTAACTCTACAATCTGGGAGTTGTAGCTTGAGATATATTTGTCTTTGTGCTGAGGTAGAGCTTTCTGGATTCATAATGCTATGAAATTCACTTGGATGTTTTAATCTATGACAATCACGCCATGTAAGTCCGAAGAAGGCACTGGGTTTTATAAATGGGTTGTGGAATATGGAGCAGGTCGATGGAGCAGGAGAAAGTAAACCTCAAGGTGCCCGATCCCAACGGGAAGAGTTACATCGAGGTAGTTCAGGAAAGTTTCTGAAGGTACTTGGAATGCATCCCTATATTATTATTTTGTTGGAGCTCTTGGAGTAAGGTTAGGTTAGGTTTCTTTTTTTTTCCTCTCGTATTTTTGGGAAATTTGATCTTTCTTCTTTTTACATTCTATTTGAAGATTTGGTGACTGCTCCTGATTTGATGTTGTTTCTTTTCTCCGTAAAACTACTGGTGAACCTAAAATAGTATGTTTTCGGAGTGCTTGTATGGAGTGTTTGTAATGACTACTTCTAATGGCACTTTGTATAGGAATTTGATGCTGAGCGCAATGCACCTAACACGGCTACTGACGAGGCCGAGGTAGAACTTTACCTTTAGCAGTTGCCAAAATATCATGAGCTGTTACAACTATTTGTTTAGTTTTAGTTACTTTGCTTAAGAGGATTATATACCCTTGGCTGTTGATATTATTGAGATGTGCATTCGTGCAGGTACCCGTGGAGGCTCACGTTGATGAGGTTCTCCCAGAGCAAGAGGACCTGAGTAAGTGTAGTTGATGCTTTTCAGGTCTCTTCTGCCTGCCAGTTGTTTTCAGCTTACTAGGAGTATGATTGCATTCTCTTCTAATCTATTCAATGTTCCACCATTCTCTTGTAACCTTTCCTATTGCTCCACATGGTTTCAAATGCAAATGATTGGTGCCCCAGCAATTTTTAAAATATTATGTCATTGTCCAATGTGGGAAAGCTAATAGTTATGACTTGATCATGACAGAGGATGGCCTCATTCGAAGGGGCAGAGAGATCTTTTTGCAGGTATAGTTTTGGCACTGAACACGGTGGAGGGTTTCTTTTCTTCCCCTTTTTTTTAGAAATAAGCTCTTCCTCTTTAATAATCCTGATTGCTGTATTTTTTCCCGATTTGAATCATTTTTCTTCTGGTAGTAACAAGAATGAACCACCAATGAACCACTAATGAACCACCAGACAGACATAAAGGACTATACTCATTCCCTGTTCATGGTGTGTAGGCTTTTAACTGGGAATCACATAATCAAGGTTGGTGGAATCTGCTGTCTCGAAGAGTAGACGAATTGGCAAATTGGGGTTTCACATCTTTGTGGCTACCTCCTGCCTGGGACTCTCTTGCTCCTCAAGGTCAGACTGTCAGTTCATGTTGGCATTCACTCAAACTTGTCTAAATTATTCATTTAATGGTGTGTGGTTTTCTTTTATGTCACCTCATATTGACTCAAACTTGCCCCTAATACTTTTCGTGTGGTGATGTGTGGTATTGGTTATCTGGCTAAGGCTCTAAGCTGTATGTGGTGAATGAACCAGGTTACCTTCCTCGAGACTTATATTCCTTGAACACGGCATACGGAAGTGAAGGTGAACTTCGGGGACTATTACGTCAATTGAACGACAAAGGCATAAGAGCAATGGCAGACATTGTAATCAATCATCGGATTGGGAGTTGCCAGGGATGGGGAGGCCGTTACAATCGCTATGATGGGATGCCAATGCCGTGGGATGAGCATGCTGTCACTTGTGATACAGGTGGCTTGGTATGTCGACAGTGACTAAACCATACCTTTCTGGTTGTAATAAGTAATTAGTAGTTGATTGGTTTCTAGGATGTGTTGTTTAGGTTGACACTTATGTAGCTGAAGCGCTTGTCATGGGTACTTTATATCCAGTAGAGCGATTGACTTTTCTTGCCTTTTGAAGTCTACGACTATACTCTTCTGTAATTTCCGTAGTGCAAGGATAGCAACAAACTTCGACTAAGTCTTCATTACTGGTCTTAGGATTTTGGTTTATCTTGAGCTTGCTATAGGTTATTTACTTCCTGGAGTGTTTGGTGTGACCAGGGAAATTCGAAAACAGGAGTCATTTTTGAAGGCGCTCCCAACATTGACCACACTCAAGAATTTGTTCGGAATGACCTCAAGAACTGGATGCGATGGGTCCGCAATGACCTTGGGTTCACAGACCTCCGCTTTGATTTTTCCAAGGGGTACGAAATTCCATTATGTGTCTACTTAATCGAATTTTGCTGACATTGTTCCACAGGGTTCTTAGTGGTATCAGTATCGAAAAGAGTAAAGCAAAGTGTTCTGTATATTACCGTACTTACTGTGCTTTTATAATAAAGTAGTTATCATTCTAGTGCACTTCAATCTAGCTCAAGAGAGCGTGTGAATGTCCAGGTATGCGCCTAGATTCGTGAAGGAGTTCCTTGACGCTGCTCAACCGTACATTTCGATTGGCGAGTACTGGGATTCATGCAGATACGTTGGACCTAATTATGATCTTGACTACAACCAAGGTTCTTTTTAACACACTTTCTTTCTACTTGTATCAATAGAGAAGGATAGTAATAACTGTCTTGCTGTAAGCTCGTGCCGGTAGCTCTGTTGTTGGAATCAGGCGCTTTTATAATAGACTTCCTCTACGCCTCCTCGAGTAGTGACCAGATAATGGCAGTTAAAAATTCAACGAAGCTATGCTAAAGCTTTCCTCCTTACAACAGGCTTATCATGCTTGGATGCTCACTGCAGATGCACACCGACAGCGAACAGTGAACTGGATTGATGGCTGTTCAGGTGCAGCATGTGCATTCGATTTTACCACAAAGGCCATCCTTCAGGTAAGAACCCTGTCAGCTCTAAGTTCTATTCAGAGGCTTGATAGATGATAGACTGCGTATGCGGTTTAACTGTCAGGTCTAACGTTAGATTAAAAGTCTGATCCTAACTTGGAAACAAAAACAGGAAGCGGTGGGCAAGAAGCAGTGGTGGAGACTTCGAGACGGACAGGGCCGACCTCCTGGTGTACTTGGCATGTGGTCTTCTCGTGCTGTTACCTTTATCGACAATCACGACACTGGATCCACTCAGGTGCCACATAATCATTCTCTTTATTATTAATATTCACCTGGGAGATGATCAGCTCTTAGATTCTATCGTTTCTGTACATTCAATAAGCCAAAAAATTTTCATTCTATAGCACTTGTATAACTGTTTGCTCTATTCTTGAGTAAAAAGGTACTAAATTCAGACACCGATGCTGATAAGTCTAATCGATTGGTAATCCTGCAGGGTTTTTGGCCATTTCCAGGGGACCACGTTGTACAGGTACTGTGAACACTCCCTGAAATCAGGAAACTTGATTTCCTTGGGTGGTGTGCAGAAACAGAGGATGCTCACTAGAACGCTATCTGAGATCTCTTTATTCTGTTTCCTGATGAGAGGGTTTTGCGCAGGGTTATGCCTATATCCTTACACATCCGGGTCAGCCCTGCGTGTTTTGGGACCATATATATGACTGGGGGAGACGCTTACGACAGGAGATTCTCCGCATGGTACTCACTCCGTCAGCCTTCAATTCTTGTTATTCTCTTGCTACCCGTTCAATGTTACTGCTTGTACGAGATAGGACAGTTAAATCGTTAGGGACGTGATCCCTGTCTCCAACAATTACTCATCTCTTCCAATACATTAAGTTGACCTCCAATCAGCACGTGATGTAAGTATGACTTGACTAACTGCTTATGGCCAGTGACCTGAATGGAAAATCACTTACTGTGGTCTAATACCTTCTATGTGAAACTGCATACGAAATACGAAAATAGGGATAAGAATTTGATCTCAACAGATTTGTCTCTTGTTACCAAAGTGATCTCTCGAGTGTGCTCTATAGTGCTCGCAAGGAATGCACAATCCTACATATTAATGAAAATGATTTAAGTATCCTCTACCTTCGTGATACTGGTTTGAGTCTTGTGAGACACCACAATAAGGGGGGGTGCTTTTTAATTGTTGCAGATTGCCATCCGTAAGCGGCAAGACTTGCACAGTCGCTCCAAAGTGGAAATCCTGGTAGCAGACAACAACCTCTATGCCGCAATGATTGACCAAAAGGTGTGCATGAAAATTGGCGATGGAGATTGGTGCCCAAGTTCGGGTGACTGGGAGCTGGCAACGTCCGGCCAGTCTTATGCTATTTGGCAAAAGCCTCAGCGTCTCTTGCCAGCTTAATGCTATAACCGCCTCCTGTGATGTTATGAAAAAGCTGCTTTCTTTTTCAAGGGATCTCTGCCCTTATAGGGGAATTTACATTCAGGTTCCGAAAAAAGATCTCTTCAAGACCATTTGGGCTATTGAAAAACTGAGAAAAAAAATTGAGCTAATAGATTGCACCTTTGTAGATAAGGCAATCTTACTTCTGAATATTTATGTGGGAAAAGCTTGAGATCTTTGGAGGGTTCAGTGAGCATCGAAAGAACACTCATACGACTTTTTTTCAATCTGAGTCGTCATTTTGTGACTTTTATTGATAAGATTTGCAATTCTAGTGCTGTGAAAGTGATATTTCACTCTGAGTCGCCATTTTGTGATTTGCAATTCTAGTGCTGAGTGAAAAATATTTACTTCATTGTTTTAGGTGGTGAGGAATTCACAAATAACAGTATCTGAAGTGTGAATACGTTTTTAACAAAAATTCTATTAACCCGGGAAGGATGGTACCTCCTATGACCTAGTTAGTCACCCAAATACTCCAATTATTGGACCTATAGGTGCATTCTTTGTTTCTATTGTTAACAGTAAAGTTATCTATAGGACCTTATAGGACCTTGTAGGTCTATAGTGATATCCCATGAGCTGTTTTCAAAATCTACATTACCGTGTTGTGAGCAATAGTTATGCAAATTAACCCCTAAAGGCCCAAAGTCCCCGGGGGGGACACTTGGGATTTCAAGTAGGCTCGTGCGACCTGAAATTTTGGCTTGATTTTTTAAACTTTTTTTGCAAATAGGGAATCACATTAGCTTTCTAAAAATATAATTTTTTTTGGAATCGGTCCTTGGGAGCAAAAGTTATGCCACCTAAAGTCAAAAAAGCAACTCACCTAGTAGAAGAAAAAAAAATGTAAAAAATTGTATTTTTAAAAAAAAAAATTCTTCTCAAAGATCATGTTTTTGTCTACATTTGAAGCTTTTATTCATTCTATTTGGACTCAAAATGAAAAAGTTATAGACAATCTTATTTTTTGGACAATCTAAACGGCTTCAAAAAAACAAACTTATAGAATTCATTTTTGAATGCAATTTTCAAATTTTTTCAAATTTTTTATTTTGAAAAGGTTAAGTTTGTTTGCAAGAACAATTCCCACCATTGGGATTATGGTGTTTTAATTCCACCTTAGAGTTATTAACGATTTAATGTTTCATTCAATTTTGGACCTACTTCTATTTAACAACTTTTTTATATGAGAAGATCAAGTTTTGACATTTTGAAAAAAAATTCTCCAACTCTCAACTCAAATGTTCAACATAAACTTTTTAACCCAATGGTGAGTAGTGCAAAAGAAAATCTACAAATGGACGTCAAAGTCATCTGAAATTGCAGGTCATAATTCAAAAAAACTTTTTTTTCCAACTTCAAATGCTAATATCTTCCAATCCATACGGTCAAGCTTCATGAAATTTTTACACATGATCTAAGACAAGTGAAGTACAAGATCCTACGGTTAGACTCTAAAAAAAAAAATTTTTTGGTATCTTGAGTGATCACAACAGAAATGGCAGTTTTCAGTGATTTCGGCCTTTAGGGGTTAATATGCAAATTGCATTTCATCCACAAAATTGCGTACATTGTCAGGACATCCCTAAGATCCTGCACCTTACGGATTGCCAACACAAATTGTTGCAACTATTTGCAAAAACAAATATCAACAAAGACCAGGATTTCATACATACCACCTACAATACATCAATTAGTCTACTTAACACACTTTTGTAAGTTTTATGCTAATAAACTCAAATGCCATAAATTTTTGATGAGTACTGTAAACTGAATTTGAATGTCATGTGACCACATGTTGACTATTCACTCGAGCTTCTTGATGGTGGTCCCAAGGCACACTATTCACCAAAATAAATGTACATGTACTGTGTGAAACAATATTTTTCAATTTACTGTTTTTACAGTAAACCATGGATGACATTAAATAGAATGAAAGGTGTAGCTGTCTGTCTAACTCACAGGTTCAGTTGATAACATAACGACCACTGAGTAAGCTAAAATTAAACTCTCCCTACTTTGCACAGCTCAATTTCAGAGGCTATTGGAAAATGCTTCCTCAACCTCAAATCAGTGCTTCGAAAGTTTCCGAGCAAATGAAACTGTCAGCGCAATCTTCAAAAAAATAGATTGATTAGTATATCTTACATATATGCCTTCTATCATATCATCTGTCATGATCCAGATGCCTTCCGCTTCATCCCAGTAATGACACCGAGGTTAGGCTTAGAAAACGTTGCTCTGCAAAAATCAGACCGACCAATTCAGCTACCTTCTCAAAGGTTTCACAACGAAGTAGTCAAGAAAAACTGGGGAGGCGCCTGTCGGTCTCGATAGAGGCATTGAATTCTAATATTTGGAACAATTCTCAAACCTAGCCCATAAATTCATCAACATATGTATACTAGGAAGCAGGCAAAGACATCTCATGACTCTTAACACGGGTTCATGAGGATGATATCATACCCGCAGGTAGAACAAGTTTGATGATGCTTGCAGAAGATTGAGAGGCAAACGGAACATACAAAACCCATGTCAATTGTCTTCTTATGACAGAAACACCTGTAGTTTAATTCAAAAAGACCACCAAGGGTAAGTTTACATACAAATTTGATAAGCAAAACTATACCAAAACTAGCAATTACTGTAACTACAATTAATTACGACGAAGTTACATTCTACTGCAAAAAAAACTGAAGAAATTCACAAAATCTGAAGAAATCGTACAAGGTATGAAGATTTTACAACCCGAAGTATATTTTGTAGCTAACTATTTGAAGACCCACAGTAGTTGCACATTATAATGAGAACCGCTAACTTCAAAAAACTGATAGCTAAAATTCAGAGATACCTTATCACCCAAAATATAATATTCCCCCAAGGTTTGAGCAGAATAATTCCAAAGGGATGGAACAGAAGCTTACGAAGCACGAAAATCTACTCCCGCAGGTCGTGGTAATTGAAGAAATCGCCGAGAGAAGAGATCCGTAGCAAATATCATCTGCACACTCGAAAAAGTTACTCAGGGTCTACATAAACTTCCAAGGTCTACATGGTCGCTAAACTGGTATGGGCAAGAGAATATATGCAATCTGACTAGCATATGCAACAAGTAGTAGAAGAGCCAGATTCCAAACAGCACAAATTTCACGATATCCACACGAATGTCAAAAGATAATCTAAACAAGTCGTTCACACAATTTTCACTTGTTAGGTAGGAGGTATCATGTACCATCAAATACTCAAAAAGCCCATCTGGTTGAGGAGGTTTCATATAGATTCCACCAGTAATATGTGATGCCTGGCCATTACCCATTCCAGAAGACAATTTGAGAATTCTTGCTTGTAAAGACAATATGAAGGTGCCACAAACGGGAAAGTAGTGCAAATTTTCATAGCGAGTCTATAACTCATCGCGAAAAATTGAACCGATCTACTACAAATAGCGAGTCCTGCTGTATACCTGCTGTAGAAAAGCTGAGTTTTGGCTTCCAATAACACAAGCATCGATTGGAACCTGGCACCAATATAGAAGAAGCTTTAGAAGTAAGCGAACCAAAGTAAGAATCAACAAGACGCAAGATTAAATTAGCCAAGAGAACAGCTTAAGCAACTGCTTAAAGACCAGACAGATTACCCCATTTCTTTGAGCAGAAAAAATGGAGTTCATGACAGAGATGTATCTGCAAAACCAAGCAGAACTTCAGAGCACGAATTTCCTAAATTAAAATATTTACGAGCAAGAAAGTAGTCGACTATTGAAGACATCTGCGCATTACAGCACTAGCCCTCACTAACATGCACAAGGTCCATGTTTCAATTAAAACAGGAGGCAAGAAAGCAAGAAATCTTACTGATAAGGAGCATCTGGAGACACTTGCAGACACAATATCTGTGAAGCAAGCACTGCATTAAAGGTAACCATAGAGTGTAAAAAAATGAAGTATTTCCACCTCTGTCGGACTGTAAAGAATCTACCAAAAAAGTACTGGGTATTAACTTCAGAGTGAGAACGCCGTCAGTCATGACATTCTAAAGATAAGTGACCAACGTTTCGTTCTGTAAAGATACGAAAGTAAACAAATGGAAGGTTAGAAGGAACACACCCTAGGTTGAGGATGTGGAAGAGGTCCTCTCAGAACTCTTTGGATGTCTGTTAAGTCTAAATCAAGGAACAACATTGTTTTTATGCTAGTCAATCTATGCATCACCTCTGAGTGGTCATTTTAATTTCAATGAAATGTAAGCAAGTTTTTGACTAGGTGGTTCCTCAATTTTAAGCAATGACGACAAATTTCTAACCTAATGCAAGAAAACATGAATATAACAAAATATAGTTGACCCATGCAGGAGAAGTAGGTAGGATACAGCAAAGGGCCATTGCTAATGCGCCTGAAAAATTTGAATATTGACCTTTTGAAGAATCTGGATTTTCATTAACTGCATCTTCCTCCTTCGTCACAAACTCCTGCATGCTTTGCGTTATTAGCTCTGATCGTGACTCTTGCGACTTCGGGTTTCCTTTCACGTTTCCCTCATTGGCTGTCGAGTCAAAAAGAAAAGCACTGCATAGGTAAACAAGCTAGGCATCAGCTTCAACAGTGGCAAAATGAATCATTTTGTATTTACTTAAAAACCCAAGAAACAAACGCCATGAGGGTAATCGACTGACCATGTACTTGATCCTGTAGCAATGACGACGATTTTATTGGTGTGATTTAGCAACAAGATGCCGTTGACGAACATGAGAACCTGCAAAACACACAAAATCGACAACCAATAAGGTGACCACAACTAAAAGCTGAGCATCGTTACTATAATAATATGGTCAAAGTTAATGCTCTTGCTAGCAAATCAAAGAGGATTCCAATGAACCAAAGAATGTGTTATTTAGATATCGTATCCAGAGGTTATAAGGACTCAAAATTTTATTGGCAGATGACATAAAACCAACTGAGCAAGATTTGCAGGATGTCGCATTCAGGTACCTCTACTCTAAAACAGAGTAACACGCAGCAAGGTCTTCAAAATTTAACAATTCTAGATTCAACGTCAATTTTGACGATATTAACTCTTCCAAAAGCTCATATCGAAAGCACATAAAGAAGCATTGCTCACTGCTCAGAGGCATTGACTAGACATTTTAACAAAAATCATAAGAAACCTACTCATTTAATAGCTCGGCATTCAACATTAGGGTTAAAATGACACAAGCATGGAATCGTTCCTGACCAATCTCAAGAGTTCGAACAGCTTGCAATTGCACAAGACAGGGCTAATATCGAAAGACTGTAGCTCATGAAAGGAAGGTAAGCAAAGGAGAAGAATGGAGCTTACGTGCTGGAAAAATTGGTCAAACGTAACGCCCGAAGGTCCACCCGCTACCGCACTCCAGAAATAAGGATTAACATCTAAGAGCAGAACCACTTGACTAACATCGTCTGTACCCTCCCATCCCCATTGCGCAATCACTTCCACATCACGCTCTCGTACATATTCAGATCCAAATAAATTTCCAGAACCTCCAACTTCAATACTACATTGCTAATTTCTCTGCGGTCCCAATCCTACTAGTCATGATCTACACAAGCGCAAATTGAGCAATTTCGGGTTTAGGACTTAGTGTTTGCATCAACCAATTCTTATACAGTTCTGGATTACCACAGCGATTAAATGCGCAGGCCGGACTCTTGCACAACTCCTCCCTCCAACAAGCATTTGTAAAATCCAGTAAGTTTTCCAAATGCTCTTGTTTTGCTTCCCGATTCTTCACTACTAGAATTTGAAGTAAAACTCAGCTAAATAATTCTCGATCTAGAATTTCTTTGGGTACAATACCTTGTGATTGTGTGATTTCGACGATCGAGAAGAAGGAGAAAGCTTACCGGTAGGATTACGAGCCATGGCGGACAGAGCCTTCAATGCGCAGTTAATTTCGGAACCGATCGAATTTACTCCCCACGCAAAACCTAATTTGGATTGCGTCGCACGTCGAATATGAAATGGCGATGGAGATGTACCGCACCTCTTTGCATCAACAAAAACGCTGCACCTGCGAGTCTTGCGCAGAATTTTGCTCTCAAATTGTGGAACTTCGACGCCTCGGAGTTGCCAATGTATTCCCGTAGAAACCCCTAACCCTGTTCTTTAACCTTGACCCCTAAACGACGGACCCATGACCATTGATTTCAAACCTCACTGTCCATCACTGAATTTGCTACTATTATGCAACTAGATATGTATGAAAAATTTTATTTTTATTTTTCAGAGATGAAAGTACATTTTTTCTTTACTTCAGAAAAAAATTTAGATTTTTTGGTGGAAAATTGATTTTTTAAAGAATTTTTGAAGAAAAAGTGAAGAAAAATTATATTAAATAGAAACATATTTTAAAAAATCTGAAAATTTCACCATAAGTGTATATCACAATGACAAACATCATGGTGTAAACTCATTTCCTTGTCATTCTATAATTAGAAAATAATAGAATTGAAAATACACACAATGTTCAAATTGCAATAAAATATGCAATATTAGGAAAAATTTTCAAAATGCAAATTGGATGTGAAACTAGAATAGATGACCTTCATTTTGTTAGTTTGACTCAAACTCAAAAAATATCATTTCTGTAGAGAAATTTCAGATTTAAAGCAAGGAGCAACAACTTTCCAAAATACTCTAAAATAGCATATTTTGTGATCCGTTTTTTTAATAGCTTCTCATTTCCATGAAGACAAAAATTGGAAAGAATACAAACTCAATTGGATATTCTTCATAACCCAATGTGAAAGGTCAACAAGGAGAAGGAGGATGAAAAAATACTTTTGAATTCTCTTGGCTCAATAGTATTGTCATCGGAACGCCACGGAATGGCATCCGCGGCATTCCAGGGTTAAGCTGCATAGAAGCAGACCCACATAACTTGGACGGAGCCTATGACCGTGTAGTTAAATTTGAAAGTCCCTCACTTTGTGTCCTCCATTTCTTCGCTATTTATAAGTGAATTTTTTTGGAATTAATTTGCAGAGAGGAAATCACATGTCTTATAAATGTCATAAAATTTTAAGAATTTTTTGTGAAAATTTCAAATTACCATGAATTTTCTAAGGAAAAAATGAAGAAAAACTCATAGCATGCTAAAAAATGAGGTCTTGTCCTTCTATAGTTACAAAGCATATCCTTTATGGAACTTCTTTCTAATAAGCAAAATGTAGTTTTGCTATATTGGAATTGTTGATATTAACCCCTAAAGTCCCATTGTCCCTACGGGGGACAAAATGGATTTGGGCAAGTTCCTATGAACTCAAATTTTGGTGAAACTTTTTGAAACTTTTCCATAAGATAGAAAAACTTATTAGCTTTTTGGAAATGTAATTTTTATTTCAATTGGTGCCCGAGAGCAAAAGTTATGCTACAATAACCTCAAACCGTGGAGACCAGGTAGCAAAAAAAATCCATAAAAAATTGAAATAAATTATTTTTTTCTTCTTCTAATAGATTATATTTTTGTCTAAATAGGAAGCTTTGATTTATTCCATTTGGATTAGTGATGTGAAAGTTATAGAGTTTCTTGTTTTTCGGGCAATCAAAGCATCTTATTGAAAAAAACTTTTTCTTTCACTTTGAATGTTGTTATCTTTCAATCCGTACGGTCAAACATCATTAAATTTTTACCACATGATTTGAGAAAAGTGTAGTACAAGATCCTATGGTTAGATTCTAAAAAAAGTATTTTTCCTGATTTTTTGGATGAACACAACAAAAGTAGCAATTTTGAATGATTTTTAACAGAAAAATGGCCTGAGGGGTTAACACCAAGGATATTCAAGCCAAATTCTGGTGATGCCATTAGTTTGAATACTTTGGAGCTTGCTTGATGTGGTTTTATTAAAGTTTACATACTAACTATATTCTATTGAGCTTTTTTGTGTGGGATTTCCTACCATTTGGGTTGTGAAAATCCCCTTGAAGCCTTGACGTAGGAATACGTGGTCCATGAAGTATTGATTGGTCATTTAGAAAGATCTTGGGTTGGATTCAAGGCTTTCAACATCCTACGTGTTTAAACAAACTCCGTCAAGTTTGGTTTAGAATTTGAGGCAAATCCATCCAATACGGCAAAGCTATTGCCAAATTTCAAAGCTTTACTAACCATCTTTTCATATTGTGTTGGAAAATTGAGGTTAACCCTTCAAATATGGCAAAGTTGTTGTCGTTTTCCAAATTCCGTTCACTAAGTATTTTTTTCCTCTTTGTTACGCTTTAAAAATCCAGGCTTGAAACCTTGTATGGCAAAGCTATTGTCAAACTACCCTTTTCAGAAAGATTTCTGTTCAAAACTATTTGCAAAGTATTTCAAAACCTGGATCTAACCACCTGGACAGCAAAGCTTCGCGCTTAGCTTGAAATTCTATGTTTGATTTTAGTTGAAGGATCCCCATTTGGAGATCCAAGATTGGTTTAAAAACTAGAACTTTGGTAATAATTGCTAGTTCTAAAAACCAAAAAAATATAGTCTAGACTAGCTAGCCAGAAGCCAGCCAACGAGTTTTGAAAAAACAAAAATATAGTCCAAACCAACCGGCCAGGTACCCAGCTAACCAAGTCGTACCCCAGCCAGGTCGCTGGATTGCCTTACATGTTGCTTGATTGCCTTACGGTTGCTTGATTGCCTTACGGTTGCTTGATTTCTCACATACATCATCAGAAAAAGACCAAAACTTGGAGATTACCCTATGGGGTTCCAAATTTTGGTTTTAAATTGATTTCCTAAAAGAAATTGAAAGACTGAGAAGGTGAGTTTTTTTCCCAAAATTGGAAAACCAAGCTAGAGAGTCTGTGAGGTTTGAGAGTTCAAAAAATCAGATTTATCAAGGTCAACAAGAGTTGCCTTAGACCAGAGAGCGTGTGAGGTTGAGAGTCCAAAAACTCAGATTATCAAGGTCAACCGGAGTTGCCTCAAGCTAGAGAACATGAGAGATTTTGAGAGCTCAAAAAAATCACATTATCTAGGTAACTAGAGTTGCCTTAGACCAGAGAGAGTGAGGTTCACAAAGATCAAGCCAGATCATATTGAAATTTCAAAATAAGAGTGTGAAGTTCTTTCAGAAGGTGAAGTTGGTGAATACACAAGTAGGCATACTAGTTTCATTAAAATTCTCCTTTTGTGTGCATACTTGACTGGCCGACAATGGCATAATTTCGTTCGTCTTCTGTAAGAAAGCAAATCCACAGCTCCACAACTCCAAAGCAACAAAACTCACTAAACAATTTGCAAGTGAAGGAGACAAGTGCTTCCGTACGAAGCCTTGAATGAAAGAGGTTCATGCAATTAGGAATATTTGAACCCCTTAAACAAGGTTGGATTTTGCTTGTAGGACAAATAGAAAAAAAAAAAAAAAAATAGTTGACCTTTGGAAAGATTCTAGAATTAGTTATTTGTTAGAAGTTATTTGAACCCCTTAAACAAGGTTGGATTTTGCTTGTAGGACAAATAGAAAAAAAAAAAAAAATAGTTGACCTTTGGAAAGATTCTAGAATTAGTTATTTGTTAGAAGTTAGACAAGCATTATTTCAAGACCTCATTTGATTCCAAGAGAAGTAGCCAAGAAATTGATATTAGATTTGATTAGATTTTATTCCTACAAAATATCTCCAAAAAAAAAGAATACATTTGAAAGAAATAGCATACAAAAGAAAAGAAAGGCATTGGAAAGAAGAAGCGTGGATTTTCTTAAAAGTCATAAAAAAGATATAAAAAGACCAACATCAAATTATCCAACATTAACCCCTAAAAGCTCAAGTGTCCCTAGGAGGGTTTATTGGTACTTTGGGCAAGCTCATGTGACCTCAATTTTTCACATGATTTCCTGAAACTTTTTTGGAAGATAGGAAATCACATTAGCTTCACGGGAAGATAAATTTCATCAAATTCCGACTTATCCTCCAAAAGTTATGAGCATTTGAAAATTAATTTCAGTTCAGAAATCTGTTGCCCCTTAGGAACCTGACTTTGACTCCCAAGGGGGCAGCAGAGGTGGCAAGAGAGGCTATTGTTGTGCCTATTGGGAGGTCTCATGAGTCTTTAGGAGCTTGTAGATGTTAGAGCTTGACATTTTTCAAAATTTTTTTTCCTACTTCTAAAATACAAGTGCATCTTTCAATCCACGGTTCAGATTTTGTAGATCACCAAGTGTGTGATGGGAATTTTTTTTTGAAAATGGCCTAGTGTATTGTCATTTCTTGGGACATAGTGGCAAATTTTATTTTTTTTGAATATTGGGATTGTCTTAAATTGCCTTGAAAATTAGCATGCACATGCTTAAGATGTTTCCCCATAAGAAAAAAATTAGAAATTGGAGGTCTATAGTGGAAAAAAATTCAGCAAATGGCGGTCAAAGGCATCTGAAATTTTCGGGCACAGTGGAAAAACAAAACAAAACAGACTTTGAATGCAAATATCTCCCAATCTATATGGTCAAACCTCACAAAATTTTACCACATGTTTTCACACAAGTTAACTATAAGATCCAATGGTTACATTTCCAGAAAATCAATTTTTCAAACTTTTTTGATGAATGCTCTAGAAATAGCAGTTTTGGGTGTTTTTTGAGGTAGAAAAGGCCTTGGGCTCTTAGGGGTTAAAGATGGAGTTAGAGCTTGCGGTCGACTAATGGATGGCGTAGTTCAACAAGGAAAGCGACAATGTTAAGATTAGTAACTAGTCATTTTACTAAGAATTCTCGCATTGTTCCAAATTTATTAGATTAGACCATAAAAATAGAATTACCTATAGGAGCTTATGAAAAAATCAAAGTAGAAAAGTTACCAAGAATTTTTATTATTACCATATTAAGTCAAGGAGTTTTATCACAACAATCGAAGAAAAATACTAAAATCTATCCTTGGATGAAAAATATCAATAAAAGTGAACAAAAAGTAGAAAGTTACCAAGAGGATTCTTTAGAAATCTCTTAGAAATCTTTTAGGAATCTTAGAATTTAAGGTAAAAGTAAAAGTAATTTGGAAATTCAAGGTAAAAAAGACTTAAGGAAGAGTTTTGATGAACTGGACAACAGTCAAAACTCACACGTATATAACATTCACTTAGGAAGTCAAAAATAAGAAGCTTTTACCTTTTGCAAGAGTCAAAATAATAATCAAAAGATTAAAACATTAAACCTTAAAGGTAAGAGTAAAATTTCAATTAATCCAATTAATAAAAAATAGTTAAGAATTTATCAAAAAGATAAAAAGATTTACAAGGGATAATCTAAAGGAAGAATCTTAAAAAGAATATTTTTTAGGATCCAAAACTAATTTTACCTTTTTATTTTAACAAATGTTGAAAAGATTAGAATAGAGCAAAGTTTTCAACAAAGATTGGAAAAAACGGATAGGTGTCAATCAAAATTGATCAAAATAAGTCAAATTCAGAATTTAGATGGAAGATAAAAGATAATTTCAAAAGCTGGATCATCTACAATTGACGGATGAAGTTTTGAGGTTAGTTTAGAATTAAACTTCATCTGCCATTATCCGCTAAGGATTTAGGTCAAATTTGGAGTTTTTTTTATCAATTTGGAAAGGGCAAAAGAAGATCTACACTTTAAGATATTTCATTTTCATGCTTGACTAACAACTATTGAACCTCAGTTTTGACGGTTAAAGTCAACACCGGCCACCACCACTAATCCATGGTCACCAAAAAAATATGAGGTTAATAAACCTAACATACATAACCTCTACACAGCCAGGAGAGGATACCTCCAGGGATTGAAAAAGAAAGCACAAAGACCGATAGCGGTGTAGGAGCTCTCAAACCTTAAATTCTTACTTTTTGAGATCCAAAAAGCATTTCACCTCATTTGAAACAACTCGCGCCTAAAGAAGTAGGCGACCTTTTTGTGTCAAACTCTCAACTAGGGGATTGTCATAGAAGACTGGCTACCATATAGAGTCCCAAACACAGTAGTGAGATGCTCGCTCTGCTCTAGCAAAAATAAGACCATGGTGCACCTATAGCCAATGTATGGTGATCTAGGATCAAGATCAATCTAGAGGATCAAAAGTGAAATTGATTCGCTAAAATTTCCTTGTATGTGAAAGATTCTCTGATTGCCTGTATATTTGTAATTAAGATTGGGCAAGATTATATCCTCTTTTCCCACATGTGCAAAGTAAAAGTATGAACTTGCATGTCTTTTGTGGAATTCTATGAGAGGTTCCACAAAAAAATTTGGGATTTTCTAACTTGTAAAAATACTTTTTCCAGACGGTCAATTGCTAAAACCTATGATGAAAAATTCCTAGAAATCACCCAAGTTGCGGTAAAGTCTCACTAAAATTTCAATACGTCATTTTATGTTAATAATGCATCTTTACAAGTTTCAAGACATTCTGATGGTGGGAGGTATCCGACTTGACAAGATTCTTCCAAATTTACAAAGTGGAGGAATTTATGTGGAACTAATCGGTGTCCTAGGAACACATGAAATCGGAATAAAGTCAATGAAGGGTCTTTCCTCACTCCTTTAGGCCTTCTGGACAGCCCTAGCTAGTCACCTATCTCAGAAATGTAACCTCCATAAGTTAGTTTTTAAACTTTTTACCATTCCAAGTTCGTGTTAGTTATTTGTGATCTTTTGGAGTAGGAAAAAGAGATGGATGGTTGTTATTGATTAAAAATGGCCTTCTGAAGCCAATGGCACAATCTGTTTGCAATTTAAAATTAATGTCCAAAAATTAGAATTTAAGACCAACATAAAAAGTGAAAATACTAAAAGATAAGAATGAAAATTCTAAGATACAGGTTTACTTAGGTTAAAATGAAAGGAGGTGGGTGCCCTGAAAGAGTATAAGAGGACATCCATTTTCCTCTCAAACCACCCTCATTTGTATTACTTGGGTCCGTTGAGTCCGTTGAGTCCGTTAGATTTTTTTGGCATTTTTAGCCAAAAAACCTTGAACGGTGTTTTGAGGAGGCTTTTTGCTCCACTTTTTGTGTTTTCCAAATTGTGTGAAGGAGTTTAGAGTCCCTTCTTACTTGTTATCTTTGCGCACGTATTGTAAGGATTCTTTTGTACTAACTCTTTGGTATATATGTTGGTTTAAGTTTTGTATAAATCCTAGAGATTTACCCTTCCGTACTTTGGTGATGCCGCTTAGGAGGACCTCTAGTGCAAATTTGTGAGTGTTGTTTTAACTTCAGTTTCTACGTGTGTTGTACTAACTTGTGCTATCCTTTGTGCTGTTATACTAACAACCTTTATCACATTCAAACGGTGGAGCTTTGAACCCCCTTGGATTCAAAAAGTTTTAGATTGTGTTTTAGAACCCACTTGATGGCGGAGCTTTGAACCCCTTGGGTTCAAAAGTCTTAGATTTGGTGTTAAATTTAACCCTACGGCAGAGCTTTAGCCCTCCTTGGCATGCATTTCTAAAATTTGGTTTCCAGAATTTGCTAGGAAATATCCAAAGTTTAGTCCACAAAACAAAGGAAACTTCAGTCAATTTAATAACAAGGCCCTATGTATCATTGGAAGGATTTCTAGTTAGAAGTCAAATCAAGCTAGGTATTTGGATCATGTAAAAATTGGGGTTCTTCCTCCAAGTATCCATCAGGCTTAGCTCAAACAAAACAAGCTAAAAATCGAGAGAGAAAGAAAAGAAATCCTAAAATTTCCAATCCATCCAGCCTGGTACAATCCGGCCAGCCGCACCTCCTAGCCATACACCTTCCTTTTTTGACTAAAAATATAGTTTTTTTAATACATCCTAATCTAATTAGGAGGTCGGTAGACTCAATTAATAGAGGTTGATTAGGGAGGGATAGACTCAATTAATAAAGGTAGATTAAAGGAAAATAAATAGACTCAATTAGAATAGAATAGATGGATAGAGGTAGACTAAGAAGGCAGAATAGACTCAATTAGAAGAGACAAAATAGATAGAGTAGGTTAGGAGAGTAGAATAGAATCAATTAGAAGAACTAAATAGATAGAAATAGATTAGGGGGGAAGGATAGTCAAATTAGAAACAACAACAACCTTCTTACAACCAATTTTCTACTCTCTCCAACAAAACAAGCTCTCATGCACCAACAATTCAAAGCTCAAAACTTGGAATAGAAGTCAAAAACAAGTTAAGGTGCTTAGATAGTGAAGAAGGAAGGCGATAGAGATTAGAAAAGGGATCTCAAGAAATTTGTGCTTCATTATAAAGGGTGTTAGATATTGGCCTAAATGCCCATTAAACACCAGCATAGCAAAGTTAGTTGACGGGCCGCTAATGCCATGAATATGTAAGAAGAGTAGTTTAGAAGGGAAAGAAGTGGGACAAAGAAGGAAAAAGGAAGAGAATAGGAAGTTAGTTAGAACACAAGGATTATACTAGAAATCAACTTTTAAAAAATTATCAAGTAGATTGCCGAATTTTCAAGACAAAATGGCAGATGAAGATGGGTTAGAAAGAAATCTTGGCAACCTAATTAGGGATCTTCAATATAAAGTAGGCTTCTAATCCCATATTTTCAATTAAATTGTTTTTGTTAGCAAGGTTAAAGTAGGACCAAGGTCTAATATCAAGTTAGACCATTAGGATGTCAGGTCAAGTTTGCACTTAGAATCATAGATTAGAAGTTTAGAGGTTTTCAAAAATATAAAATACATAGAATTTGGAGTTAAAACAAGAAAAATATAGGTGGATGAAGTTTAGCTTATAGATTGGATGAAAAACAACTAAGATCATCCAGAAGGGATAAGATTAGAAAACTAAAAAGTAGAAGTAATTTAGAATCTAGAAGTGAAATCAAAAATTAATTTGGGAAGTTAGGTTAGTATACAACTTACTACATAGTAAATAGTAGATGAAGTTTAAAACATTGATTAGCAATCAAACTTCATTCATTAATAGTTTTTAATAGGAAAAGCCAAATCTAGAGTATGTTAGCATTTAAAAAAAGATGAAATCAAATCCTTTAAGGAACAAATATAAAAATCTAAAAGTAATAATTAACTAGAAGTCATTTAATGCCTTTAGTAACAAGGGGTTAACAAATTAAAGCAACTAAGACTTTACCAAGGTAGAAAGTTAGATTTAAGGTTGCATAGTAAGAATTCAAGATAGTCCAAAAGTGGTTCAACCTTAGAAAAAAAACTCAAAATCCTAGAAAAAAAGGGACAATGAAGTTTAGGTTAAGAAATTAATGAAATCAGTTTAAAATCATCCAGGTCCAATATAAGTCCAATACTTGGAATTTAGATAGAAGTTAGTAACCTAAGACTAGTGTCCAAAATTCAAAATAAGAATAGTATTTAAAGAGGTGGATGAAATTCAAATAGCCTCCAAAAGGCTTAAACTTCATTCGTCCTTATTTTTTGGTAGAAAGGTCGGATTGCTTTGTATTTTATATTTTTGGAATTGGCATAAGATTCTCTATTGCCGTAAATTGCTAAATTTAGATTTTTTAGCACTTCTACTCAGAAACTACAACGGCCTAGTTAGTTTGAACTGATTAGGATAATTCTTGCAATTTGGTTTAGTTTTCTTAGTTCTCTTGCAAGTTTGTATATGCTTAGAAATTAGAAAAAATCCATTGCTTGGAAGATACAATGCACTGACATAGGCAGTAGGCATCCATTAGGACAAAATCAGCTATAACCACAAAGAACCTAGTTGTGCTCATATACATACCAAGGGTGGATAAATAAATGCTCACAAAATCTTGCGCCAACTTAAAACTAAAATGAGATAAAAATTCAACTATTGGAATTTACCTTTTCTGAAGAAAGTAACTAGTCTTGGCTATTTGGAAGGTACAAGGGAGTAAGAAAAGTCCTTACTATGGCCTCATTCCAAGTTTTTATGCCCTCAAAACGTCGGTCAACTCTACAAATCATCTTCAAATTTGTCAAAATTGAAGAATCTTATTGGTTCAAGTAATACTGGATGTTAGAATGTCATGAAATTTGTTGGAGTATGTTATTAGTATAAAAGAAGATATTCTAATTTTTAGTGAGATTTTTTTGCAATCTGAATAATTTCTAGGAATTTCCTATCATAGATTTGAGTGATTGACTATCTACAAGAGGATCTTTTGAAAATAAAAAAAATTGAAATTTTTTATAGGACCTCTCATGAAACCCCATAAAAGATGTGCAATCTCATATTTTTATTCTACACATTCAAAAAAGGAGAATAAAACCTTGTCATATCCTTTAATTATAAGTAATTAAAGAACATTTTGCATGAAAGAGAATCTTGACAAAATGATTTTGCCATTGAATCTTTAGCATGATTTCAACCCTAGAATATGATAATTTTCCAAAGATGCCTTCCATTAGCTTGTCTTGAATTTATATCACCTGCAAGCTAATAACTGAAGTTCTACAATTTTATGAAATAACAAGGAAACTAAAACCTGTCTTTGAAAATTGACCTTGGAATCTCGTGGGCCTTTTCCTTGAACCATTTTAAGTCAGAATGAATCACATGCACAGTAGGTTTTGGTAGTTTGGATACTATTCACTCAATATTCACAATTTCTTCAACTTCATTAGAAAAAATGTCAGGCCTTTGGAGGGCTGCTCCATAGCCCTCCAAGGTACCTTGAAATTTCCTTTTTTTTTGCTCAATAAATTTGTTTTTCCCCTATTTCTGCGCAGTAGTTTCTGTTGTGACAGTGGCGTAGGAACCAAAATTTGCAAATAAAATATTAATTAAAATAATAACATTATTATTAATAATAATATTATGATTAATAATAAAAATTAAAAATTAAAAATTAAAAATTTTTAAAATTTAAATTAAATTTTTTTTGCAAAATTTGATTGCTTTGGCGAGCAGTCAGCCACTCTAATTGCTCACTGCAGTAGTCAGCTAGAGTGATAGACCAAGCTTTTTAATAGCTTGGTTTATCACTCCGGAGCAACCCTTTGGAAGGCTGATATTTCTTCTAATGCTAGGTTTTTACTTTTTTTACACGCTGGATTTTGATTTATTTTAGATATCACACTTTATATAGGACAAAATAGCATATTGACATGTAACATACCTATTTTGTTTTAACACTTTTTTCTTACTTTTTGTATAATAAACTAAATTTAAATTGTAAAAATGAAAAAAAAGGCATTTATAAGTTTTAAGCAACAAATTGGGAGCTCACAAAGGCCCATTTAATAGATACTTGAGTTCTAAAGTTTATAGATGAACCAACTAAAGAACCCGATGGCAAGTCATCAAACAGTGATGATAGCTCGTCATTCGCATCTTCTAATAGCGCATTTTTCAAAGATGCACCCTAAGCCTAGCTGCAGTACTATTGTATTTTGAGTGCATGATGTGTTGTATTTTTTTGATTATATATGATATAGCTCAATAAATTTTGAAATCATAGAGCCTCAATTGACCAACAATAAATACAAAAAATCATAAACCATGGTCATAGGCCCAACACCCAAACAACAAGAAAAAAAACTCAAAAATTAGAGGCTTATAAGCTCTTCAACTCCCAAACTCATGCCTCAGTACTTGTAAAATAGCACCATTGTTATTTGAGGTAGTTTAAAAAAATGCAGATTAGATATTTAATTATAAGAATAAAATCTTTAAAATTTGAAGATTTTGCAACCTATATTTTATTGGATGTTCAGCAATTGCAAACCTAATAATTTGAATCCACATATAAAGTTGAACCTATAATTTAATGATGTGATATAAATCCAAACCAAATAATTTTGAGTACATATTTTAAATTGTACCATATTCTATATATGTTAGTTCATGAAAACCAAGGTTTATCTTCTGATGGAACTGCAATTGTTCTTTTCAAAGTCCATCTTTCTTTGCTATAACATCACCCCTTGTAGGTCTTCACTCTAGCTATTACAGCTTTGTTCTTCTTGTTGTCTTTGGCGTGAGGAATACATGTTCTTGCTATATTGGAAAAAGTTGTCTTGTGCTTGGAACCAGTAGAATCTTAAGTGAGGGTGGCGGCAAAAAAGTTGTAGGCAACACTTGATGAAGTAGAGTTGGGAGACAATCAACTATTGCCAAATCTTCTTTGGAAGACCTTAAAATCATGGATTATAACCTTCTCAATCCAAGGGATAATCCATAAAGTGGAATTGCATATATTGAAAAGCCTTTGAAATGGCAACTATTGGTTTACAATGACCAATTTGACATGGATGATCATATAGATGTGTAAGATATTTTTTTGTAGCTTAGACCCAACATCTTTCTTCTATGAAACTTAGGAATTCAAATGGAAGGTAAATCAAGAGGCTCTCTACTGTATAGAAAACTTGTACTTGGCAAGCAAATTCTAGAAGCTGAATTAGAAGAAATTCAATAAGGACTTATAGACTTGAGTAAGATTGCAAATTCAAAAGCTAGTATTATACACATATATTGTTGCAAAGTTGAGGAAGGAGATGAAGGCAAATGGCGAGGGAACAAAATGGAGATGGAAGAGGTAACTCAAAGAGAGAAGGATGAAGTTAAAGTTCAACTTTAGACTCTTGAAGATTGCATGAAGGTTGTCATCTAGAAGATGATGGTGAAGGGTTATTTTCTTGGTCATTGGTTTAATAAAACAATAGTTTTTAAAGTACATTATAAACAACTATTAATAAATGCAATGCCCTTTAAACATACACATTTCATCTAAGTTGACCATTTTGCAAAAAATATTTATATAGTTTAAACTTTAATAATGTCCACAATTACAAAATTTATCTCAAAAGTGTCTATTTGGACAAAAGTATTCATTTTAAACTCCAAATGAATCATTGCAAAGCTTCTTAAAACCCCAAAAGAAAAATAGAAGAAAGTTTTATTTACAACATTGGATAATATATTTTTTGTTATAAGATATTGAAGTACAATTTTCCATTCCATCATTATGGGGTTAAATCAATCTATGAAACAAATCAAGTTTAGTAAATAAAAAAATATAAGGACACAATCAAACTTAAAGATACAATGGAGATTGCTAATAAGAAATAAACTATAGATTTCATAGTAAGTATACCTAATTATGATGCTAGAAAAATTGGGCTATAAAATATAATAGCGCTAAGGTTGCAAAATCAAAATAAATAAGTTATTAAAACATTTTTCAATTAGGCCAACAATACTTAATTTATAAGCTCCCTAACATCCATATTTTGGATGAATAAAGTACTTTAGGGTGATGTTCGTTTCAAAGAACTTTCCATTCATCCATATCAATGCTTGAATTTTTGAAAAGTAATATTTTTTGTAAAACTAATTTGATAAAATTCTGATAAATAATATCATGATTGTGTGTAAATATATAAGCCAAAATATGCAATAAAATTAATGATTCAAACTTTAAGGATACTAAAGACTAAAAAACTCTAATGAATGACTCTTAGAAACTATATAAATTGTTGTATAATTACAGATTGCCATACACAACACATCGTGTAACTATAACTGTCAATCAAAACATCAATCAAAATCAATACAAGAGAGTGTCAAAAACACCCTCTCAAGGAGAAACTTAGCAATCTACACACACAAAGTCAAACGGTTCTCACTCTACAAAGAGAGAATCTAAGAGTGCAAATGTGAGAGAAGAGGTGAAGACTTTATTAAATGATAAACCATTATCTTTGGACAAGCAAAGCCAAGAACTCACAATCCTCTCCAAAAACACTTACAAAACTTGAATTGACAAGAATGTCAAGTCAAGGAGCTCTCTCCACCTAAATACTCAAACTCTAAGATGGATGAACTCTAACATTTAGATGAAACTCATCCAAAACTAAAATAAATTCCTATAGAATTTCATCTAATATATAATATGATGTAGAATGGCCCCAATGTCACTCATGTGACAGCTGTTGTGTAATTACAAATTGCCATATACAACACATTGTGTAATTATAACCATTAATCAAAACATCAATCAAAATCAACACAAGAGTGTCAAAAACACCCTCTCAAGTGCCCCCCCTAGTTGACAATATCACCCAGATAAGCAACTAGGGCTATATAACAAATGTAGTTGGATTCAAATGCCATGATGAAATATCTGTACAACAGCTCTTCACATCTAAGTTGAGTTGTGGGTCGGCCGACGTATGCAAAAGTGATTTCAAAATGGAGTGGCAAGAGTGTAGGCTGGGTGTAATAGTGAGCCCCATCCTTAATTGCCTTTAGCAAGTTTTTTTTTATGCTGAATCTTTATATCAATCTCTAATCCAAACTACAATCTTTTGCGCCGTATATCTGGTGCCTAATCAATTCAAATGGCATTTTTGTCATCATGAGCATCAGTGGTTTGACTCTCTAAACATCTTCAGCGCCTGTCTAAAGACGTAGCATGATCTGAAGAGATTCGACAACAAGGGCATACTGAATCTCCTAGAGGCAAAGTCAACAAGGGCGGAGTCAAGCATGCCATATGCCAACCTCGTTGGCACTGGTCACACAATAACATGATAGCCGCACCTTTCTTCTCTCCACAAACAAAACAAGGAAGGCCTTCTAATACCACTGCCAATTCGGGACGTACCATGCCACCAATGGGCAAGTGACAAGGAGTGCAATTTTTTGTAAGTTCCCGACACTCTTGCCCGTCTTTGCTTTCCAATAGCAAAATGCCACTAAGCAAAATATCCTTCATTTGAAGGATAGTACGTCCTGCCTTGACATCCAACGTTGTAGGCGCTTTACGCTGCAAATCTGCATAATCTCCTTTAGAGAATCTCCACAACTAAGGTCAATAAGCGTCACTATAAATGCAGGCGTAATGCAAAGTATCACGATGTTAAGCAATAGGTTAGTTCTCCATGGCCATTGGCATGGCTCTCTTGAAAAGCTTTGTACAATCATGAAGACATTGAGCCCAAGTATCAGGGTCATCTAAGTCCACAACTGAAGCCAATTTCTCGAGTACCGAGCTAGGCAAAATTGGCTCATGGCCATACAAAAATTGGTAAGGGCTGTAAAACTCCAATGACACTTGCTTGTTGAAACGGTAGCCCATAGCAATTTATAGCAACATCAAGTCCCAATCACGATAGTTGCCACGAAGCAATCTATACTTTCATAAACCACGCTTGACTGTTTGGACAAATCGCTCAACTAAGCCGTCTACCTCAGGATGATCTCTAAATGTAGTACGGTGATCTATCAGCACTTTAGTATACAATTCTTCAAATGAACTAAGGAATTTCCGTCCTTAATCCATCAACACCTTAGCAAGTGCTCCAAAATGTGCCAAAACACGATCAAGAAAAGCCATAGCCGCCAAATCCACCAAGTTTTGTGATAGAGCCACAAGTTCAATCCACTTGCTAAAATACTCTACATTACCAATATATATTTAGCTCTGCAAGAGGTGACTACAAGCGGCCCAGCAAAATCTAAAGACCAACAATAGTCCAAGCCCATGATAGGTAAAGGCCTCAACTAAGGTGATAATGTGTTAAAACTTGACCTAACTCGGTCACACACCTCACATCGAGAAACCTAAGTGGCAACATGTTGATACATGCCAGTCCACCAATATTGGTTGTGCAACATGGAATGTGTCTTGCACATTCCAAAATGTCCAAGATCTTTGTGCACTTGCTGCACCAAAAAAGCTCTCTAATTGGCCTTGGAACAATGCACCTAATTCCATCTGGCCACATACAAAATAACAAATTGTTATCTCAACAAAACCTTGTTATTCAATGACTAACTCTATCTTGTTCCATAGTAGAGATAGCTAAAAGAAATGTCCCTTGTTGAAGTTTGTGCACGATTGCAAGATCTTTCCAGACATCACTCACAACCAGAGACTTGTCAGACTCTTTGTCTTAGTCTTCAATAGATGCCTCAGAAGTAGATCCTGACATCAATGTAAGATAAGAGGTTGCATACCAATTTGAAATTGCTTCTCTGTCCTAGTCCTCGTGACACCTAGCTTTGATTGAATCCTTGTCTAAAGGACTTGGATTGCGTGAAAGTCCATCTGCATCCAAATTAGTGATGCCCGCTCGATGTGCAACTTCAAAATCATACTTTTGGAGCAATAATGCCCACCTAGCAAGCTTGCCAGTGAGTTTGTCCAACTCCATAAGCCATTTCAAAGGCTGATGATCAGTCACCAAAGTAAATCTTTGGTCATACTATTGCAGCACATGGCAAACAATTTCCCAGTTATACTCCCAAAAATCACTTTAGAGCATAACAAAGTGATTCTAAAGATCAAACCCGCAAGATCCTATGAAGTATCTAACCTTATTAAGTATCTAAGCTCAATTAGTACCCATATTCCACTTTCCGGTCTTCTATCTAAAACCGGAACCACAATGACACGGAAAACCACGCTCAAACCTATCTGTCTTTCCAGTCTGTCCAGCTATCTGATCCGTAAAAACTATTACAATCCCAGGATTCTCTGACTTTGATCTTGGAGGCTCCTCTATATCAATCTGTTCCGGCCTACTCGCATACACGGTCACTCTTATCCGGTTTAGTTTTGCCTCTATTTTACCATCAGAGGGTTTGCCGCTTGTTTTTTGAGAGTGGCAGGCCCGCCACTCCTTCCATGACTTATAGTGGCTGAAGACCCACTATCCTATTCTCCTATCTCCCACACTAATCTGGATCCGGTTTGGTCCTTCATAGCAATCTAGATAACTTTCCGGATCGCAGCTCACACAAAGACTTCCCGTATGATCCTCTCATACTACAACAACCTTGACGCCAAGTTCTCTCCATGCAAAGTTAGGCGGTTACAAGTGTATCCGTTTGTTCCAACATCAACTAACACTATAAGAAACTGACCTTTTTTTTGATGTCTTAAAAAAATGTTGTCTGATGTCCGGAAAAACAAGTTTGAAAGTCAACGTAGATGTCATCTAAAATCGCGTCACAAAAAACAAGCAAAAAACGTCTGCTGTTTTCAAAAAACATGCCCAATTTGGCCTTGTTTTTTTTTGACATCATACATGACATGCTTTTTCAAGGTCCCAAAAGTGTGCCATTTGGCGGACAACTTAGCTCCACGTAAGCGCCACATAGAAAAAAAATTTCATCCGGTTTGTTGTTGACGTGGACCAAGAGAAAAGTGACATGGATCCGCCAATATCTGACGTGGCATGCCTTGTTAGCATACTTTTATGTTGTTTAAAAAATTTTAATGTTTTTTTTTTAAATGTCAATTTAGACATCTACTTAGACGTTTTTTGAGACATCAATTGCTGGATATTGTATCCATAGGACAAGGTCAGTAGAAAAAAATTATTTAAAAAAATAAAAAGAACAAAAAAATAAACAATCAAAATGACAAGAATTCAACAAGAATTAAATAAAACTTACCATCTACCATCAAGAGAATTTTTGATGGCAAAATGAAAAAATTCATTCATTAAAAGTTAGTGAAAGTGAAGGATCAAGAGGTCCTATTTATTTTCATTGTCCATCCATGGTGAGACAAAAGATATGGGAGAATTAAAATATGGGAACTTAACCATTGTAAGTTTTGACATTGTTTTAGACGTCTAGACGTTGTTTCTGACATGTGGAGTATGTTATTTCAGACATTTTATATTGATCACAACTTTTGCTTTACATATCCCACATGGATTGTTTCACTTCCTATCACCCCACAATATAAAGACCATCTCTTTTCATCCATGGTGCACATCCATCCATTATCTTTTTTTTGCAAAGTATGCCATGTGGCTGCCCTTCTCCTAAATTTTTCAATATGGTCAACATTTTATCATTGCCCGTAGTAATTTTTACTAATTTATCCAAAGACAAAATGGACCTATTTGCTGACTTGGCAGTCTATGTTTTTTTGGACGTCTCAAATAACATCAGCATAATTTCAATCATGTTAAATACAGCGTCAGCATCAATGATAACATCAATTTAGATTTATAGTAAAAAGCCAATGTTCTTTGCAATGTCCACCAAAATCTACCTTGTCAAGTCAAATGTCCTTTGAAATCTTTATGTTTTATCAGACATCATGCGTGAGAGGTAAAACATCACCAAAAACATGATTTTTTTATAGTGGAAAGTTCTTCCGTTTACCAACTAGGGCAGCAAGATCTTTCAAGAGATTAGACACTCAACCGGATTTCCCACCCAGGAGTTCTAGAGCGACTAAGAAATCCCTCCCTATTTGCCTAGTCTAACAACGGCTTTCTCGCCCAAAATTCTAAGCCTTAGAAGTGCTAAGGAATTGAAATCCACTCCCAACTCTTTTCCTACCCACTCACTTGCACATAAGGTCAAAACAAGAACACCAAGGGAAGAAATCACTCCCAAAAACAACTTGCCCCTTCCAAGGTTGTCTTGTCAGACAAAATTTTGGATTTTGGCGTCTGATAGACGTCTGATGTCGCATATTATATGACAATTTGTCTGTCTGACCATGTCTAATAAGGCCCTCTACATAGCTGACTGCTCATAGAAATCTCATTTCAAGTATGATTCAAAATTCAAAATGTAATAAGTGTTAATTCAATTGAGACACTTTAATAAAATGGAACTTTAATATGTTAAGATCTATAAAGAGATAATTCTTTAATTGAAAGTTATTTGAAAGTCAAATTTAAAGTTGACTTTATTAGACAGACGGGGGGTCTATTCACTCTATTGGACGTCGAACAAATTTTGTCTGTTATATTGTTCGTCTGTAAGGGAAGACAACCCTGACACCTTCCTAACTCCTCACCATACAACCTTGCCACACTCGGGAGAGACACACAACAAGAAGTCAATAGAAAATACAAAAGGATTCAGGCGAAAAGACTTTCTAGCTCCCTGGTAGGAATTGGCTTTATACACAATCAATTTACAAAGGCAAAAAGGCCCCCAAAAATCCGCGCAGAACTTTTGGTCTAATCCTAATTGGTTAGACAGGATCAACATCCGGTCCAGTCCATCCTATCCTTAACAAAATAATTCCTACCTACTTTGCAACCCCTTGACCTAGTGTAGGACTTTTGGGTTGCAGTGGTAACTGGTCGAAGACTTCCTGCAAATTCCGGCTCTGCTCACGTGCTGCAAGATCCGGAAGATCCGACCTTGGCGATGAATCCAGATGAATTGCCGTATTAGGTGCAGGTCCTCGTTCACTCTTCTTCGACTGGGGGGTTTGATCCTTACCATCCTTCCAATCATCCCCACTCGGAAATGACTCCGGAATCGAGATATTTGAAAGATGGATATCTTTGGAGTATATTGATCCGGTTAGCTTCTGGCTGCTCACCTCCATCCGGTACGCTACCTCTCATGCCTCCACCATTTCTTTTTCCACCTGCTCAATAAAGCCGGTCAGGATCCGAACCATCCGGGATTCCGGGTACCAGATAGTTTCTTTTCCTCAAATACTCCCTCGTCAAATAGTTTTGCTTTGGCGACAATGGATCCGGGTTCTGCAAAAGTGGCCTTCATTGTCTCCACTACCCTCCGTGTCACTTCCACCATCTCTCAAACGGCGGCCTTATCTTCCTTGAAGGCAAACATCTCCGCCTTCAATGTGTTGACTTCTCCTGAAGTCGACAAATCTCTGCCTCTTGCTTCCTGTGTCCGGCCAGATTGGTGATGCATAACGCCACCTTCTCCGGTAGCTTGCTGTCTATAGGTGCATCCACCAGATTTCCGATCATGTAGAGGGTCCTTCTCTTGACTTCCCAATCCGCTCGCACATTGCAGAAGATGGCAATCAACTGATTGAACGGATCATCGGGATCCGCTTCCTCCGATTCCGTCTTCTCTACTTCCGGTCCCTTGTCCGGAGTAGACTTCTCGCCAGGAGCTGTTCCTCTTCTGCAAAGGAGGCGTCGTCTTCAATTGCTTGCTTCGCCTGTGGAGCTCTTCCTCATCTTCTTCTTCCGTCTCCGGGTCGGATCCGGATCCTTCCTCGGGCTCGTCATCTGTATCCAACTCCCCATACTTTAGGAGAGTTTTCTGAGTCTTCCATACCTTCTCCTCTGACTTAGTGAGGAGTTGATTACACTGGTAGAGGTGAAAGAGGTTGGAACACAAGGGAGTGGCCCTACTTCTTCCAACTCTAGTAACGAGCTAGGACACTAGATTGGAAAAGATCCAGGCCTAGTCCACTTTCCATTCCCCGCTCAGGGATCCAAAAATAGTGTTGCCAAGGGTTATCGTTACCTTCGTTGGCTTCTCCGGGTGGAGGATCGGAGCCAAGAATTGGAGAAGATTGCGGTGTCGGCCGTCTTTGCAATTCTCGACCACGTAGCCGTCCTTCGGGTTCACTGCTCCCCGACACTTTCCATGGTGGAATTCATCCTTCCGGCTCACCATCCCTAAACCACATGACCGGAAGTTGTAGACCTCTCTCCATCTCTCTTCCGTCCAATGGGTTGGACGCCCCCAGACGGTGTTGTCTAACTAATTCGACAATTTTCCCAGTATCTCTCTCACCACCTGTTCCTCTCTAAATCCCTAGGGTTTATCCATCAACCCTAAACAATCCATCGCGTTGGATCTTCCATGAGCTGGGTCTTCTCTGCCTCTTTGAAAGGGATGATCAGAACCACCTTCGGAGCTTAACCTCGACTATGGAGGAACTGGGCACTCCCAGTCTATCCTTGTGAAGCCAAGGCATGGACACAGACTTGACTAACCGGATCCTTTCCGACACTACCTCACTTTCTCCTAACCACACGTCCCATTCCTCACTTTCTCTTGTCCAATCTCAACCGGAAAACAACAAACATTGCAGGTGCGGAAATCTAACCCTACAGCACACACAACCTTAAACTCTAACGCACACTCTTCACTCTCATATTTAAGTTACACACATAACGGCTCTAGCGCAGAAATAGGTGGAAAAGCGCTCAATGTCAGCTCCAGAAATTGAGGGAAGTAAAGGAGTGAAAGTGGAAAAATCAGCCTTTATATAGTCTCAGTACCCCGATTGGTCATCATGACCTCTTTCGGTCCGGTCCTTAGCAATCCGGTTCAATCCTAATTTGATCCTATATGAGTTCTGGATATTATTCCGCTCCTAATTACAAATACTTTGACCAGATCAAATCCAGTTGAATCCTTACTGCGTTAGCTTTATTTATCTCTAGTCTTCTCCTGCCTCTTAGTAGGATCCGGATTCTAATTACTAGTTTCCGTTCCAACTTCTAAGTAAGCAAGAAAAAACCAAAAAATTTGGTTGCGACACATACAATTAAGGCCAAAAGTGTGCAATGGCCCAAACTGCTCCAAAGCCTCTCCTTCATGATATGAAAATAGTTAGATTCTGCAATATTGCTTCTAGATGCATTAGCCACAACATACTCCTTTCCTTCTGACTTCATCTTTTTGTGTCAATACTGCTCTCTGGCCTACAACACTCCAATCCGTGTGCAATTGAAAGGATCTAGAAACATCAGGGGATTGAAGCATGGGCGCTGAATTGAGCCTCTGTTTCAATGTATCAAACGTATGTTGTTGCTCACGGGTGTAAGTATGCTAGACCATGTACTTTTTCAAGTCACGATGCCATTTTCAAGAAAACCCGACTTTGAGCTTGTTATTGCATCAATTTATCTTGTTTTTTCTCCAATTTTTTTTTTGCATGACCTTATACATGTGAAGATTCCATATGCATTGTTGGTTGTTTAAAAAACAAAGTACACAAGAAGAAATCTGTAATTTTAGGACTATTTGTAAAATGTCACAGGCTACAACTTGAGAGAAAAGTACAAATATCTTGCTCATTTTAAGTTGAAGTACTGATTTTTTTGAGGCAAAGAAGAGAAGGAGGGGCAATGTCTTGGAATCTAATCTCCATTTTATGTTTGAAGCTCACAGTTGGCAGAAATCTTTGAAAGAATTGGTTTTCTTTTGCAACGGATATCTCTTTGAAAAATTGAGCTTTTTCCAATCAAGTTGAAGATTTGAGAAGGTGGCTATTAATTCTAGAATGGCTTCAAGTCAAATAAAGAAAAAACTTAAGTTTGCTCTCCTTTTTTAGGGGGAGCTTCTTCACGTCCTTCTGATACCAAGAATACTCTCGGTATGTTTTTGTACCTCTACTGCAGGAGTATGACTTGAATGCTTCTTGTGAAATTAGATTTCCTCGGGCGCCGTTCCATTTAGCTTCAGCGCCACTACTTCCCAGTTTGCCATGTCATTGATTGTTGTCTCTCGCCCCTACTGTGCGCTTTGCACTGCATGGCAAAGCTTGCATTGTGTTTAGGTGGCCAAATTGTGCTCAATTATGCTGTTTGTGTGAACAATTTCAACGTCTATGCAAGGCCGGATTGTTCTTGTTCAGAAACTCATTACGGCCTACTTCACCGCAAGTTTTTTTTATTGATTTGGGTTCTCTTTCGACTGAATGAGGTTCTTTTTACAGTTGCCATCCGATTAGTGAGTCGAGTGACTCTGGATATGTTTTGGGAACGCAAAGGTCAAAGCAAGGAAAAATTGAGTTTTATCTAGGCAGATGCAATGCCAACAATGACTCACCAAGGTGGCCTTTGTTCATTAGCTCATATTTAGGATCGTATCCCACTATTAGCTCCAATTTCATACCTTATCTTTCTTCCCTGAGGGTTTCAAGTGGAGCTCCTACTACTAGTTGTAAATCAGTTGCGTTTAGAAGTGCCAAAGTCAATTTATAAGGGTGAGTTCTCTGGATTCAAGTCATGAATCAATGATCCTGCAAGCTTCTTTCTCCTTGTAGATCAATTGGATCGTATTAGTTTCCTAACTCCTGAACTATATACTCTGCTTTCTTGTAGATGACTGATGTGTGTGTCTTGCAACCTTGTGTTCTTTAGCTAGGGTTTTGGGAATGAGTAACACTGCAAAGAGACAGCGCGTGAGCGTGTGCAAGGAGGCATGAGTTGCCTGGGTCCAGCAGCTAGGGCGGCTGCAAGTCGCTTGCAGGAAGAGGAACATACATTGGTAGCTGAGAATGCTAGAGCAAGGAAATCTTGCCAAAGAGCAAGAAATAGAGAGAGACGTGAGGAGACACTTGTTTTAGCTTTGGTAGCACCAGATCTTGGGGTGGAAGACGATCTATCACCAAGAGAGTCTAACCAAATCTCCCTTCGCATTGCGTAGTATTTAGTTCAGGAATTGAGATGTTGTCCCGGTCCAGCAAGTAGGAGAGACGTTATGGAGAAGATATTGCGCCATAACATTGTTTCTCCTTTGCTACTTGCTTACTACACTTGGCCACAGGAAGCCAAAATCATTCACTCTTTCATTGAGAAATTCAAAAACAAATTGCAGTTAGTCAAGGTGGCTAATTTGAACAAGTTGTTAGCACGAAAGAGTGCTTTGTTGAATGTGGTAGTTAGTTTGGGAATTGATGGAGAAATTTGCTGAGAGCATCAATATTGCTTTGAGTAAAAGGTTTTATGCTGACCAACCTAAAGATACGGTTTTAGGGCTTCGCTTACATCACAAAAAGAGAGCAGGGCTGTCTGACTACATCAAAAAATGCATTGATCCTTGGTGGAATGGTCGGACTAAGGTCTCACCCAACAAAAAAGACGTCATCAAACACATGTTAGATTGGAAGGAATGGTCTGAGCCTCATCGGACCCATTATCTGTGTGATTCTCAAGTATGTTACAACTTTGGGTTAGGTGTTATCTTTGTCATTGAATCCTTGTTTAGTTTGTGTATCAAAGTAGTTTATTAGAAGTGGAAACTAAGGAAGCAGCATAAGCTCTACAACTACTATACTCTGTGCAATGTAATTCGCAAGGTACATCAAATAGTACGCATGGGGAGAATTATGCATGTTGGACATAGTTTACTTGGTAGTTTTACAGTTTGTAATCATAGCTTGTCTAATAGGTGTGGAAAATTGATACTTGTTGTATAAATAGTATTATATCATGAATTAGTAGCTGTAGACACTTGGAAGTTAAAAAAAATATGTAATACCCAAAGTATTCCAAGTACATTTCAGAACATGATGAGTCATAGTGTACATGTTCTAATCTTGTTCTTGTATTGGTTTGAGGATTAAAGACATAAATGTGTACCACATGAATCCTTTATTCACTTCTTGTACAAGGAAAAAGTCTTAGCTTTTATATTTTCTACTTTGGACCAGAAGGAGTATAAAATTAAGAAAGTACAAGTATACATCCATATACATTTTGTTTATAGTTACGTACACTTTGTATTGTAGGCATCATGAGTGGTCATGAATTCAAGTATATAAGTGGTACTAGGATGGTTTAGTACTTCTGAATACTTGACAATTAGCTTTTGGATAGAGAAGTGGGAACATTCAAAGTACGTCCGAGGCCTCCTTGTACTTAGATTTGGTGTAGTTAGTGTACATATGCAATTCTACCTTGTACATTCTCTACTTTCAATTCCAAATTGTTAGAACAACCCAGTACATGTGTGCCTCTTTGTACAATGTGTTGATACTTTCTGTACAATTAGTAACGTTTATAAGTATGTTTTGTACAAGGCTCACAAACAAAGGTCCTAATTGTACCTGTTTTATTTTTCCATGAGTTTGTAGACTTCATTCTTCTTGCGCTTCCAGGAAATCCATCCAGAATGTACTATGTGCCAAAGGACATTTGAGAGGTTGAAGCCATTGTGAGTGCGGAAATTGAAAAAGAAAAATACATGTTGTTGTGTCTACCACGTGGAGATGGACTTCATGCAGATCAGATTGAACAATTTGAGAGGCAAAATCTGAGGGCTGCATGTTCATTATGCTTGTGTTTGTGTGGTGTGCATTGGCAATGGGGAGTTGGGGACGGGATCTGTTGTGCTCATGTCCACATTTTTGAGCGGATAACCTTGCTGTGGAAAGCATTCATTTGTCCAAAAGGGGAGTATGATGTGTGGCATAGACTTGAATGCCTTATGGAAGATTGTGATATGTGTGGTTTTCATCTCCTTAAAATATGTCCTCTTGAGTTGTGTGCTTCTAACTCCTTTACCTTGAAGTGGAAGTGTTTTGAATACTACTAGGTGGGAGTTGATGCTTAGACTGGAAGGCCCAAGAAACAACTTTGGGAGGCTTTTAAGGAGGCTCCTGCTCATGAATTTCTATCCTACATGGAGAAAACTATGACAACGTTCATCACGCACAATTCCAAGGCACGGTGGCAGGATGAGAAGTGTCAATTCATGATGAAGAATGTTCATAAGGGGGTGGTGGTATCTCACATTGACTATGCTAAGAATTATAGTTTTGCCATCCAGAACAAGGTGCAAAGCTTGTACTTCAGCACTAATGTGACCATTTTAGTTCACATTACAATGTGGAAGGAAGGAGATCAGACTATGAAGCAGACACACTTCTATATATCTGATGACAAAGTCCATGATTCCGCATTTGTTTCGCATTGCCTGATGTTGCATTGGGATTGGCATACCAACTTTGGATTCACTCTGGAGGAACATTGGGTCTATAGCAATGGCTGCAGTGCACAATTTAAGTGTGCAACAGCCATGTACTTTGTTGCATGCTACCCTGGGCTCACTGGAGGCTATAAGATGAATTGGAATTTCCTTGAGTTTGCGCATGGAAAGGGCAAATGGGATGGTGCAAAGGTTGTGGTGAAGAAGGTGCTGGCTGCCGAGCAAATCAAAAATCCCTTAAGGCCCCTACGGAATGCTGCCAAAGTGGTGGATTTCCTAGAGCAGAAGTATACAAAACGTATACCTAGCTCATACACACGAGCTACAACTCCCCTTCTTTCTCGTGTTTTTTAGCTGATTGGAGATACAAATGTAGATCATACTGATTGTCAACATCAAATGTAACACTTTGCTAGGCTCCAAAAGTCTCTACTCTATTTTGGGCTTCTCTATTACTGACACTAAGTTGCTTAGGACTCGTTAATTGTCATGTTTTTGCATCCCATGTATAGATGGTGATTGGACTGAGTGTAAGAACTCGACACATGTGCAAGAATGGCGGGTTCAAAGGGTGCAACCTTTCAACATTGTTGCTGTAGCACAACACATAGAAGACATGGACAATGAACCAAACTGGGTGTATGATGGGATTTTGCAAGAGGTTGGTGACTTGGTGGACATTGGTGACAACTTCATGAAACCTGCTAAGGAAGATAACAAAGATGGGGTCAAATTTTACATTCTCCAATGTCTGGCCAAGAAGTTTGTGTTACAAGTTTCCATAACTTGTCCATAGGAGGGCATATTTAGAGCTAGAGACACAGTGATCCGAGCAAAGTACTACAAGTATTTAGTCTATTAATAAATAGTCATAAGTTTTTTAACTCACTTTCATACTTCAAAGTTTCTTATTGAACTTGTCCCAAGTGTGAGTGAGAGATGTTCATTTGCAAGTCGCTCTTTCATTTGTATATCATCACTTATTGATTTAGATTCACACTAACTGTTGTGGCCGGTATTATTTTCTTTGTTATTTGAGCTGGGGTACATGCGAATGGGCATTAGAAGTCTCTTGCACTTGAAATAAGCAAATGCAAAATTGATCAAACACGGGCAGTCCTCAAGTGATAAATAAATTCAATAATCATTATCATCTAAAGTTTGTAAATAAAAAAATTATAAATAATACAATTAGTATATATAATACAATTAATACATCAGTAGAATGTATATAAAATACATCTACCTTTAATATATCTAGTATGCCTAAGAATATCACACTATAAATTCTAAATCATCATTTAAAATTGTATGAGATGACAATACTAAATAGATTATAGTTAGTGCATCAAACTATTTTACTTGAAGTATATCTATCCTTAATACATTTAGTACACCTAAAAATTTCACACCATAATTTCTGAGTTATCGGATCCTAGATGGAAACCTTGGTGATCTTTAAACTACTATTGGCAACGCATTCCCTCTGCACATGATACTCTGACAATTACAAGGAAACATATCTTTATTGTTAGGATTGAAACTTGTGCCATAATCCCATGTTAGCTCGTCTTCAAATTCAATGATACAATTAGTAAAGAAGGCCACATGATAGAAGCTGCGATTTACACTCTCAATTGAGACAACGAGGTCCACTAGATTTGAATCCCCACATCTGCAATTTACAAGTGCAAGGGTCAATTTATTGTAAAGATCCAACATTGAGAAAGCCTTTCACAAAAAATGGTTTCCAACTCTAATGTGAGGTTCAAAAATTTATTACATTTGCAAAGTCTGTGGAGTCTCAATCATTTGGATCCCCACATCTGTAACGCCCATGTGCAAGGGTCACTCTTCATAAAAAAGTGAAAGGTAAAAGCAAAGAACAAAAAGCCTCTTCCAAGTCAAACCTGTGGTTCAAAAATCTAGCCACATTTCCAAAGTGGGTGGAATCCGAGCACAAACCACTATTGTTGTCCAGCTTTTACTCGGTCTCCCAATCCGCATCAAGTTCCAAAGTATGGAAGAGTACACCATCTACCCGCAAGTTTCTAACAATGAGCTTAGCAATCGTTAAAATCTCCCAGTCAGCTCAAAGACAAATGCACCTGTAGGTATATGCTCAGTTGTTCAAATCCCCCATCCAGTAAGGACTGTAAGGAACACCTCTATTTGAAACTTCATCCCTTGCTGAACAACACAATTGCCATAGTCACTTCCACATCCGCACTTCACATTACATTCCCTAAGAAAAATACAAGGAATATGATCCTTGCATACTTCTTCTCCCCTAATATATGGTGCCCCCTTCTTACCAAAATTGGTATCTCCATTGTTGTCTTGCTGGATCAAATCATTTGCAAAAAGGCCTCCGAGATATGCACTTTGACCTCCAAGATAGGCTTGACATGGACACTGACCCGCACAGTCGGTGGAACATGAACAGTAGTCCTTGAGGTGGAGGCTTTCAAGTGTTGGACGTACCTAGGCTTGGCCGTAAACTACACTAGAATTCATGTATCAAAAATAAGTCAAAGCAACATCAGTTTGAGCAACATGAATAGGGATCTTCTCGAGCCCCTTAGTCAAGTCTCTAGCATCATACCAAGTCTTGGCCTGATTATAATCCCATCCAAAACAACCAACCTTTCCATGTCATATTCCAAGCAAACAAGTGAACTAATATGCGGTATCAATGCTTAAGACTAGTAACTATACTACTTCTACCAAATTGACCACAAACTTTACATTTGGAAGGAAAATACAAGTCATTCAATATCAATTTACTTTGAAGGAGCTCACAAGCATTTTAGTTTGTTCTTGGCGCCTCATAAGAATTTGAGTTCAAGGTTTAGTGGCTTACAAGAATTTCAGATGTGAGGGAGGGGGGCTCATCAATTCAGTAGGATACATAGACCGTACAGCCTTTCCCATGGTGCATACAAGTGCAGCTGAATGGACAAAAATAAAAAATAAATAGAACACAAAATACAGCATGCTGGGCAACTAGGGACCTATTTTGAAGTGGCACCTTTCCTCCGTTTTTGTAAGGTAGCACCACCTACCTTTTCCACCTTTTCCTTTTTTCCTTTAACCTTGGATAACTACCGGTGCTTCTACATCCTTCGCAACACGTACTCTCCGGAATACGCGGACTATCACTAACCCCAGCAATCTCTAACAAGTCATTAAAAGTCCTCTTATCTGTAGAGTACACATTCTTGATAGCCGACACATTTTCTAGCTCCAAATCATCTGAGGACGGAGGACCCTTTTGCCCTCCTTGCCTTGCACTTGAATGCGACCTTGATACTGCAGCCATTGGCACTGCTCCAGCTTCCACCATTGCTTCTCCAGCCTCCAAGGCCAATATTCCAATCTCCACCGGTGCTTCTCCCGACTCCATGGACACTGCTTCAACCTCCATCACTGATGCTCTAGCCTGTACCGCCACCAGTACTTTTCTTGACTCCATGGCCAACCCTAAATCCTCCACTGCCGATGCTCCAGTCTGTATTGCCACCGTTGCACTCTGAACCTCCTTTGTGACTACCACTAATTCAGTCACACCTTTCACTGTTGTGGCTCCAGCCTCCTCCTCCTTCACTGTGGCCTCGCCCTCTTTGACCCCATCCAACAATCCCTTTGCTGCAGCCTCCACTTCTTTGACCCATCCGACAAACCCTTTGCATTGCCCTCTATGTCATTCTCCTTGCTCCCGTTCCCTTGCCATCCAGGCAAACACTGTGACCCTAGTTTGGGCACAGCCACGCTTCCTCATTCATCTTGTGGCTCTGTTGCTTTTGTGGTCACCAATCCACGTTCTCCCTCAGGAACAGCATTCACTTCCTTGACTCCCTCTTCCAAACCCTTTGCACTACAGTCTATGTCATTCTCCTTGCTCACGCTATTTGTTCCTTTCCCAAGCCGTCCTGGCAAGCACTGTGACCCTAGTTTAGGCATGATTGTGCTTCCATGTTCATCTTGTGGCTTCGAACTGCCCAACTTTGAGATCTTGCTTGGTTCTTCCGACTTCACCCCATTTCCATGTGCATCTTTTGGTTCAGTATCCTCCTTGCTTTGCAGTTGGGAACTCTTTGGACCTGAATCCAAGGACTTCACGACACCCTCACGCTTTTCTAAGGCATGCTCAGATTGAATGTCATTGTCTTCATTGCCCACATTGTCATCTGAAATGGTGGTGCCCGAGGTTGAAGGCAAATGGTGCATTTTGGTGTCCCTTTTGCCATCTGTTGATTTTGCTCCCAAATCTAGATCAGGTTCACAAGCCTTAGCGCTCTTACCATCGTCAAGGCACTCCATGAAAACCCCTTTGGCCAATTTCCTTGAATTCTCTGGCTTCTCTTCTGCCTTCAATTGAGTGAGGTTGTGCTTCGAGACCTCAAGAGGCCCTACATTGCACCCGTCACCATCCCTTCCTGAGCAAGTCCCCTGACTTGTCTCTTCCTCCGCTAAACAAACCTGGCTCTTCAATGCTGAATCATAATGGGCAAACTTGAGCGGAGAGCCTGCCATAACACACAGAAGATTAGTGCCTATCATAGCAAATATGTAGGTAGAAGTGTACCAAGTGTACCAAGAAATACAAGTGTACTGAGATTAAAAGTTCTTTAATAATGCAAGAGTATCCAGAATACAAAATATACTACAACACATATGTACTAAGAATACAAATGCACTTATAAAGCAGATGTACTAGGAATACAAGTGCATTAAGAATGCAAATGTACTAAAAATTGGAACAAAGCAAGAAGCAAGAATACAAAGTGTAAGACTAGTACAAAGTCTTTCTAGTACATTAAAACTACTAATTCAATAAAACTACTCTAGAGTACTTTCTGTATTTAGCAGCTATTAAAACATAATTACATAAAGTTGATGAAATACTTGTTCTGGCTCCATCTAGTACATTCTCATCTACAGATCCCCTTGTCAATACATTCATAATTTCATCAGTAAGTACCAAAAATATGCAGAACTTCGAGATAATAAATTGAAGATACTTGTGTATACAAAAAGCAGTTAAGGAGTACTTTAAAAAAAACCAAGTATTGTTCTATGTGCGTGAAATACCCACAAAGTCCTCCAATTCTCTCTTGAGAGCACAAGTGCCTTAACAGAAACTGAGAAATACTACTTCAAGTACTTCACGTACTATAAAGGGAGGACTTCCTTACAATATCTCCTTAGGACACATTTCTTAGTGCAGTGATTTTAGTCTAGACTACAATGTATGCAAAATTTTAGGACATCAGTTTTTGGAAACCACCTCTAAATATAGAATACAATATATGTACAAGCACTAGACGACACAGGTTGTACTAATAAAGGAAGCAAGAAACACAATTACATGTTTACCGCACTGTAGCAATGGCAGATTGGAAGGAAGATGTAGGAAACTAAACCCGAAATTTCACAGTGTAGGTGTACAATCATGTACACTATTAGAATCACAATACAGAGCCCGACTTAAAACATGAACTTACCAATTGCTGGTAACCTTGATCTAGCTTGGTCCGTTCTTTCCTTTATAATTCTTCTCCATTCTTCAGCCAGTCCAAGCATGAGCTTCCTCTGTGACAGCTTTGCATTTGGCTCTCCCTGTTGAAGAACATGTACATATTAGTGTAGACCATGTACATTCAGCCCTAGGAGTAGCATTAGACACTTAGCTAGTCTTAGAGTTCATTGGGTATTGCTCATAGTCAAAGGCAGCCCATAGTGTTTAGTTATCCCACATGGTTTGTGGATAACTATGAAAGGCTTCTAGTATAAGATCAGCCCACTCATGGGTGTTTGTATCTTCCTACCATCTAAGTAAAGCCTTTCTTCCATTCACTACATTGTAATCTCAATAGGTTATGGGCCCACGCACTTGGAGTTGCGCTTGAGGGAGAAATTCAAATCATTTGGAGGAGATCTTGGAGCTTGGAGGAGCAACCAGCCATTTGTCACTTTGTCACCTACAAACCATATGGTGTGAGTCATTTTTTAGAAAGAAAGCTTTGAAGTGCATTTTAAAAAAAAAGAAATTCTTTTGGGGCTTTTTTGTTGGCTGATTTGTGAGGTTTTGAGTACATTTGGGTGAGAGGTTGCTTATGGTACTAATCAGACCTAATTAGGTCTGGTTGCATGCTCCATATTTGAGTTTGTGCTTAGAAGTGTACATTTGGAGCCATTGTGGGCTGATTGTACACTTGGGTGCATTGTTGGTTGTGATTGTGGCAATTGCAATCTAGTGAGAGTCCTTTGTGAGCCTTGGAAGCATCATTGAGTTGCTTGAGGTGTTTGCCATCCATTGAGGGCTGATTAGTGCCCTTGTGAGTGAGTGAGGCAAATTAGTGGACATTGTGAACCTTAGAGGGCTGATTTGTGCCCTTGTGAGTGAGTGAGGGCTGATTTGTGCCCTTGTGAGTGAGAGAGGGCTGATTTGTGCCCTTGTGAGGGAGGGAGGGCTGATTTGGGCCCTTGTGAGTGAGAGAGGACTGATTTGTGTCCTTGTGAGTGAGAGAGGGCTGATTTGTGCCCTTATGAGCTTTGTGGAGTAATTGAGAGCCAATTAGGGTTCTTTGGTGATTTGGTGATCCAACTAGGTGTGTTGGAGGCCAATTGTTATCCTTGAGGTGCTCATTGTGAGTAGTAGCTTCCATCTAGGGCTGATTGCACGTCTTGAGCTCCTTGTAGGGTGGAGTACCCTAATGTGAGGGGCATTGTGAGTTTGCTTGCTGATTGGAAGTAGCACTAGCCCATGGTGTCCATGTGGTGGCTTTGAGCTTCATTAAGGGCTGAATTCGTGTTGAAAGGAGGTGATGCACTTGTGAGAAGTGTTTGGTCGTTCTTAGGGCTTGGGAGAATCTTGGAAGGGCCTTGTAAGGGCTGATTGGTGCCATTCCAACCCAATTGGCTTCCAAGGGATTGTTTGGAGGTTGAATTGAGTTTGTCAACTCTCCAAGACACTTGGGGTGCTGCCAACAAGTGGGAGGTGCTTCACCATGGCATCAAGTGGAGGAGAAGGCGTGCGCATCATTGACAAGTTCAATGGGGAGAACTTTGGCATGTGGAAGTTCAAGATGGAGATGATCCTTGCGGAGAAGGACTTGTGGGAGGTGGTGGATGGGAGTGAGGAGCCTCCAAGTGAAGATGCGGATCCCAAGACCAAGAAGGCCTTTGAGAGGAAGGAGAAGAAGGCCTTTGCTCTCATTGCCATCAACCTTGTGGATCGGCAAATTGCTCACATTCGACATTGCAAGGGACTAGCCTAAGCATGGACCACCCTTTGCAACATCCACGAGACCAAGAGCCTCTCCAACATCCTCTTTCTTCGACGCAAGTTCTTCACTAGCAAGATGCAAGAGGAGGATGACATGTTGGATCATGTCAACAAGATCAAGGCTCTTGCGGATGAGTTGGCTTGTTTGGAGGCGCCCGTGACAGATGGGGATGTGGTGATGACCTTGTTGGAGAGCTTGCCCCCATCTTATGAGTTCCTCATCACCGCATTGGAGACAAGGCCCACCAAGGAGCTGACCATGGAGTTTGTGACCGCCCGCTTGATGCATGAGATGACCAAGCGCAAGGAGAATGAGTCCCAAGGGGAGGGATCAGCCTTTGTCTCAAGATTTGGCAAAGGAGGCAACACCAAGGCGTTCAAGGAGACAAGGACGTGCTTCAAGTGTAACAAACCGGGCCACATTGCCAAGCATTGTAGGAGCAGCCAAGCCAAAGACAAGGAGAGTGCACACCAAGCTTCCAAAGGGGAGGAAGAGGAGGAGTTTGCCTTTGCCACCCATGGAGGAGGGGAGAAGGCCAACATGTTCACTTGGATTGTGGACTCGGGGGCCACTCAACATATGACCAGCCATCGAGATGCCTTCCACACCTATCAGCCCATTTCGGGGAAGAAGATTTATTTGGGAGACAATGGCATGGTGGAGGCCCTTGGCATGGGGGAGATCCTAGTGGAGGTGCAAGTGAAGGGAGAGACCAAGAGGATCCAAATCCGGGAGGCACTCCATGTCCCCAAGTTGCATGCCAACTTGCTTTCGGTGAGCAAGTTGTCTTTGGGAGGTTTGAAAGTGCAATTCAACACGGTGGGGTGTATTGTGAGGGCACCAAGTGGAGTTGTGATTGCATCAGCCCCTCGTGAGGGCAATTTGTACAACCTCCATTTCACCAAGGTGAATGGCACTTCCTTGGCTTGTGTTGCCCAAGGATCAGCCCATGAAGACCTTGTGGAGCTTTGGCATAGGAGGCTTGGGCACTTGAATGTGAAGAGCATGAAGAGCCTCCAACACATTGTGAAGGGGCTGAACCTCTCTTCTTGCAAGCATGATTGGAGTTCTAGGGGGTGCAAGGGGTGTATTGAGGGCAAACAAGCAAGGCAGCCCTTCCCCAAGGATGGAGCAACTCAGGCCACCAAGCCATTGGAGCTTGTGCATTCGGATGTGTGCGGGCCGATGAAGACCACAACCATAGGAGGAGCAAGGTATTTTTTGACCTTCATTGATGATTTCTCTCGCAAGATTTGGGTGTATATGCTGAAGTGCAAGAGTGAGGTGTTTGGGCGTTTTGAGACTTGGAAGGCCCTTGTGGAGGCCCAATCCGAGTGCAAGGTGAAGGTGCTGTGATTGGATAATGGAGGGGAGTATGTGTCCAAGGCCTTTGAGGAGTACTTGAAGGCCCATGGCATTGAGCACCATACATCAGCCCCTTACACTCCTCAACAAAACGGTATGGCGGAGCGTGCTACTCGAACCATTGTGGAGATGGCAAGGTCCATGATTCATGCCCAAGGTCTCAAGTGTCTTTTCCTTGGTTATTGTGAGGGAACCAAGGCGTATAGGCTGATGTGTGTGGAGAGCAAGGCCATCATCAAGAGTCGAGATGTGACCTTCTTGGAGGATGGAGGAGCTGATCCCAAGCTCTTGGAGATGAGCCCAAGTGGGAGAAGTGGAGGACCAGCCCAAAAGGTGGGCACAACTCCAAGAGTGCACATGGAAGATGAAGGAGATGAGGATGAAGAGCAAGAAACGGAAGATGAAGACTTTGTGGAGCCCAAGAAGAAGGTGGCCACACCCCAAGTGAAGAGATCAGCGGCCCCTTCTCCAAGCACATCACCAAGGGAGCAAGAGCATGATCAGCCCTTGAAAGAGCAAGATGAGTCCACGGAGGAGCCCCGTTATCCCACAAGGACCCGCAAGCCGCTTGGAGATTGGTGGTTGAATCACATTCTTCCTCCACAACAAGAAGAACAAGCCAATGTGGCTTTCCTTGGAGATCCATCCACACTTGGAGAGGTGTTGCGTTGCGAAGATGCAAGCAAGTGGGAGTTGGCCATGGAAGAGGAGTACAAGGCCCTCATTGCCAAAGGGACATGGGAGCTTGCACCCCTTCCTCCCAAGAGATCAAGTGTGGGTTGTAAGTGGGTGTTCTCCACCAAAAGGGATGCTTTGGGTCACATTGTGAGGTACAAAGCAAGGTTGGTTGCTAGGGGGTTTTCTCAAGTGGAAGGTGTGGACTTCAATGAGACATATGCCCCCGTTGCCAAGTTTAGCACCATTCGGTGCGTTGTGACCATTGGGGCAGCCATGGACTTGGAGATGCACCAGATGGATGTGAAGACGGCGTTTCTCAATCCCAAGTTGGAGGAGGTCATCTACATGGATCAGCCCCAAGGCTTTGTGGAGGAAGGCCAAGAGCATCTCAAGTGCAAGTTGAAGAAGGCACTCCCCGGGTTGAAGCAATCGGGGAGAGTATGGTATCGAGATATTGATGCCATGTTTGCAAGGAAGGGCTTCCAAAGAGGCCATGCGGATCACTCTTTGTACATCATGCAAAGTTGTGAGCATTTGGTGATTGTGATCTTATATGTGGATGATCTCATCATCCTTGCAAGTAGTATGACCAAGATGCTTGAAGTGAAGACTATGCTCAAGATGGAGTATGAGATGACGGATCTTGGAGAGTTGAGCTATTGCCTTGGAGTGGAGTTCAAGAGGGATAGGGCTGCCCGCACCATCACCATGAGCTAACGTAAGTATCTTGAAGAGATTCTCAAGCGATTCAACATGGAGGAGTGCAAAGCCATAGGTACACCACTTGACACTCATGAGAAGTTGCCCAAGCTCACCGATGAAGAGTTTGAAGAGGTGAGGGCTGAAATGCAAGGTGTGCCTTACAAGGCAGCGGTGGGTTGTTTGATGTATGCCATGGTAGCCACAAGGCCTGATTGGCATTTCCGGTGAGTGTTGTGAGTCAACACATGTCCAAGTATGGCCCCAAGCATTGGGCAGCGGTCAAGAGGGTGATGAGGTACCTTCAAGGCACACTTGGGCTGAAGTTGCAACTTGGAGGTGCCCATGTGACCTTGCATGGCTTTTGTGATGCGGATTGGGCCGGTGATGAAGGGGATAGGAGATCCACCACCGGCTACGTGTTTATGCTTGGATTGGGTGCCATTACATGGAATTCCAAGAGGCAGCCCACCATAGCTCTTTCTACAACGGAGGCGGAGTACATGGCCATGAGCCAATGCACGAAGGAGGCCATTTGGCTAAGGCAACTCTTGGCTGATGTTGGCCTTGTCCAAGAGGGGAGCACACAGATCTTGTGTGACAACCAAGGGGCCATTGCTTTGGCCAAGAATCCCACCCACCACTCTCGGACGAAGCACATTGATGCGCAACACCATTTCATTCGGGAACGAGTGGAGGATGAGGTGATTGAGCTCAAGTATGTGCCTACTCAAGCTATGGTTGCTGATGTGCTGACCAAGGCCCTTGGGAAGCCACAACACCACACCTTGATTGCAAAGATGGGCCTTGGAGCCTTTGACCACTCTCAAAGTGGGAGTGTTGAAGAACATGTACATATTAGTGTAGACCATGTACATTCAGCCCTAGGAGTAGCATTAGACACTTAGCTAGTCTTAGAGTTCATTGGGTATTGCTCATAGTCAAAGGCAGCCCATAGTGTTTAGTTATCCCACATGGTTTGTGGATAACTATGAAAGGCTTCTAGTATAAGATCAGCCCACTCATGGGTGTTTGTATCTTCCTACCATCTAAGTAAAGCCTTTCTTCCATTCACTACATTGTAATCTCAATACTCCCCAACCAAAGCTCCGATGCCAATCTGGATGCGACAACTTTGAACACCCTTTTGCCATATACTTGCAATTTTGAGCAAAAAGAACTGAAGCACAGAACGGGTGATACAGATGCTTATACAAGGCCACTACAGTATCATTTTGAAGAATGGGAATGAACACAAGCTGCATACTATGATTCCAATGAACTTGCTTGGATCCAAAAAGTCACATAACGGTGGAGGAGGATCCTTTGGACAGTCGAGGGAATACACCATGAGACGTGGCAAAAAATTCAAAGTACTCCTTCCTGCCTTTAATTGAAATTTCTCTGCCGCTAGGGCATCAAATTGCAACTCACTAGATTGCAAGCTTCGGATCAATGATGCCATCAAAGCTTCGGCTTCTTTGAGCTCTCTTCTTGCACCCTTCACCTTCACAAGCTCCTCATGTATCTGCTCTTGAATCCCTTTCATTTTTATCATTTCCTTGAATGCATCTTTGCCCTACTCTTGAAGTATCTCAATGAATGCCTTCTTCTGCAGCTCTTGCTTTTGCAAAGAGCCCATTCCCCATTTGGATTGCTTGAAATTCAGGGTGGCTACTTCAAGCCTCTGTACTGCCACTTTCTTTTATTCTTGAGTGTGTTGCTGCTCCAAGTGAATGGCCTCCATCAGCATCTCCACTTCTCTTAGCCGCTCCAAAACCACTGTCTTCTTCAACTCGCCACTACTCTGCCAAACGGCACCAAGGGCCTGCATATAAACCCCCAACGCCATCCCCGATTCTAGCCCCAAAACATCCCATTCACCAACATCTACACGCCGCAACTTACACGGCACACCTTGAACCCTCTCAAATGTGGAAACTTGCAGCCCTCGCTTTTTCCTGCTGCTCTCTATGGACGCTTTACTCCCACCCTTGGAATAAAATGTACACAACCGGTCTCTAGTTTTTGTCATGGATAAAATTTTATTGGATGTTAACACATACAATCCAATTACGCCTTCCAAGCAATGTATCTTTGATGTTGTTCCTATTCTTAGCTTTGTCCACTACTATTTGCTATAAAAATCCAAAAGATATTAGTATTGTTTGGCTAGTTTTTACTATGATTGATTAACAATCAAACTATAAGCTAGGATTAGTCTTCAATCAAATAAAGGAAATGGTATAATGTGTAGGGATTGTTTTACCCTTTCCAAAATGGTGAAGAAAGCTGAAATTGATCTAAATTGATCTAATGGCGGATGAAGTTAGGACAAATTAATCTCTTTTTTTCCTCTTTGGATGATTTTTGATAAGTTCTTATTATTACTAATGGAAGATAAATTCAAACTTACTTCTAGAATTAAATAGTTTCACCTTAGAGATGTCATTTCTATACTTGTTGTGGTAAGATAGAATTAGTTCTGACTTCCTTGATGAAAGTTAATTGACGGATGAATTTTGACCGTGTCGGTTCATCAAAATTCTTACGTAATCCTTTTTTATCCTAAGTTCTTAATTTTTGACTTCTTGGATAATTGTTTTTACTGGTGAATTTTGACTGTGTTGGTTCATCAAAATTCTCACGCAGTTTCTTTTCACTTGTTAGTTCTAAGATTAAATAATTTTACTATTAAGATTCAATTTTTATCTTAAAGATAAAATAAAAGTACTTTTGACTTCTTTGATAAAAGTTGTTTTACGGATGAATTTTGACTGTTATTTGGTTCATCAAAATTCTTCCGTAATTTTTTTTTTACTTGGAAATTCAAAAACTACTTCTACTTTTATTTTTTTGTTTTTACATTTATTCTAGATTCTAAAATTCCTTAAAGATTCTACTAGGTAATTTTCTATTTTTTCCTTTCTACTTTTATTACTACTTTTTATTCAAGATAAATGTTGGTAATTTCTGGTATGATAAAATATTTTAAAATTACATTAAATTCTTACTAACTTGGATTACTTTTCTATTTAAAATTTTAAAACTCCTTTTGGACAATTCTTTCTAAATTATTCTTAATTTCTACTTAAACTTAACTTTCTTGTATCATTTGGAATTTTTATCCTATTCCTAATTGCAAATGTTTCCTTGAAAGCTATTCAAATTTTCTATCTAATTCTAAGTTCCAATTCTTATTTTTTGTGATTCTTTATGTTCTAAATTGCATTTCCACTCTTTAATTTTACAACATTAATCCTACTTAACAATCCTAATTTATTTCACTAATTTGCACAATTAAATAATAAAAAATAAAAGAAAGGATTTTTAAGAACTTACTCCAAAAATCGCAGATTTGATGATGCCATCCTCGTTCCCCGTCATTATAATTTTGTTGTAGTCGAACATAGCGTCCATGTTGTCTTTTCTTTTCTTCAAGATGGAAAAAAATCAACTTCTTTCTTGTCTTTTTTCTTTTCTGCTTTCTTTATAATTTTTTCTTCTTTTGTGGTGTTTTGGAAACAAATCTAATCCTATCAAATCTAATCTAAAAGGATTTCTGCTAATGGCTCAAAAGTCAACCAAACTTAAAAATAAACTTGTCAAGGTTTTTCTACTAATACTAATTTGAGAACTTCTCCCAAAATCAAACTATTCTTTATTCTGTTTTTTCTCCTTCTTTTTCTTCTAATCTAATTAAAACGATGGCTTAAAAGTCAACTATTTTTTGCAAGTGGAAATTTTGGAGCAACTAAACTCTATAACTACAATTATCTCTCAATTTTGTGTTTAGTTTCCTTCCAACAATTTCGGAATTGAGAGTTTGCAATTTATTAGCCAGATCAGTTCAAGCTTGAGTTTGAGGTTTTTGAGCATCCAAGACATACATGATCTTGATACAGAGTTTAAGGGCCTCTTCACACTATGACTGTCCAAGTCGAGAGGCCGTGGGACTTTGCAATATGATTGGTGGAACCGATGGACCTTGCAATATGATTGGTGGAAACGACGGCCTCTCGACTTGGACAGCCATAGTGTGAAGAGGCCCTAAATGTGACCTCAAATTAGTGAGGCGAGTACTGGACACACTAGGCAGGTTGAAAGTCAACCCAATTGACTTGGGGGGCCTTGTGATCTGGTCTTCTTGAGAAGTCGAGTACTCACTGGAGCCCTGGTTGGAAACTTGGAATTGTTGAAGCTCTGTTTGGAGTTCTGGTTCTAACTGCTTGGAATTTTCTAACTTTGATTTGATTGGGAGGTTTTCAAATCTGAAATTTAGTACTAATCTCTCTGAGAAACTAAATCCTATCCTACCAATCTTCCAGAATTGTTCAGTATTCCTCTAGGATTTTCTACCAACAATTGGCTAAAACTATCTCAAATATTTCCCTCCATAGTCTGGACCAGCAGAGTCTAAGCTTGATGTTCCAGAAATTAAAAAAAAGCCAAAAAGGGGCCCTCGGGCATCAATGCATCATCCCTGTGATTTTGGTCTTTTTGTAAGTGATGTATGGTTTGGAACTGGATGTGTCCAATTAAGCAAGCAACCGGACAGTCCAACGACCTGCCTATGGGCTTCTGACCTGCCGCTGCGGCTTCGGACCTGCTCTACGGGCTCTGACCTGCAGTTGCGGCTTCCAACCTATCCTATGGGCTTCCGACCTGCTCAGTCGGGTTGGTCTTTTGGCTGGTCCAGCAGTTTGAAAAATTGTTTTTTTCCTTCCAAATTCTGGTCATTGCTTGCCAATTTGGATCTCCTTCTGGGGACCCCTTTGTGAGTGTTTTGAATCCCACCTTAGATTCTAACATGCACAACCAGGTTCTATGAGTAAATCTAAGTCTATGGGTGATTGGCTGTAGTAAAGGAGCTGCCTTCCAAGCAATGGAGCTTTTTTACCACAAACGTGAGTAACTAAGTAGAAGTTGAGGGAGGATTAATTTAATTCTAAGGGTTTTTTCCTATTTTGAAGTCCTATCTTATCCTAAGCGTTCAATTGTCGATTAATTAAGTTAATTTGATGTGAGTTCGAATCTAAAGTATGTTTTGTTGTAATTCTAACATTATTTTTCTTATCAAATCTACTATTTCTTAATTTTTCCCTGTTGATCAACCTCTATCTAGTTTCTACAAATATTCTTCTACTTTGATTAAAGAATTAAGGATTGGTTTAAATTTGCAAAATCTTTGGTGAATTTTGACCGATTCAGCGGTTCATCAAAATTTACCCTAAATTTTATTTTTTCCTAATGGTTTTACCTTCTTTTACTAAATTATCTAACTTCCTATTAAGATTTTCTACCTTGGTAAATTATGAATTTTAGTTTGTAAGGTTCTACATAAATTTTGACCGACTATCAGTTCATCTAAATTTACCTTGAGTTTTTACTCCTCTTGGTAAATTATTTTGACTTCCTTTCCAAATTTTCTACCTTCGTTAAAAATTCAATTACTTAAAGCTAAAAAGTTTTAGTAAATTTTGACCGATTAACGGTTCCTCAAAATTTACTCTAACTTTTACCTAGTCTCGAGATAAATCTAAAGTACTAATTACTTTTGACTTTTTCCCTACTAATCCTCTCCGGTAATTTCTAGGTTAATTTATCAATCAATTTTACAACAGTTGTGATAAAATTCCGATAGTTGATTCTTTTTCGACTTCTACTAAGTTGGTTAAATTAATTTGACGTGGTGGTTAATTTCTATCGTGGAAGTTAAAACCAAGGTTAATGTTTTTTACCCAAAGTAAAGGTTGTTTAGGTGAATTTAGATTTCACCTAATTCTTATTTACTTTGGACGGAAAAAACTTACTTGGATTTAATTCTTTGTAGGATTCTACTTTAAATCTCTAAGGTTGTAATTTCCTTCTCAATTTCCTACTCTAATTTAGATCCTAAAATACCTTTAGAATATTCTTTTGGATGATTTTCTAATTTTTTCATTCGTTTCTTACGTCAACTTCATTCTCTCACTACTTTCTCCATTTTTATTGGATTTCTATATTTAATGTCTTTTCGGAAAGCTAGGAGAATTCTCTATTTAATTTTAAATTCTAATTTCACTAATTAAATCCTCCTAAGGTCTGATTCTATGTCCTAAATTCGGCTCTAGGTTTTTAAAGCAAATCTAACTTAATTAAAATCTAAAACCCACTTAGAGAGTGAGAATTAAAAACGCACCTTGGAATCATCGATGGTCTCATGCTCCATCTGGATCGTGAAGTCCATGCCTTGTTGATGCGCTCCCTCCACTTCTGCGTATGTTTGATTCTTTATATTTGGAAAGAATGGTCGGTCAGTCCTTTTCCTTTCCTTGTTCCAATTGTAATTGGTTAATTCTCCTTGTTACCTTGATGTTGTTTTTCCCTACTAATTTTGTTCCAAGATGTTCTAATTTCTTCTAATTAAAAGTCTATGATAGTGGTTTGTTTTTTGTTTTTTCTAATCTTGTTAATTTTAGTCTATTATTTTCTATCCTAATACTAAGTAGGTTGTATGTTTATGGTTTCAAATATTCCTTTGTCTAGGACTTTAATTTTGTCTAAGGCAAATACTAACAATTCTAACTTCTGAATGATCTGAGATATTTTGTAAGTTAAATTTTAGCAACTAAAGTGATTCTAAATTTTTCTATGGTCTAAATAATTCTAGAAATATTTTTAATTGCCCCTTATCTTTTCTTATGGTGATAGCTTTTCTTTCCACCAAAGTCTTTCTTTTTTCAAAGGCAAATCTTTGAAAGAAATCTAATATTCTCGAATGTTGCTAATTTATCCGTGAAGCCAACTAAGCAAATGCAAATTTTAGCTAAATTCTAGAATCTCGTAAAGTCTTCTTTCACTCCTTTCTAAGGTCCTTCCTTCTTGTCTTTTAAGGTTGTATTTTCAAAGGCAAATCTTTTAAAATCTAGCCTTTTTAAACTTGATCTAATCTAATTGTAGGTCAAATTCAAGCCACTAAGGTTTCCTTAACTTTTTCCCAATTTAACTAATTCTAGAACTAATCTAAGTCAATTGATTCTTTATTTTGTTTTTTATGTATTGACTTTGAAATCTATACTAAATTATGTCAAAATCCTTGGGTTTAATTTCAAAGAGTATACCTTGACTTTTTTGTCCGCCTTCTCTTTCCTCCTATACTGATATGAATTCCAAGTTATAGTTGCATTTGAATTCTTTCGTTCCAGTTGATTCTGGTAGTCATTGTACTGGACCGGTTCTGATGGGTCCGAGTTTTACTACTTTACTTCTGTCCTCACTAAGTGGCCCTCGAAGGGATTGATTTGGCTCTGGGGTTTGGTGTAGGCCCTTGTTTTCTCTTAACTGGGATCTGAGTTTACTAATTGGGAATTTGATTCACTAATGTGCCTCAATTTTGATGCTTTAACTATTGGCTTTGCTAATTGGGCCTTGGATGAACTGATTTGGCTCTAGGGTACGGTCTAGGCACCTGGTTTTACTAGTTAAAAATCTGAAGTTACTAATGGGCTTCTGATGTTGCTTATATCGATTTTAAGTTCACTAATCAACCTTGATTTTTGAACGGGAACTCTGATTTTCAACTTGGTTATCCTAAGGTCACTAACTTGTACTTTGATTGCTAATTGGTGACTCCAAAATCACTAACTAAACTCTAATTTCTAGCTTGGGACGCTGAGATTACTAATCAGGTTTTGATCTTTGAACTGGTCTTGATGACTAGTCTTGATGGCTGGTCTTGATGACTGGTCAGTATCGGTGGGCTGGTTTCTTCTCCTGACTGGTTCTCTCCGGCCTCTGGTTGTTTACTGTAACTCTATATTTATCAATTCAGAACCTTGGCTATTGTTTTGCCACTAAATGGGGTCCCTCAGGGGACCCTTTTAACCAAAACTAACTTGGAAATTTCTAAAGCTTGAGGCCGTATTCTAAAGGAAAACTAACACACTCTTTTTATGGTTTTTTGGGAACTTCTAAAATTTCTCTCAAGGGCGAAGCTTTGCCGTCTTGGAGGGTACTTCCTCCACAGGTTGACAAAAACTACTTTAAATTTAAAATATTAGTGACTAAAAATTGTAACTAAGGGCAAAGCTTCGCCGTATTGGGGGGTATGGCCCCAAATTTCGGACAAAATACCACTTAGCGGTTAGTATGAGGGTTGGATCTCATCCAACTCACTCTAAAATATTATAACCGACTCTTGGACCACTACTTCCAACGTCTAGGCTTCAGGGGGAATTTGCAACACTCAAAAGGTGTGAAATTCCTCACCAAAAAAGCTCGATAGGAAGTTGGTTAGTAGACAACGGACTCAAAACACAAATCCAAGGGTTCCAACTACCGGCTGCGCCAAGATCTGGTTGGAATATCCCTGGCGTTAGTACAAAAACCAAAGCAAAGAAAGAAAACACAAAATATGCGTTAGCAGTGATTCAAAGGGACCCCAACGTCCTTTGAATGGCACCAAAAATCAAACAAAGAATGGAATTCAAGACTCTAATGCAATAAAAGCAAGGTTTTGGGTTTTAGACTAAAAACTTAACAATTGCCAACGATTTTGGCAGAATAACAAAGCGAGAATCTAGAGCCTTGTGTCGGCTCAATTAACATAAAATGAAGAAAAGGGGTGCAAAAGGAGTCGGTGGAAGCCCTTTTATACTTTTCTAGGGCTCCCATTAACCTCTTTTTACTCTAAATAATATCTACGTAAACTAAAATAATATCTAAGTAAATTAAAATGACTAACTATTACGCCTAATTCTATCCTATAGCTAAATGGGCTATATCTTTTGGAGAAAAGCTCCAAATAGAAAACGGTCTGCGGCGTTGGCTCCAGAAGACCCTTTTTAGTTTAGAGGATCTCTAACCCCTTACTCCTAAGTCGATTTTCTTCATAAAAGATAGGGTTTTCCAACCTAGTGAAAAAGGTGGAAAATCCAACTTTTGGAGTTTATAACTTTTGCTAATTCTAACTAGCCAGGGTTGCCCGGAAGGTCCAAGAATGTCAAAAAAGAGTTGTTGTTGACTTAATTCGGACTTTGTCAGCTCGTGATTTGCCGGTCCATCCACGGAATGTTCTGGAATTCCGTTAAATTCCGGTAAATTCTGTTAGCGCCGCCGGTTTGGGTAGTTACCGATGTCGGAATGTCGTAAAACTTGATTAGGCTCTTATTCAAACTAAAATACACTATCCTGATTTTTAGTAGGATTTTACCATTACTAGATTAATTTCTATAAATTTCTTAATCCGTGATAATTTTGGTTGACTTCTTAGGGAGTCATCTTCTGCAATTTGGAAAATTACGAAATAATTTGGGTAGCTTCTAGGAAGTTTCCAAACCCTTTTTGCAAAATTCCAACCCAAACTGGTACTTGTTCAAAGAGAAATAAATTCCTACCTCCTGATTTCAATTCCTTTACAAAGGAATCTTCCTTGTATGAGGGAATCTTGGCAATCCGTCTTTGCCATTACGCTCCTGGCATGTTTCTAAGTCAGAAACACCTCTCTCCATGTCGCGCTCGCCTCCTCGTCATTTTCTATGAATTTTGGCTTAAAAAGTCCTACGGGGCAACTATTTACCAATATTTTCTTTCAAGCTCGGTTTTCACCCAAACTCCTCTCGTGGGCTTTCTAAGTTACTGGTAAACTATAATGACCTACATTTACTATTTTTATCCAATTCACTATTTGTATGCATCTTTGTGGTAAAAACTCTTTGTAAATTCTATCAGTATTCTAATATTTGGGTGTAGGTTGGAATTAGAACTCTCCCAATTCCTATTTGGGCTCTCATTTACCCATTTCTACTGCTAGAACTTAAGAAAGAGCACATATTCGAATGGTTTTGATGCTTTTGGGATTTTCATCTCAACAAGTATCATTTTATCTCAATTATTCACAAAGTAGTGTAATTAGTCAACTTGATAACAATTTACTCATTAAAATGAGTAAAAAGCAAAAAAATTTAGACTCTGAGTTCCAGGTGACAACCTTGGGACTCACACCCTTTAATAAAAATTAATTGAAAAAACAAACTATTAGTGCAAGCAAAGCTTTGCTATATCGGGGGGTTAGCCTCAAATTGCAAGACAAGAATGCTTCTAAAGTATTAAAAAAAAACTTGACAAAGGCAAAGCTTCACCGTACCGGGAGGTTAGTCCCAAAATTCTAGTACTATAAAAATACTTAGTTGAACAAAACTCGAAATTTTGACGATAGCTTCGTCGTATTAGAAGATTTAACCTCAAAATTCGAGCAAATTCAAACAAGGGATTTGTTAGTACTTAGCGGCAAGAACTTGGTTCCAACCCAAGCTTCTCTAAAACAAATAACGACACTCCTAAGGACCACGTTTTCAAACATCAAGGCTCTAGGGGGATGTTCTATGACATGAAATCAAGATATCCCACTCAAGAAGCTTGGTTTGAAGGGGTTAGAAACCACAATCTTTTAAAACATCAACAAGGCACACGACAAATGAGTATTTCAAATCAACGCACCCTAAGCAAGCGTTTCAAAGGACCCCAACATCTTCAAAAGATGCTTTAAAAATACAAGAATTGTTGACAGTAAGCAAGCAAGAGATCAAATTGCAAAGGACAAGAAGTTTTGGCAAAGATATCAAATTTCAATAATGTGGCTGCGTTTGGCCGGAGTTTAACAAAATGAAAAAGGGGTGCAAAGAGAGGGGAGGAAAGGGCCTTATATACTCACTCAAGGCCCTCAACTTCCTCCCAATCACCTACTTCTACTCCTAGGTAAATTCAAATCAGCTTCATTAAAATTATACACTATTGTTGTGATCCCTTTAACTTTTGGAGAATTGCTCCAAACTCTAAACCAGTTGTGCCATTGTCTTTAGAAGATCCAAATTAGTTTAAAGGTCCCCCTACCCCATATTTCCAAGCCATTTTGTACATAAAAACCAATGTTTAGCGTATCAATAAAAAGGGTAAAAACTCAATTGTTGGAGATAATTTTGTTTTCAAGTTTTCACTAGCCTAGGTTGTTGATAAGGTCCAAGATAGTAAGAAAAGAGTCCAAGTTGACTCCAATCGGACCTTGTGAGCTCCTGGTGTGCCGGTCAACGCAACGAATGTTTTCAAATTCATTAAAAATCCGTTAACGCCACCGGTTCTGGTACTTGTCAGGGTCAGAATGTAATGTAAATTGGTCGGGCACTTTATTAGCACTAAAAATTCTATCCTAATTTTTAGTGGGATTTTATCACCACTTTGGGATTTTCTAGAAATTTCCCAGTGCGTAAAAATACGGTTGACTTCCCAAAGAGTCATTTCCGCAATTTGGAAAATTATGAAACTTTTTGGCTAACCTCTAGGAAGTTCCCGAGTGCCATGTGTAAGCTTACATCTTTCTTTGCACTGATCAAAGGAGTGTCTAATTTAATACCTTCCAGTTTAATTTCCACTCGGGGGGGGGGGGGGGGGGGAGGGGGAATCACTCTTGGTCTAGGGAATCTAGCAATCAACCTTCATTGTTATGCTCTTAGCATGTTTTTTGGTTTGAATCGCCATTCTTTGCTCGTGGATTGCTCATAATCATGGTCTATGGTTTTACCTGCATTGTCACATGATTTCTATTTTTATCTTCTATTTTTTATCCTAAGTATTTCATATGCCCTTCAAAAGTCTGTTTCTTAGTGGTTCTACGGTTTGGCCATTAGGGCTTCAATACTATCTGAACCCTCAAATGTTCTCTCAAACGCCTAAGTAGACCTAATATTAGCTCATAGAAGTATTTAGAGTATTTTTGGGCTTCTTGGTCAAATTATATTGCATTCGTAAGGATTTCTTCCAAAGGTCATGTGAATATACTTATATTATCTTTTTAATCCTAGTTAACCGTAAATATGAGCAAAAAGCGAAAAAAAGAAAATTCTGAGGTTCAAGTGCTAATTTGAAGGCTTACACTCCCCCCCCCCCTCCGTCTTCACCTACAGACCAGGCTCTAGCTTCACTTCGACACCAGGCTCCAGCTTCATGCCTTGCTATTCTTTCCCTCAGACGTCCACGCTCTTTGTAGCGGATACTACTTTCTTCAATTCTTCTGATCTAACAAGTACCTACTTTGCTGCAGTTTGTTGGTCTCCCCCCCCAAATGCACACCAATTCACCTTGCCGCTACCTTCTTTGTACTCAAGAGCTACCCCTTCAGCAAAGCAAATTGTAACAAGATTAGGTATTTTTTCCTCTCTGTGCTGGTAGAAGATGGGGTGCAAAAACTTCACCCTATCCACAACGTCCTCTACAGTGCATCCACCCCAAGCATACCCGGCCCGCCTTTGCTCACCGTATGGTTTGCCAATCAATTTCCTCAACGACTCAGGAGACACATTATTCTTGCGGAAGTGGTGGGGATTGTTGCTAGTGTCTGTGAGTCCAAACTTGGTCTTGAAGTCTTTCTTCTTCAATTCTTGAGGGGTCTTCCTCAATCTCAAAATTTCGTCCTCAACATCTTCAATGCAAGTGAAGGCTCTCTGCAACCTGAGGTTGCCTTTCTCCTTCGTCTTTGCGGCAGGTTTGGGAGCATGCCTCAAAAACCTTGAGATCTTCCTCGTCATTCTTGTGGCACCCGATCTCCCTTTGGTCAATTTAGAAATCTTGGGTGCCACCTCCCCTGCCTCCCCCCCCCCTCCCCACTGCCTCCTTCGATTTCAAATCTTGTGATATCACCTTCTTTGTTGTCGACCTCCCAGCCTCCTCCTTATCAAGGGCAACAGACTTATCCCTCTCTCGCAAGCGCAGCATTTTTGCACTCACAAAGGACACGCACTGCCACCACTAATCCTCCATGCTCACTACGCACTCACTAAACCTATTTGTTTTCCACCGTAGCTGCGCAATCATGTACATACCGTGAGTCCTCTCATCTCTCGGCATTGCTTCCCTAAACCCAAGACATTAACACGGATTCTCTCCCACGACTTGCACAAGAACAATCTTCAATTTATGCACAAAAACTACCTAAACGAGCACTCCAACATTGCCTGCACACGTAAATACTCTGCAAAGACAACTAAAGGGACAATCAAACTCTTATTGCTAAGCCTGCAGCACAATTGCGCGACAAAGCCAAGAAACAAAAGCGGAGCAATTGAGATACAAACAGAAAGAGCGCCAAACCTAAGCCCTCTCCAAACAAGAGAAACAACGGCAACCGGTGGTCACCAGTTACCAATGATGTGCCCCACAATGGCAACTGGTAGACACCAGTCACCCTATAGTTAGCTCAAATTTTTGTTTTTTTACAATTTGTCTTATTTAGGAATTAATGAGGCAAGTAGACTAGTTTTCACATTGCACCGGTGATAGAGGCTAATTGTCAAGTAAGATCCTAACTTGTGTCCGAACTAGCTTGAATTCACCAGATTTGAACAGGGACAAATCGTTTGAGACCTCTTCAGAACAATTGGTCGTCTTGCTACTCCGTATATAGGTAGTCAAATGGTCCATCTTCCCCCCCCCCCCCCCCACCCCCCCCCCCCCCCCCCCTCTCTCAGTTATCTTATTGGTGTTATCAAATTGTCTTGTTGTTTTCTATATGTAATGAACTCTTTCAAGTTTAATATAATATTGTCTTTATGAACAATTTGTCTTGTGTATCATTGCTTCTTCAAATTGTATTTGATCTAGTAATTGGATGTTCAGTTGTTGTGTTGGATATGTGTATGAAGAATTGTTTGTGAGTATTGTGTTAAGTATAATTGTGATAGCAAATTGACTGGGTGTTATATTTCTATTTGTTTTAGTATGGTGAGAAGACAAATTGACTGTGTCATTAAATTCTTGTAAATTGGAACTGTGATTGTTAGTAACAAGGTTGGAAGTTCTTTGTGATGATTAATTGAGTTATTAGTTGTGAGGTAATTGTCGATGGAATTCTTGTGTAAAATGTATTGTGTGGTTCTTGAGCAAATTGTCTGTCTGAGACTTGTTGAACGATGGAACTGAAGCACTCTGAAAAAGCTGGGACCTTGCAAAGAGTGATGCAGGAATCAAATTGCCAAGCAACTTGACTTCCATTGACAAGTTGTTTAATTAATTGTCAATATCTGTGAACCGTGGGTGGTTTGAGAATAATCGGTCAAGTGTACTGAGCAAATTGTCTAGTGCGCAAGGATGTCTATATGTGAATGTTAAACTATACTAATGTTCTGTGATCATGATTCATTAATGTGGTGTGGCTATGGTTAAATGGTGAGCACAATTGTGGGAGAAGAATGATGATGCTCGTTGGACTAATTGCTTCTCTTTTTGAACAAGCTGTGTTTTAGGCAATTTGATTTTGGTTGTTTGATTATGTAATTGGTCTTCAGTTGATGTTATTGTGGTTGGTGGAAATTTGATGTCTATTGTGTGTGTGTGGTTGCTTGTTGATTTGTCTACTTAAATGGAGCCTTATTCATATTAAAAATGTGTTAGCAATTTGTAAGTTGGATTCCTGGAAGCAGTCTAATTGTCTTTTTGAGAGTTCAGGTTGGTATTGAAGTTTTCTTTGGATCGGCAATAGTATGAAACCAATTGTCAATTGGTACAGATGAACCTGTAAATGATAAACTAATTGTTTGGTATTATTGACTGAGTAGATGTAGAATACTGGTATAGACAATTTGACTGATCAATTAATATAGTATTGTCCTGAGGTATAGGACAAGAACTTTGACAAATTGTCTGTAAATAAGCTAGAGTGATTTTAGTGAACCAAAGCAATGCTAATGATAGAAAACAGACAAATTGATTAAATACATATTTTGAATAGTAGGCAATTGAAGTACTATTAACCAAGAGTTTGAAGGAATTTCTGTGGTTTTGTATTCTGACATATTGATTGAAGATTGTGCAGTTCAACACATGAATGGAGATGCAATACACACTCATACGCTGCATTTAGTTAGAGACAAATTGTTTTAGAATTGAGACTATTTTGCTACTCATCTAAATTAGTGATCAAGCTAATTAAGTAGAGACTGAGACAAATTGTCGAATATAAGAATTCATCAATAATTAAGGAATTGTGCAAAATACACACACACACATATATATATATATATATATATATATATATATATATATATATATATATATATATATATATATATATATATATATATATATATAAGTATGTATTATCAATTGATCTTTGCATTGTCTAGATGCTAGTACATGCATAAGACAAATTGCTAGTCAAACTTGACAAATTGCTAAATATCCCCTAGATAGGGACTAGGCAAGACTGGAACTGCACTCATGCGTCTATAGTATTATTAAGGACTGGTCACCAAATTTCAAACCTGGGAATAAGAATGTATAAAGAATGCCTTGGGTTTGTGATAAATTGTATTAAATTCCATTTAAATCTAAATTACATGTGACTTTAGTCACAATACGTTAGACGATTTGACTATTCCTAGATTTTGAACCCCTATACTATAGCTCTGGGTTTTTGCGGAATTGGAAAAACTTAGACTAAACACCCTAAGTCCAATACCTCCCAGACAAGTCAAAAACTATAGAAGTGACGTGTAACTTGATTTTAACTTTAAGCGCTTAAGGTTAAGAAAATAAGGAACAACTCAACTGAAATTAACATTTGAGGTGTCTAAACTTTGTCATATTTATCTCATAACTACTGTCTTAGGCAACAAGAACCACTATAAGGGTTTTCATGTGTACCAAGTGCCACATTGGGTATAGTGTGATGGAAAATAACTAATTGTTCAACTTGATTTTGTTAAAACTTTATTTTTAAATTTTAAAGTGTGAGTGCCAAAATCTTATTTTTAAATTTTAAAGTGTGAGTGTAAAAACCTATAGACTTATGTAGGATTGAAAAAATCAAGATGTTCTAGACATTTAAATTTTGGGTTCAACATTGTTGCAATAAATCACATCCACAAAATTAATCTGCAGTTGATTTTTTCAAATGGTGAGCAAACCAAAAGAAGGGGAGATTATTTGTTTGCTTTCAAAATTTATAATCTATAGTCTGAAAAATTGGATTTTGGATAACTGATCCCACATATTAACCTACATGTAAAATTCAAAGTCCTACTTAGATGTCTACAATCAATTAATTTGGTTATGACTTCCAATAGGAATTTTTAAGGAACTTAAGGAACTTCTTTTAAAATGCATTCGCTACCATTTTAAAAATGTATTGAGTTTAAAAAAAATATAAAATACAAATATAAAATTCTTTTAAAGTAGCCACATGTGGCCACATATTATAGTCATGGTATTTAAATACAAATATATATGATCCAAGTTTTTTCAATTCAAAATTAAATATCAATTTGTTTTTAAACTTTCATATTTGAACATTCTTGTCATAGTATTTCAACAACAATTGATTTAAATTGATCCCTGCGCTCTAAAGATCCTAAATACAATCCAAAATATTGAATGTAGACTTTAAGATGAACTAGCACTTGCAAAGATAAAAAGATTAATTTAGGAAATCCACCAAATTAAATTTCAACAAAAGGGGGGGGATCCCAGAGCCCAATACAACCTTCCCCACTCACTAATTAGTAATTGGGGCAGGCCCATTTGGTCTCTGGGGTTGTCTAATCAACCCCAATTAATCCTCTTTATAGGACCTTGGATGCCCTCACCAAACAATATGGGATAAAGGTTGCAACTTTCTAATCAAAGGCATGTCAAGCATGTCTAAAGTTGCTAGCCTAGAAGGAAATTTCTATTCCAGGAAGTTATAACCGAGTTAGTTTTTTCTTGTCTTTGTTATGTGACTTTTAGATTCTTTTCAATTCAATAATTTAATGAAATTTGAACATCATGAAGGCTTCTTCATGTCTTTAAAACAATAGAGGTTAAAAAAAATTAGTTGTTATGTTTGAGTAGATGCAATTTTAAATAAAAATAAAGAAATTTAAAAAAAAAAAATGGTGACTTACATTTCATTGGTCTTAAAACTTTTTATCTATGGATCAAAAATTGGGTTATGAGTGATCCCACATATTAACAAGGTTTGGACGTAGCCTTTTAAATTATTTATAATTATGCACATCTAAAATGTGGCAATTCATAGATCTTTGACATCATCAAATTATTCTAGATATATTTTAAGTCTAGATTACTTTATAAAAAACAATGGGGAGCAAATTAAACAAATGGAGAGCACATAAAAAAAGTGGAGAGCTAAGTTGTTTGCTTTTTAAATCTTTAAGCCACAAATTAAAATTGATCCCGTAACATGTATTAATAGGGTTTGGCCATGACCTACATTACTTAAATATGCACATGTAAAATGTGGCAATTCCACTACTAGAAAATTGGTGACCAAATCAACAAAAAATTAACAAAAAATTAACAAAAAATTGCTCTAATTTCTAACACTTTTTAGTAGTTTCGGTCAAGTTGATTTGGACAATATGTAACTAAAAATTGTTGAATTTTTGTTGATTTGGACAATATCTAACAAGAAACTGTTCAATATTTAATAAAAAGCTGCTAAATTATTGTCAACATGGACAATATCTAACAAAAAAGTGTTGATTACTTAACAAAAAATTGCTGAATTTTTTGTGGTTGTGGACAATACTGAAGAAGAAAATGTTCAACAATGTTTGTTGATTGGGCACTTGAATCATTACGGTTGTGGTCCTTCCCTCTGCAAGTGTGACAAGCTTCGAATGGCATATGATAATTTACATAACAATGGGAGAATTTCAACCACATGCACTTCACAGCACACTGAATTGCAATAAACCCTGCAGCTTCCACGAAAATAAATGAGCGAATAGTTTCTAAAAGTCTATTAATTTATTTCATCCTCCTCAAACATTTTCTTGATTTTCAACAAATACATTTGCTCGCTTGACAGCAAACGTTTGTCCAAATATCTATCTCTTAATCTCAGATTGAACTAAATCTTGGCCACAAATGTGTACTTTGAGTGTATAAAAAACAGGACGTACCAAAATAACAGACAAAATGAATGCACTATTAGATGTTGCACCCAATTCCTGATCCATGTCCACGACATAAACATGGTCAATTGTATGTCCAGCAAGCAATAATGTTCAACTAAGCTAAAACAAATTCATCATCACCTTCACACTGAAATTTTGGCAAAAAATTCATGCCAACAGTACAATATTATTTGAAGGATAACCACTGAAGGAAAAGTTGTACTTGTTCTTCAGACATATCTCTAGTGTCTAAGAAGTGGAAGTCAATAAGCTTTGCAATATTCTTCCCTATGTTTGCAGCCTGCTAGTTAACAACTCCAATCTTAGTAAAGATGTGTATTTAAGAGCTTCCATTAAGGTCAATTTTCATTAGGTACCTCGATGATGGTAAACCCATGTTCCATGGCACATGCATAAATAGCTGCAGACTTACCACACTATACTCCACACAGATTATATGGGAGAGCTCATATAAGCAGATATGCCTGATTCCAAGCACCAAAGATTACAGTGAAAACTTAAAATGGTAGATAAGTATTGTCAAACAAGTAAATTTGGTTGAGCAGAAAAAATGAAATAAAAGTAAGCCTAATGTAGAAACTGTTCTGTAGCTAGAATGGATAATTCACAAGATTAAAGAAAAGAATATACAAAAAACGGATTTAAAACTTCACTAGCACAATAGAAAAACAAACTTTCAGAGAGCTCACCCTAACTGGCCCTACGACAAGGAGACAATTATGCAAGTCATCATTGTCATCAGTTTCGGAAGGTGAATCCTCAAAATCACTATCAACATTGCTGGAGCTACTTTCGGCCTCTTCTCTGTTTGTCGATGTACATTTTTGTTAAAGAAATTTTTCTCCCCAAGGCCTCTTCTTTGTTTGTCAATGCACATTTTTGTTGAAGAATTTTTTCTCCCCAGTTTTGAAGCCATGAACTTGGGGTCTTGACACAATTGTTATTTCCACAAACCTATAAAGCCCATACAGTCAAATGTTTATATGACTCAAAAAGATAACTGCAAGACCATCTTAGTACTCCCAGCATGTACCGACAAAGGTAAATTAACAAACGTAGAATAAATACCTAGGCAAGTTGATGACTTGTCATTATGATAGATCCATCATTTAGATACCATAAATCCAAATCCTAATCAAGGGACCCATTGTAAATCTACATCTGGTCACCATCAACACTAACGCAAGAAACATATATTGAAACATTGATATAATGGCAAGAGATCCGTAACCTCTTCAGAGATTTGAAGTTGATATTGGTCGGTCCACAATGGATTCCTACTACCATTGACTTTCAATTGCGCTCTATCACGGGTTCTGATGCTGTATTTTGCTTCAAAGAATCCTTATGCACACCAGGATAGTAATAAGAGGAAAATTTGCAAACAAATAGGTGCTTCTTAGACCTCAATCTTGCACACGAAAACAAGCACTAAATATCAAGCAAAGATAACAGAAAATCTAGCTACACTATATGCTAGACTGGACATGATACCATAAGCTCCTTAGAAGTATATTTTTTGGCAGCTATTAAAGTCAATCAAAAAATATAAAGCGCAATAACTGGTGCCACATGATATGCATGTACACAATTGAGGCCAAAGGCAAGGTAACAACATCTGCAATGAAGAAGACAAGAAGGCTTATATTGAGGTGGTTAAGAACTCAAATACAAAAGGTTGAAAGAAAGACAATAGATAAGAGATGAAGCTCACTTTTTTGCTAGTTTTTGAGTCTCAATAGCAATAGACTCCACCTCTTCACCAAGCTACCTGTTTAAAGCCAAGAGGAGACAGCAACAGAGAATCTGCATTTGGATCACTCACATTCCAATGCAATGACGCAGAGAAATTATTATAAGTTGGCCCCACCCAAACAGCTGGGTCATGCCGCGACCGGTTCCGAGGAGCATTATTCCACCATTGGCTCGGTTACCGCCAAGGTTTGAGGTCGTTGGCTGATTGTTGGGAGAGAGATTATCTACAAGCATTGAGCAATAGGAGAAATAGGAAAGAAGAAGATGTCGCTATCTTTGGATACTAGTTGCACCAAGGGCGCCAGTCTCTTGACCTATGATTGCCACCGCACGGTCATCCACGAGGTGATACATCTTCGTCAAGAAGACCAGGATCTTACCTTGGTTGTAGTGCACGGTGCACATTGAATGATGGAAGCAAAGTCCGGTTTGGTGGCTTTCCACCCCAAAAATAGAACGGCCTAGGGTGTAGTACGTACATTAATGCTCTCAACGGATTGCGAGTTTGATGTGTAGCGGTAGTGGAACAATTGTTTGACAAATAGGAAGTTGAATACCAATTTGTGTGTCGTTGTGGTTGTCTTCATCACGTTCTTAGCACATATGCATACACACATCAGTTGGAGACAGGCTAGGGCTCTCATTTAGGGTTGCAACGCAAAGTGCGCACCAAAGGGAGATGCTGCTGAAGCTTGGCATCAGAGACACATCGTTACGGACCGGTGGTGAATGTGTTGACGGGTTCTGTAAGTGAAGCTTCCTTGTGCCGATTCTCTTTGAGACGTTGAAGTACCGTGTACCTTCCTGCTCACCCTGTGGCAGCATAAAAACAACATGTTCAAAAGGAAAAAAAAAAGAACTCCAGAGACTCCAGTAGTAGTGGTCAGGTATCCAACAACAAGACAAACTCTACTTCCTGACATTTGTCATCATTCCAGGAATTCTTTACTGAAGAGATCAGGGTGAGTCCACTATAAAAGCACCAATCTTTCCTATTCAGTAGTTCCCACAGTTGTTTGACATCAAAGAAATTTCAGTGAGCATATCTCACATGATCCAAGCAGCAGAGCACAACAAATAGTACGCAACAATTCTACAAATCAACTTCTGCAATCTTAGGCATGCTAAACGTTTGAATGTTTTTCTAGATCCAGAAAAAGCTACGTTAGCAGCATCCATCTGCTTGAAAGAGGAAGATCAACAGATTTCATGGTAAGTCCTCTTCAAAATGAACCGATTTTGATGTTTCTGCAAGCATAAACTCTTCAATCTTGGTGAAAGCACGATCGTCTGCCATTGATTACCACTTCAAAAATTTCAACTGTTACTAGCTGTGGCGCACACCAAGTTCACAAGGCTAATCAATTCCTGACTATTGATCTCCACTGAGTCCTTTTAACTTGAGCAAATCTACTTCATGCATGCTATAAAACATACATCAACAAGCTCACACCTGTGGCTCACCCTAAATATTATGTGCAAAGATTCAATTCAATCAATTGGATCTGAAATTAAGACCAATATTTTTTTCTTGTAGGAGGTTCCAACTAAATTTTGGAAGAAATGCAGGCTACTTCAGTTTGTTGACTGATATAAACGTCCGCCAACAAACGGCAAGCGATTGCTACAATTGGAAGATTGAAAATGGGTAATCCTTTTTTAGAAGTCCAATGTTCATAGCTTACCAACTAGTTATCAATTGCACGATTTGACACAAAAATGAGCAAGAAATATCACAGAAACAATGGCTCGTTGACTGCTCTTGATCATTATTGTTGATTCTTCTTTATCAATTATCATCATCGTTGCGCACCTTCAAATGCTTGCCGTGACCTTAATACTTCGTGCTAGAATAATTAAAATAGCTGCATTGTCAGTATCTTTCCAGCAAGGTTGAAAATTATTTTCAAATAATTAGATTGAAAATTATTTTCAAATAATTAGATTGAAAATTATTTTCAAATAATTAGGTTGAAAATTGAGCATGAAATCTCAATTTGAAATTTGGAATGCAACCATTTGTTACATCACACAGGTCCTATCATACCAAGCATCACAATAGGGATTGGTGGTCAAACCTGAGGGATAATCATACGGAGTGACCATTGTGATTGGCTGATTTGCCTAATCTTTGGCCTCGTGGTGCCGCAAAATCAAGCGCTTCCACAACGACTTCAATTTGGGACCCCTATGCACTGTGCTCTCAGATAAGTTGCTCATGGAACTAGTTTCCTTTACAAATCTCACCACCTTGTTGCAAAGAGTCCTCAAAGTTCTTGAATTTTTCAACATTGTTGCTTACGCTCTGATCCCCAATGGTTGAAAACACGTAGTTTTCTGTACCTGCAAATATAAAGGAAATTTTCAAAAAGAGTCGCTCACATATCCAAGGTGACCTTATCCTAAATCCTAAACCTTAAAATCTTGAATGTTCTACGATCATGACAGATTAGCTAATGGTGCTTTTAGAATCTAAAGCTCCTGATGATCGAAGCTTGCTAAGAAGCACCACTAATCATCAATAGCACAGAAGCAGCACTGATCATCCTCTCGAATTCACAGCGCAGAAACTCAATCCTAATTTACTACCTCAAATTTTCAATAATCTAATCTTCAATTGCTCTTTACTTCTGAGCCTCACTACTTACCAAAACTAGAAAATAACAATTCAATCAGACGCAAATCATGTTTGACACCAAATCCGGATAGCCTCTGCTTTGAAACCCGCATTACGTGTGCTCCAAGCACTAGCACATAGATTGCCTGGACTTGCACAAGGCGTTCCATTCAGCCCTAGCCTTGAAACCTTGTTGGACATCTTCTCAAGCTTGGACACAGCAACTTCAGTTTCGGACCAAGTGACATTCTTTTTAGGCTTTCCTATCTTGTAAATGACTACCTTGAAAGGCATATAGCAGATTGCCTTATTGCCAGTGAAGGCCTTGAAAGGAACACATCTTCAACTTCGCTTCTAGATGTCAAAGAGGGGTCAGAATCGTCTATAGTGTTGTTTTCATCTTCACTACTTTTTCTCCTAACCTTGTATTTGCAGCTTTACAAGTGCGGCGTTCTTCATAAGCACCTCCTGTAGAAAGATATCGTAAGAAAGCACGATTCAGCCTACAATTGCACACTACAGTTTGCAAAAAAATTGTGGCCCAGAATTTCTTTCTATAGATAATTTATGCAATTTATTGAAGTGCAAGGAAATTTGTGAGAGAAAAAAGATTGCCACAACAAGTGTAAACCCATTTCCTAAACTTTTGATTAAGATGGTGCACATTTGGCAGGAGGAGGGGAAGGTTTAAGAAACCCACCAGACAAATACTGATGCCAAGCACCAGTGTCCCTACTCCTAGCTACAAAATTCACCAAAACCACAATGATTCATTCAAGACTTGGAATAGAATCAAAATACATAGTTATGACAACAACATGATAGTAAATTGTGTATTCCTACTTAGACTTTTCCTGCATGAATTCAACTGTTTTGGGTTTGCAAAGAGAGTGTGATGATCGAAATTGGAGAGAAATATTCAGATGGGAGAAGTGTGTTGCACATACAATTCTGAGATTAAGGATTGCGGCTTAGCTGCTCAAGAAGAATGATGCCATAGCTGTAGACGTCTCCACGCGTGGCAAAGCGCCAGCAATGGCCATACTCTGGCAGAATTACTTGAATGTGCCCGCGATGTTGGTGATCACATGCGAGTTGTAGGCACTGATCAGCCACGCTAGTCCGAAATCTGCCCCTCGTGGCTCAAAGTCGACGTCCAAGAGAATATTACTCACTTTGATGTTGCGGTGGATGATGTGCGAGATGAAGCCATGATGGAGGAAACACAACCCTAGTGCGGATCTCAACGCAATGCGGAAATGTTTCGGCCAGTCAAAAGCCTCTAGCGTGTCCGCACGATTGCGAAGCCACAAATTGGGGTTGCCGTTCATCATGTAATCGCACACCAAAAGCTTCTCCTTGCCAAAGGAGCAGTAACCTCACAATGGCACAAGATAGTGGTGCTTCACCTCCCCAAGGATTTCCATCTTGGCAAGAAACTCACGGTTTGGCCACGATGCAACCATCTAGCAAATGCACCTTGTACACCGTCCCCAACGCGCCGTCGCCGGTGATTTTTGTCTTAAGATCCGTTTGTGGTACAAAGCACATCCACGAGCGTCAGAGCGTGAGACAAAGCAAGGGCTACTTGAACATGGCGACGTTGATGCTCAGAATCTCCTTCATCTTGTCCAAACTCAAGCTGTATGGATAGAAGCCGATGTTCATATTCAACTTTTCTTTCTCCAAATCCTTTGCTTCAACCTTTAGTTTCAGCTGGCGCAATTGCAACGCGTCAAATATTACGCCTCAAAACACAATGAAGCTCCCAAGAGAGATTTTGAGGATGGCACCTATGCTCAACCCTAATCCGAGAGCGCCAAATATTATGCTAAAAACCACAATGAAGCTCTCTCAAGAGATTTTGAGGATGGCACCCATGCTCAAGCCTAACCCAGGGGGGCCGTGGTGACCGAGATACAATACCATAATCAACAAAAAAGAGATAGGGTTCTAAGCAAATTTGACAGAAATCGTGATAAAGTGTTGAAATGGTTGTTGCAGTGCCCAAATCAACAAAAAAGTGTTGAAATTTTGTTGATTTGGACGACATTTTCTAATAGTGTTCATAGATCTTTGACATCAACAAATTAATCTAGATATATTTTAAGTCTAGACTCCTTTATAAAAAAAATCGGGAGCTTAGAATTTGTTTTCTTTTATAATCTTTAATCTATAGATCAAAAATTGGATTCAAGATATTTGACCCCAAACACATAAATTACCCTAAATTATGCCTACATATAAAATGTGGCAATAGATCATATGGATCCACCAAATTAATCTATGTTCAAGTTGATTCCTTTATAAAAAAAATGGGGAGCAAATAAAAAAATTGGGACTTAAGTTGTAACTTGCGTTTTAAATCTTTCAGTTCTTATGGATTAGAAATTGGATTCAAGATTGATCCCACGTATTAATAGGGTTTGGCCATAACCTACATTACTTATGCACATATAAAATGTGGGAATAGATCTATCACATCCACCAAATTAATCTATATTCAAGTCTAGATTCCTTTTTAAAGAAAAATGGAGAGCAAATCAAAAAAATGGGGAGCTAATTTCTTTGTTTTTTAAATCTTTAATCTATGCCAAAAAAAATATTGGATTCAAGATTGAAACCACATATGAGTAGAGTTTGACCATTAATTAAAATTTGTATGCACATATAAAATCTCAATTGTCATGGGATATTCAAAGGTTTCTAATCTACATTGTTATTTATGGAGCTTTTATTGACTGTTCTGAGAAATTAGTATAGATTCATTTTATGAATTAACCTTTTCATTTTTCTCTAACTCTTTTTTTCATATTTGTCTCAATACATAAAGATAAACAAAATCTAATCGGTTAACAAGGCAAATTAGCCATTTTGCCTTAGTTCATTTTTAAGAGAGGGTTGTGCCACGCGGCAATTTTTATATTCAATTTGTTAACAAGCAAATTAGCCATTTTGCCTTAGCTGATTTTCAAGAGAGGATTGTGCCATGCAGCCTTTTTTATATTCAATCTGTTAACAAGGCAAATTAGCCATTTTGCCTTATTTCATTTTTAAGAGAGGGTTGTGCCACAAGGCAATTTTTATATCAATCTGTTAACAAGACAAATTAGCCGTTTTGCCTTAGCTGATTTTTAAGAGAGGGAAAGGCAACCTTTTTTGTATTCAATCTTTAGATGCTCCAAAGCAATTCAAATTGATTATGCTAGTCATAAGCATACACAGTCAAGCTTGTTAATGCTGGTGAGTCTTTCAAATTTGGCAGGTGGACTGTTAATTTGAGTTTGCTTTGATCCAGCGTTATGTTTGGCAGGGTTTCTGTCAGAAAATTGGATCCCCATCGGCCTAAATATCCACTGTTGATTACTCAAGCATCATTCCAAACCAATGGTCCAGATCAAACGCACTAGTGTACAAAAACTACAAAATTGTACTTTGCATTCGGGAAATGTATAATAGGTTTTTGCCAAAAATCACTATAAGAAACTGGCTTTTTTTGTGATGTTTGAAAAAACGTCGTATGATGTCCGGTTTGACATGTCTGAGAATCAACGTAGATGTCACCTAAAATCGCGTCATAGAAAACAAGCAAAAAACGTCTGCTGTTTTCAAAAACGTGCCAATTTCTGGCTTGTTTTTTGCTAACGTCCTATAGAACAGGGTCTTCCAAGCTTACAAAATGAAAGCACGTGGACGCCACATAGGCAAAATTTTCATCCACGCAGGGCCATGTAGGCAACTTTTTCCTCGAGCCTATTTTTTTCATCTATCCATTTTTCTTCATCCAACCCATTTTTCATCCAATCCATTTTTCATCCAATCTATTTTTCATCCAACCCATTTTTTTCATCCAATCCATTTTTCAAAAACTAATTAGTCAACAGAAATTAATCAATAAAATTATGCAATATAAAAAAAGGAGAATTCACCAAGAATTTAAAAAACTTACTATTTATCATCAAATTTATCTTGATGACATAATTACGTGAAAATGAAGATTTTCAGGGTCATATTTGTATCCATTCTTTGTCCATGGTGAGACAAACAATATGGGATAATTAGCCTACATTGTCTCAAATGTCCAGTCCGACATCCAACTCATTGTTCCAAACATCTGGCCCGACGTTCATTAATCCATTTTTAATTTTTTTTCCAAAATATGTCACGCGGTTGTCCTTTTCCAAGTCTATTTGCTGACATGGCAGCTTCTGTTGTATGTGACGTTATATAAAATCATGGCCACGTTGCAGTTGACATCATCACAAACGTAGCCGTCTACAATGGCATAGTCGCATTTTTTGCAAAACACTTACACGTTTCTGCAAAACACGTACATGTTTCTGCAAAACATGTATACGTTTTTTAGAACATCTGATGTTTGAAAAAACACGACGCGTTTTTTGCTAAACGCCGCCAAAAACAGGCTTTTCTTATAGTGAATGCATGGGTCTAGTGTACTTGCACCCGCACCCCCCAAGTCCATGGCTGATCTTTGCCCGTAAGAATAGTAAGAGGTTTGGCTATTAAGTTGAAGTTCTTGACAAAACGACAATAGTAATTTGCTAAGCCAAGAAATGCACAAAGTCTTGGTACATTGCTAGGTGCTGGGATCTTTTGCAAAGCATCCACCTTTGTTTGTTGTACACTAGAATAATCATGTGGCCCAAATATGGTAACCGATCGTGGAAGAACTTGCACTTGCCATGATGCAAGCGTAGTCCCCACTGCTACAACTGCTCAGACACTGCTTGCAAATGTCTCACGTGATTTTGTGGACTACTACTAAAGATGATAACATCGTCAATGTAGCATCTAGCAAATGGCGAGTCTGTTAATACTTGGTCCATCACCCTCTGGAATTCAACTGGTGCATTCTTGAGACCAAATGACAAAAACTTCCAGTGACAGAGTTGATCTTTGTCGTCTTGAACTCTTGATCAACTCCAAAATGTTGTCTTTACTCGATCTCCCAAGAAGAGAGGTTATTGATGATAACCAGATCTCAAGTCTAAAGTGCTAAAAACTCGAGAAAATCCCACCCCATCAAATAACTCTTCTGGCATCGGCATTGGATATTGGTTTGACTTGGTCTTAAAATTAATTTAATGATAGTCACCACACATCCGTTTTTCTGTCCAATTGCCAAAGATGTCTTTTTTTGAAGGCATAACCATAGCACAAGCATATTCTCTATTAGAGAGCTCAATCATTCCAGCTGCTAATAACTCATGGCATTGAGTTTGAACACCCACATTTTCGGATGCACTAAGCCTATAAGGCCGTCTAAAAATTGGATGGTCGTCCTCAAGATGAATATGAATGGGTTTGCCTTTGTAGCCTTCAAGATCCTAAAGGCTAAAGGCAAAACGACTGCAATACAAGCAAATAAATGCGTGTTTACTTCGTGCTTTGGCACCAATAAGATGTGGCTCCAATTCCAATGGCCAGTTATCAAACTTTGTGGTTCCTTTCCGACAAAAGGAACACCACTTGGTATCAGCACAGCTTGTAATTGCTAATCCATGGAATGGACAACTTTTTTGCCCCCGAAGCCAAATGAGAAGCCTCTCTACTACAACTAGTCTGTGAGGCTAGATAGCCATCAAAAAGTGAGATGTCACAAAGAAATAGTTGTGGAAGTATCTTTTGAGCCTCCATCTTTCCAAAATCTTGGACCAAAGTAGCAAAAATACGTTGAGCCTGAAGTTCTTCCTCAGCATGCTGCTTTAAACAAAAAAATGCCTCAAACTCTTCAACCTCTATGAGAAACTTGGATTGTGGCTTTGTTGCCCCCTGATTATTGCTCTTTGTCCTTAGAGGAATCAGTTGGCCATCATTATATTGTTGAATAGCAAGACAAGTGCCAACAATCCACACAAGCGTATTGAAATCCATAGCTTGGCCCAAAAGAAAACGTCTTTGACCTTCTTTAAAATCATGGGCAGTTGTGGTGTCCGTAAGAAAGTCCATGGTACGTTCCCGCTCATCTACAGTAGGTTCTTTGTGAGTTTGAGATTGTAAATCTCAAACCATGTTAGGCCCACAAGATCAAAATGCATAAGATCTCAAATATGTCACAAAAGTAGGCAATGCACCTCGAGGGGCTCCCACCTTATTAACTATTGCAAGTGGCAACGCATCATCCTTGAAAACACCCAAAGAATACAATGATCATCTAAAATATCATCCACCTTGCAATTCACAAGTTGAGGAACTCAAGCAAGTGTTGTTGAGAGCACATGTAATGGTGCCAAATTAGTCCAAAACCAACAAGGCCGGTGGGGATAAAAATCCAAAGCTGCAGCATCCACAAAAATTGGAGAACAAAGAAATTGACTAATATACAGGGTTGTCCGTGTCACGTCACATCATGACGTCAGAATGTCACGATAGTGACGTGACGGAACACCCAAAGTCCGTCATGATGGAATATTCTAACTATTTTGATGGAATATGATAAATTCTCTATGAAGAACAATATAAATTAAGCTAACATGTTAAGTAGTGGTGATACATTTGATTTTCCATCCATGGTTGCCAAAAACATCTTTAAAAAAAGTAAAAGAAAATTTAGAGAATTTAGGATTTAGGATTAGGGTTGTTAGGATTCTTATGGAATCTTGACAGAATCATGACATATTACAATGCGTCATGACGGACGATGACGGACATCATGACGCAAAAACCTAAAGTCACGTCAGGATAGACAACCCTGCTAATGTAATACCCATTCTCTACAACGCCCTGCCATATATCACCTAGTGAAGGCACATTCTAAAAAATGTATGTCGCAAAGTTAATTGGTGTGTAAACCACCATTGCTTGAGTCGCATCAAGTCCGCAAATAGACTAGACCAAGGATCATCCAATCCTTGACTAGCTCCAACTTGTGAATGACTTTGGCAAGGCCATCCAATAATAAATAAATCAATGTGGCCTCCAAAATTGCTGCCAAATCGGTGCCAATGCCCTCAAATAGCTCCACAAGAATAATCCCCTGAGGTGATAGATGCCAATCATTGGGTTGGGCAAAAGAAGATAGAGATGAAGTGAAAAGAACTTGTACTACTGTGAGCTCCCAAATTGTCACTTGGGACTCGTGGATTTCTTTTTTTTTTAAATTGCAATTTACAATAGATAAAATGATACAAAAAGCCATAAAAAGAGTGTAGAACCCAAAATAGAGTTGTACCATACCCATTATAGTATTTGGTCTAGTTTTGATTTTATAGCTAGAACTTCCCCAAACCTCGCCTAATAATAGAATCCAAACCACAAGTTAGCAAGATTTGGAGGATTTTAGTCATATAGTCCCCAAAAGGCCAAAACTCACTAGAAGGTGGCGATGAATGGCTAAATTGGTCCTAGGGATTCACAACAAATCTATAGGTCAAGTCCTAGGTTAGGTTTCAAATTCCCCACTGGATCAACAAATTTTCCAAACTCCAACTGTTAGCATGCAGGAGCCACCACTAGTAGAAAATTGTGTCGAGAACAACAGAAAATCAATTGATTTCTGTTGTTTGTACACTGGAATGTCCATTTTCACTGATTTTTGAATTTTTTGTTAATGCAAACAAAACAACTTCCAATTTTCTGTTGATTTGAATAGTGCAATGACCAAATCAACAACTTTTAAAATCTTTTTGGAATCTTTTGGAATCTTTTTGGAATCTTTTAAAATCTTTTTGGAATCTTTTAAAATCTTTTTGGAATCTTTTAGAATCTTTCTAGAATCTGTCTGGAATCTCCTAGAATCTTTAAAAATCTTTAGATTCAACTGAGTATAGAATACATTTTATAAGATTTTGAAAAATAGTGGATTATTCTTATACCTTTAGCATTATATAGGACAAGCTTCGCACATTGATGTCAAATAATTAATTGATCCATAAGGCCTTAAGGCATTAATTCATTCTATTTTCTACTTTAGGATGAATCTTTTACAATGCAATATATATTGAATATGATTCTTGTAAAATATTTACTGAAGATGTATTATATTGCTAGCTCAATGCCTATAAAATCTTAGACCAATCCAAGTGGCAACTAAAAGTTATATATGAAAAGGTCTTTTTTTTTAAATGGGTGGTTTTGGGCAGTTATGACAAATAACTACAATTGGTTTGAATTCTTTTTACATACTTCCGACAAAATTGTTAATAAAATCTCCAAAGTTGGAAGACATTCAATCACGCAGTTTTTTCCAAGTTTTGATGTATTTGACACTCATTGCCAAGAGTGCTCAACATTAGAAAATGAAGATAAGCAATACACACCCTAGCACAAAACTAGAAAAATCATAATCATTCATTTTCAAAGTTGAATTTGTGATGCTAAAACAAGATTTCAAAACAAACATTAAAAAAATATGAACTATGTAAAATAGTAACTTGATAAATTTTAATTTATTATCAAAATGTTTTTGACACCAAAATTTTGTGCCTTGGGCAATTCGAAGTTCAACACCAAAATTAGAATTTTAAGTATAATGAATTTTATTTTTCTGACTTAATCATTCAAAAATTCAATGTTTTTTCAATTCAGTAGACTTTGGCGGCCATTTTGGCATAGCAAAACAACTTTTTCAAAAAACCTTTCAACTAAGAAAATTTGGAAAATCAAACTAACTTTCACCTCCAAAAATCCGTTTGCAGTTTGAAGTCTCCAATCAAAAGTTATGGACAAAAATCAGAGAGGGGTAGCAAGAAACATTTTTTTGGATATTTTCGAACATCCTCTCTGATTTTTGTCCATAACTTTTGATTGGAGACTTCAAACTGCAAACGGATTTTTGGAGGTGAAAGTTAGTTTGATTTCCCAAATTTTCTTAGTTGAAAGTTTTTAAAAAAAAGTTGTTTTACTATGTTCAAATGGCCTCCAAAGTCTGCTGATTTTACATAGAAAATAAAAACTAATGCAAAAACTCTATACATAAATTTCTACTCATGCTTTATGTACTTGGTAATGGCCATGGTTCAATGGCTAAGAACCTTGGACCTCAACCATAAGGTCCAAGGTTCGAAGGCCCATGGCTTCACCCGCTCGCGTGGCGGGTTGCCTAGGTGGCCTGCCCTCGTGGCAGGCTGCCCGGATTTTTCCGAACAGCCTGAAAAATTTAATTTTTTCATTTTAAAAAAAAAACAAAAAAAAACACTTTGGAAAAATGTCCAAAACAACAGAATTTGGACAACAGATTTCAGTGGAATTTTGTCCAGTACAACGCGTCCGAAACAACTAAATGGACAACGCTTTTCAGTTGAAAATCTGTTGTTCTGGACACAGTTTCTCTACTAGTACACTAAACTCAAGATAGGCATTTAGAGGAATCTATAGTCCAAAGATGGTGTCCTAAGGTTAATTCCATGCCAAAAGTTCAATGGCAAAATCAATCCGCCAAGATTCCCTCATCTACAAAAGATTCCCACGCCATCAACAATTCAAGGAGATGGACAATTTGGGTCTCCACTGATCAATTGTGCCAAGTACAGAAGCGCACCTCCACATCTTTGATGAGACTCCTTGAGAGGTCCCATGAAAATTCCCAGCATCTTCTAACTTGCAGAAGAACCTTTTCCGGACGGTCAACTGTTCTAACCTCCAACGGGAATTTTTTATAAATAACTCAGGTTGCAATGAAATCTCACTAAAAATTAGGATAGCTTGTTTTGTGCTAATAATGCATTCCAATAAATTTTGCGGCATTCCGATAGCGGCAAGTACTCGAATCAGCAAGATTCCTCGGAAATTAATCACGTGGGGAGATCTCCACTACGTTGACCGGCATTCGAGGAGCACACAACGGCAAAAGAGCATCAACAAGGAGTCTTTTCCTACTCCCTTTCACCTTCCGGAGACCCCAAGCTAGTTACTTTTCTTAAAATAGGGGACCCCCAAGGGTTGGAAATTTACCGCAATTGGATTTTTTATCTAGACTAGCCTACAATGGGTTTTTGATCCCAGTACGGGGAGTAAAGAGGATTTTGGACTAAAAATGTCGTTATAGACCCAATGGCGCAATCCATTAAATATTTGGAATTGATCTCCAAAAGTTAGGATGTTGGTCCAGGATAGATGGTAGAAAGTAAAAATCTAAATTTAAGATGAAAATCTTTGAGGATGAAGATGAAATTTCAAGTCGATACATTCCCCCCCCCCCCCCCCCCCCCTAAATTCCTACTAGTAACCTAACCCTTAGAAATCTATATAAGGGCCCCATTTTCCTCTCTAAAATCACCCCATATTTATTTTGGGTCCGTGGGTCCAAGTTATTTTGGATATTTTGGCGTTTGAAGCCAAAAGCCTCTACAGTGTTTTCGGAGCACTTTTGGCTCCTTTTGTTGTTGTATTTCAAGCTTTGAAGGTCCTAGGGTCCTTCTACATTGCTTTGTGTACTCTTGGTGTACTTCTCTTGTATTTTTGTGCGTTTCTGTAAGCTAACCCATGTGTTTTGAGAGTCCTTGTGTGTCTTGTACTAATCCTAAAGATATCCCCCACCGTACCTTGGCAATGTTGCTTTGGAGGGCCTTTAGTGTGTGAGTTTTGTTGCCACGTTGTCCTAACTCATGTGTTCTCTTTAAGTATTTTATTACCTTCTTCTAACGTTTCTCTTGTTGAGTGGACCCCCCTCCGAGACGGCAAAGCTTCGAACCTTTGTGTGTGCTTTCTTCAAGTGTTTTGTCTTACCTTCTTCTAAAATCTCCCTTGGTGTGTGAACCCCCCTTGGATATGGCAAAGCTTTGAACCTGTAAAGTGATCACAATCCTATAGTGTGTGTTAAAATGGTCACAACGGCGGAGCTACAGACCCCAAGAATACCGCCAGGTCCTAAAGTTGGTGTTAAACCCAACTTCGGGGCGAAGCTTTGAACCTCCACAATCCTCAGTTCCAAAATGTAGTTTCCAAGACCTTTTTGAAAAAGTCCAAAGTTTAGCTTCCAAGACAATTAGTTTTTAACGAGCCCCGGTTTACCCAAGTTCATGTACATCCGCTGTTTAAGTTGCCTCCTAGTCCTACCCAAGTTGTGTACGTCTGTTTGTTTTTAGTTTTATGAAAAGTTGCCCTAATCTAAACCAAAACCAAAAAAAGGAGTCTAAAGGAAAAAAATAACCAACCCCCCAGCCAGCCAATTCGGAGGACCAACCAACCAAGGAGTCGGGGTCCAGTTGGGGAGTCGCTAGGGAATCGGGTTTGGGCTAGGGAGTTGGGATCCAGTCGGGCTTGGAGCTAGGGAGTCAAGGTCCAGTTGCTTGAAAGTCGGGTCCAATTGCTTGGGGGATAGGTCACAAGGGCAGGTTGCTGGGAGCAATCCAAGGGTCCAGGCAGTCTAGAGGAGTCGGGAGTCCAAGCTATTTGGGTTTTTTTTTTTTGGGTTCCCAAGCCTTAAAAAATAAAACTAGGGGGATAGAGGGTTCCCAAAAGAAGGCCACAAAACAAAACGCAAGAGGAAGAAAAAGGAAGGAGGAGAATAGAAGCCGCGCACTTCCACGTTAACACTTGCACACAAACACTTTCTCCATTTCAAACGAAAAAGACAAGAATGGAAGGAGATTAGAGGAAGAGAAGTTGAAGTAGGAGGAACGAGGGAGAGAGACGATAAATAGTGACCTAGCCCTAAGATTAGGTAGACCTAGGGAGGAAATCTCAAGGAATTTATCACGACCATTGGAAGAAGGATGGGGATGACACAAAGGTGGAATATGTAAGGTGGTAGGAGGCCCCCATTAAGACTTTCTTTGAAGTTTGAAACCATGGTGTAAGACTCCATCAATAAGTTGGTGGTGTAGGTGGAATAGTACTAGTGTAGAAGAAGAGAAGAGGAAGAAAGAGAAGGGAGAAGGAAGGAAGGAAGTTAGGATGTAGTATTTTCTCTTAAATTAAGCGGTGAGCTTTGAGAAGAAAGACCAAAGAAATACCATGGACGGGGAGACGTACAAGTATGTAGATGACGTTATCTCTAACACCGGCAATGATGAGGTTTAGGGTCATTAAATTGATCCTTGGTATTTTTTCTAATTAGCTTTTAATTCTCTTAGTTAGTCCTTAATCCACAATAACTAGCAAAGATTAGCAAAAATTAGAAGTTTACATGCAAAAGTCCATAGATTAGGAATAGGAGTTTTTGAAAAAATATTGCGCTAAAACTTGGCTTTGAGTCGAGTATGCTAAGTCAAGTTGAGCGGTCAAGAACAAATGAATGTCGGTGAACTTTGTTTTAATGAACAATAAACCAAAATTAGGGCTAGATTTAGAAAGTAGAAACTAAAGTTAATTTAGAGTCAACAATCTAGAATTAGGTTTGGGAAGTAGAAATTAGAGTAAAATTGAGAAGTAAAAAATCCAATTAGAGCTAATTTGGGAGTTTAATTCAAAGGTTAAAATTTAGAATTAGAATTACAGAGTTAATTTGGGAGTTTAATTTAGAGGTGAGAACTTAGGATTAGAATTAGCAAGTTGATTTGAGAAGTTAATTTAGAGGTTAAAATTAAAACTCATGGAAGGACCCTAGAGGGTCCCATTTCAGTTAGTCGGTTGTTAAAAATGGCATTGACCACTTAGTCTATACATGACCTAGGATAGATAGAAGTACAATGGAAGCGCACCAATAGATTATTGTGATCCGGATCATTGGCAGTCACATTAGAAGTCATCACACATATCTCTAGGCACTTCTTCACCCATCCACAAAAATTTAAGAAACACTAACAAGTTCCATTGCTTGGAAGGCATAGTGGACCGCACTTGCAAACACCCCTTTAAATCAAAAGTGGATAAAAGCTAAGAACCTGGTTGTGTTTGCTCTATTATCAAGGGTGGATAATCTAACGCCCACAGTTTGGTGCGTCTGCCAAGAGTAGAAACACTAGTTCATTGTGTGCATGTTCAACTAACAAGTATTATATGTGAAGGGCTCTGAAGTAGGGCTACAACTCAAGATCAACTAAAGCATTTCCCAAAAGAATAGGCAACCCTAGGCTTGATGCTTGGATGGCCAATTTCCAAGGGATATCCCTTAAAGGTTACTTTGACGCCAAACTGGGCCTTAGAGAGGAGGGACAGTCCTCAGATACTGTCACTGACAAATCTAAGTAGCGGCCCCAAGGCGCTGAAGGTCTCCTTCAAATAACTTACTGGTCCTACCTTGTTCGACTCTACATGCACAATCAAACCAGCACACCTCAGTGATTGCCCACGCAATCGCGGCAGGGTCATTTGGAGTACCGCCGCATCTATTCAACCAATACATCCTATACTATTGGCATTTGGTGGTACACTTGTGTTTTTTTGGGAACCTATACGTAAAAGAGTGTTTCAATTCTTAGATCCCATCGCATGTTGGTGATGCACCCTTGTCAGAGCTGCCCCATATTGACATTTGGTATCGGGCCCCGACGCCCCTCTTCGACAGTCAGTTATATTGTTTCAACCCATCAGACGCCAAAAACCTCTGTGTATGGGAGAACCCCTACACCCAAAAAATTATTGAAAACTGAATAAGATAATAGACTTCTAAGTTTATTTTAGAATAGCAAATTCATGATTGCCAGCTAACAAAAAATCCTCAGAAACTTTTGACTCATTGATCAAAATGGAATGATTCAAAGCTTTCCACGTATATATAAATCTAGAAAATCAATTTCAAATTTTTGTTTTTGAAAGAAGTGATTTCTTTACATTTGCCCGAACTACCCATTTATGGAAGAAAGTAACATACTAGGCCATAACTTTTGATTCATATATTCAAATGTCATGAAATTTAGTGTATATGAAAGGTATTCCATGTTCCTATCTTCTACTAAAATTTGGGCCAAAAATATGTTTTTTCCTAGTCACATGTGCCTGTCCAAAATTTCCATGTAGCCAAAAAACGCATGTTGGTCCTTTAGGGGTTAATATAATGCCCTTAGGCCGGATTTTAGGACCTAATTTATGAATTCATGTGCTCTTAGATTTTCTTGGTGCTCAATTAAAAGAGCATAAAAACATGAAAGTTTTTTTTTTTACTTCCTTTTTTTCCTATTTCAAAACAAAAATAAGATTTTATATAAAAAAAAATCTTGTTTATCTTTGTCTTCTTATTTATTCTATTTCAAAAATAAAAAAGAGAGGTTTTTACTTTTTACATCTTCCATCAAATTTTAGAATCATGTATAAAAAAATAATCCAATGACTTGAAATTATTGATGTTGAAATTAGGATGTTGAAACACACAATTCAAGAAAACATCTATTTTTTACCTCTTTTTTAAGTCTATCTTTTTAGTTTTATTTTAATAAAAGAATAATATTTTTTTATTATGAGAACTTGGAATGAATTCAATGATAAATTTTAGTCAGATTTTATCCTATAGGTTATTTCTAGTACTGTAATTTTTTCTTATTATATTTGTTTTGGGAATATCTGTCATCAGAAGTTATACAAAACAAACATCATCTCACAGATGTGACTCTATCATAACTTCAACAATAATAAGTTAATCCCTAAAAGACGAGGGTGTTTGAGCATAGCTTTCGTTTTTTTGACTAGTTCTTGTAACAAGCATAGTTCTCCATTTGGGTGGAATAATTTTGATAATTGCCACCGTTGAAATGAAAGAAGACTTATGTAGCTTTCCTATGAAAGAAAGATCAACAAAATTGCATAATTTTTGAGAAAATGCCACCGTTGACAAGATTGATGAAAGATGTTCAATTAGGCAATACTTTGTACATATGCTGAAATGGAAATGTTGAAAGTGGAATGTTCAAAAGTGCTCCAAAAACTCTGATTTTTTTTCCTCACGGACATATCATCATAGTATTGATGTGTCATTTTTTTCAAATAATTTTGAAATGTAGAAAAAAGATATACAAATGTAAGGTGACAACCCATAACGTCTTCTGCATTTTCAAAAAATTCACCAAAAATCGCACACTTGATCATTTCTTGATTTGACTGCACCAATGGATTCATCAAAAATAATCACCTTGGATCTATTTATTGTTTACGAGCTATTTGTGAGGTTAGCATTTTAAATTTCTTACAAATGTAGTTGCAAAAGCCACAAGGTGGCCTTATGGTCCTCAAGGGATTAACAATTTGCACTTACAGATGTGATAACAAACATCTCATAGTATGTAACTCAACCCTAATGCTCGTCTGTGACATAGCACTCTCTCACAATGTATAACTCAACTCCAGTAACAGTGCTCCAAAAATTCAGCAACTCTTTGATGTTCGGAAGTTTCTTGAGCTTGCAATTAAAAAGTATGTACCAAAAAAGAAAACAAAGGACCTTGCATTGGTAGATGGTGGAGATTTGTGCAGTCCAATGGAGGAGCCCAATCTAGTCCTCGATGGAATTTTGGGTCACTCAAAATCTTATTCCAATTTCTTCCTTGGGGCTGGAAGGTTTGGGGCCAAAACAATGCCAGCTAAGGCAACACGTAGGATGAGTTGTAGTTCAATCTAGCTCCAAGTATAAAGCCCTTGGGCCAGATTTAGAGAAATTGAATGATTCTATTGGTTCAAACTTGGAGACTTCTGACCAGCGTTCAATCTAGCCCCAATTATAAACCTGCATTTAGATTGATAGATGCATCTTGTGAAGACAAAGGAAATGATACCAAGGAAGTTCGCATGTATTTGAATATTGGAGGAGTTTTCATGAAGATTCTCAAAAACTCAAACCTTGAGGCTAAGTGTATTGTAGAAGGGATAAACTTTAGTTAAACTTGCCCCAATAAGCAAGAAATTCATAGTGTTGTATGATAAGGTATGCACACCTAATTGTGATATTGTTGCAATATTGAGAGATTCTTGTCTACTCCTTGCAAACACAAGACAAGAAACTAAGGTTCATTTTGAATATACCTATGATCAACACTTTGAAAATTCATAATGTGTTTGTATGTAGATTCAAAAACACATCCCAAGGACAATTTAAAATCCTCTTACAATATCCATCATGCTTCAATTGAAATTAAAAATTAAAATAATAATTTGGAACATACTCGATGAGACACTTATTTGGACACTTTTAGATGTGTTACCTTACATCATTGATCTCTACCCAAAGAATTAAGTTGTTGGCATTGTTGTTGGAGCTTAATTCCCTTCACGGGTTAACTTCCATATTGCTGGCAATTTTTCGGGCTTCTTCGAACAGAGGGCCAGACAAGTATCGCTCGCCAGCACTGGGCAACATTGTCTACACAAAATATTGCGACAAATCTGTCAGCAAAACACGAAGTTCATAGGCTATACCTAATTATATTTGACTAATTCTACATGGAGCACTTTTTGATCCACAAGTAAACGTACGGCTGAAGTTTATCAATGTTAATTATCACAAATCTGATTAAATTTCCAAGTTCGTGTAAAGCGTACCACAATGAGTTTTCCTTCGAATTCTGGCCTCTTGACTAGTCTATGGTAATCGCGGCTTCAACATTTGCACCTAATGAAATACCTAAGTACCCACCTGACAAGAATTGATTACCAAAGAAACGATTCTGGCGTTATAAGGGCTGACTGAAGAGCCAAATCTGCACTGTTTTCATTTAATGCTTAAATCCAAAGTGATCAACAAAAAAATTTCAGTGACTTCGAAAAAGCAGGGGAGCTATACACCAGCAAGCCTTCTTTGCACTGCCAGTTTCCTTGCCTTTTCCACAGCTGCATCACTCACTTTCAATCTAACAGTACGCAGCTCATGAGCTCAACATCAAACTGTTTGCTTCATTAGGGATCAATTAAGAGTATGTAATTTTATATAAGAATTTACAACCAATTTATCCAGAATTCAGAGTTTCCAGTTGAAGCTGCATCAAGCACATGTCGATGCAAATATTTTCTTTGATCTTTATTTCGCTTCCTCAGTGCCAGTCAAACCCTTCAATTTTTCAGGCCAGAGGACCAATACAAGAACTTGAAGCTTATGCGGCCATCTGAACAGTTGAGAAGAGGAGAAAACAAAGTGCAAGCTCCATTCCTCATTGTAATTCACTGAAGACCTGATGAGAATCTGATGCAGTAGTTTACCGTCAAGGTTCAAGTGCCGTGCAAAGTTTTGCAAACTGGAAAATTTGACATCTAGTAACAACTTTTTAACTTAGCAACTTCAGAATCAAAAGATGAATCCATGAATGAATAGAGAGTACCATTGGGATTCAAGTTTAGTAATCTAGGGCAGGATCAGATTTTGATTGTACAATAAGAATGCTAATCGCATTGGCAATATTTAACGTATGACTGTTTCTATCAAGAATTTGTCAAGAAAACTTGTCGCGATAGATGCTAACTGGAAAATTATTGCAGATAAGTAGGTCCAAGATTGCCAGCACCTAGTTACTGATTAGTGGCCATTCAGCTTAAGACATATGAAGATTGTGTTCGGATTGTGTTCTCCGGTAAAGGACAAGCCCCGGCCCAAATTAAGGACACTATTTATTGGAACACTTTGCAAAACTGGAATTTCAAAATCCAAGTTCTAATCATTCGTAAAATATGGAAGCAGCTACCAAATATACTCAACACTCAAACATCAAATCCCCAAACATGGACCCCATTTATTCAAAAGTTCGAGACTCAAACCTTGGGAATAGTGGTAGTCACACCTTCTTGCTCCCATGAAGGTTGAGACGATGTGGAGAAGAAAGTGGAGCCAATGAGAGAGCCCACTCTCCATGAAGAAGGTGTGACACCCTTTCTTCAAGACTGCGGAGAACGAAACTAGGAGTAGTCACAGTGTCTTCAACTTTGAGGTTTAGTAGAAGATTGGAAAGGTTCCCTTGTCTGCTAGAGCCAATGGGGAATGAGGGTGGGTGAAGACACTGTGACGCCCCCTTTTTGAAGCTCCAGCATGAAGAATCGGAAAACAAAGAACCACTTTACTTGACAGTAAATGTCCACGATTGTGGATCCAATCGTAACGATGAGTACGGTGAATCGTGGTGAAAGCGGAGAGCGCAAGGGTGAAAGCTCGGAGCACAATGTCAAAAAATTAGCACGCAAGGGCTTCGCAAAACCACCATGCGGAACTTTTGACCCACCAACTTAAAACCGCCACGTGCCCATTCTCCAGAGAATGGGCGGAGAGTGAAGACACTATGACTATCCCCTACTGGAGAGGTACTAAGTTTAGCTTTCAGGTTCCCAAAGAGCCCATCTCAAAGCAACAAGAGATCACGTTGTTGGCCCTTACCTTAAAATAGCCGTCGTGTAAACTTCTTCATACTCATTCTTGTCCTGTGGAGGAGAAAGTTGAGCAGTCTCAACCTTCACAGAATGGGCACCGCGCAAACCAGGGAGAGCCAGTGCAAAAACGGACGCCACCTCCCCATTCCGTGAAGGTTGAGGCTCTGGCGAAGAAGCTGTGACTACCCCTAATGGAATTCTCGACATCAGCTGAGATTCTCTCGGTCGACAGCTCGTTCTCAGAAGCACAATAAAAAAATTCTAAAAAAATGAAACCACACAATTTTCTGACCCCACCTGGCCGGCTGAGCCGGTTAGCGGACCCTGCCAGCCGTCCAGACCCTACCTCCCACCAACCAGTCGCACCCCGCTTCGTGTCCTGCTGCCCGCTGAGGCTGTGGAGAACTACAGTAGCCACATGCAAAAGATCTAACTTAAGCTTACTTATAGCCAACACGTGTCAGCATTTCCCTGTTCTCCGACGTCGATCGCTACTCCACGCACAGGGTTTCTGGGCCGTTTTGAGGAACCCAGTGGGCGCTACCTCGGCTCGCTGAGGCCGTATCGATGTGAAGGGCGGCAGTCATGATCCGAGATGTCCATCTTTATGCAGATTTTGCACGGTACGACTTAGTGAGTTTGTGAATAAAGATTGCCTTCATTGTCATGGCCATTTGATTGTAATCCGCCTCAAAGAACGGCTATGGAAGGGTTACGGTTGCTTTCTTTGTTAAAGTATGGCACGGTTAGAGATCACCTCGTCTATCACGTGCTCAGCGTCGAGACTAGTTTTGTTTGAGCAGAGAACCCATTTGGACAAGGGAATGGTACTTCAGTTCTGTAGCTTCACCACAGATGGCACGAAGTGTTTTGTGAAACGCACCATGATTTAAATTTGTCGGTTAAGTCCTTGAATCCGGTGTTTTCTCTCTTCCAAGTACTTCTGAAAAGTTGAAAATAGCACATGTGCCGTTTTGATTTGCAGGCAGTCATTACCTCTTTGATGCAGCATACTTCAACATTGTTGCTGGCCACTGGACTCTCTTAGGCAAGGTGCATGCATGTTCTTGACTTCCATTCTCTTTCCTTTGTTCAAGCATTTGTTTCTGGAACTGCAGATGGTGCCTAATACGTGTGTGGTGCACTGGTAGGAGTGTTGTGCTTGATTTACCATTTGTTTGCGACCATGTTCTATTGTGCAGATCCATGAAGTGGAGGGAATAAAGTGGTGCACTGTGTGAGCTGTCTACCCCAGGTACTGGTTGTAGCATTTTGCATTGTTGCAAGTTGGTATTTTGAGCCATGTGAGCACCTTGTTTTGTGAGTTGGATTTGTGGTGTTTGCACATATCTCTTCAGTTGTTGCTCTGGAGCCTGCGGCACTAGGTCTTGGTGGTATGGGTGTTCTAAGTTGGAGTTTTAGTTTTGAACTGTGGGAGTGTTCATGCTTGACCTAGCTACAGTATTCATGTTAGGCCTGTGAAGCCATCGAGGGAATAAAGTCTTGCACCAAGCGATTGCTCAATTACACTATTGGTTGTAGCATTTGCATCCTTGTCGGTATTGTTTGGAGTAAGATATCTATCTTGGTTGTTCTTGAGATAAGTCCACTTGAGTTGTAGTATTTGTGTTAGGCTTTTGTACAAATGTGAATAAAGCGGTACATCATATGAATCCTCACCTTTAGGTCTAGGTTGTAGCATTTCTAGCGTCTTCGGGAATTTGAGGATTGAACTTGAAATTAGTTTGAGTAAGTTTTGTTGGCCTTTGATGTATTTTTTATCTTTTGCAACTTGCAAGGATTCTTTGTCAACGTATTTGAATGCACTAGAGTATTCAATCTGTGATAAAATACAACCAAGTGAGTTTTAGTTAGAACTCTTTGTAATTGCACCTTTGGCGTCCAAAATTTGATAAGAATCTTAACACAAGCATGTGACAGTATGGTGTAAGCAAAGGAACTAAACATTATACTCTTTTTATTCAATAATCTAATGTCTTGATTAATGAGTTGTAATATAATGTTATTATTATACAATCAAAGGATATAATGAATTATATATGAATACTAAGCATGATATTTGATGTTGTTTCATAATACTATAAGTATCTTTTCTTATAAGTCATAAAGCAACTCATTTGGACAATTGAATGGGAATTGGTTATGTTGATTTCATCATTGATAATGCCCATTGGTTCATGAAATATGTCGTTGTCAAGTTTGTTGGTTTCTTTCCTATAAGTACTTTTGAAATGGTTACATGTTTGTTCTGTGAGCAATTTTCTATTGCAAGCATTTATTTCTTTGCAAGTATTTTCCTTTTGTTCTTATGTTTCATTGCCATTGTTAATCCCTTAATGCCTAAGCCTCTCTAAGTATGTTTTCCTATGAATAAAGAGCATGAACTTATGGTTATCTCCAATGAAGCAAATTGTTTTTTTTTCATGCTAATAATTTGGTGTCATTCTAATAAGCAAGCTCTTTAAATATCTATACGATTTTGAGTGTAAAATTGCTTAAGAGTTGTGAAATTATAACAAGAAAAATGTATATTTTCCTTTTTATAGTATACTGCCCCTCCCCACAATGTTTGAGAAATTTGTATACAAAAGTTTTTTGGGATTGGAGGTGATATGAACAACTACAAATCATGTTAGCACACTAAAATACATAATCAGAAAACTTAATTTCCCATGAAAATTTAACAAACTCATTACACAATCTATTTTGCAATTGTAAAAATGCAATATATTTTATAAATAGAAATTGCAAACATCTCCAGATTAACATTGGCATGTCTAAATTTTCAATGGTGAAAATCATGAAAATATTTTATTCTTTTTATTGGGACTATTTTTATAGCAAACAAATAAGTACAATTTTTTAGGTCTCAATTCAAGTGAAATGACAACCTTTGTTTAAAGCTAGGAAATCAAGTAAAACTAGTAAGCTTTACTCTTCTAGTATGAGACATATATGCCTTTGAGAACCTCTCAAAAATCAAATATTTACCTTTTTCAGTGAAAAATAAAAGTTTTCAATAAGTTAACCTTCAAAACTATTTGTAAAAAAATTTAAAATGGTCAAAGGAATTAAATTGCTTATAGCGAGCCAAATGAGCTTGAAATTTCAAAGCGACCAAATATGGTTGCTCAAGCATTTAGGGATTAATACCTATTGGGATGACTTAGAAAAGGTGCATTCATATCATGGAGCTATTATTTTGTTTTGAAGGTAAATCACCTCAAAGGATGTGCGTGACAAGAGTTGCAAACTCCTAATTTTTGGCTCTAGACTATATTGGAGATTTTGTTCAAAAACTTGCAAATGATTCTTTGAAAAGAATGGTTTGTTAAATAATTTTGCAAGAGCTTTTGATTGAGGAGGGATGAAGTAGGCAATGCGGAGAGGGAAATATAATGCGACCTACTTCCTTTCAAACCCATGCGAGTTGAAGGTTGCTTTGTTATAGGTGAGATTACATGTTGATGTAAGCAACTTTGATGAACATTTTTTGGCTTGTCACTAGAAATGGTGAATTGTTTTTGTAACAACATTGCAATGATAGTGCCTGAAACAATTCACATGACTACTAAGCTTTAATATTGTTACGAAGTCTAAGCAAGGAGTATTGACATTATGAGGTGTCCATTCCTCGCATATATTCTGTAGTGCTTTGATGTTGGTTTATAATAGAATTTTCATTCAACTACTTTGAAGTTATGGTTTTTGGACCTCTCCCAACTTTTAGTGGTTTATAATCTCAATACTTATTAATTGAGGTAGAATCTCCACTCTAATTGGCTTACCAATTGTTTGAAGAGAGCATAGTGGAGGTACTTTAGAAATTTGTAATGTAAGTGGTTTTGGGGAGTATTTGAAATTTGTGAGTGTTGTAATGCCAAGCTGTTCCTTTGATTTTGAAGTATGTTGGGGTTAATGGATTTTGTGAGTTTTATCTTAGATTTCAGATCTTTATTGAACAATTCATCCAACTTTTTGTTAAGATTGTGCTTAGAATTTGACTTGAGAATGAGTTGTTGGCACTTGAAATCTTGGTGGATACTATCATGTGAGGTTGACCTTCGCTATTTATAGTGTTTTAGTCGATTTTTGATTTTTTAAAGATTTCTGAGAATGTGCGACAACCAAAGACCAGTACAAGGTGATAATGCTAGCACTAGTAAGGTAAATTATGACAAAAGGATCTCTATACATGCAACAACTCCTTCATTGCAAAAGGAACGACTCTGAAGAAACTTAATCCAATTTAACAGTACACATATGATCAGCACTACTATACATTACAAAATTCTTCAAAGCAACTTTCTAATTTTGTACATGCCTCAAATATTAACAACAATAGAATTGGAATTGGATCCAAAGTGCAAGTGAGAATGACTAGGATTATGAAGGATGGATGTCTAATAAAAAAACAAAAATTTCACTAAATAGTCCCCAAGCTTCTATAGTTCCATCACCCAAGTGATTTGAATGGGATTATTATCATCATAGTATGCTTTCATGGAGCTTTTCTGTGATTAGGTTCCACCTAATTTCAATCATGTATGACAAGCAAGTTTGATGTAGTTTGGTTTTCCTTTAAGTTGTGTTGCTTGTAAATGACACGAATGGTATCTAGTATTTTATTTGGTTAGCAATGATGAGGTGGATGTGTTGTATGTACTTCTAATTGTTTTTGTAATTGACAATTTCTAATAATTTGCTTACAACGTATAGAGACATTTGAATTTTGGATTGGATTTGGGTCATTTCCTATATTCTTTAGTACACATCCTAAATTGCTCAATTTTGATTGTTTGCATAGTTTATCATTGTTTGAGTTTAGAAGGTTGAACACATGTTGGAAACAATGGTTGTTTTCTTTTAAGCACCAATACAATGTATTTGTGGTAGATTGATAATAGCTTTTGAGAAGACTACTTTTTTTGGAGCATTTTAAATTATGGAGGAATTGGACCGTATTAATGCCCAACCTCTTTTAGCAACATTGAGAGACTCTGAAGGTAGTTCTCCTACCATTTGTGTCTATCTTTCCATTGCACAATCATTTTCATAAAGATATTGTTGTGTATATTTATTTTGAGGTGTTTTCTCAAGATGATTGTCAATAAATGAAAGCCACTATGTATATATTCAAATGTTGATTTTATATTCTTCTTCTTGATAGCTAAAGAATATTAACTATATACAATGAATGTGTGCAGAAACTGTTATGAGTCTTGAGAAGGAGTTGGATGCATACTCCAAACTTGTGGTTGCTTGTAATGACCGTATTCACATGATGCATTCGGTAACATTCAACTCCGAGCAATGTCAGTATCTTGTTGATACTCTCAAAGAGGTTACTCAAAGTTGGAGTGCAATTTTAAAGCCATCACATGGTGCACTCATGGGATCATTTGCACCTATGGAATTGGAAAAACTTGTTTTAAGTGTCAAGCTACTCTTTGTGTTGGCCACAGAAATTGAAAGATTCATTGAAGGGTGTAGCCAAGATGCATGGGTACCAGTTGCAATGACATTGACAAACGTTTCAGAGTTTGTTTCATCTATAGGATTTCATTTGGAGTTGTGCCAAGTTGCCCTCTCTAAGAAGTGTGAAGCACCTAGAGGCTTAAACATGGACCATGTAGCCAACATCAGCAAGGATGTAAATGAAATTGTCAAAACAAAGGCCTCTACGGACAAAGAAGTCTTATTGAAGAAGATTGCAGTGGCTTTGCCTTCACTGCATGGAGACAAGAAGGATTTGGCTAGTTATTTGCTTCAGAGACTTCTAAGTGTGGCACCAATTCCAAGCATACCTTCACCAAAATCAAAATGGGTTTTCTCTCGATACTTGACTTTGTTGAGAAGTATGTTTGAAAAAGTAAACCAAGGGGTGTCTATTGGAAGAGGGTCTTCAGCAACTGTGTTTAAAGCCATGTGGTTGGAAATGGAAGTTGCAGTAAAGGTTTTCTATGGAGAAAATAATTTGGGGTTCCAAAAAGAAGTTGATGTTCTTGCTCAATTGTGCCATCCCAACATAACATCCATGTTTTGTTGCACACAAGAGAGGCGAAAGTGTTCTATTGTCATGGAGTTAATGGATGGAGACCTCTTTGCATTGATGCAACAAAGATTTGAAAAGAACCCTAAGTCTCCTCCATTCAATATTTGGGAAGCCATTGACATAATGCACCAAATAGCAGAGGGGGGGAAGTACCTTCATGAGCAAGGAATTGTGCATAGGGACTTGAAGTCACTCAACATTCTTGTCAAAAGATTGAAGACACTAAATGTGGATTTGGAACATATAGAAGCCAAGGTAGCAGACTTTAATGTGTCCAAAATCAAGAAAGGTAGCACCACATACTCAGAGCAAACAATGAATGTTGGAAGCAACAGATGGATGGCACCAGAGTTGATACTACTTGGAAGTGTAGACAATCAAATGAATGTTAAGGAGAGCACTCCAAAATCACCAAAGTACCCTAGCAAATGTGATATTTATAGCTTTGCAATGGTGTGCTATGAAATATTGACTGGAGAATTGCCATTTTCGGCCTATTCTGAAGACATGCCTAAGAAGATGAAGACAATGATATTGGAGGGTGAACGTCCAAAGCTTCCCGCTCATTGTCCTCTTGAACTAAGAGATTTAATTGAAAAATGTTGGAGTCGAGATCCAAAAAGTCGTCCTACTTTTGATGACATTTGTAGAGAGTTGAAGTTTGTGAAGTATTTACTAATAGCAGGTTTGTATCTGGACTTACAAGGTTTTACTTTCTTAAAGTTTTTAAATTGTCTTGTTTTCTTAAAAAAATGTATAGTATGTGGATATGTGGTCATAGTTTCAAGTTCTCCAATGCATTTGCATATCTGCTTTTTTAAAAGAAATGTGTATGGTCATAGTGGATATATGGATATATGGTCATAGTTCTTATTGTTGTTGACATGAATGCATGATATTCACATCAAGTGTTACTAGAAACTTTATGTTTATTATTCAAATATAGTGTATTTTAGTGCATATCATTAATATTTGTTGTTGATGGACAAGTAAATTAAAATATTGAGTACTACACTTGTTAAGACCAAATGATTGTGATTTACATCACTTTCAAGAACTTTGCAATTTTCAACCATTGCAAGATTTGAAAATAACTTCAATACTTTGGCAATTGCAGGTACCCCTTCTACATCCAAGGTATGCTTGCAATACATTGCTAAGAACTGCATGATTCCTTTTAATATAGTTTATGTAAATTGAAATTCATATGTTTTATTCTGCACATTTGCTTAAATGGAGCTTTTGCTCGAGATGCATTATAGATTTGGATACATATAACACGTTGAGCAAATGATAGATGTATGATTGGATTAAAGATCTATATATTGTAAATAATGATTGTCTTTTGTACAAACTTGTAGATTCAAGAGACTTTTGAAAAGGGACAAATAGAAAATGCTCCTAACCATGCATTCAAAGATAAGGATGACGGTTTGGAAGATATTTTCAAGACTCATGTTTCCTATTCAAATAATGCTACCTATTTGAGTGACCGTGGGGAAATGAAGAAAATGTTGGGCAAGTATGTGGATGCATTGGAGGACTTCAACAAGGCTCATGAACTTGAGCCTAATAATCCTTCCATTTTGGCAAATTGTGGGGATTTGAAGGGAAAGATGGGCAAGTATGCAGATGCATTGGAGGACTTCAACAAGGCTCATGAACTTGAGCCTAATAATGCTTCCATTTTGGCAATTCGTGGGTATGTTAAGAAATGGTTGGGCAAGTCTGTGGATGCATTGGAGGACTTGAACAAGGCTCATAAACTTCAGCCTGATGCTTTTCCTTTGGCAAATCGTGGAGATGTGAAATGAATGTTGGGCAAGTATGCAAATGCATTGGAGAACTTCAACGAGGTTCATGAACTTGAGCCTACTAATGTTTTCACTTTGGCACATCTTAGGGATGTGAAAGGAATTTTTAGGCAAGTATGTGAATGCATTGGAGGACTTCAACAAGGCTCATGAACTTGAACCTAACAATGCTTCTATTTTGAAGAATCGTGGGGAAATGAAGAAACAAATGGGCAAGTATGCGGATGCATTGGAGGACTTCAACAAGGCTCATGAACTTGAGCCTAATAATGCTTCCATTTTGGCAAATCATAGGGAAGTTAAGAAAATGTTGGGCAAGTATGCAGACATTGGAGGACTTCAATAAGGCTCATGAACTTAAGCCTAATGTTTCTTCTATTTTGAAGAATTGTGGGGAAGTGAAGAAACAAATGGGCCAGTAAGTAGATGCATTGGAGAATTTGAACAAAGGTCATGAACTAGGGTAATGAACTTGAACATATTGTTGCTACAACTTTGTCAAATTGTGGGGTGGTTAAGAGAATGATGAAAACTCATGTAAATGCATTGTAGGACTTGATACTGTTAAAAATAATGCTTGAATTAGGAGGTTTTGTTACTTTGGAGTTAAAACAACTTGATGTGGTCAAGAATCAACATAGTTGCATTGATTCAAACTTGGTATTGTGGATTTGGACATGTTTTTTATCTTCAAATAGCTTGATTTAGACACTATTTTCTACTACTGTGAATGAGGCTGACAATCTTAAACTTAAGGATGTTTTGATATATGGAATTGCAAGGAAGTACAAAAAATGTTGGTAGGTATGAAAATGCATTAGAGGACTTGATGAAAAATGAATTACTTAAGCCAAATAATCTTTCTACTTTTCGGAGTTATGGTGGAATTAACAAAATTCTAAGCAAGTACATAGATGCAGTAGAAGACTTAAACTAGGCTCATGAACTTGAGCCTAATGATGCCTTCACTTTGAGGATTTGTAGGAAAGTTAAAAATATGAATGCATGAAGGGACAAAAATTTAGTTGCAATGGTGGATTTGAAGATTTGAACAAGGCTCATAAAGACATAAACTTGCATCTTTGAATATTCAAGATTAAATTATTGTTTGTTTGATTTTGAGTGAGATAGATAGATATGTTTATCTATCTTTTCAATTCTATTAATTGTAAATGCCCTTAATTGTGCTTTATATTGAAAATGATGTCACCTAAAAAGATACGCGTTAGTGTTAATACTTAGTTGATAAATTTTTGTCAATTGTTAAATTTTACTTGAGTAATTAATGCTTTTCTTATATATTCTATCTTGTTTTTTAATTGAATATTGAAGAAGTTAGGGTGTTGTTAAAAAAATATTTGTATTCAATTATGGTATATGAATTCATAGTGAGATGCTTCAATAATTTGCTTTCAAATGATATTGTTGTATTTTAATATTAAATCATTTGCTTCACAATTGATCATGTTCAATTCCTCATGAGCAATGACATTCTTTTGTCAATGTTTATATTTATATGTATCTTGGGGGTAAAAGCATGGTACGATCATCTTTCGTTTTGTCTTGATGCTCTGTTTTGTCTTACATTGTAATAAAAACAAATTCTAACATTTGTTGATAATGATAGTTTTTGCTCTAATACTTCCTCTGTCTCAAAATAAAACCAATGTTTCTTTTGTATTTTACTAAAGAAACACTGGTTTTATTTTGAGGCACAGAGAGTAAGTTTTAGTGTTGGTCTTAGGGTAGTATTTTACTTATTATTATTATAAAATGTTAAATAGCATGGTACATTTTTAATTTTTTCTCTAAGCTTATGGCATGTCATGGTGTCTTGGTGCACCCCACTTTTTTCATTTGAATGATTTTCACCGATATTTCCTTATGTTTCTTTTTCATGTAATTAATTGCACATATGCTTATAACATTCTCATCATTTATCCCTAATTAGAACATTTTATTATTGTTGTTTTACATTAAATGTGAGTTGAATCAAATTTATGCCTACAAGTTAAATTTTGCTTTACTAAATATATCCTCAGAATCTTTATGTTTGGCTCAATGTCAAATCCTTGGTCAAATCTTCAAATTTAATCAATTCATCATGCAATTTGGAATTTGGATATGATTCTATCACTTAACCAATATGCCTATATATATTTCTTCAATTATTTCACTTTAATATTTGTGCATTGCCCATTTGACCAATACACTATTTAGAAAGCCTAATTACTACTTTGAAATTAATCCCTAAATGCCCAACTGAAGTCTTTTTTCAAGCTTTTAGGAATTTGCTCGAAATTGAACAAAAAAACAACATTTTGACAAGTTATTTAATTTTTTTAAATTGTAACCGTACAAATTCAAACTAGACATGCCAGAGATCACATAGGAAAAGAAAACACAACAATATCACTTATGGATTGAAAGATTATAATGTTTAATCATGAGGGTGTTAAAACTATGAAAGTGTTTAAAGTCATTTAATTGTCTTTCCACATGTCAAAGCTAAAGAAAATGGTCACCAAAAAAAATGAGGTTAAAGAGCATAATATGCATAACTCTAATCAATTTACGGCTTTCCAAAATCTATTTTACAATCTTTTTGAATAAATTTATGATGTGATTCTTTTCCAAAATCTAGTATATTTGAGGTTCATTTCCAAGAGCCCTCAACACATGGAAAGTCAAGATTGCAATGGTCATCCTTCTACAAATCTTCAATAGAAAAATCATGTTTAATCATTTTCAAAATTGGATTTTTGATTGTAAACTAGACTTCAAAAAGAATATTTCAAAAACACTAAATACTAAAAAGAGAAATTTTATTAGGTATTATTTAACTTCAAAGTATTGTTGACACCAGAATTTGGTGCCTTGGGCACTCAGTATACGAGGTCAATATGCCAAATACAAAATCCATCTTTTGGTCAATTTGGCTTAATGGGAAATTATGCAAAGTATGAGGTTTATTAGACATTTCTCATTAGCTTGTTTAAATTTAACATATATATTGCCTTAGGTTCGTATTCTCAGGATAATAATTCAACTTTCAAACAATTTGGCTAGGCCACACAATATTTATAATAAAAATTCAAAAGCTTGTACAATAAAGAGAGACTACTTTACCCTACAACTACTACAAGAGAAAGGGGTGTTTTAAGTAGTGTCCTAGACATCATGTCTTTTAAGTAACGTCTTTTAAGTAAAAATTTACTAAAAAGATTGTCTTTTTAGTAAAATTTTACTAAAAAGATTGTCTTTTTAGTAAAATTTTACTTAAAAACTTACTTAAAAGACGTTACCTTAAAAGATGTGATGTCTAGGACACTGTTTAAAACACCCCTTTCTCTTGTAGTGAACTAAGTTATTTGATTGTTAACTAGCCTTTGATACTTATTACATTAATTCCAAACTTATATTTAATTCCCATTTTAAAGTCAAATTGTACATGAACTAATTCTGAGAAATTCTATGAATACCAAATATTAACAATCATTGTGATACAAAATACACGGAGCTAATTAGAATAATGGTCAATACCAAAGGCTAAATTATTGTTGGATATGAGCATTCATGTCTCATCTCTACAATAGAAAATCTACTAGAAATTGATTGCAGTTTTAGTAATTTGTTGAGTTCAAAGAACCGCTTACACAATATCCTACTTGTTAATGGAGTAAACTTAGAGATTGAAGGTTAATTGGTCATACGATGGTATTTTGCAATTCACAATTAGTCATATTATATTGATCTCAAACAAAAAATGGACATCCAAGCAGTTTATACTCCCAATCTCATTGACTAGGTCTACCATTCTTCAACACAAATATAGTCTACCTAATCTTTTTATCTATGGTAGTTGCAAATCATGGACTAATTTCCTATATAGCCTCAAACATAATTTTTTATCAAATTTAACAAAACTAGTGAATGATATATAATTTGACTCTAGGTATTGTTAATTAGCCTTTGACTATCATCGTCTATTTGATAAAACCACTCATTTGAGTCATCCTTCCATTAAAACATTTTGATCACCATTATAAACACTAGACTATTTATCAAAGACTTTAACTTATTCAAATTGAATCAACATTTATACACCATCTCTCTGAAAATATCTTTTTGAATTGGTTTATTTATCTCATATTATAGAGAGCAATTCGACGTGTAAAAAAAAATTAGTCTATAACTCTTGAGTTCCCACTCACTAGCAATTCCTCCAACAATTTGTCCGACATACTTGAACACAACGTCTGCCAATATTCAAAATTGATCAAATTGACCAATTCAACTTGCAATTTTGGCAAGCAATTAAGTTGTCAATCAATTAATCTTTCATTGTTTTTAGTGACTTATGCACTCAAGTCACTAGAAAAAAATGAGAGATTTTGCGACTAAAAATAGCTATTGTTTTTTCAGTTGCATGCTACATTTGCAATTGGTGAGAATTTTGACACCCGCCGTTGCAATGGATAAGTCGCATGTAGAATTATAGTCGCAAAAGACAAAGGGGTTGTTTTTCATCTGACAGCCTACTTGGAACTTTGTTGATGAACTCTTCTAACATGATTGCTTATGTGGTATTTGCTTATGTGAGACTTGTTTGTGACTCATTTGTAACTTCATTACAACTTGTTTGTGACTCATTTGCGACTTATCTGTGACTTGTAGAATTTGTAGATTTTAAAATCTATAAAATAGAGAAACACTATAAGAAACCCGTGTTTTTTGGGATGTTTTCACTATTTTCTGGAACGCATTTTTGTGGACATTAAATAAAACAACCCCTGTTTTTATGTCAACAATGATGTTCAATAAAAAATCCTAGTGTCAAGTGATTCACAAATAATTTGTAAATTGATTACACACACTCAAACAATTTGTCATTGAGCCACAGTATTTGCACAAAAATTGTCATTTCATTGCAAATACAATAATTTGTCTTTAATTAATAATATTTATAATAATTTGAAAGAATTTACAAGTACAAATTGTCAATAAATCATGTATGAACTATTTGTAAACAAGAAGTGACATTTAGACTTATAGTCTCAAAAGGTTCAAAGAAAACTTTACAAATTTTAGCTTCATAAGGTCACTATGTCTATTAACCCTAAAAGACCAAGGCCCTTTTCTTGCCAAAAAACACTCAAAACTACCATTTCTATAGCAAAAAGTAAAAAAAATTGAAAACATTAATTTTTCACATCTAACCATAGGATCTTACACCTAAATAATATAAGAGTGCCTGGAAAAAAATTCAGAATTTTTGACCGCACAGATTGCAAGATATATGCGTTTAAAGTGAAAAAAACAAGTTTTTCAGCACATTGCAGGACTAGATTTTTTGACTTTGTACATTTTTAACTTAAAATTTTTGCACTACAAAGCTTTGAATTTCAAATTTTTGTCCATTTTGTTTTTGCTCCTCAGGCTGCCCGCCGTCCCTTGTTTTGAGCTTATTTGGTCATGACTTTTATTTCAGGACACCGATTGTGAAAAAAATGATATTCCCACAAAGCTTATCAGTTTTTCTATCTTTAAAAAAAGTTTCAAAAAATCACGACAAAACTTCAACCCATAGGTACTTGCCCGAAAATGCATTCGTCCCCCAAAGGAACAACGGTCCTTTAGGAATTAAACACCTTAATCTTGCTAATTTGTCTTATTTCATATCTATTTATAAATCCTTTTTATACTTAATCTAATTGTGAAGCAACTTGACTATTGAACATCAAAATGGAATGACTTGTTGTGGGCGCTTATTTATCCACCCTTGGTAAATAATTGTACACAACTAGGTTCTAGTTTCAATCGCAAAATCCTATCCTAAGTGGGTGCCTAAACTTTGGTCTATTGTGCCTTCCAAGAAATGGATCTTTTCTAACCGCCAAACATCCAACCCCTTGCAAAAAAAAATGACTCAAACCTCCTATTCTATGACTGCCTATAACTGAGGTGTTTTAACTATTTGAGCCACAAGGGTCTTGGATTTTTTTCTAAGCTATAGTCTAATTTTTAACCGCTACTCAGTTCATCAAACTTCATCCATGATTTCCTATTAGTTTTTGCTTTTAATTTCACTTGATATTTTTACGCAAGGTCTGATTTAAGTTATCCCAGCTATCTAGAGCACTAAATTTTTATTGGATGAAATTTTACCCTAATTTACCCGGTTAACTCCCATTTCAATTTATTCCATCAATAAGAATTCATTAGATTTTTACTAATCTTAGTTGATTTCACACTTCTCCTTTTACAAGTTTACTTTACTCTTCCTAATTTACTATTTCACTTCTAGATTTACTTTTATCAACCTAAGTTAGTGATGGATGAAGGTTGATCAGTAAGTTTGTGATTTCATCCACTAATTACTATTGACCTAAATTCCTAAATTGACTTTTATTTTCACTTTTTCCTTCTAAATTAGATATCTCAGAATTTTAGGTTTTATCTTTTTGGATGATTTTTGGGTAGGTTCATCCCATTCTTAGATCAAACTTCATCCACTTGTAACTTTCTCATTTTAACTCGGAATTGGACGTACTTTATCTTTTTGAAAACTGCTAGACCTTTACTTCCTACTTCTATGCAAAAACCTGACCTGACTTGTAGTCTAAGCTACTCTAGTTCTCGGTCCTATTCTAATTACGTTAATTAGGAGAGTATTAGACAAAGAAAGGTGGGGTTTTAGCGGCCCACCTCGTATTGTAGGTTGTGGAGGAGGTTGTGGAGGTTCCCCTCTCCGCTATTTTTACCCTCTTGTCACTTGTGCAAATGTGTGGACATTTCTTAGTTAGGGAAAGATTTGGATAAAAGTGGTAGATATTGTGTTGCTTTTTTTTTTTCTGTGCTTCCTCCTTCTTTCTCTACTATTCTCTTACACCACGACTTTTGCTCCTAACTCTCTTACACCTTTGTAGATATGAATTTACCATAAATTAATATTGCTAAATTCTATAGTTTTAAGTTCATTCACAGGGTGGTTTGGATGCGCTATGGATAATTCCTAAGGGAAACTAATCAACCCAAAGTTGTGCACAATTAAAGGTAAAGGAAATACTTGGCCTAATACCAGGAATCAATAGATAATAATTCATGTTTATTATATTTAAAATCCAAGGTTAATGAACTTATCACATCAATTGTTAAAGTCACTCTTTATGATCTTAAATCTTATTTCCTTTTCCACCCTTGAAGATCTATTGCTTCTTATTCGTTAGCTTGAACTCCAACTCCATTCTTCACTATAGTCTTGTCAGCTTCTATGGATATCGGTTCACTTTGATTTACTTCTTTATACTCCAGCTCCAATTGCGTTTTAATTCCGACTACAAAGTCTTTACACATTCGCTTTGGATAATTCTCCTCACAGCAAAATTTACATTTGCATCTATTTCTATAGAATCCACTCATCCTTACATTCTCAATTCATTCACAATTGATAACACAATTAAAATTGATCATTGTTCAGCATTAATTTCCAATCATTCAATGGACCATTCCTCTAAAATCTGAATCTATAGATCTAACACTCAATTCAAACACAGCAGATACAATTGATTCATTCCTACATTCAGTATGTTTTCAAAAATAACAATAAAACTCAGACTATAGAACACCATTTTAACACACATCAACACAAGCACCAAGTGATTCCAACCATACAGAATTCAGCGCACACCACCAATTGAATCCAATTGAGCCATTGCACATAAATTCTAGTTTCCAATCAACTCAACATTATATTTCATTTCTGAATTTACAATTGTTCTTCATTTCCTTCACAATTTCACTCTGTAATATCAATCGATTCAGCACAACTACCAATGACACAAGCACTTGCACAATTACAATAGAACTAAACTTCACCAAAAACCCAATCAATTGCTCACGCCACACACACTGCCGGCCTCCACCACACAGGAGCTTTGAACTTCCATTCCAGATTGGGGCCGCACTTTTACAATAGTTCCCTTTTTCCCTCTTCAGCCGATTGGTTGAGTAATCGCATCAATAGTTGCAACCCATTCATCCCAAGCTATTCATCCATTGATAACCAGTAATATCAACATATTAACCCCTTAAATACTATAGATTTATGAAAATGAAAGGACTTAACCAAAATTTGCTACTATGAACAAATTATCTATAGATTCTACAACTACAACCTTGATGGCACGGTTTTTTTTATTCTTACACTTACACTTCCAATGGCCTCAAATGGTTGTGGAGATTTTTCCTAATCCATTCACTATTGATCTTCTCTCCTACCTCATCTTCTTTCCTTGGTGTTCTTTCCAAGTTCCTTGCTTTAGTGGTTGTGGAGAGCTTGTGTCAGTGGTGCGTGGAGTGATTGTTTGAGCTTTGCAGGTTGATTCCACCTATCTTCTTCTCTAACTCCCCTTCCCTTGTGGAATTACTCCTGCTAATTTCTACTTAATCTATCCTCCCTCTACTCTACTTCTAGTCCCTAATCCACTCTTCCTCCTATCGTCAATTTTTTGCTCTTCTACGACTACCCTATCTTTCCCCCATTTAGTTTTCTTGGATTGGATTTAATTATTTTCCTTTCCCCCAAGAAAAATACAACAAAAAAAACCTATGTCCATTTCAGACAAGCCTATATGGGCAGTTCTAAATACCTGCTCGCTTTCAGAGCCTCCTACCTTAGTTATAAGAGAACTTAATTCCAGCTTCGTGTCCATGCGTTTGAGATTGGTGACCTTTGAAATTGCAGTTTCTGAACTGAACCCTATCCTACACAACTGGACTGAATTGAAGAATCTCGAGTTGAAGCACTCCAGTGAACATTAGAGTAGAGGTTCACTAATGTGGATTAAAATTGTAATTTCTTAATGTAGGACACTAATTATTCAATTCAGCAAAGTTGAAATTCTGATCTACTGTAAAAGCAACTAAGTCATTGCTTGAGGCTTGATCTGAAATGGAGCTTTGGCACAGTGCTACTGTAGCTAGTCTCTGAAGGTCTTGACTTCTACGACAGAAGCAACAACTTGTAGGACACTTACCACCAACAGCACGCCTGGCCCATGCAGGACCAATATGGTAAATTGGTAACCACAAGCAATTGTGACACGCAGTTGTACAGAGCATGCATTTATTATTTGAATGGCCAGGCACCCATACTGCCATATATTCTTGTTGGTGAATATAAAAGAGGACAAAAGAGGATAAAAGAGGATTCTATTGCACTAAAGAATGCATTATCTGGGATACCATATGCAAAAGTTTATTAATATTGTAGATGATGTCAGACCAACACAATTCTGTCAATATGCTGTGGTATACAGTTTCAAAAGCAACATGTACTCATTGCACATTATGTAGCCTTGGGAGCGTTACATTTCGATAGGTGTTGGAAAGCAGTCACCTTTGAAAAGCTTACTCAAGTATTCTCTTCAATGGAGCAAACCACTGGAACATTTTTTAAGGCTTTTTCTTAAATTGCGCTTTCATAAAATTGAGCTGCTCACACAGTCATACCTAGTCTCATTCTACTAATTAAAAGTACAATCACAGACCTTGAAACAACTCAATCAAGTTTTGTCTCCTTTGGATGATTTCAGAGAGGTTTGCTAGATGGAAATCTCGGGATCATCGTGTAATCACCGTGGCAACTTCTACTCCTTTCTCTTGATCTATGAAAACAATTTTTTTTTAATTGTGACCAACTAATGAAATGAAGCTTATGAAGTCTAGTTTCTACTCCAATTTAGAAATATGAAAAATTGCTAAAATTCAATATTTTATTGCAATTTGATCTTTGGACCAATAACCATTGAGTGTTGATTTTCTAATTTTAGAATGATATAATAATTTAATTTCCACCATAATGCTCTGTACTATAGTATACATCTACAAAGTAATTTTCAAAAAATTTAATCAAATTTTATATGCATTTGATATGAATTTTTTCACTTTTTATTCAAAAATTTATAGGTTATATCTAATTTCACAAAAAAATCTGAGAATTCTATAATTTGTAGAAGACATGTGATTACGACTCTAAAGAATAAAATTTAAAAATTCAATCATATATAGTTGCATAATGGGAACATATAGAGAAAAGTTTTTGAAGTTTGAAAAAATTGTCATTATAGGTCCATCTGCTTAGGATTAACCCTAAAAGGATGGGACCTATCATCAAGGTACTTTGCTAAAAACAACCTCATTTATGAAACAATACATGCATTTTTCATTTCTACACTAATCCTACAAGCCAAAATATATGCCATTTTTTGGCCTTAGCATCTTTCTAGGACTAAGCCCTAATGGATTGGTCATTCAAATACCAAACAATTGATGAATTCAAATATGAATCAAGCACACAAACTTTGATGTTTCATCCATGTAAATATTTGTAAATTCTTATATTAGTACTCTTATACTCATATTGTTAGAAATTTGACCAAAAAAAATTGCAAATCATCTACATTCAAAAAATTATTCTTAAAAAGAGACTTAAATAAATAAGTAGTTACGTAAAAAATCTGCAAAAAACACTGTGATTAGAAGTCAATTTTTGAATTCAAAGTTCTTTTTTTTAATTACAAATATTTAATCTATAAATAGTTTTGGAAAAATATTTAATTTTTGGTTCAAATTTTAGTTTAAAAAGATTTTATTAATAGATATAATCTATGGATTACATTTAACAATTATTGTTTGATAGACATCATTGAATTAGTATTCTAAATTACATCTTATATTACATCTCTACAATTTTGGAAAGTTAGACAATCTATGATCCTCAAGGATTCAAGGACGTTGCCTTTCCCTCCTTAGAGTCCTCATTCACGAAATTCATCCTCAAATAATCAATGTAAACTTAGGTACCAACATAGTGGCAATACATTATGTTTTGATTTATTTTCTTTGTTAATTTTAGAACCAAACATACAAATCAACAACTTGTAGAAAAAGATGTTGGCAAAGAATCCAATGAATAATGCATTACAACCATTTGTCATCAATAACATATTTTGTGTTTTCAAAGGAAAAGACAACTCTATATATACATATGGGGTGGTAGGAGGTAGAACAACCCATGTGGGATAAATAAATTTGAATTTGTAGTTTCTCAAGCACTCATAGTTAACCCCTCTCTGCCCAAAGTCCTCCATGCTTAAAGAATGCCGGCTTTTGCGAGTCTGAAAAGTCAAAATTAGAGTGAGGTATGAAGATCCCAACCATACAATATTGTAGTGTGTATGTTTTAGATGGTGTGGAACAAATTTGGGGTCATTTGACTGTTTAGATTGAAAGATTATAATGTTTTAGTGTTCAAAAAAGGTGCTGAATTTTTCTTAAAAACACATTTGGAGGTGAAATTTGATTTCTAAACCTACTCAAATGAAAAAACTTTAAGCTACAAAGTGATTCAGAACCATAATATAAAGACTTTAGTGAAAAGAACTTCATAAAAATGAATCATTGTGTCTACAAAATGGATTTTGAAATGTCCCAAAACAGTAAAAAAAAGGAGCAAAAAATCACATCTACAATTGAACCTCCTTTTACTAAAATGCTTCTCAGACAATCAAAACTTCTTGGATTGATATGAAATTTTAGCCACAAGAACTAGACAAGTACACGCAACTTCTCCAATAAGAATTTAAAAAAAAAGATAATGTATGAAGTAGTTATGAGCCGTTGAAGTTGACTGAAATGCAATAATATCTAGATTTTGAACTTCGAATTGCTCCCAAGAATTCAAAACAACTTGGATTGGCATGAAAATTTTACCACAATAACCAGACCTAAAGGGGTACAAAATCCAATACATTTGATTGAAAACAAACATTTTTGGAAAAAGATACAAGCCCCCAAAGTTGCATTTATCACAACACAGTGTGCTGAACAAAAATTGACCCTGTGAACTTCGAATGGTTCTTGCAAACTCATTTTGTCTTGTATTGATCTGAAAATTTTACAATAGAAATTAAACTGGTATGCGCAACTTTTCTGACAACTTTTATTGAATTTGGTCTTTGGATGCAAAAGTTATAGTGCTTCAAAGTTTGTGTGGGGACACTTTTCGTCCTCTTGGGCGGTGAGGGGTTAAGTCAAAAACAAAGAATTGTGTTAAAAGTAGAATTTCAAGCCTCATTTAGGCATAGTAAAATAAATTTTCTCAAAAAACTTTGAATTAAAAAAAGTTGGTGAATGAAGATAAGTTTCACATACAAAAATCTGTTTGGCATTTTGAATCTTCAATCAAAATTTATGGACAAATTTGAAAGAGGGGTTGGAATGGACATTTTCTTTAACATTTTAAAAAATCCTCTCTCAAATTTGTCTATAACTTTTTATTAGAGATTTAAAATGACAAACGGATATTTGGAGGTGAAAATTATCTTCATTTACCAACTTTATTTAATTCAAATTTTTTTGAGAAAAGTTATTTTACTATGCCTAAATGAGGTCTGAAATTATACTTTTAACATAATTCTTTTTTTTTGACTTAACTGTGAGTGCTTGAGAAACTACAAATTCAAATTTATTTATCCCACATGGCTTGTCCTACCTTCTACCACCCCATGTGTATATATAAAGTTGTCTTTTCACTTGAAAACACAAAACATGAATGACAGTCACATCAAAGTGATGTAATTTAAACATTGAGATTATTGCTCTCTATAAGTTGATTGCAATTTTGAATAAGTTTGCTATTTTATTTACAATTTTATTTCAAAGTACTTAATTTGCCGTTAATCCCAATGTGCAACTGCAACCTTGTAATTGACTCAAGCACCTAGTTGAGTTCTAATAAGTTTCGCCAAGTGTCCTTATAATTATTGATTTGGTGTGGAATATAAGATAAGATGCTCTAAAAGCAATTGGCTTCTTTAAAGCAACCCTACAAAATGGTATTGAATAGATATGAGTTGGTCTTTAAATGGACCAACTTAGGCATTGATTGAACCCTCCAAAAAAGTATTCTTTATTGCAAGAGCCAGTCATTGGCCTTGATTTCCTCAAATCACTTTAGAAGATGTAATTGACTCAAGCACCTAGCTGAGTTTTGACAAGTTTCGCCAAGTGTCCTCATAGTTATTGATTTGGTGTGGAATATAAGATAAGATGCTCTAAAAGCAATTGGCTTCTTTAAAGCAACCCCACAAAATGGTATTGAATAGATATGAGTTGGTCTTTAGATGGACCAACTTAGGCATTGATTGAACCCTCCAAAAAAGTATTCTTTATTGCAAGAGCCAGTCATTGGCCTTGATTTCCTCAAATCACTTTAGAAGATGTAAGTGGACGCATTTTGGGAGACCTAGGATCACAAATAGGTACCTACAACAAAAATCTTAGGAAATTCATAACTAGTTCAAAAATGCTTCAAAAGATATGAAACCACTTGGGTTACGTTCTTCATCCATTTTTCTTTCTTTGAAAAATGAGTAAAAAATATTTCTATTCACGCAAACCTACCAAAAAGGCGGACTAGCCCTTAAATAGTTACTTTTAGGGCATCCTACCTTACCACACCATTTCATCCCTCCGTGAAATGATGTGGTATATTCCACATCATTCCGTCCAAAAAGGCAGTTGCAGTGACTGCTACTGAATGTTATGTTTCAGTTAAGCTTGTTTAGCACACCTTTTATCTTTTGACACACATCTTCATATATTAGAATTCAAGAATTTTGAAGGTGAATTTATAAGCCTGTGGCACCAAATGATTAAATTATTGTATTGCTCCTTGACAATAGCTCTTGAATTGACACTTGAGATGTTGTGATCATGTAGCTGGTATTTCCATATGTGAAGAAATATATTTTCCATAAATTTTGGTATTTTTGAAAACATTGGTGAAAAATTTATTCAAATTATTATGATTTTTAAAGTAGAATGTGCTAAGGAAATCATATTGATTATCACTGATATTAGAAATTAATAAGATATAAACCCAAAAAAAATACACATTGTGCCATTGTGATTAGTATGTTTATTTTGGGAAAATTTTATTCAAACTGACAAATTCTAACCTCTTTTGCTCCATCCTTCCAAAATTTGGCTAGTCTAAAATAAATATGTTGCTGTGAGTCTCTAAACTTCAAGGGATAAAGAAATTTGAAAAAAGGTATGGATGTATATTGAATACAATACTTAAGACTGACATTCAATTTAAATGATAATGATTTTTTACAACTGCAAAATATTTTAACTGTATACTTGAACTCATTTCCATGTTTGGAAAATAGAAAAGGCAATTGCTGCCTCTTTTGAGCTCACTGTCATTGTGACAAACTTCCTGCTTTTCCTCTAATTCACACATGAAAAAAAGAAGGGATACACATATAATTCTCCCATTGGTTCTTAAGCTTTTACAAAGCCTTTAAAAGGGATACATATGTAATTTTTCTTCTGGTTGTAACTTTTTCATCCAAAAATTTGAGCACGTTGTGATGAATTCAATTTGAGCCCATTTGTACTCCTACGGAATCTATGTAACTTGTGGAACCTACAATAGATATGAAATATATCCATATTAAGTATTGTAAATACGTAACTGTAATCATATTCTATAACCATATTCATAGTTTGTATTTCATATTCATGGTTATATCTCATATTTTATAGCTATATTTATAATATATATTGTATACTCTGTAGCCATATTCTATAATCATATCCATATATGTATTCTATATCCATATTTAGACGGCCATAATCGTGCTCGATGGACATTTCACTATAAGAAACCAAAGTTTTTAGACGTCTATGTGAACGTTTTTTTTTTAAAAACATGTTTTTATGTCAACAATGATATCCATTGATGTTATATTGGACATCATTGTTTGACATGAAAATATGGATTGTTTTTTTCAAAGTCACCTAAAATTTATTCATTTAGATGTTGATTGTTATATTGAATGTCATCTAAAATAAGGTTTTCTTATAGTTGTCAATAACTTTGGGTTTTTTTGAAGAATGACGGCTTTAGAGAGGGGGGCAAATTTTTCTAAAATAAGACCAACGACTTTAGATTTTCCAAAAGGAGGGGGGAGAAATTGAAATAGAAACACGTGTACACCTCTTTTCATTTCATTGTCTCATTGTCATTGTTGAATTCCAAAGAAACCATCATTACATTTCTTAATCCCATATGTCCATTGATCAAAATTAAATCTTATCGAAGTTTGCTCTAAATTAAACAAAAATTCAAGGTTTTGATAAGTTTTATCAATGATTTTTTAGTTGTGACTGTACAATCTTAAACTAGATGTATTGAGAATTACTTAGAAAGACAAATAACAACAATATTACATATGGCTTAAAAGACTGTAATGTTTAATAAAAAGGGGTGAAATATCTAAAAGTGAATTGAAGCCTTTCAATACTCTTATTAGTTATAGCATGTCAATTCTAAAATTGAAGTCAGGGAAAAAATGTTAATCCCTAAAGCAATTCAATGTTTTAGGTCCAAAATTGCTCATAGTATTCAAAGTCAAAGCAAGACTGAAATCTTCATATATATTTATTCACTGACAAATCCAAACATAGAAACCTTTAATTAACTTTTAGAATACACCTTTCTAAAATTTCAAAATAAGAAACCTTACCAATTGTAAGATTATGATGCTTGAATTTTGAAAAAAGTATTTTTAACTCTTTCCAAGTGGTTAGATTTCATCTTTCAAAAATTTTACCCAAAAAATGTGTAGATCCTGCAACTTGCAACTCTCTATAATATGTTGAAGAGATAAATTGGGAATACATGTAAAAAATTTCAACAAATTTTTTTATATTTATGCTTGAAAAAAAGTAGTAAATAAAAAAAAATAGAGTATGATTTAAAATACGAAATTGTTAAGAATTTAGTTATGGAATTGAGAAATTCTAATCCCAATAGTTGTAATGTTGTAATAAAAAATCTACATCCAAGGATTTTATTTTTTTCAAAATATTGAAAATTGATTTAACAAAGGACTTAAAGTTTTATTTTAGAGCAAAAATTCCATAAATGCCCCCAAATTAAAACTCCTCATAGTTTTCATCTTGTTAATCAAAGTGGAATAGTTCAAAGCTTTTCATATATATATAATTTTTAAAACCAATTTTAAATTTTTATTTTTTTAAAAAGTGATTTTTTGGAGCTATCCAAATTGCATGGGAAGCAATAGAAACTAAATATTATACAATAAAGTTTTTAACCATGTAGTCAAAAGTTATGAAAATTATTGCTCCTAGAAGCCTACTCTTTGACCACATATTGTGTGAAAAAAACGAATTTTTTTTTGGATATAGATGAGTGAAAATGCCATATTGCCCAAAACGCCATTTGGTCCTTTAGGACATAGCAATAGTATAACCGTAATCAACTTACTATAAAAATCCACATTTTTGGCTATATTTATCATTAACCTGTAATGTCCAATAAAATATGAAGTTGTCAAAGAACATCTGGCCCAATGAGGTAGATTTTTCGTGGACATTGCGGAAAACATTGGCTTTTTAATGTATATCCAAGTTGATGTTATCATTGATACTGATGTTTTTTGGAACATCCAAAAAAATATAGACTGCCCCATCAACAAATAGAGTGTTTTTTTACTTTGGATAAGTTAGTAAAAAATCCTATGATCTATAATAAAATGTTGACCATATGTGAAAAGTTTAGGAGAAGGGCACCCTCATGGCATGCTTTGCAAAAAAGGGCATGGATGGATGTTCAATATGGATGAAAAGAGATAATCTTTATATAGGCGGGATGGTACGAAGTGAAACAATCTATATGGGATATGTGAAGCAACATAATCTAAATGTCTGAAACAACATCTATACCTCTGAAACAATGTTGACTTAAAATGGTCAAGTTCTTATATTCTAGTTATCCTATATCTTTGGTCTTACCATGGACGGACAAAGGATATAAATAGGACTTCTATCCTTCATTCTCAATAACTCTTAATGAATGAATTCCTTCATTTTGCCATCAAATTTCTCTTTATGGTGGATGGTAAGTTTTCTTTAATTCTGATTGAATTCAACAATTTTGCTTATTCATTTTATTTTGAAATAATTTTTTCTACTTACATTGTCCTATGGAAACGGTATGCAGCAATTGATGTCTCAAAAAACATCTAAGTAGACGTCTAAATTGACTTTCCTAAAAACAATATAACTTTCTTTTTAAACATGAAAGTATGTTGATAAGGCATACCACATTAGATACTGATGCGTCCACATCACTTTTCCCGGGTCCACGTCAGCAATGAACCAGATGAAATTTTCTCCTACGTGGCATTGCCCACCTACGTGGTGCTTACGCAAAGTTGAGCTATTCGCCAAATGGCGTACTGTAGGGACCTTCAAAGAACATGTCGTGAGTAATGTTACAAAAAATTGAGGCAAAATTTGGCATGTTTTTTGAAGTTTCAGCCACGTTTTTTGCTCGTCAATCACAATGCATTTTAGGAGACATCTACACTGATGCATATCGCTTGAAAATTGACGCCATCTTGCATTTTGCAAACATCCAAAAAAACTTGGTTTTTTATGGTGATTTATGACTTTTTAAATTTTACTCTACACTTTTTTTTAAAGAATTTCTAATGTGATTTTTCCCAAAATCTAGTGTATTTGAGACTTGTCTCCAAGAGCCTTAACACGTAAAAATCAAGATTTATGATGGATCAATATCCTACACAAAATCTTAAATAGAAAATATTTAATCATTCATTTCCAAAATTGGATTTTGATGCTAAAAATAGAATTTAAAAATTTTTCACTTTCAAAAAATAAAAGAAGTGATTATTTGATAAAATTTTGTTGAACCTCTAAAGGCACACTTCATGTAGAATTGTGAAAAATTGCCACTATTTAGGACAATAAAAAAATATAAGAAGAATAGTATTTTTTCCAATATTCAACTATACAAATTCAACTATATTAGACTAACATAGAAAAGTATGGAAAATAAATTCAAAAGCTTCGTCTGCACGGATTGAAAGATTATAATGTTTGAAATTAGAAGATTTTTTTTTAGACTTGCCTAATTGGGCTAGTAACTTTTAATACATCCTAGACTGAGATTTTTACACTACACATGGTTATTTTTTGAAATTTGCATTTTATATAATATAAGTTACATACCTACCAAATTTTAAAAGTAGAGGAGGAATTTTGCACATGTTCCTCAAAGCCGCCTAAGTTGCCTAAAATATTCAGTGCCTCATAACTTTTGATTCAAGAATCCAATCAAAAAAATTATTCCCCACTAAGAGGGAACGTGATTTGATGATAAATTATTGAAATTTATACCATCCTAGTGCCATTCAATTAACCCCTAAATGCCCAAGGCACCCAAATCTGGTGTTTGCAAAACTTTGAAGTTAAATAAAACCTAATCAAGTTGCTATTTTTAGTAGTTTATATTTTTAGAAAATTCTTCTTGAAGTTTGATTTTAACATCAAAAATCCAGTATTGAGAATAAACAATAATGATTTTTCTATTCAAATTTTTGCAATCTTGACTTCCCGTAGTGTTGAGAGCTCTTGGAAATGAGCCTCAAGTACACTAGATCTTGGAGAAAAAATCACATTCAAAATTCATTTAAAAAAATTGTAGAATAGATTTTAAGAAGTCATAAATTGATCGGGCTTATACAAGTTAGGCCCTTTAACTTCATATTTTCTTGGTCACCAACTTTTAGATTTGACTTGTGTAAAGAAGATTGAAAGATTTTTGCAATTTTAGCACCCTCATGGTCAAACATTATAATCTTTCATTCCATAAGTGATATTGTTGTGTTTTCTTTTTCTATGAGACCTCTAACATGTCCAGTTTGAATTTGTACAATTACAATTCCAAAAAAATTGACACAACTTATGAAAATGTTTGCATTTTGTTTAATTTAGAGCAAATTCCAAGAAGCCCCAAATAGGCCTTGGGCATTTAGGGATTAAAAAAATACAAAAAGAGAAATTTCATTGAATTGATTCAAAACAAACTTTTTGATGTTGAAAAGATATTCTTGAATATAATCTATGTTTTAAATATAGACTTAAAATGGGTAACTAGGAAGTTAAAGGTGATTTAATAAAATAAGATAGATTTTCATTGAATTATAAAAATACTAAATATCAAATGTAAAATACTTTAAAATTAAAGATTAAAAATTTAGATATTAAAAGTAGAAAAGATTAAAAAATAAAAAAACAAAAAAGATGAATTAAATGAGAAAATTGACAAATATAATATACTAAAAACAGGAGTATACAATGGAATTAAAAGAAAAAATAGGAGATGTGCCAAGACCTACTCTAAAATTAAAAGGCAAAAAGAAGGGGAGAGGGGAGGGAAAAAGACAAAAGAGGGGGGAGAGGAAAAAAAAAAGAAAAAAAAAAAAAGAATTTTAAATCAATTAAAAACAAAACTTTAAGATGAATACCTTAAAGAAGAGAGTTTGACCTCTTGATTCATCATCAATCAAGAGTGTCAAGGCTTTGCACCTTTTATTTACTCATGTATGCAAAATAAAAGTTGAATAAAAATAAAAATAAAAATAAAAATACAATGATAACATTTGTTCTAGTTTGTTTTGTATATAACGAGGTATGTCCGACTGTGTGCTCAAGGATCATTTTGTTTACACCATTGGAGAGCTTGACTCCACAAGGGTTCTACTAAAGTCACATCATTGATTTTGAACGTATGATAGATTTGTGAGCAATTTTTAAAACCATAAATTGAATTAAATTATGAAAAATGGAACATTGGATTTTTTGATGTCATTTTTGACATTGGCAAAAAGCTTTCAATGAGTAGAAATGCACCAAAGTTGTTTTGTACTTTTGGTTTAAAGTGTGAAAATTACGGGTTTTCAATTTGAATTTTGCTTCTATAAATTAAATTTAATTATAGCTAAATTATTTCTAAAATTTAATTTTAGACAAGTGCACAACGCCACACAAGCTGTTTATAAGTTGAACTTTAAAATATCACATTGATCTTAAATTAAAAAAGATAATAATAAAAAAATCATTTATGTAATCCCTAAAAAATCAACATGCGTTTTTTGGCCATATAGAATTTTTGGGCAAGTATGTACAACTAGAGATTTCCATATTTTCGGTTGAAAATTTAAAAGAAGGTGGGGGCAAGGAATATCTTTCATATGCACTAAATTTCATGACATTTGGAAATACAAGTAAAAAATTATGGCCTAGTATGTTCTTTTTTTTTGTAATTGGGCAGTCCGGGCAAATTGAAAAAATCACTTTTTTCAAAAACAAAAATTTGAAATTGGTTTTCCAGAGTATATATAGGTAAAAAGCATTGAATCATCTCTATTAGAGGAGTTTTGGGCCTCTAAGAGACTATGAGTTCCTGGTCTATGGAAACTCTGCAAGAATGTTGGGAAGCTGCCAAATGGCCAGGTTGACGTGGCCAAGTGACTGCCACGTCATTTTTGAATTTTTTTTTTTTTTTTTTAAATGATATTTTGGTAAAATTTTTTGAAAAAAATTTAATTTGACATGCCCGTACCTTTGTTCACTGAATCTGGGCAAACTGGGGAACGGGCTTGAAACAGTCTTCCAAGGCCCTCGAAACTCCTCTAATGATTTTGATCAATGAATCAAAAGTTATGAAGATTTTAAATTTGCGGGCAGTTATGGATTCTCTACTCTAAAATAAACTTTGAAGTCCTTTATCTCACTCCTTTTTCAATATTTTTTGAAAAAATAAAATCCTAGGATGTAAATTATTTATTGTAACATTGCAACCATTGGGATTAGCATTTTTCAATTCCATAATAAAATTCTTGACAATTTTGTATTTTGAATCATTCTCTACTACTATCTACTTACAATTTTTTCCTATATGTTGTACAATTCCAAATGAAGTGAAAATTTTCAAGCATGTAGCCAACTTGTATAGGAAAAAGAATTCAAAGAAGCACCATCATTTTGAACATTTTTTCATCAAAAAGTGAGCTTGTAAAGTGCTGCTGCCCTGTTTTTCGCAGGGCCAAAAAAATGGTTTTAATGAATTTGAAAGCATATATCTTGCAATCTATGCGGTGGAAATTCTTGAAATTTTTTTCACATATTCTCAAGTCACCATAATACAAGATCCTATGGTTATATGTGCAAAAAAAAGTTTTTTTTCAAAAATTGGATACTTGTACTAAAAATGGCAATTTTTTGAGCATTTTTGGTGAGAACATAGTTATGGAACTTTAGGGGCTAAGAAGAAGAAAAGTTTTAGATTCAATTCATGAAATAGTTTGATATTCTCTAAATAAATTATATGGAAAATATCATAAATTCTTTAGTTTTTGTCTTTTATTTTTGAAGTATTGTAATTTGGGAAAGTGTCGATGTTCTTATCTTCAAATCTTACACCTTTGTCCACATCTCACAAAGGTAGAATAAGGTGTTCATTAGAAACTATGTGCATCAATTTTCTAGATTCCCTACATTACATCTAAGATAAAAAATAAAAGACAAAAATGTGAATACAATAGACTTCAAAATGGCTTAAAGTCCCCTCTATTATCTAAAATAATTTATTTAAAAATAGATTATAAAATTTCAAAACTAAATTTCTATTGGAAGTTTGATTTCCTTAAATACGGATGCAATGGTCATGTAAATAGGACCACCTATAAATATTGAAGTTGAAAAAAAATGTTCTTTCAATTCATCTCTCAATCAATATCAAAATTTATTTCATGTGTTATTTGAGTTCAGAGTTTTTGACAATAGAAAATAAAAATCATTTTTAAACAAACTCAAAATTATAGGGTGAAACTTATATAAGGAATAGTTTATTAGAAAGTGAAGAGGGGTTCTAAAATAATTGGGACATATATGGTATATTGTAGATATAAAAAGAGATTTTCCTTGAGCTCCACAAATGAATGGAAAATGCTATTTTGACCAAACATGTAAAGATTCAAATGTAGAAGGTATTTCCATTGAATGTTTATGGTTAAAAATTGGAAAGTCATTCAAAGTCAAATTAGAAAGGCATAAAGTGCATTCAAGGTTGATGTATTACAATCCAAAAAATTGTTTATTCATAAATTAAATTACATAAGAATTTATGGATTCACTAGAAAAAAATCACGTAAAGTCCAAATATATTTTAATACAAATGATTCGGTTTCATTATAAATTCAATCCATAAATTAATGAACATCTAATTATCATCATGTTATACACTTATTGTTATACTCACGAGCTCACCGATAGGTTTCACATCTTCTATTTCATTTCTAATCTCAATTTTCTTAATTTTTGAAAACCAAAAGTTTCATCACTTCTTGCTATGAGAATTTCACAATAATTAGGATTGACATGTTTCAATTCCATTTTAGAACTATTTGTGATTTAATTTTGTCTTCCATTTTATAATTCCTTCTTTTTAATAAATTTTTAAGAGTGAAAATTACATTTTAAATATTTCTTTATTTCAAAGTCTGATACCAGCACTTCCGATCAGTCTCCTCATTCTCTTCTGCCCTCCATTTGTGATTGAGCATGAAATTCATCTTCAAATCTGCCTTTATACAAGAGTTCGATACAATGGTTTTTTTTCTTCAGCAGATTCATTTTAAACCCCTCAAGTTTTTTACTACATTTTCACCAAAAACGCTCCCAAATTGTCATTTCTAGTACAAGTAACAATTTTAGGGGAAAAAAAACATTTTTTGAACACATGAATGTAACTATAGGATCTTGTAGTACATTTGAATTGACAAAAATCCTTTTTTTAGCCCTACAAAAAACAAGGCAATTGCACTTCACAAGCTCACCTTTGTATGAAAAAATGTCTATGTTGTTGGTGCTTCTTTGAACTCATTCTTCAAGGCAAGTTGGCTACATGCCTAAAAAATCTCAGATCATTTGGAATTGTACAACATATAGGAAAAAAATAGTAAGTAGAAAAAAGTATAGAATGATTCAAAATACTAAATTGTTAAGATTTTAGTTATGGAATCAAAAATCTCAATGGTTGTAATGGTGTAATAAACAATCGACATTCCATCATTTTATTTTTTTCAAAAAATATTGAAAATTGACTTAAATAAAACAACTTCAAAGTTTATTTTAGAGTAGAGAATCTATAAGTGCCCACAAACTAAAACTCCTCATAACTTTCATCTCATTGATCAAAATGGAATGAATCAATACTTTTCATGTACATATAAATATAGAAAACCAATTTTAAATTTTATTTATGCAAAAAAGGGATTAATTTATTTGCGCAAATTGCCTTGTCTAGAAAAAAACTATATATCATACAATAACTTTTTATCCATGTAATCATAAATTATGAAAATTGTTAGGCCTTATGGAAAAACCATGTTATCATGTTGTGTGAAAATTTTAAAGAAAAAAAAACAAAAAATCCCATTTGTAGTGAGCTACCCAAAATCGCTATACTGCCCAAAAAATACAACTTGGTCCTTTAGGAGTTAAGAATCTTCACTAAACATTTTTTTTTGTTGCATATCGTATTCCTATATTATTTAGTGAGCAAGAAGAAGAACAATTACAATATCAAATCAAGGATAGATTGAAGAGTTCTAAAGTTCTATGGGCATTCACTGTTTGACATTCCAAAAATTCATTACTTTAAAGCTTTTGTCCTACTTTGTCTTATCTAAAAATGAGATCCTAAGGGAGGGCAAAGTCACGACCAAAAAAATCGAAAAAAAGGATTTTTTTCAAGAGTCCCAACCCCAAGCCTTCCCAATGGGCTTCTTGGTACCAAGAAGGATTTTTGATTCTCTAAGAATAAAAAGGTTGCGACTAAGAAGAAAAAAATAAAAAATAGACAAGGCGAATGGACTATGGATAAGATATTTGAAGAACATTTGGGGTGTCCCAACTCTAGTTCAATCCTATTGACATATTTTCTTATGTTCACTAACTACAAATTCTAAATTCCTAAACCACACTCATAGGTCTAAAATCCAAACAACACATACACTAAATACTTCAAAAATTTGAAGCTCATAGGCTCATAGGCTCTCAGGCTTATGCTCCAAGGCTCACAAAATAGCACTTCCGTGCCATAGACAACAAGTTTGGACCATCTAAACTCCTAGTAGATGGAGAAGATGGAGAAGAATTGAAGCAAAGGTATGAGAATCTAATACAAAAAGTTCTACAAGAAACAAAAGCTACAATGGAAGACCCTGTGTCTATTGACTATGAGCATAAAAGAACAAGTATTGACCCATGGGATTAAAGTTGGCCAAAGTGACCAATAGTCGAGCCAAGAGAACAACACTAGTGAAATGGATAAGTGTTTCAAAGTGACAAGGACTATCAATGTAGCCATGAAAGAAGCAAAGAATGCAACCATACATTGATTATTTTGTCTCTCTACTACTAATTGATAGCAACCACATCCAAATGTTGAAAGACATGCAAGAAAAATGGGAGATTGTAGCAAGGGACATGCATACAAGACAACTTGAATCTAAAGCCAAGAAGAAGGAAAGGAAAGCCTTGAAGAAAAAAGGGTAGCTGAATAAATGGAGAAAATTGAAGAGAGGGCAAATGAGAAGAGGTTGAAGACATAATGTGAACAACAAAACCAAAGTGGACAAGGTGATAATCTATAGACTTTACTGAAGAGTGGGAGAACTCTTCTACCATCAATCTATCATGCTCTTTACTGCAATAAGGTACCTCTCCCATGCATCTTGAAACAAAGAGTGTTATCGTTACAATTAAAATTCAAAAGACAAGGAAAGGACCTAAGATTTTTCATCCCATCAACTACAATTCCATGGGCTAGACAAATTACTCAAATAGTTTATCGGTGCAATAGAGGAACAACATTGAACATGATGAGAGGAAGTTATTTTCAGATTAGGAGGAAAACTGCATCACGGGAGTTCAGTTCAAACATGTACAAATAATATAGGTCAATACTTACGTCTTCAGAGTAAATGCATCACATCCCAGCACGTCCCTGTTCTCTCTCTCAATCCAAAACTTGTCATATACTTTGCCGTCCCTGCTTCGTTTGTACTCAAAGAGCAAGCTGGAACGGTTGAAAGAAATCAGTTTTGTGAAGCCAAAGTCGTAGTCCTTCACCAAGCTCCAGGACGTGTTGAGCGAGGTGAAAGTGGCTAACCCCGAGCCACACTCCTCCAGCCACAACGTGAATGGTGGCATTATCCTTCTCGCTACTTACACATTGATTCACAATCGATCACAACCCTAAGTGTGAGAGGGGCAAGCCTGAAGCATCCACAGACCATTGTGTCGCAGCTGAGTAACAGTGCGAGAGATTTACGAGTGCATGTATTACCTCATAGACAGGGCATGTTCGTTCATATTGGTGGGCATGACCATACATTGCAAGATCAACCTTGTATTTCTGCCATAGCTTTTATCTCGAGATTAGGTCTCGAGATTCGGACTCAGCGAATGTGCCTTCGGTAGAGTAGAACGACCCGGAGGAGTATCCCAGCACCCGGTGGGCGAGGAATATCAACCGCGGTTGCTTTGGCGGTTGACCGAGGCCAATGCAAGCAATCCTCGATGAATCTTTACTGCTCTGTGCCCTCTTGCCAGTCTTGCCAGTCAGCGATACAGAAGTGGAATTGGCCCCAATCAGCTGCACACCTGGTCACAACATCCAAGTCTTTCATTTCCTTGGTCTAACTAGACTAACCTACTGATTCTACCACAGTGGAAGGGAAAAAAATTTAGACTAATAAAAAAATGAGTTATTGAAGTTTACTAAATTGAAATTTGTACTTTCTCCCCCAGATGAAATTAAAATACCAAATCCATTTACAATTTAAAAAAATTTAAATTTTTAAAAGTTTAAACGAATCTACATCACGGATAGATTTTTTTCGAACAGCAATTCACTCACCGGAATTTGTCCTTATTTCTCATGGGCATGTTGAAGTAAGTTTCGGCAGGAACTCCACATTCACCCCCCGAGTCCAGGGTCTGGAAGAAAGACCCGGAGTCAGGCCAGTACTGCTCGCGATTCCCACTTCACAATCAGGACCAAAAAAAGTGTCACCACAGTATTCAAAGTGATGGCCATTAGCATTAGAGAAGTTCACTAGTTACACTTGCAAAAATTCTCTAATATCCTTTCTCGATTCCCGTGCAGAGCGCATCATGAGTTCGTGGTCTATTGACGATGGTAGACAGGTTCAAACTGTGCTGAGGGAAGTGAGCTTTGAACTGAGAATTTCTGTTAATGAAAAATGTGCATGCATACTTTCCGATCACGTAAGGGACACGAGCGGTGATGTTCTCGATTTGCTCCGTGAATTGGTCCCATTGTGCTAAGTCACCGCTTGAATCGCCAATATGAAACGCGACATCTTAATTATCAACATCCGTCACCAGCTGATCAGTACTGACCTGGTGCAGGGTCGCGGCCGAGGTGAAACTATTCTCTTGACCCCAAGCGAACTCTTCGACTTCAAGTGGTGACCTACCTTGTAATAGTATCTATTGTAAGCCATAAAAATTCACATCGTAGTTACTATGCCACCATCAGAAGGTAGCTGTTCTGGAGTTCTGCTTGTGGGAACTTGTGGCGCAACCTTGACTTAAAAGCATTAATGTTAGACAATACGCGGAGAACGGGAGGGCGTTACCCCCCGGTAGAAATTTGGGGGTGTAACTTGACCCCCCCCCAAACTTTCTATCTTAAAAAAATTTGGGGGGGGCAAGTCACACTCCCAAATTTCTACCGGGGGTAACGCCCTCCCGTTCTCCCTGTGATATACAAGGCATACTTCGAAAGCATTTTGCCATGACCATTGGAGCTAGTAGATCTTATTAACGTTTGGCACAGAAATCTACTAAAGCTTGATCTGCGGTGAAATAAGGAAACAGGCGAGCTTACTTGGTGCTTGCATGGCTAGAGGCCTGTCAACGATTCTGTGTGAATGAATCCTCGGTCATGCCATCCCACTGTACTAGCAGTTGGCCTTGTATGGCAATGAGGATTATCAGGGACTAAGTACTCAAATGTGAAATTTCGTTAAAGTGGCGGTACTCATTTTTCCATTCATTTCCTTCTTTTGCTCTAAAGTCTAGGACTGGTATACATTTCATAACGCATGGTCTCAATGTAAAAGTGCCAAGCTTGAGGAATACCGCCATTTTAACAAAATTTTGGTTTCATCAAATGAAATGGTCGCAAGCAATGAAGCATATATATGCTGCAAACCTCACAGACTTCAAATAGATCAAGGTAAAATGTTTAATCCGACAAATCAGCATATCTGAACGGTCTGGAACAGCGTACATACCGCACATATCCTTCTTAGTAAATGTCAGCGTGACGTAAACTGGTACATGTTATATTCAAATCCCCAAAGAACTACCGGAACTGCATCATCCAAGCCATACCCACTTCTCCATGTCACTGTCAACTGCGAGCATTCAAACATGAGTCTATCAAGAAGGAATCAAGAATAAAACTGGCACACTGTTCGACTCTAATCACAAATTCCAGAGGGTCATAATATCTTGAATACGAGGTCAAAATTCTCAGCTAAGTGGCTACTGAGATGATCACAAGTACCTCATTCCAACTTGCCTCCATTGCCAGTCGTGGATAAACAGGTGCTTTCAAATCTGAGAAGATGACTGTGTTGGAGACGGCTAGGAGCACCGCTGCGAAAAGAAAACAAGTGTCAGTATTCATGATAGTATATCAATTCATCTCGACACCAAGAGGAATTCAAAGGTTTTGCATGTTCTGCGTAAATTGAATTACTTTGGAAAGGTTGCCGGAGAAAAAGCCGAATGCAAAATCTGCCCATTGCTTGAGAAGGCGAAACGTCAGGGACCCATTTCCAGTTTCCACATAATCTTCGGATGCAAAATTTGCAAACTGGAACTGTAAATCCGAGAATATGTCAATCATACGTTTAGAAACCGCAGCAACAGTTCTCCTGGACTTTTCTCACTTGGCTACGTTTATTGCATATCACTGTAACACTAGAAAAAATCATAGAAGAAAACCTAATTCTAAGATAAAAAAGTAGTGAGTGATTCGAACTTTGATGATCCAGGGAAGATCAACACTTCCGATACTATTTCATGCAGTAATTCAAGTCAATAACATACCTTGATGGGAGACGAGCACAGATAAGGCGACATATTAAATTTGGGATTTCCGTTCTCCAAATCCTGAACAAACTCTTCAGAATTGCAATCAAGAGGTGCACGCCAGTTTTCACACACAATAATCCAGCCTCCTACAAATGTTACTTAGCGACCGTCTAAGCAAAATCAAGAATATATTCTAACATAAGAAGTGCACTAAAGAAGCCAAATTATGCACAATGTTCACCTAAAACCGCATAATTGAAGAACTAATTTTGCTTGGCTAACGTGATGATTTCATGTAGGGAATTGCAAAGTAACCTGGAAAACTGGCCTCGTGAAAGAACTGGGCACCTAAAATTGCATCAACAATTTCACAAGCTGTTGTCGGTGCCTCCAATGCCCGGAATCTACAACTGAAACGAGCATTTGGAGCTCCCAGAGCAAAGCCAGGGTGTTGTGTTATTCTCAGCAAATTGTTCCAACAATGTGCACATTGCCATTTCTCCCCAATCCCAATCCATGAACCCCATATACAAGTTCAACATCAGCAATTGGAACAATACACAGTTAGTGGTACGGCAAACCCAATCTCTGCACTGTCCCAGTGAGAATAAACAAGCCACAACTTGAAATTGTGAACGACCTGGGGCTCTCCATCGACAAAAACACCAGGCTCCTTTGGATGGGTCAAGGGACGGAGCGCAACTTCAAATTTGTGTTCTTCAATTACAAGGACCCGTGGTTCTTGTTAGTTGCACGCTATGTCTGTTTTACTTCTTAGGATATGTCGGCTACGTACCTACTTGTCTATCTCAGGTCAAAGTTGCATTAGAAATCGGAGAATTGAGGACCCATCTCTGGTTTACAAATCTTGAATTGAATATTTGAAGGTTTTGGCTTAGGTATGTAGCTACTTCACAAATACTACAAACATGAAACTAGTATATAAGCATTGGAGTCATCTATCTTTGATCAAGCTTTGATCTCAGTATGAATTAAATACCCTTCATTTATCCTTGAATGTCGCTCTACATTTCATGCTATAAAATTAGGCCATTTAGGCGTCACAAAGCCTCAGCAATGCAAAGATTCTATCTCTAATTGGATTGGCAGAAGATTAGATGGTTTCCAATGAAATGTTTGAATACGTCACAGGTGCATCCCAATTAGTAAAGGTGACATAGCGCGCATCACTTAGAAAGTTTGAATCCCTACATGCGAGGAAAATGGTGGACTCCACCTTTGGATCTGTTCCGAATCCAACTTTGATAAACCATGTAGAAGCGTCTATAGACACCCAATAGCGATTCAAACGGTCCGGGGTAATTGGTGAACTATATCTCAAACATATGTCATCAGCTTCTCCTTTTGATGCCCTTCGAATCACAGACTTTGAATTGTTCCATCCACCAATTACAATCTCGTACATGGGGTTCACCGTCTCAGGTATTGGAGAGATTGCCACGTATACATCTGCAATTGTTTTGACTGCAAAGGTCACCACCCCTTGACCCATAGAAGGTAGTTCAAAGTACTGTTGCCATTCATAGTTTCCCAAACAATTTTGTGATATCACCACCTTAAAATGTGGATCTTGCAGTTGGAAATTGGTCCCATGAATTTCTTGGCTCAACTCTTGAACACTTTCAATTGGCTTTGAAATAGTAGCACTTTGAAATGATATATCAATTAACGAGTAAGTGATTGGTGTGTCAAAATTGGTAAAGGTTACATAGCGCGCATCACTTAGAAAGTTTGAATCTCTACATGCGAGGAAAATGGTGGACTCCACCTTTGGATTTGTTCCGGATCCAACTTTGATAAACCGTGTAGAAGCGTCTATAGACACCCAATAGCGATTCAAACGGTCCGGGGCAATTGGTGAACTATATCTCGAACATATGTCATCAGCTTTTTCTTTTGATGCCCTTCAAATCATAGACTTCGAATTGTTCCATCCACCAATCACAATCTCGTACATGGGGTTCACTGTCTTAGGTATTGGAGAGATTGCCACGTATACATTCCACTAAGTTTGTGTCAAAAGTTACCACTATTTATTAAATGTTTACCTTAGATTAAAACTGCAATAGAGATAGAGGAATTAAGGACCCTTAGAATCTCTAGTTTACAAATCTTAAACTGAACATTTAAGGTATTTGGCTTAGATATATACCTACTTCACAAATACTAGAGTCATAAAATCAATATATAAATACTAGCATCATCTATGGTGTCATCTATCTGTGATCAAGCTTTGCGCTCATGCCACTCTACATGTATGCTAGAAAACTAGGCCATTTAAGCGTCACAAAGCCTCAGCAATGCGAAGATTCTATTTCAAATTGGATTGGCGGAAAATTAGATGGTTCCCAGTGAAATGTTTGAATATATTGCAGGTGCGTCCCAATTGGTAAAGGTGACATAGCGCGCATCCCTTATAAAGTTTGGATCCCTACACAAGAGGAAAATGGAGGACTCTATTTCTGGATTTCTTCCAAATCCCACTTTGATCAACCGCGTGAACGCATCTATGGACACCCAATAGTGGTTCAAACCCGGGGCAATTGGTGAACCACTTCTAGAACATAATTCATCAATTTGTGATGCCCTTCGAATTACAGACTGTGAATTGTTCCATCCGCCAATCACAATCTCATACATCGGGTTCACCGTCTCAAGTTCTGGAGAGATTGCCACATGTACACCTCTGATTGTCTCAACTGCAAAGGTCACCACCCCTTGACCTATAGAAGGTAGTTCAAAGTATTGTTGCCATTCATAGTGTCCACAACCATTTTGTGGTAACACCACTTTAAAACTTGGGTCTTGCAGTTGTATATTAGCCCTTTGAATTAGCCTTGTAATAGTAGTACTTTGAAATGATACAACAATTGATGAGTAAGTGATCGGTGTGTCCCAAGTAGAGAAAGCAATGTACATGGCCTTGCGAAGAAAATGTGGATCCATATACATGAATAGGACCGAGTTTGGATTGGCTTGGTGTCCTCGCCCAACTTGGATGAGTTTTGTATCTTTATCAATGGACACCCAATAGTGGTTCAAACCTTCCGTATCAATAAAGCCTTCACCAACATCACTTATAAATCCCCCTGGCGAGTCCCTCCGAATGCAAGACCTTGTGTTTTCCCATCCACCAATGACAATCTCATACATTAGATTCGTAGTACCACATTTGGAAGATATGGCTACATGTACATCATTCCTTGCCTTGGCTGCAAAATAAAGGATCCCTTGACCTTCTGACAAGAATTTGAAACTTGAATTCCACTGATTATAGCATCCCATGCATTGTGGTAGCTTGAAGGGCAGAGTACATAGCAATCTTGTAGCGCTTGGAGACGCCACAAAAATATTTGAGTAAATGGCATCTGCATCCGAGGAGAAAAAAGAAACATAGCGAGCTTCACTTACAAAGTATGGATCTTTGTAGATGCAAACAACTGAAGCCAAATTGGGCTTGTTTCCTTGCCCAATATGAATCAGTTGTGTGTCAACATTGATGGACACCCAAAATTGATTCTCACTATTCCTCTGAATCATTCCAATGGTTGTGACACGACACAATATTCCCTTCTTTTGAATGCTGCTTGCACTATTGCCCCATCCACCTATCACCATCTCGTACATCGGGTTCATAGTTTGAGGCATGGGAGAAATTGCCACACGTACATCTGTGATGGCTTTGATAGAAAAAATAACAATCCCTTGACCTTCCATGGGTAGCTTATAGAATTTTGACCAATTGTAATCACCAGAATTATGTGCTGATTTTGAAAAGTTGACATCTCGTGATGGAGGTTGAACTTGGGATGTATCAATAGAACTCCACAAACCAGCTGAAGAATCTTGGCCAAAACTCCCAAATAATGTTGGTATTGTGCTTTCTATTCTGATGCCTGTGTAAGTGGTAGCCACCTGGTTTGAACTCAAGGCAAAATACTGGATGTTCTCAATAAATGATGGATCTTTGAAGATGATAAAGGAATGTTTTTCCTCAAGATCCTGACCTCGCCCAACGTAAATGAGCTGCGTCACCGCATCTACGCAAATCCAAAAATGATGCCAGTTTCCTTCCTGGAGGGTATTCGTTAATTCCATTGGGGAATATGAACACACTGTCCTCTCTGGTATATGCCTTCGTATTTCTGACCTTGTATGTTGCACTGAATCTTGTAAACCTATCACGATCTCGTATGATGGGAACACCATCCCTGACTCTGAAGAAAATGCTATGTGGAGATTTCTGTTGGTGTCTGCTGCAAAGAAAATTATGCCTTGACCTATAGCTGGAAGTCTGTAGTGGGTAATCCAGTTGTATTGTCCGCCACGTGGTTGTATTGTTACTGTTGCAGGACAAAGTAATTTTACAACGCCACCAACAATTTCCTTCATAAGCAACTTGTCCTTACCCCTGAAATCAGGCACGTATCCATCTGAGTTGTTAATAAGTTGTTACCCAATTTGTGAAGGATACATACATCATGGGGAAAGCACATATCTAATGTATGCACACCTATAATCAACCAAAATAAGACCCTTGCATTTGGTCCAAAAAGCGTCACAAAACGTAAAAATTGATTACAGAACATTACACAATCAAAACCTGAGAGTCTATAACAGCTTGGAGTTGGTTTTGGGAGCATGTAGAGACAATCATTTGAACATTCATAACTTATTTATACTGTGTCCAAATAATGCTTTCTAAAGTGAGTTTGATTCCTCATTCCTGACGTTGCTTAGGTGCAACTACCTTGACATGCATCCATGGACACAAAGTTTGTGATCTCACCGGTACTTGGGACTGTATCGCTCAAAGCCCAAAAGTCCAGCAGCCTTCTCCATAGCGGACACCCAACCTTCCACCACTTGTGGCTCCTGGCGCTCCAAATGTTTCCGAAAAGCCTCTTCGAATGGTCCACTTGGGTTCCTTGGCCGCCTCAAATGCTCCGGCTTCACATCGTAAAACACAGGGATGATGCGCCTCCCTGTTCGCAACATGTCTTGGAGCTCACTCAGACAGTATTTGGATTGCGCATAGGATCTAGAAAAGACGGCGATGTACATCCGGGCAGAGTCTAAGGCTCTATCGATGACTTGGAACACACTCTCTCCATGATCGATGCCCTGCGGGTCCAGAAATAGCCGCTCGATGCCAGCCTCGCGAAGCTTTTCGATAAGAGGAAGTAGAAACTGCTCTTTGGTGTCAGGGCCTCGGTGGTTGAGAAATACATCGTACTGGAAAATCTGCTCGCCAGTGGAGGTACGAGCCATATCTAAAATCCGTGCCTTAAATTTGCTCTGCGTAGAATCTGTGCCCTGTACGTAATACTCTGGTGTCTGATCCAGACAATGAACACAAGAAAATGAATCCCAGTTTCCAGAATTTCCTTAGGAGTCTTGCAATGAACAGATCTGGAATACAGCTATGCTAGAAAAACGCGATAGAAAAAGACCTCAATTCAAGACGTTGGCGTGCCTGATAGCAGGATCAGCTGCGGAGCTTCCAATGAAGTACTGCTCTCCTAGTGAATCAATTCTTCAATCCATCTTCACACCATCTTCACACAGGTAGACAAAATTGAAGACATTTAGGAATATGAGAGCGTAGTTTACCACTGCGTGCCTGCGTACAAATCAGTAACTAAGCTGTTTGCTTCAAGAGAAGTTGTTATATTAAGAGAAGCTAGAGGCAAATTACTTCCAGCTCCGTGTCCATGCGTTCGAGATTGGTGACCTTTGAAGCAGTTTCTGAACTGGACCCTATCCTACACAACTGGACTGAATTGAAGAGACCACCATAATCTACAGTTGAAGCACTCCAGTGAACCTTGCATGCTGGAACCCTCTAAAAGCAACAAAAGCTTGAAATAGAACAGCAAAGTTGAAATTCGGATCTACTGTAAGAGCAACTAAGTCATTGCTCAAGGCTTGTTCTGCAATGGAGCTTTTGGCACGGTGCTACTGTAGGTAGTCTCTGAAGGTCTCCACTTGTACGACAGAAGGAGCGACACGTGTGACACATGTGACAGACACATGTGACAGACCCGTATTGGCTTAATTTACCACCAACGGCACGCCAGGCCCATGCGACAGTCGAAGGACCAATATGGTATATTGGATTATTGGTAACCACAATCCATTATGACATGCAGTTGTACGGAGCATACATTTAGTATTTGAATACCCATACTCATATAAGGGAGGAGGTCCATAAAGCGCTCACTTAAGAGCTGAATCTAAATTTTGGGGAGGTGAAACTTCTTGAAATATTTTTTAGTAATTTTTCCTACAAAGACAAATGAAATTGGCATCCAACCCAAGTTGTTTCATATTTTTTGGAGCTTTGTGGAATTAGTTATGAATTTTTGAAGTTCAAATTTTTGACACTTCGGAGGGCTCTAAAATCGCTCACCTCCTCAGATGTTCACAGCTTGTACATTGCAAAAAGCAACATGTACAAGCAGCAAACATTGTAGAGGTGGGCGATTTTAGAACCCGAGCAGTTTGAGAACCTCTTCCCTTAATCTTGTTGGTGAAAATAAAAGAGGATTGTTTTGTGGTTTTCTTTAACCCCTAAAAGCCCGTTGTCACTTGGGGGGACAAATGCGTTTTCGGGCAGGTACCTATGGGCTAAAATTTTCTCCTGATTTTTTGAAACTTTTTTTGGAGGTAGAAAAACTGATTAGCTTCGTGGGAATCTAATTTTTTTCACAATCAGTGCTTGGGAACAAAAGTTATGACCAAATCAGCTCAAAACAGGGGATGGCGAGCAATAAGAAAAATTTACACATTTTTTTTTTTTTAGAATTTTTTTTCTCATAGATTATGTTTTGTCTATCTTAAGAGCTTTGATTCATTTCATTTGGACTTGTTATGAGAAAGTCATGGACATTCTTGTTTTTCGGGCAGTTAGAGCATCTTTTTGAAAAAAATAACTTACAGGACTCATTTCTGAATGCAATTTTTCAAATTTTTCATTTTTTTTTTTTGGCATGGTTTAGTTTACTTGATAGAACAATCTCACCATTGGGATTAGTGCATTTTAATTGCATCTGAAATATATGAATATTTTAGATTTCCCTTCTATCTCGTACCTACTTTTGTTTAACAATTTTTATAATAGTGAAAATTAAGTTTTTTTAAATTTTTTATTTTTTGGTAGATTATCAATTCAATTCTCCACTATAAACATTTAAAGCTCAAAACTCTGTAGTGCAAAAATTTTAAGTTAAAAATGTTCAAAGTCAAAAAATCCAATCCCACAATGTGCTGAAAAACTTGTTTTTTTCACTTTGAACGTAGATATCTTGCAATCTGTGCGGTCAAAAATTCTGAAATTTTTTCTATACATTCTTATACTAGTTAGGTGTAAGATACTATGGTTAGATGTGCAAAAAAAACAATTTTAATTTTTTTTCACTCTTTGCTAAAAAAATGGCAGTTTTGGGTGTTTTTTGGCAGAAAGAAGGCCTTGGCCTTTAGGGGTTAATGGCCTTCAAGGGTTAATGGATTGGATTCTCCTTAATTGTTCAATAAATAAATAAATAAATAAATAAATAAATAAATAAATAAATAAATAAATAAATAAATAAATAAATAAATAAATAAATAAATAAATAAATAAATAAATAAATAAATAAATAAATAAATAAATAAATAAATAAATAAATAAATAAATAAATAAATAAATAAATAAATAAATAAATAAATAAATAAATAAATAAATAAATAAATAAATAAATAAATAAATAAATAAATAAATAAATAAATAAATAAATAAATAAATAAATAAATAAATAAATAAATAAATAAATAAATAAATAAATAAATAAATAAATAAATAAATAAATAAATAAATAAATAAATAAATAAATAAATAAATAAATAAATAAATAAATAAAAGAGGATAAAAGAGGATTCTAATGCATTAAAGAATGCATCATCTGGGATATTAAATGCAAAAGTTTATTAACCCCTAAAGGCCCATTGTCCCCTCAGGGGACAAAATGGATTTTGAACAAGCTCCTACGGTCTCTATATTTGTGGTAATTTTCTGAATTTTTTTCTGAAGATAGAGGATCACATTACCTTTCCGAAAATGTATTTTTTATTTCAATCGGTGCCCGGTAAAAAAAAGTTATGGCAAAAAAACTCTTAATTTTAGTTCAGCGGGCAGAAAAAAAAACTCACAAAAACTTTAAATTTAAATTTTTTTTAAATTTTTTTCATATAGATTTTATTCTCATCTACATGGAATGCTTTGATTCACTCCATTTGGATTTGTTATGCAAAAGTTATGGACAATCTTATTTTTTGGGCAATTAAAGCATCTTCTTGAAAAAATAACTTGTAGGATTCATTTGTGAACTCAATTTTGACAATTTAAAAAAAAAAAAGTTGCACAAGGTTAAGATTTCTTGCTAGAACAATCTCACCATTGAGGTTAGTATATTTCAATCCTATCTTAAAGCTAGTAATGATTTCATTTTTCTTTCAATCTTAAACCTATTTCTACTTAACAAATTTTTAATGAGTGAAAACTAAGTGCGCATATTTTTAATTTTTTTTTCCTAGATTTTCAGCTCAATTCTTGATCATATAAAATTAGAAATCAAAATCATGAGAGCAAAAATTTTGAGTTAAAAAGGTTCAAAGTCAAAAAATGTAGTTGAACAAGGTGCAAAAAACTTGATTCCTTCACTTTAAATGCAAATATCTTGCAATCTATGCGGTCAAAGTTTCTAAAATCTCTTCCACACATTTTTACACTAGTGTAGTACAAGATCCTATGGTTAAATGTGCAAAAAACACATTTAAACTTTTTTTTGCTCTTTACTATAGAAATGGCAGGTTTGAGTGGTTTTTGGCAAAAAAAATGGCCTTGGGCCTTTAGGGGTTAATAGATGATGTCAAACCAACACAAGTGTTGTCAATATGCCATAATAAGGTAAGAGGCTTAGAAACCAACCATTTAAGGGCTAGTCTGCCTTTTTTATGTAGTCCCTTGGACGGGAATATTTTTAGCTCATTTTTTAAAGAAAGAGAAACAAATGAAGAATCTTACACAAGTCATTTCATATTTTCTTAAGCATTTTTTAATTAGTTATGAGTTTTCAAATGAGATGTATTGTAGGTCCCTATTTATGACCCTAAGTCTTCTATGAACCATTCACTTGCAATTCTAAAGAAAGATGGCAAGAGCGAAAAGAATGATTGCAATTAATAATGCTTTTTCCCTTGATTCATTCAATAACTAGAGCGTTCACTTTTAGAACCACCTCATATCCATTTCACAACCATTCATAGGGACGGTTCTTAATGCCCGTGGGATTTCAGAGCCTTCTACCTTATACAGTTTCAAAATCAATATATACTCAATTATACTCATTGTGCAATATGTAGCCTTGGGAGCGTTATATTTAGATACTCAAAAGCAGACACTTTTGGAAAGCTTACTCAAGGATTCCCTTCAATTGAATGGAGCAATCCACTAGATCATTTTTGAAGGCTTTTGCTTTTGCACTTTCATAAAAATCGAGCCCCTCATAGTTACTGTACCTTTGTTCATTCTACTTATTCAAAGTAGAATCAAGGTAAGGTAGATGATATAGGGTGTTCTATTTTCATGCAAGTAGAAATGAGTAAATGATCACTTGTGGTGCATTACATGGCATATTATGATTGGCTATAGGACTCTCAATGTGCACCCAACCCTTGGTCGGATATAGGATGACCTACATGATCACTATAGAGCAAACAAAATCTTCACCTAGGAAATTCATTGTTATTTTGTTTTGGAAAATAAAATTGTGAAAAATTATGGAATCCTTCCTAAATCTATTTCTGTACATGGTAAATTTTTCACCCAACATACCCATGCTCTAGATATGCTCAATTGCTTAAGTAGTTGGAAATAGGTCATCTACCTTACATACTTCAACCTTGAAACACCTATCTGAGATGAGTTGTCTGTCCTTTGGATGATTTTAGTGAGGCTTGCAAGATAGAAAAAAAATATTTTGTCACTCAAATTTTTGTGAAGAGTTGCTCAAACTCATTTTCCATCAATGTTGTTGGATTCTTCCCTCTTTGAGATGGATTTTGACTTTCTTGCATAAAAAAATGGCAAATCCATAGATCACTGTATAATGTATATTGACAACTTCTAATAATTTCTTTTGATCCATGAAAACAATCTATTTTGAATCGAGACAAACTAAAGAAATGAAGCTTATCAAGTCTAGTTTCTATTCCAATTTAGAATTTGGAATTTGGAAAAATTGCTAAAATTGCTAAAATTCAATGTTTTATTGCAATTTGATCTTTGGGCCTTGAATAACCATAGAGTGCTGATTTTTTAATTTTAAAAAAACAAGATAATTTTGGTTTTCAATGCAATGTTTTTTACTATAGTATACATATTATAGAAATTTTCAAAAAAATTTGAGCATCTTTTATATGTATTGTATATCAATTTTTTCCATTTTTTATTTAGAATTTTGAAATATAATATTAATTTCACAAAAAGTATGATATTTTTACGACTTATACTCCCTCTATTCCACTAAATAATTCCAAATCAGGCAAAATTCTTCCCACTAGAAAGCTCCGTTTCCTAATTTTGATTGTTGAGTAAATTTAGATCGGGTCGGACAACCTTGTGGGGGCAAATTAAGTGATCAGGGAGCATTTTTGTCCTAGAAAGCTTGGCCTTCTCCATATGAGGCACCTTGTACTTGCTGTGCTTTCTAAGACAGTAGTATTGACAATGTATTTGGTGACCACTTAGGCACTATGAAGATTTTTTCACGAAGTGGTCTAGGTCTCTTTGTTGTGGATATTTAGATTGGAGCACATAATTCTAGAATCCTGTTGTTGCTACCAACCTTTAACCCCTAAAGTCCCATTGTTCCCTCAAATGGATTTTGTGCAAGTTCCTACGGCCTCAATATTCATCATAATTTTTTGAAACTTTTTGTCAAGATAGAAAACAGATTAGCTTTCTGGGAATGTAATTTTTATTTCAATTGGTGCCCGGGAGCAAAACTTATCGCACAAAAGGTCCTCTTTTTTAGTGCGGCAGGCAGAAATCTCCTTACATAAAATTGATAAAAAATAAATTTTAAATTTGTTTCTCATAAATTGAAATTTTATTTATATAGGAAGCTTTGGTTCACTCCATTTGGATTTGTTATGTAAAAGTTACGGACAATCTTATATTTCGGGCCATTCACTATAAGAAATCCGCATTTTTTTTGACAAGCCTGGTTTTTTTGTGACGGATTTTGTTAGACATCTAAGTTGACATCTAGCTGTTTTTATGTTTTCATGATGTTACATTGGATATTATTGTTGACATAAAAACAAATAGATGTCAACTTAGATGTCTAACAAAATCCGTCACAAAAAATCTGGACTTGTCAAAAAAAAACGTGGGTTTCTTATAGTAATTAGAGCATCTACTTAAAAGAATAACTTATAGGATTCATTTCTGAATACAATTTTTCAAAATTTTCAATTTTTTTTTTTTGAAAAGGTCAAGTTTACTTGCTAAAACAATCTCACCATTGGGATTATAGTGTTTCAATCCCATCTTAGAGATATTAACAGTTTAGTTTTTCTTTCAGTTGAATCTACTTCTACTTAACAATTTTTAAGAAATGAAAATCAAGTGTTTTTTTTTGAATTTTTTTTCCTAGATTCTCAACTCAATTCTTCAACACAAAAAAAATTAAATTCAAAGTCTGTAGTGCAAAAAAAATTCACAATTGGTGGTCAAAGTCATCTAAAATTGTAGGCTAGTGTTCAAAAGAATAATTTTTTTCCAACTTTGAATGTTAATATCTTCTAACCTGTGCGGTCAAACTTTATGAATTTCTTACCACATGATTTGAGATAAGTTAAGTATAAGATGCTATGGTTAAATTCTAAAAAGTATATTTTTTCTCTTTTCTTGGATGAACACAACAGAAATGGCAGTTTTGAGTTGTTTATGATGGAAAAATGGCCTTGGGACTTTAGAGGTTAAATCATCAAGAATGATGGAGCTGGCAACATTTACAAATTCTACTAAAAAAAAGATACTTTTTGTATGGATTTTAGGTGCTTAGATGATGGTGCCTAAGTTGGAGATTTTGCATAGATCTAAAGGATGGGTTACTGGTTTTTGAATGCATGTATCACTAGCACAAAGACTAAAACTGTACGTAAACCACTTGCAGGAATTTCCCTGTACATTTGTGGGGAGGGTTTTGAGGCGTAATGCCTGATTGCGCGGGTTTTCTTGCGTAATCGAGCATTACGCATTACTCATCCAACTTCGATTTCTCATCCTTGATTTCTCATCCTTTTGTTCATGATTTACGTTGGGCAATGATTCCTCGTCGGCGAGCGTTTTGGGAAATAACAGGCCTCCTCGTTGGGCTCTGCCCTCCTCGTCGGCCCGTTATTTTCCTCTTCCTCGGACATTGCCCTATACTTAATGCCTTGTGGGGAAGCTTTTTGGAGGTTATTAGTGGGACAGAGGGAATAGAAGACATGACTACAATTACAATTATGCAAATTAAAAAAGTGCAACTTAGCAATTTTGGGCAACTCACTAAAAAAGCAATTTTCATTTTTTGCTATGAAATTTTTACACAGTATGTGGTTGAGGAGTAGCTTTAAGGCGCAACGATTATCCTAATTGGCAGCATGTGGTCCAGAAATGGCCTCTCGATGCCAGCCTCGTGAAGCTTTTCGATAAGAGGAGGTAGAAACTGCTTTTTGGTGTCAGGGCCTCGGTGGTTGAGAAATACATCGTACTGGAAAATCTGCTCGCTACTGTAGTGGAGGTACGAGCCATATCTAAAATCCGTGCCTTAAATTTTCTCTGCGTAGGTAATATGTGTGCCCTGTTTGTAATACTCTGGAATCTGATGCAGACCATGAATCCCAGTTTCCAGAATGTCCTCAGGAGCCTCGCAAAGAACAGCGTTGCAAAGCTAAAATTTCGTTACAAACTCGATAGACAAAACCCTCAGATCAAGACGCTGGCGCGCCTGATAGCAGGATCAGCTGCATAGCTTCCAATGAGTCGAAGTCCTGCTCTCCTAGTGAATCAATTCTTCAATCCATCTTCACGCACATAACATTGTTAAGTGGCAAGATTCATTCCCTCTGACAACAGGCACAATTCCTCCCGAGATGCTTGTTGAAAACTTCAATTAAAATAGGAGCCAACTCATTGGTTAGCTTTTCATGAGTATTTGCTGGCTGGCAACTGAAGATTGGCCTCCATACTGTTGGGTATAGTAACATGCAGCTTTCAACATTGGAGGGCTCCTGCTTCTGCAGGGAGCAAAAGGGAATTCCCCAATGTTGGTTAATAATGTTATGCAATATGGTCAATTTTGTTAAAATGGCAGTATTCCGTTAATTTGGCACTTTTAACACGTTTCAGACCGTGCAACCTGAAATGGTCTAAAATCTATACCTGTCCTAGACTTCTGAAACCTATATTGGTTCTAGATATATGAAATCTACGAAGTTCTTAGATTTTTTGGACCATGTGATTTGATATGTATATTTGTCCTAGATTTTTGAAATCTATATCTATTTTAGATTTTCTGAAATCTATGTCAATCCTAGATGTCACTTTTGCGGTTTAGATCATGCGGTTTGAAAATGGCTCATGAAATACCGCCATTTTAACGAAATTGACCACGACAATCTTCACGTAGGACTGGTAGACAAATTTGAACACATTTATAATTACTTTGGAGGAATATGAGAGCCTTGGTCGATCGATCTTACCAATGCACGCTTGCGTACAAAATGGTAACTAAGCTGTTTGCTTGAAAAGAAGTTATAGTTATAAGAGGAGCTAAGGTCGGACCACCTATATCTAATCACAAACTGGAATTCAGAAACTCTATACCTACCCACAAACTGGAATTCCTAATAACTCTCACCTCATTCAACAAAATGGAGTGATTCAAATTTTTCCACTCTTAAATATTTGTCTAGAACCACTTTCAACTTTCATTTTTCAAAAAAGTGATTTTTAAAGAAGTTTTTTGAGCTTCCCGGGCTACCTGCCGAGTAATGAAAATCACATATCACGCAATAACTTTTTAACCGTGTAGTCAAAAGTTATGAAAATTGTCGGATCTTAAAGCTACTCCTCAGGCACATGTTTTGTGAAATTTTTAAAGAAAAAAAATAAAACTCCGTTTGTAGTGAGCTGCCCAAAATCGCTATGTCGCCAAAAAACAATGTTATGTCCTTTAGAGGTTGATTCAAACACCGTATTAGGCATTTTTGCACTTGGGGTGTGTGACATTGCACTTGGCTTTTACACCATCCAAAACAATCAATTTGAAATGTTGAGGGGGGGGGGGGGGGGGCAAAATTTCAATAACATCAATCATTGTTTGTAAGGAAAATTGTTTGTGAATATTTGTCAAATCCTTTATACTTTATAATTACTTTATGAAAACCTTTTACACTTTCAACTCCACACTATTTAGAAGGCATGTTACTACGCACTTCACATTCAAGCACATCTACATATCTAGAACTAAAAGGTCAAAAGCACACTGCAAATTATAATGCTTCATTGATACATATTCACATCATTCTGCAAACGTTCATCATCTAGGTCCTCCATTTGCATTGCTATGTATTCCAAAAGATGCAATTTAGCGTCATGCGGAATGATCATTGTCTTCTCTGTTTGCACACCATATATTGTAATGCTCAAACCTACAACGTGACAACTTCTCCCTTGACGAGGGACATCCATCCATGAATATATAGCAGCTTTTTTGTCAATCCAGAAAAAAATTTCACCAGACGGTTCCTACGTCGATTCCAAGCCATTTATGTACCTCACTCTGTTACTACCTGCTTCTTTCTATGCTTCGGGATCTCAGTGTAGGCCAATATTAGAGGACCTTCATCTTTGGGGCCGTTCTCCCCTGACCAAATTCAAACATCTTCCTTAGGAAAAAAGGTACCGCTTCTTTTACTTCCCTCCGCTCTATAGTTTGAGCTATGTATTGGCCAACAACAATGTCATTCTCTAAATTGAATGGTAGAAGAGTATATTCATCTGCATCTTGTAAAAATTTTGGTACAACTTCATTTCTTCTGCCTCCAATCCTCCTTCTAGTCTGTGAGCTCCCAAATTGTCACTTGGGACGCTGGATTTCTTTTTCTAAAAATTGCAAATTAGAATAAGTAAATCTATACAAAAAGACATAAAAAGAGTGTAGAACCGAAATAGGGTTGTACCATATCTATTATAGTATTTGGTCTAGTTTTGATTTTATATCTAAAACTTTCCCAAACCTCGACTAGAAATAGAGTTTAAATCACAAGATAGCGGGATTTAGAGGATTTTAGTCACATAGCCCCAGAAGGGCTAAATCCCATTGGAAGGTGGCGATGCATGTCTAGATTGGTCCTAAAGATTCACAGTGAGCCATATGTTAGGCCCTAGGTTAGATTTCGAATTCCTCATTAGATCGACAAATTCTCGGATACCCCAATTGTTAGCATGCAGGAGCCACTAAACTCAAGACGGGGCCGTGGAGGAATCTACAGCCCAAGGATGGTGTTCTAAGGTGAATTCCATGCTAGGAGTCCAACGGCGAAATTGATTCACCAAGATTCCCTCATCTGCAAAAGATTCTCGTGTCATCGACTATTCGAGGAGACAGCTGAATTAGGTCTCCATTGACCAATTGTGCCAGGTACGGAAATGCACTTCCACAGCGTTCACAAGGCTCTTTGAAAGGATCCACAAAAATTCCCGGCATCTTCCGACTTGCAAAAGAACCTTTTTCCGAGCGGTCAACTGTACTAACCTCCAACGGGAATTTCTTGTAAATTCCCCAAGTTGCGGTAAAATCTCACTAAAAATTAGGTTAGCTTTTTTTATGCTAATAATGCGTTCTGATAAGTTTTGCGGCATTCCGATAGCGGCAAGTATCCAAACCGGCAAGATTCCTCTGGAATTAACCACATCGCAACATCCCCACGACATTGACTGGCGTTCCGGAGGCACACGACGGCGAAACAATGTCAACAAAGAGTCTTTTCCTACTCCCTTTCACCTTCCGGAGACCCCAGGCTAGTTATTTTTTTCAAAATAAGAAACCCCAAGAGTTGGAAATTTAATGTGATTGGATTTTTAAACTAGACTAGCCTACGTTGGTTTTTTTATCCCGATACGGGGGGTAGAGGGATTTTGTACTAAAAATGGCATGCTGGATCCAATGGTGCAATTCGTTTGACAATTGGAGTTGATCTCCAAAAGTTAGGAGGTTGGTCCAGCATAGATGGCAGAAAGTGAAAATCTAGGATTAGGATGAAAATCTTTGAGGATGAGGATGAAAATCCAAGTTGATAAAGTTACTAGAAAGAATGTAGGGGGGGGGGGGGGGGGGGGGGAGAGTGAGCCCTTGGAAACCTATAAAAGGGCTCTACTTCCTCTCTAAAATCACCCCATACTTGTTTTGAGTCCGTAGATCCAAGTTATTTTAGATATTTTGGTGTTTGAAGCCAAAAACCTCTACGGTGTTTTTGGAGCACTTTTTGCTCCTTTTATTGTTGTATTTTAAGTTTTGAAGGTCCTCAAAGGTCCTTCTACCTTGCTTTGTGTACTCTTGGTGTACTTCTTTTGTACTTTTTTGCGTTCTTGTAAACTAACTTGTATGTCTTAACCCTTGAAGGACCATTGTTTGTTCAGGTGACAAATGGGATTTTTGGGCACGTACTTATGGGCTAAATTTTTGTTGAGATTTTCTGAAACTTTTTTAGAAGATAGAAAAACTGATAAGCTTTGTAAGTATATATATTTTTTTTCAATCGGTGCCTGGGAACAAAAGTTATGCCTAAATAAGCTCAAAACAAGGGAGAGTGGGCAACAAAAAAATTTTGCAAAATATTTAATTTTTCTTAAATTTTTTTTTCCTTATAGAATATATTTTTTCCTATTTGGAAAGCTTTGACTCATTTCATTTGGATTTTTTATGAGAAAGTTATGAACAATCTTGTTTTTTGGGCAATTAGAGCATCTTCTTGAAAAATGTAACTTGTAGGATTCATTTTGCAATGCAATTTTTGCAATTAAAAAAAAAAAAAAGTTCCACCTAGTTTAATTTTCTTGCTAGAACAATCTCACCATTGGAATTAGTACATTTTAATTCCATCTGAAAGATATTAATATTTTAGATTTTCCTTCTATCTTGTATTATCTTGTACTTAACAATTTTATTAAGAATGAAAATTAAGTTTTTTTTAATTTCTTTTTTTTCCATAGACTCTCAACTCAATTCTCTACTATAAAGATGTAAAGCTCAAATTTCGTAGTGCAAAAGATTTAAGTTAAAAATTTTCAAAGTCATAAAATCTAGTCCCGCAATGTGCTGAAAATCTTGTTTTTTTCACTTTAAACACAGATATCTTGCAATCTATGCGGCCAAAAATTCAGAATTTTTTTCCACATATTGTCATACTAGTTAGGTATAAGATCTAACAATTGGATGTGCAAAAAACAATTTTCAAATTTTTTTACTCTTTGCTCTAGAAATGGCAGTTTTGAGAGTTCTTTGGCAGAAAAAAGGTCTCGGTCCTTTAGAGGTTAAGTGCCGTTGGTGTCTTGTACTAATCCTAAAGTCATCCCCCTCCGTACTTTGGCAATGCCGCTTTGGAGGGCCTTTGGCGTGTGAAATTGTATGTCACTCCGTGTCCTAACGTGTGTTGTTCCCTTACTTATATGTTCTCACATTTTTCTAACTTCCCCCTCATTGTGTGGAACCCCCCTCGTGGTGGCAAAGCTTTGGCTTTGTCACATGTGATCTCTAGGCGTGTCTTTTCCTAACCCTCTTCTAAAGTCTCTTTCTATGTGTGGACACCCCTCAAGACGGCGAAGCTTTGAACCTGTAACTAAGTCAAGTCTTACAATGTATGTTAAAATAGTCCCAAACGGCGGAGCTTTGAACCCCTAGAGTGTCGCAAGTCCTAAAGTTGGTGTTACACCCAATTTTACGACAAAGCTTTGAACCTCTATAACCCTTAGTTCCAAGTCTAGTTTCCAAGACCTTCTTGGGAAAGTCCAAAGTTTAGCTTCCAAGACAATTAGTTTTAGCAAGCCCATTTTACCTGAGTTGCGTACGCTCATTTTCTTTTGTGTTGTCCCTCAAGTTTTAGCAACTTAGCCCTACCCAAGTATATAAGTCCGTTTTTGTGGGTCTTGGAAGAAAAAAATTGCCTAGTCCAGACTCAAACCAAAACAAAGGATTCCAAATTAAAAGGAGAAAAAAAAAACCCTAGAACCCTCCCTTCAGCTCGTTTGGCAGCCAGGAGGAGAGGTCTAGCAGTCAAGTCAAGATTAGTTGAAGAGTTGGGGTTAAGTTGGAGTCATCTGGGGCCTAATTGAAAGGAGGCGGTTGCAAGGGGGCAGGCCGCAAGGAATTTGGTCCGGCAGTCCAATAGTCTAGCAGTCCAGGGGAGTTGAGAGGGGTGTCAAGCTAGTTGGTTCTTATCTTTTTTTTTTTTTTCTGTTCTTTTGGTTGAATTTCCTAAATTTAAAAACTAGGAGATAAAATCTTTTTAGGAAAGAAAAGATAAGACAACAAAATACAAGGGGAAGAAAAGGAAAGGGGAAGAAAAGAAAAGGGGAAGAATAGAAGCCGCTCTTCCAAAATTAAAATCTGCACACAAAACTTTCGAACCACTTCTCTTTTTACACCAAAACGAAACCAACAAGAATGGAGGGAGATTAGAGAAGATGAAATAGGAGGAGAGGGAGAGAGACGATAAAGAGTGTGCTAGTTTAGGAAAGCTAGGAGGAATAGGAATAATCTAAAAGGAAGCCTTGATAGCCGTTAGAGGAAGATGGAGGGTATGACGACGTAAGAACATTGTAAGAGGAGAGTTGGCACATTTATGCCCATTAGTTGTCAAAGTTGGTAGTGTAAGAGTCCATCAAGGCATTTGGTGTAATAGTTTGGAAATAAAAGAAGGGAAAGGAAAAGAAGAATAGGCTAGAAGGAGAAGGAAGAAAAAATCAATTGTAATCTCCAACCTTAAGCCGTGGGCATTATTGAAAAACAAACAAAGGATTACGATGGACAACAAGGATGCATACGTGGACATGGACAAGATTGGTTCTAACATTGACAGTGACAAGGTAAACCATTAAACTGATCCTTGGTCTTTTTTCCTAATTAGCTTGTAATTCTCTTAGTTAGTCTTTAACCCAAGATAATTAGCAGAGATTAGCAAGAATTAGAAGTTTAGATTCAGAAGTTTATAAATTAGGAATAGGGGTTTTCAAAAACATATTATGCTAAAAATTTGGCTTTGGATCGACCACGCTAAGTTAAGTTGAGCGATCCAAGAAAGATGAATTTTGGTGGATTTTATTTTAAAGAACAATAAACCAAAATTAGGACTAGATTTAGAAAGTAGAAGTTGACGTTGAAGTAAACAATCTAGAGTTAGGATTGGGAAGTAGAAAAGAGAATAAAAATTGAGAGGTGAAAAGTCCAATTGGGGCTAATTTGAAGAAATTAATTTGGGAATTAAAATTTAAAATTATAGTTAGAGGATTAATTTGGATGTTTAATTTAGAGGTGAAAATTAAGCATAAATTAGGACGTAAACCGTGGGAGTTTAGTTTAGAGGTGAAAACTTAGAATTAGATTTAGGAAGTAAAAATCTAGAATTAAATTAGAGTTTAAAAATTAAGAGTTAAAAAGCTTAGAGTAAGTAGGGATTAGAATCAAGAGGTAATTTAGAAGTGAAAACTTTAGAGTAATATTTAGAAGTTAAAAGATTAGAGTAATATTTAGAAGTTAAAATTTAGGAGTTAAAATTTAGAATTAATTTTAGAAGTAAAAACTTAGAATTAATTTGGAAGTTAAAGATTTGGAGTAAAATCTAGACGATAAAAATTTAGAGTAATATTTTGAAGTTAGAAAGTTAGAGAAAAAGTTTAGAAGTAAATTTTCAAGGAAAAAGTCAAAATTTAGGATTAAAGTTGAAAAATTGAGGTTAAAAGTCAAAAGCTAGACGTAAAATTAAAGTAGAGTAAAAAACCTAGAGTCAAGGTAGAATACTAGAACAAGTCAAAGGTTGAAACATAGAAGTTCATGTAGAAGGTTAAAAGTCACAAACCAATTGGGACAGTCAACAAGTGGGAAATAAGCGGGAAACACCATGGAAGGGCATAGGATGGTTGAAGTGTCTGGAAAAGTTGTTTTTTCCTTTATTACCTAGGTTGGCCTTTTAGGTTAGCAACCAGTTAGTAAATCCTAGCACGCAAATTATAGCTACCCCTATTGCCATCCATGAAACTAGGAAACATTAGTAAGACACATTGCTTGGAAGGCATAGTGGACCGCGCTCATAACACCTGTACATCTGTGAGCTCCCAATTCGTCACTTGGGATTCATAGTTTTTTTTTTTTTTGTAATTGTGCAATTTAAGTTGTAAAAAGATACAACATGATCAAAAAAGAGTGAAAGACCAAACTAGAGTTGTTACATACCCATGTAGCATTTGGTCAAGAAAAGGATTTTTTTCCTAATAGATCTGTAAATCCTACTTGTAAATAGGTTAGAAACCAAGAAATAGCAAGAATACAAAGGTTTGAGGGTTTTTATCCAAAATAGCCTAAAATGCCATGCATGTGACTCTACCTAGCTAAAAGTGGATAGAGAGAAGCCTAGATGAGTCTTAGGATAGAATCCCTTGGAGAGATTTCAATTTCTCCATTCCATCGTTGAAATAGTAAAAACTCCAAATGCTAGCCTACAAGAGTTACTTTCTCAAGATGAGCCAACGGAGGAATTTGTGGCTACCGGATTGTGCTCTTGGATTGAAAACATGCCAGGAGGTCAAAAGCCAAATCCATCCGCCAAGATTCCCTCGCATATGGAAGATTCTTTTACTACCGGTTATTTTAATAGAGATGGAATCTCCATCCAAACCAGCATGTGTGGGGTGAAGAATTATAAACTTGCACATCTCTTGGGAAACTCTATGAGAGGTTTCCCGAGAAGTTTCGGAATTTTCTGGCTTAGGAAAATACCCCTTCTGGACGGTCAACCCCTTAAACTGACAATGGAACATTCATGCAAGTTTCTCAAGTTGCGGTAAAATCTCACAAAAAATTAGAATAGTCTCTTTTATGTTAATAATGGACTCCGACAAATTTCATGGCATTTCGATAGCTGGAGGTGGCCCAATCAGCAACATTCCTCCAAATTAATCACGTGGCGGAATTTGCATGAAGTTGACCGGCGTCCTGGGAGCATACGAAGTTGAAATCAAGTCAACAAGGGGTCTTTTCTTACTCTTCAGACGTTCTTGACAACCCTAGCTAGTACTTTTTTCAGAAAAGGCCAACTCCAAAATCTAGATTTTTACCCTTTTAATGGCCTCGGTTAACGCTAACCCAAAAGAGGTTTTAGACGTCGGAATAGGGAGTAGAAGAACTCTTGGATTAAAATTGGCCTTCTGAAGCCATTGGCGCAATCTATTTGAAGTTTCGAGGCAAACTCCAGAAGATACAACGTTGGACCAATATAAAACTCAAATGCCTTGAAAATCTTAAAGATGAGACTGAAAATCTAAGTTGATAAGGTTACCAAGGTAACTTGAGGGAGGTGAGCTCCGTGAGAAACCTATAAAAGGAGGCCCATTTTCCTCACACCACCTCCACTCTTGTTTTGGGTCTGTAGGTCCAATTTATGTTGGATTTTTTGGTGTTTTTGCCAAAGAAAACTTCCATGATGTTTTGAGTACTTTGTACTCCATTGTTTTTTAGATTTCAGCTTTTGAAGGTCTTGGAGGTCCTTCTAACTTATTGTCTATGTTCTTGCAAGTTGTTTGGCTTTATTTTGAGTCATTTTTTGTCACTAACCGGGAGGTTGGGTGACCTTGGGTGTTTGGGTACTGACTTGCATTTTTTAAGGATTATTTTGTGGGTCCTACTAATCCTAAAGCCACTCCCCTCCTTACCTTGGCAATGCCGCTTTGGGGGGCCTTTAGCAGTTGAGAATCTTGTACTAACCCCCGCATGTATGTCTTCCTAAGTTGTTGCCTTGCCTTCATCTAATAAGCCTCTTGTTTTGTGGATTACCCTTTGGAACGGGAGTTGTCATCTTTTCTTGTTGTTTTCCTCCTCTAAAAGTAACCCTTGTAGTGTGGGCCATCCTCCGATACGGTGGAGCTTTGAACCCCCATTGTTTGTTTAAGTCTTAAAAGAAGTGTTCAAAAACCGTCAAACGGCAAAGTTTTGAATCCACGTGGTCATTAAGTCCTAAACTTGGTGTTAAAACCAATTTGAAGGCGAAGCTTTGAACCCCTTGAATTGTCCTTTCCAAAGTTTAGTTTCCAAGACGCGCTTGGAAACGTCCAGAGTTTAGCCTTCAAGAAATAGAATTCTGGGCAGGGTTGTCCCCCCCCCCATAGAAGTCGTCAGTTAAAAATTATTATGTGGTTAAGATTTTTGTTTACGTTAATCGGGCCAAGGCCACGGTCCGCCCTAAGAAGGAGAAAAAAATTCAAGCCAGGCCGTAGCCCTAGCCCAAAGGTCAAACCCAGAGCCAGCCAACTGTGGCCCAGTCGGAGCCAACAGCCGTGGCCCAGCCCGGAGCTGGTAGCCGTGGCCCCACCAAAGCCGGTAGCCACAGTTAGTCCGGAGCTAGCAGTCGTAGCCTCAACTTGAAGCAACCAGGCTATGGCCCCAGCTCGGGTGTTTTTTTCCTCTTCTTTTGTGATTAAGTCCTACTTCTAAAAAAACCCACCCTACAAAGATTGAAAAGGGGGAGGGGAAAGGATAAAAAATTAGCACGAATCCAACATGGAGTAAGGATAGAGTAGGCAAAGTAGAGATAGAAGTAGAATAGAAGAAATAGAAAGGAAGCTAGAATAGAAGAAGAGGTAGAGTAGACTAGGTAGAGTGGAAAGTACAATAGAATAGTAGGGAGAAGGAAGGGTGATCCACCAAAGAAAGGAACAAACTTATAAGTAAAAAATTGGGATATTTGCAAGCTCACACAAGCCCTCCTTTGTCACACTCCAAAGCTTTCTAAAACTTGAGAAAACCACACTTGTGTGAAGTTGGCAAGGGAGAAGATGAAGTAGGAGAGAACTAGCAGGGTTGTCTTGTCTGACATGTTAGCAAGGTTCGGTGTCATGTAGGGCGTCTGATGTTGCTTGTCGTATAAGACAAAGTAATGGACGAGCACCGCATCCTGTCATATAATTCCATCTTTAGGAGCTAATTTTTTTTTAAACCCACTACAACTATTAATCTAAATTTAAAATATAATATGTATTTATGAAATTGAGACACAATAGTAAATTGAAACTTTAATATGTCAAAATTGTGTATTTCTGATGATTTATTTTAAATTCAACTAGATGTTTATTCTACTAGATGTCGCGAGGGCTCTACAAGATGTCATATGATATCTAGTTGTTGCGCCCGTCGCAATGTTTGAGAAGACAATCCTGGAGAGAGGGTCAATAATGAAAAAATTAGGGGAAATCTATACAACCATTTGGGGCCGTTGAAGGTGTAAGTGTAAGAGTAAAAAAGAACGTGCCACCAAGGTGTAAGAGAACTAGGAGCAAAATTTGCGGTGTAAGAGAGTTAGGAAGCAAAAATTGTGATGTAAGAGAGTTAGGAAGCAAAAGTTGTGGTGTAAGAGCATAGTGAAGAAGGAAGAACCAAGAAAAAGAAAAGGAAAAGAAGGGCAATCAAAGTCTACCACCCCCATTCAAATCTTCCCTGACCTAATGAATGCCCACACCTTGCACAACCAACAAATGGCGGAAGAGGGGAACCTCGACAATGTCATCCATGACCTACGATACAAGGTGGGCCTCTAAACCCCCCTTTTTCCTTGTCTTAATTCTCCTAATTGGCCTGATTAGAGTAGGGCCGAGAACTAGAGTAGCTTAGACCACAAGTCAGGTCAGATATTTTTTAGGATTAGAAAGCAAAGGTCTAGGGATTTCTGAAAAGATAAAGTACGTCCAATTCCGAGTTAAAACGAGAAAGTTACATCTGGATGAAGTTTGGCCCACGAACCAGTTAAAATCCACCCAAAAATCATCCAAGAGGATAAAAATAAAAAATCTAAGAAGTGAAGTTAATCTAGAAGGGAAAAATAAAAGTAGAAGTTAACTTAGTTAGCGGTAAATAGTAGATGAAGTTCCAAATGTAAGTTGCCAACCAACTTTCATCCATTAATAAATTAGGTCAGTAAAAGTCAATTCCAAAGTAAAATAGTAAATTAGGAACGTTAAAAGTCAACTTGTAAAAATAGGAGCATAAAATCAACAAAAAACAATAAAAATCCAACAAATTTTTACCAATGGAATAAATCAAGAATTTATCGGGTAAATTAGGTTAACTTTTCTGGTCAAAACTTAGAATCACATTTTGTTAGGGTAACTCAAATCAGACCTTGGGTAAAAATATCATGTGAAATGAAAAGCAAAAACCCATAGGAAACCATGGATGAAGTTTGATGAACCGAGTAGCGGTCAAACTTCATCCACACACAACTTTTGCTAGGAACGTCTGATTCCAATGAAATTTAGGATTCTGGAAATGGCGTGAAATCTTTTATCACCTAAAAATACTAAAATCAGACCGTAGAATAGGAAAACCCAGGACCCTTGCGGCTCAAATAGCTAGGACACCTTAGTTGTAGATAGTCATTGGATAGGATGTTTGAAGCCTTTTTTGCAAGGAACTAGATGTTTAGCAATTAGGAAAGATCCATTGCTTGGAGGCACAATGGACCAACGTTTAGGCATTCACTTAGGATAGGGTTTCGTAATTAAAATTAGAACCTGGTTGTGTACGTGTATTTACCAAGGGTGGATAAATAAGCGCCTACAACATCTGAACATAGTGGATAAAAAGCTAGAACTGGGATGGTGTCCGCGTTATTTCAAGGGTGATTAATAAAGCGCCCAAACCTGGTTGGATCAAAATGCAGACGCTGAGCCGGTTCTGTCGCCTGACGATGCAGATCACATTCTAGAGGAGTCTCCTGCTGATGGGGAGATTTCACTTGGCTTTGGGGAGTCTTCACAAAGGAAGGGAAAGAAGAAGCAGAAGAAGTTGCAAAAAGGATCGTGAGGGACTTTGGTCCACCAGACAAGCAACCGCACATGTTCATGAAATTTGCTCTTACAGACTTTGTGCACGGATGTAGATACTTTGACAAATGCATGGCATCTTTTTAGATTTACTTTGCCAAAATTATAGGTGCTTAAAGCCATGCAACTTTTCTTTATGCATTTTGTGTAGTTTTAGTCTTGGGTACACAATTCCCATATTATATGGCTTTGATTATAATCACTTGTAATGCATTTTTTGTCCAATATCAAGGAGTGTAATTTGTTTTAGTGTAGAAAATTCTTTTAGCCTTTTCAAAAAGGAATCCAAAAATGTAATTATATATGAAATGAAATTTTTTTAGGATAATCATAGCATTATAAACCAAATTATATGAGTTATTTCAATACATGTATCATGGAATAAGGTATCCAACTTTTTAGGCTTTTCAATTAGAAAATAATTTTAATTGGAAGAAATTTTTTGTATGGAATTTTAAACTATATATAGGTATTCTAATTTCTTTATATATATTGTGAATTTTTTATAATATGTATGCAACCCAACATTTCCTATATTTATTTATTTTTTTAATTTGGTCTTCACCTAACTTTTTAGTCTTTTTAAGTTGATAATTTTACAAAAGTCGTCCTCTAAGCTGCTTAAATGCCAATGACCCGTATACCCGGGATTTTAGTGTCAATATATGTATTCATTGTGAATCAAATTTGGTTGTTAAAAAAGCTTCATTGCTTAGTATAGTCATATTTGGTCAGTCTCATGACCAAAACATATCATGTACATGACTAGGACAAGTCACATGATTAGAATAAGTCATGTGCATGACTTAAACAAGTCACATAACTAAAGCAAGTCATGTGCATGACTAGGGCAAGTCATATAACTAGGAATTTAAAACCCTAGCCGCCACTTCCATATAGCCGCCACTAATTTAGGGTTTTAAAACCCTTGCTGCCATTTTTTGGAGTTGCCTCTTCAAAGTGCAACATTTGGCTTCTGAGTTTCTTCTTCTTTGTTTCTTGTTGCCTCTTAGGTCTTGCTTCTTGTTGTTTTTTAGCTCTTGTTTCTTGTTGCCTCTTAATTCTTATTTCTTGTTAATGCCTTTTAGATCTTGTTTCTTTTGGCTTCTAAATTCTTGCTTCCATTAGATGATATTTGGGGGTCTTGGAGGGCCGTTTCAGGCCTGTTTCCTGATCTGCCCAAATCCAGTGAATGCCGGTATGGGTGTGTTAGAAATTTTTCTTTTCAAAAAAAAAAAAAAAAAAAAAAAAATTTTAACCAAAATATCATTTTAAGCAAATTTTTTTTTTTTTTTTTTTTCAAAAAGTGACGTGGCAATCGCTCGACCACATCAGCCAGCTGCCGCTACTGCATTCCCAGACTGCGGAAATGCAGCAGACAGCAGGGGAACTCACAGCCTTCTAAGACCCCCAAATCTCATATAATGTTGTTGCTTCTTAGTTCTTGCTTCTTGCTTATAATTTTTTCTTGTTATCTCTTAGTTCTTAGTTTTTGCTTTAGTTTGTTCTTGTTACCTCTTAGTTTTTACTTTTTGCTTCTTGTTTTCTCTTGTTGCTTTTTAGTTCTTGCTTCTAACATTTTGTGGTTGCATCTTAATTCATACTTCTTATTACTTCTAGTTGCATCTTAATTCTTGCTCTTTCTTCTTATTTGTTGCGTTTTTTGCATCTTAACTTGTGTTTCTTGTTGTTTCTTATTGCAACTTAGTTCTTGTTTCTTTTTGTTTTTTGTTGTATCTTGTTGCATCTTACCTCTTGCTTGTTGTACCTCTAAGTACTTGCCACCTTTTGCTTCTTGTTCCCTCTATTACCATTGTTACTTTTTCTTCTTGTTTATTTGCAATTTTCTAAAAATATAGTGGTTATGAGTTTTCCTTATCTTAAACTTGTGCATTATATTTATGTGCCTTAAATCTTTGAAGGTTTAGCTATATTGTTCATTTCATTGAAAATTAACCTCCTTGATTGTATATGTAGGCACCAAGCTAGAATGAAACTATTAGAGGCTACTTGCAACACCAAAGAGGCAATATCTTCACATACTTGTAAGGAATATGGGTCTTATAGATGTGTGGAAATTTACATTTACAGAGTGTCATTGTTATATGTTTTGTATTAGTGACATATATGTGATTGAAAAGAGTCACATTCTTTTTTGTATTTTCTTTCTCTAAAATGACTATCTTTTGTGCATTTCAAAAATCATATGTATTCATTTTTAATTGGATGGAGTCTTTTATTTAGCTGCTAAACCATATTCATGCATTACTACAATGCGTCATGTTCATTTAGAATATATGGAAATGTAATTGTAGTTTATGATGGAAACTATCATAAGCCTTAGCTACCTCAATTACAAATGAAGCATAGAAATCTAAAAATGTGACTCTTACTTATCTGGAAAATCACTTGTTTCAATTACATTTCACAAAATATCTTGGTGAAAATTTGATTGGTTCTAGTCATATGATGCTTACAATCATGCCGAAAATCTGACTCAATATTCTTAAAAATATGACTACATTCAATCATAAAATTATTAATAACGTTTTATTATAAACTACCACATCATCCAAAAATATGATTCATAGGAGTCTCATTTCAAATCAACAAAAAACATGACTCACAAAGTCATTTTTTAGCAGAAAACATAACTTGCAAGAGTCATCTTTTACAACAACCAAAAATAAGACTCACAAGAATCCTACTCACATCAACAAAGAATATGACTCACCATAGTTAAAATACGACTCACTACAATCCTATTCAATGTCAGCCAAAAATATAACAGTATGCAATCATATGCCATGTAAATTTTTTTTTGCTTTTGCTTGGGCACCTTAAGAAAAAGTCAAGTGTATAAAAAATGGTCAACGTATACGCCACATTGGCAAAATATGGCTAATTTTGGCTAATTATATTTCCAACCCATTTGACTGCAAATATGACTCATGTCTGAAACGACTTGTTGATAATGATTGGATCTAGTCATAGCGCAAATCATCCACAATAACTTCTGCGTGAGTCATATTTTGAGATTTTACGACTCATTGCAGTCATATTTTCCAGTCATAAACCATCATTTTTGTTGTAGTGACAAGAGCTACATACAAAACAGCTCCAACGCCCTAGTTGACAATGTTGCCGCTCAATACTTAGCACTAGTATTTAGTACAAGAACTTGTTTCAGGGTAGGATAAGAGGGGTGGTCATTGTGAAACAGATTCACTTTGTGCATGTGGTCAATGTTTTTCCTATGATCAATGTAAATAAAGCTGCGATTTTCTAAGTGAGCCAAGTTTATTTCCCAATAATTATTCTTTCATGTTTGTGTGCTAGGCCTGACCATCTCCCCCCCCCTTTGCGATCACCAACCTTTTTTTAAAAATTTTGAAAAGGTGCCAAAATGGTTCTCACTACAAATTTGGTAAAGCATTGTATTTCTACATTCATCCATGTTTTGGACAAAAATCACTTTTCAATCATATTCATGCAGTTTTCCATCCAAATTTGGCAATTTCATCCACATTGATAATAAGAACAAAATTGTTTTGGAAAAAAAAGATTACTTTTATTTGACGGAAAGTACACATTTATTTTGAAATAGTGCTGTCTGGTCCATGGTGCCAAAAAAAAGGGCTGGTGATCATTGTCCCTCCACAACAAATCCATCTTGCAACCAAAGACTAGGCCATCTGTGAGCTCCCATATTGTCACTTGGGACTCTAGATTTTTTTTTTTTAAATTTTACAATTTAGAATAGGTAAAATTATACAAAATTAAAGCCATAAAAAGAGTGTAGAACCAAAATAGGGTTGTACCATATGTGGGCGCTTATTTATACACCTTTGGTAAATAATTGTACACAACTAGGTTCTAATTCTACCCACGAAATTCTATCCTAAATGGGTGTCTAAGCGTTGATCCATTGTGCCTTCAAAGCAATGGAACTTTTCTAACCACTAAACATCCAATCTCCTTGCAAAAAAGAGGCCTCAACCATTCTAGCCTAGGATTGCCACAACTAAGGTGTCCTAGCTAATTCAGCCGCAAGGGTCCTGGGTTTTCTAATCTATTGTCTGATTTTAGAATTTTTAGGTGATAGAAGATTTCACGCCATTTCCAGAAACCTAAAGTTCACTGGAATTGGATGTTCCTAGCAAAAGTTGTGCATGGATAAGTTTGACCGCTACTCGGTTCATCAAACTTCATCCATGGTTTCCTATGGGTTGCTACTTTTAATTTCACTTGAAGTTTTTATCCAAGGTCTGATTTGAGTTATCCTAGCTAAATATGACTCAGAATTTTGACCGAAAAGAATTATCCTAATTTACCTAGTTAAATCTAATTTATCCCATTGGTAAATGTTCGTTGGATTTTTATTGGATTTTCCTTGATTTTTTACTCTTTTGCTTTTCACAAGTTATTTTTATCCTTCCTAATTTATTATTTATTTTGAAATTGATTTTTACTGACCTAATTTATTGATGGATGAAAGTTGGTCAATAATTTGGATTTGGAATTTCATCCACTATTTATTGCTAACCTAATTTCCTAAATTAATTTCTACTTTTATCTTTTCCTTTCTAGGTTAAATTTCCCTCTTAGATGTAAGTTTCCTATCTCTTGGATGAATTTTGGGTAGGACTTTAGCCAGTTCATGGGCAAAACTTCATCCGCATATAACTTTCTCGTTTTAACTCGGATTTGAACGTACTTTATCTTTCTGGAAACCCCTAGACCTCTAATTTCTACTTCCTAGCCTAAATCTGACCTAATCTATGGTCTATGCTGCTCTAGCTCTCGGCCCCCTTCTAATTACGCTAATTAAGATAAGGTTTAACAAGGAAGAGTGGGGGTTTTAGTGGCTCACCTCGTATTAGAGATCTTGGATTAGGTGGTCGAGTTTTCCCCCTTCGGCCATGTCCCCTCCTCTTGGATTCTCGATTCATTGAGTGATTCTTGAATCGGGGAAGATTTTAGAAAGGATTGGTAGATGGAGCGGGATTTCTTTCTTCTTTTCCTTCCTTCTTCTCCTTCCTTCCACACTTTTCTTACACCGAACAACTTTGCCTTCCAAAGTTCTTACGCATTGACTTCGTTCTTACACCTCTTACACCATAACCTTCCAAAGTTCTTGCGCGTTGACTTTGTTCTCACCCCATGGCCTTCCAAAGTTCTTACACATTGACTTTTCTCTTACACTTCAAGGGCACACTCTTTTTTACTCTTACACTTACTCTCTCAATGGTCCAAATTGTTAGTTGAAATTTCCCCTAATCTATCCACTAGTGCTCTTCTCTCCTATTTCATCTTCCTCCTCGTTTGCAATGCTCAAGTTTTTAGTTTATGTTGTGTGGAGAGCTTGGGTGAATTATACGTGGAATGATTGTGTGAATTTGCAGGTTACTTGGGTGCTCCAACACAAATTCCTCCCCCAACCCTACAATGTCTACCTCTAATTCTACTTGCTAACTTTTTACTTCTACTTTTCTGATTTCCTACTTCGGCTTTGATGATTTTTCTACTTCTACTTTGATAACTTGCCTACTACTTTTAGATTTCCTACTTCTACTGTTCTAATCTCCTACTTCTACCTTGCTAATTTCTAACTTATTTTTTCTTTTTTTTCTCCTAATTAGCCTTTCCTCTCCTTCCCTTATTTTTTATTCTAAAAAGGAAAACTAAAAAACAAACAAAAAAAAACGGATTTGGCTTGAGGCGCGGCTTGGGCGACGTCGGGCTGGTTGCTCGCTGGCTGCAGCGTGGTGATCGGGCTGCGGGTACCTGCTACTGTTCGGGGACTGGCTGTCGGCTGGTTGCTAGTTCAGAGGCCGGAATCTCGATTTTTTGCTTTTAATGGTTTCTGAAACTTTTGGTGAGTGCCAAAAATGGCCGAGGGGCCACTTTGACCAAGGGGGAACCACTATCCAACTAATCCTAGTTCTATATGAGTTTTTGTCTACCACGTTCCCTAAATTCTTGGATGCTAAACTTTGAAGGTTTTCAAGAATATCTTGGAAATTAAACTTTGAACAGAGTTAACCGGGGGGATCAAGGCTTCGCCGTCGAGTTGAAATTAACACCATCTCTAGGATTTTTCCTTACCCGTAGGTCCAAAGTTTTGCCATATGGCGGAGTTTTAACACACATTCCAAGACTAAAAGAGAATCTAAAGTCATAGCTCCGCCGTAAAGGGGGGGGGGGGGGGAGGGGCATACATTTATAAGCAACTTCAAAGAGGGACTTAAATTGTTTAGAACATGACAATCCTAGGGGGTCCAAAGCTCTGTTGTAAGGGGGGAGGACCACACACCAAGAAATAACTTCAAAGGGGGAACTTCAAAACGTTAGAGCATGACAACCCTAGGGGGTCTAAAGCTTTGCCGTATCGGCAAGAGGACCACACACCAAGGGTTAACTTAAAATAGGAAAGTTAGTATTTCAAGCAATAACCACTCCGGGAGGGTACAAAGCTCCGCCATCCCGGGGGAGAAAATGCACACAAGGGACACATGGGAAGAAGACTCAAACGACCCCACATGGGGAAACCCAACTCTGGGTGTTAGTATGACGCACGTGGATTAGTAAATAACAAACTTAAAACGCTAAAGGCCCCTTGTGGGCGATAAAGCCAAGGCACGGAGGGGGATAGCTTTAGGATTAGTACAAACTCAAAGGATCTCTCAACCAAGGTTAGTATTTCAAGCAAGGAACTCCCAATAACAAGTTAGTGATCAAATGACTCAAAGTAAAGCCAAACAACACTCAAGATACCACAAGAGCTTATAAACGCAAGAAAGAAGGACCCCCAAGACCTTCAAAAGCTGAAAAAAAAAGCAACAACAGAGCACAAAGTGCTCAAAAAACACCGTGGAAGTGCATTTGGCTAAAATGCCAAAAATCCAACATAAATTAGACCCACGAACCAAAAATAAGAATGGAGGTGGTTTGAGAGGAAAATGGGCCCCCTTTTCTGGGTTTTTCAAGGGACTCACCTTCCTCAAGTTACCTTGGTAACCTTATCAACTTAGATTTTCATCCTTATCTCTAAGATTTTCACGGCATTTGGGTTTACACTGGTCCAACGTTGTGTCTTTTGGAGTTTGCCTTGGAACTTCAAATAGATTGCGCCAAGGGCTTCAGAAGGACATTTTTAGTCTGAGAGTCTCCGTATTTCCTATTTCAACGTCTAAAACCTCTCCTAGATTAGTGCTAATTGAGGCTAGTAAAAGGGTAAAAATCTAGATTTTGGAGTTGGCCTTTTCTGAATAAAGTAACTAGCTAGGGTTGTCAAGAATGTCTGAGGGAGTAAAAAAAGACCCCTTGTTGACTTGATTTCGACTTCGTACACTCCCGAGATGCCGGTCAATTTCACACAAATCCCACCACGTGATTAATTTAGAGGAATGTCGCTGATTGGGCCACCTCCTGCTATCGGAACGCCATGAAACTTGTTGGAGCGTATTATTAACATAAAAGAGACTATTTTGATTTTTTTGTAAGATTTTACCACAACCGAGAGAATTTACATGAATTTCCTGTTGTCAGTTTAAGCGGTTGACCGTCCGGATGGGTATTTCTCTAAGTCGAAATTTTCCGAAACTTCTCAGGGAACCTCTTATGGAGTTTCCCAAGAGATGTGCAAGTTTATAATTTTTCATCCCGCACACGTTGGTCTGGATGGAAATTCCGTCTCTTTTAAAGTAACAGGCAATCAAAGAATCTTTCACATGCGAGGGAATCTTGGCGGGTGGATTCTGCTTTTGACCTCCTGACATGCTTCCAAAACAAGAGCACAATCCGACAGCCGCAGATTCCTCCGTTGGCCTATCTTGAGAAAGAAACTCTTGCAAGCTAACATTTGGGATTTCTACTATTTCAACGGTGGAACGGAAAACTAAGATCTCTCCAGGGGAATCTATCCTAAGACTCATTTAGACTTCCGTCGCATCACTTTTAGCCAGGTAGAGTCACATGCACGGCATTTTAGGCTATTTTGGATAAAAACCTCCAAACCTTTGAATTTTTGCTACTTTCTGGGTTCTAATCATTTACAAGTGGGAATTAGGGATCTGTTAAGGAAAAAACCCTATTATTGACCAAAAGCTACATGGGTATGTAACAACTCTAGTTTAGTCTTCCATTCTTTTTTGGTTTTTTTATATCTTTTTATGACTTAAATTGCACAATAACGAAAAAAAACAAACTATGAGTACCAAGTGACAAATTGGAAGTTCAAACCATATCCATCATAGTATTTGGTCTAGTTTTGATTTTATACCTAAAACTTCCCTAAATCTTGCCTAGGAATAGAGTTTAAACCACAAGATAGCGGGGTTTAGAGGATTTTAGTCACATAGCCTAAGAAGGGCTAAATACCACTGGAAGGTGGCGATGCATGTCTAGATTGGTCCTAAAGATTCATAGTGAGCCATATGTCAGGCCCTAGGTTAGATTTCAAGCTCCCCATTAGATCAACAAATTCTCGGAAACCCCAATTGTTAGCATGCAGGAGCCACTAAACTCAAGACGTGGCCGTGAAGGAATCTACAACCCAAGGATGGTGTTCTAGTGTAAATCTCATGCTAGGAGTTTAACGGTGAAATTGACTCACCAAGATTTCCTCATCTGCAAAAGATTCCTGTACCATCGACAATTCAAGGAGACGGCCAAATTAGGTCTCCATTGACCAATTGTGCCAGGTACGGAAATGCACCTACACATCATTTGCTAGGCTTCCTGAGAGGTCCTACAAAAATTCCCGGCATCTTTCGATTTGCAGAAGAACCTTTTTCTGGGCAGTCAACCGTGCTAACCTCCAACAAGAATTTCTTGTAAATTATTGAGGTTGCGGTAAAAGCTCACTAAAATTTAGGTTAGCTTGTTTTATGCTAATAATGCATTCCGATAAGTTTTGTGACAATCCATTAGCAGCAAGTACCCAACCGGCAAGATTCCTCTGGAATTAATCACGTCGCGACATCCCCGCGACACTGACCGGCGTTCCGGGGGCATACGATGGCAAAACAGCTTCAACAAAGAATCTTTCCTACTCCCTTTCATCTTCTAGAGACCCTAGGCTAGTTACTTTTCAAAACATAGAAAACCCCCAAGAGTTGGAAAATGACCGCGATTGGATTTTTAAACTAGACTAGCCTACGTTGGTTTTTTGATCTAGGTACAAGGGACAGGGGGATTTAGGACTAAAAATGGCATGCTGGATCCAACGGCGCAATCCGTTTGACATTTGGAGTCGATCTCCAAAAGTTCGGAGGTTGGTCCAGCATAGATGGTAGAAAGTGAAAATCTAGGATTAGGATGAAAATCTTTGAGGATGAGGATGAAAATCCAAGTTGATAAAGTTACTAGTAGGAATTTAGGGGGGGGAGTGAGCCCTTGGAAACCTATAAAAGGGCTCCACCTCCTCTCTAAATCACCCCCATACTTGTTTTTGGGTCCGTGGATGCAAGTCATCTTGGATATTTTGGCATTTGAAACCAAAAACCTCTGCGATGTTTTCAGAGCACTTTTTGCTGCTTTTGTTGTTGTATTTCAAGCTTTGAAGATCCTCGAGGGTCCTTCTATCTTGCCTTGTGTACTCCTTGCGTACTCCTTGTGTACTTTTCTTATGTTTTAGACATTCTTGTGGACTAACCTTTGTGTCTTGAGAGTCTTTTGTGTTTTGTACTAATCTTAAGGTCACCCTCCTTCGTACCTTGGCAAATGCCGCTTTGGAGGCCCTTTAGAGTGTAAGTCATTTGCTTTACCTCGTTATACTAACTTGCCTGTTCTCTTAACCCCTAAAGGTCAGAGACTATGTTTTCACCAAAAGCACTCCAAAACTGCCATTTCTAGTACAAGTATCAAATTTCATAACAAAACCATTTTTGGATATATATAACCTTAGGATCTTGTAGTAAACTTGTTTGAAAATATGTAGAAAAAAATTTAGAATTTTTCACCTTGTAGATTGCAAGATATTAGCATTTGAATTGACAAAAGCCCTGTTTTTGGCCTTGTGGAAAAATGGGGAACTGCACTTCACAAGGTCACATTTAAATGAAAAATTGTCTAAAATGGTAGTTACTCTTTGGACTAAATCTTCAAGTTGGCTACATGCTTGAAAAAATTCAAATCATTTGGAATTGTACAACATATAAGAAAAAAATAGGTTGTAGAAAGAAATAGAGAATGATTCAAAATATGAAACTGTTAAGATTTTAATTCTAATATAGAAAAATGTCAATTACAACGGTAGTAATGTTGCAATAAAAAATATACATCCTATATTTTTACTTTTTTTGAAAAAATATAAAAAATTGAATTAAATGAAAGACTTCAAAGTTTATTTTAGAGTAGGGAATCCATAACTGCCAGCAAACTAGAACACCTCATAATTTTTATCTCATAAATCAAAATGGAATAATTCAAGGCTTTACATGTATATATAAAGCTAAAGAATCAATTTCAAATTTTTATTTTCTTAAAAATGATTTTGCAGAATTTTTTTGAGCTACCCACCGACCATTGAAAATGACATATCATCCAATAACTTTTTAACCATGTATTCAAAAGTTTTGAAAATTATTGGGCCTTAAAGCTACTCCTTGGGCACACATTGTGTGAAATTTTCAAAGAAAAAAAACAAAATTTCCATTTGTAGTGAGCTATCCAAAATCACTATGTTGCTAAAAAATGCCGTTTGGTCCTTTAGGATTTAAGTCAAGTTCTTACCTTCTTCTAACGTGTCTCTTGTTGAGTGGACCCCCTCTTCGGGACAGCGAAGCTTTGACCTACCAAACAAGTTCCTTTCTTTGTGTGTTTTTTCCTTCTTCTAAAGTCTTTCTTGTCCTGTGGATTCTCTCCTTGGACGGTGAAGCTTTGAACCCACGATTAAGTCGAGTCCTAGAATACGTATTAAAAACAATTCCAGTCGGCGGAGCTTTGAACCCCCAGAGTGCCACAAAGTCCTAGAGTTGGTGTTAAACCCAACTTGACGGCGAAGCTTCAAACCTTCCTAGTGCTTAGCCCCAAAGTTTAGTTTCCAAGACCTTCTTGGAAAAGTCTAAAGTTTAACTTCCAAGATCTAGAGTCCTAGTGTGAGAAAGATAGCATGTGACTTTGAGAGTTGGTTTTGTGTACAAGAATTTGGGCCTAATCCCACGGACGGCGAAGCTTTGAACCTGGCCCTAACCTTCTAAAAATCCAGTTTAAGTTTTATATAAGTGGATTCCCTTGAGGGAACCTGAGGTGTGTATTTGATAAAACTTTGGAAAAACCAGAAACCAGCAGCCAGCCACCAGAAACCAGCCACCAGCAGCTAGCAGCCAGCTAGCGGGTCGGTACCCAGCCAGTTCGGGCCAACATCCAGCTCTGACCAGTGCCTAGTTTGGCCATTGTTTCGATTTTCTACAAATCACATACATTATGGCTAAAAGCCAGATCAACAAGGGATGATATCCTACGGGGTCCCACTTTTTTTTTTTTTTTTTTTAATTTTTAGCTTAGTTAGGAGCTAGTTTAGAAAACACTAGAGTAGAGAAGAAAAGAAATCCAATTAGGATCTAGCTTAGAAAACTTAGAGTAGAAAGCCCAATTACAAAGCTAGCCAGGAATCCAAAGATAGAAGTCCAGTATAATCCAGTTAGGAATTAAAGTTTCAAGGTCCACTTGCAACTAAAGAAAGAAAAAAAAATAAAGAGAAAAGGGAGAAGGGAATCGACACCTCCACGTCACACCTACACACATACGCTCTACTCTCACACCCTGACATCCACACGTGAACACAAATAATGGAAGGGAATTAGTGGGAGAAGAGATGAAGTAGGGAACAAAAGGAGAGAGACAATAAATAGTGACCTAGGTGTAGGATTAGGTAGGCTAGGAAGGAAATCTCAAGAGTCCATTGCAACCGTTAGAAGGAGGATAGGAATGATGCAAAGCAAAGAAGGCATAAGAGGGTACGAGAGACATTAAATTTCTTGGCATTTGGGACTATCTTTGTAAGACCACCATCAACGGTTGGTGCAATAGTACCAGAGTAGAAGAAAGAAGGAGAAAGAAAAGAAAAGGGAAGTCAGAAGGAGAGAAGCTAGGATGTAATATCTCTTTTAACCCCTAAAGCCCTGAATATGCTTTTTTGAAAACATAGCTTTTTTGAGTAGCTCACTACGAGTGGAGTTTTTATTTTCTTTCTTTCAAATTTTCACACAACATTTTCTCAAGGAGTAGCTTTAAGGCCCAACAATTTTCATAACTTTTTTAAAAATTAATAATTTGAAATTGGTTCTTTAGATTTATATGTAGGCAGGAAGCTTTGAATCATTCCATTTGGATCTATGAGTCAAAAATTATGACGATTCTTAGTTTGAGGGTAGTTATGGAATCTCAACTCTGAAATAAACTTTGAAGTCCTTTATTTCACTCAATTTTCAATATTTTTGAAAAAAAATTAAACATTGGATGTAGATTGTTTATTACAACATTACAACCATTGGAATTGGCATTTTTCAATTCCATAAATATCTTCTTCACAATTTAGTGTTTTGAATGATTCTCTATCTCTTCCTACTTATTAATTTTTTCCTATATGTTGCACAATTCAAAATGATTTGAATTTTTTCAAGCATATATCCAACTTGTCTAGGAAAATGAAACCAAAGAGTAAACACCATTTTGGACATTTTTTCATACAAATGTGACCTTGTGAAGGGCAGCTGCCCGTTTTTTCGCAAGGACAAAAAAAGGATTTTTGTCAGTTCAAACGCTATTATCTTGCAATCCACATGGTAGAAAATACTGAAATTTTTTCCACATCTTTTTAATAAGTTTACTACAAGATCATATGGTTACATATGTCCAAAAATGCTTTTTTTCTAAAATGTGGCACTAGTATTAGAAATGGCAGTTTTGGAGCGTTTTTGGTAAAAACATAGTCAAAAATCTTTAGGGGTTAAAAATTCAGCAATGAGCTTTGGGAAGAAAGGCCAACAAATCACCATGGACAAGGATGCATATGAGCACTTGGACGACGTTATTTCCAACACCGGTAGTGATGAAGTAAGCCATTGAATTGATCCTTGGTATTTTTTCCTAATTCCCTTGTAATTCTCTTAGTTAGACTTTATCCCAAGATAATTAACAAAGATTAGCAAGAATTAGAAGTTTAGATTCAAAAGTTCATAGATTAGGAATAGGGGTTTCCGAAAACATATTACGCTAAAAATTTGGCTTTGGATTGACTACAATAGGTTAAGCCAGGCGGTCCAAGAAGGGAAAATTTTAGCGAACTTTGTTTTGAAGAACAATAGAACAGCTTAGGACTAGAGTTGAAAGTAGGAATTAGCATTAATTTAGGAGTCAACAATCTAGAATTAGATTTAGGAAGTGGAAGTGAGAAGAAAATCAAGAGTTAAAAAGTCCAATTAGAGTTAATTCGGGGAAATTAAATTAGGAATCAAGATTTAGAAATACAATTAGGAAGTTGATTTGGAGTTTAAATTGGAGATAAGAATTTAGAATTGTAATTAGCAAAGTTAATTTGGAAGGTTAATTTAGAGGGAAAAATTAAATATGAATTAGAACGTAAACCATGGAAGTTTAGTTTAGAGGTTAAAATTTAAACAAAGATTTAGGAAGTAAAAACCTAGAATTAAATTAGAGGTTAAAAGCTTAGAGCAAGAATTTGGGGGTTGAAATTTAGAAGTAATTTTAGAAGTGGAAATTTAGAAGTAAATTAGAAGAAACAATCTAGAGTAAAATTTAGGGGGTAAGATTTAGAAGTAATTTTAGAAGTAGGAATTTGGAGTAAAATTTAGACGGTAGAAATTTAGAGTAATATTTTGAAGTAGAGTAAAAATTTAGAAGTCAATTTTTTGAAGTAGAAAGTCAAAATCTAGAAGCTGAGGTAAAAAGCCTAGGATCAAGGTTGAATACTAGAACAAGTTAAAGGTTAAAACATAGAAGTTCTTGTAGAAGGTTAAAAGTCACAAACCAATTGGGACAACCAGCGAGTAGGAAATAAGCGGGAAACATTATGGAAGGAACATAGAAGAGGTAAAGTGTTTGGAGAAGTTGTTTTGTATTCTTTTATTTCCTAGGTTAACCCTTTGGAGTAGCAAGCGATTAGTAAAACTTGCACGCAGATTATAGCTATCCCTACTGCCATCCATGAAACTAGGAAATATTAGCAAGTTCCGTTGCTTGGAAGGCACAATGGACCGCGCGCAACACCCTCTTAAATCAAAAGTGGATAAAAGCTAAGAACCGGGTCGTATTTGCTCTATTACTAAGGGTGGATAATCTAGCACCCACACCATCTCCGTGTCTGTCCTTGCTAAACCGATGACTAGGCCATTGACTAAACTGTCCCCCTCTAAATCAACGACTAGGCCATCTACCATGTCCGTCACCCCTAAACCCATGACTAGTCCGCCCCCCCTAGTCCGTCGCCCCAGTGAGTCGCGATCTTAGGCTGTCGCCCCAATCCGTCTCCAATGCTGCCGTCAAGTTACATGTCTGTTCGTCCGTAAACCCCGTCTTGATCATCTTCGATCTTTGAAACTAGGTTAACTAGGCTCCGTCCATGGAGTACCCTGAAAGGTCCGTCCCTGTCTGATTTTGAGGTACATGCAAACAAGATTGCCAAGCGATATACGTCAAGTGCATGTATTATATAAGGGGGTTCCGCAATCAATGGAATACCTTTTTGTATTGCTCTTTTGTCCCTCAACTTGGTTGTTGCATAGCCATTGTGCGAGAATGGAGTCTAGGAAGAGAGTGAAGTGTTTCCTCTATGATCCTGTAGTAGCTAGCATTGGTTATTCTAACATTGTTTGGAACTTGTGGCATTCAGGGTGGAGGTTGGTTTTTAAATTGTTACTCAAAGGAATGGGGAGGGTCTTGGAGGATGTGGGACCCTTGGTATGATGAAAATGCAAACGGAAAAATGGAATGCAAGGCATGTGGGTGCACCATATGTTTTCGTAAGGATCGCTTGCTATTCCATTTGAGATATAGAACGTTGAAGAGGTCTTTTGTCTCCAGGGTGAGAGTGTGCCCCAAAGTAAGTGTGGTAGTGAAAGCAATGTTTTTTAGATGTGGCGGCCATATTCTTGTCTCCTCATCATCAAAGAACATTGCAGAGCAGAAAGCAACATCACCATTGACGGTGCCATCGGGCATGGTACCAAACAAACGACTAGTGAATGCTCCAATCTCAACATCAGAAGGTGCAATACATATTGGTGGACAAAGCTCTCAAGTCCGTTCTTTGGACGCGGTTGAACTTGCCTCCCTATACACTCATCCATGCGGCAGTTATCTATCAAAGAAGGTATGAATACATTGAATAAGCAACTATTAGACAAGAAATGGACTTCAATTTTCTATCAAGCAAAAATATCCTTCAATAAGGCGCAATCCTTGTCCTTTGTGGAAGCATTGAGATCAACATCTGAGACTAAAGTTCTTTATAAGCCCTCTACATACCACGCGATGAGTTTGAAGTTGTTGAAATTTGCAAGGGAAGAGATGGCAGACGTGGTAACTGAAAAGACAAAGGGCTCAATCCACAAGTACAGAGTAACAATATGCTCTGACGGATGGGACAATGTGACGCACCGACCCTTGATGAATGTGATGTTGGCTTGTACCAGTGGAGAGGTATTTATCAGTTCCATCAACACTACCGGGGAATACAAAGACTCCGTTTATGTTGCAACTCGCTTAATTGAACACATTGACGTTGTCAGCCCCCAAAACGTTGTACAGGTTTGCACAAACAACGCCTCCAATATGGTCATTGTTGGCCGCTTGACAATTGGACGTTTTCTCCGGGGAATGCTGGCATGTGAGCATGGAGTGGTGAGCGGTGTGTAGGAAGCGGGGATTGGTGAGCGGGGAGTGTTTGAAATGTGGAAGAAAAAAAAAAGAGAAAAATTGATGAAAAAGTGGATGGAAGTTGATGGAAATGTGGGCAATTTTTGCTAGAATAAAATCTAGAAATTGGGCTGAAGAAATAAAGAAAAGTGGATGGAGGAGTAGGATGAAAGTCTGGGAAAAAAATTGTTGAAAATGGATGGAGGAAATGGATGAAAGTCGTGGGAATAATGGATGAATGTGTTTTGTAAAATGGATGGAAGTCATTCAAAAAATGGATGAATGTATGCTTAAAAATGGATGGAAGTCATTCAAGAAATGGATGAAATTTGCTTGAGCGGTTTTGATGAAAGTAGGTGAAAATGGGCATAACTGAATGAAAAGAGGGAGGACATGGAAGAGGAAGGATTCCCCCAAAAAATATTAAATAGCAACTTTTCTTCAAAGCCCGTTTACAAGGAGTTAATTTGCTTGTATGACCGTGGAGAGTTCCTACAACCGTGCATTTAGGAATTAGGACACATATTCCAATTCACAATCAATTTTGACACTGCAACTTGTAAGGACAAAACATGAGATGGGTGATGTTTTGGTGCTACAAGAAGAGATTTTGGCCATGGCATAAGAGAATCATCTGAGTACTACTTCATCCATAAGAGGGTGAGACAAGCAAACAAAATTGAACTGAAATAATATATTGAGAACATTGAAATTTGTAAGAAACTGGATGTGCATTGTTAATGTAGCCTGAAATAAAGCTAACAATTTGAAGAATTCGGTTTTGGAATATGGTCATCTTTTGCGGTTTGTGCATCAATGTTGTGCTTAGTACAATGACAATGAAAGCCTGACGGTAAGGCTATTACACCTCCAGTTTCTGTCATAGTGATTTAATGAAATTTTTGCAAAACTATGGCGTTCAATCTTAAAGAATCATTATTCGCTGCATTATCATTATATGCCCACTAGCTCACCATCTTCTTGACATTCATCGTGCATCCCCTGCAGCAGACGACAAACTCATCCACTAAAACCAAAAACTTAATGAATTCCATGTTCAATGGACCAGAATCTCACAAGCGCTTGTTCTGGTGGGCAAGAGAGCAAACAATTCACAAATTCAGAATTATTAATCAAGGAGTTTGTGGTCTGGCTGAAGAAAATGCACGATGAATGTCAATAAGGTGTTGACCGGGTTGGATAATGATTGTAGTACTCATGAGGAGAAAAAACAACTAAGCAGAGATGATATTGAACATTGCAGATGAGTAGAAGAGACAGTCACTAAAACCAATGTAAAATGAACTCTCCGAGAGTGCTATCAACTAGAGGCACTAAAATTACTATACCAACATCAACAATATGTCAGTAGAAGTGGGATTTTGAAGCAAAATCCCCACTATGAGATATCTAAGACCCAAGCACTACAACACAAATATTGTGACAACTACATATATGCTATAACTCATAAGGGCGTCGAAGATAGCGTCATCCTTTGAAACCGACAGGAATGCCCGACATGTGACATGGAGTGATAAGGTTGTCATAGATCGCCTAATCCTCTTGAAAAGCTACAACAACAGGACACACGGCATAAAATCCTTAGAAAGATACACCACGTGGCATCATATCCTAAGAATGAGATGACACTTGGCATCCAAGATAGGCTCCCCTCTTCAGAAGCCACTTCCAAGATGATATGTAGTAATACAAATTGGAAATCCATATCCAAGACAACATTATCAGTATTTGGTGCATGTTGAAGAGAGAATTGGCGTAAAATAAGAAGACTCGGCTACAACTAAAGAGGCACCTAAAACCGTCAAAATAAGGAATTCAGCATAGGCATTGGGGTTTAGGGTCGTAAAAATAAGGAATTCAACGTTGGTGGGGGAACTCTTCTTTCAAATAGTATTTGTTTACGTATTAGTGAATGAAACTCATGAATATTAAGAAAATAAATAAAAGATTAGGTGGTACTATGTAATGTCTAGGATTCAAATGCGATTATACAGTTGGAATATAAAAATGTTAGGGCACATTAATGAATGCTTATGGATAGATTTGGGAAGAATATATGGTGTACTCCATGTAACAGGCACAGGGAGAAAATGGTGATATACTCTAAATCAAAAGGAAAATCATATTATTATAAATTGGCTCGTGAAAATCAAAGAACCTGAAAGGAAGCTCATGCGGAAGCAATACTATTATGAAGAAGGTACATAAACATTCAGATACAAAGCATGTCGAAGGAAAAAATCCATTAGTGAGATTGCATCATCCAAATCAAGAATACAGATAATTCAAATACAAAAAACATAATTTAGCATCTGCATGGCAATCACAAAAATGTATTGAAAACAGTCATAGTAAAGCACGGTAATACTACAAAGACATTGGGTTCATGACGAACTATCCTCACTGTCTGCTGCCGTCGAGTCTGAATCTATAGCACAATCATCTACATACTTCAGAACGCAAGGATGTACCAAACCTGCTCTAGGAGCTGGTCTAGGGTTTAAGGCAACTAAATCCCTAGCCACTGCGTCTGCGTATACAGGGAGCTGAAATGATTTTGGTGGGCTTGGGAAAAATCCAGCTCTAGCAAAAAATGGAACGAGTGTGACTTTGGTCACTTCTTGGATTTGCCTACACACCAATTAATCACATATTAGATCACATGAATTTCATGTTTGTTGTGTACCATCAAAAGAAGATTTTAAATGAAAACTTACTTACTGAATCGGTTGGTCTTCACAATACGTTGGATTGGTACTTCTTCTTCATCCAAATCTTCAGCTGCAACTTCAGGGATTGATGGTTCAAGAAACGGAACTATTGATGCATGCATGACCGGAGCAATGAGGGCATCAAATATAGCTTTGTCTTCCTCAAAGGCTAAAATATGACGACGAGCAGCACAGCAAGCTTGAATGCTTGGACCTGAAAATATACAAAACAAACAAAGAAAACGCTGCATAAGATACATGACCAAGTTCAAGCATGTAATCTAACATCGTGGAAATAGTAAAATGGCAAGCACACAATACCTGTAGATGCTGTGCAGTCCACCACAACGTCTCTTGGTTGAGTGAGCCCTTCCACAAGCATCTGCATGAACTCCCGAGCCTTCTCTCGGGGACCACGCCATGGTTTTGGCCCATTCATGCTCACGTCTTCCTTATTGCAGAAGTTTTGCAAAATGTCATCTCGGCCCACCATGACACCCACGCTTGATGGGATGCGACAAATTGGAAAGGAAATTCCAAATCGGTCTTAGGTCCACATTCCTTGACCACAAGAGCAATGGTGAAGTGCATAGTCTGCAATACAAATGAGTTAACACTGTCACTATAGTATAGGTGATAATTAAATGGAGACTTAAATGGGGGTAGAGTGCTTGTTACCGTCTTTGTTGGATTTGCCGGCTTTGTCAAATGGAGATGATTCATGCCAGTCCAAGTGACAAGGAGTCTGAATTTGTATTCGGCGCAACATCCAAGGAGGTGGCTTCTGTGCTGTCGAGATTGGAAGGGATACATCACCAGCAGGGGCGCGCCGTCATGAAGGTACTCTTCAGCAAAGTCAAACACGGGCTGCAAGTACTCAGTGGGATTGAAGTCATTCCACTCCGGAATTGGTTCTGGTGGAGCCGAAATCGAAGGCACATGGAGTCCTTCGGGAACATCTACAATGATGAGGTCCACGGCTGACTTCGCGATCATTTTCCCTTTGAAAGATCGGTCCTTATCACAGGCATGCTGTATGAGACAACAAAATGAAATAAAATTTGATTAAAGAAATTATACAGTTATTGACTGAGAACATGTGTGATGTCATAAACCAGTAATTCATATATATGGAGGCCAGATCAATAGAATTTCTTACCATTTCCAAGAAGGCCTCCACATCAGCCATGGCTTTAGAATTATTGGGCAAATTACCCAAGGACAAGTTGAGGATGCATTCATCAATGTCAGCCACGGGTGCCAAGTTCATCAATGTAGGTGTAAGCCCATGTACTAAGCGCTCCTGAGTGAGTGAGAAACCTGAAGATGTGTCCTTCATGTCTGCTGCACTTGTCTGAGGTTCATGAATAGGTGTCTCAGCCTTCCTCTTTGTGCCCTTCTTCTTGGCCTTGTCCTCCTCCTTTTCAGCTTTAGATGCCATCCGTTTTTTCTTGGTTTCTTCTGTTTTCTTCTTCGCATCCTCCCATCTCCCCTCCTTTTTCTTGTCGGCTGCCCCCCTTCACGCAACAGCCTTAGCTCTAGCCTCTGGATCTAGTCCAGCGAACTCGTCAAACTCTGGCTCTTCGGGTGCGGCGGATTGAAGTGTGTTGAAGAGAGTCTCCTCCTCTGGTGGCGTGGTTCCAAAAACACACTCGAGGTACCATGGGCATGCCTGCAAATGCGGTGTGGTCCAATTCTTAATCTGTGAGGCAGAGAACATGCAATCTGGGGAGGTCCTATCGAACCATGTAGTCAGAAATGGGGGTAGATCCGTCTTTTGGATGGCTTTCTTTGCGTACAACTCAAACTTGAAATACCTGCAATAAAAGCAAGTTCAAGAGTATTGTATCCAATCAGATTATAGGGGAAAAAATGAAATGTAGAAGCTCCACCAAGACCTGGGAATTTAACTAGCAGTCAAGACAAACTAGAAATGAACAAAATGGAGATGAAAGCGTCTTTCAGATCCCTAGAAATTGTCTTCTGGGCCCGAGAGGACCTGCATTAGGTGGCTGACGATCTGAAATTGGAAATAGGTCCTAAGATTCACGCCAAGAAATTGGGAGACAATGGACAGAGAACTGGCTAATCATGATCCCGGTTATCAAACACAAAGGGGAATGGGTATTCTCTTGAGGATCAGAAATTGATTCATAAAGGCTGACGTACCACTTCATGCAACTATGACAAGTTCCAAAAAGAGCAAATTAAATCAACAGATGACCAATACAAACAACAGAAAATGAAATGAAGTTCAGAACCACTAAAGAATATGTACAATGCAAAGCATGGAAAAAGTCCTATGGTAAACAAACACTAGGACTATCAACTAGTGTTGATTGCAGTGAAATTCACGCACATTCCACAATACCTGTATATCAACCGCTTCACAACCAACATGGCCCCCCTAAAGTCCTTGAATGACTCAGACTTCTTGAAGGAGTCCGATCCCTTAAAGCTACCTGTGTACGCCATGTCCCACAGCTTCATTCTCCAACACTCAATGTATTCGTGAAGGGTTTGCGGCTCCGTTTGAACAGAAATGTCGATTGGAATGTTATCCGAATGGCTGATGCTATCAAACATCTCCGTGGCTGCCTCTTCCAACTACAGGGAAAATTGGCATGCAAATGGTGGATGAAATGTTAGCTTGTACTAGTCTACCAATATTAGGAGTGAAAGGCAAACGCAGCTATGTATGTAGAATGTAAACACATGAAGCTGGAATATATAGAATGTCTTATTACAGTAATACGTACCCCGGCATACCAACATGCCTTTGCAAGGAATGTCAACAGTCTATCCTCGTTAACTAGACGAGGAGGAAACCGCCTGGCTTCCCGAGTCGGATTGGAGGAATTCATCCACTTGAGCCACTTAATCTTGTGTGCTGGACTGACATTGGATGTTGAAATCATATTCAACTTCTCCAGTGTCAACTCTGACACTGCAAAAAGGTTCCAGTGCCTCTCAATCTGTAGCAATGATACAAATATTGATGAGAGAACAATTTAGAAGGACAATTGAGTAATTGCAATGGTTGAATAGAACATGGTACTCACTTCTTGTAGCCACTCTGGGCCTAGACTCGGGGCGGCCACTGACACAATTTTTGACAGTTTTTGATACAACAGTCTTGTCGAATCCTTGATAGAAGTCTTCATTGCATCGGCTACTCCTTCCTTTGTAACTTCGGCGGCAGGCATATCTTCGTTATACTTTCGTACTGCTTGATCAGCAGTTGCAGAAATTTCTTGCTGACATCCAAGATGTATCACGAAATTAGCTATGAATAGATTCATTGATTAAATCATCAATTAAATTAAGATCATGAACTGATAAAGGCTAAGCAATATACCTTGAAGATGAAAGACGTGAAGACCTCAAGGGGCATAGTGTGCCACTTGATTCTTGTTGTTTGTAAGCAGGTCTTAACCTCTTCGGGGCTAAGAAGCTCTTTGAAGTTGTCAATTTCCATAACACCGTATTTTTGAACTCGATAGAGGGTGTGCACTAGGTTTGTCTTGACGTGATAGTTCTCGGTGTGCCTGCCATACACATATCATTCAAAATTGCATGAGCATTATCAAAGCACATACTAGTGAGGACGGGATTCAATCATGAAATTAGGAACATATAGGAGAAGACAACAAATGGAATGTTGCAAAATCATACTTGTTTATGTCGTGCATGGCTTGCATTGCCACTCCAATCCGATTCCACGTATCCAAAATGATGGAATCCACAGCAATATGCCAATCTGGTTCCATTGAATGAAGCCGCTTGATATGATTCATCCAAGCTATACGTCTATGATTTCCATCGCAGACATATAGTTTGAAATCGACCAAGTGCTTTAGCGCAGGCTGGGACACCAAATACTTGTTGAACTCGTCATTTGCCGAATTCCAAATCGGTCCCCATTCAAGTTTCTCAGCATCGGAGAATACTCCAGTCCGTCCAACCTCATCACAAATTGATACATAAAAGACACGAGCCCCCTCCTCATATCCTCGAGTGAACTGATTTTCTAGCATAGTGAGGTCACAGGTGAGTGTCGGACGAACAATTGGCATAGGCACCATCCTGCACAGTGGAATTTTCATTCTAGAAAACTCGTTCGAAGTTAATTGTAGACCTTAGAGGATTGAAACAATATCCAAGGTCTGGGTCCTCCGGATGTCGTCCTCCATGAAATCCTCGCGAATTCCGAGAAGTTGGTCTTCAGATATCTCGTCCATCTCCACATCAGTGCCACCTTCTGATTGGAGTCCGGTAACATCCATTGCTGTCAGGGTTGTCCCAGGATGGTTAGCCATCGAACCAGTTTCCACAGTATTTTGTAAGAAGGCAAGAATATGTAGAACAATTAGAACTGGAAAATCCTCTCTTCACAAATGTAGTTAGAGAACAAAAGTGACACCTATATGTGAAACAAATGACGAATCCCACCAGACATACCCTAAAAGGATGGACAAGGAGGTCTGTAGCAGCTATCGCCATGGCCCTGGACGGAGTATTGTTATCAAGAACCTCCAATGCACCTCGCGTTGGGGGATTATTTGTTTGCCTACTGACCCCATGTCCCTGATCAATATATCGACAAATTAGCCATCGGATAGAAATCCTGACAGGAGAATCAAATACAATCAAAAGCATGACTATGAACTTGGTGATAAGATCCCTCCTGCAGTAACTGGTTCAAGGATAGCAATTACATATAATGCAAGTACAGCAAATCTGCGAACAAGAAGATGAAATCCATTTTCAGAGTGACGGCTAGCCTCCATGAAGATCAGCATCTGGCAGTGTTAGGATTCCCTCTCCCGGCTTGCCAGAATTGGTGTCTTGGGCCCAAGAGACCTCATGGGGTCCGTGAGCCAAGCAACAAGATTGACCTATTCACACGCAGCATCACCCGAAAAGAGCCTGGTTTGCGTAATACTTCCACCATTAATAAGAAACATTGTTCAAATGCAACAGCTCCCACATGGATATACTAACGGGAACCAACAGAGGTTTTGACAATGTAACGCATCTTGTTCTGACCCTAGAAATCGGTTGAGATTATTTTGAATAATTTGGTTTAGTGGCTGTAATTAGTCACTGTGATTTCTAGGTCGGACCCCTTAAATTAGAATATAGACCCTCTCTCGGGACCCGAGATTTGGTCTCTCGGGCCCAAGAGGACTCCGGGAGCTGCACGCTGTTGCATTAAAACATTCATGCGACCAGTATCACAGAAGTTCATCGGGGAGGATGACGACTGGAAGATCATTGACAATTTCGTTCATTAGATCACATAGACAACAAGATCACCCTCTCCGGTGCAACGGGAATTGGTCTCCTGGGCCCGAGAGGACTCTGGGATGTGTCACCTTATGCACCAATATTGCATCTCCACCGTCCATATTATTCAAGACAATGGTAAATAATGAAATCGCATTCAACTGCTAACATAAAAACCCTCCGACAATCTCTTTGAAGAAAACAAAATGAAACGTAGATAATTAAGAATCTAATCTTAAATCATGCGGTTGGAGATCAGTATCACATAAATCTAGATCACGAAGTGTGATTGTTCTGATGTATTAGCCAAGACCAGCACTAGAAATGATTCGGATGTTCTGGATACGAGTATGCAGTGACCCGAAATGAACCCTCTCCCTCGGTCCGGGAATTGGTCTATCGGGCCTGAGAGACATGTGAATGCTGCATGCTATTGCAACGGAATCTATCCTCTCGACCATCCTACACCAGAACAACGCCAAATCAAAAGTTCACATTCATTTGAAGTTTTGATCTAGGCAAGCATCGCTCTTTACAAGGAGAACCATGGCCGCAATCAAACTCAATTTTATCAATTGAAAACCTATAGTCAAGATGACCTCAGGAAGAAGCACTAGAATTTTGCATCGCTAAAATAGTTAGCAAACCAAACCTGCACTCTCCAAGGACCCGAGAATCGGTCTCCCGGGTGAGATTAATACTGAATAATTCCTAAGACATTCGTCCAATGTTCGTTATCACTAGGATCAAGTCAACAGAATGAGTTTGTTCACTTGTTTTTAGGGTGTAGCAGCAACAAGAAATGGGTCGGCTGATTTACCCTCAAGTTCCAGAATTTCTGAAAAATAATCCTCTCCCGGTGCCCGAGAATAGGTCTCTCGGACCCGAGAGACCTCTGGGACCTTTAAGCAGTTGCATCAAAATCAGTCCTCTCCAGCATCCGAAAAAAAAACTTCGCCAAATCATAAGTTCACATTCATTTGGTATTCTGATCTAGACAAGCATATCACCGTACCAAAAAAACCATGACCAAATTCAAACTCAATTATATCAAAAGAAATCATATAGTCAAGATGACCTCAGGATGAAGCAGTGGAATTTCAATTCGTTGGAGCAGCTAGCGAACCGATCCTACCCTCTCGCGATGCCCGAGAATTGGTCTCTCAGGCCCGAGAGACCTCTGGGACCTTTAAGCAGTTGCATCAAAATCAGTCCTCTCCAGCATCCGAAAAAAAAACTTCGCCAAATCATAAGTTCACATTCATTTGGTATTCTGATCTAGACAAGCATATCACCATACCAAGAAAACCATGACCGAATTCAAACTCAATAATATCAAACGAAATCATATAGTCAAGATGACCTCAGGATGAAGCAGTGGAATTTCAATTCGTCGGAACAGCTAGCGATCCAATCCTACCCTCTCCCGGTGCCCGAGAATTGGTCTCTCGGGCCCGAGAGACCTTTGGGACCTTTAAGCAGTTGCATCAATATCAGTCCTCTCCAGCATCCGGAAAAAAAACATCGCCAAATCAAAAGTTCACATTCATTTGGTATTCTGATCTAGACAAGTATATCACCGTACAAAAAAAACCATGACCGCAATCAAACTCAATTATATCATACGAAATCATATAGTCAAGATGACCTCAGGATGAAGCAGTGGAATTTGAATTCGTCGGAACAATTAGCGAACCAATCTTACCCTCTCCCAGGACCCGAGAATTGGTCTCTTGGGCCCGAGAGACGTCTGGGACCTTTAAGCAGTTGCATCAAAATCAGTCCTCTCCAGCATCCGAAAAAAAAACTTTGCCAAATCAAAAGTTCACATTCATTTGGTATTCTGATCTAGACAAGCATATCACCGTACCAAAAAAACCATGACCGAATTCAAACTCAATAATATCAAACGAAATCATATAGTCAAGATGACCTCAGGATGAAGCAGTGGAATTTGAATTCGTCGGAGCAGCTAGCGAACCGATCCTACCCTCTCCCGGTTCCCGAGAATTGGTCTCTCGGGCCCAAGAGACCTCTGGGACCTTTAAGCAGTTGCATCAAAATCAGTCCTCTCCAACATCCGAAAAAAAAACTTTGCCAAATTATAAGTTCACATTCATCTGATATTTTGATCTAGACAAGGATATCACCGTACAAAAAACCATGACCGCAATCAAACTCAATTATATCAAACGAAATCATATAGTCAAGATGACCTCAAGAAGAAGCAGTGGAATTTCAATTCGTCGGAACAGTTAGCGAACCAATCTTACCCTCTCCCAGGACCCGAGAATTGGTCTCTCGGGCCCAAGAGACGTCTGGGACCATTAAGCAATTGCATCAAAATCAGTCCTCTCCAGCATCCGAAAAAAAAACTTTGCCAAATCATAAATTCACATTCATTTGGTATTCTGATCTAGACAAGCATATCACCGTACCAAAAAAACCATGACCGAATTCAAACTCAATAATATCAAACAAAATCATATAGTCAAGATGACCTCACGAAGAAGTAGTGGAATTTCAATTCGTCGGAACAGCTAGCGATCCAATCTTACCCTCTCCCGGGACCCGAGAATTGGTCTCTCGGGCCCGAGAGACCTTTGGGACCATTAAGCAGTTGCATCAAAATTAGTCCTCTCCAGCATCCGAAAAAAAAACTTTGCCAAATCAAAAGTTCACATTCATTTGGTATTCTGATCTAGACAAGCATATCACCGTACCAAAAAAACCATGACCGAATTCAAACTCAATAATATCAAACGAAATCATATAGTCAAGATGACCTCAGGATGAAGCAGTGGAATTTCAATTCGTCGGAACAGTAAGCGAACCGATCCTACCCTCTCCCGGTGCCCGAGAATTGGTCTTCGGGCCCGAGAGACATCTGGGACCTTTAAGCAGTTGCATCAAAATCAATCCTCTCCAGCATCCGAAAAGAAAACTTTGCCAAATCAAAAGTTCACATTCATTTGGTATTCTAATCTAGACAAGCATATCACCGTATGAAAACATTCAACATTTTTAGACCTTGACATCCACTCCTGACACCGGTGCAGTTCCGGTCTGTGGCAATTGCCAAAACCTTGTTGAAAGCCGTGCGGCTGGGTTCATCAGGCGGCCAGGTTCGACCTAAACCCAAAACTTAAATTTGTGTGGCACAATCATTCTTGTGAGGCACGAACAGCAAAGCCTATCGCATCCAAGTCCGGTGATCTTGCATACCTCGGATACAATGTTCTCATTGTTTCGTGAAGGAGTCTCCGAAAGCACTTCCCCTTGTTGACCTCGCCGTGAACGCAGGTTCGCTGCCATCTTCAAGCGCTAGAAAATTGCCCAATTCGCCGTAGCAGAATGAAGTGACCTCGCGGAAGACCTCGCACAAGCCTGGTCTCGACCTTCACCAAACCAAATCGCGAAATCGTGTAGCGGCAGAGGCGGCGTGGTTCTCCTATGCTCGGGGCCCCGTATTAGGGTTGGAGGTGTGAGTCATTCGTTGAACTGAGGCTCCGCATCATGGGCTAGCGGGCTTAGGCCGGTACCAGGCCTTGGGCTTGGGCTTGGGCCGGTACCAGGCCTTTCGCTTCGGCTTGGGCTTGGGCCGGTACCAGGCCTTGGGCTTGGGCTTGGGCTTGGGCCGGTTCCAGGCCTTGGGCTCGGGCTTGGGCTTTGGCCGGTACCAGGCCTTTGGCATGGGCTTGGTCTGGAACCAGGCTTGTACTGGGCTGTTGATTCCGCGCTGTAATTTCCCTTGGGCCTGCTCTTCTCTGAGTCGTGATTCTCTAGATGACGCAGGAGGTTAAATGCTGCATTCAGATTGAGACGCGCAATGTGAAATCACAGGAATGTTAACCCCCGAAAGAAGTACAACAATTTATTATTATTTACGTTTTAAAATTTTTTGAAATTTTGAATTTGTATTTGCAATCAAAGGCTCCATATGAGCTAGGTGAAGTTAACATCTAACCCTACACTTGGCTTAGAATAGGGGCACGATTATTCATTTATCCCCACTAATTTGTGCGCATTCACCCTGTGGGTCCCAGTTCGAATGCAGGATTTCAGTGCTTTCCTAAGTGACTCGATCCTTTCCCTCGTCCAATAAGTGATATCCTCTGGTTACAATAATGGACCACTACGAGACAGACCACAATCCTAATCCGAGGATGGTATGTGGCATGCAATGTTCATATAGATTTAAATCTAGCGTTCAACTGCTTTTGATTATGATTTACATGAAATTTATATGTGGGATTTATAACTTAATTATCGAGGATCATTTGCATGATCTAAGATCAATATTATGGGGCAAATCATGAATGTTATGATAAGATCCATGTCCTTGTCATTAATTTCTGGCGTATAGAACCACATCTACGGGGTGGTGGCAGGGTACAGCGGTATGCAGCCACGGAAGGTAACTATGTGTCCCGTTCCCCAGAATTTTGTATCCCCTTTGCCCTTTATATTGCAAGGAAGTAGTGGTATGCATTTAATGGTTAAGTATACCCGGACACTGACACACTTTAAATTATTATGCTAGGATTCATGGCGGCTTCAAGCAAGGTCTATATTTCTAGTTTTGATTTATATTATCCTCTGTACTAACTACACATCAAAAATGATGTTTGTCACTAAACGGTAATCTTGTTCTTATATTGCTATTATCAGTGAACAATCTAGTTCTCTTTGGTCCTTCCTATATTATTGTACTCCTCGCTATTTGATGTGCATCAACTTCTTGTCGATATGTTGAATGTCTTAGGTGTGTAGATCATAATGCCTGGTACCGCTTTGTAGTGCTGTTTGCACTTGATCCCATTTCTTATTACAGGCTCAGGCTATGAGCATTATATGTTGTGTCTAACGATCCGATGCTACAGTCATCTCTCTTGTGGTAGCATAGATAATTAGTATTCAATTTCGCAATATTGGTAGTCCAGTTCCATAGAGATGCCAGACTTCCAGGGTATGGTAGTCGTCAGGGCCAATGGTGAAGGAGTCCCCTTGATTTTCGAGGTAGGACAAGATGGATTGGCAAGTGTGTCCGCCTTTAGATTGAGTCTTCGTTTTCAGTTTTCAGCGAACTCGATTCACGTTGACGAAGATATCTTTGATCCCATCTCAGGAGAGCTTACGCATACTATAGGTGAAGTACCAGTACGGATTGGAGACAACACCTCCTGGCAATTGAAGCCAGGGAATTATAGAGCATACGGGATTCCAATTTCAGGGCTTCAACCTTCTACGGACGTAGTAACACCTTATCGGTCTTCTTCGTCCTCGTTTATAACTCCGCCTCCAATTGAAGTCAAGATGGAACCTTGAGTAGACAATGTCACAATCCTAAGTTCTGACTCAGACGTGACTTCTCCTCCTCCACCATTGAACTCGGGGACTCCTTCTTCAAAGACGACTTATCGTAATCATTCTATGGTGAAGGTCCCCGCGGATGTGATATTTGGTGAAGGATCTATAACATCTGTCATTGATTGCTTGAGAGGATTAAGGACCCTCAAGGGATGTAGGAATGTGTTGTCAAAAATTGACTATGACAAGATTAGCATTCAGAGAGTAACCACCCTCCCTCCTACTTTTAATGGAGACATCATTTTTGAGCTGCCAGCATTAGAGAGTGGTTCCGCTTCCTCTTATGCCAAGCAAATGATTGGGATGGATAAGAGATACGACGGTCATGTTTGGTCTAAGACAATCACGACAAACATCACTAATCCTATGGGGTTGTCATTTCGCACTTCCGCTTGTATAGGGCACCTTAGATGCACAAACCAGAATTGTGAGTTCCTAAGTCGTGTTCACCGAACTACGACCATCAATGAGTTGGAATGGGAAGGTCTATGTCCCATGACGTTTGATCCTACAGGGTCGCATCCTCCTGGGTCAACTTTGGTTTGTAAAATTTGTAAGGAGCCTCCAACTTGTATTCAGAATTGTCCTGTCAAAGTATACTACGTCATTGGCAACTACAAGACGACCCGTGCATTTGTACACTTGGGCATTCACGAGCATCCCGTCAAGGAGGGAGAATTGAGAGACGTGAAAGACATTACCCGATCCCTAATTGGCCAGCAGATGGAGAAGACACCAACCGCGACAAATTCGTCCATCGTACTGGAAGCTACAAAGGAACTACTTGGCGACCTTCTCTTGCGTCCAGATGGGGTGGTGCCAAAGACCATGGACTTTGCTGAACTACTTCCAGTTTTAGACAAGTGCAAGTACTTCAGCTCTCCAAGTATTCGAAACGAGGTAACTTCTTTTAAATATTTGAGGAGATTTGGAGTGATAAATAGTATTACACAGTTGAGGGGAGCCAATACTTGGGCATTTGTTCAAGAGAGCAAATTTCTAGGACAGGGAACCGATGATGATAAAGTTTTTGTCTTCAAGATGGCCGAAGTAGGTCCGGGAAGTGGAGTGGACTTAGTGAAGCGCATGCAAGTGGGAGGTGACCTAGAGGATGCGTGGATCATGTTTGATCATGTGAAACGTGTTAAAGGCTGGACTACAATGGCCTGCCATGTCTATGACTCTTCATATTGTCGGGTTATGACAATTGTGATTTGCGACATGCAATCAGAGGATTGCGCAGCCCAGATTTTGTTTTGGAGGAATCTGAACTCTGTTCTTGAATGACACGGGGTACCGCATACTCAGTTCAAAGGATTTATGGCTGATAGTGCTCAGGCAAACTGGAATGCTGTTAGGACTATTTATGGATTGGGGGACATTGCCGTTCCAATGGAAAACAAGGAGCGAACATGCCTCTTTCATTGGACTCAATCCATGGAAAAGCACTCCAGAGCTGAAATCCGTGGGGACCTTCAAGATCAACATCGACTGCTCTGCAAACAATATAAAAATGCTGTTTCGTCGGAGGAATCAGAAACCCGTTATTTGGCAATCCGGGCTTGGTGGCTCACATCTGGTGCTACAACTGAAGAAGGCTTGCATCAACTAGAGTTGTGGCTATCATTCTGGCATTTTCGATATCGGCAGTGGGGTGGCTTCATGCAACTTGTAAGTATCTATTCCAAATGATTATCGTGTGGGTAATGTATAAGCGTCTGCCTGTCTATCCGTCTTCCTTATAATTATATGTTCTTGAATATTTGAAGTATAAATGAGTATCCTCATGACTATTGTTGCACAATATTTTGGCTCAAGGAGTGTCATATGGCTACAAGCGTATGCTATAGATGTTTCGGTGTCAAATCTTCCAAAAAAATTTCATAGGTCTTCTCTCTTATTGATCATTATCAGATGAAGCTATGCATGGTTAGGCACCTCACAAGTGTCTTTTGGGCCCGAGAGGCATTTCTCCAAGGCTACTTTATGGAATTTATTCTCTTGACATCATGGGAATGTGGTAGATTGCACTATGACATTGGGAGCCCTATGCATAACGTATAGCGCTAACAATACAACAACAAATGGACTTGTTGTTTCCCTTCTTCTAGAATCCACGGCTGGATTGCTTTGGATTGCTCATTGTTAATCCAAGTTTATCATAGTAAATTACCAATCGTTTGATTTGTACGCATCCACAGCACTTGATAGCATCATATTTCTTTCTTTCTTTCTGTAAATCAAGGTAATTGTTCAATCTTTCTACAGAATTTGAGCGAATCCGAATTGGCAGAAATGCCATCGTGTAACCTTGCGGAGACAGTGCACAATAAGTGGCTTCAACAGTCTGGAAATCGGGGTAACGATTTGTACATAGCCACTGTTGACGACTTTGTAAGAGCTTTTATGCAAATGGTTAGGTACCACCAGTACCTTAAAGGCAACGTACCTGGGACAGGCCCCGGCAAGGAAGAGTTGTTACTCCGAGTTGCTCAACGTTCGGCTGGGCGGACCAAAAATCCTAAAGTGCTCGCTCAAGCTATATCAAGCATTCCAGGGGTTGAAGAATTTGTTAGAAGGGAGCCCCATCTGGAAGGTGAAGAAGTGTTTGGATCCCAGAAGAGGAAGGCAGACATGCCATTGGGATGCGAGCACGATTCACATAGACCTGATAAGGTGAATTTCTCGTATGCTCACATCCAAACCAGATCCTATAGAGCCTCTTCAAGTGTTTCTCAGTTGAATACAATTACTGAAGACTTGTTGACAACAGAAGATGCAATCTTGGCGGAGGCGATGGAAACTGAAGATAATTGTGGACAACAGAGTACGCATCTATTCTCTCATGCAACAGCAATTCAAGAGAGTGACTGCGATGAAATGCACTGGCACATAGCAAGGCTACCCAAAACATCAGTGAAGGCTTGCTTTGCTCTGCAAGCAATATCTAAGAAGAAGTGCACTGCAAAGATTGTACAGAACAATATTGCTACAGCAGCTCCAACATATACCGGTATGATGGAGAATTATAAGAAGAATCGGAATGACAGGATGCAGTTCTTCTTTTGCAATGATGACATTCAACGCTGCATGAAGGGTACAAAACAAAAATGGGTGTTGTCCCGTCCACCTGTTCCTTCCATTTGGCCAGTGAAGAGGGGCACTACATTGTCAAAAGCTGAAATTCTAGCATTTGAAGCTGCTGGTTTTCAACTCCTACAGCGTGAAGTCATTTCACCACGAAGACTATTTGGCGGCGAAGCAGGTATAGATTTAGTTTCTTCTTATCCTATTCCTTCATCAGCAGATGACCATCCTAAAATCCGAGGAGGGAAATTGATTTGACGTAATATGAAGGCTCCCTCCACCAAACAAGCAAACAATTGTGCTTCTGCCATGACCTTAACTGCACGCATTACCCTTGTGACCATGGTGCCTCACCCAGGTTTTGGGTGCATAGTTTGTCTCAGTTCTGGAGCAGAGACAAGGAGTCAGGAATATATGATTACGATTTCATCGTTCCCGAGCTGCAGTTGCCCTTACTTCAATGAAATGACAATGAAAGCTTTGGGGAGGCGAGGACAATGGGCAAATTGCAAGCATTTATATTTTGTTTTCACAGTCATTTGCAACCTGCAGTGTGTAGATGATGTCTTCATTCATTCTCCGAGTTTTAGTTTTAATGAAGTGAAACGAGTACTTCTGAGTGGGATACTGAATCATTTAGATTTGAACTAGGTGTTGGTTCTCCAATGAGCCAGCTCTTCATGTGATCTATTTTATTCACCAATGAAGTAGTAGTGAGACTAAAAAGGCCACTACTACCATTATTATTTTCCATTCCTAAGAGGACAAGATGCTTTGACTTCCCCAAATTTTTATATACTTACTTCTACTATATAGGCTGTGCCATTTATGTCATGATGTGTTAAAACTTTCTATTTCTGAATCCTGTAGCCCCAGATAATTTCATGCTTAATCATATCCTTTAAACATAAATATGATTGCCTAAGAGGTGGATCTTGTAATGAAAAGGGAAGGTAGAAATCAACATGAAAATGACTATATCAGCACAAGCACACTAGAAGGTATCATTTAGAGTAGCAATATTTTGTCCCTGAACCCATCCCCCCTGACTCTTAATGATCTAGGGGCATCCCTAAACATCTATCATAGGCTTTATATTGATGAAGTCACCCAATCAGAAAGTATGTTTAAATTAGATTCTCTGTTTCCTTGGAAATTTACACATGATGTCGCAGATTTTAAATTTAATCCAGCATCATCGAGCTTTTTCATTCAATTATATTATAGATTTCTTGCATCTACACCCTAAACCTCATTTGCCATCCAACTTTTCATGCACGGTCATTGAAATTTTCCACAATGAATCATTCATTGTTATCAACTTTCATCCACATTGAGTGTCCTTTTCATCCATTTTTCCATCCACTTTGATCTACTTTCATCGTCCTTTTCATCCATTGTTTTCATCCACTTTCATCCCTCTTCATCGCCATTTTCATCCAATTCTTTTCATCTACTTTCATCCATTTTTGCCATTAGCAGTCATCCAATATCCTTAAATTATCATTCACCCTAACCCTACATTTAATCAAAATTTTCACTTTATTTCATCGAAGTTTTCTTTTTTCAAACCCCAATCACTGCTCCCCGCTCACCAATCCCCGCTTCTTGCTCGCCGCTCACTGCTCCAAGCTCACGCGCTAGCAACGCTCCGTTTTCTCCATCTATATTTTCAAGGCTGTTCCGCGCATGCTCATGATCTCTTACTAGAAGATTGGAGTAAGGAAGATTGGGTGAACAAGATGGTCAAACGGACCAAGAAGGTAGTGAAATTCATTCGTCGGCATCCTATGCCACTTGCCATCTTCCGTCGCTTATCACCAGACTTGGTATTGCTCCATCCAAACAAGACATGCTTTGCAACAATGTCGGGTTGAGAGCAGCGCGCTTTGGGAATACACAGGGTATTTAGCTGCAACTAGGATAAGTTAGCCAGGGACTTCAAACAATCTTTGTGTCTTCTAATCTTTAGTCTTTAATCTTCAAACTTTGATCTTCAAACTCTTCCCCGTTGGCCTATCTTGTGTTGGCTCTAAATGGATCAGGGTTCGGTCAGGTAGGTAATAAGAAACCATGGGCCTCAGACGGATAAAACGGGATAGCATAACTCAAGATGTCGTTCGGATGATGAACTCCTAAACTTCAAACCCACGGTGACCAGCAATCGTGCCTCACTAGCAGCAACAATATATAAGATCGACCATGTGGGTGATCAATCCCACTTCGCCGTCACAAACACAAAATGGGGCTACTCTTGGATTCCCATAGAGCCCGCAACAAGTTTACAATACAGAAAGGAAACACAACTAGCCTCCCAAATCGACTGGGAATAACAAATAAACAAATTGAGCCACAAACCACAACACAGAAGGGTCTTCAAGTCTTCATCTCTTCATTTCTCCTTGTCTTGTATTCTTGAAGTGTTCAAAAACGCACTAAGAAAACCAAAAATTAACTTCAAAATACCTCTGAATTTCAAATTAATACTACAGATGCCTCACAATTTCAAATATTAAGTATCTTAGCTTTTTGGAAAGCTAACAAAATATACTAACACTCCTTCAAAATTCAGCTTATTCTAAGCTATTGTCCAAACACTATAGACAGAACAAGTCTCGGCCTTCATTCTTTAAAGGCAGCAGACCTCTCCACCTTTGAATCTCCATATCTCCCTCAAAAATACTTCAGTTATGAAGTATAATAAGTTTTTGAAAAGCTAGTCACATAATCTTCAAACTTACAAAATCTCATACAAATTCAAACTATTGCCCATTCGTTGTAGGCCTCGAAAGTCTCGGCTCCTCTTAATTAGGTAACCGCAAACTTTCTACCTTCAAACTATTACAACTCCCTCAATAATCCTTCAAATCAAGCTTGCAAACTCATTTTGAAAGGTTAATTTTACAAGAAACAAACTTACAAATTTTTATTTCAAAAACTTCTATACATATTGAGATATCTCTTCTCAAAATTTGGTTCTCTTCCAAAAAAAAACTACACACACACATCTTTCCACACATCCTCAACATACACAAAGAATCTCCTTATCTTCTTTTTTCCCCTTTCTAAGGTGAGAGTAGAGCGCATTAGCCCCATATTCTTATCCCTAGAATCCATCTAAAAGATAAGTATATTCTCTTGCCCTCTTCACACTACCATAAATCTGCATTCCCTAGCCATTTTATTTAATCAGAAGGTCAATATTTAAACCATTTCCAATCTGAACCTAATAAAATAAAACTAAGGGATTACTAAAGATCCCTATCAAAGGCCTTTATATACCATAAAGTTATACTAAAGGTTTTAAATTAAATCTCCAATCGCCAAGTTGTGGACTTGGTTGGCTGGAGAAGCGGTGGTCAAGGTCGCCAAGTGGTCTAGGTCCGAAATCCATTGATTTGGGTTCAAATCCCGATGGCTTGTTGATTGGCTTGAGCAGCCCACGGCTTGGCACGCTAATGAGGCAGAAAAGTTAAACCAGCCAACATGCTACCTACCCTCCTGAGCCGTGCATGTGACAAGAACAGTGAGCGCCTATAAGAGGCAAATTGCCCTTAATAACCGTGGTTCTCACCACAACCAAACCACTTTTATTAAATACTGTATATAGAGTGAATAAAGATTAAATCTAATATTTACATGATGGAAGAATTTCCATCAGGACAACAACGTATTTGATGATTGAGCGGTTGGTGGAGGTCCGCCAAGCAATAGAGCAGATGATCATGAAACCTGAGTGGATTGAGCATGTCCGCAAATTGTTCGTTGCAAAGACTAGAGCAATGGCTCACTCTATTAGGAGGAAGGTGCGAAGAGACTCTTTTTGAAAAACATGCAATAACTTTGTGCACCTACTGCAGCCCGTGTTGCTGGCACTCAAAGAATTTGATGGCAAGTGCTTGTGCATGGGCAAAGCGTGGGTAGTGATGAAAAACATGGAGAGATACGTGAAAAGCCTGCAGCATGCCCCCCTTTTTCCTTGCCCTTGACTATGCTACCCGAGCTTGCAATGCGTTCTAAGCTCGTTGGGCAATGTTATCTAGCGATCTACACTATACAGGCGCTCTCTTGAACCCTTTTTTACTCAACCAGATGGACTTAATGGACAATGCAAAGGCAAAAGCAAGTGTATTTAGAGTGTTATAGAAACTAGCACCCTCGGTGCAGGCATATGCATTTGCCTTGTCAAAATATCAAGCTTTCTGAGATTGCAGAGGTACATTTAGTGCGTTGCCGGATGCTAATGCATTGAGCCTGGAGCCCCATAAATGGTGGGATCTTCTCGAGGCGGGGACTTGCACCTTAGCTCCAATAGCAAGATGAATTTTGGCACAAGTTTGTTCCGCATCATCATGCGAACGCAATTGGAGCATGTATTCATTTGTCCACAACAAAGTCCGCAATAGATTGACAACAGAGCGGGCAGAAGATTTGATTTACATCTACACCAATTCTCGGACTCTCAGAGATTGGAGTGGTGCAAATCCAACAAAGTGGTATACCGAGAACATGTACTCGGAGGACTCTATGACTGAGGCAAAAAAATCAGACGGATTGGATCAAGGGTCAGTATTTTTAGCCCACGATGACGACGACGATTCAAGTGATTCAAATGGTCCGTTTGGTAGACGTGGAAGGAGGGAAGGAAGGCATTGTAACATGAATGCTTTTGAATTTGAGGAGGACAAATACGATGACCCCAGTGACCATGGCGGAGACGACAGGTCCAGACAGAATAGTCCTCAAACCTCAAATGTAGTAAAGGAGGAGGCTGTAGGAAATGTGGATGCTCATGTTGTAGTGCCTGAGAGTCCAACAAGTGTGGAACAAGAGGCGGATGTTGGGGACAAGATTGAAAGAGACAATGGATTGCCGTCTGAAGAGGAGGCGCTACAAAGAGATGTTGAAACACTGGACAAAGACGCACCGATTGGAAGAGATGTGGAAACAAGGAATGCTTGAAAGGAATGTTGGAACAAGAAATGAGGATTACCGGACCGCCACCCCCGCACCATGTTTAAGGGAGAATTGGTGGGGCCCAACTCAAGCTGGTGGGTTTTAAGGGAGGTCAACCAGGCCCACTTTAAGGCCTTGCCGACAACCATCCAGGTTTCCAAGACCTTAATGTAGCCGGCCTGCTCATGCAACTAAGGCTACTCGGCAGTGAGAACTTTATTGTGACAAATAAGTCATCATATCTTCTTCTATATTCCTAGGCTTATAACTTTTAAATTATAGTTTGTGTATATCCTATTTGTGGAATCAAAGACTTCCAACTGTTTCCTATGTAACAAGCATATGATTTCTGTAACATGCAAAAAAGCTCTCTATCTTAAAGAGATAGCCCACTTTTTTTCCAATGACGCACATGACACCCTTTCACTGAAGAGGACGGTGTATCCTAGATGTATACCAAGTGTCTTGTTTGCATGTTACAACCAGTCCGGTTTGTAAATGGAGAAGTTGATACTTTGTGGGCCAAGGAGGACTGATCCTTCTATTGCCACGTCAAAGGGTAAATGTAAAAACTGACCCCTATTTTGTGCTGCTTAAATTTATTATTTCTTCATGTATCCTAACTAATTTAGGGCCTTTGATTGCAAATATGAATTCAAAAATTGCAAATTTGATCAAATGTGGCAACACTGTAAGAAACTCATGTTTTTTTTATCCTTGGATTTTGCGTGCTGATGTCGTGACTGGTGTCTTGAAATGTCTACGTAGACGTCCAAAATTTTGCGTTGCTTAAGACATCAAATTTAACGTTAGATTTAATTTTGGACCAAAAAAATTTCATCCATTTTGTAAACCAAAATTTTGCATCCATTATATAAACCAAATTTTTTTTATCCATTTAGGCCATGATGTTATGCATCTAAGGTGGCACGTGATGTGGCGGCGGGAAAAGCGATGTGGCATCCAGCAAGGATGATGTGGCATGCCATGTCAACATATTTTTTTTTGTCTAAGAATTTTTTTACTGTCTTTGAAGACGTCAACATAGACATTTGTATGTTTTCTGAGGCATCAACTCAAACGTCTAGATGTTTTTATAGACGTATTTTGAAACATCACTTTAGATGTCCAAATTGCTTGTGACATCAATGTAAACATCTACTTTTCATCATGAATACCTTTGGCAATGTTTGGTATGATTTAGGAGAACAAAATGATGTCACATTAGACGTTCATGGAATGGAATGGACTATTCGGCCACGTGTCCAGTGGACGGCATGAACGTCGAGACCGTCCCATCGACGGACAATTAATGTGGTCATATATGGGCAGTCCGTCCTTTTGATAAAATAGCCATCACTTTGACGGTCTGTCCATCTAGTAGACATCCTCACCGTCTAGCCGATGACTTGGAGCGTCCCGTTGACAAACTAACCGTCTGTTCGACACATTGTCCATGCCGACGATCTGTCCGTCCATGCCGTCGACGGCGGGCCGTCGACAATCTAGGCATGTGGACAGACTTGACAAATTTCATCGTCGTTTTTTTAGAAAAAAAAACTAATTTATGGGGCTACGTTGCAATCCTATTGTGTTCGGACCGTTGCTGATAGACATCCCAACGTAAAATGCCAGCGTCACGTTGAGATGGACAACCCTAAACTTGGTTGTGTACAATTATTTACCAAGGGTGGATAAATAAGCGCCCATATGCGCCCTACTTTCAGACCCGCGGTCGCCCTGATTTGCGTACCCGAGGTCGTCCAGTACATACCCGAATGCGCCCCACACCCAAAGTCGCCCATGGTGACATGGTCTCAACTTTCCACGTCAATTTCCAGAGCCAGCCATGTAAGACAAATCCATTTCTCAAGGGTATAAAGATCTGAACCCTGAAACTTTTACGCAATGACATTGTCCCCCACACTTGACACTTATTATATACGACATGCGACGTCAGACAAGCAACTCAACACCAAACCTCTCCAACACATCCAACAAGACAATCCTACATCCAGCCGCTTGCATCCATTTCACCCAACCACTTTCATCCATTTCATCCAACCACTTCCGTCCATTTCATCTAACCACTTTCATCCATTTCATCCACTTTCATCCAATTTTTCAACATCTAATAGTAATTGTTTTCAAACTTTCATTCATTTTTTCCAAAACCCTAAATCGCTTTCTTCAAAAACTCATCCATTAAATTCTAAAATTTAGTATACTTTTTCCTCTTATTTTTGACTGATTTGGCATATAACTATGGTGAGTCATACTTTTTGTTGATGTGGAATATAACTCTTGTCAGTCATATTTTTCGTGGTTGTGGAAGATGACTCTTGTGAGTCATATTTTTTGCTAGAAAATGACTCTTGTGAGTTGTATTGTTGGATGATATGATAGTTTATATGAAATGTTATTAATATTTTTATGAATGAATGTAGTCATATTTTTAAGAGTATTGAGTCAGATTTTTGGCATGATTGTGAGCTTCATGTGACTAAAACTAATCAAATTTTCACCAAGATATTTTGTGAAATATAATTGAAGCAAGTGATTTTCCAGGTAAGTGAGTCACATTCTTAGATTTGTGTGCTTCATTTGTAATTGAGGTAGCTAAGGCTTATGATAGTTTCCATCATAAACTACAATTACATTTCCATATATTCTAAATGAACATGATGCATTGTAGTAATGCATTAATATGGTTTAGCAGCTAAATAAAAGACTCCATCCAATTAAAAATGAATACATATGATTTTTGAAATGCACAAAAGATAGTCATTTTAGAGAAAGAAAATGCAAAAAAGAATGTGACTCTTTTCAATCACATATATGTCACTAATACAAAACATATAACAATGACACTCTGTAAATGTATATTTCCACACATCTCTAAGACCTATATTCCTTACAAGTATGTGAAGATATTGCCTCTTTGGTGTTGCAAGTAGCCTCTAATAATTTCATTCTAGCTTGGTGCCTACATATACAATCAAGGAGGTTAATTTTCAATGAAATGAACAATATAGCTAAACCTTCAAAGATTTAAGGCACATAAATATAATGCACAAGTTTAAGATAAGGAAAACTCATAACCACTGTATTTTTAGAAAATTGCAAATAAACAAGAAGAAAAAGTAACAATGGTAATAGAGGGAACAAAAAGCAAAAGGCGGCTAGTACTTAGAGATAACAACAAGCAAGAGGTTAGATGCAACAAGGTAAGGTAGGAGGTCCATAAAGTGCTCACTAAAGAACTGAAACTGGATTTTGGGGGGGTGAAACTTTGTGAAATATTTTTTAGTAAATTTTCCTTCAAAGAAAAATGAAATTGGCATCCAACCCAAGTCGTTTAATATTTTTTGGAGCTTTGTGGAATTAGTTATGAACTTTTCAAGTTCAAATTTTTGACGCTTTGGAGGGCCCTAAAATTGCCCACCTCCTCAAATGTTCACAGCTTGTACATTGCTCAAAGCAGCATGTACAAGCAATGAACATTTAGGAGGTGAGTAATTTTAGAGCCTGAGTGGTTTAAGAACCTCCTACCTTACACAAAAAAACAAAAAGAAGCAAGAACTAAGTTGCACAAGAAGCAACAAGAAACACAAGTTAAGATGCAAGAAAATGCAACAAATAAGAAGAGAAAGAAAGAAAGAAGATGCAACTAGAAGTAACAAGAAGCTTAAATTAAGATGCAACAACAAGAAATTAGTAGCAAGAATTAAGCAACAAGAGGAAATAAGAAGCAAAAATTAAGAAGTAAGAGGTAACAAGAGGAAACTAAAAGTAAAGAGCAAGAACTAAGAGGCAATAAGAGAAAATTAGAAGCGAGAAGCAAGAACTAAGAAGCAACAGAAGGCAAGAACTAAGAAGCAAAAAGAAACAAGATCTAAAAAGTATTAACAAGAAACAAGAACTAAGAGGCAACTAGACACATTGTAAGAGGCAACAAGAAATAAGAACTAAAAGCCAACAAGCAGCAAAACCTAAGAGGCAACAAGAAACAAATGAGAGCAAAAATAGCCAAATGTTGCACTTTGAAGAGGAGGCTCTAAAAAAATGGCGGCTAGGATTTTACAATCCTAATTATACAACTTGTCCTAGTCATGCACATGACTTGTCCAAATCATGTACATGGTATGCTCTACATGATATGCTCTACATGAGACTGACCAAATATGACTATATTAAGCAACTAAGCTTTTTTAACAACCAAATTTGATTCAAAATGAATATATGTATATATATATATTGACACTAAAATCCCGGGTTTGCTACTCATGGATTATACACATGGGTCATTGGCATTGAAATGGCTTAGAGGACAACTTTCATAAAAATTATATCAAATTAAAAAGACTAGAAAGTTAGATGAAAATGTACATTAAAAGCATCTTTGAAGTAAAAAAGGGATATAGTCTATATCCTTGTAAGAACATCTAAACAACCATCTTTTAATTGCAATACAAACGCAAGTGTGTCCATGGTAAGCCTCAATCTTTATATGAACAATTTTGTGACTTTTGTAAGGCTTGTAGAGACTCTTTAAATGTAGCTTGTATAACATTGCTGAGAATATTTTAACAAAGAAACAAACTTCAATACATAACATATGTGAGTATTTTATCTGTATCCTTAAGATAAAACATACACAACTATATTCTTTGTTGTGCAGCTTTGAATTCTAAGTTGGATATTTAAGTATTCTTCAATTGGTATTCTAAGCAATGAACAAGTATTTTCTAATGATTGAATGTAACTAGATCACATTTTAACTAAAACTAATATAAATTGTAAGAATTAGAGGTTTGAAGTGATTTTTGATGGTTTCAATCAATTTAGGCCAAAATTCTAGACTTCCAAATCCAAGTTGAAAAATTCAAAAATTTTGTTAACTTAAGTTGTGAGCACTGCATACTTATTATAAAATAGAAAAAAACTTTCTAATGGAATATTTTAGCAAAAAATATAGATGGATGAAATTTTGTCTCTAATTCGTCCTTCAAGACTTCATCCACATTTTCTTTCAGCCTAGTCTAAATTAATTTTTACTTTCAAGATTGGATTTTAAATGTCACCTAAATTTTAAGATTCCTTTTTAATTTGAATTGGATGAGTTTTTTAGTTTCTCTTCCAAAACTAATACTCTTGAATATCTAATTTCATTGTATTCTATCTTCTTTAATTATAATCTATTTTTAAAATTGTGATATGTTACTGGAAACTTTTGAAAATTACCTAAATGATCTTGAATTCAAAGTTGGATTTTAGTAAATTCTTAGAACTTTGAGTTAAACCTCTAATTTTTAACATAACTATGGCTTTTATGAAAAAAGAAATAACAAAGTGCCAAATTTAAGAACATGCCTCGAAATCCGTTTGCACCACGTCTACATACTCCAACACTCATATTGTCATTGTAATTGTATCATGAGGCTTGCATTGATTCATTTTTCTTGCATTTTTGGGGTCTTCGTATATACAACTTAACCCCTAAAGGACTGGCATGCATTTTTTGGCTGTATAGAAATTTTGGGCAGGTATATGTGACTAGAGATTTTTAGATTTTAGTTTGAAACTTTAATAGAAGGTGGGCGCGAGGAATATATATCTTTCATATGCAGTAAATTTCATGACATTTGGAAATGTGAGTCAAAAGTTATGGCCTAATATGTTACTTTTTTCGTAATTGGGCAATTCGGGCCTGAGTTGTCAATATCGAACGTCCGGGACCAATTCTCGTCCAAAATCCGGACGTCTGGACGTCCAGACGCGGTGGGTAAAACCGTCGTAAAAAAAAATTACCTTAGGTAATTCGGACGCCGCGGTCGGCGGTCGGCGGTCGATCTAACGACCGCGTCGGGGTCGGGGTCGGGTCGGTCGGGGTGGCGGTCGGTTTCGGCTTTGGGGTCGGCGGTGGCGATCGGGTTCGGGTTCGGGTTAGTTGAGATGGCGGTTGGGATGGCAGTCGGGTTCGAGGTCGGGGCGGTCGCGGCAATAGTCGGGGTCGGGTTGGTCGGGGTGGCGGTCGGGCTTGAGGTCGGCAGTCGCAGTCGGTGTTGCGGTCGCCGTTTTTTACCATGCAGGTAAAAAGATTAAAAATTGAATGTCACAGGACGTTGAGGGGGCAGTGTCTGGGGACTCTGGACGTCCGTCCGGACGTCTGAACGTCCTGACAACCTAGATTCGGGCAAATAAAAAGAATTATTTTTGTCAGAAACAAAAATTTGAAATTGGTTTCTTAGAGTTATATATACATGGAAAGCTTTTGATCAATAAATAAAAAGTTATGAGGATTTTTTATTTGCGGGCAGTTATGGATTCTCTACTCTAAAATAAACTTTGAAGTCCTTTATTATACTCAATTTTCAGTACTTTTTGAAAAGAATAATACTATAGGATGTAGATTGTTTATTACAACATTGCAAGCATTGGGATTGGCATTTTATAATTTCATAATTAAATTCTTGAACATTTAGTATTTGGAATCATTATCTACTACTATCTACTTACTATTTTTCCTATATGTTGGACAATTCTAAATGAAGTGAAAATTTTCAAGCATGTAGCCAACTTGTCTAGAAAAAAGAATTCAAAGAATCACCATCATTTTGGACATTTTTTCATCGAAAAGTGAGCTTGTGAAGTGCAGCTGCCCTGTTTTTTGCAAGGCCAAAAAAATGATTTCAGTGAATTTGAATGCTTATAACTTGCAATCCACGTAGTGGAAATTTTTGAAATTTTTATAACATGTTTTCAAGTCAGCATAGTACAAGATCCTATGGTTATATGTGTCAAAAAATGTTTTTTTCCAAAAATTGGATACTTTGATTAGAAATGGCAATTTTTGAGCATTTTCGATGAAAACATAATCATGGAACTTTAGGGGTTAAATGACAACTTTTATAACAAGTTGCATAAATTCTATCTAATCTAAGGAGGAGAAAAAGGATTGAAAAAATCCATACTTGGTCCGGCCTTGGTGTTGCAATTTGTTCATAGGCTTTTATTTCTCTCTAAATTCTCCCTAAATCCTAAAAAAAATGTAATTATCTCTTGTTGTTAATTGCTTTATTCCTCTTTACATCCCTTCTAAATCCTATGAAAAATTTAAATTAATTAATGAAAATATAAACATGGGCCACCCTAATTTATTGGACACCAATTCTGTAATGGGTAGAGTATACAAAAAAATATATTCTTTTGTTAATAGGCAATCCTCGAAATAAAGTCACACTTAAACCCAAAGGAATACAAGAGGCCATCTTAGATTGCTTGCTTTTCCCTTAGGCTGCCCAAAATGAAAAAAAGTTTACTAACAAAAAAATGTAATTACAAAATATGACTAACAAAAAAATATGACTACAAAATATGACTAAAACAAAAGTAGAATTGCCTGCCCAAATTTCCCGTGGCTGCTTCAAAAGATAAAACAATGTCACTACTATAGAAAAATGACTGCAAAATATGGCTAAGGCAAAAATACGACTGCTTGCCCAAATTTTTCTAGGGCTGCCTCTAAAGAAAAAAATGTCACTACCCTAGAGATATGATTGCAAAATATGACTCCAGCAAAAATACAACTTGCAGTATGACTCAAAGTTCTCCAAATATATTCCGTGCCGTTCCCTACGAGTACTTTGGCATTCCCAATGGGCATATAGTATACGCCCGCAAGGTATAAGGCAAAAAAATGATTGGCAATCATATTTTGCAGTCATATTTTTCACCAAGGTGTTGCCCTCCAAAAATATGACTGCAAGCAATTGCCAATCATCTCCAGTTATATTTTGGCAATCATAAAGTTCCCGGTTTTTTTAGTGTTAAACTACAAAAATCACTACAATCAAAAGGAAGAAGTAGAGGGAAGTAGTGAAATTGGGTAGTAGTTGAAATTGCAAATATAATTTACAAAAGAAGAAGTACAAGTGCTCAGAGACAAGTCAACAACTAGTGTAGAAAGGCTTACTCTTGTACCATTAGGATAAATTTTGGGCCTGGAAAAGACTGCGAGACTGCATGGCAGCAATGCGATTACAACAATATATATATAAGGAATCTAAAGGGCACTTCTAGTGCCACATCACACTGGCAATTTCAAAATTATTTTATTATATTTTAATTTTTTATTCATATTTTTTTTTCTGTATTTGCACCACAAGTGTGTTGAAAATGAAAATAAAGCGGCCCTTTGCAGGGTTCAAATTTTTTATAATGCTACATCAAAGTGTTGAAAAATCTCTCAACTTGAATCACAAGTGCAATTGGAGAATAGAAAGAATAAGGTATTGATTTAGAGATTGGAAGTTGGCAATAAAAGAAGAATAGGTGGAAATCCAAAAAAAAATCATTTAGCCATTAGAAGCTTAGATTAGACAATTATTGACTTGTGGATCAAATATAAAAGGATACGAATATTGTATATTTCAAGTCTCACCTTAGAATTTGAACAAGTATTTTATTGCAAAGTCAACTAGTACTTATCAATGATTGAACAGAATAGAAGGAGGAGAAAAAAGATTAGAAAAAGAAAAGAAAGAAATAGAAAGAAGGAACAAGAATGAAAACTTAGGAAGAAGAAGGAAATAGGTTTTGGAATTAAATTCCACAAATTGCATCAAAAAAATCTAAAAAAGCAGCAGTAAGCACAAACCAAGAAAGAACAAGATGGCGAACAAGGAAGGCTTGGAGGGTGTTTTTGACCAACTCATAGATGAGGTTCAAACCAAGGTGAGTCTCTAAAGCCCATTTTTTTCCTTCTAAGTCTTGTAATTAGGAACTTAAAATCATAGCCAAAGTACAAGTTAGATTCAAACCATTAGAATTAGCTCTTATTTCAAATTTAGTTTTAAAAACTCATAGAGGAGGCCTTGGGCGCTCTGAAAACATAACACTTAGGAAGAAGATTGAAAATGAGTAAGCTAGAATTGGATGAAGTTTAGGAACTAAATTGGATGAAAATTAGTCAAATCCATCCAAAAAGAACAAAAATGGAACCTTAAAAAATAGTAAAAATTTTAGGTTTAAAAATGAGATTAGAAATGAATTTCAACTTTTAGATTAAACTTAATTAGTGGATGAATTTTGAAGTATCGATTAGTGGTCAAACTTCATCCATTTATAACTTTCATTAGAAAGTTCAATCTTCAATTATCTTTGCATTTCAGATAGATGAATTCAAGCTTTGTAAGAACAAGTTTTAAAAATCTAAAAATGATAAATTGATAGAAATAATGCAGCCTTTTAGAAAGAGGTGGATGTTAAATTATAGTCTTTTGAAGACAATCAGGTAGGAATGTAAATTAAGAAACTTATAAAAGAAGATTAGAAGAGTCCATAACTAGTGTATACTTTATAAGTTAAAAAATAAGCTAAATTCCATAAGAAACTAAAGGATGAAGTTTAGAATGGAACTTAAGAAGTTTATATCCATCCAAGGCAAAAATTATAATTTAGACAATAGATTTAATTTTAGTTTGTAGCCAAATTTTGAGGTCAAACTGAATTTAGGAATCCAAAGAAAAGCATGGATGAAGTTTGAAGTGCCCGTTCAAAGGTCAAACTTCATCCAATTATAACTTTTTTTAGGAAGCTCGGATTGGAATGAATTTTATATTTCCAAAATGAAGTAATGTAATCTACAACTTAGATTTGATAATTCATGACTATAAACTCTTACTTCAAAAACCACAATAGCTTTGTTCATTTTAGCTGTTTGGGCAAAAGTTGATTTTAAGTTTTAGTTGGTTTATTCTGCAGTTTCTATCCAATAGGCAAATAGAAAGATTCATTGCTTGGAAGGCACAATGGATCATACCTAGACACCCATATAGGAGAATTTTCAACTTAAAAACTAAGAACTTGATTGTGCTCATTTAATACCAAATGTAGGCATTAAAGTGCTCACAATTCTTAAAATCAGTTTAGGATTTATGGTGGCAAATTCTCTAGAAATTGCTTCCACGCAAACAAGTAGCTCAAAAGATTTAGGCAAGCTAGGGTAGAATCCATAATTTGCAAAAAATGGTTGATGTTTTGACTCACTCACTTTCTTAGCTTGTCTACACAAGAAACAAAGCCAAATATCAAAACTAAGTACCATATTGTAAAAACTTGGAGTTGTAGTTAAGAAAAAAGCAAATGCTTACTTATTGAATCTGGATTTCTTCACGATATGTTGAATTTCTATATTCTCATTGTCTAGATTAAAAAAACAATCCTAAAGTGTTGCAGTTCTTTATAAAAAAACTAGCAGTGTGTGGATGAATGGAGCAAATACAACATCAAATATTGACTTTTCTTCTTTCAAAGCCAAAATATGGTGATGTGTAGCCCGACAAGCATGGATGCTCGATCATGCATAGATATAAAATTAACAAAATATCAATAAATAGGATTTTGAGTAAATTAAAATGAATGGAACAAATGTTTATAGGGAAAAAATATATGCTGCAGTCTATGACCACATCCTTATTTTTCAGTGGCATATTTCTAATAGTCTCCTAGAACTTTTGAAAACAAATTTCTCTTCCAAAAAGGCCCTCACAACATGCGCTCCGGTTTACATTGAGATTCATCCAACTATTCATTATAGTAAATTTCAACCCTAAAGAGGGCTGCTTTAGAGTGATAAACCAAGCTATTTCAAAGTTTGGTCTGTCACTTTGGAAAAGCCCTGCAGTGAGCAGTCATCCAAGTTGATTGCTCACCAAAATAATCAGATTTCACAATTTTATTTATTTTTTAAACATTTTTTAAGATTAGTTTTTTTTTAATAAATTTTAAACTTTTAAAACTCGATTCATTTTACCCCTATTCCCGCCCACCTGAAAGATGATTTTTTCAGCCTCCAAAAATAAATTTCAGGGTACCTTGGAAGGTTGTAGAGCAGCCTTCTAAAAGCCTGAAGTTTTCTCTAATGTTCAATGATTTCTAACATTACATTCATACTTATCGTGTAAGATTGATTAACACGCATAACTAACAAAACATTGGAATAAGAATCACAACCTACTACCAAATCATTAATATATATTGGTTCCAAGAAACATGTATTGGTTTTTTCTTGGTTTCTAATATCTTTCCAATAGTACACAATTCTATTAGAATTATAACCATTTACACAATTTGTTACTCAGATAACAAATTAACTCTCACAATTGATTCACATGGTTAGTGACTCCTTAGACACATTCACTCATTCAACTTGGACTATAACACTCATAGTTGTTAAATTTGTATTCAATTTACTCATGCATGATACTAAACAATCAAGGCCATTAAAATGTTCCACAGCTGTAATGCTTCACAGCCAATTCATACTCTTAGATTTGAATCTCACTCAATGAGTCACCCCTTGATTCAATTCACACCCACAACTTCTCCAATCACACACTTATAGAATTTACTTGCGGAATCCAACAAACACAACTATGTACACAATCAATTTGTCTCAACTTTATAGCTCACAGTGCCAGATTACTCAAATAGCTCCACACACTTCAATTTTATTGCTTTAATCTCCCTCCACACTCCACATACACAAGGTACAAATGCACACACTAAAATTATATAAGACAATTTGCAAAGCAAAATACATTACAAAAAATAAAGAAATTTTTAGTGATAAATTTGTATACAAAAAGAATTCTACTATGCTCCAACTGAGAGAAAAGATAAATCAATCCTACATATATTCCTCGTGTGACTAAAGCAATGGTTATTCAATTTAAAAAGATACTATACAAATTGTCCTTCCTACATCTATTGATTTGAACTGCTTCCAATCTACTTGACGTGTTTGGGATTTACATGTACACTCTGAGCAATTATCTCAATTTGCCTCATGCTTACGGAAACAAGAAGACAACTAGACCATATTGACACCTAGAAGCAATTTAGACTTAGAATTAAAAATTTATCATGTCGATAATTAATATTTAATGAGGGTGCTAGTAAAAATTTGTAGATTGTGTTTGTAAGGGCATTGGGCTTGTGGTTGAATAGCTCCATAGGATTGCATTTGTTGTATACCGTAGTAAGATGATTAGACTTGTTTTTATTATTGCGGGATGACATTTTGTTTGGAATAGTTGGAAGAAGAGGAATAGTAGGTTATATTAAATTTGGGTAGATGTTTCATTATTAATGGCATTTGGGATTTGATCCCAACTAGGAGTTTTTCCATTTGCAAGGTATTTTTTGTAGATGTTGTATTCTTTTTTATTAAAAATTCTAAAATTGACAATAAACACTCTCCAAAGCAATATAGAAATCAAAATGAGTGGATAGACTTCTTGCAATAAACTAAGCAAAGAACTTCCAAAATCCATTAATTCAATATCATGCACTGTCAATGCCTTGCTTCCACAATAGATGGTGTGGAATATTAATTCCACATCCAATGGTACTTCATCAATACCTAAATGGACAAGTGGAGGCTCAATGTGATGAGCAAGGTGCATGAAAGAAAGGCAATGAGCATAAAAGCTATTGTTGAATCTATTTGAAATTGGCAAGAATGTCAAATTAGGATTTCTTGTGATACAACTGCAAATCATGTTGTAAGAGTTTTACAACTTCAACCCCTAAAGGACCAAACAACATTTTTTGGCAACATAGCAATTTTGGGCAGCTCACTACGAATGGAAATTTTATTTTTTATCTTTGAAAATTTCACACAATGTGTGCCCAAGGAGTAGCTGTAAGGCCCAACAATTTTCAAAACTTTTGGCCACAGGGTTAAAAAGTTATTGGATGATATGTCCTTTTCAACAATCGGCGGGCAGCTCAAAAATATTTTGAAAAATCACTTTTTAAGAAAATAAAAATTTGAAATTGGTTCTTTAGATTTATATATACGCGTAAAGTATTGAATTATTCCATCTTGATTTATGAGATAAAAATTATGAGGTGTTCTAGTTTGCGGGCAATTATGGATTCCCTACTCTAAAATAAACTTTGAAGTCCTTTGTTTAATTCAATTTTTAATATTTTCTGAAAAAAATAAAAGCATAGGATGTATATTGTTTACTGAAACATTACAACCATTGGGATTGACATTTATTTATTCCATAATTAAATTCTTAAAAATTTCATGTTTTGAATCATTCTCTGCTTCTTTCTACAACCTATTTTTTCCTATATGTTGTACAATTCCAAATGATTTGAATTTTTTCAAGCATGTAGCCAACTTGCTTTGAAGAGTGAATCCAAGGAATAACCACCATTTTGAACATTTTTTCATTTAAATGTGACCTTGTGAAGTGCAGCTGCCTAGGTTTCCGTAGGGCCAAAAAAAGGGTTTTTGTCAATTCAAATGCTAATATCTTGCAATCTACATGGTGGAAAATTCTGAAATTTTTCTACATATTTCCAAACAAGTTTACTACTAGATCTTATGGTTATATGTATCCAAAAATGTTTTCTTTTCTGAAATTTGATACTTGTACTAGAAATGGCAGTTTTGGAGTGCTTCTGGTGAAAACATAGTCTCCGACCTTTAGGGGTTAATCAAACTTTTGTATCTCTATAAAGGCACACATTTGCATCTACCCATAAAGTTCATATCCTACATGCAGTTTTCGTCCATCCATAAGTTTTCATCCATTCCATTTTCCAATTTAAATTGTGGTGTGAAAGTCTCACCTACTTTAAACAATTGAAAATCTATAGTTTCATTGGAACAAAAATAGTTTATGAATTTGAATTAAAGAAGAGTTTGTTAATCTTTCTCACAGCAAGACCCTCTCTAATCTTCTTGTCCCATGATTCCCAAATGCTTCACCTTTGTACTGTTTGTAGGATTGAATCTCACAAAGTTTACCTTCAAAAGCAAAGGATTTATGTCACCATTATGAAAGTAATCATGGAGATGTTAAATCAACTACTATATGTACTACAAGCATTGCAATAATAATCTAGATGTTCTATTACCAGTTCCTTTGGTTAAAGTTAGTAAAAATATTTCCAAAAACTAGATGCCAAAATTGTAGGATAATTTATTTATTTCTTCAATGAAATGGGAAAAAATAATCTACTTTCAAGCATAATTGTGCCAAATCACAATTGCCAACTCTAATGATTTATTTGGTAAGAAATGTTGATTCTAAACACCAGATATGATAGTAGGCATCGTATGAAAGCTCTAGGGCTGAAAATCACTTTAGAGTTTGCAACCCTAAGTTTTGAGGAGATCAGCATGCCAGGGTTGAATCTTACATTTCCAACTATTTGAGTAGGTCATGAGTTGAAAGTCTCTTTCTAAACTTGTCTTCTAACGTCATCTATATTCCTAATCAAATTCAAAATGTTATCAAGTCTTGGTGGATCTTCATACTAAACAAATTTGTGCTTCTCAACGCAATTTCAATAGTAGAAGATAAAAAAAAAGTTTGCATGATTTACTAATGATGTCCAAATCCACAAGTTGGAGATAGCAAAACTATATTTCATATTGACACTTTAACTTTTAGGCCTACAACAATAAATATGCAAATTTAGATTGAAATCTTCTTCCAAGCAACTATCAATGTTATATTAAGCAAATGCACTTGATGGATTTACAATTCTCTTTGTCTCAAAACATACATATGGTAACCTTAGACTTAAAAAATAAACAATCTCAATACTACTAGTCCAAAAAATCTAAAAAGATTTAATCACCTTTCTGAAAATTGTCAAAGGCTTCTTCTAATGTCAAAGAACTATCTACAAGCAACTTGGTATGAGCTTTTGAGACAGGACTACTTGAGTTCAAACTAGGAAACGTTTGTGAGAACTCCAATGACTGGTAGAGTCCCCAAGGCTTGGTGGCCGGTAGAAAAGGCATTGATAAATTGGCGATGGTAGATGCATTCTCCATGTTCCTTATTTGTTGCAGTATTCCATTTACTTCTCCCATGGATGGTCGGGCTTTTGGATTGGGAAGGCAACAAAAGAGGCCCAAACGAAGGAGATCTACAACCATAGTTGTATGGACTTGAACATCTACATCCACGACCATTGAGTTGCCTAACACATTGTTGTCACTACCTACATTAGAGTCTAAAGGTGAGGGAGGAGGTCCTGCTGTATCTATGACCTCATCCTCTTGAAGAGGTGTGGACCTTAAAGGTTGAAGAGTTTGAAGCAATCTTGGATCCACCACATTGAGAAGACAGCCACCTTCATAAGTTCGCCATATAGTGTGCAATAACACAAGATCCTCCGGTTCCATTGCTTGCATATCCAAGGGACGCCTTCCACACACAACTTCAAGTACCAAAATGCCAAAACTATAAACATCCGATTCCTTAGTTGCTTTGCCTGTGTATGGCATCTCCGGAGCCATGTAGCCAAGAGTCCCTGCTGCCAAAGTGGTTTTGTCCAACTTGTGGTGATCCATCAAGCGGGCAAGGCCAAAGTCTCCCAAATGTGCATTAAAATCTGCATCCAACAACACATTGCTCGACTTGATGTCTCGATGCAAAACACAACTCAAACAATCCTCATGCAAGTATTCCAAAGCCGCACCCACTCCTTGGAGAATGGAGAGACGCCTTTCCAAAGAGAGGACAATCTCTTGGTGTTGGAGACCATGGCTACCAGGTGTGTGAAGCCATTCATTGAGGCCTCCATTGGGCATGAAGTCGTAGACCAAGAGCAGGCGCCCTTTCTCTTGACACCAGCCTTGCAACTGCACCACATTCCGATGCCGAACCTGGCCGAGACTGACCACCTCTGCATGAAAGAGGGACTCCGCCTGCTTGGGTTCCGAGAAATTGATCTGTTTCACGGCAACAAAATAGGTTCCACTGGGAGCTTCAAAGGACCCTTTGTAGACTGACCCCGACCCGCCGACACCGAGCAAATTTCTTTCATCGAAGTTGTCAGTGGCCATCCGGAGCTCTGCATACGAGAACACATGTGGACCTGCGCTATGGCCCAGTGGTATATAGCGGCAAATTCTGGATGGGCTCGCAAGGCGGGAGGCGCACCAGAGAATCACGACTGCAGCTGCCACAACCGATCCCAGAACTCCTGTGCTGATGCCAGCCCACGGTCTGACCATCGAAAACTGACTTGGGGATTGGGAGGAAGGAACTTTTGAAATCTCACTACTGAAGAATTCCCAGGACAAGAGCTCATGGCCTGCGACGCGGTGGACATCGGAGCTTCCCCAAAACGTGGGGATCACTTCGTCGCCAAGCATTTCGGGCAAATTGTAGTTGGGAATGCGCAGCAGAGGTATCAGGGGCTTCTTCACGCTGGGTTTGGACCCATTCGCAAGCCTCACTTCGAGTGTCCGAGCTGAGCTATTGAAATCAATCCAAGCAGTGAAGATTTTCCCGTCCGCGAAATACGAGCAGTAGGTGTCATTGCCACAGAGGTTGTGCGTGTATGCTCTGATGTCATACTCGTAGTCATGGTTTTTTGAGACCCTGATGTAGCTGTTGCTGGCGTCTTTGGAATCAGGGCTGTAATTCCCCATGCCAAAGAGGATAAGAATGCCTGAAGGAGTGTATCTATGGTCTGGATCACCTGGGTGGAGAGGACACTTGCATACCCCAGCGCTTCCTATTTCGGACATGAGGGCTTGCAGGTGAGTAGGCATCATGCTCGAACTCCTGAACAGACTGAAGGCCATTCCGTTGGCGTCCTTGTCTCTGGTAAAACTGCTGTTATCCCGAGGTAACCCGAGATTTTCGAAGGTGAATGAGAATGAGGTGCTGAAGGAAGCAACTCTCTCAGTTGCGACATCCTGAATGCGCACCTTCTCCGCGTAGAACAACGCTCCACAAGACCCTCGCGACTGCGTGGCGCGCCTGTTGACGATATAGGATCGATTGGCGCCATTGTGTGCAGCATCTCCGAGAGCTATGATGTTATCATCTTCAGAGGAAAAGGAATGGAAGCCGAATCGCGTGTCGCCACTGGCAACCGAGCGAAGCAACAAAAACAGGAAAAAGCAGAAGAGTTTCATTCTGTACTGTCCTGCTCTGCAAGCCCAATGCATACATGCACTCAAATTAAATACAAACCTAATTCACTTTGTGCAAGTTTTATGTACGGGCTACTAGCTTCAATTCTTGCTGCTGATGCCTTCAATGTCGAAGATAATCTTCTCTCTCTGCCAGGGTTTGATTGAGTGTCTGAAATTGAAACTTTGCAAACAGGCCCCTCGTAACATGAATGAAGAGCGAAACTTTCAGAGGTTTCATGTATCCATGGCGTCCTGAAACAAGCTTCAGACGGTGAACAAGCAGCTAGGTTACGAGAGTCTCGGTGAATATGGCAGTGGCTTGTGTTTCGAGTATGGGCCCATGGATAAACTTCCTCAGGATCACATTTTGCTTTTGTGAATGCAAAGTGAAGTCTTGGGTCCATCTGGAACTCGAGCTTGCTCCAGGACGGTCTTGAATCGTCAACTCTAAGGCGGCCGGGTCCTTCCTTCTGATTTTTTCTCCATGGACATGCCACGATCGAAGGTAACTTACGTAGAGTGAGTACTCATTGGAAGGTTATTTCACTTCCGGGTGAGTCAAACTTAGCGTTTATCATTGAGGTCAAAGATGGTTTGCAACATTCTCTTGACTATACCTATCAGTAATGATCATGTATTCCCGAATGAGACTTTTCTTGTTGAAGGATCGCCAAAATGATTTTGGAGTTCGTTTCATTTACACTTAAAAAAAAACTAAGAAAAATTGTGGATGAAATCGCCAAAAGAACCTTTATGAAACATGAGATTTACCAATGTTTTGGATAAAATCTGCTGTTTTTAGGCAATATAAATTGGATGATCAAAATGGGACAAAATGTGTTCTCTTTCTAGTGTTGAATATTGAACCCAAAGTTATGGTAGAATTGGATGTGAACATCATGAAATGTGTAGAAATCATCAGAGGTAAGAGGCAATTCATGTAAGTACTCCAAAAAAATTTACTGAAAGGACAAATTCCATATTAAAACTACAAGCATCAATCCCCGTAGTTGAAAATGAAGGTGCTAAAGCAATCACAGGGGACTGGAAGCAACTTGGAACCACTTTAGCATCCGAAAGACAAAACCAGTCAAAGGTCTAAAACAAATCCATTTAGGCATATCTTCGATGAAAGTAGCATAAAACCCATTCATACACCACTTCTCCATGAAGGTCTTCATAATCTTGACAACTCTCATGTAGTGTTTTTAACATCTTCTCTAAGTAGCAAGTCTCTTTGGCAATTCATTAAATGGATTCTAGTTAATCTGTAGAAGACCAATTCTATTGCTGGTTCCAAATCGTCAAACTTCTTTTTGATCTCAATTTAGTTTTTTAAATCTTATTTGAATTTTCATATATTACCTTTCCATTACAAGCCCATGTAATATCTAGCAAAGTGGAAACTCTCTATTGGTTTCATAATATAACTTTTTTGTTATATTTTTTTAAACAATAAGTGAAAAAATAAATTGGTAAATATACCTTTAGAACCATAAACAAAAAAATCCAATTAATTTGAAATTTCTCCAAGAAATAAAAGTAGCCACCCGGGTAGCCACCTCATCGAAAGTTCATCCAAAATTATTGTCATTGCTTAGAAAAAGCTAGTAAGGGCCACTTTACATCTAGAATCCTAGTTAATTTGCTATGTCAAAGGTCAAAAATCCTCCCTTGTAATTAGAAAAAAACGTTGAAATCAATCCCAATCCCTTTACATCTAAAAGCCAAGCCAAATTTGGTGGAATGGATTTTTATTTAAAAAGATATGGTTTGACGTAGCCCGAGCTTGATGAATTGGGTGCACCAAAAATGAAAAGCGAATTCTTGACTTCCCGACCAATGTCAAATTTCAATTAAAAAAACCTCTTTCTATAAAATATTATTTTTTTCAACAAATCACATCCATTGGATTTTGTGTAATTGGGCTCAAGGGAATTGGCCCAGACTCTATCTTAGGTGTAAAGCGGACCTAAATCACTTTAAAAAAAACATTGTTTATGCCCATGAATCAAGCCCATGAAGACTCACTTTCCCTTTCTTGACTTTCCCCTCTAATAAGCTTGACTTTTCACGATTGCTGAACCTGTGTAGAATTAACCTTTTTTTTTAATCAACGTCTTCAGACGTGATGCCCATGGGAGTTGCCATTCAAAAAGTTCAGTCTTTTCCTTTTGTTAAAAAAAAATAAAGAAAAAAAAGCTCGGGCTAGGCAGTTTTGGTGCAGGTTATTGCCCACGCCACTCTCCTGTGAACACGTGTGATGTCCCCTCTAACTTCAGCAATTTATTGAAGAATCTTTGAAGATAAAGGCTCCCGGCCTTTTCGGAACTGAAGAGCTGCAAAGTTTAGTCAACAAAAGAAACCAGATATCCGGTCCGGTACTCCGGTATGATAACCTACGTGAAGGTCAAATTCAAATATAAATTAAACATTTTTTGGAATGTTTGGAATGTTCCAAGTGAAATGTTCAAACGGTTGCAAAAATTTTGTTCAACAAATTTTTTCAAAAGGGCTCTTGACCTTTTTGGAATTGAAGAGCTAAAATTTTTTGTCAACAAAAGAAACAAGATATCCGGGCCGGTATGATAACCTACATGAAGGTCAAATTCAAACATAAATTAAGTATTTTTTGGAATATTTGGAACATTAGAAGTGAAATGCTTAAAAGGTTGTAGAAATTTTAGTCAACAAAAATATTCCAAAAAAGCTCCTGGGCTTTTGGGAACTGAAGAGCTGGAAAAATTTTGTCAACAAAAGATATAAGATATCTGGTCTGGTATAATAACTTATGTGAAGGTCAAATTCAAACATAAATACCTACAACAACTTATGTCTCAATATGCAAATGACACCAATATGTCTATTAGGGGACAAGAAATGGATCTATGGAATACTATCACTCTTTTCCAGAGATTTGAGTCAGCTACTAGCTTCATCATCAACTAGACCAAAAGCATTGGCTATTGGTTTTCTAAGAACTTGAGACCTCAATGGACTGATTAGGTTAATCTAACATCGCACCCCCCCCCCCCCCCCCCGTCTCTAACCAAGCTACTTGGTGCCCCTTTTGGGATCCCTATTGACACCACAGATATTGATAGCTTCTTGCAGGAAAAAATAGCAAAGAAAATAGCTTATTGGGGCACCCAACGCCTCTCCTTAGGGGGCAGCGCAACGGTGGTAAATGCAGTTCTTCTCTCAACGCTTTACTACTTCATTGCTATTTGGAGTGGTTCCTTGCAAGTTATTAGAGCCATTCGAGGAGCCTTTGAAATTACTTGTGGAGGGGGACCAAACACATGACACATACTAGGGTTAACCCCTAAAGGGTGAAGACTATGTTTTCACCAAAAACACTCTAAAACTACCATTTCTAGTACAAGTATCAAATTTTCGAAAAAAAACATTTTTGGACACATGTAACCGTAGGATCTTGTAGTAAATTTTTTTGAGAGTATGTAGAAAGAACTGCAAAATTTTCCACCATGTAGACTGCAAGGTATTAGCATTTGAATTGACAAAAAAACTTTTTTTGGCCTTGTGAAAAACCGGGCAGCTGCAATTCACAAGGTCTCGTTTAAATGAAAAAAATGTCCAAAATGGTGGTTGCTCTTTGGATTCGTTCTTCAAAGCAAGTTGGCTACACACTTGAAAAATTTCAGATCATTTGGAATTGTTCAATAGATAGGAAAAAATAGATTGTAGGAAAAAGTAGAAAATGATTCAAAACACAAAATTGTTAAGAATTTAATTATGGAATTAAAAAATGTCAATCCCAAAAGTTGTAATGTTGCAATAAACAATATACATCCTATGCTTCTCTTTTTTTTTCAAATATTGAAAATTGAGTTAAACAAAGGACCTCGAAGTTTATTTTAGAGTAGGGAATCCATAATTGCCCGCAAACTAGAACACCTCATAATTTTCATCTCATAAATCATACAGAATAATTCAAAGCTTTACACATATATATGAACCTAAAGAACTGGTTTAAAATTTTTGTTTTTTTAAAAAGTGATTTTTCAAAAAAAAATTGAGTTGCCCACCGATCATTGAAAATGACATATCATCCAATAACTTTTTAACATGTAGTCAAAAGTTTTGAAAATTGTTGGGCCTTAAAGCTACTCCTCGGGCACATGTTGTGTGAAATTTTCAAACAATAAAAATAAAATTTCCATTTGTAGTGAACTGCCCAAAATCGCTATGTTGCCAAATAACATTGTTTGGTCTTTTAGGGGTTAACCCCTAAAGGTGTTTGACTATGTTTTCACTAAAATTGCTCCAAAACTGTCAATTCTAATACAAATACCAAATTTTAGAAGAAAATTTTGAATACATATAACCATAGGATCCTGTAGCACACTAGTTCAAAAAGATGTAGAAAAAAATTTAAAATTTTTCGCCATGTAGATTGCAAGATAATAGCGTTTGAATTGACAAAAATCCTTTTTTAATCATTGCAAAAATCCGGGCAGCTACCCTTCACAAGGTCTCATTTGTATGAAAAAATGTCCAAAATGGTGGTAACTCTTTGGATTCATTCTTCAAGGCAAGTTGGCTACATGCTTGAAAATTTTCAGATCATTTAGAATTGTACAACATATAGGAAAAAAATAGTAAGTAGGAAGAGGTAGAGAATGATTCAAAATACTAAATTGTCAAAAATTTAATTATGGAATTGAAAAATGCCAATCCCAACTATTGTAATGTTGTAATAAACAATATACACCCAATTTCTTTTGTTTTTTCAAAAATATTGAAAATTGAGTTAGATAAAGGACTTTGAAGTTTATTTTAGAGTAGAGATTCCATAACTACCCTCAAACTAAAATTCTTCATAACTTTTGATTGGTCAACCCCTAAAGGACCAAGCTGCTTTTTTGGCAACATAGCAATTTTGGACAGCTCACTACAAATGGAGTTTTTATTTTTTTCTTTGAAAATTTTACACAACATGTGCCCAAGGAGTAGCTTTAAGGCCCCAACAATTTCCATAACTTTTGACTACATAGTTAAAAAGTGATTGCATGATATGTAATTTTCATTGGTAGGTGGGCAGTCCGGGCAGCTCAAAATCTTCTCTAAAATTTTTTTTTCTTAAAATAAAAATTTGAAATTGGTTCTTTAGATTTATATAGAAGTGTGAGGCTTTGAATTATTCAAATTGGATCTATGTGTCAAAAGTTATGAGGAGTTTTAGTTTGTGTATAGGTATGTGTTGAAAGACTCCATACCTACCCACAAACAAAAATTCCTCATAACTTTTGACTCATAGATCCAAATTGAATGATTCAAAGCCTCACACTTCTATATAAATCTAAAGAACCAATTTCAAATTTTTATTTTAAAAAAAATAAAAATTTAAAGAAGATTTTTGAGCTGCGTAGACTACCCACCGACCAATGAAAATTACATATCATGCAATTACTTTTTAACTATGTAGTCAAAAGTTATGAAAATTTTTGGGCCTTAAAGCTACTCCTTGGGCACATGTTGTATAAAATTTTCAAAGAAAAAAATAAAAACTCTATTTATAGTGAGTTGCCTAAAATTGCTATGTTGCCCAAAAACGCAGCTTGGTCCTTTAGGGGTTAATCCAAATGGAATGATTCAAAGCTTTCCAAGTATATATAAATCTATAAAACCAATTTCAAATTTTAATATTTCAAAAAAGTGTTTCTTAAAGAAAAAATTTTAGCTGCTCGGGTTGCCCACCGAATGCAAAAAATTACATATCATGCAATAATACTATACCTATAAAGTCAAAAGTTATGAAAATTGTTGGGCCTTGAAGCTACTCCTCGGGCACATCTTGTATGAAAATTTCAAAGCAAAAAATTAAAACTTCCATTTGTAGTGAGCTGTCCAATATTGCTATGTTGCCAAAAAATGGTGTTTGGTCTTTTAGAGGTTAATTGGGACGACTGTTGTTTGCCCAAAGCTATCAGAGGATTGAAACTACTTGGCCCTAAGGTTTCATTAACGGCTCTCCTTGTCAAATGGATCCTCTTTGCTATCAAGCCAAGTATATCCAACCTCAAAGTTTTACTAAGGTATAGAATAAACAAAATGAAACCACATCCTAAGGAAGGTTATTGGTTCCCTTCATAGGCTTGGCTCATAGTACAGAGCCCTTCAATTATTTGTGGATCCCAAATATGGACCCGAATCACTGCAGCATGGAAACGTTTGGCCAAACTTATTGACCTTGTCCCGCCATCAAACACAGATGAAGTATTGACTACTAGTTTATGGTGGGAAAAAATTGCATAGGTTCTAACTTTCAGTTTACAAGAACAAGGGCAGGGGAGCTTGCTATACAAGGACTTAAAACAATTGCTGACTTATGGGATAAAGATAGACAAGACTTTTGTCCATGGGCACATATCTCGGCTTCATTCTCACTTACTGACAATGAAATCAAAAATGGTGGTTCTTTATTTCACACATACCTCAGGATTGGATAATTTTATTGACACGCCAGGCCAATCATGTCAAGGAAGGACAATGGGTGGGCCTCTACACCAATGTAGATGATGAATTACTCAGAGTAACATGGTTAGTAAACAAACCAAACTTCCAGCTTTTCCCATCCCAGACACAAGTCCTCTTTCTACCAGCAAAGGCAATTCTAGCAACAGTCAGCCCAACTTCCAAGCAACTCTTGACTATCAATCATCTCCCCAAGGAAGTAGTTTATGAGGGATTTATACGGAGAGTTCGAGTTCTCGAATTCCGTAAGAAGAGTGGCGAGACTCATGCTCTTTTTTATGTGGGTGATATTCAGTCTCTAAAGTTTGATCCTGGACATTGGCAGTGGAATAATGGGCAACAGCTATTGGCTTATACAACATCCATGGGTTGCCAACTCCTCACCAAGCAATGTCAACTCAAGCGTTCCATTCCTTCCAAATGGCCGGGCCATCTTCCTCTTAACTTTTTACCGGATTGGCCAGATCTTTGGCACAAATCCAGATCTCAGAAAGAAGCGGCGTTTGTGTAGTCCGTTTGGTACAATGAGGTGGCAGTACATTCATGGAGAGCACGTATCAATCCAGCAATTGATGTTGGATGTAACTGTTCTACATACAATATAAGAGAAACACCAGTACACAGGTTCTACCTATTTCCACGTGCTCAGGAGATTTGGGAGTATGAACAGACAATTTTCTATCACATATAAGGAGATCAACCAATTAGGGGGCCCTATAGCCAGTTCAATTTGATCCAATGTATCTTTGGTACTAAGCTTTCTTGCAAATTTACCAACCTCAAGATTTTATTGACTCTATTTCAAGGTCAAGTATTATGGATTATCTAGATTTCTAGGAATAGTAAGGTATTTGCTAGTGTTTCTTGGCCTAGAGAGAAATGTCAACAACTATTGTGGGAAGCGCTCTTAGATGCGGATAGTGCGGCACAAATTAAGGCCCTATGTAATGTTTGCCACTAGCTTCATTTGTCTAATAGGTTCCATAATAGGTTTGAGCGTGTCTGGCTTCAATCTCCCGTCTTGGCTAGTAAGAGGGGAAATAAGGAGGTGTTCTGGAATAGGGTGCACCCTCTAGAGTGTTCTTTCATTTAGCGGTCCTTTGGTTCTTTTGTTGGGCTGTTCTTGTTTGGCCCTTTTGTCCGGCTATTAAGGCTTATCTGTTGTTCTTTGTTTCTTTTTAATGCATTGGATTTCCCATTTGTTCAAAAAAAAAAAAAAATTCAAACATAAATTAAATTTTTTTTGGAATGTTTGGAATATTACAAATGAAATGTTTGGAAGGTTGCCAAAAAATTTCACCCACATTGTCTAAATTTTTGAATATATATAAAAATCCACATTACACCTTAAGCCCTGCATGACATGTTTTTCAAAACAAAAAAACTCGAATTTGTCGAACCCAAAAAAATTTGGACACCAAAATGCTAAAACACTAATACCAATAGTTCCAACTATCTAAAATCCTTTGTGCGCGAAAAGAAACTATTTCGGCACTCAAATGTCAAAAGAAACCTTCAAGTACAGTATATGATATTGTACAAGGGCACCTGCGTAGAATTTGTCATTTGAAATGGTTTAACTCCTAAATGTTGAGAGCCTTCTTCCAAATTCACAATTTGAGAAAAAATCATTATAAAGTGCTATTTGGAGAATGTTTTGGGAAGTGATATACAAATAAAAATTGTAGACTTTGAATTCTAGATTCCATCCATATGATTAGACTCACCAATGCTATCACCAATGCTTTTTTTTATAAATTTTGAAAGGAAAATTTCAAAATTCCTTCAAAATTCAATTAATTAGAAGCAAAATATTATCATTTTTTGAGTAAAACTTGTCGGAATGGTTTTGAAATGAGGTTACCTTGACATGGTTATTTTTTGAGATTTTTGAGTTCTTTAAATCTATAACCTCATTTTTGCAAAGCTAGTTTTGAACTAGAGTTAATGCAATTTTGGCTTGGTCAACCACTTGACATACTTGCACATTTGAAATTTTAGAAAAATATGCTCTCTAATAACACCAGATCTACCATTTGATAGGACAATAACTTCATAAAGTATCTCCACAAGTTAGGATGACTTTCATCCAATTAGTAATGAAGATGAAACTTGAGTTTGTTGTCCAAAAATTGGACATTGGAGTGCTTAGGGATTAATTTTGTTTGGTGTATGGCACATTTTAGTGTTAAAGATTTACATGTAATTACACAAAAAAAAAGTGCACGATATTGTAGACAAAATGAAAAGTTTATTTTACAATCTCCCTTCAACCTCAATTCATTACCTTCTAAAAATTAATGGCATAACCACCAAACAAACTTATTGTTCTTGAAACGTGTTAAGAAGGTTGGAACAAAATTGAAACAACAAGACACTAACATTTTGAAGAAGTTCAATTCCCAAGCATTCAATCTACACAATCACAAAGGTAGAACATTACAATGGCGTAGAACAAAAGGAAAAGCAATTGGCTTGAAAATTAGAAACATCAACATGGTGCTGCAAAACCAATGTGATGAATACTTATGTTTGTATGCGTACTTTACTACTGTACACTACAATAAAACATAGTTACTGTTCAATAATAAAATTTATTTCTATCAGTGCAAATTTGTAAATGATAAAAAAATCCAACACAATATATGATGCATTATTTGGACAACATAATAATAAGTTATGAATTTTCAAAGTCTAGTGATAGGTGTATCATAAATAGATGCAAAATTATAATATACCCCTTCATGACCAAATTGCGTTTTCCGGTAATATAGCAATTTTGGACAGCTTACTACAAGTGGCTTTTTTTTCCCTTTGAAATTTTCATACAATATGTGGACAATTGTTTTTTTAAGGCCCAACATTTTTTTTAATTTTTGACTATATGATTAAAAAGTTATTGTATGATATGTAGTTGTTTTTTCTAGAGTGGGCAGTCTAGGCAAGATAAAAAGAATCACTATTTTCAATTAAAATAACATTGAAGTTGGTTTTGAAATACATAGAAAGCTTTAAATCATTACATGAGATGAAAGTTATGTGCAGTTGTATTTTGAGAGTAGTTATGGATTCTCTATTCTAAAATAAACTTTGAAGTCCTTCATTTAACTAAATTTTCAATTTATTTTTGAAAAAAAAAAATCATAGGATGTAGATTAATTATTACAACATTACAACCATTGGGATTGACATTTTTTGATTCCATAACTAAACTCTTAACAATTTAGTCTTTTGAACTGTTCTCTACTTTTTTCTACTATCAATTTTGTTCCTATATGTTGTACAATGGGGTACCATTCAAAATGGCGTTTTTTGCATTCGCAGGGAAGGAAATTTCACATTTGCCAACTTTGACAGCTTCCTGAGGGCTGAAAAGTTGATCTTTGACCATGAAATTCTTGGATACAACATCATCTTTATGTGAACTATATGTGTGCTAAATTTCAAGGCCAAAAAATATAAACAAAAAAAGATATTTGAAATCTACCAATATATGTAGTCGAGAGAAAAATTTTACTACTGTCAACTTTGACACCCCCTAAGGACTATTTTTTTTTCTTTTTCCTTTAGATTTATGGCATAAGACCATCTATATGTTGATTACATGTGTGAAAAATTTCAAGTCCAACAAATCTACACAAAAAAAATATATTCAAAATCTACATTACTACCAACTTTGACACTATCGCAAGGGTCTACAAATTATTTATTTGCCATGAAATTTTTTTCATTAAATCATCTCTATATTAATAATATGTGTGCCAAATTTAAAGGTCAAAATATTTACACAAGAAAAGATGTTTTAATTCTTCCAACATGTGTACTTGTGAGAATAATTTTTTTAGCCCTTGGGATAGTGTCATTTTATGGATAAAGTTTTATATGGATGTAAAAAATCATTCTCACAACTATATATGTTGGTAGATTTCAAATATCTTTTTTTGTGTGAAACTTTTGACATTGAAATTTGACACACATTTTATTAACATAGTAATGATCTCATGGCAAAATTTTCATATAAAAAAATTGTTTTTTCAACCCTTGGGATAGTGTCAAAGCTGGTAGTGGTGAAATTTTTTTTCAAACTTACACATGTTGGTATCTTTTTTGTGTGAATCTTTTGACCTCAAATTTAGCACACATATTATTAACATAGATGATGTCACGAGAGTTTTTTTATGGTGTGTGAATAATTTGTCAACCCTTGGAATAGTGTCAAAGTTGGTAGTAGTGAAATTGTTTCTCACAACTACATATGTTGGTAGATTTTGAATATCTAGTTTTGTGTGGATATTTTGGAATTGAAGTTTCTTACACATATAATAAATATAAAGATGGTTTTATGCCAAATTTTTCATAGGATAAGAAAAAAATTTCAGTCCTTGGGAGGGTGTCAAAGTTGGCAGTAGTAATTTTTTTTTCATGGCTATACATGTTGGTAGATTTCAAATGTCTTTTTTGTGTGAATTTTTTGGCCTTGAAATTTGGCACACATATAATTAACATAAAGATGATGTTGTACCAAAAATTTCATGGTCAAAGATCAATTTTTCAACCCTTAAGAGGCTGTAACTGTTGGCAGATGTGAAATTTCCTTCCTTGTGAATGCAAAAGCGCCATTTTGAATGGTACCCCACTACATCCAACTATAATCATTTTGTAGAGCTATAAATATTTCACTAGCTATGCAAGTTTTCTTCAGTTTGAAGTGAGAATGTGATACAATAGGCAATATCTATTAAATTTTATCAGAACTCTTGGGCTTCCCCTCTATATTTGGAATATTTATAGAATATATGAGCTTAGAAGAAATCAAGATAATTCTATAGTCCTAGCATTAGAGAGAATTTGGACCCTCTAAAGGGCCGCAAGTTCCCATGAGTTCCCCGTAAGTTTTGATTAGTCCGCGACTACTGAAACTGTGCCATGTAGCAGGGTGACATGGACAAACTTTGGCATATCAGATTTTTTTAAGAAAAAAAAAAAAAAAAATCTTAAAATGAAATTTGCAACCAATTTTTATTTTTTATTATTAACATACTTTTTGGACAGCCCATACCAATGTTCATAGCATAGGGGCAGATTGCGGAACGGGCCTGAAACGGCCCTTTCTTAGCTCCAAATCCCTTCTAATGCATGAATTTTTATGGCAACTTAAGGATTTAGATTATAGTTGATTTGACTGCTTTGACTTGGCATTCTTGTCAAGTCAAGTTTTATAAGTATTTTGAAGAAATAACTCTTTTGTTGTGACGATTATGACTATGATGTTTTAGCCATTTATAAAACTTTGGATTTCTCTTAGATGCATGAGTACTCTTAAAATTCCCCCATATTAGAGTGAGAGATACCTAACTATCTTGAGTGAGTAGAGTTTTAACTATTTTATTTGACAAGAATACCCGTCTTGAAGTTTTTGGATTGTAAATTTGTTAGTGGAGGCTAATTCAACAATAAATTGAGTGTACACAAGTTGTAGTGCAGTTGGTAGTTGTTTGCTAGTTAGATTAGGATATTTTTGCAATTTTTTTTTGTATTTTCTTGGCCTACTTTGGCATCAACAACATCCTTAAGGCTTTTTTCTAGGTGGCAAGCCCTATTGGAGGCACTTGTCTATTGAGATCAAATGACTCGCAGTTAGAAGCACTCAACTAGCAGATGGTGGGCAACAACTAGCAGTTGATGAATATTGATGACGTAACACTTTCATGTAAATTTTCTTTCAATAAATTTTCATTCATTTCAAAACTTTCATCCAAATTTTATGTAGTTTTCAAAGTGTACGCAGTTGAAAGATTTGAAATGTACATCCTAGGAATAGTTTTGAATATCTAAGTCTTGGATTTGTACCAACCAAAATTTGACACATAGCCCCCTTGGAATATTTTCCAACTATGGTGGTATATTTGCTTTGGTGGATAGTTAAATGACTATACAATCAAATATACTAGCTACTATTATCTAAGTATCATTTGAAATACAATTTACCAAACAATATCACATTATCAACATTAATAAACATAACACTCGAATATAATATCATAACTAATAATACAATAATGAGCATGATATCATATCAAATCATAAAATTAACCACATATCAAATAATTATGTAGTTACTATGAGGTATCATAAGTTAACTAATCATTCAAATATATCCTTGTAAATTTTCAAAGTGAAAATCCTAATTGATTGCAAGATCATAATGCCCAAGCTTCAAAAACACGTGTTTTCTAACCCTTTTCAAAAGTGAAGTTTTATATTTCAACAATTATAGTAAAAAAAATTGTGTGTCCAACAACTTGAGTCTTTTCACAATATATTGGAGAATGAGTTGAAAATATATGAAAGAAGTTTAGCCAAAAAATATTCAAATTTATTCTTAAAATAAATATAAATATATAGAGGTATATAATGAAAGAAAATCCTAAATCGTTAATATACTTGACTAGAAATTGACAAACGTCAATTTCAATGGTGAGATTGTTCTAATAAGCAAGCCATACCCTATGATTTTGTTTTATTTTAGAAATTTAAAAATTGAAGTCAATAAACAACTTCAAAAATATTTCAAAGTTACTTTTGACTTCATTGCTTACAAAACAACACTAAGGAGGGAACCTTGAATGTGCCATTGACCCTAAATTGCGATCTTCATTCTATGTACATCCATCAGAGAAAAATGCAACCCTTCGGAGGGCTGCTCCAAATTGACATGCCAAGCTATTTCAAGCTTGGCCTGTCAATCTCAAAAAGTCCCTCAGAGAGTAATTAGATTCCATATTTTTTTTAAATGTTTTTTTAAGATTATATACATTTTTTTTTAATTAATTTTTTACTAAAAAATTTGGGTTCATGCGCCACTATTACTGCAGTTTCAGTTGCACAGAAATAGGAGAAAAAATAAATTTTTAGCCCCAAAAATACTATTTCAAGGTACTTCAAAGGGTTGTGGAGCAGCCCTCCGAAGGCTTGAAATTTTCTCTAATGTCCAAAATCAACTATGTACCTATGTGAAAAAATTGTCTTAGAACCAAACTTGGTTCCTTCATAACTTTTACATACAATAATGTTGGTTCCAAATGTTGTGTTTTTGGTGCAATGGAACCTCCTTTCACTTGCCAATAAAAAAATATGAAAATTTGACAAGTCTAATATTTGTAACTAGGCACAATAGCAAAAAGTGGCGTTTTGGGGGGTACCCAACTTAGTAGAATGATGGTTTGGGAGCACCCACTACATAACGTTAATAGACTTCAAGCCCATTGCCTTTCCTTCATGCTCCTTGTTGATCACATAGAGCCTTTACGTGTTCATTTAACTCTTCAATGACAATGATGACCTTTTTTGTCCGATGGATAAAAAATCTTTCTATGTAGGACAGAGGTGCAATTGTTCATCCTTGGAATTTTGTGCAAAAAGGAGAGATCTTGCATAGTAGTTTGACCTCTAGTGAATACTTTTGTTTTTTCTAAAGTAGATGATGGCACGTAGTACCAAAAGGGATGATTTCCACGGTCACCAGCCCAGCGTTTAAGGGTGAAGTATTAATGAAGTACTCTTGGGTGTAAAGTACTGGATAAAATTTATTCTAGAGCCAAGTCAGTAAGAGTACATGCAGCTGAATGGTTTTGCAGGTTATTCGGGAATTGTAGGTGGCGCTCTGTCAACTCATTTTTTACCTGGGTTTTGCGAATGGGGAGCACCAGGGGATTGACTGGAAAGTATTTGCTTGCGGGAATTTGCTCGGTCGTGCTCCGTCGTGCCCCGTCTCTGCGCTGAATTTCGAAAGCTCCTTCTGTAGTTGTTGCATTAGTGTGTCAGAGCAGCTCCTTTCAAGTTAAAGAAACTCGTGTCAGCTACGTTTCACTCTGGAAGACGACGTTTTTGCAGAGCGAGGATTGGCCTTCACCTTGCCAGGTACGTCCCAACATTTGGTTGAAATGCTAGACCTCTAAACCGTAATCGAAGTTAGTTGTTCTTAGGGGAAGGTTTCCAAAATTCAGCTTGCTCCAACCTCATTTTTGTGTCCATGTGTGTTTTGGAGGGTTATTGCAGTATTAATTGTTACATTCATGGGGTGTTTGGGGCAGAATTTGCAGTGATTAGTTGTTATGTTCTTGTTGTGTTCTTCGGGGTGTCATTGTGCCCTCAAGTGTGTTGATTACTGAAACGGTGAGCCTCTTCAGAGATACGAAAGTCTGATTGTAGCTGTGAATCTCTTGCAGCATGATTTGTACAGCGATACGAAATTCTGAATGAAGCTGTGAATCTCTTGCATCATGATTTGCAATTGGAGCGCAAAAAATCCAAATTTGACATTGTTGCCAATTTGAAATTGATGCTGAAAGTTTTTCGCTCAGTTTCATGCAAAATACTGGCAGAGGAGAAGATTATCTTCGACATTAAAGGCATCAATTGCCAAAATTGAAGCTAGCAGCCCATACATTAACTTGCACAAAGTGAATCAGTTTTCCATTTAATTGAAGTGCATTTCTGCACCGGGCTTGCAGAGCAGGACAGTACAGAATGAAACTCTTCTGCTTTTTCCTGTTTGTGTTGCTTCGCTCAGTTGCGAGTGACGACACGCGACTCGTCTTCCATTCCTTTCCCTCTGACCATGATATCATAGCTCTCGGAGATGCTGCACACAATGGCGCCAATCGATCCTACATCATCAACGCGCGCGCCACGCAGTCGAGAGGGTCTTGTGGAGCGTTGATGTACGGGGAGAAGGTGCGCATTCAGGATGTCGCAACTAAGAGAGTTGCTTCCTTCAACACCTCATTCTCATTCACCTTCGAAAATCTCGGGTTACCTTGGGATAACAACAGTTCTCCCAGAGACAAGGACCACAGCGGATTCGCCTTCAGTCTGTTCAGGAGCATGCTGCACGCTAAGATGCAATCCCTCATGTCCGCAGTAGGAAGCGCTGGTGCATGCAGGAGTCCTCTCCATCCAGGGGATCCAAAACATAGATATAGTCCTTCAGGCTTCCTTATCCTTTTGGGCATAGGGAATTACGGCCCTGAATCCGAAGACGCGAGCGTCAGCTACATCAGGGTGGGGAAAAACGATGACTTCGAGTATGACATCGGAGCATACACTCACAACCTCTGTGGCAATGACACCTACTGCTCGTATTTCGCGGACGGGAAAATCTTCACTGCTTGGATTGATTTCAATAGCTCAGCTCGGACACTTGAAGTGAGGCTTGCGAATGGGTCCAAACCCAGCGTGAAGAAGCCCCTGCAACCTCTGCTGCGCATTCCCAAATACAAAATGCCCGAAATGCTAGGCGACGAAGTGATCCCCACGTTTTGGGGAAGCTCCGATGTCCAACGCGCCGCAGCGCATAAGCTCTTGTCCTGGGAATTCTTCAGTAGTGAGATTTCAAAAGTTCCTTCCTTTCAAACCCCAAAGCATTTTTGGAAGGGTGTAACGTGGGCTGGCATCAGCACAGGAGTTCTAGGATCGGTTCTGGCAGCTGCAGTCGTGATTCTCTGGTGCGCCTCCCGCCTTGCGAGCCCATCCAGAATTTACCGCTACACACCACTGGGTCATAGCGCAGGTCCACATGTGTTCTCGTATGCAGAGCTCCGGATGGCCACTGACAACTTCGATGAAAGAAATTTGCTCAGTGTCAGCGGGTCGGGGTCTGTCTTCAAAGGGTCCTTTGAAGCTCCCAGTGGAACCCAGTTTGTTGCCGTGAAACAGATCAATTTCTCGGAACCCAAGCAGGCGGAGTCCCTCTTTCAAGCGGAAGTCGTCAGTCTCGCCCAAGTTCGGCATCGCAATGTGGTGCAGTTGCAAGGCTGGTGTCAAGATAAAGGGCGCCTGCTCTTGGTCTACGACTTCATGCCTAATGGAGGCCTCGATAAATGGCTTCACACCCCTGCTAGCCATGGTCTCCAACACCAAGAGATTGTCCTCTCTTTGGAAAGGCGTCTCTCCATTCTCCAAGGAGTGGGTGCGGCTTTGGAATACTTGCACGAGGATTGTTTGAGTTGTGTTTTGCATCGAGACATCAAGTCTAGCAATGTGTTGTTGGATGCGGATTTCAATGCCCATTTGGGAGACTTTGGCCTTGCCCGCTTGATGGATCACCACAAGTTGGACAAAACCACTTTGGCAGCAGGGACTCTTGGCTACATGGCTCCAGAGATGCCATACACGGGCAAAGCAACTAAGGAATCGGATGTTTATAGTTTTGGCATTTTGGTACTTGAAGTTGTGTGTGGAAGACATCCCTTGAATATGCAAGCAACGGAACCGGAGGATCTTGTGTTGTTGCACACCGTATGGCGAGCTCATGAAGGTGGATCTCTTCTCAATATAGTGAATTCAAGATTGCTTCAAACGCTTCAACCTTTGAGGTCCACACCTCTTCAAGAGGATGAGGTCACAAATGCAACAGGACCTCCTCCTTCACCTTTTGACTCTAACCTAGGTAGCAACAACAATGTCCTAGGTAGCTCAACAGTCGTGGATGTAGATGTTCAAGTCCATACAACTATGGTTGTAGATCTCCTTCGTTTGGGCCTCTTTTGTTGCCTTCCCAATCCAAAAGCCCGACCATCCATGGGACAAGTGAATGAAATATTGCAACAAATAAGAGACATGGAGAATGCATCTACCATCGCCAATATATCAATGCCTTTTCTACCAGCCACTAAGCCTTGGGGACTCTACCATTCATTGGAATTCTCACAAACTTCCCCTAGTTTGAGCTCAAGTAATCTTCCTATCACGGAATCTCGTACCAAGTGCTTGTAGATAGTTCACCATTAGAGCAAGCTTTTGGCAATTTTCATAAAGATTATTAAAAGTTTTTAGATTTTTTTGGCATTAGCTCTGTTGAGATTGTTTATTTTTTTAAGTTCAAAGTTACTATATGTATGTTTTGTGACAAAGAAAAATGTAAATTTATGAAGAGTATTTTATCTATAATCTTGATAGTGGTTTGGAAGAGGATTTTAATTAAAATTTGCATATTTATTGTTGCAGGCCTAAAAGTGAAAGTGCCAATATAAAATATAGTTTGATTTCTACAATATGTGAATTTGGACATCATTAGTAAATCATGCAAAAGTTGTTTTATCCTGTACTATTGAAAGTGAATGGAGGAGCATAAATTTATATGTATGAAGATTGTCCAATACTTAAGAACATTTAAATTTGATTAGGAATTTAGATAAAGGTGGAAGACAAGTCTAGAGACAGACTCTCAACTCTGGACCTACTCAAACCTTTGATTCTATAAGTTTGGTACTTTGATGTCCTCATTACCTTGTATGACAAATTCTAATGTGATTTGGAGCTTAGAGCTTTTCATGTGGAGCCTGCTATTGTATCTGGTGTCAAAGTCGACATTCCTTACCAAATAATTCAATATAGTTGGCAAATGCAATTTGGCAAAATTATGCTTGAAATTAGAAAGACTATTTTTTCCTCTTTTACTAAAGAAGTAAATAAATACTACAAATTTGGCAATATATATTTTCTGAATAATTTTTACGAACCAGATTAACCAACAGATATGGTAATTAAATATCTAGATTATTATGGCAATGTTAATAATACATGCAATAGTTGATTGAGCATCTCCATAATTACTTTTATGGCGGTGATGTAAAATCATTACTTGTGAAGGTGATCCATCTGAGAATCAATCTTGCAAAGGTGAAGCATCTGATCAACAAGATTAGGGATGCACTTATTGTACAATCTTGTTGTCTTTCTACAATTGTAGAAAATCACAGCCCTCTGGAGGGCCGCTCCACGGCCCTCCAAGGACCCTACATTTTTTTTTTGCTTAACAATTTTTTTTCCCATGTTTTTGCTCACCTTTTGTTGCAATGTCAATCACTATGAATTTCTCAAATCATAAATCCAGGCAGCACATGGCAACAGGGGACAGTAGAAGGTGCTAGAACACACAATTTTCAATTGGAAGTTTAACCAACGAAGTGGTTTTTGTGCCACATATTTTATTTTGTGCTACAGTCAAATTTACGCCACTTAGTCAATTGTGTGTAATTGAGGGTGATTAGAAAGCTCTTTATACATGTGGAGTAGTGGTAGGTAAAACAAACTATATGGGATATATGACTAAAAGCAGCTCCACCGGCTCATAGTTAAGTGAAATGCTTTCAAAGAGGGTTTTTGAAAATGTAAAAAAAAAATGTCCCTTCCACCCTTCTTTGAAATTTGTCTATAACTCTTAGATGGGGCTTCAAATCTGAAACAAATTTTTGGAGATAAAAGTCATCTTGGTTTTCCAACTTCTTCTAGTTCAATTTTTTCATAAAAGATAATATACTATGCCCAATTGAGGTCTAAAATTCAACTTTGAGTACAATTCCTGCATTTTAACTTAACCAAGAGTGACTTTTTTTTTTGTAAACAAAATTGAAAAGTGTTAATATGATACAATCTTAGTGGTGGAGAATTGAAAAGTGTTGAATATGATACAATCTCAGCAGGTGAACCCAATTGTGATCCCTTTCTTAAGGCAACCCGTTTAATTTCCTATCTAATATGTACAATATTGTTGTAGGATTACTAATTTTTAGCATTGTGAAAATTTATAATTTATTCACACATTGTCTAATAATTGCATTTTAGAAGATTAGAGAATATTCTACAGATTTCTACTAAGATCCAACAAGAAATTGACAATTTTCTAATAGGAACAATGTACAATTACATATTTGGTCAGATTTAGGCATAATTACTTTATGAGAATCTAAGAAGTAGTAATGTTTTTGTCGTCAACTTTCCATTGCAATTATTTGTTTTACATTTATGTGTAATGCATAAGTTTTGTCAATCATAACAAACTTTCATTCAAGTGATGAAAAAAAATTGTATTTTTCAAGTATTTGAAAGTTACCTATTTTTAAATTGATCTAACAAAGACTAATCATTAAAGATATCAAAAGCTTGATATGAATAGTTTCAATCATCAATTTGAACATTCAAACAAAGGAAGATGTCAAAAAGGTTGTACATAATATTATATATTAATAATAGCACATATATGTTTGGTAGGAATTGACTTTTGGCATTTGGGAAAAAAAATCTCATTTAATTTGCAATAAGTTTAGGAAAAATAAATGAAATTTTAGAACTAATGAAATTTTATAAAGTTAATAATTTAGACAAAGACAAGCCCTAAAATTACCTAGAATGGAGTACTTTGGAAGGAAAAAACAAAAGACAATGGTGTTAAGTTCTACAAACATGTTTTTTTCAACCCTCCTTACAAAGTCTTGACCACTAAGATTGTACCATATTCAATACCTTTCAATTTTGTTCACAAAAAATGAGGCTATTCATCGTTACATCTCAAATATATCCCCCTCTTTGTATCACTATTGTTTCAACAATTGGTGCATTAGTGCACTTTTTCAAAGTTGTGAAAATGATTAAAAATTGGTGAATTATTATTTGAAATAGTGATAGAATATTTTGGGATGTTTGTTTAATGGTTCAATGTATAAAAAAAATTTAATTGTTTCAACAGTGTGTCATAGTCATACCATTAAATTTGAAATTAATTTGTATTTGCAGACCATTTATCCATCATTAAAACTATGTTTAAACACCATCATTTAGCCATTATTGAAACAACCATGAGACAAAATTTAAACAACAACATTTAGCCATTGTTAAAACAACAATAAGGCAAACTATAAATGACAACATTCAACCATTGTTGAAACCACAATGAGACATTTTTTAAGCAAAAGAATTTAAGAATCATTGATACAATAATGAAACATTGTTAAAAAATAACATCTAAGGTAAACCAGCCCATTGTGGTCAGAATTAGAAGTCTACCCTCATGTCGTTGCTGAAAATTTTCAAATGTTTTTCCACACGAAGACAAGTGTGAGAGTGAGTGAGGACATTTGAAATTATATTTTTTGGACCAAGTATGAATTAGTTCTGAATTTCTGAAGTGCTCTGTCCAAAAGAGTCAGTAGACTACCCTACAACCAACAAAAAGTGTATCCAATATGCTCTTCTTAATCACCTAAAGTGGTCACAGTAATTTCTAATGTAGAAGGCCATAAAAAGTCAATTCCTACAATAATTTACACTGAAAAAGCAGGTGTTCCTAATGAGGTCACTAATCACTCCATTGGTGTCAGGTGAGACATTGATTGTGGCCAAAAAAACTATCATGGGGTCATTAGGTGTCCACTATGGGTCATCTGACTACAATGGGCTCGTCTACCTTACTTGCTTATACCATATTTCAACTGGTTGTCCTTCATCTTTTGTTTGAAAAGCAACATTACTATATCAAGGACATCCATGGTAGCAATATGTAGCCCTAATATAAAGTGGCCAATCACTAAATCAATCTTTAAGGCTTGATTGAATACCAAGTGTTTTGCATATTCTCAACCTCTGAAAAGAATTTCAAAAAAATACCATACTGAGATTGTACTAAATCATATCTCAAATCCAATACAAACTATTAAAATTAAAATTAAAAATCTACATCAAAAGTTTGGTCTCAAGAAAGGTATAAAAGGTCACATAATTCATGTGAATTGGTTATCATGTTTATACTCTTGAAGTAGTCTCAACAATTGTTCTACTATTTTAGATTGGTGGTTTAATAATTATTAGATTACTTTTGGTACCCTAGTGATGTCATAGCTTCTTCCTCTTTGAATATCCTCAAGCCAAATGTGTTTGATCTAGTTCTCAAGCCAAAGGTCTCAACCAAGAGTAATGCAAGTTTGCAAACAAACTTGATAGTACATTAACAATTTAACACTTGGTGCAACCATGGGTGCAACAACCTGCAAATTTCAAGAGAATTTTGAATACATTTAAAAAAAAAAAAACATTCAAGAAAATGGAACTTTTAGTATATATAATTATCCAAAAAAGAATTAAATAATTGTTTACAAAATTTCGTCTTCAACATTGTCAGCGACACTTACCTTGTCTAAAGCAGTCACTTTATCAACATGCCCTCAACCAATATCTTCCATTTCTTGTTCATTTTTTGAAGTATATCAAGGTGTCAATTATACTTCACAATTTGGGCACTAACGTCTTTTTTGTTGCTTTTTTATAGGCACACTTTATAAGCACTATATGAAAATGTTCCCGCAAATTTGTTGAATATTCCCAAGGTAGGCTTGAACACTTGATACAATTAGTGAAGTGGCCCATATTATTGTATTGAAATTTGACCTTTGAATTTCACCCTAATTTTTTTCTTCTAGAAGCCACTACTCTGGATGTTCATATGAAAAAAATATGGAAAAAATAAATAATTTAGAATCAATTTTTTATGAAAATATTTAAACAACATGAAATTGAATTCAATAAAATAAAATTTCAAAATTATTAAAAGCAACAAAACAAAAATTTAGACATTCTCATAAGAAGTTCCATTTCTTATAAGGTACCATCTTTGCAATAAGAGCTTTTATATGCTTTGACGTCCCACTAAATAGAAAAGATTATTTAATGTACAATACCATCTTCATACAAACCTAGTAAACAAAAAATAAGGACTTGCATCACAGTCCAATGTTTGAACCTAATATGATTAGTTTGAAAGAAGAAATAGCCTTCTTTTCATTTTTGTATTTGAAAATTTGGATATTGACAAGTCTCCTTTATCACCATTAATATATCAGCAAATGCTTGCAATACATGGAGGCTAATCAATTGGTGTAAGATATCCATGAACATTTTGAAAATCCCAATGTTGTTTTGATATAGAACTTCAAAAGGTACAGATTGCAAAAGGGTGTCATTCTCCCATTAAATCCTCCAAAAGTATTCTATTACAAAACTTGAGAGCAATTAGGTGTAAGACATTAAACCTTGACAACATCCTTGGATAACCATTGAAACATTTCAACTTAAGACCACTAATGAATTTAAATAGAGCAAACATTTACAAGCACACAATGAAGTGGTCATTTTTTTTATAAGGCTTGAAAAACCTTTGTAGAAGATGATTTAAAAATATTCAACCATGAACAATTGTTGATTCAATATTCCTATACCACCATATTGGAATTATTGAAACAATACCTTTGATTGACAACATTGACTCAACACAAAGTCTTATAACATTGTTGAGATAACCTTGTATGGCTTGTTTGTATTTGTCAAGTTGTTTGAACAATGGTGAAATATTGATTAAAAGTTCTAAAGAATTTGAGATGTTAGTGAAAACGCAAGAATTGTACTCAGAGTTGAATTTCAAACCTCATTAGGGCATAGTATATTATCTTTTTTGAAAAAATTTGAACTAAAAGAAGTTGTAAAACCAAAATGGCTTTTATCTCCAAAAATCTGTTTCAGATTTGAAGCCCCATCTAAGAATTATGGTCAAATTTCAGAGAAGGGATGGAAGGGACATTTTATTTTACATTTTCAAAAACCCTCTTTGAAATTTATCCATAACTTTTAGGTGGAGCCTTGAAATCTCAAACAATTTTTTGGAGATAAAACTTAGCTTGATTTTCCAATTTTTCTTAGTTTCAACTTTTTTGAATTTCTTTTGGTCTACTATGTCTAAATGAGGTCTAAAATTTGACTTTTAACACAATTTCTGCATTTTCTTTTAACCATGAGCGGTGGAGCTCTTTTTAGTCCTAATTCTCATATCCCACATGGTTTGTTTTACCTACTACTATTCCACTTTTATAAAGAGCTTCTCTTCTCACCCTCAATTATACACAATTGACTAAGGGACGCTTTACACCAAGAGGCCGGGCCATTCCCCTTGAGGCCGATTGCACAAATTTCAGCCTTTTGTCCAATCACAAGTGAAGATCTCAACCCTTTGTCCAATCACAAGTGAGTATTTTGAGTCTCTGACATAGGAAATTGGCCCGGCCTCTTGGTGTAAAGCGTCCCTAAGTGGTATAAATTTGGTTGAGATACAAAATAAAGTATGTGGTACAAAAGTCACTTCATTGGTTAAACTTTCCAATTGCAAATTGTGTGTTCATTCTTCAATACACTTGTTTCAAAGAAGAAGAAAAAAAATTGCAAGTTCCATTGCCTTGTACTGTACTCTGTTGCTTATGTTGCCTTGGTTGATAGTGGTCTCACAAGTTTTGCAAAATTCACCTTACCTGACCAAACTGATCCAACATATTCCATAGATTCTCTAGTCTTCTTTTGATAGTTGTATTTGTCTATAGAATAATTAGAAGATTAGAACTTGACTGCTATACATTTGGACTTTTTTTAGACATGTGGATGTTGTTTCAAATATATAGACGTTTTTTATACCATCTACTTGAATATAATTTATTTTTACATATCCCATACGGTTTGTTGTACTTCCTACCACCTACTTCTATAAAAAGCTTCTCTTTTCATTTATAGTGCACATCCATCCCTTTCCCTTTAATACAAAGCATGCCACGTGGCTACTTTTTCCCTATGTTTTCACATTTGGTCAGTGTTTACCTCAGCCCACAGTAATTGTTACTAACTTAATTGGAGTTAAATCAAAATCCCTTACCACCATGGCAGTTCTATGTTTTTTGGACATTGTATAGAACGTGTATGTTTTTTTGATGTTTCCTGGAACATCACCATTGCATGAGACATCAACTTGTTTTGCCAAGACATCAGCTTATTTTGTCCAAAAAATAGGTTTCTTATAGTCCACAATCCTCACAGCAAAAGAACTTTCTCTAAAATATATACAAAGGTTGACTTGCCAAGAATGCCAAGTCAAGAGAGCCAAGCCAACTATGGCCACATGGAGTAACACTAATCAACATGGTATGGCCTTTGATGCCACATTACGTAATAAATGATTCATAGTCTCAAAACGACCAATTCAATTTTTCATATTGTACAAAATATTATTATCAATAGAATAGAATCTATATATGGGACCAAATATTGCATTACTAGAATTAATAAAAGCAGTACATTTTTTCTAATCAAACCCATATCAATTTGAACAAAAAAAGCTATTTTCAATTCAAATTTATTGTGCTAATTCCATAGTTTGTCTTTCTTAACCCTATAAGAATGTAAAGGCCAAAAAGTGGCTGATGGATGACTAACTAGATCATTTTAGAAATGAAAAATTCACCTATTGGTTCAAAAATGAAATCATTTTTTAATGCATTAGAGAAAAAAGCTTGGCCTGTCAATCTCAAAATGGCCCTTAGTGAGCAGTTAGCTTTTGTGTGTTTTTTTCAATTTTTTTTAATATATTTTAAGATTTAATTTTTTTTTTTAATTTTAAATTTTTTACTCACAAAATTGATTTCTTGCGCCACTGTCATTGTAGAATGTGCTGCATGAAAATAGGGGACAAAAGCAATTTTTAGCCCTCTTAAACAAAATTTCAGGGTCTTTCAGAGGGCTGTGGAACAACCCTCTAGAGGGCTGATTTTTTCTCTAACTGATTATTTTAGTCATAGGCCAATGTCCTTCCAAAGTTAAACATGCTTTGCAATGACACATTATAAGTTTATAATGGGTGCAAACTTGTTTTTTGATGTTCAAATAAAAATGCAACATGTCTAGCTTTATTGCATTTTGACTACTAATGACAAGGTCTTGTACGGAGCCCACCTCGGGCAATTCAAAAAATGATGGTTTAGTTTTCATACGCACAACTTTCCCCATTTGGATGATGTTAGATACATATTATGTCCAACATTGACAACCACAATTTTTGTCACTTGAAAAATGTCTACAAGACGACAATTTCTTCTAAGAGACATAGCGGTGGACATCCCACTCTATCCTTCAAACGTCTTGCATGACGTCTATAGGCTGTCACAGAGATATGTCAAGGATGTAGACATGCTAAGCTTCATCCTTAGGGATTGCATTGTTGCCTCTTATGGCATGTGGTCTCCAGTCCTTTTGGAGGGGGCGAAATGGAGCCAGAAAGCACCATTTTATAGTGAATTTTTTTTTTCGCCAGAAAAAAGTAATACTTTTTTGCCATAAAAGTTTCAATCCAATTTAAAATATAGATGAAATTGTCAAATTTGGATGAAAACGTGTATGAATTTGATTGAAAAGTGTTTATGGTACAAAAGATGGATGTACAAAGAAATAAAATGCTTCACCAAATTTTAAGTGATCGCCATCCTAGCACTTTTTCAAAAACCAAAAAAAAGGGCTAGTAGTCTCCTCGTTGTCTAGGGACGCCACACGAGGTCCACGACACGTTGCATTGGTTGAGGTGCGTCAAAGTCCATATCGTTCTGCAATTGAACCATGTCAGGGGTGGATTGGGTAGAATGCAATGCCTTGCATCTACTCCTTATATTGTTTTAGTATACAACTTTCCAACCGCGTTGATGTGGGTCATTGGAGAAAAAGACTGCTAGCAATGTAAAGGAAAGGCAAATGAATCAAGGTGGACCTTCTTGTCCATTTGATTGAAGCTTACTAAGCTAAAGCCCTACTTGTCCCATTTGAATGCTTAGGAATCAAACGTCCTGTATCCCCCTCATCCAGTCACACAATGGTTTCAATAATCTAGAACCAAGATTTCTTCAATGTACCCTATATATGCCCGGATGTCTTCTAATAGCCTCTTGTTCACAAGACTACAACAAAGTTGACGGGTGAAGCACTATATGATGCATTGCGTCACATTGTTTAGAGCACTGGTCTAAATAAATTGTACACAATACTTTGACACCATGTATAAGAGCAACAAACGTCTACTCTGATGTTTTTCATTTGAGGTCTACATCTGCAAAGACAAACTATCTACAAAATCTACTCATACATTAGCGCTGACATCAACGTCATGGGAGACATCAACGTACATGCACTTTTGCATGACATCTCATAAAACGTCTAGACATATGATGCAATCTAAAGTTCTAGTTGTAATACAATTTCAGTGTTTTATAGATCCCACATGGTTTGTCTTACCTCCTACCACCCCAAAAGAAGTCATCTTCTCTTTTCTACATACTCACATCAAGTGGCTTTTAAAGCCATGTGACATACTTTCTAAATATGGTATCTTTTGTATGGTGTATTGGCTATGGTGTATTGTATATTATATATGATGTGTTGTATTAAACATTATGAAATACACATAAGCATTATGTAGGACATTTGGGACTGTCCATATAACATCATGTCAAATAGTGCATTCAATTACATGAACGTCAAAGGTGACATCATTTTGTTCTCCTAAATCATATTAGATATTGCAAGAGGTATTTATGGTGAAATGCGGATGTCTACAATGACGTTGCAAAACATCTAGATGTTGAAATTCATGTCTCAAAAACGTTTAGATGTCTAAATTGATGCATCAAAAATGTTTAGATGCCACATCATCCTTATTGGATGCCGTGTCACTTTTTCCGTTGCATAGGTCAACTATTACCAAAAATATGGGCCTTGTGGAGAGCCGTCAGGATTTCAGTGAATGTGCAAATATAATAAAAAAATTAATATGATTATGATTATTGATTTTTTCTTACAAAAAAACATTTTTTAAGCAGAAATCTGATGGCACCCCAATTGATTGCTCACCTTACAGACTCCCTAGCGGCTTTTTGGGCTGATATTTTCTTTTAATGCACATTTTCATACATCCTAGCAGCCCTTCCGTGGCCTGAAATTTTTTGTAATGGTTGACCCATGTTTTGGGGAATGTTTGGTGGCAACAATCAACACATTTTAGTGACTACCTTCATCATGAGGGGCCGCATCCTTCTAAGGTTAACCCTTAACTCCTAAAGGACCAACATGCATTTTTGGCAACATAGAAATTTTGGGCAAATACATGTGACTAAAGATTTGCACATTTTGGGCTAAAATTTTATAAAAAGTGGAGACAAGGAATATCTTTCATATGCACCAAATTTCATGACATTTGGAAATACGAGTAAAAAATTATGGCCTATTATGTTGTTTGTTTTCCAACTCGGGTAATCCGGGTAGATGAGAAAAAATCACTTTTTCAAAAATAAAAATTTGAAATTGGTTTATTAGATTTATATACATGTAAAAAGCTTTGAATCATTCCATTTGATCAATGAGTAAAATGTTACAAGGATTTTTAGTTTGTGGGCAATTATGGATTGTCTACTTTAAAATAAACTTTGAAGTCGTTTATTTCATTCAATTTTCAATATTTTTCAAAAAAAATAAAATTGTCGGATGTACATTGTTTATTATAACATTGTGACAATTGGGATTGGCATTTTTCAATTCCATAATTAACTTCCTAACAATTTAGTGTTTTGAACCATTTTCTACTTTTTTCTACTTACTATTTTTTCCCTATATGTTGTACAATTCCAAATGATCTGAAAATTTTCAAACATATAGCCAACTTGCCCTAAAGAATGAATCCAAAGAAGCACAACCATTTTAGAATTTTTTCATAATAATTTGACCTTGTAAAGTGCCGCTACCCAATTTTTTGCAAGGCCAAAAAAGGACTTTTGCCACTTCAAACGCTAATATCTTCTAATTTACAAGACGGAAATTTCTGAATTTTTTTTTACATATTCTCAAACCAGAGTACTATGAGATCCTATGGTTACACATGTCCAAAAATGATATTTTTCAAAAATTTGATACTTATACTAGAAATGGTAGTTTTGGAGCATTTTTGGTGAGAACATAGTCAATGAACTTTAGGCATTAGGAAAAATTTCAGCCCTCCAGAAGGCCGCGAGTTTGGCACTCGCTCGGTGCAATTATAGAAAAAAATCAAAATCAAAAATTATTTTTTAATATTTAAAAATGGGGTGCTGACGTGGCACTAGTAGTGCCACGTCAGAATAATTTTTTCTTAATTTTTTTTTAATTTTTTTTTTTCAAAAAAAAATATTTTTTTAATAAAAAATAATTTTTTATTCATTCTGAAATTGCACCAAAGGGGTCCCGTAAATCAATTCCTTAGTGGCCTTCTGGAGGGCTGAAATTTTTCCTAATGGGTTAACCCCTAAACGCCTGAACATGCTTTTTTGAGAACATAGCTTTTTTGGGCAGCTCGCTACAAGCGGAGTTTTTGGTTTTTTTCTTTGAAATTTTCACACAACATTTTCCCGAGGAGTAGCTTTAAGGCCCAACAATTTTCATAACATTTGACTACATTGTCAAAAAGTTATTGCATAATATGTCATTTTCATTGCTCGACGGGCAGCTCAAAAAATTCTTAAAATATCACTTTAAAAAAAAAAAAAAATTTGAAACTGGTTCTCTAGATCAATATATGCAACTTTAGGTCTGGAGTTATTTCATTTTGATTTATGAAATCAAAATTATGAGGGGTTCTAGTTTGCGGGTAGTTGTGGATTCCCTACTCTAAAATAAACTTCGAAGTCCATTATTTAACTCAATTTTCAATATTTTTGAAAAAAAATAAAAACATTGGGTGTAGATAGGTTATTACAACATTATAACCTTTGGGATTGGCATTTCTCAATTCTATAATTAAATTCTTAACAATTTAGTGTTTTGAATCATTCTCTACTTCTTTCTACTTTCTATTTTTTTCCTATATGTAGTACAATTCCAAATGATCTGAAAATTTTCAAGCCTATAGCCAACTTGACTTCAAAAATGAATCCAAAGAGTAACCACCATTTTGGACATTTTTTCATACAAATGTGACCTTGTGAAGTGCAGCTGCCCGATTTTTCGCAGGGACAAAAAAAGGCTTTTTCTCAATTCAAACACTAATATCTTGCAATCTACATGGTGGAAAATTCCGAAATTTTTTCCACATCTTCTCAAACCAGTTTACTACAAGATCCTACGGTTACATGTGTCCAAAAATGTTTTTTTTCTAAAATTTGGTACTTGTATTCAAAATGACAGTTTTGAAGCGTTTTTGGTGAAAACATAGTCTCCGTCCTTTAGGGGTTAAACACCGGGCTGGTGACCATGGAAATCATCCCTTTTGCTACTGTGTGACATACATCATCTATTTAAATTTATTTTAAAAAAAAAGGCTCATTGGAAGTCAAACTACTTTGCAAGATCTCCCCTTTTTGCACAAAATTCTACATATGAACAATTGTACTTTTGTCCAACATAGAAAGATTCTTTGTCATTCGTTGACTGAGAAATGTCTGCCGCATCATTTAAGGGTTAATTCTATTCCAAAATTGGTGGAAAAAACCCACGGAAAGAGAGAGAGAGAGAATGCCACCAGCTAAAAGAAGCACACCAATACAAAAGCCACAATCTCGGAGAGTAAGCCCAAGTACAGGAGTTGCAAGTCAGCTCCCCAGCGACCTATCTTAGTAGTTAGTACACTCTGTACTTCCCCCGTCCCACACTCCCACACGTGCAACGCTCTTCATTTTCAAATTCTCCCTCCTCGATCTGCCAAAACTGCTTCTTCAGTGAAGTGAAGTGAAGTTCGTTCAGCTGCAGCCTTCGGCTTGCAGAGTGCAGACCCTCCTTCAATCACCGTCTCTATATATCTCCGAGTTCATCAAATAACCGAGAGCTTCAGCTTATGATTCACTTCAGTTCTCCCTCTGAACATTTCCATCATGCACTTCCACTCTTCAATTCGACTCTTAACTGAACTTAAGTTGTAACTGGAACCACTAGCCTCAAGCTTTTTGCAGCAAATTCCAGCACCATAACTGAAGCCCAACTACTTCCACTGACGAACAAAATTCAAATTCTCCCCCGGCCTGCCGGAGTCCCTGACTGACTGCTGGCCTGCCATCTAGCTCCCTCAGTACTGGAGTCAGTACATGTCACTCCTGTACTGTAGTGTACATGTATTTGTACAATATAAACAATGTCCTGTTGTTAGTAGCTGCTACGTCTTTCTATAGCCTGACTCCTCAGGAAATTTGAACTTTGAACTCTGCGTTTTGTTCGTGTGGGGAAGTTCGTTTAAATTAGTTTGTTTGCATGCTTGGAGTCTGCGGCCCAAGGCTGCACGTTGGACTCGAGGTTGGGCATTAGTTTTGGCTTGCTTGGGCTTGGCTCCTTTGGGAGTTGGGAGACGTGTTGGGTGTTGGTTGTTGAGCTGCTGAATTGGGGCTCCATTTCGGGGTTTGGGAAGCAAGTGTTGGTGAGGTGAAGTTCGTGGGCTTATATGCTGTTTTTCTTTGGTTTCTCTCGCTGTAAGTTCGTGACTTCGGTTTCGGGTGTAGCTTTCTTCGAGACATTTTTTGAAGTCTGGGAGGCACTGTTAATTCATATTCTTGTGGAGGGAGACTTGGACGTGAGGATTTGATTTTTTTTTATGGTTTTTATTTCTTTCCTGGGTTTCAAACTGCGGTCTGGGATAGAAGTAATCTCGTGCGCTGAGAGAGCTCCTACAGGTGATTGTATTTCGTCCTGGTTATCAGCTTCTGGGAGCCATTTGAGTTGCCATTGTATTTCTGGTGGTGTTATTTCTGCTTCAAATGTTGAGTCTTGGCTGAAGAGTGAGCAAGGCAGTCAGCTTGCGACGCAGCTGCTCCCGAAAGGTGAAATCTATCTCAAACGAAGCTCTTCTTTCATGGTGATTGTGTAGTTTGCATCCGTGTCCACAAATGTGACTAAATTTAGCAAAGCTTTTTTGTTGCTACAGAAAATGGGAATAATTTACAGTGTTCAATTTGAATTTTTAAACACATTTATCAGTCTTTTAACAACCTTGAGCTAACTGAAGGCTAAACATTTCATTGGAAAGTTTAGATTCAAATCCATTGAGGGGTAATGTAGATTTCTTTTCCTTCAAGCTGATAGTTGTGCAATTTTCAGTATGCTCACTGTAGTGTTTGGTTGTGGAGACACTCTTGGGCGGACAGACCCCATTGTGGACACTAAAGAGAGAAAGACCATTGTCGGGGAAATTGTAATGGTGGTGTATATTTCAGAACTTGAAATGTACACCATCAATACAATTTTTTCCACAATAAAAGCTTGCTCTCATTAGTGTCCACAATGGGCTTATTTCGTGTCTTTGACTCCAGTGATGAATACCGGTTCAACCTCTCTGGAAGAAGTCACCTGTGCAATATTCAATGAGTATTAGTTATTACAAGACCTGGTTTGTATTCACTTAACTTAATAGCGATGGGCTTAGGCGCCTTCAAATAAATGATTTGAGCTAATCAAGATCTCCTGTCTTGACGAGTGTAATTTTCAGTCAGGTGTGGTGCCATAAATGTTATAAATGAAGTTTTTAATTGTCGGCGTTGGACACGTGTATAGTTGGTAAATCATCTTGCCTATTGTTATGGAGAATACTCGATCCTCACGTCGTGAAGAAATTTTTCTTTATTGCAGGATCTACGAATTTCAGAGGAGAAAAGACCTAAAGAGCACCATGGGGGCATCCAAGAAATTTTTCAAAACGCTGGCTACAATGAAACGAATAGTGAAGCCGAGTTCAGTGGACAAGGACGAGCATGGCGTGCGTTAATTCCTGACCTTGATGGCTATATAAACAATCCTTAACCAAGTTTGAAATATTACAAAAATAAAAGGACTGACGTTGAAAGTAGCTTAAGTTGCTGTAACCAAGTTTGAAATCGTACAAATTCAAAAGGACAGATGTTGAAGGTATCTTAAATTGCTGTGACTGCTTCATGTACTCCTAGAGGTCTAAGATTGTGCTTTCACGATATGGCAAAGGAATGAATAGATAAGTTAGAGGATACTAGTTCTGTCACTTGAACATATGTTCTGTGATTTTGAGGTACAGAGTCCAAACTTTTGAATTCAAATTCTATCCCCATGTATGAATTTCTTATGCAATTTCAGAATGCGAGGCTCTATACCTCTAAAAGTGACGGTTGACAACCCCATTTCCATTTATAGATAAGTGGCACTACACGTATAGCCAAGTCATGCTTACACCTTCTGAATTCAACGAACTGTTGTTGGAAACAGGGTTCAGTGTAGAAGTCAGGATCAGTGCCCTTAATGCTTTTTGCATCCTCTGATTGTCCTTTCATGATATGAAAAAACAAATGAATAGATATAAACATGTGGAGAAACTGAATAAGCCTTTTTTGTAATTCTGCAGAAAAGCACGCGTGGTGAGAAGCAACGAAGGTGGTCTCCTTGGAAGACATCAGTGGAAGAATGCAGAACGAAGCTGGATCCAGTCAGGGACCCGGATACCACAGACGAGTCTAAATTCTTCACGAAGCCATCATTAGCAGACTTGATGAAGAAAGTGGACACGTATCTTCAAATCTCAAAGCAGCAACAGCAAATGAGCGTTGAAAACTGGGCGGCACTTCGCATTCAGACAGCGTTCCGAGCATTCTTGGTAACACAAGCACTTCACACATTCATTCAAGAGCCATGCATGATTTCCTGCTCACCATGTTCAAATACACCTAATCTGCTACAATATACATGTCACTAATACAGAAGGCTGATAGTTTTTGAATTGGTTTTGCAATGCCCGTCAGAAATCTCTTAACAGTTGTTGCAATGGTTTAGTATAACACTATGCAATGTATTTGGACAGACTTGAGATTGCCATAGTACGTTTTTGGAAACAGTTCAGGCATGGATATGCATTGGTTCTGTGCCCAAGACTTTTGCAACAAGTTTGCAGCACTTTTGCAATAGTTTGCAATAGACCACAGTTTTTAGCGAAGTAAGGAACCATTACAAAACCATTGCTAAATAATTGATGATGTGTTGCAACTGCTACTTCTTGTTGTATGTGTGCAAGTAAGTAATTAACCAAATGTGACTGATCGATCTCAGGCAAGAAGAGCATTACGAGCCTTGAAAGGACTGGTCAGGCTTCAAGCTCTTGTGAGAGGTCATACTGTGCGCCGTCAAGCGGCCATTACTCTGAGGTGCATGCAAGCGTTGGTTCGAGTGCAAGCTCGCATCCGAGCTCGTCAAGTGAGGATGTCCACCGAAGGCCAGGCTGTGCAACGCACCATCAGCGAGCGCAGGTGCCGAGAGGCCATGCTGCGAGAATCCGAGGTACTAATTTCTAAGAATTAATTCCATTTTTGAACAAAAGAATTCAAAATCAGTTTTTGAATTTGGGCCTCTTTTTTGCATATAACTTTGAAAAGATATACTATCTACCTCAATTTTATTGGACTGGTCGTAAGAGAAAGTTGCTATTTAAAGATAACGCATGACTTTGGATGAATGAGAAGTGATTCATATCCCTTATCTGAACAAAAATTTCGAAATCCTAGTCCGAAATTTTGCTATAACTTCGTACAAATGCATTAGTTACCTCAATTTCATCACATTGGTCATAAAGGAAGGCTGTTTATGAAGATAAAACATTACATTGGATGAATGAATGAGAATCTGTTTGGACTGAACATCAACTAGAAGCACTTTGAGAGTAGTATGGACTTTGGGGTGCTTACGGGGTTAATGGCAGCTTATAGAATCATGGTTTCGTTTCTCATGAGATCAGGCTGGAGTAGGATGGCAATCTGAGTATTGCCAATTCTATCCCCAAAAGGCCCATCTTGGGCCTCAAGTTTTTCTTAGCAGTTTTGAGTCTACAGGTCATACAGTAACTTGATTAAATTCAAGTAAATATAAATTTTCGACCAATACATGCAATTTTCTTCCTAGGTATTGTTGATATAAATCGGTTTATTCGAATTATGTATTTCACAGTATGATTGGTCATTTAAAAACCATGAATCCTTGGCCACTGAGGAGTTCAACTAATCAACCTTCCATTTGGAAGTGGAAATTACATGATTGTGTTCTATTTTTCATTACAATGGCTTGGATGGGTACTTAAGTCCGAATTAACATGTGAGTGTGCGACTTCTGCCAGCGAGGTTGGTGTGCGCATGCTGGAACGATGGAAGACTTGCAAGCCAAGTTACAACAGAGGCAAGAAGGCCATATCAAACGGGAGCGTGCAATAGCCTATGCAAACCAATGCCAAGTGCGTCAATTATCCCTTCCAGGCGCTGCTTAATCAGTTCTCTTTTTGTTGGATTAAATGCTCAAAAGAAATTTCTGTGAATTGTAACTGAAAATCTATCTTCTTACTTGTTGTAGGGGTAGTGTAAGTGTAGAGAATTAGTCCAAATTCATTCCTAAGACCCTCGCTCACACCTCTTTTAACACCCAGTAAGAACATAAGTGCAATTGGCCCAATGTATATTCACAAAGTTACACGCTCTAGTAACGCACTTGATAATTGCACATTACATTACAATTTGTCTCCCAAGGTGGTACCAATAGAGAGGACTGAGAGTACGTTAATTGCAAAATAGTACAAAAAACTAAACTTTCTTCGGGATTATTGCAGTGGAGACCAGACAATGGATTCCAACGAGGTGTATACTTCGACCACGACACGCCAGACAATTGGGGCTGGAGTTGGTTAGAGAGATGGATGGCAGCCCGGCCTTGGGAGAATCGCATGGCCGACAAGGAAAGGCCATCGAAAGAAACTGAAGCTTTCACAGACAGGCGAAGCGCTACTCCTTTGACAGCACCCAAGCTCACCCAAGCGGAGATTTCCAAAGTGAATATCATGAGCAGCTTCCGGGATTATGGCAGCTTAAATAATCTTCCCTCACACTCGCTGATGTACGCTTCACCGACACTCTCTCGAGGAAGCCAGTCCTTCAGGCTCAGCTCTGCGCCAGTGGACAAACAGGTACGCCGAGGTCCACAAAACTCAATTAATTGCAAGCGTTTCTGAGCGTTTCAATCCATGAAAAGCATATATACATGTAGCAGAGTTCATTGAAAATTCACGTGGGAGTGTCCTTGTTCCTTTTGGAGTTGTAAGTCAACTCTTGCCGTCACTTCTAAGCATTTTAACCCAACAAGTAGGAGTGTGCTTTCACTGGGAGATCACTCAATAGAGCTCATTGGAGGGATCATATTAGGTACTGTATGAGCCAACCTCTCTCATCGTTTCATCACTCCATGATTTCTTATACAATCATTCCAACGCTGGGAGATCATGAAGACCACTATGAAGGGACCATAGACATCTCCATTTCCATTCAAAAATGGATGAGTATCGACCACTTTAGCCAAATGATGCTTGTACCCCAGCAAGTGTTGCTAGGAAGAGATGAAGTACTGTTGACAGGGGTGAGTCAATAGGAGACGGGAGCCAATGGATCTATTGTCCAAAACCTTGTACCGATAGGCAAGTCAAAAAATCAAGCGCCGGCCTTTGACCTTTGAACTTACTAGAAATCCATCAGCTAATTAACTCTGTCTGGATTTCAATGTACAGAGTTTACCGAAAACAGCAAACACGATTTTCAACGACCATCACCGAGAGCCAGCATTTCCAACACCACCAAATCCAACCACCGAACTCTCCCCAGCGTTCCGCCCAGCCCTGACGCCCATTGACCCCAACATCCCCAAATCCTACATGGCCGCCACGAAGTCGGTCAAGGCCAAGGTGCGTTCCCGCAGCCAACCCAAGCAACGACTGAGCTCCCCCTTCCGGGTCGCAGAAGACACCCCAAACTCCAAGAAACGCATGTCGTTCCCTGTGAAAACTTCTTCCATCAGCCCTGCACCAAAGCAGGCGCTTCCAACTTCGAATCAAGACTTCCAGTTACGAAGAGAGGAGTTTAGTACTCCCAGCATGCGATTCTGTGACCGGCCTTCAGCAAGAAGTGGCGAGCTATGCACGGTGGGAGGGTACCATTCCCTGCGCAAACCGTTTAGATAATCTTGCTTGTTTCTCAGTCAAATTGTTCACAAATTCTGTTGCAATCTATGTATGCGACAGTTGTTCGGAGCACAACACTAGCCACTATGGGAGTCATGGCTCATTGACTTGCATTGATTAGACTGGATACTGGGGCCGCGTGGTGTTAATTACCTGCAGCTTAGAAGGAGTGAGCTGTGTTGTGTTAATTACCTGCAGTTGAGAAGGATTTAGCTGCAGCTAAGATAGAGTGAGCTGTGTTGTGTTAATTATCTGCAGCTGAGGAGGGGTGAGTTAATTTAGGTAGCTTGGATTTGGTTGTTTGGGTTGGCATTGTATAGTTGGTGTAAGCGGATTACAAGGATTCGTGTAAACTGTACGCTAGTTGAGTAATGTGAGGATTAGTTAGCGGCCTTGGTTTTTTCAAGTTTTGGAGTAATTGATGAACTCATGTTGGGGAGATGAAGCTATCAATGAGGGGTCTGAAGCTCCTTCGATTTTCTTTTTTATATGTGCTTGAGTGGATAACGGAAGAGTATTGCCTATCTTGCGTTTGCATCTCTGGAGAATGGACGTGACTGTGTGAGGTCTGTTCATTTGTACTTGGTTTAAGCAAAGCGAGGTCTTGATCCAGTATGTGCTTGAATTGGAAGACTCTGCCAAGTTCAAACCTTCACATCAGTAACAGACCTTCTTCGACAATTCCACAATCCTCCTTCTCTATGCAGTGTCACTTGGGAGTGGGTAGAAAGTAAGTAAACACATATGAAGTATTAATTCTTGGAAGGACGCCAGCCTAATACAAAGGTAGTCACTCAAAAATCATCTGATTTTTGGATAAATAGGTGCATTCTTCATTTCTATAGTGATCTAGAAAGTCATCCATCAGCCACTTTTTGGTTGTAGCATCCTTACAAGGTTAGGGAATAAACACTCAAGATATTCATACTTAATAGAATGACTCCATTCTTTTTAAGGTTGGAGTAAACGTAGCATGTATTCGTCTATGCTTTTGGGGGTCCTTTGGTAGGTTGTAAAGGCCCATCAATATTCTCGTTCCAATATTCATCTCATTTCCCATTGCATAGCTAAGTAGAATCATCACTATTACTACACACTTGGTTGGAAGGGAGATTCTATACATCTTCTTATGGATCATTCTAACCGACTAAATTTATGGATTTTTAATGAATTAACTAGGAAAATATGTGAAAAATATGCTTCATTTATTCCAACCTTAAAAGTACACGTGTAGTTATGGATAGTTATATAATACATACATAAAATTATGTATATTTATATTAAAAACATACAAGATTGAAGTATATCAATGACAATGGGTGCAAGTTGATTATTTTCTATCAAATTAGTGAAGTAGAAAGTATGGATTTATTTTATGGCTATATGATTGATGCCATGAAGTACAATTTTATAGTTGGTTTCAATAGTTGAAATTTATTGTGCAACTTGTTCATTACAGAAGGGATATTTCTAGTTCCTTGAGTACTGACTACAAATAGTTGTAAAGAACAACTTGTTTCATCTAAAAGTTTGATAGGTTTGTAACAACATTCAATAATTAATGAATTTTAAGTCAATTAATTTGGAAGAATAGAAATCATTTCAAAAAAGACAATTGGATTTTATAACCTTTTGTAATATTATTTGATGCTAGGTAGCTAGGCTCTATAGGATGTGATAGGGATTGGTTGTAGACTTAGTATAGCCCAAATAGCCATGTATTGGCCATTAGGGGGTGTAGAAGGAAAAATAATTACCTACAAGGAAATTATTCTTTTTGTATAATAAGTTTGTTTCAAGGGAGACAATCAAGTAGGATAATTCTATGCTAATCGATTCAATTCCAAACACAATCCAACTACCCAAGGACACACAATCACTCATTCAATTTGTGCTTTATGACTCATCCAATTTCTATGACAAAACACCAAGTCGGTACGAACATATACACTTTGAATCAACCAATTTGGCCTTTCACACACAATTTGGCTCCATGCACACAATTTTCAATTTTAATCATCACAATTTCAATTAGTACACACAATTACATTCACAACATAATCCACTTTGGTCAACATTGCATTCTATAACATAATTGATTAGAATTTACAGATTAACCTTTATACACAATCCAATTTGGTCCAAAGTTTCTCTAGATTAAACTAACTCAAAATTACTTCCACAAATGTTTCAACATTCTCCATCACTCTATTAACTTTCAACTCTTTGCTTCATGCCACATTCTCATCCAACTTAATCTACTTCCACAACAATTCATTCACAGTACAACAACACCAAATACATTCAAGAATCAAAGAAAATACAATCAAATCAGGTTGGGACTCGCACTTGCATCTTTTGTAGTGGGTGAAGGAAAACCAAGTTGGCGGGACCCAAAATAAATGGGTGTTTTTGAAGGCCAAGATAGAATTTGAATGTGATGAATTAAGCAGGTTATCCGCAACAAAGAAACCTAAACCATTTCATGACAAATTTTCATAGCACCTAAGTTATCACCAAATACATTGTCAATACTATTGTCTCAGAAGTACAGCAAATACAAGGTGCTTCATATGGGCAAGGTTGAGCAATCTAGGAGAAGAATGTTCCTTGATCACTTGACTTGCCCCCACAAGGTTGCGCAACTTGGCCAAAATTTATTCAACAATCAAAATTAGAGTTTTTTAATGGCACAAGAATTTTGTCTGATTTGGAGGTTTTTAGTGTGACAAAAGGAGTACATTGTAACTAATTTCTTACATTTGAGTGTGGTGATATAATTCATTTGTCTAAATGTAGCCAAAATATAGATTCTATTTTACAAAATTTGAACATTATTTCTCACTTAATTTTGAAGTTTCTATAGAGGAAATTCTGAATTTTTTTGGAGATTCTTGTTGAAGGAAAGATGTGCATGTGGATGTTTTCTACATATCTCCACAATCAAAATTAAAAAATTCATCACCAATGTCTTTAAATCAATCATTATGTAAAACCATGAATATTAAATGAAACAATTCATCCAAAAAGGAGTTTTTGGTATGCTCAATCAGGATTGCATAAGAATTGAATGTTAGTTATGCAAGACAAAGAATGCCAATTGTATTTTATACAATAGAGCTTCCATAAGTTAATAGTCCTAAGACCAGAGGAAAATTTTACATTAGAAAGGTTATTGCTTTAGAAAGGGGCTGCAACATTAATGATGTTTGAAGAACTTTTTTTAGCGGGTTGCAATTTCTTGGCGCTCTTGGACTAAATTGAGTATAATTTCATGGCATTTGTATTGTATAGTTCAAGTAGGTTGCAATTTTATGGCTCTAGTACTATATTGTATCAAGTTTCACTTGAAACCTTTTTTTTTTTTTACTTAGTTTGTACATCTTCAATGCGTCCAAGCCATGACCGAAGGAGTAATATCCCTTCAAAGAGGTTACTGGCTTATAAAAGTTCATATTATAGAAGTTCTATTATAATATGCAATGAAAATTGAATGGTCCAAATAGGCAAGTTGTATCTTTATGCCCCTCCACTATACACAATACCATACCTTGGGATCAGAATCATTAGGCTTTGTACAAAGTCTTTTTTTTTGGATGAACTTCTATTCATTATCTCAATTTCGAATTATTAGAAGTTTGTTTTACAAGGTTTAACTTTTTTTGTGACCTTTAAAGAGGGCAGAATATTTTGTGACCTTTAGCAATACTCACACCTTTACCGATACTTTACAAAAATCTTAAATTTTTATGAATTTTAGATTATTTCCATAAATATTTTATATACTATTTATTTATTTATTTCTTCATGAAGCACATGGACAGTTTCCATTGCAAGGGAAAATAGTAAACAAAACCAACACTACTCAATCACACCACCTTATAATTTCTGAAAATTTCATCAAATGCCATATTTATTATATTTTGAATTGTTCTTGAATGAATCTGACCCTACACGTATCTTTATCTATTTGGTTGGTAACACTTACGTAAAGAGTTACCCAAAAGAAGGGAGCACTTATCCAGGATAGAGTGACAACAAAAGCAACATAGTCTAATTGTAGAAGCTCTCCAGGGTTGAAACGGACAAGCCTGATCTACTCACTCTGAGCCTCGGTCTATCGTTCATTCTTTGCATCAGGTGTGGCAAATCCTTCTGAGGAAAAAGGCCAAAAAATAACCACAGAAGTATTCAGAGTCTATCCAGTTTATCACCAGATTAATTTCGGTTTCATGAATTGGCTTATCATGTAGGGAGTCCTGCCTGCTATCACAATTTGGGTTGGGAGACTAGGATAGGGTGTTAAGTTTGCTTACTTGTTTGACACTCAAAAGCTGGGTTCATACGTTCATCGTCCCAATCGAATTCAATTGAAGATTCTTCGAGAAGCAGTACAACCACGGACCTCACAAAACCAAGTTTCGGTAGGTTGTCGACAGAGTCAACTCAGGCATAAGTTAACAGATTTCGCAAGAAACGTTGGAACCAAATCCCAGAATTCCAGTTGCTCCAGCACGTCCGACGCTAGCCTACAATTAAAAAATTCATGCCGTCGAGTACACGCATCAACACACATCCAAGAGAAGAAGTCACAAAACTGACGAAACTGACAACGTATGGAACCATTTTCCAGAAAGAGTGCTTTCATCATATTCAGAAAAGTGTGCTGTATGTACAAAATGGAGAGCCCCAAACCGCCTTCCAGATTAAAAAATAAGGTCGCTCTGTCCGAGCCAAGCTCCGAACGTCACCGTTGCTAGTAAACCCAGGCTTGCACCCTTTGGGCCACTGCAAGGACGCGGGCCTGCACTAGCCTAGGTCTGTCACCAATACAAGTGAATTACTGCCATCACTCAATCCATACCTTCTGTACAGAATGACACACGATCTCCACACAAGTAAAAGAGGGAGAGCAGCTTAGAACGGCATCGGGATGTCATTAAACCCGTGTCGTTGTCAGCACCTGTAAATTAAACCAAATGAATGCATTGAACGACATTCCATAACAATAATGTCGTAAAAAACCATGTTGTTGTAAAACACCTCCTCCCACTTGTGCAAGAATAAGGCAACGGCGGAGCTCACTGTCAGGTCTGCGAGACCCAAACCAGTCTGCAAGCAAGACAACTCTCATGGGCAAACCTCATGGTACAGCGATAAGAATCTTAACGATACTCCATAATGAAGATCAACGCCACCATGGTTTCGATTTCGATTTGCTGCCGTGAGAGATTGGCAAGGGTGCTCATGTGGCCACATGGTAAACAAAGCTCCATCCTCAGAAGCTCCTGCTGAAAAGGTGAGAGCATCAAGGCGATGGATCTCAACTTTTCAAGCTATCTTTCAAGCCTTTGTGGAGAAGTTGCGGCTCAGAGTTTTGACGAAGCTTCTGCCCATGTACGAGGAAGCACCAGCAGTTTGAATCTCCTCGGAAGTCAGGCAATCGAACCAGTCATCGTCGTCTTCGTCTTCTTCGTCAACAAAAGTGGTGTTAATGTCCCACCATCTGTCTTGTGAGGCATGGCTTGCAACATCACACGGCATTCGGCTCACGGGGGAAGCTCCCAGCATTCTCACATCGTGTGTAGCGACGGAGCCGGCTTCATCTCTCACGTAAAGCTCCTGACCGTCAGCGGAGATACCGTAAATGGCGACTGCAGAGGAAAGGTTCATGGTTAGCTCCCGGTTGGTTGACCTGTAGTCCCAGAGCGAGACGGAGCTGCCTGGGTTGGCAGACACTGGTCCTCCTGAAATCCAAAATAAAGTTTATCAGAATTGCAAGAACATTGGTTGGAAAGCATGCATAGCAGAAGCTCGTAACATCTTGAGACCGTCTGCTAATTCAAGGAAAAATCCAGATTTACTGAAAGCCCTCATCCTCTTCCCTCTTGAGATCAAGAATTCGTACTCAGCCAAGAGAATGAGCTGGACTGAAGGACTGGCTATGGCCAAGAACAAACCTGTAAAAACAGTATTCGGAGAAGAAGCTCTATCCAAGTGGATTGCTTGCACAACAGTCTGCTGCGTCTGGTAACACTCCTCGTACACTCCACATTCTAGGTTTGCAAAGGAGAGTACTCCACCCTCCCTGGACATAGCCGCTACTTTCGACTCCCAGTTGAAGTCAAAAGCAGACACCGGGGCGCCATGTCCCCCCTCCGACAGATGCACGCTCTTCACGAGCGTTTTCGAGTCAAAATCCCAAACCCTAACAACATCGTCCTTCAGGGTCGCTCCACTCGTCGAGCCTGGGATTGCAACGGGAGCCAACGGGAGGGTAATATCACTACGAGCGAAGGATCCATTGCTCAGAACAGCATCACGGATTCGAAGCTTGAGAAGAGGGTCCCAGTCGGTAAAGGAGTTGTGACGAGACGCAAGTGGAAACGCTCGACACACTACCGGCGAGGCCCAAGCGGGTAAGAGCGAACCAACAGCACAAGAGGGGAAAGCATTCGCGGGAGACGCGTCCCATTCAATTCCCTCCAGCCTTGGAAATGAGATACTACATGCTTGGGGAGTCGCCTCAAGCTGCAAGAATTCTTGGACTTCTCGTAAATCTTGCGTAATCTGCCGCACGACGAAAGCACAACAAACACAAGCTCAGAAACGCTAGTACTGCAATTCTCAAATGCGCAAATGCTCAAATCCTCTGTACTCTGAGAACTCAATTCCAGCTCGGAATCACAAACGGTTGGCTGTCACAACCAGAGACTGCAGTCATACGTAACCAGACTAACGTTGCCCCCGCATTTCTTCCTGGGGAGGCTCTCCGAAAGTTTAGTTCCCCTATCAATCCATGTGATCGAGATCATGCTCGTGTTATCAGCAGAAATACCAAAACCAAACCTCATGGACACCTGGAGACCGAAAACTTCCACTAGCGCACAATCAATCGCCTGCTTTCAAGGCAACAAGCACGCTGTTTACCTTCTCCGTTGCAGCGACGTGCTGCGCCGGCACCTTCGTGGTGGTGGCCATCAACGACGCGCCCTTCTGGTCGAAGATGAAGAGCATCTCCGCGCGCTCCGCGACGCACTCATCCGAGCTCGACGCGTCCTCGCTGCAGGAATCCGCGGAGCAATTCACAATCTCGGCACTGAACATGCCTCCGGCAGTGACAATGGCGCCATGCACTCTCACTCGCACATGCCCACCCTCGGACTTATTAGTCGACCACCCCCATGTCACCACGCTCACTCGCGTCACGGACACCACCGCCAATACAATCGTCGCGACTATCACCACCCACAAGAGCTCCAGACCTTGGAAGTTCACAGATCGGGGAAGACCCAATCCCACGGGACTACTACTCGAAATCGCGAAGCCACGCACCAAAACCTCCAAATTCTCCATCGTGGACGGGGGAGCAATCCGAGAACCAGAACTCTCAAAACTCTCAAAACTACACTCTCAAAACGGAAACACGCAATACCCAAACACTCAAAAGCGAACTCACAAAACTAAAACCAAAGCAAAACTGAAAGTTTTGCTGTAACTTGAGAAGCACGATCGCGCAGTGCTCAGCTCTGAAGTGATGGGAGTGCGGGAAGGGGAATGTGAGGAACACGCGGTCTTTTGTAGCTCTCCGGGGAGCTTCCAGGCGGTTGATGCGGAAGCTTTTGTTGATGGCCTGCGGTTGATGAGCTCTTTGGGTTTTTGGCTGCGTGTGAGCACTACTGTAGTTGGGACCAACGATCTTTAGTCGGTTTTTTGCAAGAATTCTTATCGAATATGGGAAAACTTGTGTAAAAATTTGAAAAATCTCCCAAAATTCGGAAATTCCCCAAATTTCAAGGATTTTCTTATGATTCATTTACACGGGGGATGCGAATGACCGATGTTCAAGTTGGGGGACTGGCTGGAGGAGGGGGTACAGTAACTTAGAGGCCGCCATCTTCTGGCTGTCGCCTATTTTACTTTGGAATTTGGGACAGAATTCTTTATGAATTTGTTTACCGTGTTGGTTTATGGATTGGCCGCCGTTCAGTCGCCTCGTTGCGTCCGCTGGCAGAACTGCTCTGGCCGGCCTTGTGGGGTAGGGGATAAGTTAGTGAGGGTGGAATTGTTGACTTGCGTGTTGGCAGTCAAAAGTTTCAGACTGTGGCGTGGCTGCCAGTCGGAGAAGCTCCGGCTGGCTGTGGAGTTGGCGAAGGAGACGGATTCCGGCAACTCGGTTTCTCGACAAGCTTGATACTGCAACGTTACCATTAGAAGAAAAACCGGGCCTCAAGAGGGCTGCGAGTTCTCGGCAAGAGTTCCCCACTGGCCATAAAGCAGGAAATTAAAAAATTTAAAAAATTTAAATTTTTTTTAAAAAAACATCGGAATACTCAAAGGCCACTAACTATGTAGGAAGTGAACAGAAAACGAGCTGAAAAGTTGAATAAAATAACCATTAGATTTTTTATTTTTTATTTTCATTTAAATTTTTTTGAAATTATAGAAATCCAAAAGCTGACCTGGTCAAACTATGATCACATCAAGCAACTTTTTTTAATTATTATTTTAATATTGTTTTTTAATAAATTTTAATTATAAAATATTGATTTGTATATTTTTATATTATAAAATATTAATTTTTTAACAAATTAAATTTTAATTTAATATATTTTAATATATTTTACTCTGGCCACAGTGGCCAGAGAACATCAAGTTCTTGAAGGCTCCCTCTTTAGGGAACCTTCTTTTGGCAGCCCTAAGAGGCTTGGGTTTTTTTTGTAATGGCACTATCCAATTGGCTATTTTAACAAACTACTCTGTATTACAGAGCGCAATGTCCTCGTTACGCTGTCAGGGCACAATATTTCAAATTCAAGTGCCAAGGCACGATATCTGAAAAATTCAAATGCCAGGCACGATAACGAAGCGTGCATAACAAAGCAGGAGCCCTCCCCCTTAGACCTTCCGCTATATGAGGGCCTAGGCCTTCAAGCTCAAGCTCCCCCCTTACCTTCAAGCCCAGGCCTTCACATCGCAAGAGGCCTGAGAGGAGAAGCCTCCCACTATACGTCGCCAAGGATGGTGATCAAGACTGAATAGGGGTCGTTCCAACTTGTTCACAATCGTGGTGAACATTAGAGATTGAAGTCGTGGCGGCGTACGGTTGGTCTCCTTTTGCCGGAATATTCTTAGCGTGACATTGTTTGTTCACCTTCAACATCCACCTTCGGAGGTGAAGATTAGCAGTGTACAAGCGGTGAACAATGGAGATTGAAGTCATGGCAACGTACAATTGGCCTCCAATTACCCTCCGTCCATCTCCATTATCCATTCTCAATAGTCAACCATTTGAGGGTGGTCACAACTTGTTCACCTAGGTTGGCTCCCTGTTGGTTCCTGTTTTTTCTTGTCAAATCTCAATATCCATTCTCCACGGTGCTGCCAAACAAGCTTTGACTATTCCTAATGTCTCATGGATGACATTAAAGGACATTTGAGGCCTCTAGAAGACTGTTTCAGACCCGTTCCCAAAGCTGTCCTGATTCTATGAACAGTTGGTATGGGCTGTCAAATTTTTTTATTTTTTATTTTTTTTTTAAATTCCCAAACATCATTCTAAGCATTTTTCTTTTTCTTTTTCGAAATGACGTGGCACGGTGTCGACCACATCAGCCAACTGCTTCCCCTGCGTTCTTGTAGTCTAGGAACGTAGGGGAACTCACAGTCTTCTAAAGGCTTCAAATGTCCCCTACTAGATGGAGATTGGGTTGGGTGACTACTCTAGTTTGTACTACAGTATTGTCCCTAGATAGAAGGTCCAACAAAAAATGTTTCTAAAAATAGATGTCAAAAATTGGGAGAGTTTTATTTTTTTATTTTGTAGAGATTAAAAGAGAATACTTCTATACTCAACATCTATTGCTCCTTGTTTCCTAGACAAATTTCAACATTTGACAAAGTAGGATTGAAGTTGTTACTCGTATACAGTATTAGTGATGGAAAATTTAGTACCACCTACAAAATTAGTGTCATTACACAATTTTATTTTGTTGGAAATTAATACAATAGAATAATTTTGGTTTCATTTATACTGATTTATTTTACATATAATTTATATATAATGTGGCATTGGTAAATTAGTGCTACTTGCACTATTAGGACAATTAGTGTAGAAAATAGTTGATTTGTCTTATTAGTGAGGGTAGAGAGTTAGCATCATCTAGAAAATTAGTGTCACCATAAAAACTTGTTTCTAAAGATGTTGGTACAATTCAATTTACATTTCAATTTGCACTAATTCAAAATAGTATGACTTTGATATATTAGTGTCCACATACTATTTGGACAATACACAAAAATGGTTATTTAGTATGGTCTAAATTATTTATCACAAGAACATACTATTCAACACCCGTTGTAGCAGTGGCATTACAACATTTGTGGTGTGCTGTCGTGGCGTTGATAGATTGGGCACCCACACCAACTCATTATCCACACATACTAAATAACCATATTGGTGTAAGATAACTGACCTTAAATAGCACAGTCAAGCAACAATTCAGCCTAATTCAATATGGTTTTCACTATTATATTGAAAAAAAAATTGTGGGGTCCCATTGGTAGTCAAAATGGGATTTTGGATTCTCTTAGAATGCATTTTTTGGACACCATGTGAATAACCTACGAATTGCCAAAGTGCTGGGAATAGGCGTATCCAAAAGGGATTATAGAGTCATATGAATAGTGGGAGTACATTTTAGGCAAGAATATCCAATGTACGATTTTAGGAGAGCGTGTGATTTTAGGTGTAGTTCCCTTAGCAGTAACACGGGTGAAAGACCCATCCTATTGCATGGATGAAGGATCCATCCTACCACACGGGTGAAGGATCCATCCAATTACAGATGATGAAGTTTTTTTCTTTTTTCTTTTTGAACAAATGGGAGACCGGCCCAAAGAAAGAACAAAAAGATCGCTAAAAGAAAGAGCACTTAGGAGGGCGCACCTTGTTCTACACTGAATAGGGATATTAAGGGGACCTTTCTTAGAAACTGTACATGTTTGAAACAAGAGGTACATCCCGATGTAAATATTTATATAGTGTGGAATGTCAATTAATTAGTATGTGTCCCCTTAATACCCCTATTAAGTGTAGAACACCTCTTTATCACCCCTCCTATATAGGTGATGAAGTTTCAGTGCACGGGTGGAGATGTTCTTCCTACATCGTTAGCTCCATTCCGGGCCAAGCTGGTGACCGGTATTAGTTTTGGCGACCTTCACGCCACCCATTTCGGCGCCCCCTCCAAGGAATTCACTGGTTGCATGTTTCATCAGTAACCCACATGGCAGGCGGATCCCACAAGGCCCCCGCCGAGTGACCCGACCTCCCATTTCCACCACCCAAAGAATCTGCCTTGTGTTTTGTGCACACCCTGCCTCTAGTGGTCTGAAATAGGGCAGTCGGGGGTGGTCAGTTCAAACTTATTATTCACTCAATCATTTGAAAAAAACACATTTGAATAACAACAACAACAACCCCACCTGGATCAAAGACAATCCATGTCTCATCGACAATTCCGGGCCGTCCTCGATCGGAGCCTTGAACGGAACTTACGTGCACCAGGATTGCCTGGTTTTCCACAAATCACTCAAGCCCCTCTGGCTTCCCTTGGCATGGAACTACTGTAGCTAGCTTGCGGAAGGACGGAGGTTGACTGGTACTATGACTTGAAATTGCGACTTGACGGAGAGCTTGAAATTGAGAGTAATTTTCGAGCGCAGATTGTGGTGGTGCTGGACAGATCTGCCTGCGAAGGAGTGACTGAGTGTGAACTTGTTGGGAATCTCTTCCCTTCTCGTCCTGCACTAATTGAGGTTTAGGAGATTGTTACAATCTCGGACCTGGACCTGGACCTGGATTGCAGGCTTGGTCAGAATTCGGAATTGGGTTGGTCTGGTGGGAACTCCCAAATGACAGTCGGTCCTTACGAGACCTCAGGATCAAACTTTTCAGAATCTGGAGTGATGAATCTGACCTTTAACCCTTGGAGGACGGACTAGGACGGACTTGGAAATCAGTCGTTATGGTACTGTGTGACATCATCTACTTAAAAAAAATCAAAAGTACTCATTCATTGGAGGGTCAAATTACTTTGCAAGATTTTTCCCTTTTGGTGCACAAAATTTCAAGGATGAACAATTGCACTTCTATCCTATATAGAAAGATTCTTTGTCACTCATCGGTCGAAAAATGGTTGTAGCGTTGCTTAACACCTAAAGGACCAAATGTCTATTCAACGTACGTAAGAAATCTCGAATAGGTCCCTACGAAGTCATTTTTGGTTGGATGTTCATGAAATTTTGACACAAGGTGTAAATATGTACCTGCTTGGTGAAAAACTAAATTTTTTTCCAATCCGGTGCCCAGATCAAAACTCATGTTGTCCTAAACTTTTAGGGCAGCTCAGGCAATTTGAGAATCTTTTGAGAATCTTTTACAAAAAAAATTCAGCAACTTTTGAAATGTGGCATATATGTAGTTAATAAAATATGGCATACAATGGTCAAAAAAAAAAAAAAAAAAAACGTTCTCAAATCTGGCTCTCAAATCTCGTTCTAAGAGAAGTCAAAACTTTGTTAGCTATGTTGGGGTGGTTTCAAGAAAAAACAATTTCTTCTAACTTCAAGTCCTACTATCTTGCAATCTATGAAGTCAAAAATTCTTGAAATTTTTTCCACATATTCCAAATGTTTGTCGGTAACATTTCACCATTCGGATTTCAAATGAAAAATTTCCTCATTGCACAAGAAATCATCAAAAAGTGACTTGTGTATTGCCAATTCACTAAACCTCCTTGCATTGCAGGGTGATTTAGTATAAGCTAGACATCTCAGTTGCTTCTAAAAATTTTCGTGAGTAAAGCTAACATTGTAGACATATGAATGGTCAAAATCTTTGATCTTGTGGAGAGCAAAAATTTACTCCAAGAGAATCCAAAGTCTGCTGACCCTATTTCGCAGGAATGAAAAAAAGTTTTTTTTCTCACTTCAAACGTTATAATCTTTCAATTTGCGTGGTCAAATGGACTGGAATTTCTCTACAGTCTAGTAAAATATGATTTGAACTTTGTACCATTGAAGTTTCAAAAAAAAGTTTCCATTTTCATTTTGGGATAGCATATCAAAAAATTGCAGTTTTTGACAATGTCTCCCTGGTTAGAAAAACTTGGTCCTTTAGGGGTTAAGGATTAAAAATGAATTTGAATACAATTTCTATATTTTTTGGTTTGACCTAAAGTACCAAAGGTAAAATTTGACTTCCTAATTGGGAAGTTAGTAGAGGATTTTCAGGACATATTTTTATGTTCTGAAATGCATCATAAACTTCAAGGCATGTGAATATCATTAACCCCTAAAGGACCAAACACCTTTTTTTGGGAACATGGCGATTTTGGGCAGTTCACTACAAACGGAGTTTTTATTTTTTTTCTTTGAAAATTTCACAAAACATGTGCCCAAGGAGTAGCTTTAAGGTCCCACAATTTTCATAACTTTTGACTACACGATTAAAAAGTTATTGCATGATATGTGTTTTTTGTTACTTGGTGGGCAGCCTAGGCAGCTCAAAAAACTCCTTCAAAAATCACTTTTTTGAAAAATGAAAAAGTTGGAAGTGGTTCTAAAGGAACATTTAAAAGTGGAAAAGTTTGAATCACTCCATTTTGTTTAATGAGGTGAGAGTTATGAGGGATTCCAGTTTGTGGGTAGGTTTGGAATCTAGAGACTCCATACCAACCCACAAACTAGAATTCCTAAGTAATTGATTTCAGTCTTTGTGTAGATGGAAGTGGTTGGTTTTGGTGGTTTTGGTACTTAAGTATTAATCTCTAAGTGACCAAGCCCCATTCTATGGATTATGTCAAGTGCATGTTCTACAATTGAGAAGCAAAAATCATTTAATATAAATCATTAGTGAATACATCATGCATTTATATGACACCACTTTTGTAAAGTTGATGGATTCTATTGCAAAACTTGTACTTCAATTGAAATTTGTATTGTGGAAGTTTTAAGATTGCACTACACTATATACATACTATTATATCCCATTATGCGTGCCAATCTTTATAAAGCATTGATATTATGGTTATAGGTAGTACATAGGGATTAGCGGCTATTAAAGTTTGTAATTTGGTTTAGGTTTTCAATTAGTGATTTTGACATATATCACTCTAAGATGGAAGACGAAGGTTGAAGGTTTGACAAACTAGAAGGCTCAATTACAAGAGGCATTTAGAAATATGTTACACCATTTTTAAGCCTCTCATAGGAAGATTCATATGAGAGGCTTGAGAGAATATTTGTTCTAAATAAATAATATCTTCATATTCCTGTCCTCTTGGTTGGTTTATGTGAAAATATATAGTGTTCACTTGTCAATTGACCTCTATTGAAAGTAGGGAGAATTTTAAACTATCCAACAATTTTGAAATCCACTCTATCATTCAATCGTGACCTACACTACTATGGTAGAGAAAATAGTTATAAATTATGGTCCTTGTCATATAGTTCATTGATGAAAGAAAATACCTAACAAGAACCTAGTATGAAACTTGGCTGGTTGAACTACTCCAATATTCACGATAGCCAACGTTATGATTATTATATTACGAGAGAAAAATAAGAGAAGTAAGAAATGACTTTGAACATAACAACTTCTATGACAAGACATCCAAAACCCTAAAGATGACAACTCACATGCTGTTAATTGCATTGCCCAACTTAACAACTTGGCAAGAGATATCCCTCGTAGTAGAAGATGATGTGGGATCCAAATTGAACTCAATACCGGAAGACTCTTAATTTACCCCCATCCTAATAAAAAGAAAGGTTGGAATTCCTCCTCTCATTACAACGTGTTCCTCATTTCCCGTCAAAAAGAAAGCAACAGTGATGCACAGCATCTATTGCAAGCTAAAATCAGATAAATCTTACGTATGAATTCCTCTAAACCAAGAACCAAATTACTAAAAGCAGAAGATGGTGTGCACCTTAAATTGCTGGAGAGTGAGTGAGTGACCTGCTACGAAGCTCACCATCTTCGTTGCAAAAAAAACAAAATCATTATTGATTTACGTCGTGTAACTTATCAATGGAGTCTTGACCCGATTGATATGCCTACCATTGCGCACCTTTCTTTCGGAAAACCAGCGACTGATATCACAAGGGCGGATTAAGGTTACAGTAATTTATTAATACTAAGGTAATCTGCTCTTAAACCGACCATTTAAGAAGCGATTGCCTTTTCGGGGAATCTAAACTCTTTGAAACAACTTTCAGAAAAATTTTGTAGGAAGAAAAATGGAATTGGCATCTAACCCAAGTAGTTTCATATTTTTTGGACCTTCGTGGAGTTAGTTATAAATTTTTGAAGTTGAAACACAGTGGTCATTGAAACCAACCACCTTCTAAAATGTACACAACTGGTACATTGAATAATGCAAAGTGTACCTCTGGGTCATGATCGCTTTTAGAGCCCACTCGCTTTTAGAGCAGACTACCCTTACGGAGTAACTGAAATTGAGATTTTAAAACTGATCAAATTTGCTCCAAGGATTGATGCAAATTGTGTTTGTTGCAATTCTCTCGTCATAGAGCCCCCTCTGCATAGGTTCTTTGAGTGCTTGAGATCCCAAAAAATTCGGGATTATGCACTTTCAATGATGCATCATATTTGTGGCGTGTCTCCAATTTTGGGCCCTCATCGAAGATTAGATGCCATCCAATGTATTTTTGGAACTCCTACTTCTAGATTGTTCCATAGAATTCACACAGTATGGTCTATTATTTGTGGTGTTGCCTTATGGCTATGTTGGATTATGCACAACCATATGGTTTTTGCCTAGGATCGATGGCGCACCATCCTTCTCCACACAAGTCTGTAGAGTGCCCTCATTGACTCAGGACGGGTTGCTGCTCTTAAGACAAACCTTGCCTCTAAACATAGTCCTCAACATATTGATAGGATTTGGATCAAGTTTTCTAGTATTTGGTTACAATTCCTGATTCTTGTTACTAGAATTAATTATTCTATTAGGTAGAACAAAGAAGGTCTTTCTCTTTTATTCATTCTTTTAGTTTCCTAGTTTCTTTCTGCTGCTCATCTTTACTTCATTTGCTCTTATTCTCTTCATTTGTTAAGCCTTTGGCTTAGTGGTTACTTTTTTTCTCTTAACCCCTACAGTTTCGTGACTATGTTTTCACTGAAAACGTTCAAAAATTGCCATTTTTAGAACAAGTACCAAATTTTTGGAATTTTTTTTGACACATGTAACTGTAGGATCTTGTAATATGCTGACTTGAGAACATGTGGTAAAAATTTCAGAAATTTTCACCGCGTAGATTGCAAGATATTAGCATTTGAATTCACTAAAATCATTTTTTTAACCCTGCAAAAAACAAGCCAGCTGCACCTCACAAGCTCACTTCTCTACAAAATTGTCCAAAATGGTGGTGCTTCATTGGATTCTTTTTTCCTAGACAAGTTGTCCACATGCTTGAAAAATTTCACATCATTTGGAATTGTAAAACATATAGGAAAAAAATTGTAAGTAGACAGTAGTAGATAATGATTCAAAATACAGAGTACGAAATTGCTAAATTTTTTATTATGGAATTGAAAAATGCCAATCCCAATGGTTGCAATGTTGTAATAAACATTCTAAATCCTATGATTTTATTTCTTTCGAAAAATATTGAAAATTGAGTAAGATAAAGGACTTCAAAATTTATTTTAGAGTAGAGAATCCATAATTGCTTGCAAACAAAAAATGCTCATAACTTTTGACTCATTGCTCAAATGGAATGATTCAAAACTTTTCATGTATATATAACTCTAGAATACCAATTTCAAATTTTTGTTTTTGAAAAAAGTAATTTTCTCCAATTTGCTTGGACTTCCCATTTACAAAAAAAATAAATTAGGCCATAACTTTTTACTCATACTTCAAAATGTCAAGAAATTTAATGCATATAAAAGATATCCCTTGCCTCCACCTTCTATTAAAATTTGGGCCAACAATATGAAAATCTCTAGTCACACGTACCTGCCCAAAATTTTTAGTTACGCAAAAAACACGTGTTGGTCCTTTAAGGGTTAATACAATGGTCTCCATTTGTCATAAAAAAAACACTAAAAATTGATCGAATAATAATAAGGTGGACTTCAACATCATAGCTGTCAACGCCCATTCACTCAACTGCTGGAACATTCCAATATTGATAAATAAAATAAAATAAAGAATTCGTATTATCCTAATTTGGGAGGCATTAAAACTATAAAATAATTGAAGCCAACCGCACACTCAAGACAAACCGAAGGCTTTGTGTGTTTCCTTTCTTATCAGGATGTCCGCACACGAACTTGGAAACTGGAACACGATATTACCATGTAAGGTAGTCTGCTCTAAATGCAATCCCTATCTAGGAATGAGTGACATGTTGCTTGAAATATATGTTATTGTTAATTATGAGTTCCGTTGGCTTAAATGGTTGCTTAGAGAGCAAACTATTTTACGCCAGTTATTGGAGTTTATCAATTCACTTGACCATAATGAGATAACTACACCTAAAATCACACAAATTAACAATTCAGTTTAGTTTCTATTATTGCATTGAAAGGGGGGGGGGGGGGGGGGGGGGGGCTTGTTGGTAGTCAAAAGGAGACTCTTAAATTCTCTTGGAATGCATTTTTGGGACACTATATGAATAAACTATAAATTTTCAAAGTATTGAAAATAGAGGTTTCTAAAATCAACCATAGATTGTATTCTTATGAACAAGAGGAGTACATTTTAGGCAAGAAGCGTGAATGATCAGTTTTCAAAAGCAGTTGAAATTAGGTGTAGTTACCTTATATGACTTCCTTAGATTTTTTGAAGTTTGCAACCTATTATTGAAGGCAAGGGGGCTAGATCTCTAGACCTTCAAGTGAGTACACTCTATCCCTTTTTATACAACACCCTCTAATGTGAAAAATTCTATAAATTGGAACAAGATTCTTGGAAATAGATGTCTGTAGTCAAGAACTAAACCCAATATTGTGACTATTACATTAACTAATGTGACTTCAATAGACAACAAATGTGATAATATAGAAAACCAAAAAAGTTGTTATCAATAGTTAATTTGCCTTTAAAGTTTGTATTTTTGAAGTACCACAACTAATTGTTTCTCCCTAGCTTGCAATTTTAGAATAAGTGTGTATGGCAGTCACCCTAGTGTGAGTCTTTAGGAATTAAAACTTGCAACACTTCCGTTGTGTAGCTCTTGTCTTCTTGCCCTCATGTCAAACGGGACATTGAATTTTAAAAACTTAATTTCTCCTTATGGTAACAATTGCATGCAATTGTACAATATGACACATTTGATCTCCACAATGAAGGGAGTAAAGGTGGTCATTATAAAAGAATTAGAGTGTATATGCAAACAATCATATCACAATGTCCATAAGTTCATGTTGTGACCCTATGCTTATATGCACAATCATATTATATATTTTAAGATCCTCAATGAGGAATGACCAAACAAAATTTAGCAATTGATGTTGTATAAAGTTAATTGTGAAGACAAGATGGTAGGCATTCTAACAGCCCGTACCGACTGTTCACAGAATCGGGCCAAATTTGGAAACGGGCCTAAAATGGTCTTCTAGAGGCCTCAAATGTCCTCTAATGTTTGCTATAAGATAGACAAATTTAGCACTGCTCTAGGAGTAATTTTATTCCGTTGTCTCCATTCTAATCGATTTTGGATTTTGGGCTTTTTGTCTTCGGCCTTTGCAATGTCTATTGCCCCATGGCTGCACTACCAACCATATTATAACCATGGTTGTTGTTTCTAAATTATAAAAACATCCGCACATCACTATTTAAAACTTGCTCATACCATACATTTTGACTTTTCATGTTGGTACCACAAGATTCTCTTTTCTAACATTGACTTATCTATTCAAAGTATTGGTTTTCACCAAATAATAGTATCAAAAAGATGGAAACTGTATCATATGCCCGTGAATTATGATTCAAATAGAAATAGGAAGAGTCACAGTTGAATTCCCTTCCCAAACCCTTTGCCAACAATCTCGGCTAAAGTTCAATATGTCAATGCAAGTCAATATGAGAATACTCTAGGAAGTTCTGCAAACTTGCTAAAGAATTGTTCAAAGGCTAGGAAGACGATTACAATTTTAGCGGACTTGTTGAAGAATCACCAGTGTCTTTACAGTAGAACTTTTAATAAATAACACTCCTTAAAGTAATATTGGTTGCTGCTCCTAGCCCAGCTGACATACAAACACCTCATGAATACAAACAACCCTCTTAACCCCTAAAGGCCCAAGGCCTTTTTTTTGCCAAAAAACACTCAAAACTATCATTTCTATAGCATAGAGTAAAATATTTTGAAAAATATTTTTTTGCACATCTAACTGTAGGATTTTTCATCTAACTAGTATGAGAATATGTGGAAAAAATTTCAGAGTTTTTGACAGCATAGATTGCAAGATATCTGCGTTTAAAGTGAAAAAAAAACAAGCTTTTCAGCACATTGTGGGACAAGATTTTATGACTTTGAACATTTTTAACTTAAATTTTTTGCACTACAGAGTTTTGAGCTCTAAATATAAAGTAGAAAACTGACTTGAGAATGTAGGAGAAAAAAAATTCCAAAAAAACTTAATTTTCATTACTAAAAGAATTGTTAAGTAGAAGTAGGTATGAGATCGAAGGAAAATCTCAAATATTAATATCTTTTATATTTAATTAAAAAGCACGAATCCCAATGGTGAGATTGTTCTAGCAAAAAAACTAAACCTTGTGGAACTTTTTTATTTGAAAAATTGTTGTAATTGCATTCAAAAATGAATCCTACAAGTTATTTTTTTCAAGAAGATGCTTTAAGTGCCCGAAAAACAAGATTGTCCATAACTTTCTCATAAAATATCCAAATGAAGTGAATCAAAGCTTTCCTGATAGACAAAAATATAATCTATAAGATAAAAAAATTTAAAAATAAAATAAAATTGTAGCCCCCCGATTCCCTGTTTTGAGCTTATTTGGGCATAACTTTTTTCCCCAAGCACCGATTGAAAAGACAATTATTTTCCCACAAAGCTTAGCAGTTTTCTATCCTCCAAAGAAATTTTGGAAAATGTAATGTGTTGGACCAGTCCCCGCCTGGCTCTTTACAAAAGTTGTACTCTACTATGACTCCCCCTACTCATAATCCGGTTGTTGAGTTTTCAACACTCACGTAGCACCGTCCCATTGGCAACCCATCACCATTGCCATTACAAATTGCAACTCATAACCTTCTCTCCTCTCAACTTGCTTCCTCCACCCTTGGATCACGGAGATCAAAGATTGTGATTGAAAAGTGAACAATCGGTTATGTCCGATAACCTACTCGCCGCTACCGCGGCTCGTCGGTTATCTAATACATAACCCTCTTTTGAGTACTTTAGATGAGTACTATAGATGGGTGGTGATGCAGTTGTCTCTTCGGGGAAAGGGATGGAGATGCCCTATCCAAGGCCACGATCAGCTTCCCATTGCAGGAAGCAAGCCAGCAGCGACGGAGGGTGTAACGTAGCTAGGACCACAGAAAGTGAGCGAGACAAAGTGAAAGCTCAGTGGGCGGTAACGCAGCGGCTCTGCAATCCGTCACGCAACGAGCATCTTGCCGTGTCCTGTTCTGTAAGGTAGACCAGCCTAATTCCGTCTCCAACCCATTTCCGCCACCCTGTTTTTGGCCCCATTTCCACCCATTCCACCATCCAAATCTGTCCAGAAGTGAGCCAATTCTATTTGGAAATTTGACAAAATCAGTGCATTTATGTCATTTAGGGTAATGTGGCAATAGCTGATTGGTGAATACCTAGATGTTTACAGGGACATAAGAAGGTGGTTATGGGTTGTTATTAGGGCGTTTAAGTCATGGGCGCTTTAGTAAAACACTTCAAAAATTCACAGAAATTACAGTTTTGATCAGAAAATTATAATTTCACTTGGGTTTGATTCATGAAACATGCGCACACCTCTGAAAAATATATGTCTCTCATGGAATTAGCCCCAAGATAGTCAAATTGCAAATCAGGGTGGTAATAGGTTGATCTACCTTATACTCTTCTGGCCAGTGACCACGCCTCCTGCACTCCTGCAAATCCCAAGGGATTGGAGCCTTTGGTCTCACTCTGATCAGACTTTCAAGATTGGGTGGGTAAACTTCTGTTGAGTTTGAGTTGAAACAGTATTAATTTGTGTTCTTCTTACTCTTTGTACGTTTTTTCCACTTTATACTCATCTTATTGCTTTCCACTTTTTGAGTTTGGAATAGAGGTGGCCAAAAAGTGGAATTTGATGTCAAGAAAATGACATGTACAGTTGAATACACAAAATTCTTCATGGATATACCCCCAAGGTATGCAAAGGTCTGATTTAGCATTCAAGTGCCAAAATTGAATTGCCATGTCATATTCATACGAGTCTATGTCACTTCACACCATTCACAAGATGACATGTAGCACTTTGTTTACAAAAATGACCTAATTTAAGCCAAATATGACCTGCATATAGGGTACGCAAAAGAATCAATTTACGGAGTATAAGCTTCCACTGTAAAAAAGCAGTGAAAATGTTATATATTGCTATATTATATTATTTGGGGGGATGAGGATGTTGCTGGCTGGGCACTCTGAGAGGTTTGGGAACAACGGGAACGTTGGAGGGGATGTGGCGGGAGTGCATCCTCATCCAAGAGAGGAGCAGTGCGTGGCAATGTGTGAGATGAGGACGAACTGATCGGGAACGCGCGTTCCCTGATGGGAACGTCATGTGGATTACTCATTTGAGTGGTGCTCTGTGTGATGAGCATTCATCCTTATCTCCATACTCGTTTCAGCAGCTCATGAATACGTACCATGATGCAGGGATTTTTAATTTCAATTTTCATGATGTAATTTAACTTGCGAGCTTGATTGGGATGATGATGATGAAGGTATATATACATTTGCAATATGGATGAAACATTAGTTATTTGTGTAAATATGACGAGACTAACCTCATTTGGAAAATAAAATAAAATAAAATAAAAAACGGGTCAATTGTGACAATTGTGATGATTGCATTTATTCAAAGAGGAAAACATTACCAAAAAAAAGTCATTTCAGTACTTTAAACAACATTAGGGGTAGTTACATCTTCTTGATTCCATGAAGGTTGAGAAGATGTGGAGAAGAAACTAGAGCCAATGAAAGCCCATTCTTCATTTGATGTTATTTGGGGGTAGTAAAGCCCTGTCATAGAATCATGACTGTGGATTGAATGAATTTTGAGTTAGTTAGTTTTTTTTTAAAGCAAATGGAATAAACCATTGCATTAAAATAAACAAAATACAAAACAGCCATGCCAGGAAGGTTAGTCAATGAAGAGATAAGAAAAAAAGAAAAAAAGAAAAGCAACGAAGAGCAAGCTAAGAGAAAAACAAGAGGAGGGACCCTTGGCTTGTTCCAACAAATGCTAGTTACATTCTTGCTAGCCAAGACTTGGGTACTTACTTGAATTTTATTGCTAAAGGAATTCACATTGCAGATGGACCTTCGAAAAAACGTTCAGTAACTTAAATGCCACCTCGGATACTACTGGCTTCACGTCAGAAAGTTAGCAAGGGTCAATAGCGATGACAATTGGGAACTGGAGAACTGCACGTTTCTGGCAGGCTTTTTGCAGAGGAACAAGTGTCATGCTGGACCCCACAGTGACACGCAGTGTCATGGATCTGACGTAGCAGATGACGTCATGGACAAATGCAATGTGGAAAAGACAGAAGCTCACAAGCAGCTTCCACGGGAGGCCATAACTTCAGCTGGAGAGGGATAAGGTGGGTACCCCAAAACCGCCACTTTTTGCTTCTGTGCCTACTGCCTACACCAAATAGTGCAATTAGGTTGCCCCACACTAATTTCTCATATCTTACACTTTTACTGCTGTAAAAAAGATTTTCATCACTAATTATTGCAAAAAATATATATTGAAAAGGCCTTGCAACCACTACAAAGCTGCCGAAAAATAAATTAACAACCTTGAAAGTTGTAAACCATGTGAAATTCAAGCATGGTCAATATATAGTCTGGGACAACCTAATTGCACAATTCAGTGAAGTTACTATTATTATACTGGTTAAATTTCCATATTTTCACACAAAATAGTGAAATTAGGTTGCCCCCCAATAGTTTATCAAGAGTCCACACTATTGAAATGATGCATTTAATTCAGAGCCATGTGTATAGCATAGATATGTGTACCAATTCAAGGCTTGGTTCAAAGAGTGGCATGCGCCTCTGCGGTAAACAAGCATTGATCCAAGAAATAATTTATCTCAAATAAGGTGGGTGGTTCATAAAGCAATCTTTTAAGGGCTGTTTAGCCTTTTTGATGGATTTTAGATGCCCAAAAATATTTTTCTTCATTTTTCACTTGAAGAAAAATTAATGAAAAATCTAATGCAAGGGGTTTTATATTTTTCGGAGCATTTATGAATTACTTATGAATTTCCAAAGAATTTTGCGATAGACACCTATTCATGATCTATAGGCCTTGCAAAACCCACCTATGCACAGTCAAAAAAAAGATATGATTTGACCAAAAACAAGCACTGCCGCATTCAAAAAGTAATACACGAGGTTCCTAAATGCGACCTTTACTAAACTTAACCCCTAAAGGTTTTTGACTATATTTTCACCAAAAACGCTCCAAAATTGCCATTTCTAATACAAGTATTAAACTTTAGAAAAAAAAAATTTCGGACACATGTAATTATAAGATCTTGTAGTGCACTAGTTTGAAAATATGAAGAAAAAATTTCAAAACTTTTCACCATGCAGATTGCAAGATATTAGTGTTTGAATTGAGAAAAATCTTTTTTTTGTCCCTGCAAAAAAACGGGCAGCTGCACTTTACAAGGTCACATTTGTATGAAAAATGTCTAAAATGGTGGTTACTCTTTGGATTCATTTTTGAAGTCAAGTTGGATATATGCTTGAAAAATTTCAGATCATTTGGAATTGCACAACATATAGGAAAAAAATAGTAAGAAGAAAGAAGCAGAGAATGATTCAAAACACTAAATTGTTAAGAATTTAATTATAGAATTAAAAAATGCCAATTCCAATGGGTTGTAATTTTTGTAATAAACAATCTACACTCAATTTTTTTTAATTTTTTTGAAAAATATTGAAAATTGAGTTAAATAAAGGACTTCAAAGTTTATTTTAGAGTAGGGAATCTATAACTGCCCGCAAACTTGAATACCTCATAACTTTCATCTCATAAATCAAAATGGAATGATTCAAAGCATTCCATGTATATATAAATCTAGAGAACCAATTTCAAATTTTTATTTCTTAAGAATTTATTTAGTTGCCCGCTGAGCATCGAAAATCACATATCACACAATAACTTTTTAACCATGTAGTGAAAAGTTATGAAAATTGTTGGGCCTTAAAGCTACTCCTTGGAAAAATGTTGTGTGAAAATTTCAAAGAAAAAAAATAAACACTCCGCTTGTAGTGAGCTACCCAAAAATGCTATGTTCTCAAAAAAGCATGTTCAGTGCTTTAGGGGTTAAATAGACCCTACATTCTTTTAACATTTTAAAAAAGGCAAGTGGACAATCGATTCTCAATTAGAAAAATTAAGAGGACACACCCTGGCTTTGAAATGGGCCCTCCCTGGCTCTTATTCCATCCATTGGCGAAGTATGAAGCAATATATAAAAATCTCAATTATACTCTCACATTGCTGGCATTCCATTTTAAAAACACTTAGTGTCCATTTAATAGCTCCCTACATGGCTCTTTGACAAGGCAACCTAATTTCTTGATAGTCCACATTATATACATATTGATTGCTATTGTACAATACAATGATGCACTCAATCCAGAGCCATGTGTATGGCATAGATTAGCCCCTAAAGTTCCATTGTCCCCTCGCAGGACAAAATGGATATTGGGCAGGTTCCTATGAGCTCAATTTTTAGTGAAGTTTTTAAATAAGGTAGAAAAATTGATTAGCTTTATGGGAATGTAATTTTTACTGCAATTGGTGCCTAGTAGCAAAAGTTATACCACAAAAAGCCCAAAACTAAACTCGGCGGGTTGCACCAAAAAAACTGCAAAAATTTAAAATAAATTTTCTCAGATTTTTTCTTAAAATATCATGTTTTTGTGTAAATGTGAAGCTTTGGTTCATTCTATTTCGACTAGCAATGAGAAAGTTATGGACAATCTTGTTTTTTGGGAATTTAAGCAAAATCTTGAAAAGAAATATTTTTAGGATCATTTTTTAATGCAATTTTCACAATTTTTAAAAATTAATTTTTGGACATGGTTAAGTTTGCTTGCTAGAACAATCTCATTGTTGGGGTTGTTGTATTTCAATCCCATCTTAGAGTTATTAACAATTTAACATTTCATTTAATCTTGGACCTACCTCTACTTAATAATTTTTTAGAGAATGAAGTTAAGTGTTTATTTATTTATTTATTTATTTTTAAATTCCTAGATTCTCAACTCAACTTTTCAACACAATAAATTTTTAATTCAAAATCTATAGTATAAAGTTTTTTTTCAAATAGGGGTCAAAGTTAGCTAAATTATCCCCTAAAGGACCAAGGCCATTTTTCTGCCAAAAAACACTCAAAATTGCCATTTCTATAGCAAAGAGTAAAGAATTCACTTCTAATCGTAGGATCTTATACCTATCTAGTATGAAAATTTGTGGTAAAAATTCTAGAATTTTTGACCGCACAGATTGCATGATATCTGCATTTAAAGTGAAAAAAACAAATGTTTCAGCAAATTACAGGACTAAATTTTATGACTTTGAACATTTTTAGCTTAAATGTTTTGCACTATGGAGTTTTGAGCTTTTAATCTTTGTAGTAGAGAATTGAGTTGAGAATCTAGGGGAAAAAAATCCAAAAAAAATTAATTCTCTTTATTAAAAAAATTGTTAAATAGAAGTAGGTACGAGATAGAAGGAAAATCTAAAATATTAATATCTTTTATATGGAATTAAAAAGCACTAATCCCAATGGTGAGATTGTTTAGCAAAAAAATCAAACCTTGTGGAAGTTTTGTTTTTGAAAAATTATAAAAATTGCACTTAGAAATGAATCCTACAAGTTATTTTTTTTCAGGAAGATGCTTAAAGTGCCCGAAAAACAATATTGTCTATAACTTTCTCATAAAAAGTCCAAATGAAATGAATCAAATCTATTCAAATAGACAAAAATATAATCTATAAAAAAAAATTAAAAAAAATTAAAAATTAAAAATTGCAACCTTTTTTTGCTATCCCTTGTCCCCTATTTTGAGCTTATTTGAGCATAATTTTTTTTTCCTGGGCACCGATTGAAAAAATAATTATATTCCCATAAAGCTTAGCAATTTGTTTATCATCAAAAAAAAATTTGGAATAAAAAGACAAAAATTCAGCCTGTAGGTACTTGCTTGAAATCCCATTTGTCCCCCAAAGGGACAATGGTCCTTTAGGCGTTAAAAAACGGCGTTCACAATGACTACTTTTCTAGCTTTGAATGCAAATATCTTCCAATCCGTACAGTCAAACTTCATGAAATTCCTACCACATGATCTTAGACAAGTAAAGTACAAGATTCTATGGTCTGATTTTTAAGAAAATTATTTTTTCTATTTTATGGATGAATGCAACAAAATGGCAATTTTGAGTGGTATTTTAAAAAAAATGGCCTTGGAACTTTAGGAGTTAGTGCACCAATTCAAGGCTTGATTAGAGAATTCTATGCACCTTCATGTGGACAAGAATTGATCCATAAGGTAATTTATCTAAGGTAAGGCAACTTAATTGGTAATGCAATCTAATTGTACTATTTTGTGTAGTTGGCACTTGAAAGGACGTTCAAATGTACCAAAGAACGTGACATTTGGATACCCTACGTAAAAGCTATTAAGGAACAAAGTTTGGTTCTAAAATCATTTTTTCAATATAGGTATTCCGTATATAATTGAATTTGGAGATTTACATAGAGTAAAGATGGCGGGTTTAAGGTCAATGGTGCATTTGGGGGACCCACCTTAAACTAATGCCTATGTGATAGAGGATTCAGATTGGATGGAGGCATGATAGTGTACTGCCCTCCTATTTTGGCCTCTTTACTATTTCTATTATTTGTAGAAGAAATTCTATTATGGCCTTGTAATAAATAAGACTATTTGAGCTTTGTTTGAATAATTGAAGTCATAGGCAATTTTAATGTGACTGCGGTACTACTAGAGTGTGCAAAAGATGGCTTTGGGATGTAGTAGAGAATTAAGGTCTTATGCTTTAGGAGAGCAAAACTTTTAAACATTCATCACAAAGTTTAAACCCTACAATTTTATAATTTTGTATAGGTGAATGGCACAATTTTGGTGTTTTGATGTACACAACATCACAAAGTTCCTCTCTCACGAATTGTCAATAGTAATCGTATGATTATTGTCGAGCACTGCTTTCGTATTACATTCATTCATTTAGAAACATTGTTACAACACAATAATTACATTCATTGATACCATGCAGTTGAGGCATGTCATTCATATTTGAGTTTGAAGTGTTAAAGTTGCACAATGACTATGCATGACGAAATATGTATGACTTCAATGGTTTAGTGATGGGCAACTAACTTTGTGCAGCATTAGTGCTTTTCTAAGACATATAAAGTTAGTGCAATAATCACACAACATCATGTCCGTGCATAATTATTATACTAAAATTGCATTTTTTTGTATTTTACAATTTCAATACTAAATCAATTGAAAAGTAGGAATTGTGTTCAAAGTAGAAATTCCGACCTTATTTAGGCATAGTCAAATAATTTTTTTCAAAAAACTTCAAGCTAAGAAAATTTGGTAAATGAATCTAGCTTTTATCTCCAAAAATCCGTTTGAGATTAGAGTCTCCAATCAAAAGTTATGGACAAAGTTTAGAGACGGCTTGGAAGGGACATTTTTTGGACATTTTCAAACATTACCTTTGAATTTTGTTTATAACTTTTGATTGGAGGTATAAAATCTCAAACGGATTTTTGGAGATGGGAGCTAGATTTATTTACCAACTTTGACCAATTCCAAGTTATAAGAAAAAAGGTATTCTACTATGCCAAACTAAGGTCTGAATTTCTACTTTGAACACAATTTATACATTTTCAAAATAACTTGACTATGAGAAGTGAAGCTCTCATCTTCAAGTTATCCCATATCTTTTGAGTGTCCATAGATTAGACTATAGTATAAAGAAGACCTCTCCACCCTCAACTCTCACCAATTGCCATTGAAGAGATTCCATCACTATGTTACCAAGTTTCTTGATGGCCTAACAGTATTCATTTAATCAATTCAAGCTAAAATGAAGTAAATCTTTCATTATGCTATCAAGTTTCTTGGTAGCCTATTGATGGATTTAGTTCAAGCTTAGATTTGATGACCTACAATAATGATGGATATAATTTAAAATGTCAGAGATTTAGTTAAGGAATGATTTAAAATTAGAATGGTGATCAACAATTGAACATTGACAATACTTTTTGGAGCATTGATACCATTTAATAAGCATTATTCTAGTAATGACTCCAATGACACTGTTGTCATGGATTTTTTGTATCCTTCAATGCACAAAAAATGCACGATAAAGAATGTAAATTTTTGTGCATAATTTGTGTTTTTTGCGCACTTGTGATTAACGTATAAAAGTTACATAGTTAATATAAATTACAAAGTAGTGCCATTTCTTTGCAGTAATCATGTGCATTGTAACGATGCAATAACTTGCAAATTAACCTATGCACCCATAGAATAATAGTAACTACGTGATAATTGCTAACAATTCGTCAGTTCTGAACTTTGAGATGAAATGTAGCAAAATTGAGGCTTTTTATTGAGTTAATTGATGTCTATACAAACACATCTAAATTATATTATTCCAAAATATGAGACAAAAGTTATTTAGTTTTTAATTCTGTATATAGAAAAATTGAATTAAAAGTCTACCATTTTAAATATTAAAATATATAAATAGTTTGTCAACAGTTGTCATGTGGTTATTGTTGTTTTATGGGTTCACACGTTAATTACAATTTATTGCATCATTACAATGCATTACTTTACATCATTATTGCATTGTTACAATGCATTATTTGCAATTACAATTTATGATTTGATCCTTGTAGGGTTGTTTGGATCCCTTGACTTTAACCTTATAATCCCTAAAGGACTAAAGAGCCCAATTTAAAAACTCTTGCATACGTTGGTGACTTCATAATTTGGAATTTTTTTCGCAAAATCTTTAGAATAGATGCAAATCATCCTAATCTACATATGAAGATTTGTTTTACATTATTCCAGTAAATATTGCAAAAGTTCAAAGTTTCTTTCTTTAAATTTCAATGTCAAATCAAGTAGCTAAAAATATATTATATACAATATTTTTTAATTTCATTTTGATTATTTAGGTTGATACCTACACAAAAACATTTGAACCATTCTATTACAAATAATGAGATGAAAGAGTTACGTAGAGTGTTCTATTTTTGCAAATAATGAAGGTAGAAAAAACATGTACGGTGGAGGCACTTAAAACTGTCAAAATAAAGAATTCAGCATCGTGGAGGCACCTTTCCTAAAAATAACATTTTTGTGATATTGGCAAGTGAAAATCATGAAAAAAAAAAAATAGATTTTTCGATTGTTGTATGTAATTTCTACGATTTGTCAAAGTGTCAGCTCCCTAAACCATTGAAACTGTCCCATAGATGTACCCTGAACCAAAATCTGCAAAATCAGCTGTTAGCAAATGAAAAATAAATATGTGTCTTTCTAGTGTGTTAGCAAATTAGAATCAAACATTTGTACGACACTTTAATAGATGTTTGTGGACAGATTTGGTGACAATCTAGAATGGGGGCAAAGATGAGAATGGGTGTTTCTACCTTAACCCCTAAAGGACCATTGTCCTGCGGGGGACAAATGGGTTTTCGGGTAGGTACCTACGGGCTAAAATTTTGTTGTGGTTTTTTGAAACTTATTTTAGAGATAGAAAAATTGATAGCTTTGTGGGAATATAATTTTTTTCACAATTGGTGCCTGGGAACAATAGTTATGACTAAATAAGCTCAAAATAGGGGACGGGGGGCAGTCCGGGCAGCCCCAAAAAGATGGACAAAAATTTGAATTTTTTTTTTTTAATATTTTGTTTCTCATAGATTATATTTTTGTCTATTTGGGAAGCTTTGATTCATTTCATTTAGATTTGTTATGATAAAGTTATGGACATCTCTGTTTTTTGGGCAATTAGAGCATCTTCTTGAAAAAAACCCTTATAGGATTCATTTCTTAATGCAATTTTTCAAATTTTTCAATATTTTTTTCTTAGCATGGTTTAGTTTACTTGCTAGTACAATCTCACCATTGGGATTACTTCATTTTAATTCCATCTAAAATATATGAGTATTTTAGATTTTCCTTCTATCTTGTATCTACTTCTACTTAACAATTTTCTTAAGAATGACACTTAAGTTTTGTTGAATTTCTTTTTTTTTCCCAGACTCTCAACTCAATTCTCCACTATAAACATTTAAGCTCAAAACTCTGTAGTGCAAAAATTTTAAGTTAAAAATGTTCAAAGTCAAAAAATCTAGTCTCATACTGTGCTGAAAAACTTGTTTTTTCACTTTAAAGGCAGTCATCTTGCAATCTGTGCAGTCAAAAATTCTGAATTTTTTTCCACACACTCTCATACTAGTTAGGTGTAAGATCCTACAATTAGATGTGAAAAAGAAACAATTTTCAATTTTTTTTATTCTTTGCTATAGAAATGGTAGTTTTGAGTGTTTTTTGGCCCAAAAAATGCCTTGGTCCTCTAGGTGTTAAAGTCGTTTTTTGAACTCCGTTTTTCCAATCATTAGCTTTTACAGTGAAAAGACACCTCCAAAGTTCTTTAGGAGGTAGAAACGTAAAGAGCCATAGTGAATTCATGTGACTATATCGTATTACATACGTCACTATGTGAATGTCAAATTTCAAGTCATTTTTGCAATTTAAAAAAAGAAAGTGTCACATGCCATCTTAAGAATGGTGTGAGATCATGCCATCTTATGAATGGTGTGAGATCATGCCATCTTATGAATGGTGTGAGATAACGTGAACCCTCATAAACTGACGTGGAAATTCAATTTCAACACCTGAGTGCCGAATCAGCAGTCTTCCATGTCCGTCTCTTTTTTTTGTTTTTGGCTTTTCCTCTTTTTGGACACAAGACTTCCTTTTCTCGGAAGAATTATTTCTTTTCGTTCAAGGCTGGCGAGGATGAGAGTCTTGCCGGCTTTGTGAGATACTGGTTCATTCACGCTCTTCCACGTGTCCAAAGAGTAATGAACAAATGGTTCATGTCAGGAAATTCAATCAACAAAATGATGGAAACTTAGAAAATAGAATATCTAAATTTACCCACGATTGACACGTGGTCTGGTGAATGTAGGCAAGCTCACATGTGCAAGGAAAGCATGAAGTGCGTGAGTATGCTCTCAAAGCGACCATTTAAGAGCTGTTCGCCTTTTCGGGGAAGCCAAACTCCTCGAAACAATTTTCAGTAAATTTTTGTAGGAAGAAAACGGAATTGGCATCTAACCCAAGTCGTTTCGTATTTTTTGGACCTTCGTGATATTAGTTACAAAATCTTGAAGTTGAAATCCAATGGTCACTAAAATCGATCACCTCCTGAAATGTACACAGTTGGTACATTAATGAAAGTAAAATGTACTTGTGCGTCATGATCGATTTTAGAAGCCAATTGCTTTTAGAACAGACTACCTTACGTCCCCTATTTTCATTGTATTGCGTTGTATTTCTTCACCTCTCTTGTAGTAGCTAATTCAATTTAGGGCCTTTGGCTGATTGCAAATATGAAATCAAAATTTGCAAATTTGATCATGGGTGGCAAATAAAAAAATTTAGTATTTTCTCTAGGGGTAAAACACGGGGCAATAAGTGGTCCATCCTCTGTGGCCGGATTTGAAGCGATGCTCCAAGTTTTTCACCTAAAGGCTTAAGGAAAATGTAGAAACTTTTATTTATCATTCATGATCAAATTTGGAACTTGTATTTGTATTTGGAATTACTGACCCTTACTACGTTAAGAAGGTCAACTATTGGGAAATAGGGGACAAATTTCAAAATTTAATCTTTAAACACTAGTACAATAGAACTTTTGTATAAAGAGTCAGGTCGGGACTAGTCTGACACAATATATTAGAGAGGTTTGTTATATTAGGGAGAGTCATTTGCATTCATGACATTTATATGTGAGACGGGACGGGATTGGCAATCAATATTGCTTTAGAGAAATTGATTACTTTAGAAAGTGCTCTTATTACTGGTAGAAGTTCTATTGTACTAAAGAAACAAAACTTTTTCTTTTTTCAAAAAGCTCATTGCACGATAAATAAACAAATCCCTCTTCTATTGTTGATAATCTACATTGTCAAATAATAGATGATAACACTTTTATACTTGTCATGTTGGCTTTTCAATGTATTTTAAAAAAATTGTGATGTTTAAGGGTTATTAATGTTTAATATTTATTCTATGAATCTTCTAAATTTTGTTTTGGACTAGAAACAAGTCAATGATATGAATTTTCAAAGTACAGATCCAAAATGACTTTGATTAGTGTGACTTTTTTTAGCTGTAGAGAATGGAATCACGCATCCCTATTTTCTTGAATGTTCATGATTGTTAACTTGTAAAGCTTTCTGCAATTAGAAATGGATCTTGAATAATTTAGGCATTTATATTGAGGTGTTTGATTTTTTTTTTTTTTCCCTTAAATTTTTTAGATTAGAAACTTCTAGGGAATCTAATTTTTATGAAGACCCAACAACCACTGAAAAAACAAATGCATAGATATCAATTTGCTTTAAAATTTGCATATTTCTTCCTAACATAAGGCTCTATTTAAATATGAAGTCCCTAAATCTTCCTCACAAACATACTTGAGTTTTGGGGCTTGAAAGTTTGACAATGCCAAGTTGTCAAAATTCCAAGCAATCTTGAAAAAAACATATGGCTCCACTTTACAAGTTGTATTCTCATGCATACATTTCTTTAAACTCCAAATTTTTGGTATGTGACTCTTGTTCTAATCAAGAATAAAGACTTATGGTTGAAAATTCTAAAACGAAATTAAATTTGATTAATACCCATTTTTCTAGAGAATTCTGATATTTGGTGGTTTTTTTGTGTGTATTCCTATGTCAAAAAATATGTCTCAGAAAATACATCCTTGGATGTTTTATTTGTAAAAAATAGGGAAAAACAATTTTTTATAAAACTAAAAGTTTTCCATTTGGGAAGACTTAGTGGTGATGGGATTTGACCAAAAAAATTAGGGAAAAACATTTATAATGTTCAGAAATGCACGCGTAAGGGAGGCCTATTTGCATGAATGTGGAGGACATAAAATAGTGCATTTCTTTGATTTTTGGTGGAAACATGTATGCCTACTATAGGAATATACCCCAGAAATTTCAATTGAAAAACATTAAATTAGACTATTTTTTTGAATCCCCCCCCCCCTTCTAAACTCTAAACTGTACAAATTAACAAAATTGACTTTTAAATATAAAATGATTTTCTTAGAATTTTGGAAAATAAGGGATACAATTACAATCAAAAATTCTAGAAATAGATTTTTTGGTTTTGGTTTTGAGTTCATAATTCAAAAGTTATAGCATTAGATAGAGACCAGTTTTGAAAAGCGTTATAGAAACAATCAACATTTTCTTACAATGACCCATACTTGTTATCTAAATCCTTTTTATTTTAGATTACTCTTGTCATTAGAAAAAAATAACAATAGAAAAGATTTCTTCCGTTAATTTTTCTTGATTTGCATTGAGTCAATGGAAAAATCCAGTATTTTACTCAATTCAATATATTTGGCTTAACTGTGGTATGATTGTATGAATAGTGATGCCTAAAAAGAATTTTGCAAAATAATTATATCAAAAAGAGAAAGTGCCTTCAAAATGAAAAAAAGAGTTGGAGGTTCAAAAGGTTGAAAATCTTGCAGTTTTTTCATTTTTTTCATTTTAATGGTCTTTTGGTCACTTTGACTTTAGGATATTATAGTTCATTCCAATGTGATTCTAACCTTTTTCCTTCACTTGAGTGTATGCTTGAATTTATACATCATTTTATAAATATTTTTTAGTTTTTGTTGTTACAAAATGTATTAATCAATCTAAAATTAGATCAACTTTTGTTGAAATGCTAAAAATAAATAACTTTATGAATGGAGAAAAATAAAGGGATAAAAAATGGAGAAAATATTCCTAAGTTTTGTTGTACACCAATTTTGAATCATTCATATTTCATTTAATATTGGCCATTTTATATGAATCAAAGTAATGTAGAAACCAAAGGAAAAAAGATAGTGGATCTTATCTCTACTCTAAACCAATTTTTAATCAATAGATTTGTCCACGAAATGTCAATCCTTTGTTTGGTTCCCAATTCACTTTTTATTCGAGATTGCTTTCTAATTCTTACTCAATTCATATTTCTCTTGTATAATAAGAAGGCAATGACAAGAAGGTAGGATTGCATATAATATAATAACAATTACTTTGTCTTAGATGTTGAGATTTAAATACCAACCTCCGTATCCATGTCCTCAAGTGTAAAAAAAATTTGCCAATGGAAAATTCCTCACTGACCCTTCAACAATTACAAAAATTAAAATTTCAAAGACAAATCACTCAGCATTCATAAAAAAATGCATTCAATATCATTTGTGGATACAAATGCACATTTTTTGGATTTGTATCCCAAAACACAAATTTTGTGAGTAAACAAGTCAAAAGTCAAACTGCAATAATTGACCCAAACTTCATAAACCATCATTTGATTACAAGGACTTTTAAGATTTATTGCAAGATATGACATTTGGGATCCTAAAATAAAACAATTATTTTCATATATGCTCTTTGGAATAGAAGTGGTACTTTTGTAGTGTGCTTTTTGTGAAACATGGTCAAAGGTTTTCTTTTATGAGATATAGTGAGGTTCACAATGTTTGCTCAAACTTTCCTTCGGCCATTATGTTTTGGAGGGTCCTCGAGTCCATCATTGTTTGTAATATTGCAATATAAAACAACTAAATCCATTTGTGTCCTGTTATTGTCTAAGGGCACTAATTTACAAAAATCACATTATATGCAAAATAATTAAATTAGAAGAAGTTGAAATTTGAGGCTTTAATAGGGCCTGTATACACCAAAAAACTTTGGGTTGGAGCCTAAAGAAACAAAGCGTTTTGATTGGAAGATAGCTATGGTACGTAGCTTTGGGATTTACACCAAATAGAACTTGGGTTGCACCCATCATTTTTTCACTGGATGAAAATCTTTGTTGGAATCCTACATGGCCAAAGTGGATAGTGACTTCCTGGACCTAAAGGGAGTATTTGTTGTGAAGCTCTTGGAGGTATCCAACCCCCAAGGCCAAGAGGGAATTTGGGGTGACTTTTTTCAGCCAATCATTTACATTTGTTTACTATTTGTTTTTGGGCTGTTTTTGGCCAAAAATCATCAAAAACGGTCAATATCTGAATGAAATAGAACAAAAGAGCACACAAACATGTAGGGCAACATTGACTACAAGAGGTTCTATGACTATGAGGTAAATCTAAAAATGGCTTCTATGGATAATTCTATTTAAACAATTCAACCCAAGTGCACAATGGGCCATAACTCAACTCTTTTGATTTACACCACTGAATGTCTCGGTCACTACCTACTTATAAGTCTCTTGTTCCAAGTATGGTACCCCGCTTACAATGATCTCATCTCTTGAACAAGGTACCACTTGTGTTCATGGGTTGGAGTCAATTTTTTTTGGTGTAAACAGGCCGGCCTTAGTGCAGGGGACGCTACCTCCACCCCTCCGTCACTGTGCTGTGCAGTGTGTCTCGCACAAATGAAATCATCACTTGAGCTGCTGGCTGCAGTCTGAACCTTCTGCTCTCCAGAAAGGTTTCGATACTTGGGTCCTATTTGGGAGAAAGCCATCGAAGTTATCACCCACTATCAGGCCTTCACTACTGAGGTTTGCTCCCATTTTCAGATGCTTTTTTTCAGATAGAATATGCTAAAGAAAGTTGTCTGCTTTCGAGCAGCATGTCTTCTGAGCATATTCCCCGAACCAGAAAAATTCTCGACACAGTACATATCTGCAGCAACTTGTGCATGTGGATGGTAAGTTAACTTACACAAGTGCCGGCAGTTGTGTCCATGCTGTGCAAAGATGGGTTGCGTGACTGCGTGGGTGGTCCAAGCACTTCGGCACTTGAGAATATTCGTTGGTGCAAATTCCTTCGGAATTGAACGACTCCGGAGCAGTCCATTGGAATCGTCGTTTTAGCATATGCTGGCCACACTACTGTAGAGTGTAGAAGGCTGCGTGTGAAAAACATTGGAACTCCGCTCCTAAAGGTCCAACTCCTTTGGTAAAATATTGGATGGATCAAATGGACTGACTCTTTTTGACTCCAAAAAAGGAACTCGGCAGAGTTCTTGGGGTTCAGTTCGACTCCGCCAGCAAAACTTGGTTCCATTTAGTTCACGTTCGCGAGGCAAGAACCTTTCCCCTGGTCTTGTAAAGCGTTGTATTTGACTGTTTTTTTGGGGAAATAAAGTTACCGGTATTCAAGTTTATAAATGGGGTGTCAATCACTATTCAAAGGAACGTAAGTGTTAAACTTGATTGGTCAAGCAAGCTAGGAAATCGTTTTTCTCTGAGCCCCTAGCTTGACAGAATTTTGATACTCATTGCACGTAGGAGTCTTTGCAAATGCAAATCTTAAAAGTGCTACACAGAGAGATATTAATTACGGTATGTAAGTGTGACTCAGAACGTACCACAGGATACGTCAAACATACAGTCAAACATTGCAAAACAATGAGGATGGTAACCCATGTTGTTCCTATGAATCACTTCGCCAGGTGTCGCTTAGCTTATTTTTAATTTTGTGAGAATTAAAAATAAATAAATGTTCTTCATGTAGTGAGGTTATTAGTGTAACACAATTATCTTTAAATAGGGAAGACAGTTTTCCTTTCTAATGAAGGTATGTAACTTACGTAGAATCACTTGTGCTAACTTCTTAGAGTTACTCGTGGGACTTTAAGTGTACAAATTCTTCATGTACATTGAATAGAAAATAGAGAATGTGCAATCATTAGTAAAGAAATACATTCAAGGTCGTGTGATTTGATGCGCTCAAGTATGCAAAAGCTAATTAGTAGTTGGAGATATTAGTGTTTATCACTAAGTGTTATATTAAGAGCTAACTGATATGAATGAATCTAGTGGATGAAAGAAGAGCTGAATAGATAAATAATTCCAATACATCGATCATTAGCATAAATGATTGCAGTTCCCCTCTCCATACGTCACCTCACTATGTACCATTCTTGAACATAATACGATCCATCCTCTAAATGAAATGAATCTGCCTCATACCAGTCCTTTGTTTTGGGGCATGACGATGCTTTTTTTTTAGTCTTGTATAAATTCTCCTCTGTTGTCTCCTGCCCATTCAATTCTTCCACTACCTTCTTCCTTATTCTCTCCGTCCCATTCTTGTACGAATGAGCTCCACCATCATGAATATTTTGTGCAAAAGCAATTCCACCTTTTGCTTCAAGAATGTAAAGGCAGGCATGGGTGAAGTAGTCCCTGGCCACTGTCAAGCTTACAAAAAGGACGCTAGAAACAGTGGAAGTTGCATGGCTTTACATGCATGCCGGGGATGAAAGAGAGGCCGGAAGAATGATGAAAAGAATGAAAGCATGTTCCTGCAGCATCTGCGTTGGAACTCGCAGTGAGTAATTAAATAAGTAGCTAGGGTGCGCATAAGTTCAGATGCTGATGGCATCGAATTTATAAGTGAACTGATCGAGCTTCACGTCTGCTGATCGATCGAGGTCCTCTTGACTAATTCAAGTCTTTGCCTGCAAAGCTGATGAACTGAAGGTGCACGCCATGGTGCGAAAACAATATTAATTCCTCACACTGGCAGTTGTTCAGTTCACTGATGGTCTCCCAAGTCAGGAAGTCGGGCCTGAAAGTTTGCCTCTTCCAGTTCTGTTGTGCGAGCGCTCGTGGCTTTCCTGGCCTGGCAGCTAGCTAGCTCTCACTCTTCCGGCGCTGGGAACCACCAGAAGGAACGTTCAGGGATCATGGGATCCCTACTCGAGCCTGGGAGGAAGCGGAATGTAGATATGGAGCTTTAATTTGAGGCCAAAAAAAATTATGGGTTGGCAAGAATTAAAACGGGAAATCTGCATTTTGGAGTTTTTTTTTCTGTTTTTTTTCTTGACCTTGAAAGGAACAAAGGAAAGGAAGAAGAAGGGTAACTCTGTTCTAAAAGACTAGTGTGAATGAAGTGGCTATTGGGTGGCTGAACTATCTAAGCCTCATAGACTTAGATGGCCTTGAAATGAACGTATTGAAAAACTATGATGCATGAGTGACTAAGCTAGGCACATTGTTGAAGAAGAGAAAAAACATTTCACAAAATTGAATGTACTTCATCCATTTTGCAGACTCACACAATATGCTTTTGAAAAAAGTCATCATCCACCTAGTGGATATTGACTCTATAAGGGCTTGAAGAGAGTCATCAATACAAAAATATTACAAGGTTACAAAGAAAACGGTTTGCATTGTAGTGATGAAGTTATAATTTGCATGTATGGAAATGGATGAAATATAGAAGATATAGATAATATTCACTTATATTGATCTAAAATTACATACTTTCATCGGAAAGAGAAATACACTTCTAGTATTTTGTAACAATTTGCATTAGAGAAAATTTTAGGCCTTTGAAGGGCTGCTCCATAGCCCTCCAAAGTACTCTAAAGTTTTGTTTTTCAGGGCTGAATTGTTTTTTTCCCTATTTCTGTGCAGCTGAAACTGCAGTGATAGTGGCGCAGGAACCCACTTTTACAAGTAAAAGAAAAATTTAATTAATTAATCAATCTTTAAAAAAATATGAAAAAAATAAATAAATACAAAATACAAAATCTGATTGTTTCAGCAAGCAATCATCTTGGATGATTGCTCCCCGGGGGACTTTTTGAAATTGACAAGTCAAGCTTGAATTAGCTTGGCATGTCAATCTAGAGGAGTCCTTCGAAGGGCTGCTTTTTTCTCTAATGGCTATATATCTACTTGAAAAGGACAAATGAATCACCAAATATTTCTTCAAAAACAAATTACTTTTGAGTGAATTTTTGCTTAAGAAAAATAACTATTCAACACCTTCCCAAAATTTTAGGATGCCACTTTGTATGCTCTAAGTTTTGGTTCACAATTGTCACTTTTCTCACTCTTCAAATTTTTAAAGCTCCTACCTCTAAATATAAATTGTTGTTATTGATTGTCTAAATATCTCTACACTCTTTGATTCCATTTCAAAATTTCAATTATAAATTAAACTAGAATAGTAATAAAATATCATAGTTCGCAAATATAATATCTACATGGATATATCAATTTTAATTAGCTCTCAATGCATGGGTAGCATAAATAAATCAAGTAAAAAACAATTCACTTTCCAATACTTCTTCAAAGTTAAAGGACTATTATATTTTCTTGTCACTGCAAATCCTATACATTATCCAAACCTTTAGGAGCCAAACTACATCACAACAGTAATTAAATATAGTCTTGAATTAAAAATTTCACCTAACCTACATGATACCATACCTTGGGGTCCAAAATCTTGGCCTTGTTTGATACCATGGTATTTCATTGTGGCTTGATGGAGAAAAAGACACCATGCGAATACTAGTTAGGTATTAGGGGCACCATTTGGGGAGGGGTGGGGATAGAATAGACACTTTCTCTAAATTTTGAATTTCATATGGAATGCTGTCATTGGGGAGGGAATGAGGGGTGGGGGTGGGGTGGGGTGGGGGGTGGGGTAGACATAAGGAGGATTGCTATTTTATTTGTTTTGAATCATGAGTCCATGAGCCTGGAAGACTACACACCTGTATTATAGGTATCTATATTAAAAAACCTTCCATGATTATAGTGTAATTATGTTATAAATACCTATATTATAGGTGTTTATGATATAAGTACCTTCAATGGTAATAAGAGACATATGCTCAAGGCTTATACGCTTGCATTTTCATGAGGTAACAGCCCTAGGATTGGAGGATATAATTACACTAAAGAAGTATTGCTTTAGAGAGGGGTTGCAACGTTAATGGTTTTTTTTAGTGGGTTGGAATTTTTGTGGCACTCCTAGACTGAAGTCAAGTTCATCAAAGTGACATCTAGATTCCAAATTCTATGGAAGTTGCTTTTCTTTTTTTACTTATTTTGCACATCTTCAATGTGTCCAAGTTGCTTTTCTTTTTTACCTTTATTGCACATCTTCAATTTGTCCAAGTTGGGACCAAAGGAATAATATCTCTTTAGAGAGGTTATTCAAAGTCATTGGCTTCCAGAAGTTCACTTTATAGAAGCTCTACTGTACTCACTTGCCTTTCATTCCGTGCAAGGGACCAAATTGTTCCAGAAGTTTGGCCATCACCGAAGACAACGGTTTGCAGGTTGCGAGCCTGATTCAGTGTTGCGCAGGAGATGTTCTCACTCGCTCACTGACTCCAGACATGATAACTGAGCATTCCATGCTTGTCTCCATGTTTCAATGATAAACTAGTTCAAAACAGAAACAAACACATTGTAAACAAAAGAATTTAAAAATATTGAATTGAAGCTCCTGAGTCCTGATGATGATAGGGGCCATGATGGCTTTTGCAGGTGATGAATCAAATTCCTGGTGGGTCTGACCAGAATGATCGAGTTCGACACAGAATTCTTTGTGCTCCGCAGAAGCCATTGCCTCTGGTTTGCACACACGATAAGTATCACCTCTGCCAATCCTAGCGTCACCTGCCATGTCCCCTTCTGAGCTAGATTGGTAGGATAATATAAAACGTTTCTTCATAAAGTGGTACAATGCTGTCAGGTTTGATGTCCTCTCTGTTTATCAAGTTGAAGCAGCTAAGCTATCACAGAGGACTGGACGAAACCAAACACGTCATTCTCCCACTGGAGCTCTTCATCCTAAACACAAAGGAAACACATCGTTCAGAAACAGGTTGTGAAGAAACAGGCTTAAATCCTGCCACACAAGAAGAGGTCGTGTCTCTTCTCAAGAAAGTACACTCTTCTGAATACGTAGTGTAAGTAGGTTCCAAAACAAGGTGAGCACCTTACCTGTTATTGAAGTATTGGAGAGTTGTCATCAAGCCTTGAGATTTTCAGCAGGTGGATGCAAGATGATTGGTGCAGTAAAAAAATGGCTTCAAATAAAGAGGCCCTCACTAGATATACTTGAATGTATTTTACATGTATACAAAGACTTGCAGTGGCCCTAAAATCTCCACACTATTTACCCTCTCGTAATTCTTATTCTTGTCGGAGAAAAAGGTTCATGACTAGAAGCTAAGAGACTGGCGGTTGATCCTTTGAAGCAAAAAATACTCTGTCCACTACATCCACAGGAAGAGCATAAGCGGGATCAATAGCTGCCAGTCCTGGAAATTCCAGCAAAGACAATCCTGCTCCAACACCACACAGTTAGAAGCCGTCTTCAATTCTAATAGTAGAATTTCAAGAACTACAATCAACATGTGCTATAACTTATACCACCAACCCTCATTGTAATATAACCAGAGATATAATAGAGGAAATCGGGAAGGAGGGACAAAAAGAATCTTAAATTGATAGGGATCAGTACCTGCAACACCAAAGAATGTATGAAAAACGTCGACGGCGTCATCTGGTCTATCAGATATTCCCCCTGATTCCGGATCCTGCGACAAACAAATCCAAATGTTGTAACAAAGGAACCAAAATCTTCGATACGCCCAACCGGCAATTTTCGTAAACAATGAATTCAATGCAGAGCCTCTTAGCCAGAAACAGGACGGAAATCGTCTAAAAACTGGACATCATCCCTCCTGAGTGTCTTCATGATTAGTGAACCAATGAGTCATAGCACCTCAATATGCCTAGCAAGGACATGTATGGTAACTCCATCCTCTTTGGACATTGTTTTCATCCATTTGAGAGACTCAAGGAAAATGCCTTTATAATGTCTCTAGAATCCAAATCAAGTTGACCTTGTAATTGTACAATTAGCAACTCCCAAATACACACTTTCCCAAATATTGAAATATCGAAATGCTCGTTCATTAATAAATTTTCATTGTTAAAAATGTACTCCGTATTTAGAGACATAGAACGGATAGACATAGAAGATTTAGAGACATAGAACGTTCTGTGTCTCTAAATTTTCATTGTATTTTCATTGTTAAAAAATGTATTCCCTATTTTGGTGGTCAACTTCCAAAAAACTTGCAGAAGTCAAATGTCACAGCACATCTAAGTATTGTCTAAAACTGGCAGGTATTTAAAGGTTAAGAAATAGAAACTAACCTGGCAATCGAGAATAAATTGCTCAAGCATTTTCTTGTCAATCCAATGCACCCGGTCCATTATGACTAGGCTAGCAAGAACCCACCAAGAATAACAAACCTGACAAAAACAACAACTTGGTCAATATCAAAGCATAAAGAACTGCATTGCCCAGCGCAAGTATTACATATCAAGATTTCACTGAAAAAATGATCAATAATAACACAACTCATAAAGCAGACAACTGCAGAGCACGCCCCCTTGACTAGCGTATCCAAATGAACAGAACTACCCAACTATACACGGAAAGCAGTAAGTGTACAGAGACGCATGGTAAATCCTTCAAAATAACATTCTTGAGTAGCTGCCTCAACACCCCTAGAAAAGTAATGCTAGAAATTTCATTCGTGCACAATATTAAGCTCATGCTCTCTACAAGAATGTCAGGCTTTTAAGCTTCTGTATTTTTGGTTGCCACCTATAGTGGAGAAGGGTAAACTCTCACAACAGCAAAAAAATGTTATCAAGCCTCTCGATTATTGTCTATCCAATGCAGAGTACAGAGACTCAAATGATCAATAATTCTGATCAAACACTTACATCTGGAAGTTTCTCAGGGCGACCATTGAGACCCCCCGATTTTACTTGTCGCTCAGCCAACCACCAGCCTAACAGATCTCTATCCACATGGTGGAGGGCGCCACCTATTGCAAGTGCTGCGACACAACAAAAAGCTGCAACGAACAAATCACACAATTAGGAAGGTGAATTACAAGTAATGATTAATCCCAAAGTAACCAAGCTAAAAATTGAAAGCCTACTTTTGGAAGCTAATGGAAAAAAACAGTAACTTTTCAAAACATATTTCTATTGTTCAAATGAAGGGCATGACATTGGCTTTCTATTGGCAAATATTTGTACCTTGAAGCTTCCTAATGATCTATTTCACCTCAAAAATGTAGAGTATGATATCTTCTTACTATTGATGCATTTTGTTACCAACTGTGAAGTTATTGATTTATTTCAGTTCGTATAGATAAAGTATTGGCCACTTCGGGTTAGTTTCAATACGAAGATCCAACCAGGGGAAAATAATAGTTGAGTTTCTTGCGCTCGATCTGGTCCTGAAGAACATATTTGAACCTCCAAAACTCGGTTGGGATCTTACTTTGGCCTGCGTGGGATTCTCCGCCAGGAATGCAACCAAAGCCACCATCAAAATTCTTGCACGAGGCAACAAAGTTGCAGGCCTTTTCTAGATCGATCCTGTCGAGCCGCTTCAGCAAAGAAAGGCAGCAGATGGCGCAATAAGAAAAGCTGTTCCACACAAACAAGTGCACAAGTAAGAAAAAACTACCCCATGATAAAAAAAATTGCACTGGCATTTGAAGTTAAAATCTGAGTAGCAATATAGGGCGAAAGACCAGAGATCGGTTGGAAAACGAGTGACTATGAAAGTGAGAATGCGTAGGTGAGTTCGGATGCCACAAATGCAACTCCTCCTCGCAGCTATAAACGATGGAGGGGGCAAAAGTGGCACCTGGGACTGAAAGTGGAGCATACCGAGTGTCAATCTCTCCCCATTCGTCACCAGAAAACGACCCATCCTCATTCTGTAATCCTGCAATGTCTGCATTCCTGATGGTCAAGGAACTCAAACAATATTTCAACACAATACTGCGTTCTTGCACATCAGGTAAACAAAAAGTTTTTTCAACACCTAACTACGTACATCAGAAAAGATCCCCGTTACATTGCCAAAGTTCTCACTGTTAAGTTAATAGTCATATAGTCCTCATGTTCAGTATATGAACTATACCGCAAATGGAGTTAATTTAATGTGAGTTTGTTGTTAATGTCATTAAGGTGAACTTGAAATTACATTGGCAACTAACACTAACTTAATATTGATGCAATGGCCTATTACATTTACATTAACTTACCCTTAATAACTTAGTCAATCTAATGGGGGATCTCTTGAGATATGCACAGTATTGCCCCTGAAATGTTGACAGAGATCAACCCTTCAAGCAACCCAACAGCCATGTTCGACTTTGTAATTCTCAAAAAGACCATCATTAGGTTGCATCATCAAACCGAAATATTTTGCATCAAGAAAAACATGTTGATATAAACTAGTCTGAGGAATAAGGATACATGACGCAATCTTATCTGCGTCCACCGCATCCAGTCTGTCAAACAGAGCCAGAATTTGCACAGCACTTAGCGTGTACAAGATGTGCGGGTCGTGCTCATAATTTCCTCCAAAACCTCCTGCGTGCGACAATTTCCATTCGCAGTTTCAAGACCCAAGGTAAAGGATAGTATTGCAACCCTCATCGTATTTTGACCAATATTTTAGCAGTGAGCAATTCGTGGTTAGATCAACTTGAGTACAAGAGCTAAATTCTGTGGAGATCAAATTCTCATCACTATGTCTAAATTTATTATGAATTATAAACTGGAAAATTTTAGACCACTATGACTGATCACTGTAGGTTATACACCACCATTAACATTCAAAGACCAGTGGCCACAGAAATTTAACCAAGGCATGCTTACACCACTTTCTAATGTGAGGCCAATCAAGTGCATGAATAGACGAGTATAAAAGGTATCTATCGAAAGCAATTGCAACCCTAATCCTAAGGACTCCATGAAAGTAGAGGCGCACCGCACTCATCCTGGCACTTGAGAATCCAAGGAACAATCTCATCAAAGTTCATGTCGCCGAGGCGTCCCATGATATCCAACGCAGTGAGCCCCCAGTACGCACCGCTCATGCGCAAGTGCTCCATCACCACAGCGTCAAAATCCTTTTTCTACAAAGCCCCACCATAAACGTCATCAATCACAAAGATCTACTCCCCCTAAACCCTAAAATTAACACGCCAATTCTTCCACAAACAGGCACTACACGCACTCTGGTCAAATCTGCTCCTCAATCTACAGAGATTCTTGAGATACGGAATCGTCCAAATCCACTTCTTTTTTTCTACACGGGATCCACAGTCAATCGCAAATGCCATTCATTCCTGCTCATCACCAACACCTTCTCGCCCAAACCCTAGAAACTCCACTCCAATTCTACCGCAAAATAGCAACTACACTCAATCTTGTCAAATCTACTCACAACCGCTCCTCGACTGGAATCGCCCCAAACCCAAATAATTTTTATTAGACAAGATACATTGCGAATCGTAAACCCCATCAATCAGTGCCCCTCACCACCCTCTCTCCCCAATCCCTAAATCCAACACTCCAGTTCGACCACAACAAATCCACAATACGGGCACTACACTCGATCTTGTCAAATTTGCTAGAAATCTCCTCAATCTAGAGAGGTCTGCAATCGCCCCGAACCCTAAATCCTTAATATCCTAAATTCTTCACATCAAAAGCAGAGAAAAGCTACGCAAATACTCACCTTGTCGAGCGCTAGGATGTAATCCACATGCTTCTCCAAGCAAAGCTCTCCCATAGCTGCAGCTCGGTTGGCAATTCTCCTCGACGAACACCAAAAAAATTGACTGAGGCAAGCACAGGGCGATCTGCAAGAGGGAATACTAGAAGGCCAGATCTATGAGCCCCAAGGTACTGTAGTGATAGTTAGGAGAAGGGTTTAGGGTTTCTTTGAACTTGCAGCTACAGTAGGTGATTGCTGTGCAAGGCCTAGCAGGGAGTCTCTGGGCTTCATGCAGAAAAAAAAGATGCATTTAACTTAACCCCTAAATGCCCAAGGTACCCAAATCTGCTGTTTGCAAAACTTTAAAGTTAAATAAAACCTAACCAAGTAGCTATTTTTAGTAGTTTATATTTTTGAAAGATTCTTTTTGAACGGGTGTGCTATTTTGTGAGCTTTGGAGCATTTAACCCTTAAGTGTATAAGCCTTTCCAAGTGTGTTTTTCCTATGATTTTAGGAGTACTTACTTTAATGTTGTCGTTGGGGGTGGGAGCTTGTTGGGAATTGAAAGAGGTTTCTATAGAGTAATTGCATGTGTTTTGTGGACACCATATGCATTAGTTTATAAATTTTTAAAGTGTTGATTGTTAGTTTACACAATTTATAGGGTCTCACTAAGTTTACTATAGAAGGCGTATGTTTGAAGTAGCATTTGTAGGGGTTAGTTTTGCAACATGTTATCATTTATTCCTAAACCACCCAGACTGTATTAAGTGTAACTTATACTAAGAGCAACTCCACTAGGATATAGTTAGAGCATACATCAATACCTTAAGTAAGGCTATTTGTTTTGTTTTGTTTTGTTTATTTGTTTGTTTTGTCACGTTGAGATCTCATGGATCGTGCGTCCCCCGGCCGCATACTTGGTATTGTCGGAAAGCTCTCACCAAGGAGGGGTGCACCGGCTTGGTTTCATGGCGTTTGGAGCTACGGTGGGAAAGTTATTGAATTTCAAAGTATTTATTGATCAAAAAATTAAAAAATTACTTTTAATTTGATTTCAGTGGCGTTCTTGGTACTGGGAGTGGAATTGGGAGTGGAACCGGGAGTAGATGAAAATTGGGCCAATGGCACAGGGCCACACTAGTTAAGGTTAAAGAGCCTATTTCAGATACTTTTAATATTTCAACATATTTATAAGAGTAGTTTTTTGTCAAGAAATTTGTTATAGCATGAAAGCAAAAACTGCCCCTCTAAGTGCCCTTTAGAACTGTGTTACAGAGACCCCTTTAGTAAAATAAAAGAAGTACTTGCCAACATTAAAACGCTACAAGGAATTAATCGCTTGTACTACAAAAAATGGCCACATGTATGACTTCAAAATATGACTGTACAATAATTGTTTTGCAATCAAATGGACACATTTGACTGCAAAATGACTTTGGGGACCTGGAGTCATAATGGACTAATTGTTTATGTATGACTTCAGTTTTTGTTAACACCAACGATGAAGGGCCTGGGATGTAAAAGTGGGTGATGGTCTATTTCCATTCAAGTGATAAAGGTTAACCCCTGAAGTTCTTTGACTATATTCCACCAAAAAAAACTCTAAATGGGCCATTTCAATGGCAAAGACCCCTCTAAAATGACAAATGAAATCTTATTTCATCTAAAGTTAAGGTCTAGTGGTAGACTACTTTATTATATTGTAGTAAAAATGGGAGGTTTTGACCGCACATATTGTGAGATTGTTGTGCTTGAAGTTGTAAAAAATATTTTTTGGGGGCATCCAAATTCCAAGCAGCTCTAATTTGGGGAGGCTTTTGCACAAGTTAATTTCACCTTCATGCTTAAACTTTATTTGCTCAATTTTGTGATAAAATTGGCCACATGCCCAAAATAATTCATAACATTTCAAATTAGAGAACATATACCAAAAAATTCCAATAGGGAACTAGTTTCAAGAAAAGTCTCATACAAAGCCCTTTTTTCAACAATTTATGGCTTGCACATAATATAACATTAGAAAAAATTTCAGCCCTCAAAGGGGCCACAAGTTTTGCATCTCTGCGGTGCAATTATAGAAAAAATAAAAACAAAAAATTATTTAAAAAAAACAAAATTGGGTGTTAACATGGCACTATTGGTGCCATGTCAGCGCCATATCATATTTTTATTTTTTAAATCAATTTTTTTTCAATTTTTTTTATTTATTATTCTTTTTGTTTTTGCACCGCAAGGATGCTCAAAATCAAAAACTCGTGGCCCCCTTTGAAGGCTGAATTTTTTTGTAATATTTTTTCAAAATATAAATGTTGGAGTTCCAAATTTCAACTAGCTCTAGAAGAGGAAAAAATTAAAATAAATATTGTCCAAAATATCAAACATTGGTAAGCTTATTCAATTTGTGTCCAAGCTAAAGTGAAGGGCAATTGTGCATATTGAGCTTGGCGCAGAAGGATGTTGGGTCACGATTAGCAAAGCCTGGCTCACTACAAACCACTAACATTTGATAAAGTTCTCCCTGATTTTAAAGATATTTTCCTTTCCTTCAATTTTGAAGATGTTCTTTGCTCTATAAACTATAATTCTAGAATTTTCACCATTAAATTTCAATGATTTCAGAACATAAGGTGTTGATCTCTGTAGTACAATTTTTCTAAGACAAAACCAAGGCAATTGCAACTAGGTTCGTTCGGGGGAAAACTCAAATTAGCTTAGTGTTTTTGTTAGCTAATATCACTTTGTAGGTAAATTATGGCGTTAATCTTAATATTTTAGGGTATTTGATGTATTTAATATTCTATTTAGGAATGGGTAAAGTATTCTCTCTCTAATTTCCATCCAATTATAAATATAAATTTCTAACCACTAAGTCCGTCTCAGTCTTATCTTAAAATAAAATGTGAATCTAAAAGTATAAACTAAGGGAACCTGCATCTCACAATACATATTTGAACTTTGAAAATTCGGTTTTACCGAAAACTCATAAATTGTTTTACACAAATATTATTTCACATTTAAGTCGCTTTAAGCGGTAATGCCTCAATTACTTAAGTAAATGTAACACATGTCCTTTTTAGGAATTAAAAACAACCAAAGACATTGCTTTAAGCAAAAACATTAATGCACATATGCTTTAAGCAATTCTAAAATTTTCCTTAAGGAATCTATAATATGCTTTGTTAAATTATTTTAAAAGTGTTTTGAATTCTTCCCTTATTAAGGCTCCGGTCTTTACTTGACAATATGTCTTTCCATCTTTCGCTTTAAACTTTCTCCATTTGCATCACCATGTTATTTTGAAGCTTCTTCTTTTTTTTAATTGTAATACTAATTCTAAATTATGCTTACTAAATTCACACAATTTCATACAATTTCTAATAAAAAAATTCAAATACACATTCAAGCATTCAATCATGTACACATGTCTTCAGTTGGAAATTTTTTGATTAATCATATAAATAATCATTCAATCTTTAGAATGTGCATCATTTGTTTGTAATTGTACAATAATTTCTATTCACTAGAATTATAAAGTTTCAAAATAAAATCCAATCTCTGGATCACTCAATTCCAAACCAATCCCTGGTTTACAAATAATTTCCAATCACTGGAATTATCAAGTCAATCACTAACTTAATGTTTTGCTTCCTTTTTTTTTTACTACAAATCTTGCTTTAAGCATTGACACAAAAATTCTTAAAAGATGAAATATAATCAATAGACAAAATCCACTCAAAATATAATAAAAATCTCTTAAAGAGATTCTCCTTCATAAAGATTGCTCAAGGCAAAGAATACTTATTCATCACTTAAGTGAGTATTAAATTATTCAATTTAATTGATTTGACATTCACAAAATACTCAAAATAAAATATCATCAAAATTCAACTTCATGCTTAAGCAATAATCACTATCACTTAAGTGAACAACAAAAAATGACAATGATGAATCTATAAAATTAATACGACAAAAAAAACACGACCTCACATCACCAAAAACAAGAGAAATTCAAAAGAGAGAGCAAAGAATGAGAGAAACACACTATTTATCACCCTCCACTCTTAAACACCCCTTCAAATCTTGCGATAAAAACTGTCACAATTCACAACCGTTCAAACTAAAGGGACTTTTCACATTTAAACATCAACTACTACCACATTCACACTTTATTACTCAAAACCTAGAACATAAAACCCATTTACACTCAAAAAAATAAAATTTTACTATAAAATGAAATTGTCTCGATTACAATCTCCTATAGCTTGTAAAGCCAATTGCATTGTGTATTCCAAGATGAAAAGAAAAGATCTTTATACCAGTGTGGTTGTAGGAGGTAAAACAACCCATGTGGTATATGCAAATTAGAATTATTAGGAGCTCAACTGCTTATAGTAGAAATTGAATTCAAATTAGAGTAAAGTAGGAATTGTATTCAAATTAGAGTTTCAGGCCTCGTTTTGGCATATTAAAATAAATTTTTCAAAAAAATTGAACTTAAAAATTTGGGAAATTAAGATAAATTTCATCTCCAAAAATCCGTTGGAGATTTCAAGTCTCCAATCAAAAGCGGTTATGGACAAATTTCAGAGAGGAATTGCAAAGGACATTTTTGTTGACATTTTCAAACATCCTCTTTGAATTTTGATTGTAACTTTTTTTGGAGGCTCCAAATCACAAACGGATTTTTGGAGATGAAGCTTATCTTGATTTTCCAACTTTTTTTAGTTCAAAGTTTTTTGAAATAAGTTATTCTACTATGATAAAATGAGGTCTGAAATTCTACTTTAAACATAATTCCTATTTTTTTTTTTTTTTTTTTTTTTTTTTTAAACACATGGACCAATTCCATTGATAGAGGAAAGAATACATTGAGACCAGAGGAACAAACCTTGGCGTGAATTTTATAAATTTCCAGACAACTAGCAACAGCCCACAAAACGAGAGCAGAAAGAAACGAGAGCCTAAAGAGACCGGAGAGAGAGAGAAAGCGATTAATCGAACTGACCCAGTGGCGGTCTGGAGTGATTCCAGCTGATCGAGAGGTGGGATCGGACCCCGAAGAAATCTGACTGTAACCAGACGCTATCGAAGCGCTTCAGGAAAGACCCTTCCTTGTCCGGGAAGAATGCGCAGAGTTTGGTGGATTTTAACCATGCGACTTGGGCGTGATCGGTGAAGGACTCCCAAAGTGCTTGCTCCAGCTTCTGATGTAGCCAAGGCAAGTTGTTGAAGCAGATGGCGTTCCTGTCCAGCCAAGTGATCCAAATTACGGAGCCGCAAAAGAGGGACCAGATGGTGGATCCTTTCTTGAGGCGTCAAGGTAACTTAGAGCCCAGGACGCACTGTTGCCAAGTGAATGAGGGCCACCAACCTGCAGCTAGTAGGACCTTCGAGGCCGAGTACAGTACCGAGAGCCCAAAATTCCACGCGTGCCTTGTGCGCTTGCAGTGGTGGAATCTATGTAGGGTGGATTCATCGAGTCCTGCCTGGCAGCTGGTGCAGAGGGTTGAAATGTTGTGATTTGTGAGCCGATGCCAGCAATAGACTGCAATGGCGTTGTGGTAACCGACCATAGAAAACCTGCTTCCTTCTGCGGACGAGGCTTCCTCCAGACTTCTTCCCAGTTGGGTTGGTATCTTGGCACAATGTCCCCATGCCACTTATCCGCCATAGGTTTGGTGAGTTTGGTGCGGTTGGACAGCATTGTGTGGCCTTGTTTTGGGGTGTAAGAGAACGGTGGTTCTGCGTGACTCCAAGTCCATCGACCTGGGTCAAAGGTGAAGTTAGCTGTGACGCCAACATACAGCAGCAGGCCTTTTTTTAGAAGGATCACCCTTACTTTTTTGAGCCAGCCAGTCAAAGCCTGATCCCCTATCGCATTGACCTAGGTGAACTTGCGTAACGACGAGGAGACGGCCCCCACCGTGAAGTAAGGTTGGTTGGGTGGGAGGGCCACTGTGCATCTTGTGGCTTCCAGGCGGGGGCAGAAGTGCAAGGAATTTGAGACGACTAAGGATGGCAAAGGGGCAAGATTGCTGGCAAAAATGACAATGAATTCATGATCCCCTGAATCCGACTGGTTGACTGTAAGGAGGAGGATCCATTCCGCTGGTATAGAGGATGTCATGTTGGTGTATGCCCTTTCCTTGTTGGGGAGCATTCCATACTGGGTGCGCATCTGTTCCCAAGTTTTGAAGGAATGAGTGACGACATTCTAGAGGTGCCTGAACTGCCACATTCCTTTACTCATGAGCATCGTTGCCGGGGGAGTGGAGAAACCGTGAATGTCGCCCCAAAAGTGGGTTGTCCACCACAAGGGCGTGGAGAGCACTTCATCCTTGTTGCTTGGAGGAGAGGCTTGAACACGTCCAACGAGGAGTCGCCAAGCTCTTACAATGCGGTTCCAGGCCCGTGAGCCCTTGGATGCTCGGAATTTTTGGAGAAGCGACCATTGCGGCAGGGCAGGCCATTAGCCTTGGGCTTGTGGCCGAAACTGGAGGATTTGATGCCTTAGGAGAATTTGGAGGTTCAAGTAGCCCGGGAGCAATGCTTTCAAGACCCATTTTGCCATGAGGGCGTGTAAGGCTTCTTCAGGGTCTATGAGATTAAGCCCGCCTATCAGTCGAGGGGCGCAGCAGTTCGTCCAGCAAACTCTTGCTCGACATCTGTGAGAAGACCCAGACCACAGGAAGTCCCGCAGGAGGCTCTGATTTTTTGGATGATGTCCAGTGACCCCCCCCAGACACTGATGAAGTACTAAAGAGCATTGAGAAGGATTGAGTTGATGATTACAACCCGGCCGGCTTAGGAGAGATGAACGCTTGTCCAGAAGTTGAGCTTCTTGCGAACCTTGGCTGCCAGGAATGCATCTACATCTAGGGTATGTAGATCTATACTAAATGGAGAGCCTAGCAGCTTGGAGATTTGGTGCTCAGCTGCCCATGGGCATTCGATCTGTGAGAACCATGGCGGAGCAGGGGCAGAGGAGACCCAGTAAGCAAGGCTTTTAGGCCAATTTAACTTTAGTCCGGAGGCCTGCCCATAATTCTCTATGAAGAGGCAGAGCCTCTAAAAGAAGCGTTCCTCCCCTGCTATCATAAAATTCATGTCGTCTACGTATTGATTGATGAGCTGTTGCCCTGCTTTTGCTGGAAGCACAACACTCTATAGTTCCCTTTCTCGCATCAAGTACTTAGCAGCAGCGTTGAGTGCCTCTCCAACGAATAGGAACAGGTAGGGGGTTAGAAGGCATCCCTAGCAAATCCCCTTGAGGACTTTGAAGGCTTCTGATGAGGCGCCATTGAGGCAAATTGCTGCTTTGGCGTCCGTGAAGACGGTCCTGATCATGTAGACTAGGCTGGCTGGCACCTCTATTTTGTCTAGTATACGAAAAAGAAAAGGCAAGTGGACTTTATCGAAAGCCTTCTTAAAGTCAAGTTTTAGAATAATCATACTCTAGTTTGACTCCTTTGCCCAGGTGATGGATTTGTGTGCCAGTAAAATGTTGTCCAAAATGTATTTGGTGGGTATGAAGGCAATTTGGTCGGAGCTTATGATGTCTGCCAAGAGCGATTGCAGGCGAGATTGGATTGCCTTTGCCAGGATTTTGTAGGCCAGATTGAGGAGGGAGATCGCTCTCCAGTTCCCTAGCTTGTCCCGAGACCCTCCCTTGTGGAGGAGTGCAATCATGCTGTGGTTCATGCCTTTGGGGAGGGAGCCTTGGGACATTGATTGGTGGACCATTGCGGTGAATTCTGTTCCTATGAGAGGCCAAAATTTACTGTAGAATTCTGTTATGAATTTGTCCGGCCCAAGACACTTGTTGACAGTTAGCGCTTGCACCGCTGGTCACAGCTCCTCCTGCGTGACTGGCTGGGATAGTGAGGTCTTTGCATCCTCTGGAATGCTGTCTGGGAGAAGTCGTAGGAATTCTCCCATGGATTCCTTTCAAAATGGAGTCTCAGCTTCTGAGCAGTAGAGGTCTTCGTAATAGGAGGAGACCGCGTGGCTAATTTCCTTGTGGTCTTCGACGAGGTTACCCTGGGCATCTCGAATGTTGGTTATGGCCGAAGAGGCTGTTTTTTCTCGCACCGTTTTGAAAAATTCTGGGGAGACCATGTCTCCTTGGAGCTTCCATCAAATGTGGGCCCGGACGCGCTGACCATTGACCTTCTGAGTTTCCACCACCTGGAGACGAAGGCGGGCGTCACCATGTTGGCGCTAGGCGGCCAAGTCGTTGGGCAAATCTTGCAAAGGTGCGGCAGCAGAGGATTGCTGGGCCAAGATTTCAGCTTCCTCAGCGCGGAAGTCTAGGGCCTTCTGGCAACAAAAGGCTTTGTAGGCTTTGGAAATAGCCTTGAGTTTTACAAAGAAAGGGGTCAAGGAGGGAGGGGCTGAGTGCTATGCTCTCTCGATTACTGGCCTGGCTGCTTCCAAGTGGAGACTGCTCATTTTCCAACGACATGTGCGGGGTGGCGGGGGGCCAAATTCCAACGAGATTGAAACAAGGGAGTGGTTGGACCATCCGCTATCTCTCCAAATTGTGTAGCTGAGTAGTTTGCTTTGTAGTTGACCCGGCCCATTCTTGAAGATGTAGACTTGGTCTAACCTGGCCAAGATTCGGTTCCCTGTGTTCCGAAAGTTATCCTAGGAGAAAGGTAGGCTACCCGCGGTTCTTGGGTTGTCCTCCACGTGAAGGAGGCGCTTGAGGTTAGAAAAAAGGGCGCATTCTGTCGCTGGAACAAGGCGGCCGCAGGGGTTGGTCTTGTCCTGCCTGGATTTGACCATGTTGAAGTCACCAGCCATTATCCATCTACAGGTGGAGGAAAGTTCCCTGATCATGGCCTCCCAGAGCTGGCATCTGGAGAGAGAGTCGTTTGGGGCATAAACATTTACTATGCCAACTTCTCCTCCCGGGATGCCTTGGAGAATGATCCATTGGGCACAATTGATCATGATGGTTCCGGATCGAACTACCATGTTGGCAAGTTTGGGTGTTACAAGCGTAATTATGCCACCACGTCCTGCTCCTGGTCCAAGTGGGTTGTTGTTGTACCCGGCGTTGGCAGCTACTGTCCAAGAGGTTGCTTGCCGCCACAAAAGATTGCCCAGGTTATCTGAGTCTCGATTGCACAACTTGTGCTCCTGGAGTAAGATAATGTCAAGGTGAGGGAGTGATTGAATGTAATTGCACAACATGGAGATGGAGGCTTTGTCGCTTAGCCTGCGAACATTAAGGAGAGGAGTTGTAAAATCATCTTCTGATGCTGAGTTGGAAGGGCCTTCGGGCAGAAGCCTCTTCACAAGAAGGGATCGAGATGGAAGGCTATCCCCAGCTATCAAGGCCTGCAAGGGACAGAGCTATTGCTGGATCTGCTGGGGGGGAGGTCAGGGCTCTGGCAGCCGCTCTGGTTAGTCTCACTGATGGGGTGGGGTCGATGACTAGAGTGGGGTGGAGGATACCTGCAGTGGGGAGTCGGTTGAGGGGGGATGGGAAGCATTGCAAGGCCGATTCTGGTCTGTAGTGAGGAGCTGGATGGCTCTAAAAGCTCGGGCATTGTCTCTGGCTTTGGCTCGGCAGATTGGAAGAGGGGGCTTACTATTGAGGTTTGGAGATGCAAGAGGGGGTGAGAGGCTGCTGGGAGGGGGCATGGTGAAGGAGATGGAGTAGGGCTTGAGTGGAGAGGGAGTTTTGCTGTGGGGTTGGGGGATGCTAATCTGATTGGGCTGATCGGGAAGAATTGGCAGCATTGGGCATCCTCAAAGGCTTCTTTGAGTGCTTCTTCTTCCTGCAGCGAAGGACCGTCCCAATCTTCTGGTTGAGATTCATCATCTGAAAGCTCTGAGAAGGCTATGCGGTTGCGGCTTGTTTCTCCAATGTCCAACATTTCTAGAGTAATGCTGGCCGGTTCCAATGCAATTGGGGCCTGTGCGAGGGCGGGGATGAGATTTGTAGGTGTGAGAGAGGATTGGAGGCTTTTAGTCCTTGCTGAGAATGACGGATCATGAGCACTTTCCTTAAATTGAGCTACCTGGAGGGCCTCCTGCTCCATGGCAAGCTAGGACATATACAAGTCGGTGTCTATTTCTAGTTCCATGTCTGTCACTCCTTCGGGCAGGGAGCTGGAGATATCGGATATGTGAACGAGGTTGTCTGAGGGAATTAATGGAGGGGGGAGAGGGAGTGGAGCTGGACTCGGCAGGTAGGGAGGGTGCAATGAGTGAGGAGGAACTGTCGAGAGGGGTTGGTGGGTTAGGAGGGACGGGGGTAAGGAGGCTGTTGCCTGAGAGGTGTGGAGGGGGAAGACTGGAGCTCTAGAGTGATGCGTGTTTCCAAACATGGCGGAGGGATTGGGGGAGGCTGAGGAGAGGTTGAGGGTGTCTTGGGGGGATTCGATGTCCATATCCGAGCCCTGAGTGATCCAATCGTTGCCCATCTCAACGGGGAGCGGGAGGACCTCGTGTCCTTTGCCGAGGGGTCCTGGAGCGAGACTTGTGCGAGCGACGCTCCACGGTTGTGAAGCCTTCTGCATCAAGCTAGGGCCTGACTGGTGGCAAGGGAGGATCGTTGTAGCTATTGTGGGGGCAATGTAGCTGTCTTGAGCTCTGTAGATGGCAAGGGGAAGTCCTCCTGTCCCGTAAATGTTGGATGAGCTGGGGTAGGGAGGGGAGGAAGGGGAGCTTAGGATTCCCCGGCTGGGGCAGTCGTTAGCCTCGTGCGAAGGCCCCAGGCAGCTACAGCACTTGGTATCCAAGACTTTGTATTCCACGGTGACTTCTGAAAAGAGGCCGTTAATGTTTGCAACTGCCAACTTCGAAGCAAAGCCTCCTACAGGGTCAATGGTGACGCAGAATCTTGGATCACCATGAGCTGGGCCACTGCTATCTTCTTCTAGTACCGTGACCACAGCTTCTGCTATGGTCGCGGCTTCTCTCTGGATGAATTCAAGCAGAAGATTCTTGAGGTGTATCCAACAAGGGGTTGCCAATCCAACTGGAAGGTACGAATTGAAGCCAGAGAGCCATTTCTGAAAAAGGCCGGTGCCATGCCCTAAGAAGCAGGGTAATTCCTATGTTTTGGCAATGAGTGTTCAAGATCTCATCTTCAAATTATTCCATACCCTTTGACAATTCATAAGGGACAATGGATTTGATTATAATAAAAGGCCTCTCTATGCATCATTCCAATAAGTGTCAAAGAAACAATTGTATCAACTTACCTTCAATTTTTTTTATATGGGAGTTTGTCAAATGACAAATTGATAGTTGATTGAATGGATTCTTTGGATATTTATCTTTTTTATTTGAATGTGATAATTAGGAGTAATTGTCCATTTGGCCATAGGAAGCTATAGAGCATCTACCTCCTTGCCACCACCTCCATGCACATTGTAACAAGTTTATGAATTCAATAAAATTTCAAAAAAGTATCGAGTCTAAATTCAGGTTGAAAGCTTGCCCATAGCCATGTCGAAGCTCTTTTGGGCATGGTATTGTAATTTTCACTCTAGTATAAAGAGCCTTGCCTGTATTGCCTCTCAGTGTTGGACCATGACATCCAATAGCAATAACCAAGATAGTCTCAAATTTAGGAAATCTTCCTATGTAGGCCATCTAGTATGTAACAACTCTGACTATGACTACTTCAAGTGTTTGTCAAAGTGCAACAAGAAAACCCCTACTGCCACTAATTCTACCATTGTCCTTGCAGCTAGTAAGCAATTCCTAGATAACTACCTCATACACAATGGTGAATGACCTAAGGAGATGTTGCGCAAGAAGTCATTTGAGGATGTCATAGATAGTTTCCAAATACTAGTTCTCGCAACATCCGTAATACCATTTCTTCTTTTCGTAGCCTTGGCACAAGTGGGATCATAGATAGCATCATAAATATGAAAAAAATTTAAAGTTTGAATACATTCATAATAGGATTTTTCAAAATAGGGAAAGGAAAAGATTTACTTGTTTAAAATGTTGGTAGAAGGACTTGGCAGTGGAGTGGACTTGGTGTAGTGCATGCAACCTGGAGGAGATTTGGAGAACGCGTGGCTCATGTTTGACTACATAAAACGCGTAAAAGATTGGACAACCATAGCATGCCACGTACATGACATAATATGTAGGAAGGTCATGACAATTGCCATATGCAACATGCAATTTGAAGACACAGAAGTTCAATGCATCATATGGAAGTCATTGAATGATATTATGAGATGCAATGGTGTGGGAAAACCAAACTTTAAAGGCTTCATGGCAGATAGTGCACAAGCAAATTGGAATGTCGTTTGCATTGCATAGTGATTTCAAAATTTAGATGGTGAACTGTGAGCAAACGTGTCTGTTACACTAGAGTACTTTGTTGCATTGACATACACAGAAGCTCATCAAACCGGATATGCAACACCAATACACTCGTCTATGCAAGCAATATAAGGACTCGGAGATTATGGAGGAAGCCAAGACACGATACTTAGCCACTCAATCTTGGTGGCTATCATCTGAGGCAGCTTCAAAAAAAATTATGTGGAAATTAGAATTATGGCTTGTCTTTTGGAATTTCCGATATTGTCACTATAAGAAACTGACCTTTTTTGTGATGTTTGAAAAAACGTCGTATGATGTCCGGTTTGACATGTCTGAGAGTCAACGTAGATGTCACCTAAAATCGCGCTCGGGGAGGGCACTTGGTTCTACTACTACAACCCACATGCGAACAAGTGGTTTCTAATAAACTATAATTTCAAACTAAAATTTTGAGCATTGTTTGATAATGACTATAGTTTTCTATTGCCAAAATTTCCAACTCAAATGAAATATGGAATGATTTCTAGAAGAGGTTGAAAATGAACCTAAAATGGCATATTTTCCAACTCAAATATCTATAGAGAACACATTTAGATGACCGTTGCATCAATATTCAACTCAAAATGAACTTTCAATAGAGAGTTATTTTTAGGAATTTTTTGTTCATTTTTTAGACAATTTTTTAGGATATAATATAGGGGTGTGAAAGTTATTTTTCAGTTCTGCAGTGTATCTATTTACTTCAAAAATTTGTAACTAATAATCATTAGCAAATAAAAATATCAATAATTCAAAACATAAACTTTCAAATTAGGAAAATATATTCATATTTTTTTTGTTTTCATTTATTTAAATTTTAGGATATAATATAGGGGGTACAAAGTTTTGTTCACACGTAGTTTGGACTAGATACACTAAGTGCACTCCCCGTGAAATCGCGTCATAGAAAACAAGCAAAAAACGTCTGGTGTTTTCAAAAAACGTGCCAATTTTTGGCTTGTTTTTTTCTAACGTCCTACATAACAGGGTCTTCCAAGCTTACAAAATGAAAGCACGTGGAGGCCACATAGGCAAAATTTTCATCCACGCAGGGCCACGTAGGCAACTTTTTCCTCCAGCCCATTTTTTTCATCTATCCTTTTTTCTTCATCCAACCCATTTTTTTCATCCAATCCATTTTTCAAAAACTAATTAGTCAATAGAAATTAATCAATAAAATTATGCAATAAAAAAAAAGTAGAATTCACCAAGAATTTAAAAAAACTTACCATTTATCATCAAATTTATCTTGATGACATAATTACATGAAAATGAAGATTTTCAGGGTCATATTTGTACCCATTCTTTGTCCATGGTGAGACAAACAATATGGGATAATTAGCCTACGTTGTCTCAGATGTCCAGTCCGACATCCAATCCGTTGTTCCAAACATCTGGCCCGACGTTCATCCATCCATTTTTAATTATTTTTCCAAAATATGCCACGTGGCTGTCCTCTTCCAAGTCTACTTGTTGACGTGGCAGCTTCTGTTGTATGCGACGTTATATAAAATCATGGCCACGTTGCAGTCGACATCATCACAAACGTAGCCGTCTACAATGACATAGTCGCGTTTTTTGCAAAACACTTAAACGTTTCTGCAAAACACGTACATGTTTCTGCAAAACATGTATACGTTTTTTAGAACATCTGATGTTTGAAAAAACACAACGCGTGTTTGCTTAAACGCCACCAAAAACAGGCTTTTCTTATAGTGTGTCAATGGAAAGGCTTTATGCAAATGGTAAGTTTAACCCTGTCATTTTAGTTTTAATGCCTTTATCTGGAACCACTTTCAATTTGGAATGTATAAATTCTGTATTAAGCTCTTATTGCAACAGATAGATTATTTGATCAAACTAGGGATGGAGTGGATCTTACCCCTCGGGGTCGAGAGGTGCCTTGGCCACCTATTGGAGTGATCATGACTAGAGCCCTCTACAATGGCAGAAACTGTGGTAGCCTTTGGATTTTCAATAACTACATACTAAACTTTCTTTTCTTGCAAGGATTGAGTGTTGAAGAGATGGCAGATATGCAACATATCCAAAATGTTTCATGACAAATGACTGAAGCAATTTAATAATCGAGGTAATGATTTATTTGTTGCCACTTCTAATGGCTGCATTTGAGCCTTCATGCAAATAACAAATTATCAAGCATTCTTGAACAACAAAACTTCAAGGTCAAGGGCATCGAAAGAGGAACTGAAGTTAATTAAGAGGTGCTAGATGCAACAAAGACCCAAAGAAGATTGCGGAGGTATTGAATGCCTTCCCGAACCAGTTGATGTTGTAACACGTATTCCGCATTTGGAGGGCAAATAGGTCTTTGATAGCAATATGCGCAAGCTTGACCTCCCCATTGGATTGGATGGCGACTCATATTGGCCGGATAAGGTCAACTTCTCTCAATCACGTGTCATGACCCAATCGATATGCACACTCATGCAGGTCTTGAAGGAAGCAGATATGGTCACTAATTTTGAGCACTTACTACATGTCACAACCGCATTGGAGAGTGATTGTGACATTTTGCAATGGCATATTGCAAGATTGTCCCACAAGTCAAGTTGCAAATGTCACGCCCAATAGCGAGGATCAAACATCTGTTGTGAAGCTCAAATTGCAAAGGGATCTAAAGGCACTCTAGTTCCAACATACCATGGTAGAAAGAAACAGTAGGGCAGAAAAAAAGAAATCGTGACAAATTTTTGGTTTTGTCCATATGATATTGAACGATGTATTCGAGGCTCTAAATGTGCATGGATAAATGACAAGCCTCATAATTTCATACATTCTCCAAGCTTCAGCTTGAATGAAGTGAAACGCCTCCTCAATAGGGTTGGTATCATCAAGGTTCCAAATGACAGTCTTTAATTGATCTAGAAGTCCAAGAATCTCAGAGTGCTTGGAATATGAGACTTCAGACTGAAGTTACACATATAAATGCAGAAGTATCTATTTTGTTTGGAACAAATATTGTACTACCTCTGTCTCACTAAAAACCTCCAAAAAGCTTCCCCTTGAGGGATTAAATATATTTGTAGTCGTAGTGCCAGCAACACATGCATTTAAGAAAGAGTAACCCATCCCTTAGATCTGTGCAAAATCTCCACCTTAGGTGTTGTCGTTTGGGTATCCAAAATCCATATAGAAAGTATGATATTTGTACATAGTTTTGAAACGTTGCCAGCTCTGTCATTTTAGATGATTTAAAGGGTGGTGGCAACAATGGGAGTCTAAGAACATGTTTCCCAACCTAAATATCCGCAATAAGAAAAATTGGCCTACTTTATGATCAAATTTTCATTGCACCAAAGTGGGCACTAAGTACATCGTCAACTCTATTAGGTAAAGAAGGAATTAGTATAAAGTGCCTCATATGGGCAAGGCCAAGCTTGCAAGGCCTTATAAATGCTTCGAGATTGTTTCACTTGCCCCCACAAGGTTGTTCAATACAACAAACACTCACTCAACAACCAAAATCAAGAAACGGAGCTTTTTATTGTTACAAAAAATTTGCCTGATTTGGAGGCTATTAGTAGGACAGAGGAAGTAATTCGGTAGCATATTTTATATAGCTTGACTTCCATCATCATTTGTCTTTTATATACATCAACAGAACTTTCATCTTTATAATGTATATTTCCAATATTTTAGACAATATTGAAAATAACAATATAAATAAAAATAGTACAAAACCATGGTGATAGTTCCATGATAATAGGTCCTACAAATTAAAATGAATAAATAATATTGCCCAAAATTATCAGACAAAATCTTGTTTTAGAAATATTATTCAATTTTCTAATGTTTTTTCAAGTTTTTGGATTCACCGCTCACATAATTCCCGCTTAGCTTTTATAGGCTCATGCTCGCACGCTCACAGAATAGCACCGCTGGGTAGGATGAAAAAAATCTAAATACTTTGTAAAATAGGATCTTGCAGAGTAACAAGTTGAAATACTAGTTGCATTTCCAATTTTCAAAATTTCAATGTAAGAAGTATTTTAAAATTTATTTAGGAAATGTAGTCTTGTAGAAAAAGGGGGCAAACATAACTTTTGTACAATGAAAGGAATAGTAGGGATGGAAAAAAAAAAATTCATAGACATTTTCAATCTTTGGTTTGCAAAAATAAACTGGGTCCAAAGGGAGTTCTTTCAAAGTTTTATTTTTAGCAATTTTATAAAAATACAAGGTTCAATCTGCTGTAATCAAAAACAAAAAGTAATTAGAATGATTCCAAAGTTTTTTAAGATATTACAAATAAAATGATAATATTTAAATTTCAAAAATTGATATATATATAAATTTTCTTAAATTTTGTAGGATCCAATTTGGACAATTTTGACTTTCTACTCCTTTTGTTTGAAAATGTGTACGAATTTGAAAGAGATTTTTATTTCTCATTTAAAAGAATTAAAAATACTAAATTTGCCTTAGGTTCTAATACAATATTTTGGGGGAGGGGGTAGAAGATCATTTTTCATCTTCTTATAATTTTTCTTCTTGAAAAGCTATATTTTGGAGGCTTATATATAAGTTGATCATCCAAAATTGTTATAATCTAGAAATCCAATGGTCAATATTTTCCACAATTAATTCCATGCACAAGACAAAGAAGTCTTTACTTTTGTATGGTTAAATTAAAAAATCCCAATAAAACACATAGCATAAAGTGCTTGCAATTCACAAATTACTGTCATCCTCCAATAGCTGAAATAGTCACGTTTGTAAAGTCTGGGCATGCAAAGCAAATATTGAATTATACACTAGGGAACTACATTGATAAAACATAATGGAAGGAAAACTTGGCATGATCCACATATTCAAATATTCCATCTCAATTTGTATAATGCATAGATCAGTTTTGACACCTTGTTGCCAAAATTGTTTAGTTTTTGTAGTTCGACAATTTGGCAACTTGATTTGGATTTCTTGGCTTTTGGCACTTTGCTTTTTCTAGTTTTAAATACTCCTAATTTGGATTGATTTTTCTATTCATATGCAAATGTGTTATTTTTCTAAATTTTCTTAAGAATACTTTTTGGATATTCAAAATTAGCAACAATGCTCTTTTTCAAATTTTCAGAAATAGTTGTATCATTTTTAAAATTTTAGATATGAATATGATCCAAATTTTCCCTACTTATTTTCGAATCTGTCCACATATGGTAGTACCAATAGTGTTTTCTTTAATCTTTATCAATTTAAAGTAATTTACTGATTCTAATTTCATCTTTTTCTAATTTTGTCATCTATATTTGGATCTTTATCTTTAGGTAATCCTTTTCGTGTGGAAAGTATTGTAGTTGGAAGTGACTAGATTGTTTAGCCCAACCTAGTGCATCTTTGGATCAACAATCCCCCAAAGGATCCATAGTATCAAAATCATTTGGTCTCTCCTTCGAGGTTCCTCCTTGTGGCTATTATGGATCGCTCACAACAAGGTGTTCTTACAAACCCAATGGCTTCTAGACTTTGTTCAGCAGGCCCTTTGAAACACAATACTTGACTCATGACGGGTTGCATTCCTTAAAGCTCATAGTGTTGCTAAACTTTGATTGCAATCAATTGGATTCCATTTGGCTCAAGCTCGACCTAGTTTCGGTGTAGTCTCCTGTCCTTGCCCACTTGTATTGGCAACTAGATTAGTTGGAATAAGGAGGGCCCCCTCCCTTGTTTATTTGCTTAGCTTTTTATTGTCACTCACTTTATTTTCCACTCATTCTCTCTTCAATCTCCAGCCTTCTCGCTTGGGCGTTTTGTACTTGGTGGTTTTTTTTAATGCTATGGGTCTCCCATGTGTTAAATAAAAACATTAAAACATTAAAAAAAAAAAACATGAACAGAAGAGTCCGTTGGTTGGTTGTCAGCTGAAACCCGATCGACGAATTCATGCAATTCGCAAATCACCCAAGAACAAAAATTCCAAAAAGAACAACAGAGCACACTAACTTACTGACAGGCGACATCTAATTATTCCAAAAAATCCCATAAAATAAACATACCCAACAGCCCGAGCATGCGCCAGGAGACCTAATCACAGCCCAAATGGAGTCTGCCATTAAGACCTTCGAGCAAACCTAGAAGAATCATGGAACCCACCCCCCGGGATTGGAGGTGCCAACCATACTATTTTCACCTTCGTGGGCCCTACTGGGTCAGTGATTTTGTTCAGCGCTACTTTGAGCTTCAATCTTACCTGGTTTTCGGGGAAGCTATTTTAACACCAGGGAGAAAAAAAAGAGAAAAGGGGATGAAGCTGCCAAAAAACATCTTTGTGAAACTGAATGATGTCCGTCAAGTTTGCCAAAGTTTAGATGAATTTGACTACTCCGAAATTTGAGGAACTGTTGTGGATGTGTGTCGTTACTTTTTGTCTGCAATTGAATTGGTTTTCAAATTTGGGTGGATGTATAAACTGGTGACCTGCTCGGCTTGCATTCAAGGGAAAAAAGTTCACTATAATTCTGGAGTGGGGTCGCCCAGTCTAAAATTCTAACTCCAGGACCCTGCCATCGTCTCCGCCTGCCTCGCCGCCTCGCTTGCGTCGGCGCCTGGGGCATCTCCTCGCATTCATTGCAGCTCACCAAACCATTCCTCGTTTCCAGTGTCGCATTTAGCCTCTATCCACTGGCACTTGCAAAGCCTCTACAGTACAGTAATGATCTGGGTTATGGTTCTTCTTATTACAGAACTCCTTAAGAACGACTCTTGTTGAGAGCACAATTGATTGCTCAATTGAGGCGTTTTGATGCAGTTTCGGTGGTGAGATTGCGAGAGTGCTTGTTTGGTTTTGAAATTGCGGTGAGTGTTTGGAGTCGGAGTGAATGCGGGGGAAACGGAAGCTGTCCATGAGGATGGGGGGGCTGAAGACGCCGTCCAAAAGCTCTTCAGGGAGCCGCAATGGGCTCGGCTCCTACTACGAACAAGTGAGTTCATTTTGAATTGGGCTCCTGCTTTGGCAATTCGGGATACATTGGTTGGGAGGCAATCTTTCTTAATCGTCTTTGTGTGAATTTATAGTTGTTCACATTGGTGGGGAGACCCGTAATGTCGTTGGAACGAGTTGTGACGGCATTGGTTTGTAAGTGCAGTTATATCGTGAGAATCTTGTTGTTTGAAGCAATTTCTTGGATTGTAACTTGACTTCGCGGCTCAATTGCATCGATTTCGTTTGTACTGGGGCAGATTCTTGCGCGGCTCTTCAACCGATTAAAACGTGGCAAGAATCACCATAAGCTACTCATGCTGGGCCTTGATGGCGCAGGTATGTCGACCTTGATCCTCTGTTTCTCTCTTTGAAGTATCGTAGTGACCGTTGTAGGATTGCTTTAATGTGTGAAGATTGTTACACGGCATTGCAATTGTTTGAGGCATAGTGCACACTGTGACCGAGCTTCCATTTCAATGTGACTGAGCGTCCATTTCGGGGATTGCAGGCAAGACCACTTTGCTTCGTAAAGTGAAGGTCCTGGAGCCGCGGTCGCAGCCCACCGTGGGCTTCAACTTGGAGTCGTTGCTGTACCGCCAATTACCGCTGAGCATGTGGGACGTGGGGGGCCAGGAGAAGATTCGCGCTCTCTGGCACCACTACTTCGTGAAATCGCACGGGTTGATCTTCGTGGTGGACAGCAGCGACGCCAGCCGCATTCCCGAAGCCCGGAAGGAGTTGCAGAAGCTGCTGCACGCGCCGGAGCTGCAAGAAGCCAAGCTGCTTGTGTACGCCAACAAACAGGACGTGCGAGGTTGTTTGAGTGTGGCGGATTTGACCGACTTGCTCGACCTATCGCTAGTGCAGGACCGGCAATGGTATGTGCAGGGATGTAGCGCTAGTACTGGCCAAGGGGTCTACGAAGGTTTGGATTGGTTTGTGGAGAATATAAGACCTTCCAAAGCACAAACCAGAGCTTGAAATTTTCCTGCTACGTGTGTGTCCTCCCTTGAGTGAGTGAAGAATTACCATCTTCTGCAAGGGAAGCGACCTTTTTTGAGAGAGCCTCAACCGTGTTTTTATCAACACGATAGCAGACAACAAGATGTCCACGACTTGTTTGTATCCACAATTGGGATCTGATTCTACAGGAACGGCGTCTTCCACGAGCTTACTGTACAAGACAGAAAATTGGTTGTGCTCCGTTTCAATTTTGAATTGCTTGGAATCGTTTCAGAGCTGGATAGAAAGCAGTCAATAGTGACACCGAGAGTTAGTGATGAGTTCCTTTGTAAAGTATACCATTCTATCATGTGAATATGATCAACTGGCTCATAATGTCATTTACGGACTATGACATTTTGAAGTAAACCAACCTCACACTTTTTGCGCTCAATGATATTCCTGTTGTGTGCGCTGTATGAACTCTACAGTGTTGCTTTGTCAGGAATTTCCTTTCACTTGACCCCGTCCGTGAGTCCGTCCGTCCGTCCGCCCCTTTTCCTCGATGCTCTCCCAGAATGGAATGTGATCATTTCTCCAACTTGTGCAAAGTCAAGACAAATTGAGTTTCGGTGAATATATTTGTGCCGCAATCTCACTCATTGATGAGCTTTGTCCACTGGATCTGACAGTTGGCACCTTGAGCCGTGAAAGTATTTGTTTTCTCGCTGGTGTAGTAATGGTGATCCTTTGGTTGGTGTCTGGAAGCTGAGTTTCGGAGCAATCGTCGAGCAACCATGCGCATGACTTGGGGAAAAGTTTGCTTTTTTTAAGTCAACTTGCTTTTGTTAGAGATCATCATTCATGTTCGCTGTCAGTGAGGTTCGTTGGGTCGAGCTCATAGTTGTATGACGAGCCTCTTGCGGAGGCCGTTTTGCACCCCCTGTTTTACCCTGGGGAAAACGCAGGAACGTCTTATTTGCTACGCATGAATTTTTTTTTTTGCAAATTCTGAGTTCATATTTGCAATCAGAGGCCCCAAATTAGCTACAATAGTTGAACAAAGACGGCACAAAATACGGGGTCTCTTTTTTACATTTTCCTCCGCAAGAGGCTCGTCATACAACTATAAGCTCGATCGGTTCGTTGGGACTTGGGACTTTGGGAGAGAGCGTGTTGATACAGCGCCGCAACAATATCAAGTGTCTCCGGCCTCCGGGGTCTGGCTACCTGCTTCCGTGCTTCGTAGGCTACGTAATGATTATTACGCGTTACCTTGCGCAGTAGAGACAAAGCTTGATCCCTAGTTGGATTGCACCGAGGTGCTTCACGAGACTATCGGGAGGTGGTTGCAGTACAGATCAGGGTCTTTTACTTCATCTATTTTGGGAAGTGCGGAAAGCGTTATGCATTCACTGAGGACGTGGTGTAATTCTTCATATCTTCGAGACATGAAGAATTTGGGATGAGAATTCAGGTATTCATCCAATAGTTGATACATTCATCAAATAGTCGGTACATTGCCCCTGAAAAAGAGGGAAACTGTCTCGAAAAGTTTGTAGCTATTTTGTGTTTTAACCCTTGAATGCCCAAGGCCTTTTGGGGGACCTTTGGAATTTGCTTTAAATTTGAACAAAAAGCTAACATTTTGATAAGTTTTATCAATTTTTTTGAATTGTAACCATACAAATTTAAACTAGACATGTTAGAGATTACATGGAAAAAGAAAATACAACAATATCATTTATGGGTTGAAAGATTATAATGTTTGATCTTGAGGGTAGTTTAATAGTGAAAGTGATTTGAAGTCTTTCAATCTTCTTTTTCACATGGCAAATCTAAAAAATTGATCACCAAAAAAATATGAGGTTAAAGGGCATAATACGGATAATTCCACTCAATTTACGACTTTTCAAAATCTACTCTATAAATTTTTTAATGAATTTTAATGTGATTTTGTCTCCAAAATCTAGTGTATTTGAGACTCATTTCCCCAAACCCTCAATACTAGAAAATCAAGATTTGCCATGGACATCCTTGCACAAAATCTTGAATAGAAAATAGTAATCATTCATTTTCAATATCATATTTTTTATACTAAAACTAGACTTTGAAAATAAATTTTCAAAGGTATAAACTACTAAAAATCACAATTTTTGTAAGTTTTATTTAACTTCAAAATATTATCAATTCCAGAATTTGGGGCCTCAGGCTTTTAGGAGTTAATCAAAAATTTCAAACCTCATTTACACATGGTATCACAATATTAAGAAATGTAGGATATTAATTTGAAAGAAAAATAACTTCAAACTTATTTGAGGCTGGCCCAACTAAAGAGTGTGTTCATCTTGTGTATTACATAAAATTCCAAAGAATAAAATGTATTATTCTAAGTCTACATACCTTTGTTAGGAGGGACTCTAAATATTCAATTGAATATAAGTTCCAAATACATGGTTGCTTGTGATTTTGAGCCTCCAATAAAATTTATAAACAAAGTTCAAAGATGGGAAGGCAAGTGAATGTTTATACATAGTTAGTGAATTTTATCTATATCTTCAGATTAGAGGTTCTAAATTTCTCAAAAAACTATAGAGTTGAAAGTTAGTTAGTTTATGACATTTTCCTGGGTTGAACAAATTTTGAGTTTCCTTTTTTTATTATAAATAAAATATACCCACTAAAATTTTACTCACAATACAAGTACAACATTGGACTTGGCTTTGAATAGTTAAGTTTCTTTATTTCCTAATTTACATATCCCACAAATATTTTTGTACCTTTGACCAAACCACTTGCATTAGAGGAGTTTTGGGCCTCCTAAGAGATTGCAAGTTCCCGGACTGTGGAAACTCTGCAGGAATGCTGGAATGCTGCCAAATGGCCAGGCTGACATGGCCAAGCGATTGCCACATCATTTTTGAATAAAAAAAATTAAAAATTGGTTAAAATGATATTTTGGTAATTTTTTTTTTTTTTTTTTTTAAAATCAAAAATCTGACACGCTCATACCGTTGTTCCCTGAATCTGGGCAAACTGGGGAACGGGCCTAAAACAGTCTTCCAAGGCCCTCAAAACCCCTCTAATGTATAAAATACTTGCCTTTTTATCATTCTACAAATCATTGTGTTTTGTGAATCTATAGAACATACACTAAGTTTAATTCACTTATTGAAAAATGTCAAATTTATAAATATTTGAAACTAGAAACCAAACTCAAGTTTCTCTTTTTCATCTTTTTTTCTATAGGATAGTAAGTGATGGACCTACTAGTATTTATTGGTGGTAGTTTTATTATTCCAATCAAGATTATAAGTTTTAATAAACTTAGAAGATTCAACTAAAATCCCTAGCCCTTAAAGCCATTCAAAATAACGTCATTAGGAAAATCATTGATTCATACATCAATTTTTTTACTACTTCAAATAAGAATGCAAAGAATGACCACAATATGTATTTGGAACACAGGCTTATTGAGTGCAAATTTTTTTCCATGTACAGAAATAGAGTTTGGAAAGACTGCATATTTTTCTAGAATTTTATTACAAAAAACGTAATTTCTATGAATATTAGTAAAAAATTCTCTTCAACCTATAATGGTGGTATAGACCTTTCTATTCGTGACCAAAAATTGATTGGAAAGTCAACCAAGGACTAATTGCAATATTGAGAGCTTCATAGCCAATCATAATATGCCACAACAGTTCCTCGAACTATGCTTCAAGTGAACAATATATAGTCGGAAAGATAATAGCCTACTGATTGGAAATTGGTGGTGGTTGGAAATGGGTCCCCTACCTTATAGGTTAGTTTGTCTCAACTTTATCTTTAGACACTCGATTGCACTAGCCTAAGCTGAAGCTTGGAGTAACAAGGATCAAATTTGAACTTACATCCATCATGTGCAAATGAATTCAAAATCATGTCTCTTGAGTCACATTATGTCACAACATGATAGGAAGGGAAATGTAGATTTGGAGTTACGAGGCAAAATAAATTATGAATTGAGAAGAGTCTACGCATAAAATCCCTTGGCATAAAATCTACATCCTCAACTTTTTTTTTGCATGTCATCTCTATATGAACTAATAGAAAAACATACACAAAAATCAGAAAGCATCAAGTGAGCTAGTCACATCATAAAAGAATATTTAAAAGTATTTTTTTTTAAATACGTATATATATAGCAAGGTCTAATAAACGTAAGAATTTTTTAATTAGCTTTCACTCGGAAGTTCAACAACTTTAGGAAGCTCTAGCATGTTCAAAAATGAACTGATTTTGAAATTGCAAATTGCATTGGATTTACAATGAAGTGCAATTCAACTTCATGAGGTGAAAAATGAATAATTTAAAATCATACTTCAATTTGGATTTCTTTTGTACACTATCTACCACTTCATAGAGAACCTTTAGAAGATAGTCAAATATTTTTTTTGCAATGGGGTGAAGAACAAGCAAGAAATCATACAAGCAATTCAAGTGATATGATATCATCTCTAAAGCAATTGTGAAGGCTCATTTCTAATATACAAATTGTACCATTAAACCCTTAAAGGCCCCATGCGGACGTTTTTTGTCCGATGTATGACAGAGAATCCTTATGTGTAGGATAAAAGTACAACTATTCACCTTTGGAATTTTGTTGTGAAAAGGGAGGTCTTCTACACTAGTTTGACTTCCATTGAGTGTTTTTCAATATACATATATGTACATTTGTAATGATGATGAAGTAGACTTTAGTGTGATTCCAATGCAATTTATAATTCAAAATTTCTATTCATTTTTAACTGTACATAAGCCTCTCAAAGTTCTCCTAATCTTAGTGGGATCCAAAAATTCATAAGTTTATTGGACCTTGCTGTACTTCATCCTTTTCAAATAGACTTTGAATAACATCACCCTGTGGATGCTGGCTCTCTTGGGGGTTGAGTGCATCTACATAGTAATACAAAATACTGTTGCCAAGGTTCGATGATACCGTATCGACGCATGACCAGCTGCGCCAATGTCTCCACAGCCTGTTGATAGTGTCCACCGAGGGCTAAAAGTCCCATGTTCTCAATCCTGCATCAGCAATATCCAGTTCAATACATATGTTTCAAGCAATAAGGACCAAGAACACGAAGAGAAGCAGAACAGATTGACAACGACCCAAAAATTACCGACTTGCTGATAGAAATCCAAGTATTGAGAGACAAGAGGGGCTGAGATTTTTATATATCAAAAACAGACCTGAGTGTGGAGGATACTACTTGCTTGTTTTCAAAGCCGCAAATGCCAACGATTGCGTTCCACATTGCAATCTCGGCTTGAACTCCACAGAACCTGTTCGGTAGCCTGACGTTCACTGCTCAATCTCAAGCCCGAACACAGACATGATACTCTCCACCTTGCATTGCCACAAGGATCTGCAAACCTCTGCAAAATTTGGTCTCTCCTTCGGATCCGTTGCCCAACATCGTTGGATGAGCTCCTTCAAAACTGGTGGCATGCTGTACTCCTCCAGAGAAGGTCTGTTTCCCCCTACAACTCTTTCGTATATTTCTGTGTTGGGGACATCATCGAATGGCACTCTTCCAGTGAGAATTTCATAGCATGTCATGGCAAAACCATAAACATCTGCAGGTCTCTGACACTCTCCAGATATTTCCAGATCAAGGACGTTATAAAGCTCCGGTGCCCTCCACGAGTTTGCTTGTTGAGCACAGCGTGCTTGGCCAATTCCAAAATCAGAAAGCTTGGCAATGTAATGCTCCTCCGGATGAAGCAGCGACTCGAACTCTGGAAACTTTCGGTATGCCCAGCTCACGGTTCGCCGAACCCGTCTGGCTCGGTTGACGAGGATGTGCTTCGCCTTGAGACCGTGGTGCAGAAGCTTACAATGCTCATGGACGTAATGCATGCCTTCTCCGATCTGCAACATGATATCAGTGGCTACAACGACAGGAAACGGGCTTAGTCCTGGCGCAGGATGTGGACATTGCATCTCAATCACCGTGCGCAGGTTGTGTTCCATGAGCTCCATCACCAAAGAGCCGGTCTCGGTTTGAAATGCACACCCGATCATGCGCACGACGCGGGGATGCTGGGCGGTGGCCAGCACCGAAGCCTCCTCTTCAAATCGTCTCTGGCTCAATCCTGGAGATTTGAGGGTTTTGACACCGACATCTTGCCCTAACCATGAGAATTTGGCAACCATCCCTGACGCCCCGGAAGCAAGGAACTGGAGGTAGGTTAAACTGGAAGGGTTTATTCTGTGACTCCAAGGTAAAGAGTTCACTTCGGGAATCGGTCCATCCAACTTCTGGCTTATAAAATCTGCAATGGCGTGCATGGTGGCGTCCGTGGAGGAGACGAGGTTTTTAGGGTTTGCCTTGAGCTCAGTAAGCTTCGTGATGAGAGCAGATGCGTCTTTGGTTTCTAAGATTTTGGTGTCCCGCACAATCAAAGTCCTCTTGAACAGCCTCGCCCTGGATATAGGCCTTCGTCTGGCCGTTTGTCTCTGTCTCTCCCCTCCCTCCTCCTCCGGCTCGTACAAACCCTTGCCATCAAGCAGTAGCACCATCCTACTCTTCTTGTGTGACCACTTGAACGCAACATCGAGGGATGCAGCAAGACCATTGAGAACGTGCTTCAGCGCGTGAAATGCAAGCTCAACAACGTCGATGCTCCATTCGCAAGCTCGAACTGCGAGCGAGAATCGCGACCATCTGGGGATACGGAACTCGGGCAGCGTGTCGCAAAGCTCCAAAGCAGGGATCCACCAATCCTCCTGACAGCACAATGTGAGAAGCGCCACCACAGATTGCAACTGGCGCGCCAATTCGGAAAGGGATTCAATGCAGAATGCGACGCTCTTGAACATCCGCTGCCTGGCTTCCGCTTCGTAAGCTCCCACCACCACACCCTCGAGTAATCCAAGCGTCTCGTTGTAACGGCGAAGTCGATCTGGTAGGTTTTGCGACAACGTCTCAACCACAAACTCACACTGGAAAGCAAACACTTGGATGGATCCCGACGAGTGCAGACGCGAACATTCGGCGAACTCGCGCTCCACTCCTGCCAGAGATGCAGTCAGAGTCTCCGTCATGAAATCAAAGCGTGTTTCCGAAAATTCTAAGGGGATTCTCTCGTCCATTTTATCGATATTGGCTTGCATGTCCTCCAGCTCCGAGTCGAGGTTGTCCGGATCCCCCTGTTGTAAGAAATTCTCCAAACCACGAGTGTAATCTTCCAACATGAATTTCAAGACGGTGAGCTCTTGCCAATTCAGTCTTCCGTTGGAGTCTTCCGCCTCTTCCATCTTCGTTAACGTCGTTTGGTAAATCTCCATTCGTTTCATCACGTTTGCGATGCGCTCGTCTTCAGGATCGTTCGCAAGCTGTCGAGCATTGAGTGCGGAGAGGTCAAGCAAATACTCACTCAGCATGCGTATTGCAATTCTCCGGTGATAGAATCCAGGAGAGCTCTGTACCTCTTCCAAATCTCGGTTCAACTTGAGGACTGCGATACGGAGCTGGGATTGCGTAGGCCAGGTACTCCGACGCCGACCTAACGAATCCTCGTCCATGGCGAGACTGAGCGCATCCGGGTTGAAATTTTCGCTAGCTTGAGGAGCTGAATAACCTTCTAACGCCATTTTCCACAGTGAGTAATTTGTTCGGTGGTGTAGCATACCAATGCCACAAACTGAGGAGAACGCTATCTATCGAAGCTTCTGCTGGACAATTGGCACCCTAGCAGTCTTTCAAAATCCTGCCGACTGTGGTTTCAATGAATAACGAGGGTTCAGTTTCGAGAATGAAACTAGGTAGTTCTTAATCGATCTAGGTTCCTTCTACAGCATGTGAGTGAGCAACCTAGCTTCAGATTCATACCCAAGTCAAGTCCACCATAGCCAGAAGAGCTCTCTACGTGATGAAAACCTCAAAACACAAAACCCTCAGCCCAGAGCCCAAGAAAAACTCCAGGAAAGACAAAGCTCTACATGCTCTACATGCTAGAGACTAGAAACGGTGACGTGATGGGATAGGATCCATAGCTGAGATTACAGACCCCACTTTTGTAATCGATACACAGTGTGGTGAAGAAATAAATTTGCTCTCTTGTCGCAAGTAACTTGATCTGCACTCTACCGACGGTCCCCACTCACAGTCTCCATGATCCCAAGTGCCACGAAGTATCACGAAGTCCAACTGTCCTGCTGTGATTCATACTAACTTAAAAGCCTTCCAGCTCACCTCCAGTGACGCAGTACGTGAGTATTTTAGTGAATAGGCTGATTACCGACAGTCTGTACCCAAAGCAAGTATTTGTATAGTATGAACACAAACCAATCCAACCTGATCGAACGGTCAAGGTATGATTATAAAGGCGTGTGGGCAGAAGTAATTTAAAAAATAGAGTCGGAATGAGCACGCTAACAGAATGAGATGAAGTTTTCTACGTGTTTCCTTTCCTTGCATTGACCAGCTAGTCCACCATTGGGAGTGGGCACCTACACAACCACAAAATAGGGGAAGGTTACACTGTGGAGCTCATAGACACAGAAAAACGTAGTTCTGCAAAATAGGTGAACTCTACTGTTATGTTAGTGTAAATGGTTCCATCGTTGAGAGCAGGATCGAAGACTTGTAACTTCTTACAACCATAACTTAGGAGGCAAGTTTTCGTGATGTCGAGCATTTGCACACATGGGAAGTAGACACGTAGAACTGCTATCCTCCAAGAGAACAGCAAAAGACCTATCTTGTGCGGCTGTGACAAATTCAACGCACTGGACGTATCCTATACGCCTTCTGGATGACTGCAGGGACCTATACAGTACGTGATGCATGATTACAGTCGTAAGAAATCGTTAAGCAAGAACATTCCTTGAATGTAAACAAGTATATTTACTACTGATAATCCACAAGCGATCAAAAGAGTGATATACTCGTATGCTTCTATTCGTGAGAATTTAAGCTAGGACTTTGGCAGGGAAGCAGTCATGCAGAGTGAAGTCACTCAGATTTGTTCTTGCAGTAGTAGCCACACTGACTGCGAAGCATGCCAGAAATTAATCTGTCTTTTCAACAAGTCCAACATGAGTTTCTATGTACTGTACTGTACAGTACGGAGAGTAAGAGGCAACATGACCGACTGTACACAACTAAGCTGATTTATCATGTTCGTAGGTATGACTAGTTTACCAAATCGCACTGTTTGTAAAAATTTATTACTGCATTGAACAGGTTTTTTGAGGTGACACTAATTTTGCAGTGACATTAACTTACGATAACTTTCGATAACATAAAAGTGTCAGAAAAAGTTTCATGAGTGTTGACGGTAATCTGTCGAAAAGTGTCAAAAACAAACATCGAATGATGTTTTGGTAGTGTTCAGTACACTGATGATCGGCAATAGAAATGCAAAATCAATATGAGATCTGTATGAGATCTGTATGAGATCAAATCATTCACAAGGACAGCGGTATTAAAAATAAGACATTTGTGCAAGCTGCAAACCAGCGAATGTAGCACTGGCTAAAACATGTGATCCCTTGAGTAATACAAGTAATGAGCATTGGAAAGGAAGAGCTGTCTTGGAAATTCTTGTGAAGATCTGTCTTGGAAATTCTTGTGGACGATTGGCACTGTGTTTCGAAATCAATGCCACAAGCTAAGAAAACTTCTGATTTTCTCTGTACTGAGTTTGAGAAACTTGGATCCCAAGTACTACAAATTGAAACAGACACTAAAAATATGTTCAGTTTCAAGAGATGTAGCACTCATTGCAAATTAGCCAGGTTTACAACAAATGAATCCTTGTCGATATTGTAGCATAACTTATTAGCCACAAATGAATGCATTGTATTAACCACCCGAGAAGGACGTTGCTGACGCTCAGTGTCCAATAGATGACGGAGAATCCTCCGTGGAGAATAGAAGTGCAGATGTTCATCCTTATAAATTTTTGGAAAAAAGGAAGGTTTTTTACAGTAGTTTGACCTTTAATGAGTGCTCTTGATTTTTTTAACCCCTATAGGACCAAAGCATGTCAAAACCCACTCAAAATTGCCATTTCTATTGTAAGGTGCAAATCTTTTAAGTCTTTTTTTTTTTTTGCATATCTAACCATAGGATCTTGCACTAGACAAGTATAAGAATGATTGGTAGAAATTTTAGAAACTTTGACTTTGTAGATTTCAAGATTTCTACGTTTAAAGTGAAGAAAACAATTTTTTTGTATCTTCCATATTTTCGACTTTGAATACTATTAAACTTAAGATTTTGACTTAAGATTTGAATTTTAAAAAACTTTTGACTTAAGATTTGAATTTTAAAAAATGGTGTTGAATAATTAAGTTGAGAGTATAGGAAAAAAATTAAAAGAAGAATGAAGCACTTAATTTTCATTCCCAAAAAATTTGTTGTATAGAAATAAGTGGGAGATAGAAAATAAAACTAAATATTTCATACCTCTAAGACAGAGTTGAAACACACTAATTGTAGCAATTTGGTTGTTTTAACAAGGCAAACTTGATTCTATCAAACAATTCTTTTTGGAAAAGTTGTGAAAACTGCATTCACAAATGAAGCTTATAAGTTATTTTTTCAAGAAAATGCCAATAATGCTAGTGTGCCAGCATGAAAATGCAAGCATATGAGCCTAAAGTAGATATATAAGTAGATATCCTATAACCTTTGAAGGTGCTCATAATTATAAACATCTACAGATATCGATAATGTAATTACATAGTAATCATAGCTACAATATTTCTATAATATAGACACCTATAACACAGGTGTGTAGTTTTATGGGCTTATAAATTTATGCTCCTAGGCTTACAAAGTAGCAACCCTCTATTTTTAGATAGAAAAAAGTAAGCTATGAGAAACAAAATTTTAAAATTTTATTTTGACTTTTTGTATTTTTTGGTTTATTGCCCGACATTCACCATTTTGGAATTAAGTTGGCATAACTTTTGTTATTGGGCACCGATTGGAATAAGAAATGTATTTTCCAAAAGCTAATGTTTTTTTATTTTTTTTTTATCTTCAAGAAAAATTTCAAAACATCACTTCAAAAATAGAGATCATAGGAACTTGTCCAAACTTTAGAGTGCTCCTTGAAGGGACACTTGGATCTTTAGGAGTTAACTGCTTAAAATTAAGCGTTCAGATTTTGAGCAACAAATGAACGCAAATACATCCCAAAAATTAGTAATGCGTTTTTTTTGTCCATCATTTTTTTAAAGATTTGTGTGTTAGTGCTTTAACATTTGTATGATATAGATTTTAAAGACTTTGCTTTGCAAATACTCTATTATTCAATAGATATTGGAAGAAATAATTTTGCCTAAAAGTAACCTTTTCAGTTCAAACAATGACCGTTCAAAAATATCTAATAAAAAAGTAAAATAAAAATCTTTAAAAATCACTATGATTAGAAGTTAACATTTCAAAACTTAAGAAAATAATTCTTGTGAAAAATCATAAACATTCAATTTACACTTGATTTTAGAAGGGATTTTCAATTTGTGCCTTCAAATTTTATTGAAAAATATTGGTTGGTATTCTAACTATATGGATATGATCTATGTATCATATTTTACAATCGTTGTTTGAGAGTCATCATTAAATGATTATTCTAAATTGCATTTTACAATATATCTTTACAATTTTGAAAATATAAACTAAATGGTCCTTAAAGGGTGAAGCAAATGATTCACATAGTACTTAGCTCAAAACAAATTGAAATAATGGTATTTTTAGGATTTAGAACCGAACATTTTGTTTGACTATAAGATCATTTTGGAATAGAAGGGTACAAAAGCGTGTTAGAATCTTCTTTAATTGCCAATAAGATATTATAAAAATAATTTATATTTCATAATAGAAACTATATGATATTATAGTTAGTATTGATTATGGATGTGCATATGTACCTTAATAGGTATTAAAATCTATGAGCACACTCCAAAATCAATATAGAAACTAACTATTGGTGCTAATAGCCTTGTCAGAAGAAAGTTCATACTTTGAAGTTCATTCTTGATTAATATGATGCTCCAAAAATATAAACCAAGAGAATTTTGAATCTCCTTCCAATAGCTACAAGCATTAAGAAAATTAAGATATTGAGGTTCCTAAAGGAATTGACACTTAGTAGATTTGTTGATGAATATTTTTAAGAGTTTGTTGTTGAAGTCATATGTAATAGATGAAGTACCTTTAAATATGGTGAAAAAATAAATTTTGTCTAAATGTGAAATAATGTAAGTAGCTTAATATTTGGTCAATGTTTCATGATTTTTTTGCGAATTTTTGAATTAATTCATATTTTAGGTTAGAATGTTCCAAGAGAGGATGCTGGATGAAGAACTAAATTTAAGTATTTGATATTTGTTATTTCATCCATTCATTGGAATAGTATATTAGCTGCACAATGTTATTATAGTGTGGAGTTTGAAAATTCTTTGGATAAACATTTTAAGAGATTGTAAAGCAAAATTCATGCTTAATTTTTTTTGTTATAAACTTATTTTAGTAGAGAATTTTTACCAAGTTTATTGAATTAGATTTGAAGACATCACAATTAGTATTTTGTATATCAAGTTAGTTCAAAACTTTTGAAAAAATAATTTTTATAAGTATATTTGGGATATATAAAATTATTGGTGATAAAATTTGCACATCTAATTGTATAGATTAATCACTATTTGATGTATTAATCAACAACTTTAACTTAACCCCTAAAGGCCCAAGGCCTTTTTTTTTGCCAAAAAACACTCAAAATTGCCATTTTTATAGCAAAGAGTAAAAAAAATTGAAAAATGTTTTTTTGCACATTTCACTATAGGAATTTACACCTAACTAGTATGAGAATGTGTGGAAAAAATTTCAGAATTTTTGACCGCACAAATTGCAAGATATCTGTGTTTAAAGTGAAAAAAAGAAGTTTTTGAGCACATTGCGGGACTAGATTTTATGACTTTGAACATTTTTAACTAAATTGTTTTGCACTATAGAGTTTTGAGCTTTAAATATTTATAGTAGGGATTTAATTTGAGAATCTAGGGAAAAAAAATCCAAAAAAACTTAATTTTCATTATTAAAAAAATGGTTAAGTAGAAGTAGGTACAAAATAAAAGGAAAATCGAAAACATTAATATCTTTTATATGGAATTGAAAATCACTAATTCCAATGGTGAGATTGTTCTAACAAATAAACTAGACCTTATGGAATTTTTTTTTTTTAAATTGTAAAAGTTGCATTCAAAAATGAATCCTACAAGTTAATTTTTTCAAAAAGATGCTCTAAGTGCTTGAAAACAAGATTGTCCATAGCTTTCTCGTAAAAAAATCCAAATGAAATGAATCAAAGCTTTCCAAATAGACAAAAAATATAATCTATAAGAATTTTTATTTTTTATTTTTTATTTCTTTTATTTCTTTTTTGCTACCTCCATCCCCTATTTTGAGCTTATTTGGGCATAACTTTTTTTCCCAAGCACCGATTGAAAAAAAATTATATTCTTATGAAGCTTACATTTTTTCTATCTTTAAAAAATTTTCAAAAAATCACGACAAAAATTCAGCCCGTAGGTACCTGTCCAAAATCCCATTTGTCCCTTGAAGGAACAATGGGCTTTTAGGGATTAAAAACAATCATTCAAATCATCTATCAAGAAATATTTTATAACAAGTCTTCATATGCCGCAGGTGATTAGGAATTTTACCACATTTATATTGAACAATTGTTATTTTTGAAAAAATTGTGTTCACTTCTCCAAATTTTCCTTAAAATTCACTATATTCCTTCGTAAAAATAATATTTGGCTTTGAAAAAAACCTTTTTTCAATAATTACAACTACAATTTTGAGAAATGTTTTTTTGGGCAAACCTCTTTGAAACCTATATTGTCATCAAATCTTGAAGTACCCTTCCACCTCTAGGATTTGAGTGACAATCAAGTTTTTTTTTATCATTTATTATGAAGTGCCAAAGTGGCAATATAAAACGTTATACTCAAGTGCTTCAAATTTCAACATTCATCCACATGTTGGGTAGAAAATATCATATTAGCACATATCAAGTATCCATAATTATATTTTCATCTACAATCTGGCAATTTCATCCACAATTTTTTTAATTTTTAGTTTGAATTTTCTAGGCAAAAAACTTCAAGATTTGCTATCATTTTTAGTGCAATTTTTCACTTTTTCGCTGAAAACCCCCACCCTTGTGACAATTTATTTAGACTCAAAGGCTCCAAATCTACAATTCCCCCTTGCAACAGTATTGGCTTAGATACCATATGTGAAGGTTTGATTTGGCACATGAGTGCCAAAATAGTTTCTTTTCCGCAAGCAAAGGATTTCAGATAGTTAGAACTATTGGTGTTAGTGTTTTAGCATTTGGGCATCCAAATTTTTTTGTTTGGCAATTTTTAGGTTTTCTTGTTTTGGGAAACCTGTCATGCAAGACTTTAGGCATGATGTAGGTTTTCAGAAATATTGAAAATTTCTGCAACATTTCAAACATTTGACTTGTAATATTCCAAACTTTCAAACATCCCAAAAAATTCTCAATTTATGTCTAAATCTGACCTTCACGTAGAATAGTACAACAGACTCTTCATACACGCTGGTCGTAAGCTTACAGCCAGAGTCAAGCAGGCTTTCTTAGGGGATAATAATAGCAACCTTCTTCAGATGCTCTTATTCCAGGTGTAGTGAGGTTGCTTCTTTGGAGCTTGGGCTGTGGCAGGGCAGGCAACTTCCATTTCTTTGGTGTGAAACTCTCGGTGAGCACAGTGTCGCTGTCGAAATGCTGCCTCAGGTGAGCGAAGAGTTCGTTCATTTCTTTTGTTTGCTGATCGCGCTTCATTCAGAAGCCTTGGATCACACTGAAATGTAAATCCGGTTCCTCCTTCTTACTCTTCGTCCCAAAATTTCTCTAATGTTTGGAATTTCAAGCGAAGGATTTAGGTTTATCCATTGGATGTTAAGCTGATGATGAGCTACCTGAACTGTCTGAATTTCTGCTGGATATTGTTCTGGTACGTCTTGCTCTTCTTTGTATAGATTGCACTCTTGGTTTCCGATCTAGTCATCATACGTTTGTCCTACACTTCTCCCGTTCTCGTTAGGCGTCCACCACTGATTGTGAGCAGTAAGGGTCGAATGAGGGTTTGTAATGACTAGTTTTGCGGTTCGGTCTGGTCATTTTCAATTTCCTGTGTTCTTGAGCTGTAAAAACGTTGGTGGGTCTTTCAAATTGACAGTAAGCTAGATGGCGAGAACATTCTGAAACGCCGATCGTAATTATGCCACCACTTCGATTTCTGTCGATGTCTGGTGTATATCAAACTCGATCTTTTGGAAAACAAAAATCAGGCGTGCTGAATTTCGTATCAACAGAATCGGTGAAGAGCATTCTATTGGTCAAGATTGAATTAACATTGGATAAAAGAAAGGTTCCATATAATCTACTCAAAAAACTGCTACTCAAATGTGACGCGCAGTTTTGCTCCTTCAGGGGGGTAATAAACATGTTTAAGTGTGAGATTTCGTAGCGAGTTCTCTTTGCTTATGTGCTTTTGTTGCTTTTATTCGATGTATCAATTAATGCAACATTGAGTGTGTGTGGAAAGATTTGGGAAAGCTAGGGTTTCAATAGAGTAATTCAGCATTTTGTTCGTGTGTTTGAACTCATACTGCTATACTTTGCTTGTGCACTAGCACTTTTCTTACATCTTCAGATACCATCTTTCTCTCAAATACTTGTGCGTTGTGCTCAACAGATATGAAGAAAGTACTAGTTGAACGAATTCTTTGACGAGGTTGTCTAAGCCAAGAAGAAGCTCCTGGACTGCCCTGACTGCTGGGACATTTTGAGTCTGCGTTATTGAAATTAATTGCTGGAGGTATGATGACTACCAGTGTGAATCCTTTGGGTCTGTAAATTGTCGACCTGTCCTGTTAGGATGGGGAAGCGCACCCAAAAGCAGCACTCCGTTGAGTAACTCTACTTACATAAATTATAACAGTGACAATTTCTCACGAAACTAGTTGAGATTTTGCACATTGACAGATATCACATTAGATCATGTGATAAAAATACAAGATTGAATGACAAATATATTTGAAGAAACAAATCGAGCTTAGAAATAACGTTGGACCAACATTTGACCGTATGGTTTTAGAGGTTAATGGCTAATCCCTAAATACTCAACCACCCACCGGGTGCATGATGAATGTTTTGATTTTTTTTACTTCATGCAGTTATATGAAAGCCTCAAGAATAGTGCAACATATCAACCAAAAGGAAAAATATGCTCTGCATGAATCATTGACATAGATATTTTGAAAGAGGCCATATTAATTTTTATCTATTGTTATATTATCTTGCAATTTTGATTCTCTTTTGAACTGCGGTATTTATGTATTGTAATTTTAGATAATAAATAATTACTGCTTCAATTTGAGGCCTTAGGGGTATATCAAAATTATTTTCAGAATTATTTTCTCTCTACTTACTATCAATCTACTACACACGGTATGACAACACGAAGAAACGTTTACCTTCGGCTCATCGCCATCACCAATCGCCAGCCCTAGCAAGCTCTGTTTTCTGTCATGTCTATGTCTTTGGATTGATGTGACTCCTGCCCGGGAGAAGTTCCTCCTTGGTGGGTGAACTTCAATGTGGCTTTCTGTAGTGTTGTGTGAATTTGTGAAGGATTGAGTTCTCTTCTATGGGATTGAGTGAAATGCTGATGAATGAGTCACGTTTTTTTGCTTTGTTCTCATCGTAGGCAGTTGTGAGTCTGAGCCTGGAGAAAGGATGCCCCTGCCTTCCTTCCTGTCACCAAAGCCGGCAGCTTGTATTAGCGCTTTTCTGCAAATACTCGTTTACTTTCGAATTTCCGAATTTCTCTCGTAATGGACACCAATTTACGGATCGTTTTTGGTATTGATCCTCGGTGTGTTGCTATATTGTCAGGGGAGGGGATCGGTTGGAGTGATTCGGGGGAAGGAGCGCAGAGTTGAGAGAAGAGACGCTTGTTTTGTTTGGTGGAGAGAAGGACAACGGAGTCATCGAGTCTTCCCTAACCGGTCTGTGAATTAGCACTTTGTCGCACTTTTCTGCAAATACTTTTTTATTATATTTGTTGAATTTCTGAATTATGGCGAGACTCTGCACCAATTTATACTGTTATACTTAGTAATCCTTACGACGATGTCGCTTTTATAGTAGCTAGGGGAGGGGAGTAATTGGTGGAATGAAGTGGAGGAAGGAGAGCAGAGTTTGAGACGCTTTGTGAAAGAGAAGGACAACGGAGTCGTCGAGTGTTGCAAGGGAGGGGGAGAATGGGGGAACTAAGACTTGTTGTGGTTGGAGAGAAGGTGGTTGTAGTGGCGAGGACGTGGGAGAGGGCGCAGAGAGCGGGGGTGAGAGAGAGCTTCAAGGTGAGGGAGAGGGAAAGATGCAGCGGGGAGCGCGATTGACCAGGAGAGTAGGAAGGGCGGCAGCAGCGTGTGTGAAGCATGCGGAATTCGCGACGGACGGGTCAGCAGTCGCAAGTGGGCAGAGCGTCCAGCAACTGACTCCAGTAGTGGCACTGGCCGATGGTCTTGGTCAGGATCAAGGTGTGAGGAGTCAATGTCTCAGAAGTTTCTCGACCTTGCCCTGGACGAATCCAGTCAGTCTGCAGTCTATTAACCCCAAGGTTTGATCCACCATCTTTCTCTGTCGATCTGCTCCTCCCAGCTTTGTGACGAATATGTTGAATTGGCCTTTGTCTACGGAGGACGAAGTTGAAGGTGTGCTATTAGTGCCGCCAGTGTTATGTGCCCTCTGTGGACATTTAGCATCGATGTATACTTGGATGGCTTCTACTATTTAATGTTCCTTCTTACCCTAGAAAAGATTCGAGGTCATTATTTTTTTCGTTTTCAAGTTCAGCAGAAGAGATTCTTACTTTTTTTGAAAGACCTGGCTTTGGAAATGTCAACTCTAGTTGCTGTTGCTCAATGCTCAGATTTGTTGTGTGGCATCACATTGTGAGACTTGATTCTCGTAACAACTTTAACCTAATGTGAAGCTTGTAGTGGTAGACACAAATTGTGATCGAAGTTCACTGATTGCTGGTGTGGTCTCAGACGATTTCGGAGAGCTGCTAATGTGTTGTATAAAAATTTCTCAGTGTTCTGAGAAACTTTGAATTTTGTTGTGACACTGCTCGCTATTTCGCTATTAGGAGGCGTTCTCATTTTGAATTCTGTTATGTATGTTCTCGCAGATTCTGAAGACAGAATATGCAGTTCGTGGAGAGATTGTCACTCGTGCTCAGGTGCTTTGTCCCCTTATCTTTCTACTTCAGAGGAAGTTTTTGGGCTTGACTATATCCATTTCAGAGGATGCAATATCTTTATTGACATGGTGGCACAAGTCCCTGATGCTCATCTGTAAATTTTGCTCTAAATTCCGTATTATTCTTGGGGACTTATAACAACATCCACTTCTGTTTGTGTATGCAGAATCTGCAGCAAGAGTTGATCACAAAGCCAGGATCCCTTCCATTTGAAGAGGTATTTTGCTTGTAATGATTGTACTTGAACTTACTCACGTTCTTTTTCCATTATGTGTGTCTTCCTATGCTCATGTGAGGGGTGATGAGATGTGTATTAATGAGAAGGATCTTTCCGACGACTTGCAGATTGTATACTGCAATATTGGTAATCCACAGGCACTCAGTCAACCACCGATCACTTTTTTCCGAGAGGTCTACACTACTCTCACAGTGACTCGTTCATGATTCATATATAATTGGTGAAAAATTTGTGCCTAGTTAGGAAAGTTGCCCATATACTTCAAATTCGCATTTTTTACAAATCTGACAATGAATTAGGGTAGTTTTAATGGTTTTGTGGCTTGAAGGGTTTCGTGAGGTATTCTTGAGTTTGTGAATTAATGCTTGTAAGATGGTCACTGAAAGTCATTTTTGTTCAGGTTGTTGCACTTTGTGATCACCCAAGCCTTCTTGACAAGTCAGAGACACATGCTCTTTTCAGGTATTGCTTTTTGTTTCATTGCTCTATTGTGTTTCATAGATCTTGCCATAAAAAAATTAGTTATAAAGTAGATTTAGAGCCTGCAATGGGTACAGAGATCATGTTAACTTGTACACTATGTTGTGGTTTTTTGAAAAGTTATAAGATTAAATGGAATTTTCTTATATGTCATTTCTATTGACCGCTTTTGTAGGCGTTTCTATATCATGCATATTGAAACTTTTGCTTCAACTTTTTTTTAGAGCTTAGTTCCTTCGATAGCAATTTGTGTATTATTGTGCCTGGTGCAATGATGTCATCGTTCATGAGAGGTTTCCGAGAGTTATGTACGCTAATACTTCAGTCTTGGTCTTGGCAGTTCTGATGCCATTTTGAGGGCTTTCCGAATAGTTGACAACATTCCTGGCCGGACTACAGGGGCATACAGTCATAGTCAGGTAATAGTCAGTTAGCCTCTGCAAAGAATTCTTTGGTCAGCCATGTTTTGTAGCCAGGTTAAGATTTTCAAACTGACGCTCGGCCTGGTTTTCAGTGTGATTCTCGAGTCAATGAGCAATCGCCAAAGAGTCTTGCTTCTGCTTCGGACAACCTATTGTTAAATACTATACGGATTTCGTCAAGTAGTGTGGACCACAACATTTATTTTTCATGATAAGGAAGTGCATGTGAACAGTAGGAGGGAGTGATGGGCTTAGATCTCTTGATGAGATAGGTTTAGTTTAATCTCTGGAGTGCCCAGTAAATCTCCACCTGCTTTTGGATTCTTTTTGTCTACTGCACCTTTCACTCTGGCATATGTAATGCATTTCAAAGTTTTTAAGAGGCAAGCACGGTACCTGAGACCTATATGTTGTATGCAGGGCATCAAAGTTTGTCGAGATGACATTGCAGCAGGTATTGCAGCCCGCGATGGGTTTCCCGCGAAGCCTGAAGATATTTTTATCACAGACGGAGCAAGTCCTGGTGTATGTTCTTAATCCTTTCTCAAAACCTCTACTACACATTTTTATGTGGTTTTATGAGTGTAAGGATGTTAGCCTTACTTCCATCTTTCTAACTACCGTGGCGTCCGACAGGTTCACATGATGATGCAGCTGCTTTTGAGCTCCGAAAAGGATGGAATTATGTGTCCTATTCCACAATATCCCTTGTATTCAGCTTCGATAGCGTTACACGGGGGCACATTGGTATTATTTCTTCTTATCATCGATTCCATGAGCAGTTCACCATGCCTGTGAGTCTGTATGAAAATGATGTAGCTAGCAATTGAGTCATTGCCACCATGGGTTGGAGACCCGGAGATAAGTATTGACGAATCGAGGCTTGTTAGTTAAAGCATTATGCTCTATATCATGTTGGTTGCCTGTTTGATTTGGTACATATGATTTTTATATTTGATCGTCAATCAGTTTTGCTTCATTCGTTCATCACTTGGTTCCATTGCCATGTTTACAGCATCATGATTGCTTGAAATTGAGACATTTCTGGTTCTGAACAGGTGCCATACTATCTGGATGAGAGTTCTGGTTGGGGTCTTGAATTGAATGAGCTGAAGGATCAGCTTCAAGCAGCTCGCGCTGCAGGCACTAATGTGCGGGCTCTTGTTGTTATCAACCCTGGAAATCCAACCGGTCAGGTTAGTACCCAGTAGATTCTATTCTGTATTTTAAGTCGATCATATGGCTTGATTCTGAGGAAAATTCTTAGACTATTTGTTTTGTACTCTTTCTATTGTGTATTTCATTGAAGTAGAAACTGATTGATTTATCAGTTTTTCCGTCTTTGTTCGACTTGATTTTGACATAGAACTGTCGGAATTTGTAATTCTGTGGATGAACGAGCATGCTATCTGCGAGTTCATTCTTCCCATCGTTGTTCTCGTCTTTTATCATTCAGTTCTGGTGTCTGCGTTCAGGTGCTTTCTGAGGAGAACCAGCGGGACGTCGTGCAGTTTTGCAAGCAAGAAGGTCTTGTGCTTCTGGCCGATGAGGTATTGGACACTTATCTGTGCATACAGTGTCTATATTCCTGATCAGCTTCTGTTGTTTTGACCCAGCTCTTTTTCCTGTATTTTGAGCGCACAATGGTATTTCCTGTATAAACAGGTCTACCAAGAAAATATATATGCTGAAGGCAAGAAGTTCAATTCCTTCAAGAAAGTTGCTCGGAGTATGGGCCTGGAAGACAAAGACTTGAACATCATTTCATTTCAATCAGTCTCTAAAGGTCAGAGAGCTTGTGCTGGTTATAGTTATCAGCTTGTGATGGCAGTTCCTGTTAATCTTGATATACAATCTTGAAAGAAAACGACTAGCAAGTAAGAAGTAACCATAAGCTGTTGCATATTGGATGTGTTCTATGCAGGCTTTTATGGTGAATGCGGGCGGCGTGGGGGCTACATGGAGGTTACAGGTTTGCCTCAGGATGTGAAGGATCAGTTATACAAGATAGCGTCTGTAAACTTGTGTTCCAACGTCTCCGGTCAAATTCTCATGAGTGTGGTCATGAACCCTCCCAAGGTAATTTTTATTTCTATATTATCATCACCGGTTCTGCCACGCGCCGAACGGTCATAATCGAGTTACAATATCGTTGTCTAGTTTTGGACATACTGGCAGCATTCTTCTAAGGAAGTAACTTCAATGGTTCAAGTGCTGAAATAATATATAGAAGTCGTTCCCGGAATTTTTTTTCATTTTATTTGAGATGTAATTTTAACACGATTGTGCGTATGTAGCCTGGAGAGGAATCTTACGAACAGTTTGCTGAAGAGCGGGATGCAATTTTATCGTCACTGGGACGACGTGCTAAGGTATCCAGGAGACACCAGTCTCTTTATTTCAATCCACTTACCGCAACTCCCTTATTTTCCGTAGCTTGTGTCCTTATAAACATATCTTTCTCATAATACGGCACATTTCTGCTTACTACGTTTCTATTTATTATGTTCAGGTTTTGAATGAGGCACTGAACAAATTGGAGGGTGTGTCTTGTAACGCCGCGGAGGGTGCAATGTATTTATTCCCACGTTTGGATTTACCAGAGCGGGCACTAAAGGCTGCAGGAGCGGTTGGTATGCTTGCTGATGTTTTCTATGCACGAAGGTTGCTGGACGCCACCGGTGTTGTGGTGGTGCCTGGGTCGGGTTTTCGTCAGGTATGTTGTACTTAGTGGTCTTGAGACCATTGTAGCTATGTTTTCAGAATTAGGCAAAAGGCATCAAAGGTCCGGTTTTAAGACTGGCGAGAAGAAAAAGACAGTCATGTTTGACAAACATTAACAAACATCTTGATTTGGGGTTTGCTTTTCTAGGTACCCGGTACGTGGCACATCCGATGCACAATTTTGCCAGCTGAAGAGAAACTCCCAGGGGTCATCAGTCGCCTCACAACCTTCCATCAGAGATTCATGGATGAGTTTAGGGATTGAAGGTAATAGCTGCGTTAGACCTCAAGCTTTTATGCGAGGTGCAGCCACTCTTGGTTTTCGACTTATTCAATAATGATTGTGCACACAAAAATGCACTCGAATTTCTCATTCTTATTTGCTTACATGCCATGCTTGTGAGTTTTAGCGATGATATTCTTTATTACTGCATCTTGAATAGGACTGTAGCGGATAGGTTTCCGGTACGTAAGAATTTACGTCGTGTCGTGTATTTACGTCTGTGATTTCCCGATTTCAGAGAAGTTGTTTCTGCTGCATTAAGGTGGGTACACCCAAAATCGCACTCTGATTAAAACCGCCATCATGACTATGTACATCTCCAAAATCTCCAAAATCAAAATTTTGGAGAATCTACCAAAAAAACCTTTGACTTTGGCATAGGTACCCAAATGTTGCATTCTTTTCCATGGCAAAGATCACACTTGTCCAGAGCCAGATTTTAATCAGAAATGAATTATCAATCATCTCAATGTCTAAGACTCGATATGTACATTACTGTACATATGTAATCCTTCTACAAATATTTCCACCATGATTCCAGTATGGTACATTTTGGACCTCTCTAACCAAGTATCAAATTTAAAGATTCAAAACTAAGTAAGGAGGCAATGAGGAAAGCTTGTAGGAGTTGTAGGTAACTGCACCTGTGTAGTATGTATTGTATATAAAAGTATTTGATACATCAAGAATAAAAAGAATCATAGAGATCGATTTCAAAAACAAGGTGTACATTTCCAAAATTGCCCCTAACCCAATTGCAACCCCCTATTGTTAGGCTTCTTGCATTCTATGTAGTGAAAATTGTAAAGGGTTGTATTATGACTTTTTCATTGTGGAATATTAGGTTGAAAAAATCACGGTTTTATAACTTCAAGGAACATCACAATGTAAGCCTTTGACACATGACAAAATGTTCATTCATTATTCCTCAATTTGAAGGGATGCTTTTGGATTATCATTGCATTTGAGTAAAAAATCCAAAGAACAACATTAAAATCCAAATGGATGAGAATAGCTTTCCGTAGGGACAACACTAAAAAGCTATATGTTTTTGCTTTGGCCACATACAATGTCTTTTTTTCACTGAAAATTGAGCTGACCAAAATAATTGTGAGTTTTTTTTTACTTGCTTATTTATTGCAAAGTAAAATTAAGAGTCCAATTAGTTTAAGTATACGCAACAACTAAAAGGATGGCATGGATCATCCTATCTTGCTTGCTTTCCATAGTCAAGTATCATAATGTAGAGCTAGCCATAGGTTCTCAAAGCTCAACTTTGATCCAATCCATCAAAGCAAGAACAAAAAGAATGGTGTGATTGTGAGGCTCTGCCCTAGGTAAACATCAATATTAGTTTGTTGATAGAAGATAGTAGGAAATTAATTAAGAAAACATTGAATCAATGGAATTTTAAATTTTAAATTTAATTAAATTTTAAATTTTGAAAAAATGGACACACCTTCTTAGCAAATCCTAATTGCAATGTAAACACGGTTGTAGATAGGATTTGAAAATTTGGATTCAGAAACTACAGTCAATGCAAAAATCCATGCTATAGTTTGCATCCAAAAAAAATTTGGCTCCTCATTCAACCAATTGGATAAAGAAGCAGGGTCTCATTAGTTGGATCCCCCATCTGACCAAATTCTAACTGCATTGTGTAATGTGAATGCAGCTATAGATAAAATTTAGAAACTCAGATTCAAAAACCATAGATGATGTCATAGTCTTTGTCCAAAGGATAGAGCCAATAAATTGTACAATATCTTCACGAGCATCTTCATTGCAAGAGCCTTCATATATAAGACCTATTGTAATCCTACCAAATCTATCCCAACCTTCTAATCTTTCGTAGTTCATTCGCAAAAAGCATTTTTTTAAATTAGGAATTGAAATTATTGGGAAATTATTTTTCAAAGAATAAATTATTCAACATAGCAATTTTGTGGAGCATCCAAAAGAAGTGAACCTAACTCTCTAAATATATTAATTATTTATGGCATGAATTGTGAACTTGTTAGCTATGGTAGTGAAAATAGAATAATGAAATCCAACACTTGTAGAAAACAAGAATCAACAAAAAAAAATAAGTTGAATTTTTTAAATCAGTTTTGAATAAAAGACTTTGATTGTTCAAGAATCCACACCAAGATACACGAAGCAATCACAGTGAATAAATACTAGATCTAAATCTAGATCACCTATATTTGGTTGAATTTCCTAATTACAATCATGATTGTAAGCAAGATTGTGAGTCAAAAAGGACAAATGTTTAATCATGACATATAGACAAATTGTAACTAAGTTTACTAAAGTCTAAAATTTTCATTTGAACATTATATACAAATAAAACTAACATTAATTGATATGGTTTGTAATCCATCTTCCAACTTCAGTGCCCTTGTATTGAACATTGTACAATGAGCATCTATTTATAATCAATATTGATCAGGGTATATTTTGAAATTATACTCAATAATGAGTGATTCTAATATAAGTGATTTATATGAGTGATTCAATAATACATTAGATGAGAAATCAACCCTTTGGAGGTGTGCGTGTTCCCCAACCTATGAAAACTGCCGAATTCAGGGCCGTGGCAGCTCGTTGACATGGCCGAGTGATTGTCACATCGGAAAAAAAAAAAAAAACTCAAAAAAAAAATGGAACTTTTTTTTTCTGTTTTTTTTTTCATTTCAAGAATGTAAATTTTTTTTTTTTTTTTTTTTTTTAAATTTCTTGTCGGAAATAGCCGTTCCCTGAAACTACGGGGGGGGGGGGGGGGGGGGGGGATTAGCGTCAGGAACGGGCCCAAAACGGCCCTCCTGAACCCCCAAAACTCATCTAATGATCCTTCATTTGGGTATATATATTAGACTATTACAATAATGACTAAATAATTTCAATACAATAGTATTACCAAATTCAGTATTATGATTGAGTTTACTTGACTATTAGAGATATTTCAATATAAAGGTGACCATAGTAGAGTTTAGCCTAGCATTGAGTATTTGAATTTTATAAGCTTATTAGCTCATGTTCAATTTTGTATTGTCTAGCAAGAGTAGCAACCAATCAAAAAAGGAACACTAATGCACACTACTTTCATATTGGTTGTATGATTCAAAAACTATTTTTTACATGTTTCCATGGCATACTTTATTTGTTCATTCTTCAATGCAATAAAATAGTCAATTTTTGTGAGGTTTGTACCAAAATTGTTGAAGTTTCAATTGTGGTTACTATCCCATTATGTCTCAAATCTCAAAATTTCAAGAATGATGCCTTTAAATTGGATGCATGACTACAATGGACCCATTCCTAGGTAGCCCTTTAGAATCAATGAAATGTCAAGAATGGACCTTCTTCTCTAAGGTGTATTTAATCATTTTAAAACTCTTGTTAGTACACATAGACTTCATCAAAGATTAAAAAATGTAACAAAATGTACTAAATGAAAGAAAAAATTATGCCCTATATATTTGGAAATTAGAGTTATATTTTGAAATGATCATGATTAACTATATTAGCTTCTAAAATAGACTTTTAATATTTTACATGTAGTTTGGTTAATCCCTAAAGGACCGAGGCCCTTTTTCTGCCAAAAAACATTCAAAATTGCCATTTCTATCCAAAAAAATTTCACATCTAACCATAGGATCTTACACCTAACTAGAACGAGAATGTGTGGAAAAATTTTCAGAATTTTTGATCCTATAAATTGCAAGATATCCGCATTTAAAGTGAAAAAAACAAGTTTTTTAGCACATTGCGGGACTACATTTTTTGACTTTGAACATTTTTAACTTAAAACTTTTGCACTATAGAGTTTTAAAGCTTTGTAGTAGAGAATTGAGTTGAGAGTCTAGAAAAAATAAATTCAAAAAAACTTAATTATCATTCTTTAAAAAATTGTTAAGTAGAAGTAGATACAAGATAGAAGGAAAATCTAAAATATCCATATATTTTAGATGGAATTAAAATGCACTAATCCCAATGGTAAGATTTTTTTAGCAAGTAATCTAAAGCATGCAAAAAAAAAAAAAAAAAAATGAAAAATTTGAAAAATTGCATTTGGAAATGCATTCTAGAAGTTATTTTTTTCAAAAAGATGTTCTAATTGCCCAAAAAACAAGAATGTCCATAACTTTCTTATAACAAGTCCAAATGAGATGAATAGAATTTTTCCAAATAGACAAAAATATAATCCATGAGAAAAAAAACATAAAAAAAAGAAATTCAAAATTTTGCCCATTTTTTTTGCTATCCAAGCTGCCCGCCTTCTCCTATTTTGAGCTTATTTGGTCATAGCTTTTTTTCCAATCACTAATTGTAAAAAAAATTATATTCTTACAAAGCTTATCAATTTTTCTATATTCAAAAATGTTTCAAAAAATCACAACAAAATTTCAGCTCGTATGTACCTGCCCAAAAACGCATTTGTCCCCTGAACGGACAACGGTCTTTTAGGGGTTAATTACAAGCCTAACCTCAATCTCCATTGTCTTTCTTTGGAGGTTTTGAAGTGGTATTTGAAATGATCATAATCTCAACTTGGAAGGCTTAATAACTAATTATCCATTATAGATACACTTTACGTTGACCTTTGGGGGCAAATTTGGGGTTTTAGGGACTCCTTGGGATTACTCGAACAAAAAACACTTCAAAAATCCATAACAAATTTATACTTTGTCCAAAAATGTGTAATTTCAATTATTAATGCCTTTTGTAATGCTCTTCTAAATGTAAATATTAAAAAATATTGAAAATGTCTTATGTAAAGCAACCAATTTGCCCACAATAGAGTCATCTAAGATAGCATCTAACTGTGATCTATTTCTAAAAGCACCTCCTACAAATTCTTCTCTAAAATGATCAACCTCTATTTATAAGAGTTTAAAATCAAATTTAAACTGCACAAATCTTACAATTCATTCATATATATTGCTTAGAAAATGATTATTAAGAAAATCTTGAATTTTCTTTTGACTTCCAATAAGATTCAAGAAAACTAAGACAAGTTAATCCTTAAGCTTTCCAACACTTGGATGCAAGAAAGATAAAGTATCTAGAAAAGTTGCTTCACGATGTTGACATTATTAAAAAAGTATATTCATAATATAATATCTATTAATTTGGATTTTTTCATAGTGCTAAGTTCTATTATTGTTAAAAGTCCAACAAATATAGAATCCAAAAAATATCTCTAAATTTGATTTTGGATGTAAATTCCATAACCTTGAATATTTTGAACTTGAATATTTTGTGATATTCTATTAATTCATCATGAAATTGAAGGCATCATTCCATCTAAAATGTAAACAATGAAGAATAAACTTAATGCATTTTAGCCTATTTTGTACAAACTTTTTGGTTGTCTACATACTATTTTTTCAATTGTTTTTCAATTGTTAGGTTGGTGTGTCTAGAATTTTCAAATATATGCACAAGTTTTTAAAGATATGTTTTCCGATTTTGTTTCTCGATTTTTAAAAAACAACATGTTTTTTTAGTAGTTTGTAGGCAAAAAAATTACAATATTCAAAATTCATGTGCAATTTCGAATCCTACATTTTTAACCTTCCATTAAATAACAAACTAGGTACTATTCTCATCCATCCAAAGTAATTTATAATCCTTTAAAGACAACCTTTCTTTATGACCAATTTGATCAAATTTAGATAAGACAATATACTCATACATATTAACAAAATAAGACACATACCATCCATTACCTTAAGTTAGGCTATTTTAATTTTTTTAATTTTAATTTTTAATTTTTTTGTTATGGTGAGATCTCCAAGACCATGCATTCTTTAGTTGGGTTCTTGGTATCGTTGGATAGCCCTTGGCGAGGAGAGGTGCACAGGCTTTATTTGTGGTGTTTAGACCTATGGTGCGAGTTATGAATTTTTGAGTTTTTTATTGTTTAAAAAAATTTTAAAATTACTTTTAGGTTTGATTTTGATTGTGGCAATGGCACAAATCACCCCAGTTGCCTTATGAGTTAGGTGGTTTGTTTGTTTTGTTTTGTTTGTTTTGTTTTGTTTGTTTTTATGGTGAGATCTCCTAGACCTTGCGTCCCCCAGTCACGTGCTTGGTACCATTGGATATCCTTCAGCAAGAAGGAGTGCACAGGCTTTGTTTCATAGCGCTTGAACCTAGGGTGTGAAAGTTATTGAACTTTTAAGTTTTTATGAATTTAAAAATTAGAAAATTATTTTTATAATTATTTTGGCTGTGGCAATGGCACAGGGCACACTAGTAAGTATTGAAGAAACAACTGGCTACCGTTATCCAAAAAGGGGGAAAAACATTGTGCTTATAAACACTATCCTTCACTCCTCTTGACACGTGGCTACTAAATTTGAGGTGTTGGGATTACATGTCTTTGCTACGAAACTATCACCAGTCACTCTTGAGTGGCGCCGTGGACATGCCGTGACCTCATCACGGAGTGCTTAGTTTCTTTTCTTTGCATTTGTTTGCTGATCTAGCTAAGTTAACTTTGGATTCTTCTGTATTCATTCACAAGCTTCTGGTTCCACTGGGGGCAGTGTAAGCAGTGAGCTTCCTCCCGTCTCTGTGCAAATTCCTCTAATGAATGTTGGTAGTCTTGAGTCAGTGAAGAATTTAGATTCTCCTCTGGATATGTACAGTACTGAACAGCTGATCGAGCTCTTTCAACTTCTGAACTCTCTGAATTCATTCATTTCAGCTGCGTATTCTCTCACTGGCCTGGTCTGTTTCAATCTCCTGTTAGTTTTCTTGAGCTGTTTCAATCCCTCTCAGATGTTATTGAAGCTAGTACATGGGGAATCCTTCATTTTGACGACGCTCAGAAGTCATTGAAAAAACGTTGGGAAGTCGCTAAGCTAGAAAATTAACGATAACTTCCTCAATTCAAATGCTGATCGTAACTATGCCACCACTTCGATTTCTGCCGATGTCTGGTGTGCACATCAAACTCGGGTGACAGACATCTTATGATCTCTAAAAGGACCATGGATTCAAGGTTTGGAATTGGTGAATATATTCGATTGAAGAACATATTTTGAAAAACACAGACTCAGGTGGGCTCAATTGGATGTCACCAGAATCGGGCGAGAACATTGTATTGGTCGAAATCGAAATAACATTGGACAATAGAAAAGGTTTCAAATGATCTACTAAAAAACGGCGCAGTTTGGGTCCTTGGGGGGGGAATAAACATGCTGAGGTTTGAAATTTCAAAGCGAGTCCTGTTTGCTTATACAGTATGTGCTGTTGTTGCTTTTGATTGCGTGTTGATATCCAGATGTATCAATTAATGCAACGTTGAGAGTGAGCCGGAAAGATTTTGGAGGAGGTAAGGTAGAGGTTCCATTGACCATACAGGACATTAGAGGCTCCATTGACCATACATGTGAGCTTTGATTGTTCCAAGTGTGAACTTCCTTACTCTGTTGACACTTCAGTTTTTGCAATCGCTTTTTTCTTAATGCAAAATGTAGGAGCAAAATCGAAGATGGAGCAAGTTGTTAGATTGTTGTAGCAGAGGTTGAAAGTTCACCTGTATGATGCGTGGAACCTCCCTTACAGTGTGGTGAATGGAGACTTTACATTAGGGTTTCAATAGAAATTCTTTAGCGTTTTATTCTTGTGTGTAATCTCATACTGTTACTTTGCTTGTGCACTAGCTTGCTTGCTTTAAATCTCCAGATACCATCATTCTCACTAAAACTGATTCACTCTGCCCTACAGATATGGCGAAACTGTCCAACGAATTTGTGCTGCTGCTGCTGGTGATAGCAGTATCAGTCGTTGAGTGCCGCACGGAGTACAAATGCCCCGGGAGCTCAGACGCCATCACTGCGTTACAATCGGATGCCAATGTGACAATTAACAGAATCTCAGGCATTGGCTATGGCTTCCTCGGTGCGACCGGTGTTGCTCTACCGTATGTGGGAGGGCCCAATGTCACTCGAGGGCTGGTGCTCATGCCGGAGGACGGGGTCGCCCCGGAGGCGTATGCGCCTCTAGCTCGAGGTAATGGCTTCTTCACAGGGTATAGGGTTTCGGTTTCGGTTTTAGATTCAGGGTTTTAGGGGGTGGGGTTTATGCGTGCACAGTTTGTACGTCCAGGAGGAAGAAGAAGGGCGATGGCTTCATTAATGAGGAAGACTGGTTAAGGTCTGTGCCGCCACTGGCAAGTTATCATATGAAACTGTCACGTCAACCATAACTTTAGCTCGAAATGGCCTCGTTTAGAGCATTTGGGAAGTCTAGTTCATCAAAAGTTTAATCATAAGCATCATTTATCCACCCGTGGTTTGCCAGCTTGATGTTCATGACGGAAATCTACTCTGTGTTTACGTCTGAGATGTTGTAAAGCACACTTTTTTATTTGATAGGAATCCTCTTGATCACATAACATTCTTGAACTCCAAGGCAGGGGACCTTTGCTTCCCATGAATCAAGGCTCCTTTCGCAGTAGAAAATTTTGAATGAAAGCTGGGCCATGCATGAATTGTGGGCCACTGTAGCACAAATTATTTTTGTTGCAGTGATCCTTTATATGTGACCCTAGACCTAGCCTTCCCCATTCAAGTCCGAGTGTTACGCAGTTCAGAAGAGTTTCCATTTTCTTTTAAGAATTGCTGAAGATAATATGATGTTTAGAGACAAAGAGGTTTTATCTATCTCAGAAAAAGAGAAAATCCAAAGTCTTCTTCATTTATGATGGTCCAATTGAAAACCGAACCTAGAGTTGTCCCCCACCTTTAGGACTTGTGAAGTCAGTTGCTCAGTTGGTTTCTTTCTTTCTGTTGTACTGTACATGTGCATCAGAGGTGGCGTTAACCGGGAGATACGTCGTGATTCTGGAGAAGGCGAGCGAGGGGCGGACCTTGCGTGCTATGAAAGAGCAATGGCAATTGCAGTATTGGGTGTTAGCTGGACATGGCCGTGGAGGTACATTGGCGGCCGAGCTTGCACGCACGCTGCTGCCCAAAGTGAAGGGCGTGGTGCTCATGGCAGCGCCCATGCCCTTGCACGTGGATATGGTGAACCTCAACATTTTCGTCACAGTTTTGTATGGGCAAATGGATACTGTGGTCACTCCTAAAGCAGTGCAGACTTCTTTTTCTCGGATGCCAGGTTCTCACTCCTTCCAGACATCTTATGGGCAACTGCAAGAAACAATTGGACTATTTGTCGTGTTTTGTCTGTTGTAGTGGGGAAAAAAGCTTTTGGATTAATTTTTTTTTAAATCAAGAAAAGTATTGGCAATAAGTACAACAATGAAAATAATGTACTTGCAAATCTTCAAGCCTACAAAAAAAATTCTCTAAATGTTATGCACAAAAGAGAAAATCTTGTGTAAGGACACCCCTGCTGCCCACAACTTGACGAGCGCAAGCACATTACTTGTCAGTGTCGACGTTGTCTTCTGAGTTCACATACTGAATTTACTAAAATATTCATATGCATTGACGTTGTGAGTGATTGCTGCCTTCTGGTTTGCAGGAGACAGTTCAGTTACTTTGTTTCCGAACCTGAGCCACTACGACTTTGCAAGCAGTGAGTGTGTGGGTAATGGGAAAGGCCAAGATGAGAAACAAGGTCTAGGTATTACGGATCCAGACTTCGGAACTATAGTCTCGAAGGCTTCCCTTACTGTTTCGCTCTCTCAGTGGGCAGCTGCCAGCGAAAAGGCTCTGTCGTTCTCCGATAATTTTCTTTTGACACCAGGGCACAACGCCTCCAAAATGTATCCCGGGGACATTCGAGTACAGTGCACACAAGTTCCGATCCCCAACAGCAACCCACAGGTAAACGTATATTCTATACCTCCAACCTTTGAATTGATTAAAAAAAATAGAGTCCGAAGGGGTGCAATTAGTCTACAGGAGTAGGACGTACTCCATTAAATACTAATTACACTTACCTATTGGAGGTCAAAGGAAAAACATAACGGGAATATATCTTTGAGTTGGACGTAAAGGATATCTCTATTAATGTTCAATTTGTTGCTCATTTGCAACATCATTTTACCAAGCAGCTCAATGGCACGTCATGGCTGTCGTTGTAGTTTCTTGCATCTTTGAGATTTCGTGAATGCATTTGCTTCTGTTTCACTATTCAAAAGTTAAGTTTTTGTTTTTGTTTGTTTTCTCTATGGAACAGAGGTCATGGTGGGTGTTCACTCCCACGAAAATCAAAGGGGGTTATGTGTATTACCCTGGAGCAGCTGTGGATGCCCGTGCTTACTTCCCCTTGGCTTTCGAAATTGCTGCACGAGGGCACTTGGTGGTCATCATTCAGCTGCCATCTCGCAATGCATTGTTCAGTTACCAGGATGCCAACACTGTAATAGCTTCCACGAATCCCTTATTTTCTGGTAAGATTGATACTCCCTTTGTCCGGAAACAAGTCTCCACATTGAACATAGTTGAAAATGTTTGATACAAATTTCATTAATCATATTGTGAAAAGCATAAATTCAGAAGGGTCCAAGAGGTCCTTCCCTTCCCTTCCCTTCCCTTCCCTTCCCTTGCTGTTTGTTGAATGGAGACCGTACATTACTCAAAAGAAAATCCAAAAGCATTAGGTCCAATTAGGATAATTATTTTGAGACAGAGCGAGTACACTTTTGATACCTTCTCAGTTGTTGACGGTTGTCACCTTGAAGAAAATAATCTCTTTTGATCTTCTTTCGTGGCACAATCTCATATTCAGGAGTTCCAAAGGGGAAGTGGGCTATAGGAGGGCACTCCGCAGGGGGATTTGCTACAACTGTATATGTAAGTGAGTTCGGGAGCAGGATATACGCTGCTGTGATGCACGCAGGAGGATGGGGAGCCAATTTGACAGAGAATGCTCTCCACATCGCCAGCATATACGGCACCCTCGATGCTCTTACTCTAGGAGGGTACGACCGGTACCGGTACTTATACACTGATCCCCCTCCGAAGGGATTTGGACCTCTGGTGAACTTGAAAACATCCAAGTTCGTTCCTATCAAAGGCGCAAATCACTACCAAGTGGGGGACTATGGGTACCAGAGCCCAGACCAGGTTGCTACGATCAGTATGGAGCAGCAAGTGGCTTTGTTCGCTTCGGAGACAGTTTCGTTTCTAGACGGTGTTGCATCAGGTATGATTGTCCAGCATAAAAAGATGGACTCCCTCCTTTATGAAACAAGTGTCCTAATTGGACCTCGTGGTTTTGTAAGGTTGTTTTGAGTAGGTCATATGGAGCCTTTTTTTCTCCAATTTTTATGTAGATTGCAATGAACACATGCAATGTTCTTCATTGATTGATTGTGGTGATATGAAATTTGGACCCTTTTGAAGTGATGCTTTTCACAATGTGATCAATGAAATGGATATCAAAAGTTTTCAGCAGTACTGTAGACGCTGATTCCGGGATGGAGGGAGTAACAGACAGCAATCAGAAATGTGATCTCTAAGAGTTTATGAAGTTTTACAACATGTGTTGGTGCTTGTTAACGTAGGGTCATGTTCATCATTGATTTATCACAAACCGTTTGTCATGGGATGTAGCAATAACACTGAACATTTCTTTTTGTTGCCTGTGAGTATATGTTGTCAAGCTCTCTATATGAGAGCTTGAGAAGTAGGGTAGGTTGGAAACTGACACCAAAGTGGTTTAATATTTGAATCTCAGGGGCTACTTAAAGCTTCACGAAATTGAGAATTTTGGGCCAGGAAGTCCTTAAACTATGCTAAGGAAGGCCAGGTGGTCAGATCTATGGCTGGGGTTAGTATATATCCTCAGTTACAGTTACAGTTACAGTTTCAGTTTCAGTTTCATTTTAGGGTTTAGGGTTTTAGGGTTTTAGGGTAGCCCTTAATACGCCAGGGTAAAGTCAAGCAGTGCATGGCCATCAATGCACTCAATACAACCCGGCAAAATAGAGGCCTCAAGCTTTGCCTCAACCATACACTGCATTTCTCCCGTATACAGATGATGAACTACTAGCTTTGCCTCAACTCGTAAGTCACCTCTGTAGAATGTATACATACTGTATATCATGTATTACGAAAACCCACCTAAACTTTTGTTGTTATCTAGTTAAAACGCAGCCCGGATACACCTGCACTGAGTTTTAGGAAGTTTTTTATAAATAAGGCCAATTGTAAGAACTTTGGCCTTTGCACTAGCAATTATCTAATGGAAAATGTTTTTAACACTGTCACAAGCATCACACTTCATTAGTTGCACTGCAATTCAAAAGAGATGATTTTGATGGTCTAAAAAATTAAGATGGACAACAAGAATCTAGAGTTGAGATGAGCAGCAAAGTAAAAGCTGGTTACAGTTTTAAGGAAGTCATGGTAGCAAGTCTACAATTTTCTATAATTATTCACTTTGATTTTACTAATAGAATTTCTTGATTTTTTTACTTGTGGTTATTATATAATGTTTCTTGTGTATATATGATTGTAAAATATAATATTGTATATATAGTGATTGTAGTACAATATTGTTTTGGATCCATCTTAATATGTAGATTATAAACCCCTTTCACTTTTGAGACTTTGGGAGTTTCCATTGCAACTTTCAATTCACATCTTTTGTATTTGTTGCTATGAAATCATGAAGAGGAAGAAATTGAATTGTATAGATTTAATAGGGCGTCCATGGCGCTTAGAACTAGGGCTTCTAGCAAAAATTATCATATGCGCAATTGTTCTCATTTATGTACCTTATTTCTTCCCAAGCTCTGTTCCAAAATTCCAAGTACTTCCAATTGACAATTCCCCTAAAAATAAAATAGAGATAAATACTATCAAAAGAAGTGAAGTCTTTGAGCAAGACATTCAAGATCCTTTAGAAAAGAATAATGCTTTTGAGTACATCAATAATGTTGGATTGCTAGGTGTGATGGACCAAGCTAAGATTGATGGTGCCAAAGCTTGGAAAGAACTTAATATTGTGGCACCAACTCCTTTCGAGGCTCCTTCAAAGGACAATAGCAATGTCACTGTAATTGCAAAAGGTTTAGTTTGCCCAGCTTCACTTTCTGTTTCTAGAGAGAAATTGCATAAATCAGGATCTAGGTTATTCTCACTTCCATGTGGTATGAAATTTGGATCCAAGATCACTATCATTGGAAAGCCACGACCAGCTCAATGGCGGTACGATTCATTATATAAGCAAAAAGAAGAAGTATCCAAATTCTTTGTTGAAGTTCATGGGTTTCAGGCGTTTGAATTGGAAAGAAATGAAATGTATCCTCCTACTCTTTTCCATTTAAATCCTCGGCTCCGTGGTGATTGGAGTGGTAAACCTATAATTGAGCATAACTCGCGATATGGCCAAGACCAATGGGGTAAATCTCATCGATGTGATGGGAAAAAACATGAAGAACAAGGTGAGTGTCAATTAATAAATATTTTTGTTGAAATCATTTATAAGGTGTTATATACCTGCTAGATTACAATTCATTGGAAAGTGCATTGTTTATGGAAGTAGTTAGGAATAAATAAAAATTTTGGTGAATTTTAATAATTTCTTTAATAATCAATACTATCTAATACTGAATATATATGTGTAAAATGGCTTTGTATAGTTGATGATCAACTAAAATGTGAGGATTGGCTTCAAGTTGAAGATGACCAAAGTGTACCCATATTGGCAAAAGAGTCTTGGTGGAATAGAAAAGTCTCACTTTTTGAAAAAGAGAAGCTTAAAAAGGGCTATCCTTTTGGTGAAGGACAAGACTTTTCTCTCATTATTCACGCAGGAATTGAGGGATTTCATGTGATTGTTGACAATCATCACATAAGTTCCTTTCCTTATCAACAGGTGAGTGAAACAAGATGTGCTTTTACATATATACTAATTAATACTGGAAAAAAATTATATATTTATAAATTTCATTTCTGATCATTTCTTTTCTAATTAAAACTTTATTTTGGTCATTTCTTTTCTAATTAAAATTACAATTTCTAATCCTTAATTTTATCCCTCTGTTATGTAGGGATTTTCTATAGCAGAATCATCTGGGATTGTAATAGGAGGAGATGTTGATGTGGCTTCTATAAAAGTAACATCCTTACCACAAGATGATACATGGAAGGCCCTTCCTCTACCAACCAAGGAGGTTGAATTGTTTATTGGAATAATGTCTAGTAGTAACCACTTTGTAAAACGGATGGCAATTCGGAAGACTTGGCTTCAATCTAATTCTATAAAATCCTCGCAAGTGGTGGCTCGGTTTTTTGTTGCTCTGGTATTTCTTAATGATCACTTTCCTTCTGAGCATTTCTTTTAGTGATAATTCAATGAATCTTTCAAGACAAACATTTTCTTTTCAATGATATCGGTATGTGTTTTAATATCAAAATATTTCTAACAACTTTTCTTATGATATAAGACCAGTTGCCAAACCCATATTGTGTCTATAAAATTGGTAACAATTGGCTTGTTGTATTGTAGCATAAAAGCAAGCTCATCAATTTGCAATTGATGAAGGAAGCAAGCTATTATGGTGATATCATTATCTTGCCTTTCATTGACAAATATGATATTGTAGTTCTTAAAACTCTTGAAATTTGCAAATTTGGGGTAAGTATGTCAAATTTATATTTACAATGTTTATAAGAACATATGCAAGTTATGGATGACATTTCTAAAATTTGGTATGAACAAAAGTTTATCTGTGTTAGGTATATTAGATATTAGACTTGATGAATCTAATACAAGTGTTGTTTGCCGTACAGTACTACAATGTCACTGCTAAATACATTATGAAATGTGATGATGACACTTTTGTAAGAATTGATGGAATTCTTGAAGAAGTCCAAGAAAAGGCAATTATACAAGGCCTTTATATGGGCAATATGAATGAAGGTCATTGGCCCCTTCGTCATGGAAAGTGGGCAATCACTATTGAGGTATGTTTTTGACAATAAAATACTTGAGTAAGTGGGACATTTTGATTAAATAAAAGATATTAAAATTTGGATTTCATTTGTTTTTGTCAAATTTGTATTGCAATAATTGATGCTAGATTATTCAAGACCAATTCTCCTCAAAGTCATAAAAAATGATCCAAATGGCAATTGAAAAAAAATCATATTTTGTACTATTGTACTAGTATTATAATTAGATTTTATTTATTTTCTTATTATTATTCTTGATTGAAATCAAACATAGCTTTAGTTTTTATCCAATTAAAATAAATTAGAAAACCTCTTAGTATAAATCTTGTATACTTAATAATAGAGATTAAATTAGAATTATCAATTTTGTATTGGTGGTATCATATTTGAATGATTGTGAGCTTATAACTTATTTTTTTGAATACATAAACAGGAGTGGCCTAATGAACAGAGATACCCAACATATGCAAATGGTCCAGGATATATACTTTCAAAGGATATTGTACAATTTATAGTTGAACAAGACAAGAAACAAAAATTGCAGGTATGTTTTACATTTATGACTTAGGCTCACATTAAACAATATTTTTCAAAGAAAAATGGTCCAAACTCTAGTTACAAATTTTTATTATTTCATTTAAAATTGAAATTTTCTTATTGCATAATAGTCAACATATGTTTATTATGTGATCATTCGATATTGTGAATTAAAATCTCTGACATTGTTGTAGTAGAAGAGTGAATAAATTGACACATGTTTTTTCTTATGATATTGTGCAGCTCTTTAAAATGGAAGATGTTAATGTAGGTTTGTGGGTAAATCAATTTACAAAGGAGAAACATCTTGTGAATTATGTGGATATGAAGCGATTTGCTCAAGATTATTGTCAAAACAACTACTTGTGTATTCACTATCAATCACCACGCCAAATGATGTGTTTATGGAATAAATTACTCACTACTATGGAGGCAAAGTGTTGTCACTAATGAGTATAAGAATTGCTACTATAGAGGTGGCAATGTATTCATATTCGTACAAATAACATATATTCAATATCCTCATTTAGATTCATAGTGCAAATAGTCAATTTTCATGTTTTTCTTGACATTATCAAATGATACTCCCTCCATTCCAAAATCATCTTCTTATTGGCATGTCTTTTTTGGTCCAAAGATCTCCATGGAATGTGGGAGTGAGGTCTACATAAATGTGAAGAAAACAGTGAGATGTATTTAATATTTGGACATGGGTCTCAAGCTTCCATTTCAAGTGAGATTTGGAAAGTGAAATTGGAATTGGCTGGCTTTCAGCATTAGTTCCTTTTGGCCTTGGATTCAGGCTTCTTTGTTGCTCCTAATTGGTTGAATTATGGATGAAGTCAAATGAAAGAAGATATTGAGAAGCGGCGGAGCTAACATGCAATATTTCTTCTCAATTTTTCAAAGGACTGCTCATTTTTTGTTGTTCATCTTTTGGAATTTTTTGTTGATTTTCTGTATGAAGCCATGGATAGTGTAGAAGGACAATAAATAACGCAAGAACAACAACCACCAACGGGAGACTGAAGAAACAATTGGATATATAGCGGTGCTCTTTGAAAATGGCCATAAAATCCCACTTAAAAAAATTCCAAAACTAAATTTTAAAAACTAATCCAAAACTCAAAATTTTAGGACAACAACAATGCATCTAACAATATTTTTAATTTGAAAATGGCTTAAAAAATGTTATTTTTAGCCTTAATACGGACTATTTTGACTAACATGAAGATTGTTTTGGAACAGAGGAAGTATAATATCATTAATTTTTTTTTTCAGCCTTAATCTGGACTATTTTGACTAACATGAAGATTATTTTGGAACAGAAGGAGTATAATATCATTAAATTTTTTTTTATTATTCTTATATTATATATTTAATAAATTATAGAAAGTATATACTACAAGATTTACTACATTACATTACAAAGAAGTCATATTTTGTATAATTATTCCAAAATCATTTATTTAAGTTGAATATAAAATCCATTGAATTAAAATTTGTAAACCAAAAAGCTCTCAATTGTCAATTAATGATAGTTGCAAGTTTGTTTATTATATATAGGTGATTGCCATTTTTATTATTTAATGATGGTAGTTTATGAAAATTTTGAGTTCATTATAAATATCATTATCATAATGATGTACTTGATTTTGAAATAACACATTTGGCTTTAGTTAGGAAGAGATAAAAGTATTCCTTTAGGGAATATCTAATTTAGGTTTTTTAATTCTTAAAGGGCTAAATCCAATTGCAAAATGGTCAAGCATCATATTTGAGCTAAATTTTGCCCTTAAATTGCATTCAAATATCAATCTTATATTTTTATTACATGACACAATGGATTGTCTATTAGTGTTAAAAAATTTCAATTTGTTTCATGAAAAAATTGTCTTGGTTATAATTTTTGTAGCAAAAAATGGTAGTAAATTAGGAAATATAGGAAAAAAAATTCAACTATTATAAAAAAAATTCAAAAAGTATAAGTAGCAATGTAGAGTGGTGTGATGGTGCCTGAACTCCAAACTGGAGTAGAAACAAGCTTTATTTTCTTAGTTTTAATCAGATACCAAAATAGGTAATTTGGGGACGGAACCGCTGATAGATGGATGAAATCGGATGGATGAAACAGTCCCATGCACGCATTACCAGCTGAAAGGCGACCAAACGTTTGCACCAAAACCCTAATCTCGCACGCAACTCCTCATTTTTGTTCAGATTAGGGTTTGGATCAATTGCTGCAGTTTCGTATCTTAATTCGCCAGGCAGCTTCGCATGATCGCACGATGAGATTTTGGAATTTTCGTGACAAATGGAATTAAGAGAGTTGAAATATCATTCTGAGATTGGAGCCCTAATTTTGTGAAGCCCTCGTTGTACATGCACCATGAACAATTTTTTTCAGAACTGAGTTTGGATCGACTTTGCAGTAACTTTGTAACTGTAACTGCGGTAGGTTCGCATGCTACACCATTGGAATCTAGATGGGATGGAAATTTTTTGTGAGCAATGCGGAGTAGGACGTGGAGGAATGTCGCATCTCGCTTAATTGGCATGGAGCCCTAAATTTGAAGAGACTCTGTGAACACTATGAGCAATTCTTCAGCAGGCCCGTCGGCGAGCGCTGATGTTTTAGCTGCAGAGCGTACGCGGAGACCTGATGCACTGAAGAACTTCCGGCCGTACACTGGAGGATGGAACATTATGAATATGGACTACTTAGCGGTACCATCACCAATATTGCCAAAATCTCTTCAATCTGTATTTTCAGATACTTTAATGAATGATTCTGCCTCTTGTAATCTTCGAGTCTTGATCGGTTTGCGTGTTGCTGTGATTCTTGAGATTGCTAGGTTACTAGAACATCAATACACTTATTTAAATTGGCCGTGTTTCAATACTTTGGCACTTTTTAGAACGCTTGTTCTGAAATATATATCCATACATGTCCTAAATTTTTTATTTTAGATCTTTATGTACATATATGTCACAATTTTTGGTGCTGGAATCGTGCCAATTCAACGAAATTGGCTATCTAGTTGCTGTTTGCATGTGTTTTGTTGTAAAGGTTCACACAGACTGTCATATCACTCGAATTGATTGCCTATGTTATGTCTCATACTTGCAGTCTGCGGGCTACACTGGGATGCCCGGATTTGTCATTAGTGCGTTATGGATTGTTGCGGGGTTCCTTTTCATTGTGGTGGTGATATGCATGTGTTTGTGCTGCAAAGGCAGCCTGAAACAAAAACCTGATTTTGAGGGATTTGGCAATTATACCACGCTCGGTTTACTGATCATCTTTACCGTCCTCACCATGTATGCTACCACTTCAGTTGTTCTAATTAGGATTTTGTTGTTTGATTAGGATTCTGTTGTTTGATTGAGCTGCTTAATTACGGATGTGTAATTTCCATGTTATTACTGCAGCACCGTGAATTGTTGTGGTCATGGCTTCTAAATATCGTGAGCCTTCTGATTTTGGGTACACTGGTGGCAGTTCTGGGTGCGGGGCCTTGTTCACAGGACTACAAGGGCTTCATGCCGACGTGAGTTCGGTGATCTCGTACTTGATGGCTCAGTTTACTGCAGCAGCGAAAGCAGGACTGAGCTCTGTGCCTCCAGCTGCTGCTCCTCAAGCTGCTGAAACTGCGTTGGCCATGGAAAAGGCAACAAATTCTACGTCAACCATGATCCACGCCCACCTTGACTCTGTGTAATTGGCATAATTCCTCTTCAGAATCCTCCGTCTGCATAAGGGCGTTCTTCAACTACGGTGCAACAATTGCATTGTGGTGCACTTTGAAATTGCATTCTATACATTCAATAAATCCGTATATGAATTAAAGCGGCACTTTTCAGAGTGCAAAAAACATTCAGCAGGCAACCAGTATCTAAACCAGTTTTCTTTTTTGTTAAAATAGTATATTTCAAAGTGCCAAAAACTCAATCATTCGGTTTGAGAATTTAGATGAGCAACTCCAAACTGTTCTTGTTCCTTACTGTAAACATTTGGGGCGTGCGCTAATTTTGTGAAATCCCATCAATGTGACATACATGACCTTCCAAACATGTAGAGCATCCTGAAATGAGTGTAATTTAACTATTACACATTATTTTGAACATGAGTGAAGCACTTTAAAATTTTCGAAATTGCGGTGGAACATGCAGGCCTATTATACTACTGTGCTTCGGAAGTGCAGTGTGTGCCTTTAGATGTAAAGATTGCAGCATTCGTATAAAGGGAATACGCACCATAACATCTAATGCGTCGGTTCTTGTTCATTTTTTGCAGAGTACTATGGCTTATCATTCTCACTGCGACCATGCTAGGGTTTGCTTTGGTCGGCCTGGGTGAGGACATCTTCCTATGTTGGTTGAAAAAACCTCCAGATGTGGTTTTTGTGTCACAAGTGTGCACAGAACTTAATTACTGTAGTAAAGAATATTTGCACTTGAGTCTGGTTCCTCTGTGTGCATACTTCTTACCTCAGTTGTTGATGAAATATGCTTCTTGTGGCTTGGGGTGGCGATTGGAACAGTGTTTGTTGCTTGGAAATTTAGACCTGTGATTTACACGTAAGATTCTCAGGACTCCAGTGAGGCTGCATTACATGATAAATTTAACTCAATTTCGCCATATTGACAGATATTCACGCCAATTGGCACTTCTAAAGGAGGACGTCTGGAAATCTAATCTATAGCAGAACTAGTTTTCAGAGGCTTTTGCGATTGTAGGTCACAGTTTTGGCGCTCTGAATCAAGCCAATACATCGGAATTGACTTTAGAATAGAAAAGTCAAACTTATTATAGTCTGATTACGTCAGCAATCGTCATTGAAGGATCGTCATTAGAGCACATTTTGATTTTAAAATGATTTGATTGTTTTGGCAGTTTAGTTACAATTGGCTGGTTGCTCGTCATGGGTACCTGGATCCTGTGCGGCGTGTTCCTCCTGCTAGATGCGTAAGCACCCAAGTGCATTCTTCAAGGTCCTTTTGAATTTGCACGTCAAATCATGTCTGTTAGCTCACTTTTCTACATAATTCTTTTGAAAGACGCTGCAAACAGCTTGGGAAACCCGCCAATTCAAGGGAGCTACCAGATAACCAAGATGTTCCAATTTTCTGACACCGGTTTTTGGCACCGAGATGATCCAATTATTTGACATCTTTCTTTCGCATAAATCCTTTCACACCTTAGAGTTCAAGAATGACTGTGTTGATACTCAGCTAATTATCCAAGATAGTTGTCGTTAGTGCAACATGATGCAACAACATGAAATTGGATACAAACTCAGCAGTACTCTAAAGTGTCACGTAGTGTTCTCAACTTTAAATTCCATTGAATGCTTACTCCTTGGTGCATTCCTGCTTGCAGGATCATTGGTGACACATGTGTTGCAATGCAAGAATGGTCTGCTAACCCAAGAACCGGCACCAGCTTTGACATTATTGTGCAATGTGGCGGCTCAGATTCATCAAGCAATTCATCTCATTTCAGTACCGTTAGACTGCCGCCTATGACGGAAGAGAAGGTTCAATACACAGAATACAAGCTTCTGAAGCAAAAGAATCACGAGTTCTATGCACCATATGACGAAAGCTTCAGTTTGAGGGTGAAGAAGTCCTTGCAGCGAAAAACCTCGAGTCCACCGTCGAACTCAAGTGCCGACGATTGTGCACAACTGCAAAACGCATTTGTTAGAATTTTCGAAACTATCGTAAACAACAATTGCCCAAGTATGCGTAGAAACGCCCAGTGGGTGTGGATATCCCTCGTCACATTGTCCACCGGATCTACGGTGTCGATTTGTTTGTGGATTGTGTTCACTAGACGAAGCACCATGAGACTGACAAAACTTGAGGGTGGTAACATCCCCATGTTTCAGTTCCAAGAATCCAGTGCGAAGAAGACTGATGCTGGAGAGAGATTTCATGATGCAGCCGGGGCACAAACAACTGGTTCCTCAACTCCCACCACCAACGAGGATGCGAGTGGAGGAAGCAGAAGCCGATCCAAACCAAAGACGGTGAATATCAGCATCAACACATGACATGCAACTGCTTGATCCAAGTGGTTAATGTAACTACATGATCAATGGAGATTGAGGTAAGCACAGTACAACTAATTGCAACCCTTGTAAGAAGCAGCCCCTACATATTCTTACCTAAAATGGACATGCTTTCTGAACAAAAAGCCTAGCCATACTGTGTTCGTAAAATACATGCAAAGATGCATGTTTAGAATCCCCGTTCAATTACCAATTGAGGAAGTCTAATACGAGGAACCATGCTAAGATGCTTATTTGGACAATTTTAGGAGGACAAACCTTACAGCAGCAGAGCAAGCTTTCAAGAAATCAATCCTGCTAAGAACAACTACCCACACAGGATCAAGGCTGAGGTCATGAAACCTCAGGATTCAGAAAATCTCCTAATTCCTATTTCAGCAAATTCCAGGGAACTCGGAACTTGCAAAAGGTGCGAGGAAGAGAACAAGCAGAAAGGGCAAGTGGGACCGTTCGGAGTTGATTTTTGGCAATAATACCTGACGTTGCAGCTCCCTGTCTGTAGGTAAGACGTAAAACAATACGAAGTAATTGCTAACAAAGAACTACGATACATGACCGCATTGAGCTCATCACAACGTAAATATTTCAACGTCAGAACTCTATGCCAGGAGGGAGAGGGTCAGAACAAAAATTAATGTCTGTGACAAAAGCCCGCATCCTAAAAAAATTGTTGATCAGCTCATCTGAGTACTGTTCCAGTTCAAAAAATATATCTACAGCTTTTCGGTATTATCACCATGTGACAAATGTACAGACCAAAGTTTCAAGAAAGGCACCCATCTGCAAGAACCAAAGAACCAATGGTCAGAAATAAGCATGGAGCAGGAAAACATAGCACAGGAAACTTTCTAATGCATAGCTTAGAAGCAATAGAACCTAACCTCAGAATTCTCGCTCGTATATTTTCTTCACACCACATCTGAGCGGCCCCTTCTCCAAAAAAATATCGCTGCAATTGTCCGTGACATCCCAAAGAATGCTGTTGGGATCTTCACAAGAGACGGTCGGGTCAAACAACAACTTGGACAGCCATTCTTTGCGTGTTGCAGTCATGTGCATCCTCTGCTCCTCAAATGTGTCAGCAGCAATCAAACGGTACACAACGACCTTCTTCTGCTGCCCAATGCGAAACGCTCTGCAGATGGCTTGCCGCGTCACGGCTGGATTCCAAACAACCTCCAAAATGACCACTCTCGAAGCCCCCACCAGGGATATCCCCTCTCCACATGCCTTGATGGAAGCACACAACATCTTCGCCTCCGGATCATCGTTGAACTTGTTGACGATTTTCTCTCGCTCCTGAGGTGGCAGTTTCCCATCCAACCTCAGAATCTGTGAGTCTCGACTCCACTTCATCCTCTGCTCGACCTGGTTCTCGATCAACTCCAACGAGTAGAGGTACTCACTGAAAATGAGGACCTTCTCCTTCGAGTCGTTGCAGAACTGCACCAAGTCCAGCACCCACCTGAGCTTCACACCCTGCTTCACATCGATGTGGCCCTTCAAGCGCGGGTCCTTTTGAGACCTTTTCCCGTGTTCAGCAACCGGCTCCAGGATGGGATGCAAGTAGATTGCGGCTGCTCTCTTCTGCAAGTTGTCCCTCTCAGTGCTGCAGTTCTTCAGAAGCTCCTGCTGCTGAAAGCTCAGTTCCACCATAATCGTCAGGTCTGTGATCCCAGGGAGAGTCTCCAAGATTTGGCCTTTATGCCAGGCCACAAAGGGCTCAATCAGCATCCGCAGCTGCTTCAAAGCCCTGGCAATGTTGTCATGCTGTCCACTTTCAAATTTCTCCCCAATCACATCCTTGAACGCTTGCCTTCCTGCATTGCTGGACTTCTTCAGCACTGGGAGAGGGCTGCTTGGTTTTGGCTCCGGTGCACACAAAGTGTTCAAGGTTGGACACATCTGAGGGTTGGCTCTCATCATGAAGTTGGGTCTGACCAGCTCCAGCGTAGTGTAGAACTCCTCGAAGTTGTTGTTGAAAGGAGTTCCAGATAGAAGAATCCTGCGTTTGGTGTGCACCCTGCTGAGCGACTTCAGAATCTTCGTGGTCTCGGTCCTAGCAAGATGCCCCTCGTCCAAGACCATCAAACCAGGACCTTCGGTGAGGTACCTTCCAACCTCACCGCTCATGTTGGTGAACTGTGAATAGCCTACCAGCAACACACTTCTGGTTTCCTGCCATTGCTTCAACATCTCCACTTGGTTGTCTGCTTCATACAAGTTCATCACGGAAATCTCCTCCACTTCCCATTTCTTGAACTCCACCATCCACGGTCGAAGCATGCTCTTGGGAGCTACGATCATGGGACGGGCATTCGGAACTTGGACCATGAAGCTCTGAATGAAGCAGATCACAAGGAAAGATTTCCCTGTGCCAGGAGCGAATGCCAGCATGCACCCACCGGAATCTTCCTCCACAAGGTTCCTGGAAAGAATCTTGAAGCCCTCCATCTGATGTGGGTGCATCCGGTCTTCCAGAAAAGGATGCGCTTCCAGTGCAGCCATGCCCAACAGCTTTACTTCTTCCTCCAGCACCCCATCGTCTTCTCCATCCCATGTGTGAATCCGTTCTCCTCTCACCCAGGCCTTCCGCACAGTACACTGAGAAATGCAACACGGAAAATACTCAGTGAACAATGAGCAATATAACATTAATGACAGGATCTTCACCCCCCTAAAAAGGCCATGAATTCCAGGGTGTAATATGACGAATTTGATTGCGAAAATAATAGAACTCAAATGGGACCAAATATGATACAACTAGAGTCAGAGAAAAAACACTGTATTCGGTAGTCAGAGACCACAAAGAAATTAGACAAAAGAAAGCCCCATATGACCTACTCAAAACTGCTGAAAGAAAACATGAGGTCTAATTAGGGGTAAAGCGCACACAGAAAGGATTTCAAAATGGCATACCGGTCTGCGCCACACAAACGACATGTCCTTGATGTCTTCCTTGATCAACCCACAAAGGACGCAAGCCCTTCCGACATCGTTCTTTATCTCGAAATCATGCTCACAACCTTCAACTTCCTCATCCTCATCCCCGCGCTTGCTCTGTAAAGCACAGACAGAAAGTTTCCGCCTTAGCAAGTTCCTAAACCCTAATCTCAAATGCAACATCAGAAAGACCACATATATATCATCACGACAAAGTTCTCCTCCTCCTCCTCCTCCTGAAGCTGCTCTCTAGTGTACAGAAAACAAGATCCTCAGCTTGGCATTGCACCTGAACCCTAAACTCAAATGCAACCTTTCCATTCCACAGAAACTCCACAAACACATATCATTCAAGTAACAACATCAATTTTATGTTACACCAAAGTTAAAATGCCAAAGAAACTCCTACCTGACGAGCCATTATAGCACATTCTTTCCAAATGTCGTCGAACGGATCCTCTGGCTCCGGCTCTGGCTCCCGATCACTATCACTGTCAGACCGCACTTCATAATCATCTCCCTCCTCCTCCTCCTTCGCATAAACCACATCTTTCGTTTTCTTATGCCGTGGCGACAAAAACAATCGCTCTTCCACCTCATCCACATCCTCCACCACCTTGCCTTCCTTCACCTTCCCACTCTTGGGAGGATTCTCCACTACCTTCGCTTTCCGCGCAGCCGTCTTCACCTTCATGGCTTTTATGCTCTTGAGAGCCGATTTGGCTTCTTTCCCACTACTCTTCACAGCTCGGATGAGAAAATCCCCATCGTCGGTGTTCATAAACATCCCATCGTGGATCACTTTCTGGTGCCCCGAAATCTCTTCAGCTGTCAAGAAGCCCTCGTCCCGGAACTTCCCGCCTTCGTCAATGGGAGAGAGATTCTTAGTTAACAGGGAACGCGGCCGAATTGCCACCACTCGCAAGTCGTCCTCGTCGTCGTCGTCGTCAAGTTCCAATGCATCCTCCTTAGTGGCGCCACGCACGGGATGCTCATCGTGATTGTTCCCACACTGACACACATCAACGCTCTTGGGGACTTCCACAGCGACCTCTACAGGGATTTCTACTGGGACTTCGACCTTCTTCGCCCCCAACGTGTGAAGTGCACCAAAGGCTTCGGAGGTCATGTTTCGCGTCTTCAACATCGTCGTGAAGATAGTCTCTTCCGCGGTACCGTAGCGACCTCCTCCTTGGTCTGTCACTCTGCTTCGCTTCGGTCTGTCTACAACACGCCAACAACGAATTCAACGCCATGGCTCAAAAGCACCCATCAAGATCCCCAAACCATAACCGAAAAATTGGCTTGAAAACTCACCATTAAGCATCAAATCGACATCAGTTGGGGAGTCTTCAATCTTGTGCGCCTTCTTGACGCTCTCGGGTTCCATGTTCGGCGCTCCTTTGTCCCACATGAGCAGCCCAATGCTCAAATTCGGATCGCGAGCTGCTGCTCTGTCTCTCCTCAGTGCTCCATCATCTCAAGTTTGCAGGTGACAAGAACCCAAGAAGCCCAACGAACCCAAAGCCATCGCTAAAACCTCAACCTCCACAATCACTTGCATTCCATTGAGTTTGCATGCTTCCCAATGGAATGGAGAGTGGGCTATGCTGAAGTTACCTCGAGTTGTAAAGGGAGAGTTCGTTTGACAAACACATTCTCGTGTTTGGGAGCGGAAATGGGGCTTGAGCGCCGTCAATTTCAGCTTGCGAAATGACAAAGCATCAAGGCCCCACTGAGCGTCATCTTCCAAAGTCGCTCATGATCGAGGAGGGCGACACTCTGGTGCAGAATTTGGATTCTGGGGCGGGGTGGACATTTACTGCGCAGCCGGGCGAGGAAGCCACGCGATACGGTATATGGTAAGGCATTGTGTATAGTATTTGTATTTGGGACATATATTGTATAGGGTATGTATTGCAGAGTTCAACCTGCTGGTTATATGGTGTTTACCCCCCTTAGCTCCTGAATCTTTTCTTGAAGTTTTGCATATTTTATACTTATATTTTATAAATATATACGGAGTATTATTTACCTCAATTTCATCATACAAAAAGAGCTTTAAAAAAAGTCAAGCATTGGTTTCTATGAATGAAAGTTTTGTGGTAAAACAAGCCCCTCGAAACTCTCTGTAGATTTTATTTGTTGGAGCGCTAAGGGTTTAATCCATGTGTGGTCCAACATCAATTTTGTGAATGACAAACAAAGTGTTTGAAGTTGATGCTTCATCCAATTATCTTCTTGTTTATCTAAAGCAACTTTTGAATCTTTAACCCCTAAAGGCCCATTGTCCTTTGGGAGGACAAATGGGATTTTGGACAGGTACCTACGGAGGGTTGCTATTATATGAGCATAGGAGTGTAAGCCCATGAGCCTAGAATACTACACACCTATGTTATAGGTGTATATACTATAGAAACCATCTATGATTATAAGGTATATATGTTACAAATACCCATATTATAGGTGTTTATAATATGTACACCTTCTATAGTATGTGGTATCTATATTATAGGTACCTATATTGTAGGCTCAATGCTCACAAGCTTGTATTCTTGGGCTCACATACTAGCACCGTTGGATACCTACGGGCTCAAATTTTGTCTTGATTTTTTGAAACTTTTTGGAAAGATAGAAAAACGGATTAGCTTCATGGGAATATAGGGCTTTTTTCAATGGGGGCCCGTGAACAAAAGTTATGTCTAAATAAGCTCAAAACTTTGGAGAGTGGGCAACAAAAAAAAATTCAAAAATTTGAATTATTTTTCTTAATTTTATTTTCTCATAGATTATATTTTTGTCTACTTGGAAAGCTTTGGTTTATGAAAAAAATTACGGACAATCTTGTTTTTCGGGCGATTAGAGCATCTTCTTGAAAAAATAACTTATAGGATTCAATTCTAAATGCAATTTTTACAATTTAAAAAAAATAAAAAAATTCCACATGGTTTAGGTTGCTTGCTAGAACAGTGGAACTAGTGCATTTTGATTCCATTTTAGAGGTATTCATAATTTAGATTTTTCTTCTATCTCATACCTACCTCTACTTAACAATTTTTTAAAGTATGAAAATCAAGTTTTTTTGAAGTTTTTTTTTGCTCTAGACTCTCAACCCAATTCTCCACCATGAAGATTTAAAGCTCAAAACTCTGTAGTGCAAAAAATTAAAGTTAAAAAAGTTCAAAGTCAAATAATCTCGTCCCATAATGTGCTAAAAATTTGTTTTTTTTCACTTTAAACACAAATCTCTTGCAATTTGTGCGGTCAAAAATTTTGAAATTTTTTCCACGCATTTTTATACTAGTTAGCTGTAAGATCCTACGATTAGAGGTGCAAAATAAACAATTTTCAAAAAAATTTACGCTTTGCTATAGACATGGCAATTTTGAGTGTTTTTGGGCTAAAAAAAGGCCTTGGGCCTTTAGGGGTTAAAAGATGACATTTCTTTATGTTCCATATGATAAATTTGATGGAAATAATATATTTGTATTGGACAAAGATATCAGTCAATAAATATATTCAAATTTTGAAAATGATTGAGACTTCTAAGGATTAACATAACATTAATTGTTCATTGGTACCCTTTGTTCCTTTTAACTTGAAGAAAGAGCCAAGTTTCAAAGAAAAAATTCTATGGGATACTCAAACCTCCCTAATTTGTAGTAGAGATGATTCCTTTGCTTTGAGTGAGTATTCTTGGGGCTTCTACAATGTTTCACAAGCCACAATTACATGCCTTGTTTAAGGGGAGTGTTGGCATGTGAGCGAAAAATTTATTAGCCTAAGAGTCTATATTATAAATACCTTCTATGGTTATTAGTGTCTATATTACAGTTACCTATGTTATAGTATATCTATTTCATAGGTGTGTATGTTCTAAACACCTTCAAATGGTTGTAGGTACATACCTACAACTTGGTTCAAGGCTTGTAAACCCACATCTCTACACTCATGCACTAGCATCGTTGACTTGTAGTAAAAACATAGAAATTTATTATTTATCATAGGTAGAAAACTGAATTTATGTTTGGAATTGGAAATTCCAAATTAGCTAAAAGAAGTTAGTAAGTACAAATTTAACCAACTAGAAAAGTAGGGACAAGCTTTTAATTAGAGAGTTGAGCGGATCTCAATCAGCAAGCATATATATAGTTTGGTTCACCCAGACCATTATTGATGTAGTCTTCTAAGAATTATCTAATTAGAGGATGAATAGGTGCATTTTTTTGTTTTGACAAAAGAAACTAAAAGTCATTCTTTAGAAACTTTGAGTTTTTTGCAGCATTATAGATTTACGCTAAAAATGTCCAAGACACTTTGGAAGCAAATAGTTGATTTGACTACCTTTACATCTTATTTGTAATAATTCAAAAGTGCATAGTTTTATTTCTTCTTTCTATAAATACATTGTGATATTTCTTTGAAGAATCTTCAAAGATTTGTTTCAATTTCTATTGGTAAGAAAGCAACCATTTTGGACAATTACACGTTAATTCCTAAGCGCCTAGTACATGACCAAGAGTTCCTACGTACTTCTATTTCTACAAGACACTTTGAGGATAAATGATGTACAAGGCGTTATATATCAATGGAGAGATAGAAGCAAGTAGATACAATCATAGTATGGTAACTTGCATGGTAGTGACATTGCCTTGTTGCCATGCCTAATCAATACTACAAAGATTCAAGGATTTAACCACATAATGCTTTAGAATCCAAAATACTTGTTTTGATCAAAGTTTGTTGGACAATACTAAAATGCAAAATATAAATAAAAGTTGCCTCTCTTTGAAATATTTTTGTCTATGTGGAAAGATTTGATTAATTCTATTTAGACTTGTGATGAGAAAATTATAGACATTCTTGTTTGGGAGGCAATTAGAGCAACTTTTTGAAAAAGTAATTTTAAAGTTCATTTTAAACTAAATTTTCACAATTTGTTTATGAAAATAATTTCCAATAAAATTAATTATCTTACTAGAATAGTTTTTCCATTGGAATTAGTGTATTTTATTTCCATCTTAGGACTATTTAGCTTTTCCTTTAATCTTGTACCTTATTCTACTTGACAAATTCTTAAAGATTGAAAATCAAGATGTTGTTTTAATTGCAAAAGTCCTTGACTTTCAATTCAATACTTCAACATAATTATTTTTGTTAGATTCAATATCAGTATTGTAAAAAATTTAAGTAAAGAAGATTCAAAGTCTTGTAATCTAATCACACAAGGTACAAAAAAGATCAATTTCCTTACTTCAATGCAAATATCTTACAATCTACTTCATTAAAATTTAAGAAACTTCTTCCACGCACTCTTATACTAGTCTAATGCAAGATCCTATAATTCGATATGCAAAAAAAAACAAGTTTTAAAGTTTTTTTTCTCTTTACAATAGAAATGGTAGTTTCGAGTGTTTTTTGATGGGATAAAAAGGCCTTGGACTATAAGGATTCAACCAATTCAACCTAACATTTTTGAAGTTTGGAATGCTTTGACCCCTATTGGTTGCTTTAAACAATTCTTTAAATCTTGTTAAAAAAAACTTAAATGGCCTACTTTGGTAGATGGTGGTGGCCATTCCAAGCCCAATTGTTGATGATGGAAAACGGAAAGTAGCAACTTTGAGTGCTCATAATTTGTCCCTCGTTTTGGAAAGACTACCATTAGTGACCTCTATATCAATAGCTTTTATCATCTACTTCAAATATTTAAGCATGTTATTCCTTGATCCAAACTCCAATCAATTTTATATTAATTGCAATAGGTGGATGCTTTCGGGAACTCAACACTAAGATATGTACCCCTCTAAAACCACCACTTTATGGTGTTGTGCTTATTGTAGCTACAAATACTTGATTGGTCAAATTTCTATTGATTTTCTTTTTGGATAGTGCAAAAAAGATTCCAACACACCAGAGAACGTGACATTTGGATACAATATGCAAAAGTTATAAAGAGTCAAAATGTGTTTTGGTAGATGTTCTAAATTCATTCTTCAACATAAGTATATATTGATTTGCAAGATGTATATAAAGTGATGATAGTGGTTTTAGGCAGGGTGCAGTTTTGGGTGTAACTATTAACCACCTTATTCATTCATAGGTCTTTGCTTTTACGGCTTGAAATAAGTTCAGTCAGGATGAACACTTAAGGTGAAAACAACTATATGACCACCAACCACCTTATCCATTCATGTACCATAGACTCTTACAAAACATGTCCCTAGACTTTTATTAAAGTGTCCTTCAAAAGCGTCATTAAATTGTCCCCTAAAGGACCAAATACCATTTTTTGGCAACATAGCAATTTTGGGCAGCTCACTACGAATGGAAGTTTTAATTTTTTTCTTTGAAATTTTCACACAAAATGTGCCTAAGGAGTAGCTTCAAGGCCCAACAATTTTCATAACTTTTGACTTTATGGGTAAAAAGTTATTGCATGATATGTAATTTTCTGCGTTTGGCGGGTAGTCCGGGCAACTGAAAAAAAGTCTTTAAAAAACACTTTTTTGAAAAATAAAAATTTGAAATTGTTTTTATAGATTTATATATACTTGGAAGTTGGAAAGCTTTGAATCATTCCATTTGGATTAATGAGTCAGAAGTTATGAGGAATTTTAGTTTGAGGGTAGTTATGGAATCTCTACTCTAAAATAAACTTTGAAGTCCTTTATCTAACTCAATTTTCAATATTTTTGAATAAAACAAAATACATTGGGTGTATATTGTTTATTACAACATTACAACTGTTGGGATTGGCATTTTTTGATTCCATAATTAAATTCTTAACAATTTAGTATTTTGAGTCATTCTCTACCTCTTCCTACTTATTATTTTTTTCCTATATACTGTACAATTCCAAATGATCTGAAAATTTTCAAGCATGTAGCCAACTTGTCTTGAAGAATGAATCCAAAGAGTAACCACCATTTTGGGCATTTTTTCATACAAATGTGACCTTGTGAAGGATAGCTGCCCAAATTTTTGCAGTGATTAAAAAAGGATTTTTGTCAGTTGCTATTATCTTGCAATCTACTTGGTAGAACATTTTGAATATTTTTCCACATCTTCTTAAACCAATGTACTACAAGATCCTACGGTTACATGTGTTCAAAAATGTTTTTTTTCTAAAATTTGGTACTTGTATTAGAAATGGTAGTTTTGGAGTGATTTTGGTGAAAACATAGTCAAAAACCTTTAGGGGTTAATTGAGTGATCCGTTGACTACTGATTTTGTTGATTCGGTTTTAGGTCCAGTTATATGACAATTTCTATGGTCTAGAGAGTTGCCACTTCAAAAATCCATAGAAATGACATGCTAAATCTGAAAAAATCTAAAGTTATTTTTGAAAATCCGTGATTTTCAATTGTTAGTACTACAAAAATATTACGGAGTTTCTTTTTTGAAAAGGAGCTCCATCTATGCTGAATTGCTTATTTGGATGGTTCAATGGTTATAGGTGTTTCCTTACCGTAGTCAAAAACTGAAAGGAAAAACTCCAATCTTTTTTAGACCGGCGTGAACAAACAGTGAGACCATTGATTGATTTGAATGGAATTGGAATTGTGCTCAACCCTAGTTTCCAAACTGGTCAAGATCACCATCATTAACCAAAGCTAACTTAATATACAGCGACCCCTCCTCACCATCAGTCAAGTTGAGTCAACCTGCCCACACAGCCGGACACACCCATAACTGAAGTCATTAATGTCCCATTTCCCCAGCGCCATGCAAATACGGACGACACAGTAAAATAGTAAATACACAATACTGTAGTTGCACATCACAACAATACAGCACAATAAGGCAGGTGGGTGCCTCCAAAACCGTCAATTTTTTTTGGCTACTGTACCTAATTCCTATATTTGGACTCGTTGAGTTTTAGTATATTCATGTTGTCAAGTAAAAGGAGGTTCCAATGCACCAAAGAACACGACAATTGGATATCGTATGCAAAAGTTATGAAGGAACAAAATATTTTTGGTAGATGATTTACATTACATGAGATTTGAGGGTCTTAGAAGGCTGTGAGTTCCCCTGCTGTCTGCTGCGTTCCCGCAGTCTAGGAATGCACAGCAGCAGCTGGCTGACGTGGTCGAGCGACTGCCGCGTCATTTAAAAAAATAAAAAAATAAAAAAAAATATGCTTAAAATGATATTTTGATAAAAAAAAAATTTTTTTTTTTTTTTTTTGAAATTTTTTTTTCTGACACACCCGTATCGGCGTTCACTGGATCTGGACAGATCAGGGAACAGGCCTGAAACGGCCCTCCGCGACCCCCAAATATCATCTAATGATTTCAGTGTGTCTATTGGTATATACATCACAATAATACAACACAATTAGGCGGGTGAGTGCCTCCAAAATCGCCACTTTTTTTTACTATTGTGCCTAATTATTATTGGACTGGTCAAGTTTTTGTGTTTTCATGTTGGTAAGTAAAAGGAGGTTCCAACGCCCCAAAGAACGTGACATTTGGATATCGTATGCAAAAGTTATGAAGGAACAAAGTTTTTTTTGGTACGTGTTCTAGAATTGTCAGATCTCTATTGTACATACATCACAACAATAAGGCGGGTGGGTGGCCTCCAAACTGACACTTTTTTGCTACTATGACTGATTCTTATTATTGGACTTTGTCAAATTTTTGTATTTTATTGTTGGCAAGTGAGAAGAGGTTTCAATTCACCGAAGAATGCGACATTTGAACATCGTATGCAAAAATTATGAAGAGTCAAAGTTTTTGGTAGATGTTCTAAATGTGTCTCTATTTGTACATACATCACAACAATACAATACAACGAGGTGGGTGGATGCCTTCCAAACTGCCACTTTTTTGCTATTGTGTGCCTCATTTCTATTATTGAGCTTAGTCATATTTTGTATTTTTCATGTTGGTAAGTGAAAAGAGGTTCTAATACACCAAACAACGTGACATTGAATAATGTATGCAAAAGTTATGAAGAGTCAAAGTTGTTTTGGTAGATGTTCTAGAATTGTTTTTTCTACATAGGTATGCATTGATTTTGGAGATGTACACAAAGTGACAATGGCGGTTTTGGGTCAATGGTGCATTTGAGGTACCACCCTACATTCTATTATATATTTAAATTGTAAGATCCTAGTGGAAGTATATTATATGATCTACAAAGGGTTGTAGACTAAAGACTAAGAAAATGATCCATGAGATGACTAGCATGACATATTGTTGGGCTCATTAGTACAAATTGGTCCGCATACACTAAGAAAATGATCTCTAAGAAGATCCACATGGCAAACTTAGTTACAAGTGGATCTTCACTTAGTCATTATCCTAGTCTAAGCGGCCCAAGTTTCCACTAGTGATTTTCTAAGGTCATTTCATGGGGTTATAGAGATCGTATTTTTAATGGTTTTGAATATTTCTATACATGGGTTAAGATGCACTTATGTAGCACTTAAGGCTTCTTTGAGGCTTCACCTATGTCTTGATTTTAAAATTTAAAGAAACAATAAAAATTCTTCGAAAATATTTATTTTACAAAAATAACCATGTTCTGTATTCTGCCAATAACTATAATTTTGACTCTATCTATGCATATGAGCTTAACCACTAAATATTGCGGTGGCTTGAAGTCCAACACTACTTCAAATTACTCATATCCAAAGCAAGGGTAAAATTCTTCATTTATATTGATTTATAAACAATTTTGCTATTGTAGGATCCTTTCGTTACTTAACCCCTAAAGGACCAATCAACATTTTTGGCAACATAGCAATTTTGGGCAACTCACTACAAACAAGATTCTATTTTTTTTCTTTGAAAGTTTCAAACAACATGGGAGGAAGAGTATCTTCTCACAACAATTTTCATAACTTCTGACTACATGGTTAAAAAGTCATTGTATGATATGTAGTTTCTATTGCTCAATGGGTAGTCTGGGTAGCTAAAAAATCACTTTTTTAAGAAATAAAAATCTAAACTTGATTTCTAAGATTATATTTATGTGGAAAGACTAACAAAATGAAAATTATGAGAAGTTTATAGATTGCAGGCACTATTAAATCTTTGTTCTAAAATAAATTTTGAAGTCCAAATAAACTTATTTTTGAACAAAAAAATAAAAATATTGGTTGTAGATTGTTTTTTAGAACATTACATTGGGATTGGAATTTTTCAATCCCATAACTAAATTCTTAACAATTTAATATTTTAAACCATTATCTACTTCTTTCTACTTACTATTTTTTTCAAGGATGAATATGAAGTATTTTTTGTTAAATTTTTTATATTTATTCCCAACTTATTTCTTCAGCATATTATATAGAGTTGCAAATTTTAGGATCTATTTATTATCTTTTAGAAAGTTTGAAAAATGAAACTTAACCATTTGGAAAGAATTGGAAATACTTCTTTTTGAAATCTAAGCATCATGATCTTGTAATTGGTAAGGTTTCTTATTTTAAAAGTTTAGAAGGGTGTAATCTAACAAGTTAACTAAAAGATAGTATAGTTGGATTTTTTAATGAACAAATATAGATGTAGATTTTAACTTTGCTTTGGATTTGAGTACTTTGAAGCAATTTTGGACCTGAAAACATCAAACTGCTTTAGACGTTAACTTATTCAAGTACATCTTCCTAGTATTTTAATAACTATTACAAAAGATTAAAAATCATTAATTTGGATGGTAAAATTTTTTCTAATAACAATAATCTTATTTCTATTTGTTTTTATTTGGAAATTTTCAAATTTAGTTCAAAAAATGACTATATATGTTTTTTCTACCTTCATTGACCACAAAACAAAATTCCTTGTAACTTTTACTTCATAATTTGGAATTGGATGGTTGAAATATTTTGAAATAGATATCAATCTTAACAAATTAATGAATTTATAATTAATTGATCATCTTTTAGAATACATTTGTTTGGTTGCCTAATTTGACATTGAAATCAAAAAAATCCTTTTTGTTTATACAATATTTGTCAAAATGAGATGAACAAAATTTCAAATGTAGATTAAAATGATCATCATCCATTCTAAAAATTTCATGCAAAAATTTCAATTTATGAAATCAATAGAGCTTGCCCAAATTCTCAAAAAAAACAAGGTGCATAACATTCAAGAGCAGACTGCAAGACTGCCTTCTTTCCAACAAAATGGTGTAGAATATTCCACACCATCACTACAAGAGAAAGGGGTGTTTTAAATAGTGTCCTAGGCATTACGTCTATTAAGTAACGTCTTTTAAGTAAGTTTTTAAGTAAAATTTTACTAAAAAGACAATCTTTTTAGTAAAATTTTACTTAAAAACCTACTTAAAAGATGTTACTTAAAAGACGTGATGTCTAGGACACTACTTAAAACACCCCTTTCTCTTGCAGTGCATATTTAGCTAAAGAACACCTGTCGGCTACAGGGAGGGAAAGGCAACCTCCCTGAAAGCTAGTGAATGTTATGTGGGTTCCTAATCTTCTAGAGGTAAAATAATAATATTCATTTACTTTACTCAAGTTCAAATACAAAATACATCCGACTAATAGAATGGATTTCTTTATTCTTAGTTTAGGTTTGGTTAATATGTCTTTTACAAGTTTGATTCATTTTATTCATTTCCACGCTATTAAATTTTTTGAAGTTGATGATGAAGTGTTTGCAATTCACACACAAGAATTCATGCTAGTTCACTGGCAAGTGATTCAATATCAGTTTGCTATTGTACAAATTGCATATGAGGAAATCACAACTATTGGTTCAGGCAATTAGATAATTATTTTAGAATAAAAACAATTGACCTTGGTTACAGATACTATTTGTAATGCAAATTGGTATTGAATTATTGCCTAAGATGTAAGAGAGTATGCAAATTGTAAACTAACTCATGAAATCAAATTGTAGTCTTAGAATTAATACATATTGTGTGATGTGTAAGAACATAAGTCTTTTATAATAATTTGCAAAAAATTGAGGAATAAGGAGATGAATAAAGCTCTATGAGTTGTTGTGCGTGGACAATTGACAATTGATGTGAAGATACTAGCTAATTGCCAGGAAATAGATCCTATCCTTTCATGCCTTGCATATGACAACTATATTTGCATAAGACAAATTGATATAGATTAAAATATTCCATTTGCATGCTCAAAGGCAATTAGGCTAACCAAATAGATAAGAAATTTAGGTTGGTAGAGCTAAACTAAAAGTATATAAAGTAGAAATAATACAAAGCAAAAATTATATATGTGTGTATGTGTGTGTATATATATATATATATATATATATATATATATATATATATATATAATGGGCCATTTTTTAAAGTGATAATGCATGTGCATTGACAAATTGATGTTCAAACTTGAAGAAGTGCCTCCTAGATTTGCCTTGAATTAATTTCTACAATAGACATAATTGTGACAACATTTTTGTCTCAATAGCATAGAGATGGATAAAATGCCAGGGGGTATTAAAAATTTGGGCTCTGAATAAAGACATGATTAACAAATCCTCATAAAGAAGTTTGAATAGTCATCTTTTCTACCTTTAAAGTGACCTTATTTTTAAAACAACAAAAGCATTGACCCTCCTTGCAAAGAACCTATATAGGAATTCTTGAATTTTGTTTAGTAAAGCAAAATCTAACGCATATGGGATCTTGCAATACCCAATTGCACTAGTGTATTCAAATGCATAGGCCTAAAGAAAATAAATTGCACACTGAATATGTTCATCATTCTAAAGAAAGAACTAGCATACAATATTCAAAGGAGACTTTTAAAGACCAAAATAGTTTTATTGTATACATGATTTATTTTTATAAGTGAAATAATTGTAAAAACTAACAATAAATTAGCAATGTATTCTTTAAAAATGGCTTATTGTTGCATTAATTATTAATATGGATTAATTATCAATAGCTTTAGAATAGGCCATAATTTTTTATATTTTATATTTATTTTATATTTATTTTATTTATAATTTCATTATTATTACAACTATGACATCCAAATTCCTATTAAATCTCTTATTTTTTGGATCAAAAAATTACAAATTTTCAAAAGAATATTTTTAATATTTATTATCCATTGCATCCTATTTACTAATTTTTTAATTAGGATAGAGATTAGCCATGAACTTCTTAATTTGGGGAGATTATTTTCTATCAATCTCCAACTACGGCTTTTATTTCTGGCAAAATTTCACCAAATTGTCAAAAATTTGACCTCTCTGGCTTCATCCCTTCCAAAATTGGCCTTTGTAGTGAAACCAATAAGAGGACACTGGTCCCAAGAAAAAGCCCTTCTCCAACTCCTTTTTACAAATTTTTCCTATCTACAATCACTTTCAAACATCGAGTCCTTGTTTTAAAAGGCCATTCTTTCATGACAAGCTCATACAAATCTTTCCATCCACACAATATTGCATAGGCAAACCCTAATTGGCTAATTGTACCATGAAGGCAAACCCCAAAGGCAAATCTTTTACTTCTAAAGGACCAAGGCCTTTTTTTTTGCCAAAAAACACTTAAAACTGCCATTTGTATAGCAAAGAGTAAAAAAATTTGAATATTGTTTTTTTGCACATCTAACCATAAGATCTTATACCTAACTACTATGAAAATGTATGGAAAAATTTTTAGAATTTTTGACCGCACATATTGCAGGATATTTGCGTTTAAAGTGAAAGAAAACAAATTTTTAGATTATTACAGGACTAGATTATTTGACTTTGAACTTTCTTCACTTTAATTTTTTTGCACTACAAAGTTTTGAGCTTTAAATCTCTCTAGTGGAAATTTGAGTTGAGAATCTAGGAAAAAATAAAAAAAATAAAAAAACTTAGTTTTGATACTTTAAAAAATTATTAAATAGAAACAAATACAAGATTGAAGGAAAATCTAAATGACTAATATCTCTAAAATGGAATTAAAATGCCCCAACGCCAATGGCAAGATTGTTCTAAACTTCTAGCAAGCAAACTAAACCATATGGACCTTTTTTTTGGAAAATTGTAAAAATTGCATTCAAAAATGAATCCTATAAGTTATTTTTTCAAGAAGATGTTTTAATTGCCAAAAAACAAGATTGTCCTTTACTTTTTCATAAAAAATCCAAATGGAATGAATCAAAGCTTTTTATGTAGACAAAAACATAAACTATGAGAAAAATAAAACTAAGAAAAAATTCAAAATTTTTAATTTTTTTTTGCTGCCTTTTCTTCCCCCCCCCCCCCCTCCCATGCCTCTCCATTGTTTGGGGCATAAATTTTGTTTCCAAGCACCAATCAAAAAAATTCAAAAAATCAGGAAAAAGTTTCAACCTGCAGGTACTTGCTCGAAATTCACATTTATCCCCCAAAGGGACAATGGTCCTTTAGGAGTTAAGGTGGCAGAACCTTTTTTGGGTACCAAGTATTGTGAGCGGTTTTAGAATTCATGTTGTAAAATTCATATAAATGTGTATTTGTTAGTAATAATTAAATACTTCTTTGAAATTCTTGTACACGTGCACCCTTTTTATAGGGTCTTTTCCTTGATTCCAAAAACTCATTAGTGTGCTTTATGTTTTAGTTTGTGTTAAGCTCTTTAATAGTTTGGCTAATATTTTAATACTATATAAATATGATGAAAAAAATACTTCAAAATTCAAAATCTTTTGTTCCATCAATTTGAATGGTATTAATTTTTAATATTCCAATCACATGAGGTGATGTTTTTTTGATGCTTTCAACGTCGCTGCAACCTAAAGAGCAGTTACAAAACAAAAGCCTTCTAAAATGTCCTTAAAAAATTTTAGAGCGAAAATCCTCAGCATTTGCAAGACTAAAATGCCTAGACTGAAAAGCATGTATTTTCTAATCCTTCCTAAAGGAAAAATGTTGTCTTTCAATTTTTTTTAGTAAATAATATGTGCATCACAAATCTTGTACATTTTAGCAATATGTTGAAAAATGAGTTGAGAATACATGGAAAAATTAAAATTAAAATAACAAAATTATATTCATTGAAATAAAATATTAAGTAGAAGCTGTAATTTAAGATTAAAAAAATACCTAAATTGCTTATGATTGACATGAAATTGAGAAATGCTAATTCCAATGGTGAGAATGTTTTAGTATACAAGATATATGATCTTATTTTTATTTTGACTTGTTCAAATGAAGTTCTAAGAAAAAATTTACATAATATTTCTAACTTCTATGCTTGTAAAATAAAATTCTTTATAACTTTCGTATCAATGCTCAGAGAGGAATGGTTCATAGTTCAGATGAATTTAGGTGAACGGGTCAGAGAAGAATGATTCATAGTTTAGGTGAGTTTAGGTGAATGAGTCAGAGAATAATAATTCATAGTTTAGTTGACTTTAAATTAATGAGTCAAAGAGGAATGATTCATAGTTGAGGTGAATTTGGATGAATGAGTCAGAGAGGAATGATTCATAATTTAGGTGAATTTAGGTGAATGAATCACAAAGGAATGATTCATAGTTTAGGTGAATTTAAATGAATGAGTCAGAGAGGAATGATTCATAGTTTAGGTGAAATTAGATGAATGAATTAGAGAGGAATCATTCATGAGTTTTTAGAGTAAGTGTCATTCTACCCAATTAACCAAAATGGTTCAATTTTGTAGGTGCTTGTTTTTTGGTGCAAACATATTTTAGACAAAAATAGAAATTACCTTTATAATTTTTTAATGACAAAAACAAAATTTCAAAAGTATAACATGAGGATATCCTTAAAATTTCATGAAAATATTAAAAAAGATCAAATCACCTAAATTATAAAAATCCCATAGTGTTCTACGATATTAGATGCAAGGTTACTTTGTTTGTAAAGACTTAGAGACTATAGATTTCTTATTTTGAAGCAACACTTGAGATATATAAAAAATTGCAATTTTATTGATGCAAAAGCATTTAGTTGTTTGTTGTTAGCTTGTTTTGTTCAAAACCAATTTCACACTTGTCTAATTAACAAAAGTGAATATAAAGAAGTAGTACTTACTTATATAGATTCTATTTGATATGCTAATTATACTCATTAACTCATAAGGTTTGAACCACTTCTTAAGAGTTCAATTGGATCCATGTTTTTACCTCAAACATGTTCAAAAGAGTCTTAAATGTAGCACGGCATTCTAACTTTGTTATCTCATTTCTATTAGCACATGGCATTAATTTTAATTTTATAAAATATTCTTAGAATATATTTATCAGTTCATATTCCCTTTTAAATATCCTTTTCATACATGGTGGACTCTCCAAGTGCCTAATTTTTAATTTGTTTAAAATTTGTATTTAGCAATACCAATGAGATTTATTATATCCAACATTTTTTTATGGAAAATAGTAAAGAAGTGAATTTTTTTTAATTAATTCACAATCAAAAGTGATTAATGATTAACTTCTTGTTAATATTCTCACTTATGCTTCTTGATTCAAAACATTTGTAAATTTAACACCAATATCCACTTTACATCCCTAGTACAAAGGTAATATTAGTAAGGTATATATACTTATTAATAGCCTTCAATCCAATTGCATACCTATCTAATGTTATTCAATTCCAAAAATGTTGAACAAATGTAGGTAGGGATGCAATAGATTGAGATCTAAGGTTGGAGCACCCATAACCATCCGTTTAAGCCATGTGGAGCAAGCTTTAAAACCAGTGTAGAAAACAAATAGACAAAAAGGAAGGCAAATGGGAGAGTATAAGGATGATTGCCAAAAAAAACCCTCTTGAGTTCTAAAAAATGTGTTCATAATTCTTGGTCAAAGTGCAAAATTAAAAAGCACCCTAAACCAATGTTCAATTGCTCCATTTCCAAACACAAATCACAAAGAATTTAAGGGCTACAAAACCAACTAGTGGTTGGAGTTTGGACACTTGATAGGTGAATTAAAGAGGCAGTAAAAGGGAACGGGTTATGGGACGTTGAGGGGAAATGGGTGCTCTTATCTTACAGTGGGTATGCATACCTTTAATGCAATGGGTAGAATCAACAATTCTGAATCAAACACATCAATAAAATTACAATATTTCAACATTTCAGTTATTCCTGCTTAAATTTGGTTGTCGCAAAACATTAGAAAAAATTGCAATCACAATTATAATGTTCAATTTTACCAAATTTTAAATTTTGTTGAGGTAAGATTGAGTTTTTCAGTCTGAACTAGAATTTAATAATTAACTGGTTTATAGACCCACTAAAGTAGGACAATCCCTTTAAGCCTACCTACCTCATCAATGACAGTTCTAGATATTTTATGAAACATGTCACGGATTTCGATAGGGACATATTTAGAACCCATTCGGTTTATGGACCTCCTACCTTAGAGCCTACTAATGACAACCTCAACTTCTTCAACAGAGTAGATATGAAACTCTGGAGCAACTCGAGCAATGTCCACATTAGAAGATGTCAAATCTTCTTCCATCACTTGTTTTAGAATTGCCAGGGCCAAGGTCTCTGCATCTACTAGGGACATGTTCTGCAACATTTTATAGAAAAACCAAATTAAGTTAGTAACTTAAGGTAGGTACCCCAAAATCTGCCACTTTTTGCTATTGTGCCTATTTAATACTATTAGATTGGTCTCAATTTCAAATTTTCTTGTTGGCAAGTGAAAGAAAGTGCCAACGCACATGAGAACGCAACATTTGAATACCGTTTATAAAAGTTATGAAGGAACAAAGTTTGGTTCAAAATTAGTTTTTTCCACATAGGTACATAATTGGTTTGGGAGATGTATTGAGAGTAAAGATGGCAATTTAGGATCAATGCCGCATTTGGAAGTACCCACCTTATAGCTCAGTGAATGTTGAAGAGTCCGTAAGGTGTGCACCCCCCAAAACACCACCTTATAGCCTAGTTTTGCTATAGTACCTAGTTAATATTACTAGATTGGTCAAATTTGTCATATTTTCTTGTTGGAAAGTCAAAGGAGGTCCTAACGCACAAAAAAAAGCGGCATTTGGATACTGTATGCAAAAATTACAAAGGGTCAAAATTTTTGTGGTATATGTTCTAAAATTGTTTCTTCAATATACGTACATATTGATTTTGGAGATGTACACAAAGTGGTGATGGCAATTTTTGGTAGGTGCAATGTTAATAAATTAGAAACAGAATTAATCAGATGTAGGCCCTATGATGAGTTCAATATAAGGTAACAACACCTAAAATTGACTAAATCAACATTTGAGCATAGTTCCTCATTTGAAAGAATTTTTAAATTTTCTTTGAATTTTAGTACAAATTTTGAAGGTTGGGGAATTCTGAATTGCATAGCTTACATTTTTGAGATAAAATATGAAGATTTTGTAAATTTTTAAGTACTAAGTATAGGTATATTGAAAATTGACCCCTAGGCTCTTATGTATAGAGAATGTAAGTTTTGGCATAAATATCTATAGATTAGTTGAGAAAGCCTTCCAATTAGGTGCCCAAACTTTAAGCTCATATAGGTCTATGAGATTATGGTACTGGTTCTTGGTACATCTAAAGACAATACTTTGAAAATTTATAACTTATTCATATGATGTCCATATAATGCATGCTAAAGTACGTTAGAATCTTCTTTAATTGCCAATAATATCTAATAAAAATGATTTATGATTAATAACATCAATTTTCAATAGTAAATAGTGTTGCCTATAGGTGCATATGACATATACCTAGTCTTTCAAGGTTTTAAACAATAATTGGAAGCTTTGTGATATTTGATTTATATATTATAATAATAATAATAATAATAACAACAACAAAGATATCCTAAAGACCATCATGAATGAAGAGTCTATCAATATTGTGATAGTTTGACTAGCCACACCTCAGTTTAATTATAAATGTTAATTTTTTGCAAAGTGTGACAATTACCTGGTTATATAGATCTATGATGGCAGTGTCTGCTCCTTCAGATCCGGATCCAATGGCTTTTGCACTAGTCTCCCAATATGATCCGGATGGATCTGTATGAAATCTGTCAAACATATATATTAGAGATGATTGGATTAACTTGTAATAGCCTTGAATCTAAAGATGTAGATGCAACTTGATCAAATTCAATTTGGCCCTCACAATATTTGTTTTTTGGTTTGATTTGAATTAAGAAAAATGAATTTTGTTACAATTGCATTCTAATCTACTTTATAGATTTGAGAAATTTATTAAACTATTGCACTTACAACAATCTTTATATATCATGACCCAAACTTCACAACATCATAAGATTTTCTTGGAGTTTTTTATTTTGAAAGTAATTTAAAAAAAAAAATTGAACTACATATTGCTCAATCTTAACTTTTGATTTTTCTTGAAATTTCAAATCATTCCAAAAATATGCCATAATTGATATAGTTTTTTTTATGCATTAAAAAATCACAATATTTCTTCTTTATACCAATAAATTTGAGAAAATCATCATTCATAAGAAAAGCTTTTTTTTTAATATTAAAAATATCAAAATTTACTTATTTAATGATACAAAAGCTAAATCAAAGGTGATACTACACTTGGACTTGATGTTTACACTTGGGGTTTATAAAATAAAATTATTTTTTGAAAACTAGAATTGCTTTCCATTCCTACTTGGAGCTCTTAGAAAATATTTAAATTAATTGAATTTTTAAATATTACAATTTTTTTTAAGACTGATTGCAAATGTTGCAAGGACACAATTTTGTCTCAAAACCATTTAGAAATCTTCACAAATCTTCACAATCACAGAAAGCATATGGTTTTATATAATAATATATAATTTAAAATTATGTACAATTGAGAAGGCCAGATTGCACTAAAAAATTATGTTTGATTATGAGTCCATTGACAATCTCTATAAGGGCTTTAGTAAATTAAAGTTATGTTTGCCAAGGCCAAGGCCAAAATTAAATGTTAAAATTGCCAACGCCAAAGAAAATTCAGCCTAAAAGCATGAAAATGTGCAATCATGTGACAACATGGTTAAAAAAATGGCTTTATCATGTGGACAAGTTCTTGTCTACTTTCAAAATGAGTACTTTGAATATGATCCTCATCTTCATCATCATCACAAGGGTTTTGTATAATATAGTGTTCATACGGAAGCTGTTCATATTGTTTATCATCCAGTGACAATTTTCTTGTCCTTGATAACGTTGCATATGGTATTACCACATTTGCAATACTACATATGGTCAAATTCACTAATTTTTCACTAAGTCTACTCTTGGCTACATGTCACATTGGAATGAGGCACCATCCTTTCAACAATATTAGTAATGAAATGACACATTGCAATGAATTTTTTCTTATACATACATTCACTAGGTTTTGTCACACACTCTCTCCATAAAAGTTTTGAATCCAATACCATTGTGACAATAAACCTATGATATTGGTAATCATATCTACAACTCATTTTGACTCTACTGAGACCAACTTTATAAATCCGCAATATACAATAATTTGATTATTTAGTACAGTGCCCAGAAAAAAAAGGTAAGCCCAAATAAGCTTAAAACAAGGGGGGGGGGGGGGGGGGGGGGGGGGGGTAGCAAAAAAAAATTAATTTAAATTTAAGTTTTTTTTTTCTTATAGGTTTTATTTTTGTCTATTTGGAAAGCTTTGATACATTTCATTTGGATTTATTATAAGAAAGTTATGGACAATCTTTTTTCTAGGCACTTCGAGCATCTTCCTGAAAAAAATAACTTGTAGGATTCATTTCTGAATGCAATTTTAATAATTTTTCAAAAAAAAATTCCACAAAGTTTAGTTTTTTTGCTAGAGCAATCTCACCATTAGAATTAGTGTTTTTTCATTCAATATAAAAGATATTAATATTTTAGATTTTCCTTCTATCTCGAACCTACTTCTATTTAACAAATTTTTTAGTAATGAAAATTAAGATTTTTTTGGATTTTTTTCTTCCCTAGACTCTCAAATCAGTTTTCTACTACAAAGATTTAAAGCTCAAAACTTTGTAGTGCAAAAAATTTAAGTTAAAAATGTTCAAAGTCATAAAATCTAGTCCCACAATGTGCTGAAAACTTATTTTTTTCAATTTAAACACAGATATCTTGCAATCTATGCCGTCAAAAATTCTGAAATTTTTTCCACACATTTGCATACTAGTTAGGTGTAAGATCCTACTATTAAATTTCCAAAAAAAACAATTTTCATTTTTTTACTCTTTGCTATAGAAATGGCAGTTTTGAGTGCTTTTTGGCAGAAAAAAGGCCTTGGACCTTTGGGGTTAAATTATGATGCCTATTTAAAAGCCTGATTTTTTTTCTCTTTCTTCTTATTTTACATACTGGTATAAGCTATAAAATCTTTCAAAAGTACAATCAATCACATTAATACACTTTTCTATATATAGTCCTATTTTTAAATTTGTCTCAAAAACTAGGATTTTTTTGTTAATTAATGGCGCTATCATATTCATCTTAATGCAATCATCTAAATTTGAATGAATGATTAATTTTTTGGACTTGAAAATTCAATAGAAAAATTCAGTACAACCAATTTGTTTTCATTGTCATTGTATGCATTTGTACACATTCATTTGTGGAGCTATTCATAGAGCTATTAGATTTTAGTTAAGTAATGTTTGTTGGCTAATCTATCATAAATCCTAAAAGACCAAAATACATTCCTAGCATAAATTGTCAAAAATTGTCAAATTTTAGGTCAATGAAAAAAAAATGAAAAAAAAAAACATTTGTACAAATTTGTATTGGGAATGTGTGGAAATTTTTCAAAAACATTGACTACATAGATTTAAAGAGTACTGTATTTGAAGTTAGAAAAGAAGGTTTTATTTTGACCCTGTCCAATAGAGGCATTAGACTTTAAATCCTCATTGAGTGAGGCTTTTGCATTACAAATGGTGTTTTTTAATAGTTGCATATTACATCATATAAATTATATATTTGCCAAATTTCAGAGATAGAGGAGGAATTTGCACATGCTGCCAAAGTTGCTTGTTTTATCCAAAAAATTATGGGCAATATAACTTTTGATTGTCAATACAACTTTTGATCCGGGAATCCTATTGAAAAAGAATTATTTTCACACCTAAAAGATAAATGTTCACATCTTGTGACAAAATTTCATGATATAGTATGCAACATACAATTAGTATGTGACAAAAAGATACATTCAAAACTGACTTAATATGAACCTACTCCAATTTTCAAATTTCAGTTTCAACCACTTGGTCCTTAACCCCTAAAAGCCCAAGTGTCCCTGGGAGGGTTTTTTGGTACTTCGGGCAAGCTCATGTAACCTGAATTTTTCACATGATTTTCTGAAACTTTTTTGGGAGATAGGAAATCACATTAGCTTCGCGGGAAGATAAATTTCATCAAATTCCGACTTATCCTCCAAAAGTTATGAGCATTTGAAATTAATTTCAGTTCGGGAATCTGCTGCCCCTCAAGAATCTGACCTTGACTCCCATGGGGGCAGCAGAGGTGGCAAGAGAGGAGAGGTGGCAAGAGGTGGCAAGAGGTGGCAAGAGAGGCTATTGTTGTGCCTATTGGGAGGTCACATGAGGCTTTAGGAGCTTGTAGATGTTAGAGATTTTGACATTTAAAATTTTTTTTTTTCCTACTTCTAAAATACAAGTGCACCTTTCAATCCACCGTTCAGATTTCCTAGATCAAAAAATGTGTGATGGGATTTCTTTTTTGAAAATGGCCTATTGTATTGTCATTTCTTGGGACATAGTGGCAAATTTTAATTTTTTTGAATATCGGGATTGTCTTGGATTGCCTTGAAAATTGGTATGCACATGACTAACATGTTTACCCATAAGAAAAAATTATAAATTGGAGGTCTGTAGTGGAAAAAAACTCAGCAAATGGCGGTCAAAGGCATCTGAAATTTTCGGGCACAGTGGAAAGAAAAAAAAAACAGACTTTGAATGCAAATATCTCCCAATCTATACAGTCAAACCTCACGAAATTTTTACCACATGTTCTCACACAAGTTAACTACAAGATCCAACGGTTACATTCCCAAAAAATCAAATTTTCAAACTTTTTTGATGAATGCTCTAGAAATGGCAGTTTTGGGTGTTTTTTGAGGTAGAAAAGGCCTTGGGCTCTTAGGGGTTAAGGGGTTAATCAATTTCAGAACTTTCTATCTTCAATTCCAATAGCCCAAGGTTCAACATTTAAGAATATTTTTTATCAATAGCTTATATTTATTTCACAAATTTTTTTCCATCTTCTATTTTAATCAAAAACCTCCTCAGTTAGTATCAAATGATACAGAATTTAGAACTACACTTACAAAGATGGCCCGTGATCATCATACCCTGCAATCAAAAGTGAAGCTCCAAATGGACGTGCCTATGCAATGCAAAAGAAAATTAACAAAATTTGATATTTTATTTCAAGTTCTTATAATTTGCATGACAAATATTATGCAATAATTACCATCCTCTTAAAAGAAATTTAATTCACTCAACATTTTGCATTTTTCTTAATTCATTTTGACGTCAAAATTATTACCATGTATCACTACTATCACTCATTTACAAGGCCCTAATTTTATGATATTATACATAATGTTGATTTTAGATGTGGTCTTAACTCCTAAAGGACCGTTGTCCGTTTGGGGGACAAATGCGTTTTGGGCAGGTAACTACGGGCTAAAATTTTGTCATGATTTTTTGAAACTTTTTGAGAAGGTGAAGAATTGAGAGAGGTATGTGGCAGAAAAAAAAAATTTGAAATCGGACCTTCGAGAGAGAAGTTATGCCATTTTTTAGAATGCATGGGGAGGGAGTGTAGCAAAAAAAATTTGCAATCTTTTGAATTTTTTTTTAAAATATTTTTTTTCTCATATCTTTTAGATGGAATTGAAATGCACTAATCTAAAGGAATATTTTAGATTTTCCTTCTATTTTTGTACCTACTTCTATTTAACAATTTTTAAAGAATGATAATTAAGTTTTTTTGAATTTTTTTTTCCTAGACTCTCAACTCAATTCTCCACTATAAAGATTTAAAGCTCAAAACGCTGTAGTGCAAAAATTTTAAGTTAAAAATGTTTAAAGTCAAAAAATCTGGTCCCGCAATGTGCTGAAAAACTTGTTTTTTCCACTTTAAACGCAGATATCTTGCAATCTGTGCGGTCAAAAATTCTGAAATTTTTTCCACACACTCTCATACTAGTTAGGTGTAAGATCCTACGGTTAGATGTGAAAAAAAAAAACAATTTTAATTTTGTTTTACTTTTTGCTATAGAAATGACAATTTTGAGTGTTTTTTGGCAGGAAAAAGGCCTCCGTCCTTTAGGGGTCATCTTGACCTCGGAAGGAACAAACTCTTGATTACCACATATGGATATAAAGAGGCCCAAATTCTTATTTTTTCTATACTCGAGACAAACAAAGGCAAAGTTGCATCAGAACTTACCATGGCCTCAGTATCTCCTTCCCCAAATTTGAGAGCCAGATTGCACAGAGCTTGTGTTGTCGATTCAACACTCATAGCCTCATTGTATGAGAATCTGTGGTTCTATCAATTCCATACAAAAAAACCAACCTCAAACTGCTTCAAATTAGGTTTTTGTTTTGCAAATACTCACTGATGAAGCCAAATCATCTCCACAAATTTGCAAAAATTGAAACATGCTGTACCAGTAATGACCAATAAGTTAAGAGAACCATTAAGAATTTAGTAAAGATGATGAATACCTGTGTTTCAACACGGCCGTACTCGATCAATGTTCGAGCATCAGCAGCTAATCCACTTATGGCACAGCCAATGCAGTCGTCTATCATGACAATCTTCTCAATACTCTTGGGCTCCTAGAAGTGAAGTAAATTACAAAACAATATTAATACATGTCAACATTTTAGAGTCCTTGAACATTGACAGAAATCAACTTAGGTCTCGGCTTACAAATGAGCTGGTCTGATAGATGGAGAGAATCAACACACCAGTAAAGGGGACGTGATTTGTTTCCCCACAGCAAGGATGACACCCTCCCTTGTCAACAACCCTATTGCTGTTGATCCCAACTGAGAACATTGGCCACACAATTCATATTAAGCGTAACTTATAACCTGAAATTTCCGCATTGTAAATCGCAAAATAATGAATGAAGTGGTGGATTCCAACATGACTTTGTAATGTACAGTTGGATACAGGAACCTTACGAATTTTTGCATCCTGTTGAGATTTGGTGAACTTTGGGAGGCCAGTGTATGCTAAAAAATGAACGGAATTCCAAATCGTAAATTGCATTGGAATCACACTTAAGTCTACTTTATCATCATTGCAAATTTATATATGTAATTGAAAATCATACAAAAAGTTTGATGTTTTCTATACACTATCTACCATCTAGTGTTGCCACCATTTGTGAAAATTACAACTAGTATTTAATGGTCCATATTAGAAATGAGTCTTCATAATTGTTTTAGAGATACTTGATCTCATACCACTTGAATCTCTTGTACGATTTCTTGCTCCTCTTTCACCCCATTGCAAAAAATCTTTGACTATCTTCTAAAGGTTCTCTATGAAATGGTACACAATGTATGATAGACATCCAAATTGTTGTATGATTTTATATTCTTCATTTTTCACTTGTTATAAAGTTGAAGTGCACTTCATTGCAATTCCAACGCAATTTGCAGTTTCAAAATCGGATCATTTTTGAGCATGCTAGAGCTTCTTGAAGTTGATGAACTTTCTAGTGAAAACTGTCTGACAAGTTCGTAAGGTTCCTGTACCCGACTGTACACTCATGGAGGTGGAGAATCATTCTAGCAATTTCTATCCTGATTTCCTTACATTCTACCAGTATGTGTTATGAATCTTTCATTTGTGTTGCAGGTTGAATAGGCATGTAAATATGCACAAAAATTGGATATAATCAGGTCAGATATTGTACAAGAACAACTACAAAAGTCTGGTGGAAGTAAAAAGTTTTAGTGCTTTTATGCTCACTACACTATGGACTAGTGTCCAAGGGCACAGCAAGGAGAACTTAGTAATATTGAATCATTGTAAACCAGTATGTGCTTCTGCATTCAATTTTAAAAGTTGATGGAGCTCCTAATTTTGGTTATCTCTAGGTTTTACATAATTATAGAAATACCTTGCTGGCTTCAATGGCATACTCCACCTGGAAGAGGCGGCCTTCAGGTGAGAATGTGTTGACCCCCCTGTCATACTCACTTCTGCACACAGCAGATTGCAACAATATTCTCTAGTTGAGCTTCCAACAAGTGTAAAAATTTCTGTTTCTCCATGAGAACCATTCTTTATGATTCCAAAAAACAACAAATTAAACAACAACAAACAACAACAACAATGCAAAATAAGCAAAATAGAACATAATAAAATACTTTTACATGAAGATAGCAAAGTGTCTGATATTGATACAATTAGAATAGAAACAGGACAGCACAGTATCAAATAATAATCAGATAGGGCACCCTACCCTGCCCTGCCCTGCCCTGCCCTGCCCTATTGTGAAGAAACAATCAATCTATTGTAACGACTTCTGCAGAGTTCTCCTACAGAGAAACTAACTTCAAATACAGGCCAGCTTAAGAGCAGCTCACATCGCAATAGGTGAGAGTTTCAAAGCAATTTTTTGTACCTTGTGAGAAACATTGGTGATGCTCAAAAGACTTGGGAGATGATTGCTGATACGAAGGAATTGAAGAATACATTCAGTTGATGCTAAGTGTGTGTTAGTACAACATACATTATCCTGGTGTTGTCCTCTGGCAGAAACTGTCTTCATGAAATGAATCAGTTTGGGACGGTCATTGTCACAATGCCATCTCTGTTGAAATCCATCTATGGATCTTGTTTGGCAATGGATCTGGGTATTTATTGAAGAGCAATATGTGCCTCTGTGGGGACTGGAGTGAGGCACTTCAACTCGTCATGATCCTGCCACTGGGAAGAGCTTGGACTGCCAAATTTCAAAACCCTAATATTCTGCAATATGCAACGAAAACAGCTTCAAAGGGTCTGCTAACCCATACTGCAGAGTCACTCAATAACCACCTAAGCTTGCTTCTAGAAAACCAGAGAGTGGGAGGTAGGTTTGTTGAAAGGGTACACTACCATCCTGCATTCTTACCCTGCAAGCACTACCTGCTTAACCCTGAAAGGTTTGCATGTAATTGTATGTACTGTGCCATATTTGACTCTTCGCATACATCATGTACTAAAATATGGTCAGACGTGCACCATTGGATTGAAAATTCAGCAATCTACATGTATCATTTGGATGTCATTTTCGTAGATATGCCTTATCATGCTTAATATAGCACCATATAAGTAGGTTACGTGGCCATTTTGAAACTTATTAGACATGCAAGAAGTACAATAATAATCCAAATTGGAAGTGCCATGTATCATTGGACCAAACTCAGTATGAATACAATTTTTTTTTACTATCATATACGTCAATTTATGCACCTTGCATGTTGGATATACCAAAAAAAAACATGCACTAATCCAAATTGGGCTTTCCATACCTTTGAGGGTTAATGATACATACCTTTCTTAACCCCTAAAGGACCAGGTGGGTGGGTAGGTGGGTTGAGCACATCTCTTGTTTTCTTGACTAGCTCCATAAATTTTCCTCATTAATGTGGAATAATTTGATGATTATCACTATTGAAATTTAAAAAATCTGATATAGCTTTCCTATGAAAAAAGGTTGATAAATTTACACAATTTTTGAGAAAATGCCATTGTTGACAAGATTGATGAAAGATGTTCAATTAGGTGGTACTTTATACATACATATGCTAAAATTGGAATGTTGAAATTGGAATATTTAGAAATTGCGTCAAAAATTGCTCCAAAATTGCTCCAAAATTTAGATTTTCTCTCCCTTAGGTAGAAATCATTATGATTTTGATGTGAAATTTTCGAAAATCATTTTGAAGTGCGGAAAAAAGATATAAAGATTGAAGTGCCAACCTAAAGTGTCTCTCCATTTTGTAGAAATTCACCTAAAATTCACCAAAATTTTTACACTCAATCATTTTTTAATCAGATTGCACCAATAAATTTAGTGGAAAAAAAGGTCCAAGGGCTCTTTGAGGTTCACATTTCAAATTTTCTCCAAATGTAAGGTTGAACCACCCATTTCCAACCAGAGACCAATTCCCAACCAATAGTGCCCAATCAAGGCTTGTAATGTGTTTTTTACTCTTTTTTAAGTTTGGAACTAGTAAGATCATGACACATGTCCTAAAGTATGTAAAAAATAACAAGAAAGTAGATAGTAGGAAGCTAGTTCTTGAGCAATCGGAATTAGAAGACTCTAGTGATAGAATATTGGTTCAAAACACTTTTTGCCTCCCAAAATTTACAAAAATTTCAGTTTTGCACTAAAAATTTTGAAAATTTTGCAATCTTAGTATTTTCTATCTTCCTACACGAGAAAAATCTCCATCACATTCAACTGCTTGCCATCTGCGCCACAGGAGCTTAAGTGATTAGGTATAGGTGGTCCGACCTTAGTGAAGATGTAATATGTATGAAATTTTGACGAATAATAGATTGTTATCACTTCAATACTAGTAGATCATATTCTTGTGATATATAATAAACAACCGTTTCACTAAGAGTTGGGTGGTTGCATGCTACATCCTTAAAAAACAAAGGCTCTTTCGTGCACGTTGCACATTCTTGAGCATGTTCATATAAATTTCAATTTTAGAATGTAACGTAATTATTACAAATTGAAAGGACTCAAAATTTGAATTTGCTAAAATAAATTGTTTCAAAGAATCATTTTTTGAAATCTCTAATTTAATAATATTTTGACCAAACAATGACAGTAGGTTGATGGTGAATAAGGTCCATTATTAACCCCTAAAGTTTCTTGACTATGTTCTCACTCAAAATGCTCCACAACTGTCATTTCTAGTACAATACCAAATTTTTGAAAAATATCACTTTTGGACACATGTAATCGTAAAATCTTGTAGTACTCTGGTTTCAAAAGATGTGGAAAAAAATTTAGAAATTTCCACCGTGTAGATTGCAAGATATTAGCGTTTGAAGTGGCAAAAATCTTTTAATGGCCTTGCAAAAAACGAGCAGTTGCACTTCACAAGATCAAATCATTATGAAAAAATTTCCAAAATGGTTGTACTTCTTTAATCCCTAAAGTCCCATTGTCCCCTCGAGGAACAAATCAGATTTTAGGTAGGTACCTACAGGCTCAATTTTTAGTGAAACTTTTTGAAACTTTTCTATAAGATAGAAAAAATGATTAGCTTTGTGGGAATATCATTTTTATTTCAATTGGTGCTCGGGAGAAAAAGTTATACCACAAAAAGCCTCAAATTGAACTCGGCGGGCAACACAATTTTTTTTGCAAAAAGTCAAAATAAATTTTAATTTTTTGTTTTTTTGAACTTTATATTTTTGTCTATGCGTGAAGCTTTGATTCATTTTTTTGGACTAATAAGGAGCAAGTTATGGACAATCTTGTTTTTTGGGCAATCTAAGCATCTTTTTGAAAAAATAACTTGTAGGATTCATTTTTAAATGCAATTTTCACAAACTTTTATTATTTTTTTTTTTGAGAAAGTTGTGTTTGCTTGCTAAAACAATCTCACCATTGGGATTATTGTATTTCAATCCCATCTAAGAGCTATCAACAATTTAGTTTTTTAAAGAATCTTGCGCCTACTTCTATTTAACAATTTTTTTAAAGAATGCAAATCAAGTGTGTGTTTTTTGAATTTTTCTTTTGTAGACTTTCAACTTACATCTTCAATATAAAAAAATTTAAATTCAAAGTCTATAGTGCAAAAAATTTCCACAAATGGTGGTCAAAGCCATCTAAAATTGCAGGTCAGTGTTCAAAAAAACTTTCTTTTTCAACTTTGAATGCTAATATCCTCCAATCTATATGGTCAAACTTCATGAAATTTTTACCACATGATCTTTGACAAGTGAAGTACAAGATCAAATGGTTAGATTCTAAAACAAATGTTTTTTTTTGTGTTCTTAGGTGAACGCAGCCAAAATGGCAGTTTTGAGTGTTTTTTGACAAAAAAATGGCCTTGGGACTTTAGGGGTTAAATCAATTCTTCAAGGCAAGATGGCTATATGCTTGAAAATTTTCAGATCCTTTGGAATTGTACAACATATAGGAAAGAAATGGTAAGTAGAAAGAAGTAGAGAATGATTCAAAATACTAAATTGTTGAGAATTTTGTTTTGGAATTGAAAAATGCCAATCCCAATGTTTGTAATGTTGTCATAAACAATCTACATCCTATGATTTTATTTTTTCCCCAAAATATTGAAAATTGAGTAAAATAAACAGCTTCAAAGTTTATTTTAAAGTAGAGAATCTATATATGCCCACAAATTAAAACTCCTCATAACTTTTGACTCATTGATCAAAATAGAATGATTCAAAGCTTTCCACACATACATAAATCTAATAAACCAATTTCAAATTTTTATTTTTGAAAAAAGTGATTCTTTTTAATTTCCCCGAATTGCACGAGTTGAGAAACAAACTACATATCATGCAATAACTTTAGAAAAATATTTCCAAATGTCATGAAATTTTGTGCATATGAAAGACATTCCTTGTCCCCACCTTCTTTTAAAATTTTAGCCCAAAATATGGAAATCTCTAATCAAACGTCTTGTCACACATACTTGTCCAAAATTTCTCTGTCTTCAAAAAATTCATGTTGGTCCTTTAGGGACTAATTCTATATTTGAATTTGGATTTATCAATCCAGCTTACAGCTTATCAAACAAAAACACTTCAAAAAATTCAAATCATCAAAAAAATTCTATAAGAAAGATGCAGATTATTTGTACAATTATTGCAACATTTTGCAACAACACTCCCCATATGTGTATATATATATATATAATTTATTTATTTTAATTTGTTTCTAAATATGGATTTTAAACTCAAGAATGCTTCCAAAATTTGAATGAAAATGTGTAAGGATGATAATGCAACCATCCATTATGATGAAGATGTGACACCTTGCACTTTCTATACATATTCAAGAATAGAAATGAAAATATGTAATGGTTTACATCACATCATATAAATTAACTCTTTGATTTTTAGAGTGTCCAAATGTAGAACAACAATGCACAAAATTCTACTAAGTGGCTCACTTAAAGTATTTATGAGATTTAGATTTTCAAATTTCAAAATTTCCTCAATAAATAATATGATATGCTATCTATTTAAATATTTTTTCTGGCATAATGGCATAATAGTTTGTTTTGTGACAATTTTACAAGCAATTTAAAAAAAAATTGAAACAACAAAAAATTAATGAAATTGAATCCATTGCAGTACAAAAATCGACGCTCTATGCCATAAAAATGTCCAATTATTTATTCCTATATATAAATAAATAAATAAATATTGTATTATTGTTGGTGTTTATGTAGTGTTTGTTTATAAGTACAATGGCAATGATATTTTCAGAATCATTACTAAGAAACCATATAATAGTCAAGTCTGCACTTGAGGTTGAGGAGCCAACACTCTATAAGAACCCCGTATTTTAGGTGTTTTGTGATATTTTCAGACGGATTTTAGGTGACATTGAAAAAACTTCTGGGTTTTTTTTTGACGTCACTTAAAATCCGTCTGAAAAAATCACAAAATGCCACCTAAAATGTGGGGTTCTTCTATTGATTGCAAACAATGAAACAAAAAAGCAATTGTAAATCAAAATAATTAAACTTATATTCCCCTTAGGACTTGCTTACACAATTGCTAGATACAAGGTTCAAGGCATGACAATGACAAATAGGGTTCTTGTTGAAATACATGTGGCCTTCAAGCCTAGACTCATCTAGGGTAGGATGCTCTAAAAGCAACCACTAATATAGAGGTACTTTTGCTTTCTTCAATATGCTAATAGTATACATTTCAAGAAGGGATTTGCTTTTAGTGCCTACTATGTTTCAATTTCAAAAATTTGTAACAAATTCTACAAGGTCCAAAAAGTGTTAAACAACTTGGGTTAGATGCCAACTCCATTTTTCTTCCTACGATAAATTACAGGAAATTGTTTCAAGGAGTTCATTTTAGCTTCCTCCAAATGCAATGAGCTTTGAAATGTCGCTTTAAGAGCAGACTATCTTATTTTCTCTTTTTAATCCTTAAAAGACAAATGGGTGACCCTCAAAACCATTCCTCTTCATTACATTGTGAATCATTAGCTTAAAAAATTGCAAAAGCACTCATTAGAAATCAAACTAATGTAGAAGACCTCCTCTTTTCATAGCAAAATTCCAAGGATGGATAGTTGAACTTCTATCCTACTAGAAGAATTTGTTGTCATCCATCGGACGCCAAATGTCTTTGTCAACATTTAAAAGTTAGAGGTATAAGAACTAAAATATGTATTGTTGTCTCAAGCGGCAACTAACTATTGTATCATTCAATGACTGCAAGAATATTTAATTAGTGCATTAATAACAATGCATTACATTCAATGAATTGCCCACTTTATAGTGCATACCGGTAATTTGAAAATTCCAATAAGAAATTCATTATCCAACGCACAAATATTTAAGCAATAAAAAACATTTTCTAAAACCACTATGATTCTACTTTCTATAGCAATAATTTCAAACTACCCTACAATTATTCTAAAAATTGTTTTTTCATCCAATTAAATTAAATGTTCCATTGCTCTTGGTTTTTGATTCATGTGCTACTTCAGTAATATATGAATGGTGCATGTTTACAATAGTATTTTTCACTAATATTCTACCAATTGCAAATTCAAAGTGCCAAGCCAAGAAGCATGTCTTTAGTAAATCAAGAAGAAAATTTAAAAAATGAGTGCTATAAATATAACTTCTAATTTAAAAAATAGGAAATGATAATTTTATAATCACTAATTCATTGCCCCAAAAATTATGATAGTTACAATATTTAGGATCTAATGAAAATTTATAAAAGGAATTCTCAATTTTAAACTTAAAATTTTATTTACAAATGTTCTTGTCAACTAACATAACAATAATCGCAAAATCCAAAATGTGAGCTTAAAAAATGAGCGTTACAAATATAACTCTAATTTAAAAATAAATTAGAACATTTAGAATTTTACAATCGTAAATTCATTGCCTCAAAATATATAATATTGTCAATAATTAGGATGTAATGAATTATAAAAGGAACTCTCAATTTTAAACTCTCAATTTTATTTACCAATGTCAATGTCAATAATTATAACAATAATTGCATAGATGTAAGTCAAAATGCAAAATTCAAAATCTACAGTTTTTGTTCATACATCAATATAAATTTTTTTTTTCCAAACAATTGTTTAAAAATACATCCTTACAACACTCTAAATCAAGAGATGATTTCATGCATTCAAGGCTTTGCTTAGTTTCTTCCAATTCACGTACAATCGCTTGATTGCCCGCAATTATCTTTTGCAAGTGAATACTCTTGACACCTTGACTCAAAGTCAATAGAATACTTCAAATATAAGTAAACTTGCTTCCTAATTAATAATGCAATGTACAGTACTTGTATATGAGTCCTAACTATGGAGACACCCCTAACATTGATATGTATATAAAGCCTTTGACAATGAATCAAAAAAGAAATAGCTCCAAGAAATTGACATACCAATATTATATTATATAATGCAATTAATTAACATTGTCATCTAAGAAGTTAATAATGCATAAGATAGGGACATACCACTTATTTTATAAATAGAATAGAAACTTACAATGTTGTGCATCATTGTTGACAATTTGTTGTACAAAATGGGATATTGAATTTTTAAAACTTATTCTATTTACAGTTTTGTATTAATAATTGAAATTTTTTTAGCAACCTTTTAAAGCAAGTCATGAAAGGTAAAGAACCTTCTTGAGCAACTTGAGTTATGAAAATTAAGAAACCTTCTCAAGCTACAAAAAGATTGTAGGAATCTTCTACCTTCATTCAAGGATAGCATTAGAATATAAAGGCATATTTGCTATTAGAAAAGAGTTATTTTAATTAAATACAAAATAAATAATAATTTGTAAATTCATGTGGAGGTTTTGAATGTAAAATTTTAGTTTCTATGACTATCAAAGAAATTTTTTTTTTTTTTTTTTTTCTTTCTTTTTTTTTTTTTTTTTTGAACAAATGGGGAGAACCCACTGCATTAAAAAAACAACCACAATACAAAACAGCCAAGCCATGAGTCTGGACAATGAAAAGAATATGAGCAAAAAGAACCAAAGAAAACAAAGCAGTGTTTTAAGTAAGTTTTTAAATATAGTCCTAGACATAAGATTTTAAGTAATGACCTTTAAGGTGATTTTCAGCAAAATTTTACTTAAAATGCATGTGTTTTAAGTAAAATTTTGCTGAAAATCTCCTTAAAGGTCATTACTTAAAATCTTATGTCTAGGACTATACATATAAACTTATTTAAAACACCCCTTTCTCTTTTAGTGAAGAAATCAAAGAATCCAAGATAAAACTACAAACGGGAGGCCACACCCTTGCCACCTGATAATGCCACCCTCCCTCGATGCTAACAACTTGGAGCGGAGCTAAATGTTATCAAATTTGAGCCATGTAGAGGCCGCAAGGTGAGGTTGGAGCCTAGCCGTTGTTTGAGCCTTAAATAACGCTATAGAACTCGCTTCTTGACTTGCCGCTCTGCCCAAGTCAAGAAGTGAGTCCCATAGCGCTTGTCGCAGGAGACCACGTGGCCACAAGTGTGTGAGAAAACACCTTCTGGTTCCGAGTGATCCAGATTAGCCACAATGTCGATCCTCTCAATAGGGATCAAATGATTTGGAAGTTATGGAATCATCGAGGCAGAGTCAAGCCAAAAATACATAGTGTATGGTCGAAATGCATATGAGGACCCATCACAAGTTGTTCGTCTAATAAGTGTTGTAAGATTGATTGAGTATAGTCCCAAACTTTGTGTGCTTTAGAACAGTGTTAGAATCTATGATTGGGTATTTCATCGGCCCTAGTTGAGCAACAGTTGCTGGCTATGTCCAAGTCCGAGTTAATTCTGGCCCTCTATGAATGAACGGCTATTGCATTGCATATAGACCACATAAAGGCTGCTTCCTTTTGAGAACGTGCCTTGAGCCATATGTCTCTTTGGTCAAGTTCAAAAGTTGGAGCTAAAATATTGGGCCACTTTGATAGAATTGTATGTTTGGGCTGACGGTGTTGGATGAGGAGGAGTTTGCCACATGATGTGGTATAAGATAGTAACTGTTACCAATGCTCCAAAACCAATGTCCGTGGTCATAGTCCAAAGTACAAGTACTACCTGCATAAAATATCTCCGGGCAATGATTGCGACTTTTTTGGATTTCCAGTATCTTCATTCTGCGGATGAATCTTGGATGGGCCTTTGGGATCTCTAAAGTGGGTAAGATGACTAGCTGTCTAGAACTTGGTCGGAAAAGTTGGTCTAGTAGCTCCGCTTGAGATTAAAATTTGTTGGGGGTCTGGCGTGAGAATATCTGTAGGGATTTCTTGGTACTACCACATAATCAAGGGAAGAGCTTCATCTAGCTGATCAAAGATGCCAAGCTACTCCCTTGTCTGGGCTTGAAAGAAGTGATGTGTGAGTATGGATCTCCACTCTGGTAGAATAGAAGAGATAATATTGAACCATTGAATCTGTTTGGTATCCAAAAGATGAAAACGAGATGCTAGTTCATCCCATGTTTTAAAATCTTTGGTATTAGTATTCCAAATATCTGCTATGTATTTGAAACCAAGTCTAGCTAGCTCCCTTGCCCTATCTATATTGAAGTTGAAGTTAGATCCAAAATATTCTATGGACCACCATAAACTAGTGGATAGAACCTCATCCGCATTTGTAGGAGGAGACAATTTGATGGATTTGGTGAATCGTCTCTATGCTGAAGTAATTCTATTCCAAATCCTAGAGCCTCGTGATATTGAGTGGCCTTGAATCATGAGTCAAGAGTGGGAGGAGAACCAAAAACCCTGTGAAGGATTTGGTTTCAACTTGTTTATTTTGTACCTAAAGAAAACCTTGAGATTTGATATGCCAGGCTATGTGGCAAACAAATTCCATTTGGCCAGTAGAGCGGCCATGGAGATCTTTGAATCTAGTAGATTCAGTCTACCAAGATTCTTAGGTAGGCAGTAGTCATCCCAACAAACTCTTGTATGCGAATTTTATTCAGTGCTGCTCCATAAGTAATTGCGAAGGCTACCCCAAATAGATCAAATCACTTGGATAAAGCCACCCTAGATGGCTATGAAGTAGTATAGGATAGAAAGGAGAATAGCATTGACCACCGTAACTCTTCCTGCTAAAGAAAGTCTCTGGATGGTCCAATATGTGAGCTTTTTAGAGATTTTTTGTTCAAGGAACCCATCTATGTCTTAAGTATCAAGTCTGATGCCAAAAGGTGCACCCAATAGCTTAGTAAGGGACCCTAGGGGGCGTAAACCAAGTTGAAATTATCCATCCATGTTGGTTTAGGAAGACTTGAGAACCAATAGCCAACACTCTTTGTCCAATTAATTATAAGGCCTGATGCCGAACCAAACCTATCCATAAGCAAAATAGACTTCCTCAAAATGATTTCTACACCAAGTAAAGAAAACCCCGTGTCATCTGCAAATTAAGAGATCAATTGCTGTAAATTGCTATTCGGTAGTTGGATACCTTGGATATTCTCTTGGCGTTGTTCTTCTGAGATTGCCATGTATAGTGCTTCTCCAATGAAGAGAAAATGGTAAGGGGCCAGCAGGCATCCTTGCCTAACTTCCCTTTGAATGGAGAAAGGAATCAATTGAGTAGTACTATGGCGGAGGCGTCTCTCAACAATATGAAGACCAAGTGAGAGAATGTATAAGGGATTCCTAACCTTTTCATAACCTGTAGCAAAAAGTTCCATGACACCATATCATAGGCTTTTGTGAAATCAAGTTTGAGAAATATCAAGTCTTGTTTTGATTCTTTAGCCCATTCAGTTGTCTCGTATTGCAATAGAATATTGCTAAGGATATATCTTGATGGTAGAAAGGCCGTCTGCTCTAAACTTATCACTTTTTTAAGGAATTTTTGTAGTTTCAGTTGGAGGGCCTTGGCCAATATTTTATAGGTGACATTTAACAACGTAATAGACCTCCAGTTTGACAAATTTGCGTGGTCTCTAGCCTTGAATATAAGAGCTATTGCTCCCAATGTCATGCCAGCAGGTAGGTGGCCTCTGTTGATGGAGTTTTGAACCATATGGAAGAAATCCTTTTTTATTAGATTCCAGAACCTACAAAAGAACTCCGTAGTGACATCAGGTCCTGGGCTACGGCCCTTAGCCATGCTTAGTAATGCCTAATGCAATGAATTCTTCTTTTGAGAGGGGACATTTGAGTTGATTGGCCATGTCAGGAGAGAATTTACTAGTAATACAGTTGAGGATCTTTTCACTATCAGCCCTTGACTCAAGGCTTCTAACTTCTTGAGAATATAGTCTTGTGTAGAATTCAGTGCATATCTGGTCCATGTCTCCATGCTCATACTTGAGATTGCCATAATCATCCCTAAGTCACGTGATAGATGATTTAGAAGATGTTTCACAGACAGTTTTGAAGAACTCCGCGGATAGTTTATCTCCATAAAGTCTCCAACGAGCACGAGATCTAACCTTGCGCCCTTCTATTTTGTGGTTCTCTAGGTGAATTAAGTTGGCCTTGATGTCCTTGACCTCCTTTTGTAATGTGGGACATAGGAGTGATTCTTGGAGTTGTCTTGTCTTTTGCTCTCTAAGTTGGTGCCTAGGGCCTCTTCCAATTCCTTATGACTCTTGGAATGATGGATACAAAATCCTCTATAAAATCTGATAAGACGTTTAAGCTTGCTAAAGAAGAGGCCGTTTTTGGAGCCTCCGTCCAAATCCCTCTAAGGGTCGTTGCAAGAAACGCCGTCCACTTTTGGTCCATTTTGGCTTGTTTTTGGCCAGTACTCCAGTACTCATGAGCTTTTGCATATGAATTTTTAAAAAATATATAAAATAAGGACAATTAGTACAAGACTAAAAGTAGCATATCCCCAAAATTTCAGATCTAAAAAAAATCTAGGTAAAAAGTTATTCACAAAAAAGAGCGAGCTGAAATTTTGAAGAAAATACATACTTTGACATTTTAATTTGTAAAAAATAGAAAAAATAATTTTCAAATAAAGTAAAAATATACCGTTTGGGAAGACTTTATGCTGAAGAGATTTGACTAAAAAATTGATCTTGAAGTCATATAAAATGTTTAGAACTGCGGGCGCAAGAGAGCCCTCTTTGCATGGATGTAGACAACACAAAATAAAATATTTTTATATGCCCCTTGGTAGAAACATGAGTTCCTACTATGCAAATAGACCATAGAAATTTCAGGTCTAAATCATTAAATTTGGGTACTCCTTTTTACTCAAAACCCCTAAATCGCAAAACGTGACAAATTAGCTAAATTGAAATTTAAATATAAAATGATTTTAAAAAAAATTTGGGAAAAATATGAGATATGATTAACCTCAAGTTAGACATCTCCAATAAAAAATTCAACTTCATGAAAATTATGCTTCAAAAGTTATTGCAAAAGGAAGCTTCCACAAACTCCTTGTGACAATTCAACAGTACCGGTGTTTCTTGCAATGACCCCTAATCAAAGGGTCTGCTTCATCCAAGTGGATCAATGACATGGTCCACCGGCTTGGTTGTGGAGAAGGGCAAGTTAGCTCAAGTACCAATGATATAGATGAATGATCTGATTGCGTGCTATCGCCTCTGATCTTGTATTCTAAGACTGACACAGAGTTTGAGAAGATATACATCCTATCTAATCTTGTCATGATTCTTGACGCATCTTGGCGGGCATTGTCCCATGAATAAAGTAATGATGGTAGAGTAAGAGGAGGTTCAAACACTTGTAGAGAGTCTTTAAGACTATTAAATAAGAGTTTTTCAATATTAGGCATTGTTTTGCCACATGTGCTAGATTTATTTGACCTTCGCTCAACCATATTGAAATCGCCCAATAGAATCCATCTACATGAATTAGGTAATTTTCTTATCATGGATTCCCATAAGATTTTGCGGGGATGTTGCTCATGTGGAGCATAAATATTCACAAAGCCAATATCACCACTAGAGATGCGATGTAATATAAACCAATGAACTCTTCCTCCGCAGATAGAATCGGATTGCAATATTAATTTTTCCCATTTTGGTGCTATCAATGAGGCCACTCCGCCTCTGCCTGCATTCTTACCGTCCGGACTATACCCTATTTCTACCTCAGTGCAGAAGGTAGTAGCTTGGCATTATAATATCCTGCCTAAATTCAAGGCACCTTGACTTCTAAGCTTGTGTTTTTGAAGAAATAGGAAGTCAACCAAATTTTTTCATAATGGAGTGTCTTAATATATCTAGAGCAATGGGATCATTCAATCCTCTGACACTCTGGGAGAGGATTCTAATTTTCATGAAAAATGTAGTTTCAGGGATTACCAAGTGCCCCCTGCAGGTTCGAAGAAGAGATTTGTCTGCTGCCCCCGCTATCTTTGGTAGAGTCCCTATACTCCATAAAATGATGAGTTTGAATCTCTTGCTGAATTTGAACGCTGTCGTTGATACATCTAGCTGATGCACGTATACATTGCATAGAGACCTCAGCAAGAGCTAAAGGACAATGGTCACCAGCTCGGGAGCATTCCATTGTAGGATAGATCCCAAGATGTGATGGTAAACTTGGATGTCAAGTGATGGGCAATTGTCCGACACAAGAGAAGATGGTCGGGTTTGGATTTTGTTGTCCGGCAAATTTGGTAGCGCATCACTAAATAGATCATTATCTAGGAAGGCTTCTACTGAGGGTAGAGAGAGAGTGATACTATTGTTGTTAGGATCAACTAACACTAGTTGGTTCTAAAAGATGGGAGGTAAAGGCCCTAGGTATACATGAATATGTCGATTAAGGGATCTGTTCAACTGAGGTAAGCTAGTGGGAGAGTTGGAGGAAGCTATCTCTCTAATTTTGGCTGTGACTAGGATTTGAATTTGTGGGTTTTGTTGAGGACTATGAGAGGGTTGGAGAGGCTGATAAGCTGGTATGTCAATATCTAATCCAAAATCAAGTGTTGAGGTTGGTTGTAAGCTGGATAGTTCTGGTCGGTGTTGTAATATAGTGGGTATTGGATTCAGTTGAAAGCTGTTGGTTACATTGTTGATTTGTAGGAGGGTTGGGGTGAAAGGTAGGTGATGACACATTAGGGTTGGGGTGGAGGAGGTTGTTGTTGTCTAGCGTTGGGACTGTGTGCATAAAGTCATTAATGTGTAGCGGGTGGTCTTGAGAGAATAGTGTAGGTGGTGAAGGTAACTGACTATGTCATGACTGCAAGGATTTGCACAAGGGAGATACTAGAGGTGCAGTATGCTGGGAGCTAATGGAGGTAGCTTGGTTTGGAGGAGAGGTAGTTGGGTCAACATGGTTGTTTGCATTACCCGACATGGAGAGCACTTCGAACTGGTTCCTCTCTTATTCTTCCCTTTGACGCTCCTGTGATATGAGACGCTCCCAATAATGGCTTGAACTCGCTGGCGTGGTTGAACGACAAGAAAGTGGTTCCAACCAAAGACGTTGATATTCTAATGGTATGAATCCTTCTAAGACGGGTGTGGCATGTGGTCATCGTCGATTGCGAACGTCAATAATTGTGTCAATTGAACCTCCGGTTGGAAGACATCCTCGATGGCTGGCTATGCTCACTAGAACGTTGGTGGATATTACTGCTGAATTTTGATTCAACGCCGCCTACCGGTCTTTGATCTATTAGTGAAGTATGTGGTCTCTGATCCGTTGATGAAGCTTGCGATACTTGTATTGTGAGGACAGCTTGCGTGTTGTGGAATCCTAGAGGGAACTGTTGGTACTGAGGATGGCTATCTTTAGGTTTTTCAACCAATCTGTGAGGGGACTAAAGAGGGCATTCAGACTACGGATGTGACATTGCTCTGCAACTTGAGCAGCTAAGATGGGCATCCTCATAAGAGACAAGTAATGAGATTACATGCCCCGAGTCAATTTCAAGATGGATCTTCAAGGTCCGCCCTCTTCGCAGGTCCAGAGCAATGCAATACCAATGGGGGCTGAAAGACGGATTAGGAATGTTTCTTGCCAGCACTTTGCCTAGTGTGTTGGCTATAGAAGCGGATGTTGATATAAGTTCTAAAAGAAGATTGTCAATCGTGAGCCAGCAAAGGAAAGTGATACCTGCAAGTGATGCTGGATTGAATGCCGGCACCCAATTGTGATAAACAACTTTTCTTCCATAGATCCTATGTAGTTGCCAGCTTACGACTTTCTCTACCGCTTCTCTGCTATGAAATTTGAAATAGTGAAAGCCGTGGCCGCATCCTTGTAATGTAAGACTTTACAAGGATAAATTTTGTCTTGTAGGTCTTGAATCCAATTGAGAGTGGCTGCTACCGTAATCAGACCTCCTACAAATGACTCAATCACTGCATGGTCACGCAAATGGCTGATTTGCTGCGATATGTCTGCGGAATCCACAAAAAAGTGAAGCGATACCTTGTGCACATGAGTGAGCACCCCCACCCAGTTACAACAAGACCTCTCCTTTGTTGGCCAAAAACACGTTGAGCATTAGGTTCAAAGATCCAACAATAGTAGAAATTGTTTGGAATACTTCGTGCCGGAGCCGCTTGTCTCTGTTTCCGACAGACTGGTTCCTTGCACAAAGAGATCTATCTCTAGATCTCTGGTGAATGGAGACGTAATCACTAGTCAAATCATGCTTGTTGCCCTTGTTGCCAATTGCTGCTTAGTTGCGGGTTAAGTTCCTTGCGTGGACCCGATGCCCCTCTAGGAAATAGTCTCTAGAGTAAATAGTCCCCCGCGTGACATCTCGGTATGAGGTCAAACCTACAAAGCAGATTAACAAATTGCTAAACACAATCTGTAGAACTAAACTAAATAAATGTGCAAGTGAGGATGAGGTGGTCAATGACAAAGAATAATGTAGAATGTCCGGAAACAAGTTCTGCGGCTAAAAATCACAATCCCAAGGTTTGTGCTATACTTTCTAGTCACAAAAGAATAAAGGGAACAATAGGCGTTCTTGGTAGTCAAGAAGATCCACTAAAAGTGCTCAGAGCAACACCTTCGGCGATTAGCACCTACGTACATTGAACTTTTCCCACCCACCCACTTTCCATCGATCTTTTTTTTTTCTTCTTATATCACTTAATCAGACACCAGACTTGAGAGAAAGTACTTTGATTTAACTCACCCAGGGGTTGACTGAAACCTAAAGATCTACCAGCTAGAATAGATCCCGAATTTGATCAAACTCGAGAATCTCAAATCCCGAACTACAAATTTTAGGGTTTCAGGCGTTGAAATAGATAATCCAGGAAAGAAACCAGAGGAGAAATCCAAACTATTTACCACAAAACTAAATCCTAATCACAAATCCTAACCATAAAATTGAACCCTACAAACCGGCTAGAATAAATCCCGAATTTGATCTACAACAAACTGAGCTCAAGTTCCAGAATCACAACTCACAAACTAAGAATATTAGGATTTCAAGTGTTCAATAGAGAAATGGGTCCAAATCTGAAGTCAGAAAATTCTAGCATGGTTCTTCTAAATAGTGCACCTACTACAAATGCTATGTTAAATGTGAGTATGTGCCTGTGCCTGATTGGAGCTAAACTATGATAAATTAGGTTTAACATCTAAAGATGTCAGAGTTAAGTTAAATTAATACAGGTAGATGATGGAGTTTAGTTCAAAGGAACGGGGAAGTAGAATCACATGATTTACTGTAAAGCACTAGGATTGAAAGAAAACCAAAACAAGACGGAAGGCTGACCAGAAGGCTGACTTCACCATGTCCTAAGCTTATTGGATTTTGCGCCACTGGTTGATATGCTTGAGCCAACAGAGCCCTCAACAAACGGGGCGGTTCCAAATTCCTGCGCAATTGTGGCTTCTTCCAGCGCAATCCAACTCACTTCATGCTCTTCATTTTTGCTCTGTCACCCTCTGACACCAAGCACACATCTCCGAGGAACTTCAAGCTAGTTATGGAATTTTAGATCACCCTCACAGAGCTACGCCTGAGACCTCACCCGCAGCCTTCAAACCCAGTCTTCAATCTTTCATTGGAATTGATTGTGGTAGTAGATCAGAGAAGTTGTGAAAGCTCACCTTTCAACTGGATCTGGCACGAACTGGATGCGTCAGAACTGATTTGTTGGAACTGAATGAGCAAGCTGGAGCGTTGGAATTGCTCAGGGAGGGCACTTGGTTCTACTACTACAAACCACATGCGAACAAGTGGTTTCTAATAAACTATAATTTCATCCTAAAATTTTGAGCATTATTTGGTAATGACTATAGGTTTCTATTGCCAAAATTTCCAACTCAAATGAAATATGGAATGATTTCTAGAAGAGGTTGAAAATGAACCTAAAATGGCATATTTTTCAACTCAAATATCTATAGAGAATACATTTAGATGACTATTGCATCAATATTCAACTCAAAATGAGCTTTCAATAGAGAATTATTTTTAGGATTTTTTTGTTCATTTTTTAGACAATTTTTGAGGATATAATATAGGGGTGTGAAAGTTATTTTTCAGTTCTGCAGTGTATCTATTTACTTCAAAAATTTGTAACTAATTATCATTAGCAAATAAAAATATCAATAATTCAAAACATAAACTTTCAAATTAGGAGAATATATTCATATTTTTTTTGTTTTCATTTACTTAAATTTTAGGATATAATATAGGGGGTACAAAGTTTTGTTCGCACGTTGTTTGGATTAGATACACTAAGTGCACCCCCCGAGTGGAATTGGAGCACTGGAATTGAACCAGTGAGCTGTGAAAGCTCACCACGTGATCCACAAACTAGTATCCGTAACTACACCAACACTATAACTGCTTGAACTCGGTAAGCGTACCCTGAGATTCCCCCATCGCTAGCGATCAGCTTGAGAAAACAAGATTACGACAAGGTCTGTCCTAATCCAATAAATACGGACCGTCTACCACCTACTTATTTTCAAATGACAAGATTTCGTGTCGACCAATTCTTTGCGCAGATAGAACTTGCAACCACACTATTTAGTGAAGAATGCACAATGTACGTGATGCACCAACCATCACCAAGCCGAGCTCAAGAATTTGACCACAGCTCCAACGCAATCCCAAACTTTCAAATTCCCGCTTCCCGAGTACTGGCTCACATTACAAGACTTCTAAACCCTGCAAGGGATTGCGAGTTTTTGATTTTCGGCACCCCCGCAGTGCAATTACAGAAAAATAGAAATATATTTTTTTATTAAAAAAATATTTATTTTTGGATAAAAAATATTATAAAAATAAAAGAATATTATGAAAGTAAAAATCTGACGTGGTACTGATGTGGCACTAGTAGTGACATGTCAGCATCCAACTTTCTTAAAATAAAAAATAATTTTTTATATCTATTTTTTTCCCTAATTGCACCTCGGGGGTGCAAAATCCGCGGCCCCTTTGAGGGCTGAAACTTTTCCTAATGAATCGGTTGAAAAATGTCACAAAAAAATTGCACTACGCCCGCGTCTACAAACATCAAGTAGTGGCTAGCTAAATCCCAGGCAAATATACGGAAATCACTAGAAATCTAGCAGGCGCAGAGATCTAATTTTTGCGGAGCCCTCCCTCATCGTGCCGTAAAATTTGTGCACTTTGACATTCCTATAATCATATAAAAGTCTTAGTAATGTATAATTTTTTAATAATGTTATGATTTTTCAATATGATTTTATGCAAGTTTTTTAAAACTAATTTCACAATATTGTATTATATCAGTTCTATTTTAGATTGATTTATCTATTTTTAATTTCAAATTTATTGATAAATATTGCTTAGAGCACGGTAAATCCAATCAATGGATGTAATCTATGGGTCATAGATCGCAATTTCTATTTGATAGATGCCATTAAAATATTCTTCCAAAGTAATTATGTATATCATCTTTATTACTTCTTTACATTTTTGAAAATTTAAATTGCTTCCTAGATTCTACATGGTTAAGATATATTGTTAAAAGAGAGCCATTTTTAGCTAATTCTAGTGACAAACTTTAGTTGAAATTGGTTTAGTCCATTATTAGAGTTGCCTTTGGGATTTTTGTACTAACATATATTGTATAGGGCCCATTTTGCAACCATAGTGTGTCTTTGGAGCTATAATTTAAATTGAAACCATAACTTTTGTTGAAACCATAATTGGAATGATGTAATGAAACTAAGGACCAAACTAATGAATGAAGTTAGGACGAAATAAAGTAGGGACCAAAATGGTGAAATGCAACTACGACAAAAATAATGGAATTTCAAAGTTACAAGACAAAATTAATAGCCCAAAGTGTCTTTTTAATTGAAAGAGTTCAAAAGATTTTGAAGGAACCAATGGGAACATTGTACGGTTTCTTTATTTACATTCAAAACAAAAAATGTATTTGAGAGTTGAAAATATTTTGGGGCAATCAATGGCGTTCAAATCTTTGAGATTTATGTAACGATGGTTATTGGTCAATATACACATCCAAATTCCACCATAATGAATTCACAATTGCTAAGACTTCCACGTCAAATGGGGAATGCTGTCATGCAAGCGTGGAGCATGGAGCGGCAAGTGGGGAGCAACTTTTTCTAATCAAAAAATAAAAAAGTAGATCAAGTAGGATGAAAACTATAATGCAAATATTTTTAAAAGGGGAATAATTTGGATGAAAAAATGGATTAATTTGGATGGAAAAAGTAGATGAATTTGGATGAAAAGGGTGGATGAATTTGGATGGAAAATTTGGATGGAAAATTTGGATGAAAAGGATGGAAAAAGTGGATGAAAAAAGTGGATGAGTTTGGTTTAGGGTGGATGAAATTGGATGGAAAAATTGGATGAATTGGACTGGAAAATTGGATGAATTTGTATTAAAAAAAAGAATAGAACTAGATTTAAAAAATGAAAGAAATGGATGAAGAGTTGGATTAGAAATGCATTAAAAAATTCGACATCTCTTGCAATACAATTTGCTCTTGGCCAGAGCTTAGGACTTTGTCAACACATAGCATCTAAAAAGGTTGGAGGAAGAAGATGAACATTCTTTGGCCTTCATATTCTCATTATTCATAGCCAAGTCATCTCAGGACACTGATACTCCAGTCATCTCATACATCTTTATATCTTCCAAAACTACCAGCTTCATAGTCTTGGTACCACATTTCCAATTTATTCTTACGTTACCATTCCTTGTGCTCCTCTGCACCTTCCTCTTTGCCCTTTTTTTCTTCATTTTCTCAATCTATAACTTCATTATGAACATCAACCTTATCCTTGCTTACAACAGTGAATTTCTGTTTACAAGCTCTATGAGTGTCAACAAAATGCCAGCTCAGATTTGCAGCCGTAAAATACACCTTCTGCCCATCATAGCACTCTTGACAAATCCAAAAAATCATCAAATACTTGTTATTTGTGCCACTCAAGAATTTCTTGCTTAGATATCGTTGGTTGTACTTCACAACACGTTCCTCCTTGTTAAAGGATGCATACTCCTTCTCCCTTGCCTCTACATTTGCTAGCAAGAACTTCTGTGCCAGTTTCCTTTCAATTGGAATATTTCCTCTAAGGGTCCGTTCAATCCTCCTGAGATCACAACTATGAGAGCATATGTCATATCTTCCTTGATCATCTTTTTTGTGCTAGTTATGTCATATAGACACAACTGCGCTAATCACCAGTCTCTCTTCTTGAGAGAATTCTCTGAGTTTCTTGTATAGCTGCTTTCAATTGCATCCACTACAGACACTATATGTCGTCGAATAGCACCACAAATTACACTAGCAGTCACTCTAATATACGATAATTTGAGCCGATCATTTTGAATGTTCACCTTCCAAATTCTTTGAAGAAAATTATCACCAAATGCAACAACTCGTATATACAAATTTACAAATACTTTGTACCTACAACGACAAAAAATAGATTGTGCAAAATTAGCGTAAGACAATCTTTCCTAATTGCCTTAACTAATTATTAGCATTCACTTTCTAACAAATATGCATACCTTTGATGTTTGCTAAAACACTTATATCATAAGTTATGTTATAATTCCACCAGCAAATTTTTTTATCCAAACTGTAACAACATTAAATTGGACAATGTAATTGTACACATGGTAATTAGTTCATTACTACATTTACTAGTTTTTAACAATTACTAACAAGAAAATATACACTGTTCCTCTCAATTCTACTAAAATATTCATATCACAAGATGTATTACAATCCCACCTGCAAAATTCTACGTCTACAATATAACAACAATGAACTATGCAAAGCAATTCTACAAAGCAAGCTATTCCGGTGGCCTTGGTAGGGTCCCATCATTAATTTTTTGCCACCTTCAATTACATCCATCAATTGATTTTCTCCCGCAACCCTTTTTTGTTACCATCCATGCAATATCTACATCCATCGAAATGGATGCAAGTGTTGACAGTTGCTTAAAACCTCTCAGTACTTCAGTTCGGTGCAATTAGAATGAAGTTTGTTCAAATAATGATTTCTACATGTAGATTTTGCAATGCTTTCTTTCAATAAGTAGTCCATCAACTTGAAGCAAAAATTTGAAAACCAACTACATTATGTGGCAATAATTTTTGTAGTAAAAAGTATTTTAGTTTTCTTTAGCAAAAGCTTAGTTACCTTAACAACTGAAAGTACATTTTGCTAGAAAAAAAACCATTTTTACGGGGTACATGTAGAGGACCAACACTTGAAAAATCAAAGTTTACTTGGCAAAAGTTGTCTTTTACAATGGCATAAAACTCTTACAAACAAAATATTTACAATCAACAAGAATATATAAAGATGAAAGGACATTCTATGAAACCTCTATTCTTACTGTACCGCCATAAGAATCAACACTATATTAAAGTTTCATTTTATTGAAGTGTCTAAATTTTGAGTTATAATTAAAGTGAGATTTCAATTTGATTCAACTATTAAATATGACATTATTAGATATGGTTGAACGGATAATATGTTGGACAACATATGATGTTAGATAGACAACATGACGCTTGGACCCCGAAATGTGTTCAATAAGACAACCTTGATTAATGTATGCTATAGTACACAATCAAATACTAACCAAATCCACAGCACTGAGCGCAAAATGGCTGAAAAAATCCCTAACAAACTTCCGCTTATGTATAGAGGAATCCTGTTTGAATTCCCACAATTATATTGCTTAAAGTATTGGATACTAAGACACTCATTCACACCAAAACAATAGCTCCAACCGCAAAAAGGTTGGAAAAATACAACAAGCTCCTTACTTTGAATATACACCCGTTGCATCCAAAAATCACCTTGCAAAATTCAATGCCACAATAAGTAATTAAATACTAACAAAATAAACAGCATTTGCCATAAAATGGCTTGACAAATCTCTAACAAACTTCTGCGTATAGACAGAAGAATCTCACTTGGATTCTACAATTAAATTGCTCAAGGTGCTAGACACTAAGGCACTCACTCGCACCAAATCAATAGCACTTGTCACAAAAAGAATAGAAATATAAAATGAGCTATCTGCCTCAAATACACGTCCGTTGCATTCACTAGATTTTTTGGTTGTTGTAATTGCAATAATGTTCCTTGTTGATTCATCTTAGCACAACCATTAGGAAAAATTTCAGCCCTCCAGAAGGCTGCGAGTTTGGCACTTGCCCAGTGCAATTATGGAAAAAAAACAAAATAAAAAAATATTTTTTAATATTTAAAAATTGGATGATGATGTGGCAACAGTAGTGCCACGTCAGATTTACATTTTTATATATTTTTAAATATTTTTTTTTCAAAAAAAAACATTTTTTAAGGAACAATATATTTTTGTTCATTTGAAATTGCACCAAAGGGGTCCCGTAAATTAATTCCTTAGAGGCCTTCTGGAAGGCTGAAATTTTTCCTAATGTTTATTTTTTGAAGTGAATTGAAGATCTATATATACTCTAAAATGCTTAAAATATAAAACTATAGGTAGGAGTGAGATATTTACGAGAATGAAGACAACAATAGGCAAGATAGTAAAAGGCAAGATAGAGGAGAGGTGTTTTATCTAAAGAGAAAGATTTGTTAGTAACTAAATTCCATAGAGCATTTTGAACAAATTCTATTGTAGTACAAAGGATAGAAGACAACTAAAAAAACTCAAATTTAATTAGAAGTTGGATGTTTAGATAGAACAAATCAATACTATTCTAAACTATTCTAAATTAGAGGGTAATTGAAAATCCCTAAACCCTTGGAGTACACCAATCACTGAATTGTAAATTTACAGTTTAAATTTGACTTTTTGACTTTAACAAAAGATTTTGAAACAACAAAAAAATGTTAGTGGGTCATATCTTCCTTTGACAAAACAAATTTGAATTTGTGCTCAAAGTAGGGTCCAAGTGACGTGTTGTCCGTCTGACGTCATATATTGTCCAACCATGTCTAATGATGCCATATTTCATAGTTGATTCAATTTGAAATTTCACTTTAATTATGACTCAAAATTTAAAACATAATAAATATTAAATTAAGACACTTCAATAATATGAAACTTTAATATCAAGATTAGAAATAGCTAGAGCTTTATTTGAAAGTTATTTAAGAGTCAACCTTAAAGTTGACTTTATTAGACAGAAAGAGGGGCTACTAGACGTTTTAGACGTTGTGTATGTCAAATTGTTGGCAAGTTCAAGAAGACAACTATGGTTCAAAGCTTCTCTTTATTTCTATTATTTTTTATTTCTTTCTGTGTATTAAAGACTACGAATTAAAAAATAATAGAAAATTAAAAAAAAAAAAAAGGTTGCTATGTGACTTCAATGTTTAAGAACTTTATTCCTTCTTGTTTTGGGGGGTTGAAACAAGTAGTTTCCTGCTTAGACACTAGCTCATTGGATAATATTTGGCATTGATTGCTTAAATCAAATCGCCATCTAATACAATTTGACCTAACATCTTATGACTAGCGTTCTCAAAATAGGTTTAGGTCAATTTGCCAATTGGCTATTACCGTGAGATTAGGGAAGATATTCCTGTGACCTTGTCTACCGTGGTAGGACCAACCTGCTAAATTTTGAAATTTGAAGTTTGAGTTTTAGATATTTTTTTTTCTTGGTAAAAGTAGAATTGTGACAAAGGAGAATTTGTGGTACAGCTTGCATGGCTACTATTAGTCTTTTTTTGTGGCTTGAATTGCTCACCTCAAAAACATATATGCGAACATTTGCAACAAAATGGCAATGTGACTTTGAAATTGCAAAGATTGCTCAATTGGTTAAATGTGGAAGAATAAAAAATAGAAACATGAATAGGATACAATTGCACACATTGAGAACTGAAAGCAAGCAGCCAAACATTCAAAACTAAGATTGCAAATTGCACACATTGAAAACTGAAAGCAAGAAGCCAAACATTCAAAACTGAGATTGCAAATTGGAATTGAAAATTGAAAGTTTGGAAACACTAACTAGGAAATTGAACCCTACTTGCCAAAAGCAAGACTAAACATTTGCAGTATTAGTGGGACCTGCACACAAGACAAACAAACAACATTACAACTACAAGTTAGAATAAAGGAAAAGAAGTCCGAGACAGCTGCTACAATACGGCTTCTAGACAACTTCCAGACTTTAGTGATGGTCTGATAGACTTTGGTAATGCTCTTCCACATTGCAACTTATGACTGTGTGCAACAAAAAGCACATCCCATTTATCATTGATTGTCAAAGAAACTCTTCCAATTTGAGATGAGAATCCAACAAAATCTCATGAAAACTAAAGTATATGGAAACAAGAGGATACTAATGAGCTGTAGCCAACTCATAGATCACCATGTCGACCCTTTTTCACGGCATTTCTCCATGAGTCAATGGCCTGCTTATATGGAAAAGTCTCCAAAAAATAGAACTTTTGCCCAAACATCCGAACCACAAGTGGCAAGTGCTTGCTCAAACAATTTTGATGGCACGACTTCAAGAATTTCAAGGTATTAAAGCACCTCTCATCCTCCACCAAGCCCAAGACCATGTAGCAACCAATCTTAGCAACCTTGAAGTATTCAGATATCAAGTGGTCCAAGTGCCGTGATTGTGAGAGGTTTCTCCACAACTTGATAATTGGTTTCACATGGAAGGGCGGTCCAAGTGCTGCATCAGCATTCGATTTCATTGTCACTTTGAAGAGAGACTGCTGATTGTCAAGCTTGGAAGAAGACAACATTTCAAGGACTGTGTAAGGGCTTCCACCATCCACATTCGGGCTTCCTGCATTCAAGAGTTGAACATGGCAGTAAAACTTCTAAAGCATTGATAAGTGCTGCAGAAAACTTGCATCCGCCCCTTCCTGTTTCTAGTATTGGGGGTAGATGATCCCAAAGGCATCAAGTAACTTTTGTTGGGGAAACTTTTTGTCCAGTTCGTCACAAAAGGGATTGAGCAATCTCTGCCTTGAACAAGGCCAACAAAAATGAGAGAAGTGCAACATGAAATGAAGAAGTGAACAACCAAATCAAGTAACACTAAAAAATAGGAGATGAGTCCTTCACAGCGGTCTACCTGCGGCTTTAGACAACAGTCCACTGTGAACCAACTGCAAAAAAATTCAAAAGTTCTAAATTGAAGGAAATGGGATGCAATGAATGATTGACTGAAAGGCCAATAAACAAGACAATGGGTTTACAAAAACAAAAATGGAAATGAAGTTCATTTCATTGCCAATGCATTGAAGTGCAAAAAAAAATGAGAATGAAATGCACTTCATTGCATTGGCTATGAAGTGCAAAAACAAGAGCAAGTAAATGAAATAAGTCCAAGCAGAAAAACTAAAAGAAAAGAGGGTTGAGATTACCTACAAACTACCTCTCCACAGTGTCCTTGTAGCGATTGAACTCCTTCTGAGTCACATAGATCTCAATCGCCATGAATTTGTCTTTGCACCTAGCAAAAACGGTGGTGATGTTCGAGTGGAACATCAAGTGGCAAATTCCAATCTCACCCTCTAGCGGTCGCCACTCTAAAAGGATATTGATACTTCTGAGTTGCATTATCTCATTGTACTAAGCGAATTCTACCATGTTGTATGCTGTAGAAGGATCAATGACCATTCTTGCACTATAAGAGAATAGAGTGTTTTAAGTGAGTTTTTAAATATAATCTTAGGCATAAGATTTTAAGTAGTGACCTTTAAGGCAATTTTCAGCAAAATTTGACTAAAAACACATATAAATCTAGTCAAATTTTGCTGGAAGTTGCCTTAAAAGTCATTATTTAAAATCCTGTGTCAAGGACTATATTTAAAAACTCACTTAAAACACCCCATTCTCTTGTAGTGTTGCCAATTTGTTTTGGCAAATATTTATGGCTTGCATGAAGTCACATACAAAGATGTCACGTGCTTGGCTCAATTTGATCAAGCAAGAAATAGCATTCAACATCGGGATGAACAGAGCCAGTGACATCAAAACATCAATGTCTGCGAGGAAATCAAAGTTCCCAGTTGCAACGACGGTGGACTTCTGGCTTCTATGGGCGTCCAACCCCATCTTGACCAAGAAAGTGGTGTAAGCACTTATAACTCGTTGGATTGGAATCCGCATGGAAATCCAGCGAGTGTCGACATTTCTTAGCATCTTCTTTGCCTTAGTTTCTATGAGATTTGCTAGTTTCTGCAAATCAGAATGCCGCTTGTGGCTGCAGCAAAAATAACTGTACACAGACTGAAATAGTCCCTCCAAACGAGCAATCATAGGATAGTTAGAGAGATTCTCTACCATCAAGTTAATACAATGACTGGCGCAGCTAACTTTAAGCACAAAAAAAGCCCACTATTGCCGAATTTGGACAGTGACTCCGTTCTTGGATCTCTGAAAAGTGGAGACCCCATCGGCCCCAAAACACACAAGCTTCGACGCTATAGACTCGTAAGTTATCCCACCCTTCCCCAACAACAAATACATGATTGTAGTCGTCAAATGGTCAGCAGTGCCATCGGCAATACACGACAAGTGCAGTAAGTGGGATACTCTTCCAGTGTCCATAACATACACATGCATACCCAGCCATGACATATCTTCCACAACTGTGACTTCGTCTACACTGATCAAGACAATGCGAGCAGACTGGACAACGACCTTTAGAGCCGACAAGACAATGGAATTGGATATATTCACTCATCTCCCATCCGCTATTCTCACACCAATGTTTTGTTGGCAAATTCTTAACCTTAAGGTATTTCAAGAGATATTGCTTACATTCATAATCACACATTGGATGTCCATGACTGAAAATTTGGAAAAAGGTTGAGAATTGCACTTCCTTGCGTTTCAATTCGCCGTGCAAGCCATCGACCACTTGATCAACAACAGTTCCACGCGAGCGACCAGCCCAAACCTTATAAAATTGGATGTGCTTGCAGTTGACTTTGGTGAAGGTCTTCCCTTTTTTCAAGTGCGGCAAGAGCACCCCATCCTCCATGCACCTTCTCTTGCCTTCGTATTTCTCCAAGTTGTCTCCCTTCGAAACAATCACCTTTTGTTTTCCACTAACGGCACTACAACTTTGGCACACCACTCCCTTCAGGTCACCAATAGTATTGAATTCGCCTTCCGCCTAAGTAATCTCACGGCCTAAACAGCCTGCCATCGTCGGATGATTGTGCTGGGGGTTACTTTCTTGCGTTTGGGTGCCGAAGAAGCAACATTGTCCAAAACACCTCGTTTCTTCTCCTTCCTCGACAAAACCCCGTCACTGTCATTCAATTTTGAGGCTGGAGACACAACGGTGGTCTTAGATGGGCTCTTGCAATGCACAGAAACAGACAAGGAATCAGGGAGGCGAGTCTCCAAAACATGGATGCAGTTGTTGCCCAAAACCTCCGTTGCAGTCATGAGTTCTCCCACATCTTGGCTATTGCGGCTGGAGAAGAAAGTTTTCACATGAAAGTTGTTGAGCAGCTTCAAGCGAGGCGCTATTCTAGTAGGTCCTGCATCCCAAGTCCCAAAATTCCCAAGTTCCAAAATTCCCAGCTCCCCCACACGACACCACAAATCAGAAAAGCACGCAAGAAAGCTGTGCAAGCACGAAGCAAATCAACGCAAACAAAGAGAGGGTGAGAGATTGTAAGCACGATGCAAGGAACCCTGGCAAAAAATTTAATTTTATGCAGAAACATGGCCGCCAATTGCCAATGTTGCCAACGTCCACAAACTTCATTCAAATGCCAACGTCGCCAACGTCGCCAACGTCGCCAACGTCCACAGACTTCCAAAAAAGCCTCCATTTCTACAATGCTATGAATACAAGGAGGCAAAAATTTCCACTTATCCAAACTTTCAGAGTACGCAGAAATGCAGGATTGGCGGGCGCCAAACTGCAATTGCAAACGACGGCACGGCAACATTCAAACTCCAATTACTCTTATTTGATAGACTTGCGCTTGACAGAAGACAGACTCAGACACTTAGCGACTCACAAAACTTACACAAGGCACAAATTTTTTGAGAAGCGAGGGAAACCACTGAACGGCGGGGATTAGCACAAAGCCGCAGAAGCGCACACAAAACAAGAATTTCAAGAATCACAAGCGCTCAGAAAACACGCAAAAAACTTGGCAAAAAACCCTGGATGGAGAGCAGATGGCTCCAAACCTAAAACCCTAGGAGCCGAAAAAACTGCAAAATGGACGGCCCAGATGGAGCCGCCCACGCTCCCCATCAACGCCTCTGATTGCTCCTTAGCAAACACGTCACCAGTTCGGGAGCGGATAACTGCTACATTGACATTGGATGAAAAGCTGCTTCTGCAAGCTCTCTATTGACGACAATCGCCAAAAAACTAAAATGTCATTTTTTCCAAGATTTCCTGGCATATACAAGTAGCTCAAGAAAAAACTCAATAGTTTCCAAACAAATTTTAGTCAGTTTTGCAAACGCTGCTTATGACGGCTTGCCTTGCTGTCAAAGTTTAATGCCAGTGACGTATATATATGACTTGATCTTACATATTTATTGAATTGCGGTGGCTATCATGGCTTTTAAATGTATAGGTTTAGACATATCCTATCTTTCCAATTATGAAAATTACAAATAGTGGTTTGGAAACCTTCATTATTGTCCAATATTTCATTTCAAAATTTTAAATAAGAAGTTTACTAACTTCTAACTTTGGATGGAACGCTAATACAAGGTAAATTTGTATAGAAACAAATTCTCTAGGAGGACAATTAAGATCCATGACACATGCCAATATAACTAAATTCAAGGACAATGGCTAATGAATGACACACCATCTTTTCCTTCACATTTTTTCTTAAATACTTGAGCTCTCATAGCTGACAAGACTAGTCTTGTGACTTCTCAAAACTTGAAAGGATAAGATAAAACTGCTAATTACAAGATGCAATGAACTGCTCCAGCCTCTAATCAAGATGTTCAATTTTTTTTCCATTTTCATACCCAAATATTATAATCTATCATCGGGGGTGCAATAAGTGGTAGGAGTAGCTATATACGTGTGAACAAATGATAGGGTACCAAAAAAACATTTGGACAAAAAATTATAAATTGATTTTATATTATAGGGTATTAAAAATGCCATTGGATGTCTTCAAAATACTATAGGGTGTGGAATAATAGGTTCCATTAGAAAAATAGTAGACCTAATACACCCCCCTTTTTATATTTTTTTTGGACAAAAGTCTTAAATAGTGTTGCTTTGTGAGTGGTATATTGGTCAAATATAGTAGTGTGCTCTAAAACCAACCTTCTTATTCAAATCGTCCATTAGGTGGCTCATAAATGGATACATGATGGACTATTGATTATGTAAGAGAAGAGGAAGAGTTGGTTCATCTTCTCCAATGGATGGTACATACTTCATTAAAAGTTGGTTTAGGAGCCACAGTAAGTCTATTTCTAATTAAGTGGATACGCGTTCATTAATTTTTTTCAAAATGAAAATTGGTGGCTCAACTACCTTCCTATGTATGCTAAAAATTCTAAAATATTAATTAACCTAAGCTTCAATTCGTGTTTTAGTAAAGGTCACACTTAAGAACCTATCTATTACTTTTTGCATGCCTCAATGCTTGTTTTTGGTAAAGCCATATATTTTTTCAGACCATTTAAGAGTGGATTTTGCAAAGGCTAGAAGTCAAAAATAGGTTCCTATGGCAAAATTCTTTGAAAACTCATAACTAATTCATAAAAGCTCCAAAAAATGTAAAACCACTTGGGTTAGATTTTGCATCAATTTTTTTTCAAGTGAAAAATAAGAAAAAATATTTTTATGCATTTGAATCCATCAGAAAGGCCCAACAACCTTTAAAAGTGTCGCTTTTAGAGCCACCTACTTTAATCAATTTTCAAATGTTGGGTAGATTGTTTCCGGGCGATTGCCTATGGCTGTCAAATCTTTGTGGATTTATAAAAAATTGGCAATTTAGGGTTCAGTGCTAGCGATTGATCTTCTAATGCTTCTCTTTATTGTCCATTTTCATTTATATTCCTATATTTGTGTTGTAGTGTAGGTGTTGGAACATATAGCTGATTGGTAGAATTTTAGAAATGCATTTTCCCGACATGTGGGTATTTGCTATTGACTTTTTAAACATTCAGGTTTTGAAAAAGTTATGGCAGTGCACGTTTGGATTTAGTTTTAGAAGTTGACTTTTCTTCCTATTGCCATAATTTGCACAAAACTACATCACTATACACAATCCTAGCTAAATAAAGATTTTATGCCACATTTATGGATTTTAAAACTTTGCATCTACAAGAATGTGATTGAGCTTGGGTAATTTTATGTGTAAGAGAATCTCAAACCCTGTTTGTTAACTTTGAACTCTACACCAGATTTCTAGATCTAAGTAGTCATTAGTGGAAAAAAAGAACTTCATAAAAAACTTAGTGTAAGAAAAAAAATGTAGTAGAAAAAAAAATATAAACTAAAATAGCATATCATATATTCATGGCAATTGAGAATTACAAGTAATGGAAGCCTCCTTTTTAATAACTACTAAAATACTTGGTGTTTTAATGAAATACTATTTAATGACTAGTCATTAGTGGGAACCTTTTCAATGACCCGAAGTCGAAAATTACATAATGATAGCATAGCTAAGAAAAATTTACAAAAGATAATACCCCCCTATAAAATACTTGGTGTTTGCACCTATCCCCTTATTTTTGTCACACACTGCACCCCTTGAGAATCTATCCTAATAAAGAGTTTCTCATAACTATTTTTTGATACCAAAAACGCTATTTATAAATTCTAATTCCATTCATTGATCAACGAAAAATGGAAAATAAACTTAAAACCATTACTTTATGGATAACTTATTGAAAAAAATGGGAGATTTGGCATTGTGGCTTATTATAAAAATTGCAATTACATTGATACTAACTAGCTAATCATATTCAATTGCCATTAGGATGGCTTTTGCTTTAAAAAAATGCAATCAAAATTATGTCTCAAATGGTTAAACAATAAATACGTAATGATTGAGATGGTCTAAGGCCTTAGTGCTTGAACTGCCAATAATTGATGGATCTTTGCAACAACCAAAAGAAACTTTGGGTGGTCATTGGGCCGTGAATCTACACAGCAGCTCATATGAATCATGCTAGCCTCCTCAAAATTCTCAAAATGTTCATAGGCCAAAGGTTCTTGGAACTTTGCACATATTACTTTTTCATTGTGATTGTGAATTAGAAGTGAGAATGTTGGACTAAAATTCTATAAGCTATGTTTGGGAATTGTCTGAAAGCTGGTATTGTATTTCCTCCATGTCAAAAAGATCTTCCTATTGTGACGTAAAGGAAGGACCTACAAAATGAAGCCTTTGCATGTACTCAATGAGTATACAAAAATTTTCCTTTACACTAGGAATTTAGATGTTTGGTTTTAGTGACAAAAATAGACAATTGTATAGACCATTCATTGTGTATTTTGATTATTTTTTGTGTGGTTGTCATAACTTAGTAGGGGTATCTGGTTTGAAATGATGTTGGTGAATTAAAATTAGTGAATATGAGATGAGTGGGAAAACAATGCTTGACATTCTTTTTTTAAATGCCTTTAAATCCAAAGTTTATGTGTAGATTGTAAAAAATTAGAGAGACAAGTTGGAAGCTAAAGTCAAATTTGGCTTATTTATAGGATATGATGAATTGACAAAAGGCTTGAAAATTTGGGTGCCTATTCATAGAAAGTTAATTTTATTTTGCAACGTTAAATTTGATGAGTTACATATATTGACAAAATCTATAGTTCAACCTACACCTATATTGACCTCAATATCCTCAAGTGATAATTCATCATCTAACAATCGCCTTGATCTTATTACAATATTTGAAATAATCCTTCTATTGAAGTCACAGGAGCTACTTGACCTACCAGCTATAGACAACTTTGCTTCTCCACATTCAACAGTTATTCATGTAGATGAATTAACATAATAACCACTAGCTCCTATTTGTCGCATGCAATCACCACGTATTAGACAACCAAATGTTTGAGTAAAGAACAAATATGCTTAGTCCTTAGAATCTTCCATACTAGACTTTTTTTGTCATCAACGACTACATCCAATTCATTGAACTAGTAGACAATACATGATTTTTTAGAGGTTATTGAAAAACCTTTAAAACCACTAAGCTTTGCTGAAGCAAACATCCATCTTGGTAAGAAGGTAAAGAATGAAATTGGAACAAGACTCACTATTAAAAAATTGAACTTAGAATGTAATTATGTAATCCTTATTTGGTATAACCCTATAATCGCTAGATGGATATACAAAATAAAATTAGGAGTGAATGATAGACTATTCAAATTCAAAGTTTGTTTAGTAGCTAAAGGATTTAGCAAACCAAAAGTATCAATTTCGACAAAGCGTTTGCTCCTATAGCTAAATAGAAAGTCATTAGAATAGTTGTAGCCTTAATAGCTAATAATGATTTGATATCCATTCATCTTAATGTCATCACAGTTTTTTTGAATGATGGTCTAAAGGAAATTGTCTACATAGAAATATCCAAAGGGTTCTATAACTCTTCAACATTGAATAAGGTGTATAAATTCAAGAAATCTTCATATAGACTACAACAATCTCTTCAAATGTAATTTGAGAAAATAAATGATTTTTTTGCCAAACAAAGATTGCCTCATAATGAGGTCGATTATAGCCTCCTTTATATCACAAGTACCAATAGAATTATAATTCTCATCCTTTATGTCACTCCTTTGTTAATAACTGGCTCAAACGGTAAATGCATCTATAACTTAAGAGAGAAGCTAATGTCTTGCTTTGGAGTCATTGCAAAAATGACCTTCTATTTTTGTTCTATTTTGGCTAGTACTTCCAATACTATGATACTTGTACTAGAAATGACAGTTTTGGAGCGTTTTTGTAAAAACATAGTCTCTGACCTTTAGGGATTAATGAAACTTTGAGACAAAATGAAAATATTAAATCTTAGCTCCCTAAAAGAAAGTTAAATTTTGTACATGTAATATTGCTGAAACCCTTGACTTCCCTCTCACAATCCACCCAGTTGTAATAGAGTCTAGGTTTAAAATCTTGCCATACTGCATATTAATATTTGCACACTTTGACAATAAGGGATGAAATATGATCATCTATTTGGATCTCTGATATTGGTTACCAATTGTTGAAATGCATTTGTAGGTCATAACATTGAAATTCATGATAAATTGACAACAAGACATCAAGACATTGATTCAACATGTGCTAGAGTAACACCAAAATGAACCTAAAGTAAATCATCTTGAATTGCAAGTTGACAATTTCACTTGTAAACAAAACCTAGCAACTCCAAATTTATCAACAAAAATGAACATGAAAGAGTGCAACATGTGCGTCTTTGCTACTTCCACTGCGGCAACACCATTGTGTCCAATCAGAGAAATTACCATACCACCAAATGCAACGCTCGGCAATAAATAATTGTTCAGACTACATGTACTTGTTCTTATGGCTAGACCTAAATGTGTGCACTTTGAAATTGTTGGGAGTTTCAATCAGGGTATTATTGCAACATTGAAAGCTTTTATTCCCAATAAACTAATCCTAGCAATAACGATTGATACAAAAAATTTATTATATCAAGAAATTAGTGCAAATTGATGGAAAACAAGAGCAATAATGAGACAAATAAAAAGAAAGAGCAAATAAAGCAGATTGAAGTACAGCCAAGCATCGGTTATATTGACAATGAAGAAGGTAATGTTGAAGCATGAAGATGGCATTGTTGGCATCTATATTGCCCCATTATCCTACCTTTGGCATTCTGCAAGTTTCCAACAATGATCTTGACCACATTTCATCTTAGCCTTTATTTTTCAATTGCAGTGAATGCAAGAAATACAATCCATGTACACCTTCAAGCTTTTCACAACGGCAAGAAACTGAAGGAACTGAAGCATTAGAGAAAAAGTCAACCCTCTAGAGGGCTACTCCTTTCACCCCTTTAATACCTTGAAATTTGGTTTATTGGGTCTAAAAATTTATTATTTCCCCTATTTTCATGCAGTTGAAGTTGTTGTAACAATGGCGCAGGAACCTAGATTTATGAATAAAAAATTAAAAAAAATAGTTTTTTTTATTTAAGAAAAAATACTAAAAAAACAACATTTCTGGTACATCCCTCTTATCTAGGCACTCATCAGATCCCTTTGCAGTTCAATATTTCACTTGATAGGAACAGCATTAGAGTCCTGGATGGTTCTTAGTAATATTAATGCAAAGCCAATCTAATCCAAGTTGGTATTATTTGTTTTATATTTTATCTCAAGTGTGTGTAAATCACATGTCTATATAAATCAATTTTTGTGAAGCTAAGTGTAACCAAATGTTCACCAAGTGTGTCAAATTGTAAAGACAATCAAAGACAACTTTGAACCTTTTTTGTCTATTTTGTGGAAACACCTATAGACAAGATTCATAACATATGTCTATTTTGTTAGGACAAATATAGACCACCTTCATCACAACTTATATCTACTTTGAGAAGACAAATATAGACCATCATCATCAATATGTCTACTTTGTGAAGACAAATATAGACAACACTTATCTAATTTTTAGACAAGCATTAGATTTGCTCTAAGTGTGAAGGCAACTATAGACGCCAATTTACCATCTTTGTCTCACTTCACAAGAACGTATCATTCTAAATCTATACTTTGTCCATGCACAAGCACTAATATGTTCAATCATAGACTTCTAATCAACCAAAGTGGCATAAGTATTAGAAATGTTTACAAGCAAAGAACATTGTAAAGTTTCTAAAGTAAGCAGCAAAAACCGATATAAGTTGAGGATGAAAATCTGCAACTTGTGATGAATCTTTCTCCAAGTGGTTTGGGGCCTCACTTGTGCCCATCCCAAAAAACACACAAGATTGCAAGATTAGTGAGGATACAACAGGTGTCTTAAGCCCACAAGCACATGCTATAGTTTTCACAAGGAAAATCATCCAACAACAAGTATGCAAAGAATCACAAAAGGTAGAAAAATTTGAATAGCATTGGTCTATGTAAAGTAAACCAGCCCATTGTAGTCAGATGACCCATAATGGACACCTGATGACCCCATGACACTTTTTTGGGCCACAATCAATGTCTAACCTGACACCAATGGAGTGATTAGTGACCTCATTAGGAACACCTGCTTTTTCAGTGTAAATCATTGTAGGAAGTGACTTTTTATGGCCTTCTACATTAGAAATTATTGTGACCACTTTAGGTGATTAAGAAGAGCATATTGGATACACTTTTTGTTGGTTATGGAGTAGTCTACTGACTCTTTTGGACATATCACTTCAAAAATCTATAACAAATTCATACTTTGTTTGGAAAATACAATTTTAGTTGCTCTCACTATTTCTCACACTTGTCTTCATGTGAGAATTTTTTTGAAAACTTTCAGCTATGGCATGAGGGTAGACTCCAAAGTTTGACCACAATGTTGGTTTACCTTAGAAGCCATTGCGTTTGCTCAAATGTCAACAAACTTCACGGTAGATGGTCGAGCTCAACATACACTCCAAGTATTGCAGCTCCACTTTCAGCAACTAGCTTAGCACTGAGTTCAGCAACTAACTTAGCTTTGAAACAGACTATTCTCAAACAAGTAACTAGAAACAATTGTCACTCTGTTTGTTAAGCCAAATGTAGTTTTGGCTTAAAATTTACCACAAGTCTAAAGTAACCTAGTGTAAACATTCATGGTGTTAAATGATTGATTTAATGCAGGTATGCTCATGTAGCCACCATGTCATACCCAGATGGCCCAAGTGTACCAGCTAATGCGGTTCAACAACCTTGATTGATTGTATCAAGATCCAAACTCAGAGCCTCAAAGTAATTGGTATGAACGTTTTAATTGCCAATTAGGTAGTAAGAACTTAATTAGCTCTGTAAGTGACTCACAGGATTTATGGCCAAGTCCATTAATAATCCAGGTGGTTCCTGTGGTTTAGTAGCATGATTGGACATATATCACCCTCTATTTTTTCAGTTTTTGAAGGGCATAGATTAGCACTAGATAATTCCGCTGTGCAAAAATCAATAGAACAGTTTGTTCGTATTCTCATAAGGTGTTCACTGTGATCAAAGGATCAGCAAAAATCCAAAGATATAATATTAATGTCAACTACCATAATCTTCCTAAGAGCAACATATTAATGAAAAAATTGGTAGTAGAAACAATCTTAGCATTTTTTTTATAAAATGCTAATTAGGGAAGATGTATGCGCAATAGCTTTAATGAAAAAGATAGGAAGTAGAAAAGACTTAGCCTTTCTCTTTTGAAAAAACGAATTAACAGTGAAGTATTTTTAGAGCAAGATTTCAAGGTTTTAATACCATCGTTTGGTAGTTTCGGGATATTAGAATCCGTAAATTGTCACAAAGTTTGTGTAGTTTTCTACATTTTCATCTTATGACAAATGCTTGAAATAGAGAGCTTGAAAAAAGAAAAAAGAAGAAAAGAAAAAAAATTGTAAAATCTAATTGCTTCGGCGAGCAGCCATACACTTTGATTGTTCACTGAGGGTATTTTTCGAGGTTGATAGGCCAAGCTTGAATTAGCTTGGCATGTCAATTTGGAGCGGCCCTCTGGAGGGCTGATTTTTTCTCTAATGGGAAGTAGTACTTCCAATTTCAAAAGATGTCAGTGCTGCAGTGAAAGCAAAGAAGAGGGAAACAATTTTGAACAACAGTTATTACAATACAATCCCAAAGTGCACATGTCAAGAGCCTTGTGCAATAGAAAATACGGATGGTTCTACGAGACAAGGAATAGTAAAAGTAGCCTCAAATCTTAATTTGATGAAGTACATACAAAATAATTAATGCAAAACACTAGAGAAATTGAGAGAGAATGCTTCTAAACAAGCAAAAATAGAGAAGCACCCCCAAATCCTAAGCTTTGCAAAATGAATGACATGAATGTGGCTGCCACTCTAGATATCAACGGCTTAGGGTGTTTTGGGGCTACCACCTCAAGAACCCCTAGTAGATGGATGCTATTGTCAGCGTTTTTTTTACTGGCTAAAAATCGCCAAAATTCACCCACCAACCATATACTTCGATTTTACTATAGGAATTAAGGGGGTAGAAATTGTATTTTTTTTGCCTAAATTCACTATCCGTTAAATTGTATTTAGCCATCTAGTCTTATGCCCAGAAGCTCACATTGCCACTAAACTCGATAAGCACCAATCTGTAATTGCCTATACAATTCTCATCATGGCTTTACATTCCAAACAAGGTTGCCAAATCTTAGCCATCAGATCCCATCTCGTCACCTATTCTAATTTGTACTTCAATATCCAATATCCTAAGGTACTTTCCACAATGCACTTGTGTGTCACCATACTAGTCTCTTGTACAAATAGACTAAGAATCAAGACCTTTATCAAGGTTGGGTGCCCATTGCAATGACATTCTTACAATCTTATTTGTAAATGATGACTTAATATTAGCTATTTGCTACTAAAATGATATAAAATGGTCATTGGTAGGTGTTGCTAAATTTTTTATTTGCATTCATTCACTACTTTGATATTCTAGTGTTCACTCATTTGTGATTTGATACTTCATTTAATACTATAAAGAATTGAAGTTGGATAAATCGCTTCTTTACTTTCCTCATCAAAATCTATGTATAGCCCAAATTCACTATTGTTCATATGCTTAACAAAATTATTTTTTTCCATACTTAGAAAATGCTAAATTACTAAAAAAAGCACTGGCTACTATCGAAGCATATGAAAAAAGACTTTTGCCATTTTCAATCAACAAGGTGTACAACTTTGCTCAAATATTCATTTCTAGGATAATTTCTATAATGTAAATTTTGTGCATGATTTTTTTGGGTAGAAACCAAGCGCTAATTTAGAGATCACTGGTTCTTATACCTTTTCACACATTTGGCGTAAAAACCATTGTTGATCATTGGTTTAACCAATGCTTTCATACTCAAATATCTAACAACCTCTATTCACACCCAATTTTTTCCTTAAGACATTCTAAAATGCTAAAGTATACATAGTTGAGCATTGTTGGATAACTCTAGTCCTCAAATAAATATAAGACTTTACAAGGTGGAATGTTTATGTATTGAAATTAGTATGGTTTTGCATCATTCATAATTATCTCTTAAAGTTCTTTGAACTCCTATAGAGTTTTTGAAACACTAGTAGAAAATTTAGTTTTTCTGTTGTTTTGGTCGCATTGATCCGGTCAATTTTTGACAGAAATCTATTGAAATCAACAAATTTTTGTCAAAAATTGACTGGATCAACGCAACCAAAATAATAGAAAAAATGAATTTTCTACTAGTGAAAGTTTGGTTAGGTCATTTCGAGCCAATTTTGAGGAGATGAAAGTGAAATTCTTACCAAAGATGCACATTTCTATATGCTTCCCAAAATAATTGTTTTTTTATTTCTATTCGAGTATTTGAATCAAAAGTTATCAAGTCCAAAAGTTTAGGAGGCAGTATGGATAGGATGCTAATATAGAGGGCAAGCAACCAAGCAAGTTGTGAAGTACTTTTCATAAACTTTTGATGCTTATATCCAGGCAATCTATAAAGTCAAATGGGCTGAAATTTTTCCACTCATTCTCATAGTAAAATAGAGAAATAATTTGTATTTGAAAATGAAATGAAATCTTTTATTTCAATTTTCACTCAATGCATTGAAAATGGTAGTCTTACTATGGATTCTAAAAGTAATATAGTACTTCAAAAATTATCATAATTGAGTAAGAAATTGGAATCCTCCAATAAATTTTAGACACGTCGAAGTACAAATAATACACATGTTTAAAATGATTTTCAAAAATTCAAAACTTAAAACTAAATAAAAATTATATATATATATATATATATATATATATATATATATATATATATATATATAATTTAATAAAATTTATTATAGAATTAATTTTAAATAAAAGTGAATTTCTTTCAAGATTATTTAGCAAGAAGAAGAAGAATTCTTTTTTGAATTTTTGTTAGTATTTCTTTTTATTGAAATATTACTGACTAAAATATGACTTCAAACTTTACGTTTCAATTAATTTATTCCAAAAAATCATAAAAAATTATAAATAAATGTAGAATGTACTTTTCAAATTTTCTAAATTTTTTTTAAATATTTTTAGATTGAATTATAAATTCTATAATTTCTAAATCTAGTGAAAATTCATGAAATTTTTTATTTTTATTTTATTTTTTATTTTTATGTACATAAATAAGTGATCAAAAAATATTTATTGGCCACTAGAATTTTGATTTTCTCAAAAAATGAGTTCTCAAAAAATAATTAAAATATTATTCAAGTAGCTTTTTTTGGACATCTTCTAGTGTGAGAATTTTGGGCATATGCTAGACACCTCCATTATCTTTAAAAATTGACATGCAAGTAACTAACATAACTATCTACTAAATTCTCAAAGTTTGCAAAGTTGGATAGTGTCTTCTTCTCTACAAAGTAGAATCAACTGTATTATGTAGGGCCCAAATTTTTTTTTATGTAACTTCAAAGGTTATTATGATACAATCTTTGTAGTCAAATGGTTTAAAAGAATTCCACAAATTTAATGTAGCCCGGATACTTCACAAGCAATACCCACCACATAGATTGGAACGCCACATAGGCTGAACCGGCTACACAAGCAAGATTGTCATATTGCCAAACTCGCTATACAAATAGGACTGCCACGTCACCAGCCACCATGGCCACCGGTAGGGTTTAAATCCACAATCACATATCAAATAAGTAATTAAAGTCTCCAAAGTAGATTTTACACTTTAAAATTTACTTTTTAAAAACTCAACACTACATTCAAAGTAATTCATTATATGTAGCAATTGAACTTTGAATGCCACTTACCTTGGTGTTCAAAGAGATGAGAAGATAGGGTCTTTATACAAGCGGGGTGGTTGGAGGTAAGACAATCTATATAGGAGATGTAAATTAGGATTAATAGGAGCTCTCAACACCTCATAGTTAAGTCAAAAGTAAGAACTGTGGTTAAAAAGTAGAATTTTCAACCTCATTTAGGCAATTTAGAATAACTTTTTTCAAAAATCTTTGAATTAAATTAATATACAAAATCAAACTAACTTTCAACACCAAAAATCCATTTGAGATTTCAAGCCTCCAATGAAAATTTATGGTCAAATTTTAGAGAGGGGTTAGAAAAGACATTTTTTTGACAATTTCAAATATCCTCTCTGAAATTTGTTCCTAAACTTTTTATTGGAGGCTTGAAATCTCAAACGGATTTTTGGTGATGAAAATTAGTTTGACTATATACAATAATTTAACTCAAAATCTTAAAAAAAGGTTATTTTACTATGCTAAAATGAGGTCTGAGATTCTTCTTTGCACACTGTAATTTCTACATTTTGACAATGAATGGTGAAGCTCTCATCTTCAAATTGTCCCAAATCCTTTGAAGATTTATAACGGACAATGAATTTCATTATAAAAACAACTTCTCTACCCTATATACTCACCAAATGTCAATGAAGCAAGTCCTTCACTATGCAAAATAAAAGTTATTTGATGGTAAATAGTCATTGAACTTTATTTCGGACTTTCTTGCTAACATTGGACATTGTCAATTTTTACAAACAGCTTGGATCCTCAAATTTTGTTGAATTCAAAAAACTTTGTTTTTCATTTCATTTATTTTTTGGCTTCTTTTTAAATAATTATTTTCCGTTGATCCTACCTTTTTACTACAATTTGTGGAAAAATGAAAATGATGTTTAGAGGATTGCCAAATCAACTGAGCAAATTTTTTTTTGGTCAAATCAACAAAATTATATTGATTGATGTTTAAAGGATTGTTGAATCAATTGAGCCCAAATTTTTTTTGTTGTAATCAATATAAATGCATTGATCTTTTGTTAACCTTGTAAGGACACTTTAGATCCAAGCACTCAAATGGATGACAAACAATCATTTTATATAAGACGAAAGTGCATAAGGTGGACAAGCCCATTTTCAATTGTTGCCTAATTTCATTATCCTACATTTGGTCCCAATACCGTCCAAAAAAAGCATCCAAATCCATCCATTTTATGAAGAAATCACTATAGTGACTATATAGTGATTTCAATAATACAATGGCAAAGTGGTTTTACACTTGCAAAATGGTGTTAATAGAGATATTGGCGTCAATTTTAGATGCACTAGATTTGGGGCTAATGATAACACTACATTTTGATGGATTTGGTTGCGGGGGAGTACATACTGGAGATAGGATCATTTGCCTCCTTTTAGCTTGGGTAAACACTTAAGTACCATTGGATACATAGAAGAGTGGTTATGGGTTGTTTATAAGATGTTCATGACTCCACTTTATATCTGGTTTGGAAATTTTAGGGCAGCCCACTTTAAAAATTCATAGAAATTACACTTTTAGTCGGAAAATTATAATTCCACTTGGATTTGATTTGTGAAACAAGAACACACATCTAAAAAATATGTGCCCCTCTTTGGAGTTGGCCTCATGGCAAGATATTCAGATTGCTAGTTTGCATGGTAATAGGCAGCTTATCTACCTTATGTTTGTCATTGAAATTTTGTACAAAAAGGAAAGGTCTTGCACAAATAGTCTGACCTTCAATGTGTGCTTTTGTATTTGTTAACCCTTAAAGGACGTAGGGGTGACCTTGGAAACCATCCTTTTTCATTACCTTGTGACATCATCTACATTAAAAAATTCAAAAGTATCTATTAGAAGTCAAGCTACTATACAAGATCTCTCCTTTCCACAACAAATTCTAAGGATGAATGATTGCATTCTGTCCTATACAGTTTGATTCTCTGTCATCCATCGGCCACAAAATGGCCTCCGCGTCCTTTAAGGGTTAAAGTAAATCATTTCCATGGTACAATACAAAAAAGCTGATTTCCACGGTGACCAGAGATATCTACTGTAGACAAACAGGTACTACTCTCTTCAAAATGCATCTGGACCGTTGATTTCATGAGACACTTTGCTCGTGGTCCGTCGATCTCGATCAGTAACCATTTTCTTCTATACTGTCCATTGGGAATTGACTGCTTGGAGCATCTAGACTCTCGAGAGGTTTGACTGTCCTGTCCACTGGCAATTCAGAGGCGTGCGTGCTCAACTGTAGCACTTCAATTGAGTTCATCCGGACAAAGAAAGAGTCCTGGTAACTACGTTTCTGAGTGCCTCCTGGGATCTAATAAGCTTGTCACTTGTCTTGCAGAGCCGGCCGGCCGGCCAGGCTGAACAGTTTCGCCATAGCCAGATTCGTTCTTCACGTCTGTGTCAGCTGCACCAGCTCAGTCCTTCTTCATGGACAGACCTGTCCACGTACGTTGTGCATGAAGCTTTGCATGTCAAGCATAGTCAGTGCAATAATTTGGCAATAGTTTACGTACTAGCTAGGTCTGTGGCTCTCTTGTTTCCATTCTTAGAACTGTTAGAGTGTTAGTAGTGGTTTTGAATTGGGGTTCTCTGGTATGTTGGATAACCGTCGGTGTCTTCATCGAGGGCGGGGTTGCTTGTTTCGTCAAGCTTTTTCGGGTGAAATGAGTCTGATGTGATGATTTCAAGTACTTGCTCGTGTCGATCTTGATCAGTAGTACGTGTAGCTAGATTGATTCCTGTTAATTGCTATGTTTTGAAGCTAGTTCGTGTGGTATCAGTGAGGTTTGCAGGGACAGGATTTTAATTTGCTCCTTCAGCTAGGTCAGTGAGACTTGGAGTAAGTTCAGAATGGTGGGGAGATGGGTGGCCTTGCCGTTGACTGCTGCAAGCGCGGTTGCACTGGGCTTCCTGTTTCGTCAGTGGAAGCAAGGGAGTGTGCACGAAAGACATGTGCCTCGCGTCGCAATCTCCAAGTCTGGGAAACTCAAGGACATTGAAAGCTTCGGCGATTATGTCGGTAAGCTCCGGAATGTGATGCTGCAATGTATACCGTACATGTAGGTCAGTTTCGTAAATAACTAGGCAAAATTTCGATCGTGTCTGAAATTTTAAAAATTCTACTACTATTTCTGAAAATCTGAAAAAATTTCAAGAGAATATCTGAGAAAATTTCAAGGGATAATTTGAGAAATTTTCAACTATTCTGAAAATAAGAGAAAATCCGGAAAATCGAAACAGGCTGCCGAATTGTCGAAATGTGAAAATTCCATTATTTTGACAACAAGTTGCCGAATCAGACCTAAACGTACGGTAGTCCATACTAGCTAGATCATACCCACTCAGGCATGCAATTTTTCGCTGGCAAGGCGTCAATGTCGCTGACAACGGCTCAATCGAGATTAATTCTGTCTTCGACTGTTGTCGGATATGATATGATATGACCAGTCCCTCATTGATACTCTTGATTTGGATACTAAGAGAATCTTGTACAACTAAACTCGATTTACACCGTATGCCCTTTGAGCTCAATTTATAACGTACGCAATTCTATATTATTGCCGCAAATCAGAGCGCACAAAGCTCTAAAACTTGGACTGGTATAGGTTTACGAATTAGGGCGCGGCACCTCCTTAAAAATTGCCAATGCCGGGAATTTCCTTGTACGAAACAGACCTTTTATTCCTTATGCACACAGAATTCAACTCTCACCTTCTACAAAATTAACCCAATTCACACCTCATGTCTACTGAAACCAAGTGCACACCCTGTGCTCAGCGAATCTGTCCAAATTCACACCTAATGCCTGGTATTAGGGATAGAGACTCTCGTTGCTGAGGTGCTTAATTTGTTGATTTGGTTTTGGATTTGAATTGTATTGAATTGATTTGAATTGCATTGAATTTCCAAGACTTGTGAAGCTAATGAGTAGTGGATGTTCATGATTAGTGCGACAGATGGGTCTGGATGGTGATACTGCGATTGCCAAGACGGTTTCCAAAGCCGCCGAAGGCTATCTGCGAGATGACCGCAGGAATGTCCACAGCGAGAACAAACAGATTGTGTGCACGCTTGTATCCGGGCCTTCACAGGAGGACGAGGAGGACGACATCTGCCACGACATGTTGCTGGAATTGGAGATCTTGGTGGTCACCTACTTCAGTTTCCACTGGAAGCATGCCGCTGCTATCATTGAGAAGGTACTTGGCTTGCTCTTCACGCCTCTTTCACCCCTCTTCTGGAAGTTATTAACTGCCGTCCCGTCTTTAACATTTTGTCTACATTAGAATTTATAAAACATATTCCAGCCTTCGCCATCTTGTTTATATTCGAATGTGCATCACTACATTAAGTTACGTTCACACTTGGTGTTAGGGCGTTGTTAGAAAAGTTAATCCAGTCGAAAGGAGCCCCTAAATTCATTCCTAAGACCCTCGCTAATGCCACCTTGAGACAGCTCCTGAATAATGTTAAATTGGAGTAGAATTTGGTTTGCTAATTGCGTGGAATTTCAATGCATAGCCATGGAATATTTGGCTGCGGGTTTCATGTGACTGGGGGCCTGGCTCTGTAGGTCGTCAGCAATGGAGTTACAGTGAAGAAATTGCACAAGGCAGTGTTGACTGCGCTTAGGTGTGTGAATAAGCCATCAATCTTCACAATTCTTGATAACAAATTTGATCATTTAATTATGCTTTGCTTCTAAGTTCATATTTCGGGTGATTGTGGCACCCTGAAAGCTTTCTATTCTCCACTTTTGATGCAGGAAGCAGCGGTACGAGAAGGTGTTGCAGTCATTAAGTACGAAGCGCCGAATTCACACTTTGATTGAGGAAATGAAAGCCATAGGAAAAGCAGATCAGTCAATACCTGATGAAGGCTTGGTGACTGTTCCTGCTGAGTTGTCCAAGCGAAGCCCTGTCATTCTCTTCATTGGTGGGGGCATGGGTGCTGGGAAGTCTACTGTTGTTAAAGAAATTCTAAGCAGGTATAGTTGCCTTTTGTTCAATCCTAAGTTCACATGTATCTGCCTAAACAGCTTAAAAGAGACCAGTTCCATGTCTTCAAGGAAAGTAGCTAGAGAAAGAAGAAACCAGGGTTCATAAGTTTAAACTTTACATGTATGATTTGAAATACATTATAATTAGCTATGTGTTTTTGAAGTGCTCTTTTTATTTCAAGCACTGGAGGGGTACGGTAACTGCTTAGTGCTCGAATGATTGATAGTGGTCATGCTATATTAAATATGTCATTTTGGAAGCATCAAAGAAAGTAACAAAAACCATTAGTGAAATGATTTCCTACCTATCATTTTTGAGCAATTGAAATAGCTTCAAATTCGAACTTTCGATTTTAGCGTGGACGCTTTGGAGTTTATCTTCGTCACTAGGGACGGGATTTATTTTAATTGACAGTGCATATGCCATAATGTAAAGTGGAAGAATCGAGTCTGAAAATTGGATCCATTCAATTGTGACGGCATTATGTTGATGGCATATTTGCAGCTCATTCTGGTCAGGGGTTATTAAGGATGCTGTGGTGGTGGAAGCTGATGCATTCAAGGAAACTGATGTCATCTACCAATCCTTAAATTCAATGTCAAACGGTGATGTTTCAGGGACTTCGGAACTTGTAAGCACTCTATCATGCAATAACTCCAACAATTCTGGCTTCACTGATTGAGTAACTAAATTAGACAATCAGCAAGGGTACTGCTACTGTACACTGTGGTCAAGGTCAACGAAAAATACTTCTAAAAGCAGATATTATTTCTAAAAAAGTATATGGGGAAAAAGAAAATCTTTCTATATATTTATAGTCACTTGGCGAATCACATTTTTCTACTTTTATTAATTATTTGGCAATTATTCGGCAGGGAATGCCGATCTTTTGACCACCGGGTACGATAATTTATGGCTACTTTGATTAGTAGTAAGATTATAATCGAGCAAGAGATTGGTGGTTTGTCAACTGCACATCCAAGCAACTCAGACCCCAAAATTATGATAATTGAACATGCAGGTACATCAATTCTCCACCGATGCAGCCAGTTCATTGCTTGTGTCTGCTTTGAATGACGGCCGTGACGTAGTTTTTGATGGCACAATGTCATGGAAACCTTTTGTGGTTCAGACCATGGATATGGTCCGAGATATTCATAAGAGGTGATCACTTTGAGTCCCTGACTGTCCATTTTCTCTACTTAGTAGACACACAAAGAAGATAATTAATTTTCTGAATAAATGGAGGCAGCTAGAATACATTGATGACGTGTAACAACTGTGCGTTGTTGTGTAGGTGGTATCGAATGGGCCCTGGGTACAAACAGAATGCAGATGGGACTGCAATGGAGAAGTACTGGGAGCCTCTATCTGGTGACGATGAACGTGCTGTTGCTGTTGAACCCAAAGATGGGCAAAGACCTTACCGAATTGAGTTTGTCGGTGTTGTTTGTGATGCGCATCTCGCTGTTGTCCGTGGAATGAGGTACCGAGTTCTACCAGTCTTTATTAGGTCTGGTCCATTTGTTTCTTTCACAAACAATTTGTGGGAGCTCTTTGTAAGTGACACTGGAGTTCACTTTTTTAGAAGAATGTATCACTTGGGGACACATATATGTACAGAACATGACAATTCAAAATTGTTTATGACGCAGCTTAATTGTTCATGTAGACTTGATAAAGATTTTGTGTAACAGACAGAATATATGAAGTCTCAGTTCTGATTCCATCTTATGCCCTGCATTTGTTGACACTTGGCCACTTTGATCATTAGCATTCACCTAGAATACGAAGCTGCCAGTTTCTCCCAGTTTCAGTTTTGATTCGAACGTAATTTTATCTCTAATTTTCCAGGAGGGCAATAGCGACCAAAAGGGGAGTTCCAGTTGAAGGGCAGCTCCGGTCTCACAAAATGTTCGCAGAATCTGCAGAGAAGTACATGTCCATGGTTGATGCAGCCAAAATATATTCCACTAGCGCATGGAATGGCCCAGCTGAGGTAATGTCAAAACCATGAAACATGAGCTTTCCGTTGCTTTTCTTAGTATTCACATTTGACTACCTACTTTTAAAATCTACCTAGATTGGCTGAAGTTTGAAAGTTACTTGAAACTCTCCTTCAAAATTTTGCGGCTGTTTTTATTTTGTTTCCTCTATCTGTGCTAATATGTAGACATCCTTGCTCTATATCACATCCTCTGTTCTCTCAGCACACCCTAATTAATGGATGTACCTGTTCAGTTTGCACACTCGCTATCAAACTCTATTAAGTGCCACAAGAAATTGGGTTAACTAGGAGTTTCACAAGTTTGAAAATTGCTTTGGACCACCTTATTAACTTCTATAACTTAAAACACCACCAAAAGGAGATGACAAGGAATTCATGGAAACATCAACAAAGGATAATGAAGATTGACAATCTTCTAGACTTTCAGACAAGCCCTCCTTTGATCCCTTGTCACCTCATTCTAATGCACTAATAATGATATTTGCAATTCAAATTACAAACTCTAACTTCAAAAGTCAACATGATTGAACACTATTTGCCAATTATTACAATTTTTAACAATGTTCATGTTGATGCGTACTCCACTAATGTTAAGAATACCACCTAAACAATATTAATCAACTTCATGAGAATTTGAGTGAGTCTTAGTAATAGGGTAAGTAAAACTAAATGTAACATAACACAAAATATCATTATTAGTGTAGCAAAGCATCTTTGTCCTGTCACTTTTACATGCAACTCTATTATCACAATGTCAAAGAACTCTCCATATTGGCACATGTGTTGTGACATTAAAGAGGTATTGGTGTACTGTTGCTGGGTGCAGTTGATTGCTGTGAAGGATGGACCTGCTAAGAAACTGCTTATCGATGTGGACACGTACCCTGGAACACGCTGTCTTGCAGACCTGAACACCGACTCTGGAGCTGTGACGGATTTGTACACTGAAACTACCGATAAGAAATTGGTGAATCAGTTCTGGCACGGCATGATTTTGAATCCCGAGAGGAGAACTCGACAGGAGCGGTTGCGAGCAGCCATTCTTGCCAATGCTCCCACTTCAGTACTTCTAGAAAAGTCGATGTCACAGCTTTCTGAAGCTGAAGCGAATGCCATCAAAAAATGAAGCACATTAAGTCCATAGAATCCTTTGGACGTCGTAATTTTAACAATTTCGCACGGCATGTACCAAAATTTTAATAGAAATTTGATGAAGCTTTGGCCTGATGAAAAAACAATCCAAAAACTCAGTGAACTCTGCAAACCCCCGGCCTCGTTGATATCACCTTTTCAAAAACTGTCACACATCCCCTGTTCAAAAGATTACCAAATTCTGGGGGATTGACTTGTCAAATTCAAAACTCACTCTGTCGCAGACAAAAACGAGATGTGGTAGGAAGGAGTTGAACGAGCGCCCAAAAGGGATCTAGATCACCTCATTGACTCCTGCGAACGTACCTAAGTACTTTAATATCGCTATGTGAACATGCATGAGATTGAATGTTCATAGAATTCCCATTCGCCCAGTCATGAAAAGCGTGAAGTGGATTTGCGGAAAACTCAGAATTTCTATCTGGTTGCCAATCTTGTGCCAGAATGTCGAATTGACTAATTTAAAAACGATTTAATAAGAACGCAATGGCCTAAATCAGAAGGATGGTGCACAAGGTGTGTTCAAAATGACAACTACCCGTGCGTCGAAAATGAGAACTTCTCGAGGTTGCTTCCAACGCAAAGCTAGCAACGAGATACAGAGCTGCCATAGTGAGTCAAAATTCTCACACAATTCAAGAACCCTGGACATTGAGGAGGTTTCCGAAGGCTAAACAATTTGTGGAGTGCCCTGAATGACCGTTCGTGTATACATTTGTCACACCCAACCTGGAAATTTCCTTCGATTGATACGTTTATTTCCTCACTACTACTCAGAAAAGCTTATCCAATCCCATGAGCGAAGCCCTAAGTGATGAAACAAAACTTCATCAGAAATTGAAAATTCCGACAACAAAGATTGCATACCGTAGTCCTCCAGTCATACTCGATTAATCAGCTTGGGTCAAAAACTTCAGAAGAATGGAAATTCAGTGCACATTGCTTTCTAAACCGTTTGTTACATAAAAATACTTGGCACCACAATAACCTAAGTCAAACACTGTGCAATCAGTAAGAGAATCCTCACGCACACCAATGGACCAAACCCTGAATCATGCTTTGATTCTCCACTCGCACATCTGCCCCCCACCCCTGCACTCAACGGCACTCCGTAAACCCTAAATCTTACGAAAATTTCCTAACTCTCAGAACGATACGTCCGGCTTCTCGGGCTCCTCCGACGGATTCTCCTCCTCCTCCTCTTCCTTCTTCTCTTCGTCCTCTTCGTCCTCTTCCGGAGGATCTGCAGGCAGCGGAGGTGGCAACGGGGTCTTCATCGGACTAAATTGAGGGAAAATGTCCGGTCTCCTGCCAGGTCGCGGCCTGTCCCACTCAATTGGAAAGTCAAGAGGCGAGCGCCGAGTCATCTTCTCCTCGTCGGGCGCCATGGCCCTCACGGACCGAGCTCCCACCGCATTTGAAACGGCGGATAATCTGCGCACGGAGCCGAGCTTCACCGAAGTTGAAGATTGCAATCCATGTTCGGAATTGTAAGAGCAAGAGCAGCGAGGCTCCCGTTGGAGATGGCGTTGTGGAGAGGCAGCATGAAGGACCGACGATGCAAACACCGCCATAGCCATGGCTAGAGCAACAACGACAATCACAGAGAGCCACAGATTTGGTTGGGAGCTTTGTATATCCGTAGTCGGTTCCAGGTCGGCTACGCTATAAGAATACGATTTTTGTATTTTTTATGGACTAAATTTCGTATTTTTGTAACGTACACACGTGTACGAAAATATGGTGTCTCTCTGACAAGTCACTCTTTTCTACTGGTAAGCCTTAGATGGTAAGGTAGTATGCTCTTAAAGCGACCAATTAAGCCTACCTTACTCATCATTGACAGTAGAACATACTTCAAGCAACATGTCGGTCCTTCTTAGATAGGGGTCGCAATTAAAACACGGTTGATTTTAGGTGTAGTTACTTTATTTGGGGGTCTTGGAGGGCCGTTTCAGGCCCATTCCCCGATCTGCCCAGATTCAGTGAATGGCAGTACGAGTGTGTCAGAATTTTTTTTTTTTTAAATAAAAAAAAAAAATTACCAAAATATCATTTTAAGCAAAAAAAATAAAAAATAAAAAATTCAAAAAATGACGTGGCAGTTGCTATGCCACGTCAGCCAGCTATTGCAGTTGCATTCCCGCAGTTTGAAAACATAGCAAATAGCAAGGGAACTCGGAGCCCTCCAAGACCCCCCGAATCTCATCTAATGTTAAGGAGTCTGCTTTAACCCCTAAATGCCCGAGGCACCAAATTTTGGTGTCAACAAAACTTTGAAGTTAAAGATAACCTAATTAGGTTGCTATTTTTAGTACTTTATTATTGTGAAAAATTCTTTATGAAGTCTAGTTTTAGAGTAAAAAATCTGATTTTGAAAACGATTGATTATGATTTTTCTGTTCAAGATTGTGTGCAAGGGGTATCCATTGCAATCTTGACTTTCCGTAGTGATGAGGGCTTTTGGAAATGAGCCTCAAACACACTAGATCTTGGAGGAAAAATTACATTAGAAATTCATTTAAAAAAAATTTGGGATAGATTTTGAAAAGTCGTAAATTGATTGGGGTTATGCAAGTTAGGTCCTTTAACTTCATGTTTTTTTGTTGACCAACTTTTTAGATTTGGCATGTGAAAAGAAGATTGAAAGACTTCAAATGCTTTCGTAGTTTTAACAACCTCGTATTTAAACATTATAATCTTTCAATTTATAAGTGATATTGTTGTGTTTTCTTTTCCTATGCGACCTCTAACATGTCGAGTTTGAATTTGTAAGGTTACAATTCATAAAAAATTGATACAACTTACCAAAATTTTGGCTTTTTGTTCAATTTAGAGCAAATTCTTAAAAGTTCAAAAAAGGCCTTGGGCATTTAGGGGTTAAAAGCGCCCATGCTCTAAAAGCAATCATGATACAAAGTTACATTTTTCTTTCTTCAATGTACTAATGGTGTACATTTCAAGAGATGTTCTTTTTCTTTTTCTTTTTGAAACAAGTGAACGATTTCCATTGAAAATAAGAATAGTATCGTATACCAAACCAAAGACCAGACCTCAGCAAGCATATTTTACATTTTCAAACTTCTAAGGTAATTGCTTTTAGTGACCACTGCGTTTCAACTTCAAAAATTTATAATTGATCCACGAAAAAGTTCAAAAAATATGAAATGACTTGGGTTAGATGCCAATTCCGTTTTTTTCCCTACGATATTTCATTGAAAATTGTCTCAAGTAGTTTACTTTCCCCCAAAAGGCAATCAACGCTTAAATGGTCACTTTAAGAGCAAACTAATTTAATCCCTAAAGTTCCAATATTATGTTTTCATCAAAAACGCTCCAAAATTGCCATTTTTAGAACAAGTATCAAATTTTTGAATCTTTTTTTGACATATGTAACCATAGGATCTTGTAGTATGCTGACTTGAGAACATGCAATAAACATTTCAGAAATTTCCATCATGTGGATTGCAAGATAAAAGCATTCAAATTCACTGAAAGCTTTTTTTTGGCCCTGCAAAAAACAGGGCAGCTGCACTTCACAAGCTCACTTTTCTATGAAAAAATGTCCAAAATGGTGGTACTTCTTTGCATTCATTTTCCTAGACAAGTTGTCTACATGCTTGAAAATTTCCACATCATTTGGAATTGTACAACATATAGGAAAAAAATAATAAGTAGACAGTAGTAGATAGTGATTCGAAATACAAAATTGTTAAGAATTAATTATGGAATCAAAACATGACAATCCTAATGGTTGCAATGTCCAATGTTGTACTTTGTAATAAGTTATCTTTATCCTGTGATTTTATTTTTTTTCAAAAAACATTGAAAATTGAGTAAGAAAAAGGATTTCAAAGTTATTTTAGAGTAGAGAATCCATAACTGCCTGCAAACAAAATATCCTCATAACTTTTGTCTCATTGATCAAAATGGAATGATTAAATCTTTCTATGTATATATAATTGTAGAAAACTAATTTTAAAATTTTGTTTATGAAAATAATGATTTTTTCTGATCTGCCTATACTGCCCATTTCAAAGAAAGTAATATATTAGGCCATAACTTTTAATTCATATTTCCAAATGTCATGAATTTAGTGCATATGTAAGATATTCCTCTTTTCCACCTTCAATTAAAATTTGGGTCAAAAATATGGAAAACTCTAGTCACACGTACCTGCCTAAAATTTCTATGTAGCCAAAAACGCATGTTGGTCCTTCAGGGATTAATACAGGAAATCTATAAACTGACCATTCAATAGTCGATTGCAATTTATGAGTATTTGACTTGCTGAAACATTATTCTATAAGTTTTCCTTAAAAGGCATATAGAATTGGCATCTATTTCACAAACTATGATATTTTTTGGACCTACATGCAATTAGTGTTGAATTTTTGAAATTGAAATTGCAAAAGGCTCTAAAAGCGATTATACCCTTATATCTTTAGTGTTGATACATTGATGAATGCAATTGGTACATTGAAGAAAGCAATATATGTATAGTATTAGAGATTATTTTTAGAAATTGGCACATTACAGACCTCCTACCTTTTTACTATCCACAACACCTACCAAAGGCTTTTATAGTTCAATAATAAGAACTATGCTCAAAACCCTCTTCAGAAGACTTTTGAGTGTTGTTTTATTATTAATCTATACACAAAATTCCTACATGTCCAAATGGTCAAAAGTGTCCACTTTTCTTTCCTAGGAATTTTTTTGAATCATTTCAGAAGCTTCAGGACTCTATGTTTGTGAGAATTGTCCCACTATATTGCTAGAAGATTTTATTAAATTGCTTCTTCAATAGAAAGAAGAACTCATTTGATGTATTATTCACAAAGAACCACACTCTACCACCTGCTACGAGATTAAGTTCAATTAAGGTAGAAGCACCAGTAGTTGATTATTTAAGCAATTTTTGAGCAGATCATGCACAATAAGAGGTGGTCAAAAAAATTCTCAATAGGAAATATGGGAATTGCAAAATAAACCAAACTTTATTTCCAAAATTGAAATTACCATGAATTTTTGGAGCCAAAATTTTACAGTTCACTAGTAGCCAATATCTAGGCTCTTCCAATTCTGATCATTCAAGGAACACTTTCCCGCTCACTACTTCCTCTTTTCTTGCTCACTACTTGGGGACATGTGACATAACCTTATTAATCCCAATCTTGGAAAAGACCAAAAAAACACATTTCCAGCTTCCATTGGAAATCAATTCCAACCTTGGTCGGAAATACTCCATCTCTAAAGATTGGGTACTGAGTGTGGTTGACTATTGGTGCTTCTACCTTACTTCTTCATATTTGCTCACACAATTTGAGAAGCATTGTTCATGCATCTTGAACCTAATGAAATAATGGGGCATTCAGACTTGGCGTTACAGTCCGAGCAGTGGGCGTTGATAGAACGGAAAGGTAAAGGGCATTTGCATTTGCACCCTTTCAGGAATGTTGATCCTACCTAGACGCCTACTTGATAGATGAAAAAGAGCGGTGCTTAGTACAACAGGAAAAAAGTTCCTTTTTTTTTAAGTGGAGTAACTTGCGACAAAGTTAAAGTAGTAGTCTAATTTGGCAAAAACGTAGATTTCAGCCGTTTATGATCACTCATACTCGAGCTCATACTTAATGGGCCTCAAATGGGGCAATTAACTTTTGGCCACCATAAATACAAATAACTTTGGAGATTTTGTTGGTGAGCACAAAAATTATCTTCGAAAACCAATAGTTTGATAGTAAGGTAGTCTGTTCTAAAAGTGAGCGGCCTCTTCAAATTGACCCTACAAAAAGCTACTAAATGGATATGAGGTGGTCCTTAAATGGACCACTTTAATCATTAATTGAATTGATAAAAAAAATATTCTTTATTGCAAGAGCCAACTGTTGGCCTTAATTTCCTCAAATCACTTTAGAAGTTGTAAGTGGACGCATTTTGGGAGATCTAGGGTCATAAATAGGTATCTACAATAGAAATCTTAGGAAATTGATAACTAATTGATTCAAAAATGCTTCAAAAAATATGAAACCACTTGTGTTATGTTTGGCATTCATTTTTCTTTTTCTAAAAAAATTAGTGAAAAATATTTCTATATATGAAAACCCCACAAAAAAGGCGGACCAGCCCTTAAAGTAGCCGACCCTGTTTCTGATCTCCCCCCCCCCCCCCCTTTTGGTGGTACAGGTTCCTGTATTTCCAACCATAGCTCTATTGCATTTCCAACAGCTCATTCAAAGCAAGACATAATGTCCAGGAGGTGTACATTGAAACATAGAATGATCACAACTTGTACATTGAAAGCCACAATTATCACTTACATCAGCCTATGATTGGTAATACAACAACCTATAGATCAAGAATAGATCAAAGAGAATCTTCCACTAAAAACATCATAGTAATTATGTTTTGTGTTAAAAAATTTGGAAAAATATGCAATCCTTCCAAACTCTATTTCCGCATACAAGAAAAATTCCCATCTGAACAAACTCGCATTCCACATATGGGCAATTGCTTAAGTGATTGGAAATGGGTCGGTTACCTTAAATGGTGGCTTTCAGAGCATCCTACCTTAATCAGATGGGTTGCTAATGCTAATTTGCATAGCTCGTGTCGTGTGACCCTGCTGTTTGCCCTCGCAGGTCAAATTCTGTAAACTCCTGCTATGGAAAGTTTTTTTTTCTTCAAAGGCATGTGCTGACAAAGCACCTGTGTTACGAAGAACGGACTCAAGAACGTTCTCACTTTCTAGCTCAGCATCAATTTGAATGATTTTCCAACGAGGTTCCCATGGAAGAACAAAGGATGTTGAATAAGAATAGACAAAACGCAAACTATGTAGCAAGAAAGCATTTCCAAAAACTCAAATCTGAAATGACTCGAGCATTCTTCGTATCAATGATGCAGCCTTCAGTGACTCTCGCGCATACTTATTAGAGACCACCAATCACACCGCATCACTATGAAAACACCAACTTCCTCTCCCTGTAAGCACTCATCAAATCTTCCAAGGAATATGACATGAACCTTTGAATCGTCCTCACATCGTAACTGGTGTAGGTCTTTAGTGAGATTGATTGTTCAAAATCAACCTTAGTTTGTTATAGAAATAAAGAGATTTATGCTGAAAGCATGAAACATGGAGCTAGCTAGACTTGCCTGTGTAGGAGAATAGTGGCGAAGCTGTGAATAGACACCGCAAATAACATAGTATCATTTGTAATTAACACCAGTTGTAAATGCACATTATTGATAATTCTTATTGCTATTTCTCGAACCTCTTTTTTTGGTAGGACATGTTCAAGCAATTTCAAAGTTGAATTTTTATCTTCTAACACCCAGTTCTACCAAACACCAAACGTACCTTTACTGTGCATCCAAGGATTATTGGTTTTGAATAGGATGTATGAATCATTTGGTTGATTACTTTGTGGAGTAACAATGTGCCCATATAATGGAATGTTGTTTGATTAATAACTTAAGAACCAAGCACCCAAATAGCAAGAGCATAGGCAATGTACTATTATGTATAGGGTCAACCTCATACACAAACTAAATACATTAGAAACGGCTAAGAATGTACTAAAAATTTGCAACTTGTACAATTTGTACATCCTATAATGATGTACACATAGGCCTCTATATAAGCTTGCCTCTATCTATTCTTCTTCCTTTAGAATTTTGCCTTCTTCAAGGCCTTGCTCTTGTTGTATTTTTCACCTTTGAAACTTTTGTCTTGCCTCCTCACAAATGATCACGTGTGTGGGAGTGATGTTCTTGTAGCATCACATATTAACCTCGAGGTTTGGAAAAAAGAGACCAACACCCGCACTTGATCATTTCTATGTCTAGTGAGATCAACCAGAAGATTACACATCAAGTGTATGCAAAACTGACGTGTGCAATGAAGAAGACTCTTCCCTTCAACAATTCCATACTTCATCAAGTGTTGGAGTGCTCGTAAGCCCTTGTGGAGGATGGCTGTCATTATTTAGATGGTTAGATCGGAACTTCCAAAGCATGGTCACTAGTATGTGGAGGCCATTGATGAGGCCAATTTTGGCATGAATACTGGTACACAATTGAGAGTGGACTTAATGTTGGTTTTGACACGGTCTCTAAGAGGATGGACAAGGGGCAAATGCTTTCAAAACACATTATTCACAATAAACATTTAAAGCTCAAAACTTTGTAGAGCAAAAATTTAAAGTTAAAAATGTTCAAAGTCAAAAAATCCAGTCCCACAATGTACTGAAACACTTGTTTTTTTCACTTTGAACATAGATATCTTGCAATATGTACGGTCAAAAATTCTGAAATTTTTTCCACACTTTCTCATACTAATTAGGTGTAAGATCCTCTGATTAGATGTGCAAAAAAATATTTTTTAATTTTTTTCACTCTTTGCCACAAAAATGGCAGTTTTTGGTGTATTTTGGCAAAAAAAAGACCTTGGGCCTTTAGGGGTTAAGGAAGAGAAGCCAAAATAATTGAAAAAGGAATAAGTGAAGAGAGAGGAATAGAGAGTAGAAAGCCAAAGAGATGGAAAGAGCAAAGAAGATTAAAGCCATGTAAAGAATGGGAGACCCACAGGCGAAGTTGTTAGTAACAAAGGCTTACTAACAATCACAATGAAAAAGTAATGGTCACCATTGTTTAGATATTTTCAAACAACCATAATTAATATATAAGTAATGGCTACCATTAGTAAAACATTTGAAATAAATAACAATTAATATAAAAGTAACAGCTACCTCTGGTTAGATTATTTCAACCAATTATCATCAACGTAAAAGTAATGGCAAACATTGAAGAGAATCATTCAACATTTAATATTTTTCACTTCTCACTCCCTCTTTTCAGTTTTTACTCTTCACTTCCTACTCCCACTTCTCACTTTTTCACTCTTCACTTCCCACTAGTGACCCCCAAACTAGTTTATGGAATTTAGTGCAATGTGCTACCTTGTTTAGGGAATTTAGTGCAATATGCTACATTCAAGATGAATAGGCATCAACTTTGGCTACCTTGAGAGTGAATGGCATTAAAAAAAATAGAAAAGAAAGGATTTTGCAAGTTGTAGAAGGATGATTGGGAGTACTATAATCCAAAATTGACTAATAAGTAGATGCTAATTCCAGTGTAGAGGAAGTAATAAATTGATTATCAATTGGTTGTTGCAGTCTTGGCTAAAATCTAATTTTTTTGAGGACTTTTTCCAATATACATTTAGCTACTGAAAATTTTAAGTAGCAATGGAGGGAATTTTAGCAAGTTGTGTAAACATTGCTTCCCACTTTTTACTCCTCACTTCCTTTCATTTTTCTCCTTTTTCCCTTTCAACTCCTACTCTGCACTTCTACTTTTATATTTTACTTGTCAATTTTGTCAATTAATTTATTTTACTTTCACTTTTTAATTTTTAATCTTTTTCACTTTCAACATTAAATTTTTTAATCTTTAATTAAATTTTTTTTTTGAAATTTGATATTTTTATTGAGATGGTACATTTTTCAATAATTACTATATGCCAATACACTTCCAATTACATTATTTACCTCTAAATGCTCAAGATACCACATTTTGATGTTTATAAAACTTTGAAGTTAAATAAAAGCTTATTGAATTATTATTATTTCTTAGTTTTTGGTAGGTGCAATAGCTTGTAATTATTTTTTTGCATCAAAATCCAATTTTAAAAATGAATGTTTACGGATTTTCTATTTAAGATTTTGTGCAAGATGTCTATTTGCAAATCTTGATTTTTATATTAAGGAATCATGAAAATGAACCTCAAATAAACTAAATCTTGGAAAAAATCACATTAGAAATTCTTTAAGAAAATTATAGAATAAACTTTGAGAAGCCATAAATTGAATATGCTATGTCCTTTAACGTTTTTTTCTATGACTTCAATTTTAGAATTGGAATGTAATAACTAATAAAAAGATTGAAAGACTTCAATTCACTTCTAGATTTTTCATCCCCTTTTATTCAAACATTACAATCTTTTAAGCCATATATAATATTATTGTGATTTCTTTTTCTAAGTGACTCTCAACAAGTCTAATTTAAGATTTTTTGGTCACAGTTAAAAAAACATTGATAAAACTTAACAAAACTTTGACCTTTTGTTTAATTTAGAGCAAAATAAAATAAAATAAAATTTTGATCAATGGGCATTATTTAAGGGGCTAAGAAATATAATGATGTTTTTTTATTTTCAAGTATTTAGTGATATTATTTTGCAATAGTAAGAATCATCATCATTTAAATGGGATGTCAATCTTAGGCATTACATTCAATATATAGCTTAAAAACATCCATACAATTTTCTCAAATGAACTACTTTCTCACTTGAAGTTTGGATTCATGAGCAATATTTTTATTTTGAACCAGACGGTGTGACTCTTGTTGACTTCATTGCGTAAGCCAATTCGTGGAGGGACAAAGCTAGAGAAGTCAAAATTTGCTAGTTTGAGCAAAATTTTGCCCAAAATAAACACATTGCTTACAAAGGCACAATTTCTATTTTTTTGGTTAAAATCTAATGATTTTCTAATATCATTGATAATTTCCCAAATAACATATTCTTCTTCAAGAATCATAATAATTTGATTTGATTTTTCACCAATATTTGGAAAATGAAATACCAAAATTTATAGAAATTCATTTCTTCACATATCTAAATATCAACTACATGATCACACATCACAAGTATCAAACCAAGAGCTGTTTTCAAAGAGTAAGAAGACAGATCAATTGTTATCACGGGCTTCCAATCTATCTTCAAAATTCTTAAATTCAAGATCTAAGAAGATGTATGTGAAAAGATAAAAAGTCTCTTGGAACAACTTATTTCCTTAAACCCTAAAAGCCCATTGTCCCTTTTGGGGACAAATGGAAATTTGGGCAAGTACCTATGGGCTGATTTTTTTTCGTGATTTTTTGAAACTTTTTTGAAGATAGAAAAATTGCTAAGCTTCAGGGGAATATCATTTTTAAATCAATCGGTGCCCGATAACAAAAGTTATGCCCAAATAAACTCAAAATAGGGGAGAAGGGGCACCAAATTCTTTTTTGCAAAAGTTTTAATTTTTAATTTTTTTTTCTCATAGATTATGTTTGTTTCTATCTAAAAAACTTTGATTCATTTCATTTGGATTTTTTATGAGAAAGTTATGGACAATCTTGTTTTCGGGCACTTAGAGCATCTTCTTGAAAAAAGAACCTACAAGATTCATTTCTAAATGCAATTTTTATATTTTTTCAAAAATATAAATTCCAAGTGGTTTATTTATTTTTGCTAAAATAATCTCACCATTGGAATTAGTGCTATTTAATTCCATATAAAATATATTAATATTTTAGATTTTCCTTTGATCTTGTATCTGCTTCTACTTAACAATTCTTTTAATACTCAAGGTTAAAAATGTTCAAAGTCAAATAAATCCAATCCCGCAATGTGTTGAAAAATTTGTTTTTTTCACTTTAAACACAAATGTCTTGCAATTTGTGCAGTTAAAAATTCTGAAATTTTTTCCACACATTCTCATACTAGTTAGGTGTAATATCTTATGGTTAGATGTGCAAAAAAAAAAACTTTCAAATTTTTTTACTCTTTGCTATAGAAATGGCAGTTTTGAGTGTCTTTTTGCAGAAAAAAGGCCTTGGGCCTTTAGGGATTAAGGACCAAGGATAGTCCATATTTCCAAAATTATTGTGGAGATGTACTATAAGATGCAATTTATAAATCAACAATGTCCGTCAAACAATTATTATAATAAATAATCCGTAGATCATATCTATTAACAAAATTCTTGAAAGAAACTTTCAAACCAAAAAATAAATTTACTTTCCAAACTTGATTATAGATTAAACATTTGAAATTTTCCAAACTAAGATGTTTTTTCCTTTGAATTCAAAAACTTAAGTTATGACGTATTTAACTACTTCTGGACTATTCAATGAATTCTGGACTAAGCATCTCTATCCAAAACATCGGGAGATCTTTTGATGTTTGTATAGATTGGGAGATCTCCCGATGTTTGTATAGATCTCTTGATGTTTTGAATTGATCCTCCCATGAAAATTTAGATCTTCCAATGTTTTGGATAGATCCCCCAATGCCCCAATGAGAGATCTCCCGATGATCATTATGAGTTCTGAACTTTCTAAAGTCCAGAAGTAGTTAAATATGGCATAGTTCTAATCATGGTGATTTTTGGTGATTTTTATTTTACTTATTTATACAAGTCTTTTTTTAAGGTCATTTTTTGAATTGAAAAGTTTGTTTTTGAGTTTAGACAAATTTGTATCCCTTGAATTGTAGATGATTTGTAGATTTTTTTGGTCAAAATCTATATAATAAGAATATAAGAGAACTAACATAAGATTCTACAAATATTTAGATGGATGAAGAAACAAGATTTGTGTGCTTGGGACTAGTTTGCATTCATCCACTATTTGGTATTTAAATGTCTAATCAATGAGAGGTTAAATCCAGAAAGATGCTAAGGTCCAAAAGTGGCCTATGGATGGCTTTTAAGATTACTCAAGATATGAAGAATGCATGTATTGGTTCATAATTGAGGTCATTTTTGGCAAAGCACCTTGATGATAGGTCCCATCCTTCAAGATTAACCTTGAGAAGACAGGCCTATGACTATGTTGAAAGAGAATAATGACATTTCCCATCAATCTCATAAACACAGGCATTCATATACAACATAAGAACCAATTCAGCTAAAAATATTTTTATTATACTATCCAAACGGTGAATAATTCACCGTTTACAATTTTACAGACTTTCAACAAATATATCATCTTCATCTCACTCTGTTCTCTACCAATTTGGACACACACACACTAGTCTTTCATTCAATTATCATTCTAAACTCATTCCCATTACCCCATTTGACATTACAATTTCTCCATTACTCACTAACACACATCACATATCTCCCATAAACAAAGAAAAAAACCCCAACCAACTTGGAGTTGGGCCTCTCACTTGAATCTCTCTCAAAGTGGATGACAATTAAATCAATCTTTCCAAACTAATAGGTACAAAGCAAGCAGATGGTTACCGACCAACTTCTCGACTAGGCAATCTAGTTGCATCACTAGCTACCACCTCACTTCCTAACTTAGAAATCTCACTTGGCACCACAACTCCACAACACTAACCAATTCTAAATTAGTAAAAAAACATGTCAAGCCATCCACTTTGACCGCCAAATTGACAATTAAACTACTAATTACCCCCATAAAGCAACAAAACAAGCAAGAAAAAGAATACAATAAAATCCAACTAGGTACTTCACTGACTACTTTTCTAAACTTTTTAATCCATTTTTCTCTTTATATTCCTATTTTGCAATTATATATGAAAGTTGTAATCACATATTGTTTATAAGTAACAAAAATCTCAATTTTTTTGTAAAATTTGAAATTATCTATAAATTATTGAACATAAAGTGAATTTTTTATATATCAAATATATATAAAATATGCTTCAAAATTTCCATGTAGATGTATATTGTAGTGCAAAATATTGTAGTGAAAACCACATTAGTATATCATTCTAAAATTTGGAATTCAACACTCCATGATGATTTGTCGAAAGACCAAATTGTAATGACATTGAATTTTAGGAATTTTCTAAAATTTCAGATTTTAATAGAAACTAGACTTGATACGCTTTAATTCATTAATTGGTCTCAATTCAAATAAGGTTGTTTTCATGAATGAAAAAAACGGAGTAGAAGTTGCCAAAATACTTTACACGTTGATCCATGGATTTACTCTTTCTTTACGCAAGAAATCCAAAAACATCTCAAGGAGGGAAAATGAATTTGAGCAACTCCTCAAAAAAATTTGAATGACAAAATGTTCTTTCCATTCTGCAAGCCTCAATAAAATCATCCAAAAGACACAAAATTTGTCTTGCGTAGGCTTTTCAAAGTGAAAGTATTGCATTTCTACTTTCAATTAATAGAATGAGCCAAGGTATGAAGAGCTCAATTTTATAAAAGTGCAAAAAAAAAAGGCTTCAAAAATGTTGAAGATAATACTTGAATAAGCTTTTCAAAGGTGACTACTTTCCAACACTTATTGAAATATAACGCCTCAAAGGCTACATATTGTACAATGACTTAAAGTAGTTGACCCATTTCTAACCACTTCAGCAATTATACATATCTGGAGCATGGATTTGTTGAGTTGGGAAATTTTTTGATGTACAAAAATAGAATTTGGAAGGACTGCATAATTTTCTAGAATTTTATTACATAAAACATAATTACTATGAATTTTTTGCTAAAGATTGTGTTTGACCTATATTGGTTACATAGACCTTCCTCTTTTTTACCAAGATCTGGTTGCAAAATTGACCAAAGACTGATTGCAATATTAAGAGTCTTCTAGCCAATCATAATGCACCACAACTACCTTGGGAACTGCACTGTAATTGATCACTATTGATCTCTCCCTGCATGGAAAGAGAGCAGCCTACACTGTAGAAATGGTGGGGTGATCAAAAATTGGTCGGCTTAACCCCTAAAGGACCATTGTCGGCGTGGCGGACATTTGGGATTTCGTTTGGTACCTACGGGCTGAAATTTTGTTGTGATTTTTTGAAACTTTTCTTAAAGATAGAAAAACTGATAAGCTTTGTGGGAATATAATTTTTTTCACAATCAGTGCCCGGGAAAAAAAGTTATGACCAAATAAGCTCAAAATAGGGGATGGCGGGCAGCAAAAAAAATGGACAAAAATTTGAATTTTTTTTTGATAATATTTTTCTCATAGATTATATTTTTGTCTATTTGGAAAGCTTTGATTCATTTGGATTTGTTATGAGAAAGTTATAGACATTCTTGTTTTTTGGACAGTTAGAGCATCTTTTTGAAAAAATAACTTCAAGGATGCATTTCTGAATGCAATTTTTCAATTTTTTTTTTTTTTTTTGCATGGTTTATATTACTTACTGGAACAATCTCACCATTGGGATTAGTGCATCTTAATTCCATCTAAATATATGAATTTTTTAGATTTTCCTTCTATCTCGTAACTACTTCTATTTAACAATTTTTTAAAGAATGATAATTAATTAATTAATTAATTTTTTCCTAGTCTCTCAACTCAATTTTGCACTACAAAGATTTAAAGCTCAAAACTCTATAGTGCAAAAACTTTAAGTTAAAAATGTTCAGAGTAAAAAAATCTAATCCTGCAATGTGCTGAAAAACTTGTTTTTTTCACTTTAAACACAGATATCTTGCAATCTGTGCGGTCAAAAATTTTGAAACTTTTTTCACACACTCTCATACTAGTTAGGTGTAAGATCCTACGGTTAGATGTGAAAAAAAAACATTTTTCAATTTTTTTTAGTTTTAGCTATAGAAATGGCAGTTTTGAGTGTTTTTTGGCAAAAAAGGGCCTTGGTCTTTTAGGGGTTAAGGTAGAGCCACCCATTCCCAACTAGTGACCCGTATCCAATCTATAGATGCAGATATTTCTGACCAAGGCTGCACTAGATTTTTTAAAGCTTATAATGTTTTTTTTTCCTTTTTAAGGTTGGAACTAATAAGTTCATGACACATGTTCCAAATTATGAGAAAAAAAGTAGGAAATAATGAGTAGAGAAATTGTTCTTGAATGATTGGAATTAGAAGAGTCTAGACATTGGTGATGTGTCCAGAGCACTTTTTGCCTCCCGAAATTCATAGTAATTTCAGTTCAAGCGATAAAATTACCAAATTTTTGGCAATCCTTGTCATTTCTATTGATGCACCTCTGAAAATATTTGTTTTGCCTTGCACTATTCTAAATCATGTTGGAATTGCTTATTCAGTTGATTATGGGTAGCTCTACCTTACTACAAGAAGTAAATATTGATTTTAAAACTCTATTGATCACCATATTCATGTGTTAATTTTACATCATTCATAGCATTCAGTAGCCTTCTAAGTGGCTACCTTTTGCACTTCACAGTCGTCATCCTTGAAGTTCATCCAATGCTAGACATAAATTTCCAAGTGGGTGGCGTACATTGGACCCAACCAAAATATTTCCACTCTTTGACATATATTGACACTTGTATTCTTGTATTCGTAACTATTGATGGGTGTGTGGAATATACCACATCATTCTGTCAAACAAGATGCGGGAGGCACATTGGCTACTGAATGTTATGTCTATTAATAAACTTTGCATATGGAATCCCAGATAATGCATTCATTAGTGCATTAGAATCCTCTTTTATCCTCTTTTATATAAACCAACAAGAATATATTACAGTCTGACCATTCAAATAATAAATGTATGCTCCGTACAACAATTGTTTGTGGTTACCACAATGGTCCTTCCCCTAAAGGAAGTGGGCATGCATGGGCCTGGCGTGCTGGTGGTGCCCTGGTGGTAAGTGTCTGCTTCTCTCCTACTTTCAGACACTAGCTAAGGTACAGTACAGTAGCACTGCGCCAAAGCCCCATTTCAGAACAAGTCGATCGATGCTGTTGCAACGACTTAGTCGATTTCAAACTTCTGTTGCATTTAGAGGGCTCCAAATTTGCAATTAAGGTTCACTGGAGTGCTTCAACTCTAGATTATGGTGGTCTTTTCAATTCAGGCCAGTTGTGTAGGATAGGGTCCAGTTCAGAACTGAAACTGCAATTTCAAAGGTCATCAATCTCGGACGCATGGACACGAAGCTGGGACTTATTTGCCTCTAGCTTCTCTTATAACTATAACTTCTCTTGAAGCAAACAGCTTAGTTACTGATTTGTACACAGGCACGCGGTGGTAAGATCAATCGACCTAGGCTCTCATATGTATTCCTCCGAATTTAATTCTAAATGTCTTCAATTTTGTCTCCCTGTGTGAAGGTTGGGTGAAGATGGATTGAAGAATTGATTCACTAGGAGAGCAGTACTTCACTTGGAAGCTACGCAGCTGATCCTGCTATCAGGCGCGTCAACGTCTTGAATTGAGGGTTTTGTCTATCCCGTTTGCACGAAATTGTCGCTTTGAAACGCTGTTCATTGCGAACTCCTGAGGAAATTCTGGAAACCGGATTCATTTTCTTGTATTCATTGTCTAGATCAGACACCAGAGTATTACGTACAGGGCACAGATGCTACATAGAGCAAATTTAAGGCACGATTTTAGATATGGCAAATACCTCCACTAGCGAGCAGATTTTCCAGTACGATGTATTTCTCAACCACCGAGGCCCTGACACCAAAGAGCAGTTTCTAGTTCCTCTTCGCGAAAAACTTCGCGAGGCTGGCATCGAGCGCCCATTTCTGGACCAGCAGGACATCCATCGTGGAGAGCCTGTGTTCCAAGTCATCGATAGAGCCTTAGACTCTGCCCGGATGCACATCGCCGTCTTTTCCAGATCCTATGCGCAATCCCAATACTGTCTGAATGAGCTCCAAGGGATGTTGCGAACAGAGAGGCCCATCATCCCTGTGTTTTACGATGTGAAGCCGGAGCATGTGAGGCGGCCAAAGAACCCAAGTGGACCATTCCATGAGGCTTTTCTGAAACATTTGGAGCGCCAGAAGCCAGAAGTACTGGTAGATGGTTGGGAGGGCGCTATGAAGAAGGCTGCTGGACTTTTGGGCTTTGAGCGAGACAGTCCCAAGTACCGGTGAGATCACAAACTTAGTGCGCGTGGATCCATGTTAAGATAGTTGCACCTATAATCATCACTAAGCAACTGAAAGAGGATTCCAACTCACTTTAGAAATCATTATTTGGACACAGTATGAATAAGTTATGAATATTCAAACTATTGTCTCTGCATGCCCTCCAAACCAACTCCAAGCTATTTTAGACTCTTAGGTTTTGATTGCGTAATGTTTTGTGATTGAATACTGTGTATAAATAACTTATGAATGTTCAAAGTATTGTCTCTCAATGTATCCAAAACCAACACCAGGCAGTCATACATTCTTAGGCTTTGATTGTGTACAGCTTGTGTAATCAATTTCTAGTTTTTGTGATGCTTTTTGGACCAAATCTAGGTGACTATCTCATTTTGAAAGTATTGTCTTTAGATAAACCAACACCAGGCTGTCCAAAACCAACACCAAGCTGCCAGATTCTCAGGTTTTGATTGTGTGCATCTTGTGTAATCAATTTCTAGGTTTTGTGCCACTTTTTGGACCAAATGCAGGTGTCTCATTTTGGTTAATAACGTAAGTGCCTACATTAGATTTGCACTTTGCCCATGTTTTATGTGTCCTTCACAAACTGGATAACAATGTATTACTAACTCCAATGGATATACATCTAATTTCAGGGGTAACAACGAGTTGCTTATGAAGGATATTGTCAATGACGTTGTAAAATTACTTTGTCCTACAACAATAACAATACAACCACGTGGCCGACAATACGACTGGATTACCCATTACAAACTTCCAACGAAAGGTCAAGGGATAATTTTCTTTGCAGCAGACACCAACAAAAATCTCCACATAGCATTTTCTCCAGAGTCGGGGATGGTGTTCCCATCATACGAGATTGTGATAGGTTTGCAAGATTCAGCACAGCATACAAGGTCAGAAATACGACGGCTTATACCAGAGAGTACTGTGGGTTCATATTCGCCAATGGATTTAGCATATACCCTCCAAGATGGAAATCGGCACCATTTTTGGATTTGCGTAGATGCGGTGACAAAGCTCATTTACGTTGGGCGAGGCCAAAATCTAGAGGAAAAAAATGCCTTTATCATCTTCAAGGATCCATCATTTCTTAAGAATATCAAGTATTTTGCTTTGAGTTCAAACCAAGTGGCTATCACTTACATAGGCATAAGGATAGAAAGCACAAGACCAACACTATTTGGGAGTTTTGGCCAAGATTCTTCAGCGGATTTGTGGAGTTCTATTGATGCATCCCAAGTTCTACCTCCATCACCAGCACGTAGTTATGGTAATTACGATTGGTCGAAAGCCTACAAGCTGCCTACTGAAGGTCAAGGAATTATTAGTTTTTCTGTCAAAGCCATCACAGATGTATGTGTGGCAATTTCTCCCAAGCCTCAAAATATGGACACGATGTACAAGATGGTGATAGGTGGATGGGGCAATAGTGCGAGTAGCATTCAAAAGAAGGGATTATTGTGCCGTGTCACAACCATTGGATTGATTCAGAAGGACAATGAAAATCAATTTTGGGTGTCCATCAATGCTGATACACAGTTGATTCATGTTGGGCAAGGAAACCAGCCCAATTTAGCTTCGGTTCTCTACATCTACAAAGATCCGTATTTTGTAAGTGAAGCTCGCTATGTTTCTTTTTTCTCCTTGGATGCAAATGTCATTCACTCAAATATTTTGGTGGCATCTCCAAATGGTACAAGATTGCTGAGTACTCAACCCCTAGAGCTACCACAACGTATGGGAGACTATAATTGGAACTCAAATTACAAATTCTTGTCAGAAGGTCAAGGGATCCTCTATTTTGCAGCCAAGGCAAGGAATGATGTACATGTAGCCATTTCTCCCAGATGTGAAACTACAAATCCAATGTATGAGATTGTGATTGGTGGATGGAAAAACAGAAGGTCTTGTATTTGGCGGTGGTCACAAGGGGATTTTTTAAGTGATGTTGATGAAGGTTTTATTAATACGCAAGGTTTGAATCACTACTGGGTGTCCATTGATAATGATACAAAACTCATCCAAGTTGGGCGAGGAAACCAAGCCAATCCAAATTCGGTCCTATTTATGTATATGGATCCACTTTTCCTCTATGATGCCAAATACATTGCTTTCTCTACTTGGGACACACCAATCACTTACTCGTCCGTTGTTGTATCATTTCAAAGTGCTACTATTTCAAAGCCAATTCATCAAGCTAATTTTCAATTGCAAGATCCACATTTTAAGGTGGTGATATCACAAAATTGTCTAGGAAACTATGAATGGCAACAATACTTTGAACTACCTTCTATAGGTCAAGGAGTGGTGACCTTTGCAGCCAAGGCAATTGCAGATGTATACGTGGCAATCTCTCCAATACCTGAGACGGTGAACCCTATGTACGAGATTGTAATTGGTGGATGGAACAATTCAAAGTCTATGATTCGAAGGGCATCAAAAGGAAAAGCTGATGATATATGTTCGAGATATAGTTCACCAATTGCCCCGGATTGTTTGAATCGCTATTGGGTTTCTATAGACGCTTCTACACGGTTTATCAAAGTTGGATTTGGAATAGATCCAAAGGTGGAGTCCACCATTTTCCTCTCATGTAGGGATTCAAACTTTCTAAGTGATGTGCGCTATGTCACCTTTACTAATTTTGACACACCAATCACTTACTTGTTAATTGATATATCATTTCAAAGTGCTACTATTTCAAAGCCAATTGAAAGTGTTCAAGAGCTAAGCCAAGAAGAACTTCATGGGACCAATTTCCAACTGCAAGATCCATACTTTAAGGTGGTGATATCACAAAATTGTCTAGGAAACTATGAATGGCAACAATACTTTGAACTACCTTCTATGGGTCAAGGGATGGTGACCTTTGCAGCTGAAACAATTGCAGATGTATACGTGGCAATCTCTCCAATACCTGAGACGGTGAACCCCATGTACGAGATTGTAATTGGTGGATGGAACAATTCAAAGTCTATGATTCGAAGGGCATCAAAAGGAGAAGGTGATGACATATGTTCGAGATGTAGTTCACCAATTGCCCCGGATTGTTTGAATCGCTATTGGGTTTCTATAGACGCTTCTACACGGTTTATCAAAGTTGGATTTGGAATAGATCCAAAGGTGGAGTCCACCATTTTCCTCTCATGTAGGGATTCAAACTTTCTAAGTGATGTGCGCTATGTCACCTTTACTAATTTTGACACACCAATCACTTACTTGTTAATTGATATATCATTTCAAAGTGCTACTATTTCAAAGCCAATTGAAAGTGTTCAAGAGCTAAGCCAAGAAGAACTTCATGGGACCAATTTCCAACTGCAAGATCCATACTTTAAGGTGGTGATATCACAAAATTGTTTGGGAAACTATGAATGGCAACAATACTTTGAACTACCTTCTATGGGTCAAGGGGTGGTGACCTTTGCAGCTGAAACAATTGCAGATGTATACGTGGCAATCTCTCCAACACCTGAGACGGTGAACCCCATGTACGAGATTGTAATTGGTAGATGGAACAATTCAAAGTCTATGATTCGAAGGGCATCAAAAGGAGAAGGTGATGACATATGTTCGAGATGTAGTTCACCAATTGCGCCGAACTGTTTGAATCGCTATTGGGTTTCCATAGACGCTTCTACACGGTTTATCAAAGTTGGATTTGGAATAGATCCAAAGGTGGAGTCCACCATTTTCCTCTCATGTAGGGATTCAAACTTTCTAAGTGATGTGCGCTATGTCACCTTTACTAATTTTGACACACCAATCACTTACTCGTTAATTGATATATCATTTCAAAGTGCTACTATTTCAAAGCCAATTGAAAGTGTTCAAGAGCTAAGCCAAGAAGAACTTCATGGGACCAATTTCCAACTGCAAGATCCACATTTTAAGGTGGTGATATCACAAAATTGTTTGGGAAACTATGAATGGCAACAATACTTTGAACTACCTTCTATGGGTCAAGGGGTGGTGACCTTTGCAGCCGAAACAATTGCAGATGTATACGTGGCAATCTCTCCAACACCTGAGACGGTGAACCCCATGTACGAGATTGTAATTGGTAGATGGAACAATTCAAAGTCTATGATTCGAAGAGCATCAAAAGGGGGTGACTTAATTTTGAGATGTGGTTCACCGATTGCCCAGGGTTTGAACAACTATTGGGTGTCTGTAGATGCTTCTACACGGTTTATCAAATTTGGATTTGGAAGAAATCCAAAGGTAGAGTCCACCATTTTCCTCTCATGTAGGGATTCAAACTTTCTAAGTGATGCGCGCTATGTCACCTTTACTAATTGGGATGCACCTGTGACGTATTCAAACATTTCACTGGAAACCATCTAATCTTCAGCCAATCCAATTAGAAATAGAATCTTTGCATTGCTGAGGCTTTGTGACGCCTAAATGGACTAATTTTATAGCATGAAATGTAGAGCGACATTCAAGGATAAATGAAGGGTATTTAATTCATACTGAGATCAAAGCTTGATCAAAGATAGATGACTCCAATGCTTATATATTAGTTTCATGTTTGTAGTATTTGTGAAGTAGCTACATACCTAAGCCAAAACCTTCAAATATTCAGTTCAAGATTTGTAAACCAGAGATTTTGAGGGTCCTCAATTCTCCGATTTCTAATGCAACTTTGACCCGAGATAGACAAGTAGGTATGTAGCCGACATATCCTAAGTAGTAAAACAGACATAGTGTGCAACTAACAAGAACCACGGGTCCTTGTAATTGAAGAACACAAATTTGAAGTTGGGCTCCGTCCCTTGACCCATCCAAAGGAGCCTGGTGTTTTTGTCGATGGAGAGCCCCAGGTCGTTCACAATTTCAAGTTGTGGCTTGTTTATTCCCACTGGGACAGTGCAGAGATTGGGCTTGCCGTACCACGAACTGTGTACTGTTCCAATTGCTGATGTTGAACTCGTATATGGGGTTCATGGATTGGGATTGGGGAGAAATGGCAATGTGCACATCATTGGAACAATTCGCTGAGAATACCACAACACCCTGGCTTTGCTCTGGGAGCTCCAAATGCTCGTTCCAGTTGTAGATTCCGGGCATTGGAGGCACCGACAACAGCTTGTGAAATTGTTGATGCAATTTTAGGTGCCCAGTTCTTTCACGAGGCCAGTTTTCCAGGTTACTTTGCAATTCCCTACATGAAATCATCACGTTAGCCAAGCAAAATTAGTTCTTCAATTATGCGGTTTTAGGTGAACATTGTGCATAATTTGGCTTCTTAAGTGCACTTCTTATGTTAGAATATATTCTTAATTTTGCTTAGACGGTAGCTAAGTAACATTTGTAGGAGGCTGGATTATTGTGTGTGAAAACTGGCGTGCACCTCTTGATTGCAATTCTGAAGAGTGTGTTCAGGATTTGGAGAACGGAAATCCCAAATTTAATATGTCGCCTTATCTGTGCTCGTCTCCCATCAAGGTATGTTATTGACTTGAATTACTGCATGCAATAGTATCGGAAGTGTTGATCTTCCCTGGATCGTCAAAGTTAGAATCATTCACTATTTTTCAATCTTAGAGCTAGGTTTCCTTCTGTGATTGTTTCTAGTTTTACATTGATAATTATGAAATTAAACGTAGCCAAGTGAGAAAAGTCCAGGAGAATTGTTGCGGTTTCTAAACGTATGACTGACACATTCTCGGTTTTGCAGTTCCAGTTTGCAAACTTTGCATCCGAAAATTATGTGGAAACTGGGAACGGGTCCCTGACTTTTCGCCTTACCAAGCAACGAGCAGATTTTGCATTCGACTTCTTTTCCGGCAACCTTTCTAAAGTAATTAAATTTACATATATGCAAAACCTTTAAATTCCTCTTGGTGTCGAGATGAATTGGTATTCTATTATGAATACTGACACTTGTTTTGCTTTCGCAGCCAGTGCTCCTAGCCGCCTCCAACACAGTCACCATCTCAGATTTGAAAGCACCTGTTTATCCACGACTGGCAATGGAGGCAAGTTGGAATGAGGTACTTGTGATCATCTTAACTGTAGCCACTTAGTTGAGAACTTTGAGGTATCGTATTCAAGATATTATGACCCTCTGGATTTGTGATTAGAGTCGAACAGTGTGCGAGTTTTATCATTGATTCCCTTCAGTCTTGATAGACTCAGTTCTGAATGCTCGCAGATGACAGTGACATGGAGAAGTGGGAATGGCTTGGATGATGCAGTTCCGGTAGTTCTTTGGGAATTTGAATATAACAAGTACCAGTTTACGTCACCTGGGATGACACCAGGTGACATTTATTTAGAAGGATATGTGCAGTATGTACGCTGCTCCAGAATGTTCAGATATGCTGATTTGTCGGATTAACCATTTTACCTTAATCTACTTGAAGTCTGTGTGAGGATTGCAGCATATACATGCTTCATTGCTTGCGACCATTTCATTTGATGAGTACTTAGTCCCTGATAATCTTCATCATTGCCATACAAGGCCACCTGCTAGAACAATTTTGGCGAAATGCTGACATTATTGAGGACTCATTCACACAGGATCGCTGACAGGCCTGTAGCCAAGCACCAAGTAAGCTCGCCTGTTTCCTTGTTTTACCGCATATCGGGCTTTAGTAGATTTCTATGCCAATTGTTAATAAGACCTACTAGCTCCAATGGTCATGGCAAAATGCTTTCGAAGTCTTGTCTAACTTTAATGCTTTAAAGTCAAGGTTGCGCCACAAGTTCCCACAAGCAGAACTCCAGAACAGTTATCCTCTGATGGTGGCATAGTAACGACGATGTGAATGTTTGTGGCTTACGATAGATACTATTACACGGTAGGTCACCACTTGCAAGACGGAGAGTTCGCTTGGGGTCAAAAGAATAGTTTCACCTCGACCCCTGCGGGTCAGGGTGTTTGATCATTTTTGGCGACAATGGAAAGGTCTGATATTTGATCCAATGATTCTGTATTCTGCCGTGAAAGCTCAGCTTAATGATTAAGAGTGCAAGCGGGATAAATCGAATGAGTACAATAATACCGATCAGCTGGTGAAGGATGTTTGATAAAGAATTATGATGTCGCGTTTCATATTGGCGACTCGAGCGGGAACTTAGCACAATTAATAGGACCATTCACGGAGCAAGTCGAGAGCCAGCCCTCGGGATCCAGACCCGTGATCTCTCTTTCGAACCCGCTATTCGGGAAGTCGGAAGTCTTCCGAAGTTTTCTTGGCAAGCTTCTTAGCTAGCAAGCTTCGGCAGACTTCCGGTAGTTTTCTTGTTTTAAGTCTCACTAATCGCATTTCCTTAACTTATTACCCGAAATTTGTGGAGGGTCTATGATCTGGATCTTGGGGCTCCCCATAATAGGACCGTGCCGTCAGCGCTCGTGTCACTTACATGATCGGAAAGTATGCACATTTGTCATTAACAGAAATTCTCAGTTCAAAGCTCCCCCAGCACAATTTGGAACCTGTCCACCATCGTCAATTAATACACCACGAACTCATGATGCGCTCTGCACGGGAATCCAAAAAGATTATTAGAGAATTTTGCAAGTATAGTGAACTTCTGACAGGCTGCTAATGCTAATGGCCATCACTTTGAATACTGTTGTGAAATCGACCTTCCATTGTGGTAGAATCAGTAGGTTAGTTTAGTTAGACCAAGGAAATGAAAGACTTGGATGTTGTGACCAGGTGTGCAGCTGATTGGGGCCAATTCCACTTCTGTATCGCTGACACAGAGCAAGACTGGCAAGAGGGTACCGGGCAGTACAGATCATCGAGGATTGCTTAGCCTCGGTCAACCGCCCAAAGCACCGTGGTAGATACTCCTCGCCCACCTGGTGCTGGGATACTCCTCCGGGTCGTTCTAGCGCGCTACCGAAGGCACATTCGCTGAGCCCCAATCTCGAGACCAAATACAATGCTATGGCAGAAATACAAGGTTGATCTTGCAATGTATGGTCATGCCCACCAATATGAACGAACATGTTCTGTCTACAAGGTAATACATGCACTCGTAAATCTCTCGCACTGTTACTCAGCTGCAACACAATGATCTGTGGATGCTTCAGGCTTTCCCCTCTCACACTTTAGGGTTGTGATGGATTGCAGAATCAATGTGTAAGCAGCGAGAAGGATCACTACTTTGGCAAATTTAATGCCATCATCCATAGGAGGAGTGTGGCTCGGGGTTAGCCACTTCCACCTCGCTCAACACGTCCTGGAGCTTGGTGAAGGACTACGACTTTGGCTTCACAAAACTGATTTCTTTCAACCGTTCCAGCTTGCTCTTCGAGTACAAACGAAGCAGGGACGGCAAAATATATGACAAGTTTTGGATGGAGAGAGACTACAGGGACGTGCTAGGATGTGATGGGCAAGTACTCTGAAGATGTACTGCCTTGATTTGCTCTTAGCACGCTGATGTTACAACCTTCTTGCAACACATTCCCCTCTCGTCTTTGAATTGAACTAGACTTCTGGAATTCACATGGATGCTTGAAGATGATTTGATCAGCAACTTACTGGTTCTAGATATGTTATTTCTGTATCGTACGATAGTGCTGTTCTGAGGTTAATTTAAAAACGTTGTTTCACATGGTATCACCACAACATTTGTAAGCTTGCATTGGTGGGTGGGCCTATTTATCTTTTAGTACATTGCAAATGTAATTGCATTTGACTGGATAACTAATTGTGTTCCATTCTGTCTGTATCCTCTCTTTTTCTATAGTCAAAGTATTTGTCAAATTATCCTACATTTCTTCCTTTGACCTTCTTGAAGGGATGAGAATATTGGGCATGTGCATCTGGATGGGATCTCACCACAAAGCAGGTAGTTTTGTTTGTTTTTATCAAATAAAGTTAGAGTTTAAATTATAGGTTTTGGGGGGCCTTTGTTGGACTCAGAAGTTTGGAGCATTAATCTTTAATGGGAAGACTATGATTTTTCACCGGAATATATCCCGAATGTGTATGCACATTGCTTTTTCAATTGCAAGGATGCAAGGTTTTGCACGGTATGATATAATTAACTCGCATTGTGAGTGCCTTCTATGAGTCAATTCAGTTTGCTCCTGCTGATTCCTTCATTTACTTTTTCGGGCCTTTGCACTGTTCCTATTTCAGATTACAAGAATCCTGTTTATCTGAAGGAACTAGAGATTAAAACACAGACCTTGAGAATCTGTTAAGTTTCTTATTGTGATAGATACTGGGAAAAAAATGCAATTGACAAGTACAAGGTGATGACAGTATATATACTTAACCCCTAAAGTTCTTTGACTATGTTTCACCCAAAAATACTTAAAATGGGTTGTTTTGATGGCAAAAGCACCCAAACAATGTTGAATGCCACATTTGACTATTTTTGGAATATTCAATGAATTCTGGACTATACGTCCAAAGATCTCCGGATAATATCATCGGAAGATCTCGCGATTTTGTATACATCTCTCGATTTTTGTATACATATGTAGATGTGTTGCATTATCTCTTGATGACCATTTTTTTCTCTCCCAATGACCATTATTAATTTTGGACCTTCAACAGTCCAAAAGTAGTTAAATATGGCATATTGAATGAAAACTTGTTGCATCTTCTTGTAAACTCTAATGGTAGACTACTTCATTTTGTTGTAAGAAAACAGGAGGTTTTGACTGCACAAATTGTGAGATTATAATGTTTGAAGTTGAAAAAAATGTTTTTAGGGTGCATTCAAATTTGAGGTAGCTTTGATTTGGAGAGGCTATTGCACAAGTTAATTCCACTTTTTTGCTTGAACTTCTTTTTTTTTTTTTTGGTAACAAAGTTGTCGACGAGTTGTTCAAAAATTATTAATAATATTTCAAATTTTGCAACATATACCAAAAAATTCCAATACGGAACTGACCTAGACTTATAAGTGCATATAATAGAATCAAACTAAATGAAAGATTATTAACATAGACAAGCCTATTACCACCCTGATTTGCAAGTTGAATATCTTGGAGCCAACTGCAAGAAGGGCACATATTTTTCAAAGGTGTACACTAGTTTCATGAATCAAACCCAAGTGAGATTATAATTTTCCAATTAAAATTGTAATTTCCATGAATTTTTGTAGTGGTTTGCTACACATGAAATTTTAAAATAGCCCATAAAGTGGTGGTAAACATCCTATGGACAACCCATAACCACGTTTCCGTGTATCTAAAGACACTTAAATATTCACAAATAAAGAATTGACATATTATCCCTTGTTGGCATTAATGCACTCATTTTGTTATAAAATAAACTGATTTGGATGAGTTTGGTGGCAAATTGTGGCCAAAAGTAGGATGAAGGAATTATGCAATAAGTGGAAATGGGTTGACAACTCATATAATCTATTATTCATTAAAATCTTCCTGTTACACCTGTTAGGTCACTAAATTCAATTACTATCTTTTTCAATATGAAAAGGAACTTCCCAAGCAAATGTTTGCTCATACAATTGAATAGCATTCATCGTCCATCCATCCATCCCTTTAAGATAGACTATTTGTTTGTTACGTTGAAATCTTTTGGATCGTGCGTCCTTTGGTCGCGTTCTTGGTACCATTGGAAAGCTCGTGGCAAGGAGGAGTGCATAGGCTTTGTTTCATGATGTTTCAACCTGCGATATAAAAGTTATAAATTTTTGAATAAATCAAAAAATCACTTTTACTTTTATTTTGGTTGTGGCAATGGTTACAAGGTGCATTGGTGTATCTTGAACAGAAAGAAATTATTATATAGTACACCCAAGATATAATTATTGGTTTTGAATAGGGTGAGAAAAAACTTCACACAAATATTTGCTCATACAATTGAGGAGTATTTAGCATCCATCCATCCCTTTAAGATAGCCAATTTGTTTGTACCTTGAGATCTTGGATAGTTGCAAGAAACACTTAATGATTTTGGCTCAAAATAGCCTTAGTATTGGAATACTAGTGACTCTTGGAATAAATTTTCTTAAAACAAAATAAAATATGGATAATTTGTAAACATTCAAAAAAGCAAGCCTAGAAAAATTTATCTTTAAAAGTTATGCACGGTCAAAAAGTGTTAAAAAATGCAAGAAAATAGACACTTTTGGATTTTATTTTTAGATAATCATAAAAAAATCCAAAATGATGATGTTGCCACAACCAAAATCAAAATAGAAATAATTTTCTAATATATACGAATTTTGAAATGGAATAAATAAGTACAATTTGGATTTTAAATCATTAATTAAACCAACTTGAATGATATATTTTCTATAAACAATAACAAAATCCCCAAATAATTCCATTTTTTCTAACTTAAAGATGCTTCTTCTCAACCATTTTCATCTTTGGAAAAAAAAATGTATTCTCTGCACAAACACAAAGGTAGTGCATTAAAAGCACATGTGGAAGGTGGACATTTTATTATTTTTGAAAAGTCTCTTTGTAGGCTTGTGTAATTTTAGTAGAATCTTTGTTATACAATTTTGACCTTCAAATTTGCATTTTTGGGTTGGAAATAGTTTTAAGCCCACCCCCTTTCCAAAATGGCCAAGGTAGACATCCAATTGGGGGCAGTTTAAAAATAGTAAAATAATTTTAAGAAATTCAAAAAAAATACATAATGTCTGAAATTACTACATGTACCTGTGTTTCAAATTTCATGGGAAATGGACAAAAGACGCAAATGTTATGAGTAAAAAATTATTTGCCAAGGGGACAAAGAAAAAGACAAGTGAAAGTTATGAATTTTTGAGTTATTTTTGGAGTTAAATAAATCAAAAAATCACTTTTACTTTTATTTTGGTTGTTGAAATGGCACACATCGCATTGGTGTATCTTGAACAGAAAAAAATTACTATACAATACATCCAATTGAAGGTCTAATTATTGGTTTAGAGTAGGATGTATAAAGCCACTATTTGATTACTTTGTGGAGCAGTTGAAATGGAGTGCCCATAAAATGGAATCATGTTGTTTGACTGGAAACATAAGAACCTAGCACCGAAATAGCAAGAGCACAGGTAGTATAAGACTATTCTATATAGGGTCAAGCTTATACACAAACAAGAAAGAAGTAAGGGCTTGTTTACACCCAAAAATATTGGGTTGGAGCCCAAAAAAATGGAGCATTTTGATTGGAAGAAAGTTGCAACACCTAGCTTTTGGGTTTACACCAAATAAAACTTAGACTGTAGCCCATCATTTTTTCAGTGGATGAAAATCCTTGTTGGAATTCTACATGGCCGAAATAGTAAATTCTCGTACCTAGGGGAATATTTCTTAGGAAGCTCTTGAACGTATACAACCTCAAAGTCCAGGTGGAAATTTGGAGAGAGTTTGTTAGCCAATCTTTTATGTTTGTTTACTACTCCCTCAATCTCAAAATAAATCCAGGGTTTCCAAATATACTTGTCTCAAATGAAATTTGAAATTGGCTCTCCACAATTTGATAAGCAACAACTAAAGCTACTTTGAACATTGACCCTGAAGACTATACAACAATTTGATCTTTATAAAGGGAATCAAAATGCAACCTCTATCCAACCAAAGGCGAAGAATTCAAGCCAAAATTATACAGAATCTACTACTAACAAATCTTTTGTTCACAATTTCTTGGAATTGAAGCCCAAGAGACTATCTGAATTGAGTATCTGAAGAGGTTATCAATGAATGTCATTGCACCAACATTGCTTAAAGAATTATCAAAATTAATACCAATGGAGCAGTTCTAAAAAAGGCAAAAATTTGTCACTTTCATAGCTTGTTTTCAACATGCGTGTCAACATGTGCCACTTCACTTTTGACTTCCACTCTTCACACCTAGTGGAGATTTAGTAAAAGCTACAATATCTCCTCAATCCTTTGAAATAAGAACAATTCACATATTAATTTAGTCATTTATGGGAAACCTCGAATTTATTTTGAGACGGAGGCAATACTTGTTTCTACGCTGTTTTTGACCATTTCAAGGTTATTCTAGCCATTTCTAGCCTAGATTCTGTCCTGCTCATTTGTGGGATGTTTTTAGCCAACTTCTATGGATAACTCAATATACAAAATTCAACTCAAGTGCACAAAGGGCCATGACTCAACTCTTTTGGTTTACACCAAATGTTTGGACCACTACTTACTTATAACCCCTTGTTTCAAGCATGATATCCCATTTACAATGGTCTCATCCGTGAATAAGGTACCACTTGGGTTGGAGCCCAAGATTTTGGGTGTCAATATGCCCTAAGAAGGATTACTCTAGTATGAAAGATTGTTGTGAATGAAGCATCTTTTGGGAATTGCTTAACTATTTAAGCCCCATAGATTTAGATGGCAAATTCTATCCTTTATGCCTACGTTAGGAGGTAGATCCTATAATAAAGAACCCATGTGTTCTTTCTCCAGAGAATTCTTAAATCCTTGTATGATGACAAGGTGTTTTTTGTGCCCCTATCCCACTCCACCACCATAGTTGGGTTAACTATGGTGGTAAGCACCCTATCAATGCCCGGGTTTGAACTCATGACCACTTCACTGGTGTGCCAAGGCCAAAGACATTAAACCAAGGTTGCAAGTGCCCTTTACACAAACAACAGAAACGGATGAGAATGTACTAAAAATTTATAATTTGTAAATTCTATGAGGATGTAGACACATGCCTATATAAGCTAGCCTCACTCAATCTATTCTTCTTCCACTAAAATTTTGTCCCTTGCTCTTCTTGTATTTTTCTCCTTTGAGACTTTTGTCTAGTATCCTCACAAATGGTCAAGTATGTGGAGTGATGCTCCATTGGCATCTCAAACCTCAAGGTTTGAAAAGTAGAAGCCAATACCCACCCTTAATCATCTCCATGTCTAGTAAAATCAAATAGAAGCCTGCTCATCAAGTGTATGCAAAAATGTTGTGTACAATGAAGAAGACTCCTTCCTTCCATAATTCCATTTTTCATCAAGTATTGGAGTGCTTGTAGGCCCTTGTGGAAGATGGCCGTTTGTTGAATTAGAACTTCTAAAGCATGGTCACTAGTGTGTGTAGCCCTTTGATGCCCGATTTTGGAATGAATACACAATTGAGGGTGGACTTGTTGCTGGTTTTGAGTATAATTTCCAAGACAATGGACAAGCAGCTCTTGCAAGAAGCTTGAAGAAAGCTTTTAGTGTGTTTGCTTCTTTGTTGAGCCCCCCTTCTTGAGCCAAGAGTGAATTTAGCTCCATGGCTTGATTAAGAAAGAGAAGCAAGAAAAAGATGATCACAAGCAGTGCCAAAATAATTAAAGAAGGAACAAGAAAAGAGAGAGATAAATAGAGAGTGGAAAGCCAAAGAGATGGAAAGAGCAAAGAAGATGAAGCCTTGAGAAGAATGAAAGATTCTAAATTATTTATACTTGAAACAAAGGCAGCCTACTAACAATCACAAATGTAAAAGTAATAACCACCATTGAATAGCTAGACTATTTTAACAAATCATTTTTTATATATAGAAGCAATGGCTACTATTTATCAAACGTTTTAAACCAATTACACTTGCTATAGAAATAACAATTATTATTAGTTAGAAATTTTCAGCCGATTATAATTAATATTAAAGTAATGGCAGCCATTGATTAGAATCATTGAACATTCAGTATTTTTCACTTCTCACTCCCACTTTTCATTTTTCATTTTCTACTTCCCACTTCATTTTTTCTCTTTACTTTCCAATTGATAATTCTCACTCCTTTTCTTTTTCTCCTTTTTTTCTTTCAACTTCCTCTTTGTACCGTTTTGGATATTTTACTTGTCACTTTTTGCAATAAATTCATTCTCCTTTCAATTTTTCAACTTTTAACCTTTTTCACTTTCAACATTTAATTTTTTGATTTAATCCATTCCGTTGCTAACTTTTAATTTTAACCCCTAAAGGCCCAAGGTCTTTTTTTCTGCCAAAAAATACTCAAAACTGCCATTTCTATAGCAAAGAGTAAAAAAATTTGAAAATTGTTGTTCTTGCACACCTAATTAGTATGAAAATGTGAGAGAAAGATTTCAAATTTTTTGACCGCATAGAGTGCAAGATACCTTCATTTATAATGAAAAAAACAAGTTTTTTAGTACATTGTGGGACTAGATTTTATGACTTTCAACATTTTCAACTTAAAATTTTTGCACTACAGAGATTTGAGCTTTGAACCTTTATAGTAGAAAACTGAGGTGAGAATCTAGGAGAAAAAAAGAAATCCAAAAAAACTTAATTTCCATTACTAAAAAAAATGTTAAGTAGAAGTAGGTATGAGATAGAAGGAAAATCTAAAATATTAACATCTTTTATATGGAATTGAAAAGCACTAATTCCAATGGTGAGATTGTTCTAGCAAAAAAACTAAACCTTGTGGAACCTGTTTTTCTGAAAAATTGTTAAAATTGCATTCAAAAATGAATCCCACAAGTTATTTTTTCAAGAAGATGCTCTAAGTGCCCGAAAAACACGATTGTCCATAACTTTCTCATAAAAAATCCAAATGAAATCAATCAAAGCTTTCTAGATAGACAAAAATATAATCTATAAGTTAAAAAATAAAAAAATACAATCTTTTTGTTGCCTCCCGTCCCCTGTTTTGAGCTTATTTGAGCATAACTTTTTTTCCTAAGCATTGATCGAGAAAAAAATTATATTTTTACAAGGCTTAGCAGCTTTTCTATCTTCCAAAATTTTTTTAGAAAATCGCAACAAAATTCCAGCCCTTAGGTACTTGCCCAAAGGGACAATGGGCCTTTAGAGGTTAACCTTTTTCACTTTCAGCATTTAATTTTTTATTCTTTAATTTTTCACACATTGAATATTTCTATATTTCTATATTATTTTCTATACTTTTCATCTTTCTTATACTTGAAAACCTTTTTAAAATCAAAATCGCACCCTAAATCAAAAGGTCAAAAAACTTCTTTCTATAGAATGGATCTATATTTCAACAAAAATCTTGTCAAATTATTAGTTTTTTTTTGTTTTTTGGGTAGGTGAAATATCTTGTAATTCTATTTTTAGCATAAAATTCAATTCTAAAAAATTAATGTTTAAGGATTCCTATTTAAGATTTGTGCAAAGTCTGTCTAATGCAAATCTTGATTTTCTCGTGTCGAGGGCTCTTGGAGATAAACCTCAAATATACTAGATTTTGGAAAAAATCACATCGGAAATTCATTTAACTCCTAAAGTCCCAAGGCCATTTTTTTATTGAGAACGATTCAAAATTGTGAGTTCTGCTGCGTTCATCCAAAAAAAGAGAAATAATATTTTTCTTAGAATCTAACCGTAGGATCTTGTACTGAACTTATCTAAGATCATATGGTAAAAATTTTGTAAAGTTTTACCGCATAGATTAGAAGATATTAGCATTCAAACTTTCACATAACAAATCCAAATGGAATGAATTAAAAGCTTCCCATATAGATAAAATTACAATCTATGAGAAACTAATTTTTTAAATTAAGAATAAAAAGTTGTGTGAGGAGATTTTTGTCCACCGCATGGAAAAAAAGGACCTTTTGTGCCATAACTTTTGCTTCTGAGCACCAATTTGAAATAAAAAATATTTTTTTCTAAAAGCTAATATGTTTTTCTATCTTCCCAAAAGGTTTCAAGAAATGAGGATGAATATTGAAGCCATAGGAGCCTGCCCAAAATCTATTTTGTCCCTTCAGGAGACAATGGAACTTTAGGGGTTAAAAAAATTGTACCATAAATTTTGAGAAGCCTGACCATTTAACCCCTAAAGGACTAAACATGCTTTTTTGAGAACATAGCTTTTGGGGGCAGCTCACTACGAGTGGAGATTTTATTTTTTTTCTTTCAAAGTTTCACACAACATTTTCCCGAGGAGTAGCTTTAAGGCCCAACAATTTTCATAACTTTTGATTACATGTTTAAAAAGTTATTGCATGATATGTCATTTTCATTGCTCGGCGGGTAGCCCGGGCAGCAAAAAAAACTTCTTTAAAAATCACTTTTAAAAACAATAAAAATTTGAAATTGGTTCTTTAGATTTATATGTAGGTGGGAAGCTTTGAATCATTCCATTTGGATCTATGAGTCAAAAGTTATGAGGATTCTTAGTTTGAGGGTAGTTATGGAATCTCAACTCTAAAATAAACTTTGAAGTCCTTTATTTCACTGAATTTTCAATATTTTTGAAAAAAAATAAAAACCTTGGGTGTAGATTGTTTATTACAACATTATAACCGTTGGGATTGGCATTTTTCAATTCTATAAATAAATTCTTAACGATTTAGTGTTTTTAATCATTCTCTACCTCTTCCTACTTACTATTTTTTTCCTATATGTTGTACAATTCTAAATGATCTGAATTTTTTCAAGCATGTATCCAACCTGTCTAGGAAAATGAATCTAAAGAGTAACCACCATTTTGGACATTTTTTCATACAAATGTGACCTTGTGAAGGGCAGCTGCCCGGATTTTCGCAGGGACAAAAAAAGGGTTTTTGTCAATTCAACTGCTATTATCTTGCAATCCACATGGTGGAAAATTCTGAAATTTTTTCCACATATTCTCAAACAAGTTTCCTACAAGATCCTACAGTTACATGTGTCCAAAAATGTTTTTTTTTCTGAAATTTGATACTTGTATTAGAAATGGCAGTTTTGGAGCGTTTTTGGTGAAAACATAGTCTCCGACCTTTAGGGGTTAAGCTCTATGGAGTAATAAATGTATGCTCTATTCAACCGCGTGTCACAATTGATTGTGATTACCATATTGGTCCTTCCAATTGCATGCGCTAGGCGTGTTGTTGGTGTAAGGTAGAAGCACCTAATTTGGACACTTGTTTTTATCTACAAATCTTGAAGGTAGCTACAAAATCAAATGATATACGCTTGTTAGGAAATTGTTAAAAACCAAGAAAATTGGTTTTGTATTTTTTTGAGCTTATATGGATATAATATGGATTTGTGAAAACAACTCCCTAGATGCACCTATTGTGGACACTAAACTAACACCAAATTGGACACACAAACACCCAAAAGAAATACACTTTAATCTTGGATCATACATAGGTGATTGGCCAACACAAGAACCTCCATCATGATAGTAACAACTTCTTGGAACTGCACTTGTTCACTTTGGATCCCCACATGTCTTCTTTAGGTTCTTTTATAGGTGTCTAAAAACAATTCGAGTCCGAATAGGTGCTTCTACCTTAACTAATGACTAATGAGAGCTACATGGCTACGTTCTTTTCTACAGTATTTGGCTAAAATATTTAGCTACAAAATTTGGCTACACTATCTTGTTCATAATCAAAGCCTACGGAGCGGGTGGGTGGAATCAGTCAGTGTTTCTTTTTTCATTTTGGAGAAAGAGCCAATTGTTTCTTCAATACACATGTGATACTTGGGGTGATATCTATATCAAAACTAGCTATCGCAAAATTTGGCTACTGGTCATAAAATACAGCAGTCATCTGACCATATTGACCCAAAACAATGAACATTTTCTTCACAGAAAATAGCCAACTTCTTCTTGTTGTAGCCAGTTGGCAAAAAAATCATGCATAAAAAAACCACTGGTGGAATTACGAGCAACAATTTCAGTGGTTTCAGGAAGTTGCAGCGCTTGGGGGCTCCTGCTCATTCTGGGGAAGCCAAAGGACCCCAGCGTTGGTTTTCTGGGGAAGCAAAAGGGGACCCCAGCGTTGAATGTTAGCTGGACTTGCAATGGCTTAGTTGCTTTTACATGCCGTAGATCCGATGTTCAACTTTGCTGTCGATTGCAAGCTTTTGGAGTTAATTTTTGAAAGCTCCAGCATATATGCAAGGTTCCGACTCGGATGCTTCAACTCAAGATTAGGGTAAGGTAAACCAGCCTAAAGCCGCCAGCTTCCTATTTCCGCCATCCTAGTTTTGGTCCCATTTCTGTCACTACACTCATCCAACTCCACTCACTTTCCTGACAAAATCAGAGCATTGATATCACCAAGACTAATGTGTCAATTTTTCATTGGTCCATACTTACGTGTTAATAGATACATGGAAGTGTGGTTATGGGTTGTTGGAATGATGTTTATGCTCCAATCTACAAGCGGTTTTGTAATTTCGGGGTTGACACTTCAAAAATTCACAGAAATTACAATTCTAATTGAAAAATTATAATTTCACTTGGGTTTGATTCGCAAAACAAGTGCGCACCTCTGAAAAATACATGCCCTTCTTGGAATTGGCCCCAATATACTCAGATTGCAAATTAGGGTGGTAATAGGCTTGTCTATCTTAGTCTCCTCAATTCAAGCCAGTTGAGTTGAATAGGGGTCCTGTTCAGAAACTGCAATTGCCCAGGTCACCAATCTCAAACGCATGGAGACGGAGCTGGAATCAATTTGCCTCTAGCTAGCTCCTCTTATAACTATAACTTCTCTCAAAGCAAACAGCACAGGAAGAACGGGAGGTCCACACCCCGGGGTTATTATTTTCAACGTGTGACTTCACCCCCCTAAATGTATGTTGAATATAAGCCCCCCCTGGTATTGACCTCCCGGTCTCCCAGTGCAGCTTAGTTACTGATTTGTACGCAGGCACGCAGTGGAACGATCGCTCGACCTAGGCTCTCATATTCCTCCAAAGTCATTATAAATGTGCTCAAGTTTGTCTACCAGTCCTGTGTGAAGGTTGTGTGAAGGTTGTGTGAAGATGGATTGAAGAATTGAGTCACTAGGAGAGCAGGACTTCGATTCTTTGGAAGCTATATATGCAGCTGATGGGCCTGCTATCAGGCGCGCCAGCGTCTTGACTGAGGGTTTTGTCTATCGAGTTTGTAACGAAATTTTAGCTTTGCAACGCTGTTCTTGGCGAGGCTCCTGAGGACATTCTGGAAACTGAGATTCATGGTCTGCATCAGATTCCAGAGTATTACAAACAGGGCACACATATTACCTACACAGAGAAAATTTAAGGCACGGATTTTAGATATGGCTCGTACCTCCACTGGCGAGCAGATTTTCCAGTACGATGTATTTCTCAACCACCGAGACCCTGACACCAAAGAGCAGTTTCTAGTTCCTCTCCGTGAAAAGCTTCGCGAGGCTGGCATCAGAGCGGCCTTTTCTGGACCACATGCTGCCAATTAGGAAAATTATTGCGCCTTAACCCCTCAATGCCCAAGGCCTATTCTGAGTTTCTTGGAATTTGCTCTAACTTGAACAAAATGCTAACATTTTGATAAGTTGTATCAATTTTTTTTGAATTGTGACCGTACAAATTCAAACTAGACATGTTAGAGATCTCATAGGAAAAGAAAACACAACAATATCACTTATGGAGTGAAAGATTACAATGTTCAATCATGAGGGTGTTAAAATTGCAAAAGTGATGCAAAGTCTTTCAATCCTCTTTTCAAAAGTTAAACCTAAAAAGTTGGTGACCAAAAAATATGAGGTTAAAGAACCTAACATGAATAACCCCAATCAATTTACGGCTTCTTAAAATCTACTCTATAATTTTTTTAAATGAATTTTGAATGTGAATTTTCCTCCAAGATCTAGTGTATTTGAAGCTTATTTCCAAGAGCTCTCAACACTACGGGAAGTCAAGAGATTGCACTAGGTACCCTGGTACAAAATCTTGAATAGAAAAATCACTATCATTTATTTTCAAGATAAAATTTTTGATGCTAAAACTAGACTTCAAGAAGAACTTTCTAAAAATATACACTACTAAAAATAGCAACTTGGTTAGGTTTTATTTAACTTCAAAGTTTTGCAAACACCAGATTTGGGTGCCTCGAGCATTTAGGGGTTAAAGCTACTCCTCAACCACATGCTTTTTAGTGAGTTGCCCATAATTGCTAAGTATGTTGCTCTTTTTTATTTTGCATAATTGTAATTGTAGTCATGTCTTCTATTCCCTTTGTTCTACTAATAACTTCCCAAAGCTTCCCCACAAGGGATTAAGTACAGTTTTAGTCTTTGTGCTGGTGATACATGCATTCAAAAACCAGTAACCCATCCTTTAGATCTATGCAAAATCTCCAACTTAGGCACCTTCATCTAGGCACCTAAAATACATGCAGAAAGTATCTTTTTTGAGCATAATTTATAAATGTTGCCAGCTCCATCATTCTTCATGATTTAAAGGTTGGTGGCAACAATGGGATTCTAGTAGTAAGTGCCCCAACCTAAATATCAACAATAAAGAAACCTAGACCACTTCATGAACAAATCTTCAGAGTGCCTAAGTAGTCACCAAATACGTTGTCAATACAACTTTCTCATGAAGCACACCAAGTACAAGGTGCATCATATAGGGGAGGCCAAGCTTTCTAGGAGAAAAATGCTCCTTGACCACTTGACTTGCCTCCACGAGGTTGTCCAACTCGATCAAAACTTACTTAAACAATCAAAATTAGGAAACGGAGTTTCTTAGTGGGACAAAATTTTGCCTAATTTAGAAGTCTTGAGTGGGACAAAGGAAATATAAGCCATAAAAATCTCATATTTTCTTGTGAAATTGGTATTCCATTTCAAAATTTTGAATAAAAATTGGAAAAAATTGATATAAAATACATATTAAAAGATGCCCAAAAAATTTGAAAATTTCTATACATATGTATGCTATAGTATAAAACATTGCGGTAAAAATTAAATTATCTTGCCTTTCTAAAATTAAAAAATCAACACTCTATGGTTATTGGCCCAAAGATCAAATAGCAATAAAATGTGGAATTTTAGCAATTTTTCAAATTCCAATTGGAATAGAAACTAGACTGCATAAGCTTCATTTCTTTAGTTTGTTTCAATTCAAAATAGATTGTTTTCATAAATTAAGATACATGAGTAGAAGTTGCCAATGTACATTATCCGGTGATCTATGGATTTGCCATTTTCTTATGCAAGGAAGTCAAAAAACATCTCAAAGAAAGGAGAATTCAATAGCATTGATGGAAAAATGAGTTTGAGTAGCTCCTCACAAAAACTTGAGTGACAAAATATATTTTTTCTACCTTGCTAAAATCATTCAAAAGACAAACAATTTGTCTTAGATAGGCGTTTCAAGGCTGAAGTACGTAAGGTAGATGACCCATTTCTGAATATTTAAGCAATTGAGTACATCTATTGCGTGGGTATGTTGGGTGGAAAATTTTCCCCACATACAAAAATATATTTAAGAAGAACTCTATAATTTTTCACAATTTTATTTCCCAAAAGGAAATAACAATGATTTCCTAGGTGAAGATTTTGGTCGTCCCATACTGGTCATGTAGGTCATCCTATTTCTGAACAAGGATTGGTTGCAATATTGAGAGTCATAATGTGCAATATAGTACACCACAAGTAATCATTTATTCATCTCTACTTGCATGAAAATAGAACACCCTATTTCATCTACCTTACCTTGCTTCTATTTTGAATAAGTAGAATGAGAAAAGGTACAGTAACTATGAGGGGCTCAATTTTTATGAAAGTGCAAAAGGAAAAGCCTTCAAAAATGTTGCAGTGGATTGCTCCATTAAGTTGAAGGGAATACATGAGTAAGCTTTCCAAAGGTGATTGCTTTTGAGTATCTAAATATAACACTCCCAAGGCTAAGGTAACTTCCCTCATTCCTGACCATTGACCCATTCCCAACCTATAGGTGCACATATTTCCGACCATGTTTAGAATGTTTTTTTTTTTTTTTTTTTTTTCCAAGGTTGGAACTAATAAATACGTGACACATGTCCCAAGTTGTGGAAAAAAATAAGAAAAAATGATTAGGTAGAAAATTATTGAATGATTGGAATTGGAAGACTCTACACATTGGCCATGGGTCCGGTGCACTTTTTGCCTCCCAAAATTCATAGTAATTTCAATTCAAGCGATAAAATTACAATTTTTTTTGCAATCCTTGTCATTTCTATTGATGTACCTATGAAAAATATTTGTTTTGCCTTCACTACTCCAAATCGGTCGGTTATGGGGGGGTTTACTTTACATATTGCATAATAAGTATATTGAGTACATATTGATTTTGAAACTATATACCACGGCATATTGACAGCACTTCATAGTGTTGGTTTGACATCATCTATTAATAAACTTTTGCATTTAGTATCCCAGATAATGCATTCTTTAGTGCATTAGAATCCTCTTTTATCCTCTTTTATTATTTATTTCTTCTTGAAACACATGGATAAATTCCATTGATGGAGGAAAAAGTACATAGAACCAAAAGACGAAGTCCTCGATGAAATTTTTTACATTTTCTAAAACATTTTATCCTCTTTTATTTTCACCAACAGGAATATATGATAGTAATCATAGTATGGGTGCCTGACTGCCTGGCCATTCAAATAATAACTCCGTACATTATTGGTCCTTCCACTGTCACATGGGCCTGGCGTGCCGTTGGTGGAAAAGTAAGCCAATACGTGTCTGTCACATGTGTCTGTCATATGTGTCACACGTGCCTTTAGTGGTAAGTGTCTCCTCCTTCTGTCGTACAAGTGGTGACCTTCAGAGACTAGCTACAGTAGCACCGTGCCCAAAGCTCTATTTCTTTTTTCTTTTTTTTTTCAAAGAACGGTGACCATTCAACTGCATTGAACAACACAGAAAGAGAAACAAACAAACCGGATCAATCCGGTTCAAGAGGCCGCATCAGCCCTAGGTGGAAGACTGAGAGAAAGATGCCACTGGAGCTTGTGAAAACTACTAGAGTAGAAAACCTCATTTTTGCACCAAGTATCCTGGAATTCCTGTCTAATGAGAAGTTGTTTGTCTTCACTGCAACAATCAAAGCTCTATTTCAGACCAAGCCTTGAGCAATGACTAAGTTGCTCATACAGTAGATCCGAATTTCTATTTTGCTGTTCTATTTCAAGGTTTTTGTTGCTTTTAGAGGGCTCAGCATGCAAGGTTCACTGGAGTGCTTCAACTCTAGATTATGGTGGCCTCTTCAATTCCGTCCAGTTGTGTAGGATAGGGTCCCGTTCAGAAACTGCAATTTCAAAGGTCACCAATCTCGAACGCCTAGACATGGAGCTGGAACTAATTTGCCTCTAGCTTCTCTTAATATAACAACTTCTCTTGACGCAAAGAGCTTAGTTACTGATTTGTACGCAGGCACACAGTGGTAAACTAGGCTCTCATATTCGTAAATGTCTTAAATTTTGTCTACCTGTGTGAAGATGGTGAGAAGTTGTATTGAAGAATTGATTTTCTAGGAGAGCAGTACTTCATTGGAAGCTCCGCGGCAGCTGATCCTGCTATCAGGCACTCCAACATCTTGAATTGAGGGTTTTCTCTTTCGAGTTTGCACGAAATTGTAGCTAAGTTACAACTCTGTTCATTGCAAGACTCCTGAGGAAATTCTGGAAACTGGGATTCATTTTCTTGTATTCGTTGTCTAGATCAGACACCAAAGTATTACATACAGGGCACAGATGCTACACAGAGCAAATTTAAGGCACGGATTTTAGATATGGCTCGTACCTCCACTAGCGAGCAGATTTTCCAGTACGACGTATTTCTCAACCACCGAGGCCCTGACACCAAAGAGCAGTTTCTACTGCCTCTTATCAAAAAGCTTCGCGAGGCTGGCATCGAGCGGCCATTTCTGGACCAGCAGGGCATCCATCGTGGAGAGCCTGTGTTCCAAGTCATCGATAAAGCCTTAGACTCTGCCCGGATGCACATCGCCGTCTTTTCCAGATCCTATGCGCAATCCAAATACTGTCTGAGTGAGCTCGAAGAGATGTTGCGAACAGGGAGGCACATCATCCCTGTGTTTTACGATGTAAAGCCGGAGCATGTGAGGCGGCCATGGAACCCAAATGGACCATTCGAAGAGGCTTTTCGGAAACATTTGGAGCGCCAGAAGCCACAAGTGGAAGGTTGGGTCGCCGCTATGGTGAAGGCTGCTGGACTTTTGGGCTTTGAGCGAGACAGTCCCAAGTACAGGTGAGATCACAAACTTTGTGTTCATGGATGCATGTTAAGATAGCTGCACCATTAACAATCATCAGTAAGCAACTGAAAGAGGATTCCAACTCACTTTAGAGATCATTATTTGGACACAGTATGAGTAAGTTATGAATATTCAAACTATTGTGTCTGCATGCCCCCCAAACCAACTCCAAGCTATTTTAAGATTCTCAGGTTTTGATTGTGTAATGTTTTGTGATTGAATACTATGTCCAAATAAGCTATGACTGTTCAAAGTATTGTCTCTTGATTTATCCAAAACCAACACCAACACCAGGTAGTCATATATTCTTTAGGCTTTGATTGTATATAGCTTGTGTAATCAATTTCTAGTTTTTGTAGGTGACTGTCTCATTTTGAGCACTGTTGATTAGGGGTGTGCATACCTTAGATATGTGCTTTCCCCATGTCTTATGTGTCCTTCACAAATTGGGTAACAATGTAATAATTCAAATGGATACGCACTTGATTTCAGGGGTAATGACGAGTTGCTTATGAAGGATATTGTCGATGACGTTGTAAGATTACTCTGTCCTACAACAGTAACAATAAAATCATGTTTGGGACGATACAACTGGATCTCCCACTACAAACTTCCAACCAAAGGCCAAGGGATAGTTTTCTTTGCAACAAACACCAACAAAAATCTCCACATAGCATTTTCTCCAAAGCCGGGGATGGTGTTCCCATCATATGAGATCGTGATAGGTTTGCAAGATTCGGCACAGCATACAAGGTCAGAAATTCGACGGCATATACCAGAGAGAACAGTGTGTTCATATTCCCTAATGGATTTAACAAATGCTTTCCAAGAAGGAAGCTTGCACCATTTTTGGATTTGCATAGATGAGGTCAAGCAGCTCATCTATGTTGGGCGAGGCCAAGATTTGGAGGAAAAATATGCCTTTATCATCTTCAAGGATCCCTCATTTCTTGAGAACATCCAGTATTTTGCCTTGAGTTCAAATCAAGTGGACATCACTTACATAGGCATAAGAATGGAAAGCGCAAGGCCTACACTATTTGGGAATTTCGGCCAAGATTCTTCAGCTGATTTGTGGAGTTCTATTGATGCATCCCAAGATTTACCTCCATCACGAGATGTCAACTTTTCAGAATCATCACAGAATTCTGGTGATTACAATTGGTTGAAAGCCTACGAGTTGCCCACGAAAGGTCGAGGAATTGTGAGTTTTTCTGTCAAAGCCATTACAGATGTGTGTGTGGCAATTTCTCCCAAGCCGCAAACTATGGATCCGATGTACAAGATGGTGATAGGTGGATGGGGCAACAGTGCGAGCAGCATTCAAAAGAAGGGAATATTGTGCCATGTCACGACCATTGGAATGATTCAGAGGGACAGTGAGAATCAATTTTGGGTGTCCATCAATGTTGACACACAACTCATTCATGTTGGGCGAGGAAACCAACCCAATTTAGCTTCAGTTTTCTGCATCTACAAAGATCCATACTTTGTAAGTGAAGCGTGCTATGTTTCTTTTTTCTCCTCGGATGCAGAGGTCGTTTACTCAAATATTTTTGTGGCGTCTCCAAGTGCTACAAGATTGCTGAGTACTCAGCCTCTAGAGCTACCTCAATGTAATGGTCACTATAATCAGTGGAACTCAAGTTTCAAATTTTTGTCAGAAGGTCAAGGGATCCTTTATTTTGCAGCCAAGGCAAGGAATGATGTACATGTGGCCATTTCTCCCAAATGTGAAACTACGAATCCAATGTATGAGATTGTGATCGGTGGATGGGAAAACACAAGGTCTTGTATTCGGAGATGCTCGCAAGGGGATTTATTAAGTGATGTTGGTGAAGGTTTTATTAATACAGAAGGTTTGAACCACTATTGGGTGTCCATTGATAAAGATAAAAAACTCATCCAAGTTGGGCAAGGACACCAAGCCAATCCAAATTCGGTCCTATTCAAGTATGAGGATCCACAATTTCTCCGTGACGCCATGTACATTGCTTTTTCTACTTGGGACACACCGATCATTTACTCGTCAGTTGGTGTATCATTTCAGAGTGCTACTATTACAAAGTCAATTCAAAGTGTTGAAGAGCTAAGCCAAGAACGAATTCAAAGGGTGAATTTCCAACTACAAGACCCACATTATAAGGTGGTGATATCACAAAGTTGTTTCGGACACTATAAATGGCAAGATTACTTTGAACTACCTTCTAAGGGTCAAGGGGTGGTGACCTTCGCAGCCGAGACAATCACAGATGTAATTGTGGCAATCTCTCCAGAACCTGAGACGATGGATCCAATGTACGAGATTGTGATTGGTGGATGGAACAATTCAAAGTCTGTGATTCGAAGGGCATCAAAAAAAGATGATGTATGTTCTAGATGGAGTTCACCAATTGCGCCAGGTTTGAACCACTTTTGGGTGTCTATAGATGCTTCCACACGGTTTATCAAAGTTGGACGCGGGAAAAATTCAGAGATAGAGTCCTCCATTTTCCTCTCATATAGGGATTTAAACTTTATAAGTGGTGCATGCTATGTCACCTTTACCAATTATAACACACCAAGCACTTACTCATCCGTTGTTGTATCATTTCAAAGTGCTACTATTACAAAGCCAATTCAAAGCATTCAAGATCTGAACCAAGAACAAATTCAAAGGGGTAATTTCCATTTACAAGATTCACATTATAAGGTGGTGATATCACAAAATTGTCATGGACATTATGAATGGCAAGAATACTTTGAACTACCTTCTATGGGTCAAGGGGTGGTGACCTTTGCAGCCGAGACAATCACAGATGTAATTGTGGCAATCTCTCCTATACCTGAGACATCGAACCCGATGTACGAGATTGTGATTGGTGGATGGAACAATTCAAAGTCTGTAATTCGAAGGGCACCAAAAGGGGCTGAATTATGTTCTAAATGGAGTTCACCAATTGCCCCAGGTTTGAACCACTATTGGGTGTCTATAGATGCTTCTACGCGTTTGATCAAAGTTGGACGCGGGAGAAATCCAAAGATGGAGTCTTCCATTCTCCTCTGGTATATGGATTCAAACTTTATAAGTGGGGCGCGCTTTGTTACCTTTAGCAATTATGATGCACCTGCGACATATTCAAACATTTCACTGGGAAGCATCCAATCTTTTGCCAATCCAATTAGGAAAGGAATCTTTGCATTGTTGAGACTTTGTGACGCCTAAATGGCCTAATTTTATAGCATACATATGGAGTAGCATTCAAGGAAAAACAAAGGATATTCAATTCATACAAAGATAGAAGCTCGGTCATAGACAAATGATTCCAATGCTCATATATTAGTTTTATGCGTATAGTATTTGTGAAGAAGCTACATACCTAAGCCAAAAATTTCAAATGTTCGGCTTAAGATTTTGAAGGTCTAGAGATTATGAGGGTCTTCTATTCTCGTATGTCAACCGCAACTTTGACCTAAAATAGGCAAGTAGAATAGTGCTAATTTTTGACACAAACTTTTGTCCTGGGCAAGCTCCTCATTCAAAGCACAACACAATAATGCTAACACTTGAGGATTTTACTCCATAGCCAACACCATGATGTTCAAGTAAGTAGCTGATACATTCCAAGTAGTGAAACAATCATACCGTGTATCTAACAAGAACCAAGGGTCTTTGTAGATGAAGAATCCAGATTCAAAGTTGGGCTCCTTCCCCCAATCCATCCAAAGGAGCTTGATGGTTTTGTCATTGGAGATCCACAAGTTTTTACGGTGTTAAGTCGTGGCTTGTTCAATCCCACTGGGACAATGTAGAGATTGGCTCTTTGGGACTTCCACCATATCACTGATTGTGTATTGTTCCATCCGCCAATCATTAACTTGTACATGGGTTTATGGATTGGGATTGGGGAGGAATGACGACGTGCACGTTGTTGGAACAATCTGCTGAGATTAATATCGCACCTTGGCCTTGCTTTGGGAGCTCAAAGTGATTGCTTTAGTTGTAGATTCCACGCATTGGAGCACCGATAGCAGCTTGTCAAATTGTTGATGTGATTTCAGGTGCCCGGTTCCTTCACGAGGTTGATTTTTGAGGTTACTTTGTAATTCCTTGCATGAATTCCATGCTTGTGGTTCTTTGTTTTAATTGATTAGACAATTACATTCTTTGGCCTAGCTACTAGGCCATAGGAAATTGGAGGTAAATGCAATTATTTAGTCAAATTTAAAAGAAAATTTGTTGAACAAACAATCATTCTATAAATTCTATAAATGTTGCCTATTCATTTTGGCCCTTTTAAGGAGGTACCAAGGGTAGTAGTCACTTCCCATGTCTAAGTTTAGTCAAACTATCCCAATAGACTCCTTTTTAACAATGGTCTTATGATCGCTCTTGTATCTTCCAAATTATTATGACCCTCTTTTAACCTTAGGGCGTTTTCTGTCCTTTTGATGGTCAAGTAGGCTTTTGCGTGAGTAACAAAATGAAGCTTCTGAAGTGTAGTTTCTACTTCACTTGAATTTTTTTAAATTCCTTAAACTAAACTTTTAATGAAGTTTGAAGTTGAGGATCTATAACCACGTTTCTAAATATGAGATTATAGATATATAGTTTATAGATTTGAGTGAGATTATCGATTATGGTTTAATAAGTTAGGTGGAATTGGCATCTGCCGCAATTCACAAGCTCCCAATTGGTCAGCCGGGCATTGAAAGATATTGCGGAGTATATCAATAACATACATTTTTCACGCATCGAATTGTCGTTTGATATGATTAATGTGTGTTCCAAGGCATCTATGCGGGAGGCAGTATTGAAGGGTTTGATAAATGCTCTCATCAGCTCGGTCTTGACTGAATTTGCATTGATACGAGTGTTGTGACGATCATGGCAAGGACAGACGGCGGAGTACGTGACGGTGCAATGCGACTGACTGGATTGGCATCTTCTTGCCTTCGAAGTTGAGGTATTGTGCATAATTTGGTTTTTTAAGTGCACTTCTTATGTCAGAATATATTCTGGATTTTTGCTTAGACGGTCGCTAAGTAACATTTGTAAGAGGCTGGAATATTGTGTGTGAAAATTGGCGTGCACCTCTTCATTGCAGTTCTAAAGAATGGATTCAGGATTTGGAGAACGGAACTCTCAATTTTAATTTGACGCCGTATCTGTGCTCGTCTCCCATGAAGGTATGTTATTGACTTGAATCACTGCATGAAATAGTATCGAGTGTGTTGATCTTCCCTGGATCGTCAAAGTTAGAATCACTCACTATTTTTCCATCTTAGAATTAGGTTTCCTTCTATGATTGTTTCTAGTGTTACAGGGATATGTAATAAACGTAGCCAAGTGAGAAAAGTCCAGGAGAATTGTTGCGGTTTCTAAACGTATGATTGACATATTCTCGGATTTGCAGTTCCAGTTTGCAAATTTCGCATCCGAAGATTATGTGGAAACTGGGAATGGGTCCCTGACGTTTCGCCTTCTCAAGCAAAAGGCAGATTTTGCATTCGGCTTTTCTCTGGCAACCTTTCTAAAGTAACTTAATTTACGCAAAACCTTTGAATTCCTCTTGGTATCGAGATGAATTGATACTCTAACATGAATACCGACACTTGTTTTGTTTTCGCAGCCGGTGCTCCTAGCCGTCTCCAACACAGTCACCATCTCAGATTTGAAAGCACTTCTTTATCCACGACTGGCAAAGGAGGCAAGATGGAATGAAGTACTTGTGATCATCTTAGTAGCCAATGAGCTGAGAATTTTGACATTGTACTCAAGATATTATGACCCTCTGGATTTGTGATTAGAGTCGAACACTGTGCCAGTTTTATTATTGATTCCTTCAGTCTTGATAGACTCATTTCTGAATGCTCGCAGATGACAGTGACATGGAATAGTACGTGGGTATGGCTTGGATGATGCAGTTCCGGTAGTTCGTTGGGATTTGAATATAACAAGTACCAGTTTACGTCACGCTGACATTTACTTAGAAGGATATGTACGCTGTTCCAGACCGTTCAGATATGCTGATTTGTCGGATTAAACATTTCACCTTAATCTATTTGAAGTCTGTGTGAGGTTTGCAGCACATATATGCTTCATTGCTTGCAACCATTTCATCTGATGAAACCAAAATTTCGTTAAAATGGCGGTATTCCTCAAGCTTGGCACTTCTACATTGAGACCGTGCGTTCTGAAATCTATACCAGTCCTAGACTTAGAGCAAAAGAAGGAAATGAATGGAAAAATGAGTACCGCCACTTTAACGAAATTTCACATTTGAGTACTTAGTCCCTGATAATCCTCATTGCCATACAAGGCCAACTGCTAGTACAGTGAGCTGGCATGACCGAGGATTCATTCACAGAATCGCTGCCAGGCCTCTAGCCATGCAAGCACCAAGTAAGCTCGCCTGTTTCCTTGTTTCACCGCATATCAGGCTTTTGTAGATTTCTATGCCAAACGTTAATAAGATCTGCCAGCTCCAGTGGTCATGGCGAAATGCTTTCGAAGTATGCCTTGTATTGTCTAACATTAATGCTTTAAAGTCAAGGTTGCGCCACAAGTTCCCACAAGCAGAACTCCAGAACAATTATCTTCTGATGGTGGCATAGTAACGACGATGTGAATGTTTATGGCTTACAATAGATACTATTACAAGATAGGTCACCACTTGAAAGTCGAAGAGTTCGCTGGGGGTCAAGAGAAGAGTTTCACCTTGGCCCCGACCCTGCACCAGGTCAGTACCGATCAGCTGGTGACGGATGTTGATAATTAAGATGTCGCGTTTCATATTGGCGATTCGAGCGGTGACTTAGCACAATGGGACCAATTCACGGAGCAAGTCGAGACATCAACGCTCATGTGTCCCTTACATGATCGGAAAGTATGCACGGGAATCCAAAAAGATTATTAGAGAATTTTGCAAGTGTAGTGAACTTCTGACAGGCTGCTAATGCTAATGGCCATCACTTTGAATACTGTGGCGACCCTTTTTTTGGTCCTGAATGTGAAGTGGGAATCGCGAGCGGAACTGGCCTGACTCCGGGTCTTTCTTCCAGACCCTGGACTCTTGGCGTGGAATGTGGCGTTCCTGCCGAAACTTACTTCAACATGCCCATGAGAAATAAGGACAAATTCTGGTGAGAGAATTGCTGTTTGAAAAAAATCTATCCGTGATGTAGATTCGTTTAAACTTTTAAAATTTAAAACTTTTTTAATTGTAAATGGACCTGGTATTTTAATTTCATCTGGGGGAGAAAGTACAAATTTCAATTTTGTAAAACAATAACTCATTTTTTTATTATTCTAAATTTTTTTCCCTTCCACTGTGGTAGAATCAGTAGGTTAGTCTAGTTAGACCAAGGAAATTAAAGACTTGGATGTTGTGACCAGGTGTGCAACTGATTGGGGCCAATTCCACTTCTGCATCGCTGACACAGAGCAAGACTGGCATGGGGCACCGAGCAGTAAAGATTTTCGAAGATTGCTTGCATTGGCCTCGGTCAACCGCCCAAAGCAACCATGGTTGATATTCCTCGCTCACCGGGTGCTGGGATACTCCTCCGGGTCGTTCTACTCTACCGAAGGCACATTCGCTGAGTCCGAATCTCGAGACCTAATCTCGAGATAAAAGCTATGGCAGAAATACAAGGTTGATCTTGCAATGTACTGTACAGTACAGTATGGTCATGCCCACCAATATGAACGAACATGCCCTGTCTACATGCACTCGTAAATCTCTCGCACTGTTACTCAGCTGCGACACAATGGTCTGTGGATGCTTCAGGCTTGCCCCTCTCACACTTAGGGTTGTGATCGATTGTGAATCAATGTGTAAGTAGCGAGAAGGATAATGCCACCATTCACGTTGTGGCTGGAGGAGTGTGGCTCGGGGTTAGCCACTTCCACCTCGCTCAACACGTCCTGGAGCTTGGTGTAGGACTACGACTTTGGCTTCACAAAACTGATTTCTTTCAACCGTTCCAGCTTGCTCTTCGAGTACAAACGAAGCAGGGACGGCAAAATATATGACAAGTTTTGGATTGAGAGAGACTACAGGGACGTGCTGGGATGTGATGGGCAAGTACTCTGAAGACGTAAGTATTGACGTATATTAGTTGTACATGTTTGAACTGAACTCCAGTGATGCAGTTTTCCTCCTAATCTGGAAATAATTTCCTCTCATCATGTTCAATGTTGTTCCTCTATTGCACCGATAAATTATTTGAGTACATTTGTCTAGCCCATGGAATTGTAGTTGATGGGATGAAAAAGCTTAGATCCTTTCCTTGTCTTTTGAATTTGAATTTGAATTGATAACACTCTTTGTTTCGAGATGCATGGAAGAGCATGATAGATTGATGGTAGAAGAGTTCTCCCACTCTTCAATAAAGTCTATAGATTATCACCCTGTCCACTTTGGTTTTGTTGTTCATAGTATGTCTTCAACCTCTTCTCATTTGTCCTCTCTTCAATTTTCTCCATTTATTCAACTGCCCTTCTTTCTTCAAGGCTTTCCTTTCCTTCTTGGCTTTAGATTCAAGTCGTCTTGTATGCATGTCCCTTGCTACAATCTCCCTTTTTTCTTCTATGTCTTTCAACATTTGGATGTGGTTGCTATCAATTAGTAGTAGAGAGACAAAATAATCAATGTATGGTTGCATTCTTTGCTTCTTTGATGGCTACATTGATAGTCCTTGTCACTTTGAAACACTTATCCATTTCACTAGTGTTGTGCTTTTGGCTCAATTGTTGGTCACTTTGGCCAACTTTAATCCCATGGGTCTATACTTGTTCTTTTATGCTCATAGTCAATAGACATGGGGTCTTCTACTGTAGCCTTTGTTTTTGTATTAGATTCTCATACCTTTGCTCCTCTTCTTCTTCATTTTCTACATCTACTGGAAGTTTAGATGGTCCAAACTTGTTGTTTATGGTACGGAAGTGCTATTTTGTGAGCCTTGGAGCTTAAGCCTGAGAACCTGAGAGCTTCAAATTTTTGAAGTATTTAGTGCATGTGTTGTTTGGATTTTGGATCTATGAGTGTGGTTTAGGAATTTAGAAATTTTGCAGCTAGTGAACATGAGAAAATATGTCAATAGGATTGAACTAGAGTTATGACACTCCAAATGTTCTTCAAATATCTTGTCAATCCATACGCCTTGTCCATTTTTTATTTTTTTTCTTCTTAGTCGCAATTCTTTTTATCCTTAGAGAACCAAAAATCCTTCTTGATACCAAGAAGCCCCTTCGGAGGTCTTGGAGTTGGGACTTTTAATAAAAAAAAAACTTTTTTTCAATTTTTTGGGTGGTGACTTTGCCCTCCCTTAGGGTCTCACTCTTAGATAAGACATAGTAGGACTAAGCTTTAAAGTAATGAAGTTCTGGAGTGGCAAATAGGAAATGCCCATAGAACTTTGGAACTCCTCAACCTACCCTTGATTTGATATTGTAACTGTTCTTCTTCTTACTCACTGAGTACTATAGGAGTATGATATGCAACCAAAAAAAAAGATGTTTAGTGAAGATTCTTAACCCCTAAAGAACGAAGTTGCATTTTTCTTGGCAATATAGCAGTCTTGGGCAGCTCACTACAAATGGGATATTTTTGTTTTTTTTTCTTTAAAATTTTCACACAACATGATGACAAGTTTTTTCTGTAAGAACTAAAATTTTTCATAACTTTTGATTACATGGTTAAGAAGATATTGTATGATATATAGTTTTATTCTAGACAGGGCAATTTGGGCAAATAAATAAATCCCTTCTTTGCATAATCAAAAATTTAAAATCAATTTCTATATTTATATATACGTAAAAAGTATTGAATCATTCCATTTTGATCAATGAGATGGAAGTTATGAGGAGTTTTAGTTTGTGAGCAATTATAGATTATCTACTCTGAAATAAACTTCAAAGTCGTTTTATTTAATTCAATTTTCAATCTTTTTTGAAAAAAATAAAATCATTGGATGTAGACTATTTCTTACACCATTACAACCATTGAGATTTTTGATTCCATAACTAAATTCTTAACAACTTAGTATTTTGAATCATTCTATACTTTTTTCTACTTACTATTTTTTTTCTATATGTTGTACAATTCCAAATGATATGAGATTTTTCAAGCATGTAGCCAACTTGCCTTGAAGAATGAATTCAAAAAAGCACAAACAACATAGATATTTTTTCATACAAATGTGAGAATGTGAAGTGCAGTTGCCTTGTTTTTTGTAGGGCTAAAAAAAGGATTTTTGTCAATTCAAATGTACTACAAGATCCTATAGTTACATGAGTCCGAAAATGTTTTTTTTCCCCTAAAATTGTTACTTGTACTAAAAATGGCAATTTGGAAGCATTTTTGGTGAAAACATAGTAAAAAGCTTGAGGGTTTTAAAATGAATATGCTAAAGAAAAAAAACCATTGTATTGAACTCCAGATTTGAAGATGAATTTCATGCTCAATCACAAATGGAGGACAGAAGAGAATGAGGAGACTGACCGGAAGTGCTGATATCAGACTTTGAACCTTCTTAACTTAATTTTTTTGCACTACAAACTTTTGAGGTTTAAATCGTTATGGTGGACAATTGAATTGAGAATTAATGAAAATAAGAATATTTAAAATGTGATTTTCACTCTTAAAAATGTATTAAAAAGAAGGAATAATAATATGGAAGACAAAATTAAATCACAAACAGTTCTAAAATGGAATTGAAACATGTCAATCCTAATTATTGTGAAATTTTCATAGCAAGAAGTGATGAATCTTTTGGTTTTCAAAAATTAAGAAAATTGAGATTAGAAATGAAATAGAAGACGTGAAACCTATCGGTGAGCTCGTGAGTACAACAAATAATTGTATAATATGATGATAATTAGATGTTCATTAATTCATAGATTGAATTTGTAATGAAATATAATCATTTGTATTAGAATATATTTGCACTTTACATCGTTTTTTGTAGTGAATCCATAAATTCTTATGTAATTTAATTTATAAAAAAACAATTTTTTGGATTATAATACATCAACCTTGAATGTACTTTATGCCTTTGTAATTTGACTTTGAATGATTTTCTAAGTTTTAATTATAAACATTCAATGGAAATACCTTCTATATTTTCTTTTGGAATCTTTATATGTTTGGTCAAAATTGCATTTTCCATTCATTTGTGGACTTATGGAAGTCATTTAGTGCCCGTATTAGATTTTATGTAGAAAAAATATAATGCGGCAATAATATGTGGGGGAATTTTTTTTGTAGAGTGGATATTTAATATCCTTAAAGAAGAGATGGACAAAAAATGACACATTGCTTGTCCCAAATTATCCATAAACCTTGAATGAGGGGCTCTAGCTGCCTCAAGAATTATCTTTAAAGTCCTTTAAATAAAGTAGATTACTTAGAATTTGAAGAATCTATTGTGAATTTTCTTTAATATACTCTTATTTGTTCACTCCAAATAGTGAAAAGGTATAAAAGAGCTTGGTGGGCTATCATTATTAGGTGTGTAAAAATTTGGTGGTCTTCAAATTTGGGTGAAAAGTTTTATAGGAGCTAAAAAACTTTTCACCCAAGTTTGAAGACCACCAAGCTCTTACACACCTAATATTTAATAATACTAGACCACCTAGCTCTTTCATACCTTTTTACTATTTAGAGTGAAAAAATAAAAATATATTAAAGCAAAATTCATGAAATTTTAGGTGACTTCAAAAGACGTCATAGATAACTCTAGTATCACTTTAGGTATCCTATGCATCTAGCATAATTCTAATGCAAACTACTAAGCGCCATTGGATAATAGAACTAGCTCCGCATCAACAACTCTTTAAAACTAGAGAGCATTGTTTATAGTCTGAACATGCATTTGTTTGGCCATAGTACATTCGTCCAAACATATTGTACTTTAGTATTGCAGTAACTATAAAATACGATTTGAAAGAGAAAGAACAAAATAATATAAAAAATTCATACAACACCAATTAGTTTTATTTTTTTAATCTAATAAGGGGCCAAAAAATTGAACTCAATAATTATTGTATTATAAATAATATAGGGTGCTATAATAAAAATAAATTTAGAAGTATTTTTAAGAATAGGGTATATTATATTATGAAATATTAGGTAAATAGCCCCCCTAAATTATCCCCCGATCTCACGTATATACTAAACCTTTAAGCTGGTCACCTCCCCGAGTTTGTAGAGCTCAAGAAAAATCACTTTTTATATCTACAATATACATATATGTCCCAATTATTTTAGAACCCCACTTCACTTTCTAATAAACTATTTCGTATATCGATTTCACCCTATAGTTTTGAGTTTGTTTAAAAATGACTTGTATATTCTATTGTTAAAAAAACTTTAAATTTTAAACTCAAATAACATATGAAATGAATTTTAGGATTAATTGAGAGATGAATTGAAATAACCATTTTTTTCAACTTCAATATTTGTAGATGGTCCTGTTTACATGACCATTGCATCTATTTTTAAGGAAATCAAACTTCCAATAGAAATTTAGTTTTGGAATTTTATTATCTGTTTTTAAATAATATTATTTTAGATAACAGAGGGGACTTTAAGCCATTTTGATGTCTATTGTATTCACATTTTTTATTTTTATTTTATTTTTAATCTTAGATAAAATGTAGGGAATCTAGGAAATGGATGCACATGGTTTCTAATGTACACTTTATTCTACCTATGTGAGATGTGGACAAAGGCGTAAGATTTGAAGATAAAAACATCCACACTTTCCCAAATTACAATACTTCAAAAATAAAAGACAACACTAAAGAATTTATGGTATTTTCCATACATTTATTTAGAGAATATTAAACTGATTCATGAATTGAATTTTAAATTTTTTTTCTTCTTAAATACAAAGATTAATACAAAGATTTTTTTGTTAGTATATTTTTTAATTTAAAATCAATGTGATTTCTTAAAGTTCAACTTATAAACAACTTGTGTGGCATTGTGCACTTGTCCAAGTGTTTTCCGTAATTTTCCAATGTATTCTTTTAGTTTTTAATTCTTAAAATAATTTATCCATAATTAAATTAAACTTATAGAAACAAAATTCAAATTGAAAACCTGTAACTTTCACACTTAAAAACCAAAAGTACAAAACAACTTTGGTGCGTTTCTATTCATTGAGAGCTTTTTGGCAATGCCAAGGCTTTGCACCCTTTATTTACTTATGTATGCAAAATAAAAGTTGAATAAAAATAAAAAATAAAAATACAATGGTAAGATTTGTTCCAGTTTGTTTTGTATATAACGATGAGGTACCCCCAGTTGTGATGAACCAAGAGGTCAAACTCTCTTCTTTAAGGTATTCATGTTAAAGTTTTGTTTTTAATTGATTTAAAAACTCTCTTTTTTCTTTTTTTTCTTTTTTCCTCTCCCCCCTCCCCCCCCCCCCCCCTCCCCCTTTTTGCCTTTTCAACTTAGAGTAGGTCTTGGCACATCTCCTGTTTTTTCTTTTAATTCCATTGTACACTCCTGTTTTTAATATATTATACTGGTCAATTTTCTCATTTAATTCATTTTTTAATTTTTTAATTTTTTACTCTTTAATTTTAAAGTTTTACCCATTTGATATGTAGTATTTTTATATTCAATGAAAATCTATCTTATTTTATTGAATCACCTTTAACTTCCTAACTACCCATTTTAAGTCTATATTTTAAACATAGATTTTATTCAAGAATATATTTTCAACATTAAAAGGTTTGTTTTGAATCAATCTAATGAAATTTCTCTTTTTGTATTTTTTTTTTAATTGAATGGCACTGGGATGGTATAAATTTCAACATGATCATGATTTATCATCAGATCATGTGCCCGCTTAGTGGGAAATAATTTTTTCGATTGGAATCCTGAATCAAAAGTACATTGAATATTTTAGGCAACTTAGGCGGCTTTGAGCAACATATGCAAAATTCCTCTTCTACTTTTGAAGTTTGGCAGATATGTCACTTATACAATATAAGATGCAAATTTCAAAAAACAACCATGTGTAGTGTAAAAATCTTAGTCTAGGATGTGTTAAAAGTTACTAGCCCTATTAGGCAAGTCTAAAAAAAATCTTCTAATTTCAAGCATTATAATCTTTCAATCCGTGTAGTCAAAGTTTTTGAATTTTTTTCCACGCTTTCCTATGTTAGTCTAGCATGGTTGAATTTGTATGGTTGAATGTTGGAAATATACTATTCTTTTTATTTTTTTCTTATTGTCCTAAAAAGTGGCAATTTTTCAGAATTCTACTTGAAGTGTGCCTTTAGAGGTTCAACAAAATCTTACCAAATTATTACTTTTTTTGTTCTAGAATATGAAGTATTTTAAAATTCTATTTTATCAGCAAAATCCAATTTTGAAAATGAATGTTTAAATATTTTCTATTTAAGATTTTGTACAAGGATATTTATCTATTACAAATCTTGATTTTCACGTGTTAAGGGCTCTTGGAGACAAGCCTCAAATACACTAGATTTCGAGAAAAATTACATTAGAAATCCTTTGAAAAAAAATGTAGAGTAAAATCTAAAAAGTCATAAATCACTATAAGAAGACTAAGTTTTTTGGGATGTTTGCAAAAATGCAAGACGGCGTCAATTTTGAAGCAATATGCATTAGCGTAGAAGTCTCAAAAGTGCATTATAATTGACGAGCAAAAAACGTGTAGCTGAAATTTCAAATAACATGCCAGATTTTGCCTTGTTTTTTTGTAACATCACTCATGACATGTTCTTTGAAGGTCCCTACGGTGCGCCATTTGGCGGACAACTCAACTCCACGTAAGCACCACATGGACGGGCAATGCCATGTAGGAAAAAATTTCATTTGGTTTGTTGCTAACGTGGACCCGGAAAAAGTGATGTGGACGCATCAATATATGATGTGGCATGCCTTGTCAACACACTTTCATGTTTAAAAAAAATTATATTGTTTTTAAAAATGTCAATTTAGACACCTACTTAGACGTTTTCTGAGACATCAATTGTTGCATACCGTTCCCATAGGACAATGTTAGAAGAAAAAAATTATTTAAAAATAAAATAAATAAGCAAAATTGTTGAATTCAATAGGAATTAAAGAAAACTCACCATCCACCATGAAGAGAATTTTGATAGCAAAATGAAGGAATTTGTTCATTAAGAATTATTGAGAATGAATGATAGAGAAATCCTATTTGTATCCTTTGTCCGTCCATGGTGAGACAAAAGATATGAGAAAACTAGAATATAGGAACTTGACCACTATAAGTCAACATTGTTTCAGACGTATAGATGGGTCAAATCACATTCAAAGGTACCATTAGGATTACTTTGCTAGGACAGGACTTGAGTCCTTTTTTGGACTTTTAAAGCTAAAAATTCCTTTGATGTTGTCATTTTAAAGAAAAAATTATAGATGAATAGTATTGCTATGTGCCCATTTAAAAGTTTGGAGACAAAATTTTCATAGAAAGAATTCTTAGAAAGACATAAATCACTAGTTTTAATGCTAAATTTAGTGTCTTTTTACAATATAGCACTTTAGAAAGATATTTCATCCAAATCTTTTTTACTTCTCAAACATACAACTATTTAAAAAAAAATTTAGTGATTAAATCTTAAATTAAAAATAGTATGATTTTTTAATTCATTGAATGATTATTGATAAATTATTAATTTCATCTAATACAAAATTTAGACTTTCAATTCCAAAAATAGCTTATGTAGTGACCTTAAAGTCAATATTATATACATTTTTTGTTCTAACACAATCATCATTTGGATTGTTTTTGAAAAGGACATTTACAAATTTTAACCTTTGAATATTATAGAAAATGCAAAAAATATTCAAATTGTAGAAAAACAATCCTTTTTTACTCTATTATATGATTATATATGTACATAATTTTTTTGGATTCAATCACATTATTATTAATCAAAAATTAGAATCCTTTTCTACAATTGAAAAACCTGACATGTTGACATTTGAACTTCAATTGGAACTATAATAAAGAATTTTTTATTTTTTGATAAACAAAGCAGTATTAGATTCAATATGACCTGAAATACTAGTAAAAAAGGACTAAAATACCTATAATTAATAGATTATAGGTATTTTGTCATACAAAAATAATAAATGACAAGTCTCTTATTGAAAATTCATAAGAAAATTAGACTGTGATTAGTATAAAAAAACAATAGCTAAAAACAAATTATATTGCAGATTTGAGTAGGTTTGACCCCTCTTGTGGTACATTTGAGTGTGATTTGATCTAGATGTTGTTTCAGACATTTGGATTATGTTACTTCACATATTCCATATGGATTGTTTCACTTCTTACCACGCCGCATGTATAAAGATGATCTTTTTTCATCCATATTGCACATCCATCCATTGCCCTTTTTTTTGCAAAGCATGCCATGTGGCTGCCCTTCCCCTAAATTTTTCACACATGGTCAACATTTTATCATAGATCATAGGAATTTTTGCTAACTTATCCAAAATAAAAATCACTCTATTTGCTAATATGGCAGTTTATGTTTTTTTGGATGTCCCAAAAGACATCAGTATCAATGATAACGTCAACTTGGATATACATTACGAAAGCCAATGTTCTCCGCAATGTTCACGAAAATCTACCTCATCGGACCAGATGTCCTTTGACAACTTCATATTTGATTGGACATTGCGTGTTCCCGCGCGCGTTAATAGCCAAAAACGTGGATTCTTATAGTGAATTGATTATGGATGCCTATTGCTATGTCCTTAAAACTCTAAAGGACCAAATGGCGTTTTTAGCAATATGGCGTTTTCACTCATCCATTTACAAAAAAAAATTCATTTTTTTCACACAATATGTGGTCAAAGAGTAGGCTTTTAGGAGCAATAATTTTCATAACTTTTGACTACATGGTTAAAACTTTATTGTATAATATTTAGTTTCTATTGCTTCCCATGCAATTTGGGTAGCTCCAAAAAATCACTTTTTAAAGAAATAAAAATTTAAAATTGGTTTTTAAAAATTATATATATATATATATAAAAGCTTTGAACTATTCCACTTTGGTTAACGAGATGGAAACTATGAGGAGTTTTAATTTGGAGGCAGTTATGGAATCTCTACTCTAAAATAAAATTTTAAGTCCTTTGTTAAATCAATTTTCAATATTTTGAAAAAAATAAAATCCTTGGATGTAGATTTTTTATTACAACATCACAACTAATAAAATTAGAATTTCTCAATTCTAAAACTAAATTCTTAACAATTTAGTATTTGAAATCATACTCTACTTTTTTCTACTAGTTTTACTCAAGCATAAATATGAAAATTCTTGTTGAAATTTTTTATATGTATTCCCAATTTATTTCTTCAACATATTATAGAAAATTGCAAGTTGTAGGATCTACACTTTTTTGGGTAAATTTTGAAAGATAAAATCTAACCATTTGGAAAGAGTTAAAAATACTTCTTTTCAAAATTCAAGCATCATGATCTTGCAATTGGTAAGGTTTCTTATTTTGAAATTTTAGAAGGATGTATTCTAACAAGTTAACTAAAGGTTTCTATGTTTGGATTTGTTAGTGAATAAATATATATATATATATAAAGATTTTAGTCTTGCTTTGGGTTTGAGTACTATAAGCAGTTTTGGACCTAAAACAATGAATTGCTTTAGGGATTAACCTTTTTTCCAGGACTTCAATTTTAGAATTGACATGTTATAACTAATAAGAGTATTGAAAGGCTTCAATTCACTTTTAGATGTTTCACCCCCTCTTTATTAAACATTACAGTTGTTTAAGCCATATGTGATATTGTTGTTATTTGTCTTTCTAAGTGATTCTCAATACATCTAGTTTAAAATTGTACAGTCACAATAAAAAAAACCATTGATAAAACTTATCAACACCTTAAATTTTTGTTTAATTTAGAGCAAACTCTAATAAGATTTAATTTTGATCAATGGGCATACAGGGTTAAGAAATGTAATGATGGTTTCTTTGGAATTCAACAATGACAATGACAATGACATTGAGACAATGACAATGATAATGAGACAATGACAATGAGATGAAAAGAGGCGTACAATTTTTTCTATTTCAATTTCTCCCCCCTCTTTTTTGGAAAATCCAAAGCCGTTGATCTCATTTTAGAAAAATTTGCCCCCCTCTCTAATGCCGTCAATCTTTAAAAAAACCTAAAGTTATTGACCACTATAAGAAAACCTTATTTTAGATGACATTCAATATAACAATCAACATCCACTACAAGAAAATGGGCACTTTTGTGACTGCAAAGGAATGACTGCATGTCCGGAATGACTAGAAAATGACTGCGGCTCTCTAATTGCACCACTTTTGAAACCAAAACCCGTCCCCAGTCATTTCAAAGTCGGGCCCGTGACTGCAGGATGAACAGTTGACAAAAAGAGGACCTCTAGGCCCACGTTCTTGTTCATTGCATTTTGTCAACTTGCTGGATGAAAGAGGCAGAAATCCAATGTGGCCTTTGAAGTCTTTGTGAAGTCATTTTTTTGTCCTAAATTAGACTAACCTTCACTTGTGAGCAACTCAAGAATGACTAGCACAACTCTGAAACAATAGTTTACAAATTTACATAATTAAGGCCACTGCCCGTCATGACATGGGTAGGTAGTCCTTTGAATTTTATAGACTATTTAAAAACCAAATCACCTGAGATGTCCATGAAAATTTTCTGACCAATTTCACCATGCTGTAGTGCGATTGCAAAATGAGTAGGAGTTGTTCCATGCTATAAAATAACTCCAGCCAAGTGATACAAGATGTCACGTTCAATTCTTGAGGAATTTGCAAGTCATTTTTAGAGGCAAGAACGTTGCAACTGCGGGGCGTTCACATGTCATTGGGGAATGACTGCATGCTATTTTGCAAAGACTTATTGATGTTGTATTAGAAATTGGGCACATTTGCAACTATTGCTATATTCTTGCATCCATTAGGGGCACCCCGAGCATCTATAGTAGCATCTATCAAAAATAATTTCTATAATGATGCCCTAGTATTTTTCCTATGCTAATAGGTTCTCCTTCACTGACAATTTGATGGTGCTCACCACTCCTCCATGGTTCAAATCTTTGATGCAACATTACCACTAGTTGTAATCAACCCCGAGAACAAAGAGGACATGGCTCATAGGCATTACAATATTCTCAGGGGACTCTCTGAACACTACTTCGTACCTTGCACTCCTGTGACTTCAATATGACTTCATCACAATCAATTGAAAGTCGCGGTAAAGGACTGTACCTCAAAAGCAACTCATAAATGACTAACAAATGACTTTTGCACTACTGGCAATTGAACACTTAGTTCGGCATCCCCACAAATTGCAGATTTTGCAATTCTGGAAGACTATAGAAATCATGTCCAGTCATCATCACACTTTTCTTGCATGAAGTATGTAGATCTAGAACAACCACATACATACTCATTTTGGGGAAGTAAAATAGGTGACCATTTACTCTTCATGTGCCAATCTTTTCAAATCTATTTAGCAAATTTGTCTATAACTTTTGATGTGAGGCCTAAAATGTAAAATGGATTTTTGGAAATGAAATTAACAATGATTTTCAAACTTTTCTTAGTTCAAAATTTTTTGAATAAAATTAACCTACTATGCCTCAATGAGGTTTGAAATATTACTAGTAACACAATTCTTTCATTTTACTTATCCCACATGGTTTGTCTTGCCTCCTACTACCCCACTTCTATAAAAGGCTTGTCATTTCTCTTCTTTATACTCACACAATAAGTGGATTTGGAAGCCATGCGAGATAAGCCAAATATGATGTATGGCCAATGTATGGTATTTTGTGTAATGTGTATGGCATATGGCATATTGTATTTGGTATATTGTGTGTATTGTATAATATATATGGCATATTGTGTATTGTATTTGGTATATTATATGTAGTGTATTAGTGTGGAACTTTGATTGTATGACTTATTCCTTGTCTATTTGTCATTATATTCCTTTTTGTAAACAATGCATTGCCGCAAATAAAAAATGACAGAAAAAATGACTTTCCTTGTTTTGGAGAGTACCCTAAATTTAAAATCCATGTCACTTCAGAACGACTCATGCGTCACTCAAAATTGATTGGGACAATCTTGAAAGTACACCCTACAAATGACTGCAAAATAATTGGACACGTGTCAGAGCATCACTCGTCCATTGAAGATAATACTGCAACAATAGCTAAAAAATGACTGGATACGTGTCAGCTTTGCACTGGTTGACACAACTCCCTCATGACTGCAAAATGACTCATGCGGAGGTCCACGTCAGCAACAGTCGACCAAATTTTTCAAAAAATGAATAACTGCCCGACCTTTCCCAAAAAATTTATTTCTAGACTCTAAACCTGAATGTCATGTAGACAGACCCATCTGTTCTTCATCAAAGTCCACTTTTGTTGGTGATAATAAACCTGCAGTCATTAAAAGAATGACTTGTCCACTATGACTCCAGGGCCAAAAGTCATTTCCGAGTCACTTTTGTCCGAAATGACTGTTTTGGAGTCATTTTTTGCAGTTACAAAAGTGCCCATTTTTTTGTAGTGATCTAAATGAATAAATTTTAGGTGACATTGAAAAAAACAATCCATGTTTTTCATATCAACAATGATGTCCAATATAACATTAATGGATATCATTGTTGACATAAAAACATGTTTCTTTTTAAACGTCACCTAAATTCCGTTCACTTAGACGTCTAAAAACTTTGGTTTTTTATAGTGCAATGTCCATTGAACACGATTATGGATGTCTAAATACGGATGTAGAATACATATATGGATATGATTATAGAATACGGCTATGGTTATGGCTACAGAGTATACAATATATACTATAAATATGGCTACAAAATACGAGATATAGACCATGGATATGAAATACAAACTATGAATATGGTTATAGAATACAATTACAGGTACATATTTACAATAATTAATATGGATATATCTCATATCCATTGCAGGTTCCACAAGAATACAAATGCGCTCAAATTGAATTCATCACAAACGTGCTCAAATTTTTGGATGAAAAAGTTACAATCAACTTAATTTTTCTTTTGATGAATTCAATTAGAAACTCACAGCAATATGTTTATTCTAGATTAACCAATTTGGAAGGATGAAGCTAAAGAGGTTAGAATTTGTCAGTGTGAACAAAATTCGCCCAAAATAAACACACTACTCACAATGGCACAATGATGTTTTTTTTTTGTTAATATCTTATTAATTTCTAATATCAATGATAATCAATATGATTTCCTTAATACATTCTACTTTAGGAATCATAATAATTTGATTAATTTTTCACCAATGTTTTTGAAAATACCAAAATTTATAGAAAATACATTTTCTTTACATTTGGAAATACCAACTACATGATCACAACATCATAAATGTTAATCCAAGAGCTATTGTCAAAGAGCAAGACAATAAATTAATCATTGGTGCCACAGGCCATTTATTCACCTTCAAAATTCTTGAATTCTAATATAACAAGATGTGTGTCAAAAGATTAAAGGTGTGCTAGACTAGCTTAATTCCTTAAGGACCATGGATAGTCTAACTTTCCAAAATTGTAGAGATGTAATATAAGATGCAAAATCAAATAATAATTCAATGATGTCTATCAAGCAATAATTGTAAAACATGATCCATGGATTATAGATTAAATATTTGTAAATAACAAAAAAAAAATCTGAATTCAAAAATTAAATTCTAATCATAGTGATCTTTGGGGATTTTTACTTTACTTATTTATGCAAGTCTTTTCTTAAGGATCATTTTTTGAATTGAAAAATGTTTTTTTTTTAGTTGTAGATAATTTGCAATTTTTTTTGAGTCAAATCTATACAATAAGTGTATAAAAATATTAACATAAGAATCCACAAATATTTACATGGATAAAACAACAAAGATTTTGTGTGCTTGACACATATTTGTATTTGAATGACCAATCCATTACAGCCTATCCTAGAAGGACGCTAAGGCCAAAAAATGACCTATACTTGGCTTGTAGGATTATTGTAAAAATGAAAAATGCATGTATTGTTTCATAAATGAGGTTGTTTTTGGCAAAGTATGTGGATGATAGGTCCCATCCTTTCAGGGTTAACCCTAAACAGATGGACCTATAATGACAATTTTTTCAAATTTTAATACTAAATTTTCTCTATATGTTTCCATTATGCAACTATATATGATTGAAGTTTTTACATTTTTTTCTTAGAGTTGTAATCACATGTCTTCTACAAATTATAAAATTCTCATATTTTTATGTGAAAATTGATATAACCTATGAATTTTTAAATAAAAAGTGAAAAAATTCATATCAAATGCATTAAATTTTTTGAAAATTACTCTGTAGATGTATACTATAGTACAGATCATTGTGGTGAAAATTAAACTATAGTATCATTTTAAAATTAGAAAATCAACACTCAATGGTTATTGGTCCAAAGATCAAATTGCAATAAAATATTGAATTTGATCAATATTCCATATTTCTAAATTGGAGTAGAAACTAGACTTCATAAGTTTCATTTCATTAGTTGGTCACAATTAAAAAAAAAAAAAATTCATAGATAAAGAGAAAGGAGTAGAAGTTGCCACGGTGATTACACGAAGATCCGGAGATTTCCATCTATCAAAACTCTCTGAAATCATCCAAAGGAGACAAAACTTGACTGAGTTGTCTGTGATTGTACTTTGAATTAGTAGAATGAGTCTAGGTATGACTGTGTGAGGAGCTCAATTTATGAAAGCGCAATTTATGAAAAAGCCTTAAAAGATGTTCCAGTGGTTTGCTCCATTGAAGAGAATACTTGAGTAAGCTTTTCAAAGGTGACTGCTTTCCAACACCTATCAAAATGCACACGGAGACCGGGAGGTCAATACCTAGGGGGTCTTATATTCAACATGTAACTCCCCCCCCCCCCAAATCTTATTTAAAATAGAAATTTCAAGGGGATGAAGTTACATGTTGAAAATAAGACCCCCCAAGTAAGGTAGACAAGCCTATTACCACCCTGATTTGCAATCTGAGTTTATTGGGGCCAATTCCAAGAAGGGCCTATATTTTTCAGAGGTGTGCGCTTGTTTTGTGAATCAAACCCAAGTGGAGTTATAATTTTTCGATCAAAATTGTAATTTCTGTGAATTTTTGAAGTGTCAATCCTGAAATTACAAAACGACTTGTAGATAGGAGTCATAAACATCATACTAACAACCCATAACCACCCTTCCATGCATCTATTAGCATTCAAGTATGGACCAATGAAAAATTGACACGTTATCATGTGTGACATCAATGCTCTGATTTTGTCAGGAAAGTGAGTGGAGGTGGATGAGTGTAGTGGCGGAAATGGGGCCGAAAATAGGATGGCGGAAATAGGAAGCTGGCGGCTTTAGGCTGGTTTACCTTATCGACCCCCCGTTCTTCCTGTGATGTAACGCTCCGAAGGCTACATAATGCACAATGAGTACATAAGTACAACTTTTGAAATTGTATACCACGTGCATATTGACAAAATTGTGTTGGTTTGACATCATCTATTATTAAACTTTTGCATATAGTATCCTAGATAATGCATTCTTTAGTGTATTAGAATCCCTTTTATCCTTTTTTATCATCTTATATCCCTTTTATCCTCTTTTATTTTCACCAACAAGAATATATGGCAGTATGGGTGCTGGCCATTCAAATAATAAATGTATGCTCCGTACAATTGCGTGTCCCAATCGATTGTGGTTACCAATTTACCATATTGGTGCTGCATGGGCCAGGCGCGCTGTTGGTGGTAAGAGTCCTACAAGTTGTTGCTTCTGTCGTACAAGTGGAGACCTTCAGAGACTAGCTACAGTAGCACTGTGCCAAAGCTCCATTTCAGAACAAGCCTCGTGCAATGACTTAGTTGCTCTTACAGTAGATCAGAATTTCAACTTTGCTGTTCTATTTCAAGCTTTTGTTGCTTTTAGAGGGCTCAGCATGCAAAGTTCACTGGAGTGCTTCAACTCAAGATTATGGTGGTCTGTTCAATTCAGGCCAGTTGTGTAGGATAGGGTTTAGTTCAGAAACTGCAATTTCAAAGGTCACCAATCTCGAACGCATGGACACGGAGCTGGAATTAAGTTCTCTTATAACTACGGTAGGAGGCTGTGAAAGCGAGCAGGCATTTAGAACCGCTCATATAGGCTTGCCTGAAATGGACATGAGGTAGTCATTAAATGGACCTTCTATAGACATTGAATGGACCGACAAAAAAGAATGTTGTTTATTGCAAGAGCCAATCATTCTCTTTGCTTTTCCCATTTCTCTCTAGAAGTTGCACATGAACAATTTCTGAAAGACATAGGGTCATAAATAGGGACTTATGACTCTTCTTGTTTGAAAACTCATAAGTAATTCAATAATGCTTCAAAAAATATGAAACAACTTGTATTACAATCAGAATCTATTTTTCTTTGTTTGAAAAATGAGCTGAAAATAATCGCATCCAAGAAACCACATGAAAAAGGCAGATCAGCCTTATATGCTTGCTTATAACTTCTCTTGAAGCAAACAGCTTAGTTACTGGTTTGTACGCAGGCACGCAGTGGAAAGATCGATCGACCTAGGCTTTCATATTCCTCAAACTAATTCGAAACGTCTTCAATTTTGTCTCCCTGTGTGAAGATTGTGTGAAGATGGATTGAAGAATTGATTCACTAGGAGAGCAGTACTTCATTGGAAGCTGCGGCAGCTGATCCTGCTATCAGGTGCGCCAACGTCTTGAATTAAGGGTTTTCTCTTTCGAGTTTGCACGAAATTGTAGCTAAGTTGCAACTCTGTTCATTGCAAGACTCCTGAGGAAATTTTGGAAACTGGGATTCATTTTCTTGTGTTCACTGTCTGGATCAGACACCAGAGTATTAAATACAGGGCACAGATACTACACATCTGGAGCAAATTTAAGGTACTAGTTTTCAATATGGCTAGTGCCTCCACTAGTGAGCAGATTTTCCAGTACGACGTATTTCTCAACCACCGAGGCCCTGACACCAAAGAGCAGTTTCTACTGCCTCTTATCAAAAAGCTTCGCGAGGCTGGCATCGAGCGGCCATTTCTGGACCAGCAGGGCATCCATCGTGGAGAGCGTGTGTTCCAAGTCATCGATAGAGCCTTAGACTCTGCCCGGATGCACATCGCCGTCTTTTCCAGATCCTATGCGCAATCCGAATACTGTCTGAATGAGCTCCAAGAGATGTTGCGAACAGAGAGGCACATCATCCCTGTGTTTTACGATGTGAAGCCGGAGCAAGTGAGGCGGCCATGGAACCCAAATGGACCATTCGAAGAGGATTTTCGGAAACATTCGGAGCGCCCTGACCAGAAGCCAGAAGTGGTGGAAGGTTGGGTGTCCGCTATGGTGAAGGCTGCTGAACATAAGGGCTTTGTGCGAGACAAGTACAGGTGAGATCCCAAACTTTGTGACCATGGATGCACCTATAATCATCACTAAGCAACTGAAAGAAATTGAAAGAGGATTCCAACTCACTTTAGCAAGCATTATTTGGACACGATATGAATAAGTTATGAATGTTCAAAGTATTGTCTTTAGATGTACCAAAGACCAACACCAAGCTGTCATAGACTCTCTGATTTTGATTGTGTACATCTTGTGTAATCAATTTCTAGGTTATTGTGATGCTTTTTGGACCAACGTAGGGGTCTCATTTGGGTTGAATATGGTGCATACCGTAGATATGTGCTTTCCTCATGTTTTATGTGTCCTTCACAAAATGGGTAACAACGTATTACTAACTCAGATGGATACACACCTGATTTTAGGGGTAACGATGAGTTGCTTATGAAGGATATTGTTGACGACGTTGTAAAACTACTCAGTCCTACCACAATAACAATACAACCGTGTTTGGGACGATACGACTGGACCTCCAGCTACAAACTTCCAACAAAAGGTCAAGGGATAATTTTCTTTGCAGCAGACACCTACAAGAATCTTCATATAGCATTTTCTCCAGAGTCAGGGACGGTGTTCCCATCATACGAGATCGTGATAGGTTTGCAAGATTCGGCACAGCATACAAGGTCAGAAATACGAAGGCTTATGTGTTCAAAGAGGACAATGTGTTCATACTTTGCAATGGATTTAACAAATATCCTTCAAGAAGGAAACTTGCACCACTTTTGGATTTGCATAGATGCAGTGACGCAACTCATCTACGTTGGGCGAGGTGAGAATCTAGAGGAAAAACAAGCCTTGATCATCTTCAAAGATCCATCATTTCTTGAGAATATCAAATATTTTGCCTTGAGTTCAAACCAAGTGGCTATCACTTACACAGGCATAAGAATGGAAAGCATAAGGCCTACATTATTTGGGAGTTTTGGCCAAGATTCTTCAGCTGAATTGTGGAGTTCTATTGATACATCCCAAGTTCTACCTCCATCACCAGATGTCAACTTTTCAAAATCAGCACATAATTTTGGTGGTTATAATTGGTCGAAAGCCTACAAACTACCCATGGAAGGTCGAGGAATTATTAGATTTTCTGTCAAAGCCATCACAGATGTGCGTATGGCAATTTCTCCCAAGCCTCAAACTATGGACCTAATGTATGAGATGGTGATAGGTGGATGGGGCAACAATGCGAGTAGCATTCAAAAGAAGGGAGTATTATGCCGTGTCACAACCATTGAAATGATTCAGAGGGACAATGAGAATCAATTTTGGGTGTCCATCAATGTTGACACACAACTCATTCATGTTGGGCGAGGAAACCAACCCAATTTAGCTTCAGTTTTCTGCATCTACAAAGATCCATACTTTGTAAGTGAAGCTCGTTATGTTTCTTTTTTTTCCTTGGATGCAAATGTTGTTTACTCGAATATTTTTGTGGCGTCTCCAAGCGCTACAAGATCGCTGAGTACTCAGCCTCTAGAGCTACCTCAATGTAATGGACACTATAATCAGTGGAACTCAAGTTTCAAATTTTTGTCAGAAGGTCAAGGGATCCTTTATTTTGTAGCCAAGGCAAGGAATGATGTACATGTAGCCATTTCTCCCAGATGTGGTACTACGAATCCAATGTATGAGATTGTGATTGGTGGATGGGGAAACACAAGGTCTTGCATTCGGAGATGCTCGCAAGGGGATTTATTAAGCAATGTTGGTGAAGGTTTTATTAATACAGAAGGTTTGAACCACTATTGGGTGTCTATTGATAAAGACACAAATCTCATCCAAGTTGGGCGAGGACACGAAGCCAATCCAAACTCGGTCCTATTCATGTATATGGATCCACATTTTCTCCGTAACGCCATGTACATTGCTTTTTCTACTTGGGACACACCGATTACTTACTCGTCAATTGTTGTATCATTTCAAAGTACTACTATTACAAGGCCAATTCAAAGGGCTAATATCCAACTGCAGGATCCAAGTTTTAAAGTGGTGTTACCACAAAATGGTTTTGGATACTATGAGTGGCAACAATACTTTGAACTACCTTCTATGGGTCAGGGGGTGGTGACCTTTGCAGCCGAGACAATCACAGATGTACATGTAGCAATCTCTCCAATACCTGAGACGGTGAACCCAATGTACGAGATTGTGATTGGTGGATGGAACAATTCAAAGTCTGTGATTCGAAGGGCATCACAAGAGTTTGAATTATGTTCTAGAAGTGGTTCACCAATTGCCCTAGGTTTGAACCACTATTGGGTGTCCATAGATGCTTCCACACGGTTGATCAAAGTTGGAAGTGGGAGAAATCCAAAGATAAAGTCCTCCATTCTCCTCCAACACATTGATCCAAACTTTATAAGTGGTGCGCGCTATGTCACCTTTACTAATTGGAATGCACCTGTGACGTATTCAAACATTTCACTAGGAACCATCCAATCTTCTACCAATACAATTAGGAAAGTAATCTTTGCATTGCTGAGGCTTTGTGCCGCCTAAATGGCCTAATTTTATACATGCATGTGGAGCGGCATTCACGGATAAACAAAGGGTATTTAGTTCATACAAAGATCAAAGCTTAGTTGCAGATAGATGACTCTAGTATTCATATACGGAGTATTAGTTTTAAGTGTATAGCGTTTGTGAAGTAGCTACATATCTAAGCCAAAAACTTCAAATGTTTGGTTTTAGATTTGTAAACCAGAGATTTTGAGGGTCCTCTATTCTCCTGTGTCTATCGCAGCTTTGACCTAAGGTAGGCAAGTAGACTAGTGCTATATTTTTTATAGAAACTTAGTGGAATGAACTTTTGTCCTATGCAAGCTCTTCATTCAAAGCACAACACATGAATGCTAACATTTGAGCTTTTTACTCCATAGCTAACACCATAATGTTCGAGTAAGAAACCTATACATTCCAGATAGTGAAATAGACATACCATGCATCTAATAAGAACTGGGGGTCCTTGTAAATGAACATAGATTTGAAGTTGGGCTCCCTCCCTTGACCCATCCGAAGGAATTTGGTGGTTTTGTCAATGGTGATCTAAAGGTTGTTCTTGGTGTCAAATTGTGGCTTGTTCAATCCCATTGGAACAGTGCAGAGATTGGGCCCCTCGAACTCCCACCATACCACTGACTTTGTATTGCTCCATATATCAATCACAAACCCGTACATGGTGTTTATGGATTGGATTTGGGGAGAAATGGTGATGTGCACATCATTGGAACATTCCGTTGAGAATGTCACTACACCTTGGCCTTGCCCTGGAAGCTCTAGGTAATCGCTCCAGTTGTAGATTCCTTTTTTTATAGGCACCAAGAGTGGCTTGTCAAATTGTTGATGCAATTTGAGGTGCTAGTTCTTTCATGAGGCTAATTTTCCAGGTTAATTTACAAGTCATCACGTAGCCAAGCTAGAGTAGTGCTTCAAAATTGTGTGGTTCTTTCTAATGATTGGTTGGACAGTTACTTTCTTTGGTCTAGCTACAAGGGCCATAGGAGATTGGAGGTAAACACAATTATCAAGCCAAATATCATAGAAAATTTGTTGAACATAGAGTCATTTTATAAATTCTATAAGTGTTGCCCATTCATGTTGGCTGTTTTAAGGAGGTACTAAGGATAAGAGTTGTTTCCCATGTCCTTGAGGAAGGGCAAAGTTTAGCCAAACTACCCAAGCAGAAAATTTTTTCTCAGTGGTCTTCGGCCCGCCACTGTACATTCCAAATTAATACTATGACTTTCTTTCAGAATGCCAAAGGATAGTTTGTGTCCTTTCAATGATCAAGAAAGATTCTCCTTGAGTAACAATATTTAGCTTCAGAAATGTGGTTTCTATTCCAAATGGAAACTTTGAAAAGTTCCTTAAAATAAATATTTTTGTGAAGTTTGAAGATGAGGATCTATAAACATGTTTCTAAAAATGAGATTATAGATTTATAGTTTATAGATTTGAGTGAGATTATAGATTATGGTTTAACTCCTAAGGGACCGGTTGTCCCCTTAGGGGACAATTTGGGTCCGGGCAGGTTCCTATTGTCTCCATTTTTAATAAAAAATTTTGGGATTTTTTGAGGTTGTATATTTTTGCAAGAGCTTTGTGAATATATAATTTTTATTTTCATTGATGCCCCGGAGCAAAAGTTATGGCACAATTAGCAAAAATGGAATTTAGCGGGCAGCACAAAAAAAATCACAAAAAGTCAAAATATATATTTTTTAATTTTTTCACTCAAAGACTATATTTTTGTCTACATGTGGAGCTTTGTTTCATTCAATTTGGACTAACAATGAGAATGTACACTGTCTTTTGAGTGGATAGTGACACACATGTTCCGGCGGCCTCAAACATTGAAGGAATTAATAATTTAAATGATTCATAAATTGAATGGGGCTAAAACCCAGTGAACAATACTAGCATGCACAAGAAATGCACTCGGTTCTGAAAATTGTTCTCAATAGTCATCACTAATACTGACATCCTCACACCTACAACATCAAATCATTCAGGTCGTCGCGGTCACCGTAGACAACAGGAATGAACATAGGAGCAGTTTTGTGAACAGACGGCGGAGAACTAGTGCGTGCTGTAGGGTCTGCATCGTCTTCACTATCTTCGAGGAGGACAACATCGTCCGCCTGCTGGCCTGTATCACCTAGAACAATACCTGCACGCAACCACAGTGATGAATGAGGAATTGCTGAGCACATGAAACTGACATAATTACATAAATTCCTCGAAGACTGCCAGTGATTAACATTTGAACAGTAGGGGCAGACTGCAGTACCGGGTACTGCATAGTCGGACGATGCTCCTTCACGAGCATCGTTCAAGACTATCGCCAATCTCTGCCGTCCCAAGTCTGCAAGCCGCGACACCCAGGATTGGTGTGCTCAAAAAATATTTGTGTCACATCGTCCATGGTGACGAAGTCCGGTTCCATCATGCACCTCCACAGCGCTAATGCCCGAGTGTACTCCATTCCACCTTGGCGAGCGGGTAGAACCCACGAAGCCAAAGGGATGAACTGACCGCATTGTAACATGGGTAGAATCGTGCCGGGAAGTGTACTTCCTAGCTGTTTCTTTAACTTGTACCTGCAGAAAGTGGAGGCCCTTTCAATGAGGTTCTTATGGGTTAGGACGACCCGGTTTTTGGCAAACGGTGTACCATGTTTGACGTACTCCTCGACGCCTTCTGCTAATTGCTGTGAGGTCACATTTCGGTGGACTACATCGAAATGATCTTCCCCTTTGTCTTTTATGCAGTATCCTAGCATGCCAACGAATGTGTGGAGCCCAGTGTTTCTGAGTGTTTTACTCAGAATATGGTGGCCCACTGGAGCCAAGGCAAGGTTATCCCAGCCGAGGTGAGTCTTAATGCGTTTGCTCACAACAGCAGCAGAAGCAGCCAAAATACGGCACACCATCTGGATGTGGAGTCTGCAAAGTGCCCCGCCTCTTTCAATGGCACAAAGGCCACTAATGCACTCTGTCTCAAGGAAGTGCTCCATTTTCTTTAAATATTCCACGGGAATGTCGGAGCTCCCCACAGAAATGGTAATGCTCAGATCCAGCTGTTTTGGAGGTACAGGTGGTCTCTTCCTTGGGGACTTCGGGGGAGCATGTTTTCTTTGACGAGGTGGGTCCTTCGCAATGCCGTGTACAGAGGGATGCTGTCGATGAGTTTGTGTTTCAGGGCTGCCAACACCCACTTCTGTAGGTTATACAAGGGGTTTTTTCCTTACAGGTTTTGCATTATTGTTTATGACTCCTACAGTCTTGTTGCCACTGCTACGACCGTCAACACCTTGGGAAGCAGCTGTGCGTGTCATTCTGGAGTGGCTGCTTGCAGGGGCACACAGCTTATAGAACCTGCGGCATGGGCAGAGGAAGTCGTCAGAGTGTGGACAGCAAAATCAAAAGCGTGTAAGCGGCATCACCATTGAGAAAACCCAACTCACAGCGGCGGAAATGTATGTACACTGAAACAATTTTGCCAATTGCTTGGAACATGCATTGCAAGCGACGACGGTCAATGCACATCAGAGGAAACAATTCTTGGCCGGAGCTACAGTGGACTTCCTGGACATTGATACAACCGCACGGACCTCCAGCAACTGGGCTTTGCACTGTCGATCACCAAACATGTGCCTACAAACACAGTCGGACCTCTTTAATGTGATCACCATGGGTCCACAGTGTCATTCAAAGCAGCAACGATGCATGGTATTACCAATGCATGCAAACGGACAACTTCACTCAGTCGTTCAGCTCTGCTGTAGATCTTTAAAAGGTGGAAATTTCCAAACGCAAAATTCAAAATCCAATTAAAAAAACGAAATAAACAAGAGCAAACTCCAATTCCCCTCCCCAAATCACGACACGCGACAGCAATTGATAGTTAATCCAAACTGAAGAGAATAGCTTTGCCGTAACACCGCTCCTCATGAATGGCGACAAGCTAACGAAAGTGAACAGCAATGGAGCACTGGTGGCGCGACGATCTTCATTCTGACGCCACAACTGAACGCCGCGGGTCCCAGTCGCCATGAAACAGAATGACGGCAAAGTTTAATTACATGCAGGGAGGCAGACCACGAGAAGTCCTGGTCGCGGGAAGAAGGCCCACGAACCTGCTTGAAGGTCGTCAGCCCACAGCCACAGGTTGCCTCACGCCGCGGAGAAGAAGAGACCCGTAATCAGCGACCGGCAGCAGCGTCGGGGGCTTCGTCAGAATCAGCGGAAGTAGTGTTGCCGCGGTTCAGAAGAGTTGGTGCCTTCTGGAACTGCTTGCTCGAACGCCAGTCCCCAGTCGTCGCGGTGCTGCAGAGGCGCTGGACTACGGGAAAAATGCAGAGGCTGCAGACGGAGTGCGACATACAGGCGGAGGGGATAGTGGAGAGGTGCGGAGGTCAGTAACTGTAAGTATCGACAGCGCAGGACAGCGCACCCTCGGCGCATCGACGGCCTGCGATTGCTTAAATGAATGGCATCAACGGTAGGGACGGATGTACGGGCAAATCAACGGTAGGGATGGGGGCCATTTTACCCAAGCTGACAGCATCTTTTTATGAGATTGTTATGGACAATCTTAGTTTTTCGGGCAATCTAAGCATCTTCTTGAAAAAGTAACTTATAGAATTCATTTTTGAATGCAATTTTTAGAATTTTTCAAAAAAAATTGTTAGACAAGCTTAAATTTTCTTGCTAGAACAATTTTTTTGTTGGGATTATTGTGATTCAATTCCATCTAAAAGCTATTAACAATTTATTTTTTTCTTCAGTCTTGAACCCACTTCCACTAAACAATTTTTTAATGAGTGAAAATTAAATGTTTTGTTTCCTAAATCTTTTTGGTATATTCTCAACTCAAATAATTACCAAAAATAAGTAGAAAATCAAAATCAACAATTCAAAAAATTTGAACTAAAAAGATTCAAAGCCAAAAAATGTAGCCAAGCAAGGTAGAAAAAAGCTTGTTTTCTTCACTTTAAATGCATATATCTAGCAATCTACATGGTCAAAGTTTCTTAAATTTCTTTCACATATTTATATTTTAATCAAGTATAAGATCTTCTGGTTGGATATGCAAAAAAAGAAACAATTTTTAAACTCTTTTCTCTTTGCAATAGAAATGACAATTTTGACTTGTTTTTGGTAGGAAAATCACCTTGGTCCTTTAGGGGTTAATAAGTTAGGTGGAATTGGCATTTGTTGTAATTCACAAGCTCCCAATTGGTCAGCCGGGCGTTGAAAGATATTATGGAGTATACCAATACCATCCATTTTTTCATGCATCCAATTGTTGTTTGATATGCTTAACCTTGGAACGCCGCGGACGCCATTCCGTGGCGTTCCGATGACAATCTCATGAAAAGATGCTGTCAGCTTGGGTAAAATGGCCCCCATCCCTACCGTTGATTTGCCCGTACATCCGTCCCTACCGTTGATGCCATTCATTTAAGCAATCGCAGGCCGTCGATGCGCCGAGGGTGCGCTGTCCTGCGCTGTCGATACTTACAGTTACTGACCTCCGCACCTCTCCACTATCCCCTCCGCCTGTATGTCGCACTCCGTCTGCAGCCTCTGCATTTTTCCCGTAGTCCAGCGCCTCTGCAGCACCGCGACGACTGGGGACTGGCGTTCGAGCAAGCAGTTCCAGAAGGCACCAACTCTTCTGAACCGCGGCAACACTACTTCCGCTGATTCTGACGAAGCCCCCGACGCTGCTGCCGGTCGCTGATTACGGGTCTCTTCTTCTCCGCGGCGTGAGGCAACCTGTGGCTGTGGGCTGACGACCTTCAAGCAGGTTCGTGGGCCTTCTTCCCGCGACCAGGACTTCTCGTGGTCTGCCTCCCTGCATGTAATTAAACTTTGCCGTCATTCTGTTTCATGGCGACTGGGACCCGCGGCGTTCAGTTGTGGCGTCAGAATGAAGATCGTCGCGCCACCAGTGCTCCATTGCTGTTCACTTTCGTTAGCTTGTCGCCATTCATGAGGAGCGGTGTTACGGCAAAGCTATTCTCTTCAGTTTGGATTAACTATCAATTGCTGTCGCGTGTCGTGATTTGGGGAGGGGAATTGGAGTTTGCTCTTGTTTATTTCGTTTTTTTAATTGGATTTTGAATTTTGCGTTTGGAAATTTCCACCTTTTAAAGATCTACAGCAGAGCTGAACGACTGAGTGAAGTTGTCCGTTTGCATGCATTGGTAATACCATGCATCGTTGCTGCTTTGAATGACACTGTGGACCCATGGTGATCACATTAAAGAGGTCCGACTGTGTTTGTAGGCACATGTTTGGTGATCGACAGTGCAAAGCCCAGTTGCTGGAGGTCCGTGCGGTTGTATCAATGTCCAGGAAGTCCACTGTAGCTCCGGCCAAGAATTGTTTCCTCTGATGTGCATTGACCGTCGTCGCTTGCAATGCATGTTCCAAGCAATTGGCAAAATTGTTTCAGTGTACATACATTTCCGCCGCTGTGAGTTGGGTTTTCTCAATGGTGATGCCGCTTACACGCTTTTGATTTTGCTGTCCACACTCTGACGACTTCCTCTGCCCATGCCGCAGGTTCTATAAGCTGTGTGCCCCTGCAAGCAGCCACTCCAGAATGACACGCACAGCTGCTTCCCAAGGTGTTGACGGTCGTAGCAGTGGCAACAAGACTGTAGGAGTCATAAACAATAATGCAAAACCTGTAAGGAAAAAACCCCTTGTATAACCTACAGAAGTGGGTGTTGGCAGCCCTGAAACACAAACTCATCGACAGCATCCCTCTGTACACGGCATTGCGAAGGACCCACCTCGTCAAAGAAAACATGCTCCCCCGAAGTCCCCAAGGAAGAGACCACCTGTACCTCCAAAACAGCTGGATCTGAGCATTACCATTTCTGTGGGGAGCTCCGACATTCCCGTGGAATATTTAAAGAAAATGGAGCACTTCCTTGAGACAGAGTGCATTAGTGGCCTTTGTGCCATTGAAAGAGGCGGGGCACTTTGCAGACTCCACATCCAGATGGTGTGCCGTATTTTGGCTGCTTCTGCTGCTGTTGTGAGCAAACGCATTAAGACTCACCTCGGCTGGGATAACCTTGCCTTGGCTCCAGTGGGCCACCATATTCTGAGTAAAACACTCAGAAACACTGGGCTCCACACATTCGTTGGCATGCTAGGATACTGCATAAAAGACAAAGGGGAAGATCATTTCGATGTAGTCCACCGAAATGTGACCTCACAGCAATTAGCAGAAGGCGTCGAGGAGTACGTCAAACATGGTACACCGTTTGCCAAAAACCGGGTCGTCCTAACCCATAAGAACCTCATTGAAAGGGCCTCCACTTTCTGCAGGTACAAGTTAAAGAAACAGCTAGGAAGTACACTTCCCGGCACGATTCTACCCATGTTACAATGCGGTCAGTTCATCCCTTTGGCTTCGTGGGTTCTACCCGCTCGCCAAGGTGGAATGGAGTACACTCGGGCATTAGCGCTGTGGAGGTGCATGATGGAACCGGACTTCGTCACCATGGACGATGTGACACAAATATTTTTTGAGCACACCAATCCTGGGTGTCGCGGCTTGCAGACTTGGGACGGCAGAGATTGGCGATAGTCTTGAACGATGCTCGTGAAGGAGCATCGTCCGACTATGCAGTACCCGGTACTGCAGTCTGCCCCTACTGTTCAAATGTTAATCACTGGCAGTCTTCGAGGAATTTATGTAATTATGTCAGTTTCATGTGCTCAGCAATTCCTCATTCATCACTGTGGTTGCGTGCAGGTATTGTTCTAGGTGATACAGGCCAGCAGGCGGACGATGTTGTCCTCCTCGAAGATAGTGAAGACGATGCAGACCCTACAGCACGCACTAGTTCTCCGCCGTCTGTTCACAAAACTGCTCCTATGTTCATTCCTGTTGTCTACGGTGACCGCGACGACCTGAATGATTTGATGTTGTAGGTGTGAGGATGTCAGTATTAGTGATGACTATTGAGAACAATTTTCAGAACCGAGTGCATTTCTTGTGCATGCTAGTATTGTTCACTGGGTTTTAGCCCCATTCAATTTATGAATCATTTAAATTATTAATTCCTTCAATGTTTGAGGCCGCCGGAACATGTGTGTCACTATCCACTCAAAAGACAGTGTACTTAATCTAACAATACTGTTGAGCCAAGAGAGTTCAAAAGCATTTTTTCATTCTCCTTTTCCTTGTTGACCTTTCACATTGGGTTATGAAGAGTATCCAATTGAGTTTGTATTCTTTCCAGTTTTTGTCTTCACAAAAATGAGAAGCTATTAAAAAAAACGGATCACAAAATATGCCATTTTAGAGTATTTTGGAAAGTTGTTGCTCCTTGCTTTAACCCCTAAAGGACCGAGGTGTTTTTCCTACCAAAAAACATTCAAAACTATCATTTCTATTGCAAAGAGAAAAGAGTTAAATTTTTTTTTTTCTTTGCATATCCAACCGTAAGATCTTATACTTGACTAGTATATGAATATGTGGAAGAAATTTCAGAAACTTTGACCACGTAGATTGCAAGATATATGCATTTAAAGTGAAGAAAACAAGTTTTTTTCCACCTTGCCTCACTATATTTTTTGGCTTTGAATCTTTTTAGTTCAAATTTTTTGCACTACTGATTTCAATTTTCTACTTATTTATGTTAAATAGTTGAGTTGAGAATCCACCCAAAAAATTGAGGAAAAGAAGCACTTAATTTTCACTGATTAAAAAATTGTTAAGTAGAAGTGGGTACAAGTTTGAAGAAAAAACTAAATTGTTAATAGCTTTTAGATGGAATTGAATCACAGTAATCCCAACGGTGAGATTGTGCTAGCAAGAAAATCTAACCATGTCTAACAAAAAAAATTGAAAATTTCTCAAAATTGCATTCAAAAATGAATTCTACAACTTAATTTTTCAAGAAGGTGCTTAGATTGCCCAGAAAACTAAGATTGTCCATAACTTTTTCATTAATAGTCCAAATTGAATGAAACAAAGCTTCACATGTAGACAAAAATATAATCTTTGAGGAAACAATTTGAAAAAAAAATTATTTTGACTTTTTGTGATTTTTTTTGGGCTGCCCGCAAAATTCCAGTTTTACTTATTGTGCCATAACGTTTGCTCCCAGGCATGAATTAAAATAAAAATTATATATTCGCAAAGATCTTGCAAAAATACACAACCTCAAAAAATCCCAAAAAATATTACTAAAAATTGAGATCGTAGGAACCTGCCCGGACCCAAATTGTCCCCCAAGGAGACAACCGGTCCTTTAGGGGTTAAATCTGAAATTTCTCCACAAAAATGATATTTTCTGAGTTTGAGTCAAGCTAACAAAATGAAAGTCATCAACTCTACTTTCACCTCCATTTTGAAATTTGAAAAAACTCCTAATATTGCTTATTTTATTGCAATTTGAACATTGGGTGTATTATTTCAATGTCTATTATTTTCTAATTATAGAATGACACGGAAATTGAGTTTACACCATAATGTTTGTCATTGTGGTATACACTTATGGTGAAATTTTCAGATTTTTGGAAATATTTTTCTATTTAATATGATTTTTCTTCACTTTTTCTTCAAAAATTCTTAAAAAAAGTGATTGTTCACCAAAAAATCTAAATTTTTTCTGCAATAAAAAAGACATATACTTTCATCTCTGAAAAATAAAAATAATTTTTTTCATACATATCTATTTGCAAAATGGTAGCAAATTGAGTGATGGACTGTGAGGTTTGAAATCAGTGGTCATGGGTCCGTCATTTAGGGGTTAATGTGTGTTATAGGGCATCTATGCGGGAGGCAGGATTGAAGGGTTTGATAAATGCTCTCACCAGCTCGGTCTTGACTGAATTTGCATTGATACGAATGTTTTGACGATCATGGCAGGGACAGATGGCCGAGTACGTTACCGTGTCATTTACGAGGCCCGATGGCGGCAATGCGACTGACTGGATTGACAAAATCTTCTAGGCTGCGAAATTTAGGTGTTGTGCATAATTTGGCTTCTTAAGAGCACTTTTTATGTTCCAATTTATTCTTGATTTGTAAGAGGCTGGAATATTGTGTGTGAAAACTCGAGCTTATCAATGGCGTGCTCCTCAGTCTTGACTGCAGTTCTGAAGAGTGTTCAAGAGTGTTTGGAGAATGGAACTGTCAATTTTAATATGACGCCGTATCTGTGCTCGTCTTCTATCAAGGTATCTTATTGACTTGAATCACTGCATGAAATAGACTTATCGGGTTTGTTGATCTTCCCTGGATCGTCAAAGTTAGAATCACTCACTAGTTTTCAATCTTAGAATTACGTTTCCTTCTATGACTGTTTCTAGTTTTATATTGGTGAGTATGCAATTAAACATAGCCAATTGAGAAAAGTCCAGGAGAACTGTTGCTGCGGTTTCTAAACGTATGATTGACATATTCTCGGATTTGCAGTTCCAGTTTGCAAATTTTGCATCCGAAGATTATGTGGAAACTGCAAATGGGTCCCTGAGGTTTCGCCATTCTCAAGAAACGGGCCGATTTTGCATTCGGCTTTTTCTCCGGCAACCTTTCGAAAGCAATTTACGCAGAACATGCAAAACCTTTGAATTCCTCTTGGTGTCGAGATGAATTGATATTCTATCTTGAATACTGACACTTGTTTTGCTTTCGCAGCCAGTGCTCTTAGCTAGCCGTCTCCAACACAGTCACCATCTCAGATTTGAAAGCACATGTTTATCCACGACTGGAAATGAAGGCAAGTTGGAATGAGGTACTTGTGATCATCTTAACTTTAGCCACTTAGCTGAGAATTTTGACATCGTATCCAAATATTATGACCCTCTGGATTTGTGATTAGAGTCGAACATGCAGTGTGCCAGTTTTATAATCGATTCCTTCTTGATAGACTCGTTTCTGAATGCTCGCAGATGACAGTGACATGGAGAAGTACGTGGGTATGGCTTGGATTATGCAGTTCCGGTAGTTCCTTGGGGATTTGAATATAACAAGTACCAGTTTACGTCACCTGTGATCACGCTGACATTTACTTAGAAGGATATGTGCGGTATGTACGCTGTTCCAGACCGTTCAGACCTGCTGATTTGTCGGATTAACCATTTTACCTTAATCTATTTGAAGGATTGCAGCATGTATATGCTTCATTTATTGCGACCGTTTCATTGGATGAGTACTTAGTCCCTGATAATCTTCGTTGCCATACAAGGCCATCTGCTAGAACAATTAATGGCGAAATGCTGACATGGACGAGGATTCATTCACGCAGGATCCCTGACAAGACTGTAGCCAAGGACCAAGTAAGCTCGCCTTTTTCCTTGTTTCACCGCATATCAGGCTTTTGCAGATTTCTATGCCAAAACGTTAATAAGATCTACTAGCTCCAATGGTCATGGCGAAATGCTTTCGAAGTATGCCTTGTATTGTCTAATTTTAATGCTTTAAAGTCAAGGTTGTGCCACAAGTTCCCACAAGCAGCACTCCAGAAGACCAGAACAGTTATCCTCTGATGATGACATATTAACGACGATGTGAATGTTTGTGGCTTACAATAGATACCTATTACAAGGTAGGTCACCACTTGAAAGAGGGAGAGTTCGCTTGGATCAAGAGAATAGTTGCGCCTTCACCCCTGCACCGGGTCAGGATTCGCTGCAGCGGGTGATCACTTTTGACGACATGGGAAAGGTCTGATATTTGATCCAATGATTATTTATTGTAAGTTCGTCTGTAATGATGTATTCTGCCGTGAAAGCTCAGCTCAATGATTAGGAGTGTGGATTTTCTGATGCAGCCTGAGCGGGACAAATCGAATGAGTACAATAATTATCAACCAGCCGCACTCAACACTACCGATCAGCTGGTGAAGGATGTTTGATAAATAATTATGATGTCGCGTTTCATATTGGCGACTCGAGCGGTGACTTAGCACAATGGGACCAATTCACGGAGAACATCACCGCTAGTGTCACTTACATGATCGGAAAGTATGCACGAGAATCCAAAAAGTTTATTAGAGAATTTTGCAAGTGTAGTGAACTTCTGACAGGCTGCTAATGCTAATGGCCATCACTTTGAATACTGCGGTGACCCTTTTTTGGTCCTGAATGTGAAGTGGGAATCACGAGCGGGTCTTTCTTCCAGACCCTATACTCTTGGGGGTGGATGTGGAGTTCCTGCCGAAACTTACTTCAACATGCCCATGAGAAATAAGGACAAATTCTGGTGAGTGAAGTGCTGTTGTGAAATCGACCTTCCATTGTGGTAGAATCAGTCTGTTAGGGTAAGGTTGACTTTAGTTTAGTTAGACCAAGGAAATTAAAGACTTGGACGTTGTGACCAGGTGTGCAGCTGATTGGGGCCAATTCCACTTCTGTATCTCTGACACAGAGCAAGACTGGAAAGAGGGGGCACCGAGCAGTAAAGATTCATCGAAGATTGCTTGCATTGGCCTAGGTCAACCGCCCAAAGCAACCGTGGTTGATATTCCTCGCCCGCCGGGTGCTGGGATACTCTTCAGTAGTTACTTTCTTCATGCTCAAATGTAACGTCCTGTTGTTCTGTGAGCCTTGTGAGATGCTTCCTGCGTTCCACCAATTGAATATGAACTTTCTCGGTGGTCTTTTATCAGACCTCGTGGGCTGCAGTGGAGCCGGCTACCGCTAACCTCATGAAACTCTCAAGTGGCCAAGTGGCTGGTCCCAAGTCATAGTGGGAATTGATTTTTTCATTATTGACTTTTTCACTCAAATGAAATAGTTTATTTTCAATCAGGATTCAACACCCAAATTTGTACTAATCTCTATAGGACTTTTTGTACGGAGGAATGACTGGGTAACTTAACTTAGCAGGATTTGAAACGTTTTTCCTCTCAGAATCTTTAATTCTGCACAAATCAAAGATCCTTTGATGGGACGGTACCTGTGAATATTTGCTGGGATAATATTTGCAACAAAGACATACGGAGTACTAAATATTTTTTTATCAGAGTTAATTGTAAAGTATGGACAATGCGGGAATACGAGTCCGAGTTCAGAAAAACACGGGACAAAACTCTCTACAGCACTAATACTGAGGTTGGATGGAGTTTGGAGCCGTGTTTCTTTTTTTTCCTGTTCTTAGTTATACCTCCCTCTGACATGCACCCGTTTTCAAATTGGGGTTTCCTTTAACTTACGATTAACTCTATAAACATAAGCTTAACAATCTTCAAGCAGTTTTCATTAAAGCACGTTGAACCAATTGATCCTATTCGGATTCACTCCTGCACATGCATCTTATCACAAACAGCTCGCACCATGAGTCCAGGAAGGTTCCCATTCCATTCAAAGTTTGACGACTTTAACTCGATCTGAAGTTATTCGGAAGCGTCGTCCGAACGGTGCTTTCGAATCAAAGTTAAGAGTTTTCCCGACAGCTTTTGATAAAAAAAGAAAGAAGAGGTAATGAAGTTGAATTGGAACGAAGCTCTGGCTTACAATGAGAGCGGCTCTCATTCCACATGACCACGTGCCCACCATTCAATTTCAACAATCTGACCACACCTGCAGGAACCAATCTTATTCCACTGTGGGTAAGGTACGCAAGCACTTCTCAAACCACACCTGCAGTCCTGAAGAAATGGCTTTCACTTGTAAAAATACATTAATGTAAAGTCTCCATTCACCAAGTGAACTTGAATCTTTTCCTACAACAACTGTAACATTGTTAACTAGCTTAAATCATTTCCCTTGGAAATTGGGATAATCCCTCCTTGGATCCTTGGAAGTGAAAATAGTTTAATTTGCAAAGAGTCATTCGCTAGCATGGCGAGGAAGTTGCAATGCTAGTATGGTGAATTTCATTAAAATGGCACCATTCCGGAACTTTGACACTGTTACAGTTTACAATGGCCATTCTGAAATCTACACTTGTCCTATATGTCTTTAGAATGGCCATTCTAAAATCTACATCTGTCCTAGATGTTTAGAATGGCTGTTTTTGAAATCTATACCTGTCCTAGATGATCAAAATGGCACACCGTCAAATGGCACATCGAATATCACCGTTTTAATGAAATTCTCCATTAGAGTCATTGGTTGCAATGTTAATGTCATTGACTAATTGGGAAGTTGCAGTGCTGGGAGGCTTATGCTATTTTGGAAAAGGGTGAATGCAAGAAACACTTGTACTATTTGTTGTGTTTTCACTATTTGATGCTTTTTTTTTTGGAGTACTTTAAGCATAGAAAAATAATTTTTAATTTTTTTTTTAAAATTTGGCCAATGTATATACCTTTAAGATGAAAAAACCCTCGGAAGGAAAAGCATAGAAAAATTCTCTAAGTGGGACTAGAAAGTGCCAAATCTCAAGAAAATAGACACTTTCATGCTTTAATTAGTTAAAAATAGTAAAATAAGTTAAATAATTTAAATAACAATTGGCCATTTGCAACAATTCTATGGAGATGGTCATTCACCAAAAAAACACCAAAATAATGTTTTATGTGTTTTGAAATGCAAGTAGAAAGAAGCTCGATTTGTAGACTTCTACACTACACAAAAATAACTTTTTTTGAAATCCCTCTTTTGGAGAGCTAGAAGTCTACTAGAAGATCATCTTATCCAAATTTCAGCTCCAAATTCGATTTTTTGGGTACTAAATAGTACTTAAAACCTCCAAATTGGAATTTGTGACATAAAATCGGGGGCTGTTTTTATTTAGTAAAACATTTTTGAAAATTGCCAAAAAATTAGGCAAGGTGTATAGTAATCATAAGCACCTTCATTATAAATCTTAAGTCATTTGGATTCAATACGCAAAAGTTATACCTAAAAAACAAATCAACATGCAAGGTGTGACAAAAAATAGTACAAGTGTTTCTTGCATTACAGAAAATCTGGACTCTCCAGAGGGCTGTTTGGGAGAGTCCAGATTTTCGGTGGGAGTGCAAATACAGGGAAAAAAAAAAAAAAAAAAAAAAAAAAATTAATTTTAATTTTAATTTTTTTTTTTTTTTTTTTTTTTTTTTTTTTTTTTGAAAAAAAATATATTTTTTTTTAATCGGCAGTCCGACGGCAGTCCGACAGGGCACCTTGGCTGACTGCTCATCTTACACTGACTGTTGCAGCTTTTCGGCTAATTTTTTCTCTAATTGCACATTGGCACGCACCCCAACCAGCCCTGTAGTGAGTCCAGATTTTCTCTAATGCATTCACCCAAAATAGGGGATTTTGTTAACCCTTGAACGCCGCCGAGGACGTTCTGCGTCCTTTGAATGACAAAGAATCTTTCCCTACAAGACAGAAGTGCAACTTTTCATCCTCGGTATTAGGAGTAAGAAGGAAAGATCTTCAACAGTTCTTTGACTTCCAATGAATGTATTAAGCTTTTTCAAAGTAGATGATGTCACACGGAATCACAATACATGATTTCCATGGCTACCGGTCCGTCCTTCAAGGGTTAAAATAGTGATATTCCATAAGTCATTTTTAGATTGCACTCTGCACTGCAAAAGTGCCAATGAGGACAAGTATAGATTTTAGAGCGCATACTTTTAACCATAAAGGCACCATTTAGAACAGGTATAGATTTCAAAACGCGCAAACTATACCATAAAAGTGCCAAAGTTTAGGAAATGGCACCATCATAACAAAATTCCCCTTAGAAGCAAAATGGATCCCTAACATTGGTTACTTAATAATGTTAACTTGTACCATCTACAATTTTGCACAATTGTTTGATTTTAACCCCTAAAGGACCAACATGCGTTTTTTGGCCGTATAGAAATTTTGGGCAGGTACGTGTGACTAGAGATATCCATATTTGAGGCTGAAATTTTAATAGAAGGTGGGGGCAAGGAATATCTTCATGTTTACCAAGTTTCATGACATTTCGAAATACGAGTCAAAAGTTGTGACCTGATATGTTACTTTTTTTCGTAACCGGGGAGTTTGGGCAGATCAGAAAAAATCATTTTTTCTGGAATTTTTCTTTTGAAATTGGTTCTCTACATTTATATATACTTAAAAAGCTTTGAGTCACTCCATTTCAATCAATGAGTCAAAAGTTATGAGGGTTTTTGGTTTGCGGGCAGTTATGGATTCTCTACTCTAAAAAAAAACTTTAAAGTCGTTTATTTAACTCAATTTTCAATATTTTTGGAAAAAAATAAAATCTTAGGATGTAGATTGATTATTACAACATTACAACTGTTGAGATTGGCATTTTTAAATTCCATGATTAAATTTTTAACAATTTAGTATTTTGAGTCATTTTCTGCTTCTTTCTACTTGCTATTTTTTTCCTATATGTTGTACAATTCCAAATGATGTGAAATTTTTCATGCATATAGACAACTTGTTTAGGAAACTAAATTCAAAGAAGCACCACCTTTATTGGCATCTTTTCATTGAAAATTGAGCTTGCAAAGTGCAGCTGCCCGGTTTTTCGCAGGATTGAAAAAATGGTTTTCAAGACTTTGAATGCTTATATCTTATGATCCACACGGTGGAATTTTCTGAAATTTTTACCACATGTTTTCAAAATATCATACTACAAGATCCTACGATTACATGTGTCAAAAATTGTTTTTTTCCAAAAATTTGGTAGTTGTATTAGAAATGGCAGTTTTGGAGCATTTTTGGTGATTACATAGTCGTGAAACTTTAGGGGTTAAGCTAGCTACATATCAATTGAAAACAATTGAATGCCAAAAGAAGAAGTATTTTCTCACCTCTATCACTGGAAGGTCAATTATAGTCCCTACTATATGATCCAATGCTATGAGCTAGCTACACAGTCTATATTTAATTAAGCTTGCAGTCGATTGATCAGTCAGAGCCTGTCGTGATTTAAGCTTTTACTTTATACCTGTCCACGTTTCACTGCCGCTACCTCGACTCGAGATATTTCCTTATCGATCTTCGACCGACTGGGGCACGTTGATAGATCAAGTCCGCGGAGCCGCAGAGCTAGAGGCGAAGGCCATGTGTGCGCGCGTTGCTGCAGTAACTTGCAATTTCGAAGCAAGTGATGGATGCAGTCAAACTAGCTCGTTGAAGACGTACCCGGGCGCATCTGCTTGCTAGTTGCTGCGGTTTTAATTACTTTTTCTGCTCGCTGATCGAGTCGCTGTGCGCGTGGTTGGAATTTTCCTTCGAAGTAAGCGCGTAGCTAGCGACAATAGATCGAGCACTCTCATATATACGGCCGGGTGTCGATCGATCGGTTCTGGATTCTTGAGACAAACCTCTATTGTCAATGTGGTAATCAACTTACGTACTGCCTTCTACTCTGCGAAAGCTCTCTAGGACAGAACTAGCTAGCTAGCTCTGAGCTAGCATTGATATCTTCGGAGACAGAGCTGAGTACAGTCTTGAGTTTTTTCTCTCGAACTGGTTGAATTGTTTGCAGTCATCTTCGAAAGCTGCACGGAATTAACTAAGCGTGTGGGTAAGCTAGGAATTATATGTTTCGATTTCAAAATTTGTAGTCTTTGCAATAGTAGTCTCTGCAATAGCGTGCATGTTTCGATCGGAGTGACAACATTGTGACGTTCAAAGAGTCCGATAACTAGAAGTGGTACAGATCCGAGCGACGTACGTATTAGTCGTTCTGCAAGCAATACTAGCATGGTCATATTCGTTGGAGTTAATGGCGTGTTTCGGAATTGTGGCGTTCGATTAAGAGTCTGTAGATGAGCTTTGAAAACTAGGACTGGTATTTCAGAACGTGTTTCTGTCGAGTCATTGCAGTTTCAACATTAATATCAACTTCGGTAAAGTAGCATGATTCCGGAGCCAGAAACTTTGACGGATGTACATAACGGTCTAAAAGCTAGGACTGGTATGAACTTACGTTTCAGAACGTGTTCTGACTTGTGCCGTTCTCACAAATTGACGTTTACTAGAATGAAAACGAAGTTCTTTAGCGGCATATTAGGCCTATTTTGTTAAAATGGCGATATTCTTCCGCCATTTTTCTATCTATTTTCTAGGACTGATATACATTTCAGACCACATGGTCTAAACCTACAACTGCCAAGTTTGTGGAATATTGCCGTTCTAACGAAATATCCGTTCTAAATGATTGATAAAGGAGAAATCCAGTATGGAAATTGATAAAGGAGAAATCCAGTATGGAAATTGGACAAATGCTTTTTTATGTCCAAATTCCATTTCTAGTGTATCCTAGTGTATCATCACTGGACACTGACTATAACATTCTTCCAAAAATTCTTTCATAGATGGACATTTGAATTTCTTCTGACAGGACGTGACTGTGTGCTCTTTCTACTTGGATGTAACAGAGGACTTTGAAGTTGTCGGTGTTAAACGATAAGGATATATTGAAACAAACTAGTACAGTGCAGTGCAGCAGCAATGGACCAGGTGGACTTGGTGCCCGATTTGAAGATAGGGAGATTATTCTTCCACCATTGGACAGACTGGGTTTTCATCCTCATCCTCATCGGCATAGAGTTGGTGTGTCAATTGGTCACGCCGTTCCAACGCTATGTGGGAGCTTCCAATTTCGCCACCCAGTCGATTTTGTACCCGTACAAGCACAACACTATCCCTTTCGAGGCTGTACCGGTACACAACTAGATAATTATTATGTTTTTAATTCTATTTGAGTTCCTTTGAAGAAGACTGTCTTCTCTGCTCACCGAACGTTGTCAGTTGAAGAATTGACCTTAGAAACTGATGGTCGTATTCAAAGTGATATTTACATTCTATGTCCTGTTTCATATAAGCGTCAAAATAAGCGTCAAAATTTAACTTTGTAAGATGTGTCCAAGTGCAGAGAGCTCTTATTTAGTTTTTGACTGGTGTAGCTAGATCTGAGGTTCTTCGTGGTCATCTGGAAAGTGTCAATTTCTTGGAATTTCGGGAAAACTCTTTTGATTGGAGCTTTGCGTTGGGCAGGGCATTGCTCTGGGGATTCCACTTGTTTTCATTGTGAGCCACTTCTGCTACAGAAGGAATGTCCGTGATCTGCATCACGCAATTTTAGGTATGAACGACCTGCCATGATTTAATTTTAAAATTTTGAATTTTTTTCTGCTGATTCTACTTATCATTCGATCTTCCAGCATCATTGAGATTACAACCATCACCAAAGTAACAGATATCTAATAAATCTCACTGTAAGTCTTTTTGAAGTAGATCCTACTCTAGCTAGCTAACAAGCACCTAAGTTTGCGAAGAGTGACTTAGTCTGCCTCTTTAATTTCATATCGCAGCTAAGAGATCGAGGCTTTGGAACTTGGTCATTAATTTTCATTTTAAGATTAGATTTCAATCATACCTTAAATAATTATGATCGATGTTACAGGGCTGCTTACGACCGTTGCGTTAACAGCCGTCATCACTGACTCAGTAAAAGATGGAATTGGACGACCCCGCCCTCATTTCTACGCCCGCTGCTTCGGAAACCCTTTGGCCACGCCTGTGAGTTCAAAAACCGATAGAAACCGCTCATTCATTGCTCTTTAAAACTCAGTGTGAAGCTAGTGTACTTAGATATGAACATGAATTCAACGATTGATTTGTAATACAATGGTTCTACAAGAACAGAGACGCAAGTTTAGGATTACTTGTGTGGATTTTAACGAAATTTGCGAGAGGCATTTGAGTAATTATACACAAGTACTATAACTAGGCCATCATATATTCTTGTTGTCGATCACAGGCGTATGATGCAACAGGGAATGTCAAATGCGTGTTAGCTCCGAGCCTCATGAAAGAATCATACAAAAGCTTTCCCAGTGGCCATACCTCATGTACGTGCCTTCACGCTTTCGATTTGCCAAATCCTAGACTAACTCCGTGTATGCTGAATTGTGAAGGGAAAAAATATAATTAAGAAGGGCGGTTCTAATCTAGTACATTAATCTTAGACAGTTGCTTACCTTGTGCATGAAGAATTCTTTAGCATTTATTTAGAAAGATCGAAATTTGGTATGCAATGCGGTTGCTGAGCCATAACGTACCCTCCGTTAGACCGTTACTCAAGATTTACTCTCGAGACTGGGATTCACAAAAGGAAGCCCATTCAGAACGAATACAAATGGAATTCGGCAGAATTGGGCATATATAAAGGATTATTCTTTACAAAATCTGCATTAATTTTGTGATCATATTGTTCAGACAATTTCCAGTCATGATTGTTTATGGTTCGAAGGATCATGCATGGTCGTGATCATATGTAACATTTGATAAATAATTCCTGTGTGGTTGTTCAAAGTAGAATTATGGCTATGCTACTAACATCAATGTCATGACATTGGCACCAATTTGCGACCTTGAACTGTTCAATGCTCTAATAACTAGACCTCGTACAGATTATAATTATTTTCCAGATCATGCTCATCTGAAAACGTGCCAACATAACGGCATTAAAGTTTTAAATTTTTTCCTGAGGGTGGTTTGTGGACATGCATGCAGGGTCTTTCGCAGGGTTGGGATACTTGGCGATGTATCTGGCAGGTAAGCTGAGAGTGTTTAACCATGAAGGGCACTCGTGGAAGCTGTTTCCGGTGATTCTGCCACTCTTGGGGGCCACGTTTGTGGCCATCACCCGTGTGGACGACTACTGGCATCACTGGACCGACGTGTCTGCTGGAGCTGCAATTGGTGAGCGTTACCTTTAACCTCATAATGCCCAAGTGAATGTAAATATCATTTGCAAGGACTACACTTTGATTAGTGCAAACATTGCAATCGGTAGGTATTTCTGTTGTCTTCGTTGTTTCGATGTGGACTTTACTCTAGTCCAAATCACAGGGAGAACGGGGAGGCGTTACCCTCCCCGGTATTTATTTCCGCAGTGCAGCTTCACCCCCCTTGACTTTCCGTTTAAAGAAAGTCAAGGGGGGTGAAGCTGCACTGTGGAAATAAACACCGGGGAGAGTAACGCCTCCCCGTTCTTCCTGTGAATGTCAGGAATTAATCAGCATGATGAGGGTGGCACGTCACATTTGAGGTGTCATAAATACAATGAATTATCACCGACGTAGCTCTTGCTTGTTGGTTCACTCTCTGCATAACGTAGAGTACCTGGGCCTTCCTCAATTCAAGGACTTTCAAGAGCAACAATGATTTGAGGAGCTGATCAGAATCAGTGGTCAAACTTCTATCCATTGAGCACCACAATAAAGAATTTGAACAAGTACTAGAGAACTTGGAATTTTAGATGAGTACTGATATGTGGTCTTGATTTGCATTCTTTTGAAACAGGACTCGTAACGGCGTACTTTTGCTACCGCCAACACTTCCCCAGCTTGTTTGATGAACCCCGTAAGTGACTTTATTTTATTTATTTTCATGTAGAGCATATCAAATATGATTGTTAGTTTTTGCAGAAATGCCAGGCTGATTGGATTGACACTCATGGAAGGCAAGTACAGAGTCAACCTGCTATCAACATCACGAGCAATTCATTTTTTAGTTGCACCTACCCATTGATAATTTGATATGTGCAATGCAAGTACAGTTACATGAACCACTCTAACTTCCAGATGGCCATGAGAACCATCCTAATTAATCTTCACAGCATTGACTGACACTGTCATAACTTAGTCTAATCTACTCTAATGAGCAAAAACATGAAAGATTATAATTCCAAACTCACAAGCCACTCCTTTTGTTTTGCAGCTAACTTTCCTTACCCATACAAGCCCCACAGCAAAAGTGCAAGTAGGTCTATTTTGCGCCACTCTTCACGCCAAACTCCAGGGCAAGAGGAATTAAGACCATATGAGGACAGGAGTAATGACTTAGAGCGAGGAGGCTCTCAGATTCCCATGATAGATCCGCAATCACGGACTTAGTATGTTAACAACATCCAGCTTTGGGGGACACACCCATTACAATTGACTTGTAATCTATCAAGAGCCTTATTACTATGAGCATTAATAAACGGAGATCGTCCCCAAGAAAGCTCAACAAAAACTTGAACACAAATGTAAGTCTCAGAAAAAAACAAATGTCTCTCTATCGACGCATACATATCAAATAGAGTAATCATGTCTACGCAGGTTGCTTCACGATCCACGATGTCCTCACCAATTGGTTTAACGGGAAGAAAAGGAAAAACAAAACTACGACAATTGGTATCAGTGTACCGCAGTTGCATGGGAAGATGCATATTTTTAATAAAATCTTTGTATGATGTACCTCCAAAACCCAACTTCAGCTCCAGCTTTCGTCAGCAAGTAAGAGCGTGGAAATGGGCTTTAAACGGTAACACTAGAACTTTGAATCAGGCCCTCACAACTGTTCCCCAAAGACAAAAAATGAAGTGATAATACAGTATCTTACGACAGGGGCGATGAGAGCACCCAAAAGAACGATTCCAGTCACAATTGTAAGGCAGGTTCTGAAATTCCGCTGCAAAACTGCTTCCGTCTACAAAGAGATATTCAGTTACAGTCGTTATTGTCTCGAACCAACATGCGAAATCTCAAACAATCCCCACAAAAAGTGAAATGTATAATGGGCTGCCGTGACTACCAAATGAGAAACTGAATACAGATAGTTCGTCGTAGGCTTCAGTTCAAGGTATGATTTTTCAGCATGTAAAAGATTGGAACCAAACGGACACATTACCAGAAGATCACAGTTCCACATTTGAAAAGATACCAAAATAGTCCGATCCTAAAGATTAACTAACTGGTGGCTAAAAGAAAGCAGAACACTCTTTGCCGGCAACTTGGAGTGTCAAAAACAAGCTAGTTTCAATATTTTATTCAAATTTAAGAACCAAAGCACTAGAGCTCAGCATACCATAGGAGCGAGCAGCGTATGGCAGACGTGTACTCTGGCACCTCTTCGTTCTCAGAACATCCTCTATGCCTTTCTCGGTGCTCTTTATTTTGTGCTGAATTCGCAACCTCCTAACCTGCAAAATTCACAAAAGCAGCTTAACAGAAAAACCACTTCGCAAGGAAAAAGAAACAAAGAACAGGACACACGACACCGAGTGATCACGTCGATATGATCCCCAGCCCCTAAACGACCAAGGAGTCATCGTTTTGAAATTACCAAAAATATAGTGAAAAATATAATTCAAATGGGACCAAATTTTATATCAGCAAAGAAGCATTGCATGCGTTGGTAAAAAAGAGCGGATGATGTAGATAATATTGTCACGTGGAAAATAACCACGTAGAAAATAACATGAGACTAAAGCTAACCCCTAAGAAACTAAGAATTCATAGTTTTCAAACGACCTATTCAATTGACCACATTGCAAAAATCAATTCAATTCACATGGAACCAAAAATATACATCACAGCAATCAAAAAGAACACATCGCATGCATTGGTGCAAACATAACCAAAATTGGCTACAAAAAGTTCCCATGTGACGTATTCAAAACATGAGGCCCAATAAGCTAACCACACCAAATTACTACAAACCCACACGCAACACTTGAAAATATTGTCAAATGAATACACATTGATATTGAGAATGCACACTACCCTATAGTAGCCCTACATATTATATAAAAAGTTTTATCCTTTGAATTAAATGGACCCTATCTTTTAACTCACGTAGTTTTCCAAAAATTGATAGTGATCTCCTTGGGCACTGGTGTAATGTTAAATGGATTCTTTGAGTTTTTGGCAAACCATCTATCTTTACAATAATTTTTTGTTTCTATGTTTCATCTTAGAATTAGTAAAAAAAATTCTACTAATTCTAAATGCCCCTTCACAATTCAATGCCCCTTCATAATTCTAAATGCCCAGTAGAATTGTCATAAATAGTGCACAGTGTTCCAAAAATGGATCACAACTTGTTCAATGTGCTATTTATTTTTTAATTGTATTTTTAAATCTTTTTGAATAAAATACACATTCATGTAAGGCTAAAAGAAATGAAAGCATAATGTGGATCATTCTCTAAGAGCCAAAATGATAGAAACATCCTAAAGTTTGAAGTGCTCCATTCTATGATGTTGATTTTGATTGAAGAATGGTCCAGTCTATGAGCACCAATAACTACCTACACACCTTTCACTTTGAAAATTCATAGTTAATTCAATCTAAGTCAAAAAACTACGATTTGAATTGTTAATGAACTAAAACTTTTCTCTTTTTATCAAAAATATGTGAAAAATCACTACAAAAAAATGATGGAAAAAATGACTGCAGAAAACAACTGCAAAGCAGTTGTTGTGGACACAAATGACTGCAATACAACTTAGGGCCTTGTAGTTGTTGTGGACAAGTCGTTTAGGACAACAACCGCAGTTCTATTACCACCATCTATTTCTTCCTTAGATGTAGAAATGGATGAAAAAAGAAATGGATGAAGTGATATAGAAAGTTGGGCTTAAAGAAATGTCTATAGAATTGCCATGTGGAAAGTAGGATCCTTGAAACATCCGATGTGGCCATCCACGTGGCCAGTCATTCTTTAGTCATTCTAAAGTTATGACTGACCTATGATGAATATAACATGGATGGCGACGTAGAAAGTTGTTTTTGAGTCATTGTAAAGTCATTTTGTAGTCGTCGTTTAGAAGTGACGCTTGTTTAGGATTTAGGTGACCTTGCCACTGACATCCCTAGTCATTTTCAAGTTGTTTAAAAGTTATTATGATGTTTGCAGAAAAAAAATGTGGAGCCCATTACTCAGGGAGTAGTCATTTTGTAGCCACATATCAATACATTCAAAATTTTACAACAATATACCATACACAATATGCAATATACAATACATCATATACTATGTACAATACACCATATACAATACACCATACATTGTATACCATACATTGTAGTTGGTATATGTGTCACATGGCTTTCAAATACACTTAGCGTTAGAGGGTTTTTGGAGGCCTTGGAAGACTGTTTCAGGCCTATTTCCCAGTCTGCCCAGATTCAGGGAACAACGGTATGGGCGTGTCAGATTTTTTTTTCATATCATTTTAACCTCAATTTTTTTTTATTTTAAAAATGACGCGGCAGTCGCTTGGCCACGTCAGCCTAGCCATTTGGCAGCGTTCCAGCATTCCTACAGAGTTCCCAAGTCTGGGAACTCACAGTCTCTTAGGAGGCCCAAAACTCCTCTAATGTGTGTGAGTGTGTAGAACTAAAATGAAAAGCCCTTTATACAAGTGGGGTGGTAGGAGGCAAAACAAACCATGTGGGATATGTAAAATATAGGAATTGTGTTACAAATAATATTTCAAACCTCATTTAGGCATAATAGATTAACTTTTTTCAAAAACCTTTGCACTAATAAAAATTGGGAAATCAACCTTTCTTTTATTTCTAAAAATTTGTTTCAGATTACAGCCTCAAATCAAAAGTTATAGACAAATATGAGAAAGTGGGTTAGAAAAGATATTTTTTTTTAACATCCTTTCTGAATTTTGTCACTAGGTGCTTAGTAATTTATGACTTCAACATTACTATCTTCCATCTCTAGAGGTCATTCTATAGTGGCAGCAAAGTTGTGATGTAATTGTCTATGGAAGGTAGAAGCGCATGTTAACGACTTCTAAAGGCTTTGTCAATGTCAAATTCTATACTGAATTGTTGAAGATACAGAATTGAGTGAATTCCTAATGTTTTTTACATTCACGGTGAGGTAAAGCGTGTTTACAAGGCATGACTTTGTTTTATGCATTGTTGTCTACGTTCTAGTCCTAGTTCATGCACTACCTATGAGAGCCAATCTTGCAGGTCATGCATACACATAATTTTGGAATGCTTAAAAGAGATAATATAAGAAATCCCTCACTATATGCTTTTTGTGACTTCTACGGGTTCAAAGCTGAATCACATCAGCTATTCAAAAGTTGTTTAATAATAATGGCAAAAATTGTCAAAAATAATTGCTCCCATATTTGTAGGAGATTAAATAAATCATACAAGAAAATCCTAAAAAAAAACAATACATACCACCAAAAAGGAAAAACCATCATGAAATCATTAGTTTAGGGCGGTCTAACTAATCTATGAAAGTCACTTCCTAATCCTCAATGACATCATTGTGCATTTGCAATACAGAAATCTCAAATTTTTCTATTAATTCAATAAATGCATACTGAGAGTAATTAGAAGCTAAGGCACTTAGTTTGATTGCCTAATATTTATTAATTTATTTATGAACAACTCATCATCTTGTCAAAGTTGCATCTATTAGCAATGTGGCACATGGAAACATTCTAAAGCATAGAACTATTTTGTGACAAAGTACCTAGTAAGGTACAATGATTAGTCAACCATTCCATAGTGGCGCTATAGTGAAACCAAGGTTGCTCGGAACATCTTTTTCTACCATGTCTTTTGTAGCAACCTCTCTCTTTTCTTTTTTCCATCAGTAAGCTAAAACGTCTTAAAGTTGTCTGCTAATTACACTATAGTCATTTTTTAGTCATATAGTAGTGAACATAAGTTACAATATGTAAAATCTACCACCTTGTCTTCAATTGGGCCTCAACATTGGAATGCCGCCCTGCCACATCAGACCGTCGACGACGCTGTCAACAGAATGTGGTAGATGAAACTCGCCCTTCATTGGCTCTTCATCTTGTAGTCTCGGACGTGACTTTGTGATGACTTAGACGTTGTAGGGTTAGCGGCGTTAGTGCAATTATAGAGCCCAAGTCATTTTAGTCACATTTTCCATTCAGTCATTCTTTGTAGTCACATATTTGGCCATTTCCTTGTAGTGAATGTTAAACTCTATTGATTTTCCTACAACGGTCGTTAATCCCTTAGATGGTCAATTTATGAGCCTCCTACCTTAAGAGGCAGTTTTTTTGAATATTATTGAATGTTATGCTTGTGTTGGTCTACATCATCTACAATGGGTATCAATGAAAATGGAATTTTCAGTGAAAGAAATTTTAGTGTTGCCAACTTTGACACACTCTTGAGAGCTGAAAAGTTGGTATTTTACCATGGAATTTTTGTCACAACATCATTTTTATGTAAATAATATATTAATCAAATTTCAAAGCCAAGAGATTCACCAAAAAGAAGATATCCAAAATCTACCAACATGTGTAGTTGTGAAAAGAATTTCACTGCTGCCAACTTTGACAACCTCCCAAGGGCTAAATTTTTTTTTTTTTACCATCCATTTTTTTTAGATATCATCTCTATGTTTATAATATGTGTGACAAATTTCAAGTTCAAAAAATTTATACAAAAAAAGATATTTGAAATTTACCAACATGTGTAGTTGTGAGAAACAATTTCACTACTGCCAACTTTGACACCCTCCCAAGGGCTAAAAAATTGCTTATTTGTTATAATTATTTTTTTTAAGATCATCTCTAAATTGATAACATGTGTACCAAATTTCAAGGTCAAAAGATTCATACACAAAACACTAATCAAATCTACCAACATGTGTAGTTATGAGAAAATTTTCACTACTGTCAACTTTGACACTATTCCAAGGGGTGAGGAAAAAACATTTTACCACGAAACTTGTTCTCATGATATCATCTCTATGTTGATAACACGTGTATCAAATTTCAAGCTCAAAAGATTCATATAAAAAAAGATGTTCTAATTCTATCAACATGTGTAGTTGTGAGAATGATTTTTTACATCCATGTGAAATTTTACCCATAAATGATACTATTCCAAGGGCTGAGAAAATTATTCCCACAACTATATAGTTTAATAGAATTAACATATCTTTTTTTGTGCAAATCTTTTGAACTTGAAAATTGGCACACATTTTATCAATATAGAAACAATCTTGCAAAAAAAAGTTCATGATAAGTAAGCAATTTTTCAACCCTTTAGAGAGTGTCAAAGTTGGCAATAGTGAAATTGTTTCTGACAACTACATATGTTGGTAAATTTTGATTATCTTTTTTTGTAAAAGAAAATTTCAGCCCTTGGGAGGTTGTCAAAGTTGGCAGCAGTGAAATTTATTTCACAGCTACACATGTTGATAGTTTTGTATATCATGTTGATAGTTTTTTTACGTGAATCTTTTTACTTTGAAATTTGGTATACATATTACTAACATAGAGATGATCTTGTGAAAAAAATATCATGATAAAAAAACAATTTTTCAACCCTTGGGAAGGTGTCAAACATGGCAACAATGAAAGCGCTTTCCCTGGGAATGCAAAAATGCCATTTTGATTAATACCCCATTGTACAATAGTACTCCGTAGTACTCCGTAATAAACTTTTGCATATAGTATCCCTGATAATGCATTCTTTAGTACATTAGAATTCCCTTTTATCCTTTTTTTTTTATCATCTTATGTCCTCTTTTATCCTCTTTTATATTCACCAACAAAAAATATATGGCAGTATGGGTGTCTGGCCATTCAAATAATGAAAGTATGCTCCGTACAACTGCGTGTCACAAATGCTTGTGGTTACCAATTTACCATATTGGTGCTGCATGGGTCAGGCGCGCTGTTGGTGGTACAAGTGTCCTACAAGTTGTTGCTTCTGTCGTACAAGTGGAGACCTTCAGAGACTAGCTACAGTAACACTGTGCCAAAGCTCCATTTCAGAACAAGCCTCGAGCAAGGACTTAGTTGCTTTTACAGTAGATCAGAATTTCAATTTTGCTGTTCTATTTCAAGCTTTTGTTGCTTTTAGAGGGCTCAGCATGCAAGGTTTACTGGAGTGCTTCAACTCAAGATTATGGTGGTCTCTTCAATTCAGGCCAGTTGTGTAGCCGGATAGGGTTTAGTTCAAAAACTGCAATTTCAAAGGTCACCAATCTCGAAGGCATAGACACGGAGCTGGAACTAATTTGTTTCTAGCGTCTCTTATATCTAGAAATTCTCTGGAAGCAAACAGCTTAGTTACTGATTTGTACGCAGGCACGCAGTGGTAACCTAGGCTCTCATATTTCTCCAATTAATCCTAAATGTCTTCAATTTTGTCTGCCTGTGTGAAGATGGGGTGAAGATGGATTGAAGAATTGATTCACTAGGAGAGCAGTACTTCATTGGATGCTCCACAGCTGATCCTGCTATCAGGCGCACCAACGTCATGAGTTGAGGGTTTTGTCTATCGCGTTTGCATGAAATTGTAGCTAAGTTGCAACTCTGTTCATTGCAAGACTCCTAAGGAAATTCTGGAAACCGGGATTCATTTTCTTGTATTCATTGTCTGGATCAGACACCAAAGTATTACATACAGGGCACACATATTACCTACACAGAGCAAATTTAAGGCACGGATTTTAGATATGGCTCGTACCTCCACTGGTGAGCAGATTTTCCAGTACGACGTATTTCTCAACCACCGAGGCCCTGACACCAAAGAGCAGTTTCTACTTCCTCTTATCCAAAAGCTTCGCGAGGCTGGCATCGAGCGGCCATTTCTGGACCAGCAGGGCATCCATCGTGGAGAGCGTGTGTTCCAAGCTATCGATAAAGCCTTAGACTCTGCCCGGATGCACATCGCCGTCTTTTCCAGATCCTATGCGCAATCCGAATACTGTCTGAGTGAGCTCCAAGACATGTTGCGAACAGGGAGGCCCATCATCCCTGTGTTTTACGATGTAAAGCCGGAGCATGTGAGGCGGCCAAGGAACCCAAGTGGACCATTCGAAGAGGGTTTTCTGAAACATTTGAAGCGCCAGGAGCCACAAGTGGTGGAAGGTTGGGTGTCCGCAATGGAGAAGGCTGCTGAACTTTTTGGCTTTGAGCGAGACAGTCCCAAGTACCGGTGAGATTACAAACTTTGAGTCCATGGATGCATGTTAAAGGTAGTTGCATCTATAGTCATCACTAAAGCAACTGAAAGAGGATTCCAACTCACTTTAGAAAGCATTATTTGGACACAGTATAAATAAGTTATGAATGTTCAAACTATTGTCTCTACATGTTCGGCAAACCAACTCCAAGCTATTACAGACTCTCAGGTTTTGATTGTGTAATGTTTTGTGACTGAATACTGTGTCCAAATAAGCTATGAATGTTCAAAATAATGTCTCTAGATGTATCCAAACCAACACCAGGCAGTCATACATTCTTAGGCTTTGATTGTGTATAGCTTGTGTGATCAATTTTTAGTTTTTATGATGCTTTTTGGACAAAATTTAGGTGACTGTTTCATTTTGAGCACTGTTGATATGCCTTGGATATGTGCTTTCCATATGTTTTATGGGTCCTCACAAACTAGGTAAAAATATAATAACTCAGATGGATACACACTTGATTTCAGGGGTAAGGACGAATTGCTTATGAAGGATATTGTTCAAGACGTTGTAGAATTACTCAGTCCTGCAACAATAACAATACAACCACGTGGCGGACAATACGACTGGATGAAACACTACAAACTTCCAGTTAAAGGTCAAGGGATAATTTTCTTTGCTGCAAACACCTACAGGAATCTTCATATAGCATTTTCTCCAGAAGCAGGGATGGTGTTTCCATCATATGAGATTGTGATAGTTTTGCAAGATTCAGCACAGCACACAAGGTCAGAAATACGTCAGCATATACCAGAGAGAATAGTATGTTCATGTTCCCCAATGGATTTAACAAATATTCAAGAAGGAAGCTTGCACCATTTTTGGATTTGCATAAATGAAGTGAAGCAGCTCATTTACGTTGGGCAAGGCCAAGATCTAGAAGAAAAAAATGCCTTTATCATCTTCAAAGATCCATCATTTCTTATGAACATCCAGTATTTTGCCTTTAGTTCAAACCAAGTGGCTATCACTTATACAGGCATAAGAATGGAAAGCATAAGGCCTACATTATTTGGGAGTTTTGGCCAAGATTCTTCAGCTGATTTGTGGAGTTCTATTGATGCATCCCAAGTTCTACCTCCATCACCAGATGTCAGCTTTTTAGGATCAGCACATATTTATGGTGATTACAATTGGTTGACAACCTACAAGCTGCCTACGAAAGGTCAAGGAATTGTTAGTTTTTCTGTCAAAGCCATCACAGATGTGCGTGTGGCAATTTCTCCCAAGCCTCAAGCTATGGATCCAATGTACGAGATGGTGATAGGTGGATGGGGCAACAGTGCAAGCATCATTCAAAAGAAGGGAATATTGTGTTGTATAATGACCACTGGAATGATTCAGAAGGGCAGTGAAAATCAATTTTGGATATCCATCAATGTTGACACCCAACTGATTCATGTGGGGCGAGGAAACCAGCCTAATTTGGCTTCGGTTGTCTACGTCTACAAAGATCCATACTTTGTCAGTGAAGCTCGTTATGTTTCATTTTTCTCCTCGGATGCAGATGTTGTTTACTCGAATATTTTTGTGGTGTCTCCAAGTAGTACAAGATTGTTGAGTCCTCAGCCTCTAGAGCTACCTCAATGTAAGGGACACTATAATCAGTGGAACTCAAGTTACAAATTTCCATCAGAAGGTAAAGGGACCCTTTATTTTGCAGCCAATGCAAGGAATGACATACATGTCGCCATTTCTCCCAGATGTGGTACTACGAATCCAATGTATGAGATTGTGATTGGTGGATGGGGAAACACAAGGTCTTGTATTCGGAGATGCTCGCAAGGGGATTTATTAAATGATGTTGGTGAAGGTTTTATTGATACGGAAGGTTTGAACCACTATTGGGTGTCCATTGATAAAGATACAAAACTCATCCAAGTTGGGCGAGGACACGAAGCCAATCCAAACTCGGTCCTATTCATGTATATGGATCCACATTTTCTCCGTAACGCCATGTACATTGCTTTTTCTACTTGGGACACACCGATTACTTACTCGTCAATTGTTGTATCATTTCAAAGCACTACTATTACGAGGCCAATTCACAGGGCTAATATACAGCTGCAGGACCCAAATTTTAAAGTGGTGTTATCACAAAATGGTTTTGGATACTATGAATGGCAACAATATTTTGAACTACCTTCTATAGGTCAAGGGGTGGTGACCTTTGCAGTTGAGACAATCACAGATGTACATGTGGCAATTTCTCCAGAACTTGAGACGGTAAACCCGATGTATGAGATTGTGATTGGTGGATGGAACAATTCACAGTCTATAATTCGAAGGGCATCACAAATTGATGAATTATATTCTAAAAGTGGTTCACCAATTGCCCCGGGTTTGAACCACTATTGGGTGTCCATAGATGCTTCCACACAGTGGATCAAAGTGGGATTTGGAAGAAATCCAGAAATAGAGTCTTCCATTTTCCTCTTGTGGAGGGATCCAAACTTTATAAGGGATGCGTGCTATGTCACCTTCACCAATTGGGATGCACTTGCGACGTACTCAATCATTTCATTGGGAACCATTTAATTTTCCGCCAATCCAATTAGGAAAAGATTCTTCAAATTATTGATGAGGCTTTGTGACACCTAGTTTTATAGCATGAATGTGGAGCAGCATTCAAGGATAAACAAAGGGTGTTCAGTTCATACAAAGATTGAGGCTTGATCATAGATAGATGACTCCGGTGCTCATATATGGAGTATGAGTTTTATATGTAGTACTTGTGAAGTAGCTATATACCTAAGCCAAAAACTTCAAATGTTCAGTTGAAGATTTGTAAACTAGAGAGTATGAGGGTCTTCAATTCTCCTCTATCTATTGCAACTTTGACCTAAGAATGGCAAGTACAATAGTACTAATTTTTGACACAAACATAGTGGAATGTATGAACTTTTGTCCTACGGAAGCTCTTCATTCAAAGCACAACATAGTAATGCTAACATTTGAGGTTTTTAGTCAATAGCCAATACTATGATGTTTGAGTAAGTAACCGGCACATCCCAAGTAGTGAAACAGATGTACTGTGCATCTAACAAGAACCAGGGGTCCTTATAAATGAAGAATACAGATTCGAAGCTGGGCTCCTTTCCATGACCCATCCGGAGGAGCCTAGTGTTTTTGTTAATGGAGATCCATAGGTCATTTACGGTGTCAAGTCGTGGTTTGTTCAATCCCGTTGGGACAGTGCAAAGATTGGGCCCTTGGGACTTCCGTCGTACGACTGATTGTGTATTGCTCCATCCACCAATCACGAACTCGTACATGGGATTCGCAGATTGGGGTTGGGGAGAAAAGGCGACGTGCACATCATTGGAACAATCCGTTGAGAATAATACAACACCCTGGCCTTGATTTGGGAGCTCCAAGTGATCGCTCCAATTGTAGATTCCATGCATTGGAGGCACCAACAACGGCCTGTCAAATTGTTGATGCAATTTCAGGTGCCTAGTTCTTTCATGACGCTGGTTTTCCAGGTTGCTTTGCAGTTCCCTGCATGCAAATCATCACGTTAGCCCAATTTGTATAGTGCTTCAATACTACAAGGTTCTTGTTTTTTATTGGCTAGACAATTTCTTGGTCAAGCTACAAGGCCATAGGATATTGGAGGTAAATGCAATCAAATTTCATGGAAAATTCGTTGGACATAAAGTCTTTTGTGTAATTCTATAAAGACGCCATGGACACTAAGTATCAGATGGATGATGAAGACTCCTTCTATATATGAGAAAAATGAAAATGTTCATCTCTAGAATTTTGAGTGAAAGTCGGAGGTCTTGCACATTTGTTTGACCTCCAATGAATGCTTATAGGTATTTTTAAGCAAATAATTCATAAAATATCAAAAGGTTGATTTCTAGAAGGATACTAAGGACATTTCGTGTCCTTTTGTTGTGAAAGAGGCTTCTACTTGACTAACAAAATGACCAACAAAATGAAGATTCTGAAGTGAAGTTTCTACTTCATTTGGAATATTTTGAAAAAATCCTTGAAATAAGCTATTTACTGAAGTTTGAAGTTCAGGATCTATAATGACATTTGTAAATAAGAAGCCACACATAGAATTTCTTTAAATCACAATGTTCTACACTACTATGTTCAATTTTGAAAATTTTAGAGTTTCTTAACGGGATTTGTATTAAATATGAACTTTCTTCAAAATTCATGATAATTCGAAATTTTCACAAAAAAATTTTAAAATTTTAAAACAAATATTAGACATGTGATTTCATCTCTAAAAAAACAAAACTAAAATCTTCACTCTTGAATAGCAAAGAAATGGAAGAGACAAAATGAGAGACTTTCAACTTTGGTTATCGGTTATCCATGATTATCTGTTGTAATTCCCAAAAACTTAACAAGCTGAATCAAAAATCAAATGCGATGTAGGGCAACATTCATGACTTAAAATGAATATAGCTCTGACATGTTGTAAATTTTCAGATCTATAATTATGTAAATTCGCCAAAATTGGTGGCCTCTACCAAATTGAGCCATCTGGGGGGTCGGGTGCAAATACCGGTAGTGAAGTGAAATGAAGAAGAAGAGGAAAAGAAACTAAGAGAATCTTTAAAATAATTGTAATGATAAAAAAAAAAGGACGCTCACCTGTTGGCTTCTATTAGCATCAGAAAAAAAATAGAAATTTGCAAAAAAAGGAATAAAACTATGAAGGAGAATCAGCTCACCTGACTGTCTGCGAGCTAGAGATGCTCTGACCCTTGGTTTTGCCTTCGACATCGTCCATTCCCGACGACGTCTTAGACCAAAGAGGCAGAAGGGAAGAACGTTCTTCGACTTCGTCACTCCAAACTGAGAGCCGTGCATACGCAAAGATTCGACTCCCAAAGAGAAATGCACCGCAGAGCAACCAGAGACGGCTCATTTCGGAGCTCAACCTTGACAGAAACGGCCTCATCGTAGCTGACAATTCCACAATCTGCACTGTTTCAACACGCTGAATAACAGAATTAGCACCTTCGCTTCTGTCACGAGGCAGATTGACGACGAATCTACTCATCCCACCCGAGATAAGCAGCCCACAAATATGTGCAAATGAAGCAAACTTGTAAGAGTTGAAACAAATGAATGACTAAAGCCCCTTCAAGTAGCAAGCTGAATGTCGGCCAGACCGACTTTAGCCGATATCTCGACCGCCAGTGACTGAATTTCCGTCCACATTCGCTTTTGTCACGAAAAGTCTATATAATAAGTCACTACTGTCAGAGTGTCAGTTCTGTACTGTTCCTGAAGATCAATTGGAGGCTGACAGCTTTATCTCCAACTGGGATTTTTTCACTCAAAGTAGACGCCTTTTCCTTTTATCAACAGCTGGCTGTTTGAAACCCGGGGATTCGTGCCATGACGGTGGAATCGCAGCGACTGAAGGAATCAAATTCGAAAAGGGGTCATAGATTAAACAATTGAAGCATAGGAGGTTTCCGTAGGCCATAGAGATTACGGAGTACACTGAGGGACCGTATTCCAATACTATACCACACCTCGAACTTCTTCAAGATAAATGTCTGGAAGGCTCAAACAATCGCTTCTGGAGCGTTGCTTCCAACGCACAGCAAATAACGAGATTCAAAGTTGCTACAGCGAATCAAAATTTCTCACACAATTCAAACACACAATTCGTGCAGAACCTTGCATACCATTGGTACACCACACCTTAAAATTCCGTTAGATTGACAGGTTCAGTTCCTTACTCTTCCCAACGACAGGTATCCAAGCCCATGAGCAGAGCCCTAAATGATCAAACTAAACGTCATCAGGAATTGAACATCCCGATAACAAAGATTCCAAGCAGTAAGAGAATCCTCACGCACACAAACCCTAAATCATGCTTTGACTCTCCACTCGCAAATTTCGCCTTCCCACGCGGGGGCTGCAGAAACCCTAAATCTCAAACCACGAAAATTTCCTAACCGAGCTATAGAAACTCAGAACGATACGTCCGGCTTCTCGGGCTCCTCTGACGGATTCTCCTCCTCCTCCTCTTCCTTCTTCTCTTCGTCCTCTTCGTCCTCTTCCGGAGGATCTGCAGGCAACGGAGGAGGCAACGGGGTCTTCATCGGACTAAATTGAGGGAAAATGTCCGGTCTCCTGCCAGGTCGCGGCCTGTCCCACTCAATTGGAAAGTCAAGAGGCGAGCGCCGAGTCATCTTCTCCTCGTCGGGCGCCATGGCCCTCACGGACCGAGCTCCCACCGCATTTGAAACGGCGGACAATCTGCGCACGGGGCCGAGCTTCACCGAAGTCGAAGATTGCAATCCATGCTCGGAATTGTAAGAGCAAGAGCAGTAGTGAGGCTCCTGTTGGAGATGGCGTTGTGGAGAGGCTGCATGGAGGACGGACGATGTGCATAGCCATGGGTAGAGCGGCGACAACAACAATCACAGAGAGCCACAGATTGGGTTGGGAGCTTTGTACATTCGTACTCGGTTCCAGGTCGGCTACGTATTAGATAACCGACGAGCCGCGGTAGCGGCGAGTAGGTTATCGGACATAACCGGTTGTTCACTTTTCAATCACAACCTTTGATCTCCGTGATCCAAGGGTGGAGGAAGCAAGTTGAGAGGAGAGAAGGTTATGAGTTGCAACTTGTAATGGCAATGGTGATGGGTTGTCAATGGGACGGTGCCACGTGAGTGTTGAAAACTCAACAACCGGTTATGCTATAGGAATGCGTTTTAGTAATTTTTATGGACCTAAATTTTGTATTTTTGTAACGCACACAGGTGTATGAGAATGTGTGGTATCTCACTGATAACATAACATTCAGTGGCAGCCCCTTCCACAGTGTGGAATGCACCACACCATCTCATCCAGTGGATGACATGGTGTGGTATTTTCCACACCATCATTAGCAAAAAATACATGTGTCGAAAAAATACATGTGTCCTTCTTTGTCAGAGTGTTCGCACCACCCATCAAATATTAAAAATAAATAAAATGAATGAACTGACACAATTGATTTGTTTCTCAAGCAATTTGGTTTTCACGGACTCAATTGCTCACCAACTTGACTTAATGATTGCAATATACTATTGCAATGAGGTTAATTTAAATTTGGTTCCCAACTGACCAATTGCCATCAAGTCAACCTGGTAGCCTATCAATCACCATTTGGAAATTTGGGTCCCACTGACTAGAACCTGCCACATGTCTTCACTAACTTTTGATACATACCCTATTCTCTTCTTGTACCCACCATGCAAATTGGATGCATTTTATGGATGAGGACTTCAGAGAGGCAAAGGCAACCTCTCTAAAGGCTATTGAATGTTATGTGCTCTATACTATTGGTAAGGTAGTTTGCTCTAAAAGTGCCTGTGCTCTAAAAGTGCGTGTGCTCTAAAAGTGCGTGTGCTCTAAAAGTGCTTGTGCTCTAAAAGCAAGAATGACACAGAGGTTCATATTGCTTTCATCAATGTACCAATGATGTACATTTCAGGAGGTGGTCACTTTTAGTGACCGTTGGATTTTAACTTCAAAAATTTTTAAGTGATTCCACGGTGGTTTAAAAAATATGAAACAACTTTAGGTTTGATGCCAATTCCATCTTCCTCCTACAAAAGATTTACTGAAAAATTCAAAGAATTTAGCTTTTCCGAAAAGGCAATCAACTCTTCAATGGTAACTTTAAGGGCAAATTCGTAAATTGACCATTCAATAGTTGATTTGCAATTTGTGAGAATTTGACTTGTTGAAATATCATTCTACAAATTTTTTTGAAAGGCATATAGAATAGGCATCTACTCTAAGTCGTTTCACATTTTTTGGATCTATGCAAAATTTATATTGAATTTTAAATTTGGAATTGCAAAAGGTTCTAAAAGTTGTCCATCCCCTTATATCTCTAGTGTTGATAGTGATAGTGTTGATACATAGATGAATGCAATCAGTACATTGAAAAAATCTATATGTACCTAAGTAATAGAGATTCTTTTTAGAAAGTGGTTACATTATGGACCTCCTACCTATAACTATCCACAAGACCCAACGAAGGTTTATACAATTCAATAATTAGAATCAATCTCATAATCCTATTAAGAAGAAGCTTTTAGGTGTTGTTATATTCCTATCTATTTAAAATTTCTACATGCCTAAGTAGTCAAAAGTAGCTACTTTTTTTCCTTAGAATTTTTTTTGAATCATTTCAAAAGCTTTGAGGAAATTATAGGTTGCATATCAATATTTGTGAAAATCCCTTTACTATGTTGCTAGAAGATTTTATTAAATTGCTTCTTTAATAGAAAGAACAACTCATATGATATATTATTTATGAGGATCCTTCTCTAATACCTTCTACATTCTTAAATTATTCTTCAATATAAGAAAGAACCTTGCATAAATATTTGCTCACACAATCATTAGATGAGTTTTGGGGGGTCGGGAGGGCCGTTTCGGGCCCGTTCCCGACGCTAGTCCCCCCCTTCATTTTTTTTCTTAAAAAAAAAATTATTTTTTTCCGACGTGGCAGTCGCTCGGCCATGTCAGCAAGCTGCCACGGCCCTGAATTCGGCAGTTCTCACAAGTTCTCACAGGTTGAGAACACGCAGCCCTCCACAGGGCTGATTTCTCATCTAATGTGAGGAGCAATTAGGCATTAGGCATCTTGAATAAAATGAAATTGAACAAAATGAAATTACTGTAAGTTAGGCGCTCCTTATATGGCCACATTTTGCTACTAAATGCCAATATTTCTTTACAAGAGGTAAGAGAGACTTGTTTTATGTATATATTCCTAATTTTTAGGAATTTTCATATACATCCTATAAATGCATTCATTGTAGAACACTTGTGACACAATTAGACTATTTTTTGGAATAACTTAAATTTCTAGAATGTAAATATGTGTTATTAACCCTGGAACGCCGCGGACGCCATTCCGTGGCGTTCTGATGACAATATTGTTGATCCAAGAGAGTTCAAAAGCATTTTTTCATCCTCCCTTTCCGTGTTGACCTTTCACATTGGGTTATGAAGAGTATCCAATTGAGTTTGTACTCTTTCCAATTTTTGTCTTCATGGAAATGAGAAGCTATTAAAAAAAAGGATCACAAAAGATGCTATTTTAGAGTATTTTGGAAAGTTGTTGCTCCTTGCTTTAAATCTAAAATTTCTCCACAAAAATGATATTTTTTGAGTTTGAGTCAAACTAACAAAATGAAGGTCATCTAGTCTAGTTTCACCTCCAATTTGAATTTTGAAAAATTCCTAATATTACATATTTTATTGCAATTTGAACATTGGGTGTATTTTCAATGTCTATTATTTTCTAATTATACAATGATACGGAAATTGAGTTTACACCGTGATGTTTGTCATTGTGATATATACTTATGGTGAAATTTTCAGATTTATCAAAATATTTTTCTATTTAATATAATTTTTCTTCACTTTTTCTTCTAAAATTCTTAAAAAATTAATTTTTCACAAAAAAATCTAAATTTTTTTCTGAAATAAAGAAGACATGTACTTTCATCTTTAAAAAATAAAAATAAATTTTTTCATACATATCTAGTTGCAAAATGGTAGCAAATTGAGTGATGGACAGTGAGGTTTGAAATCAATGGTCTTGGGTCCGTCATTTAGGGGTTCAATGCTACTTAGAATAAGAACATACTGTCTTATGGCTTAATGCCTTAAACATTCCAGGCTTTTAAAACATGACCTGTCAATAATATCCATACAAGTGCTCCTCTAGGTGTAGACTTCCAAAACATACTCCATAGAAGAGTGAAATCTACGAAATCAAGTAAATTTTTTAACACCCTCGAAATCTAGGCCTTCTCTGAAATCTAGGGCTTCTCTGAATCTACAACTCGTAAAATATCTACAGCAGATTGTTATCTCCAGCGAATGAGTAGTAGAACTGAACGTGAACGTTAACCGACCAGAAAACGAATGCAGATTTACTACAAAGGTCCAAAGCAAACTTGTGGCTTTCTGATTGTTGTCAAGTTATTGCTCAAGCCATGGCGGTGTGCGCATCGTCGGTCTTCCATGCTACCCCTCCACAACGCCATCTCCATCAGGAGCCTGGCTGCTCTTGCTCTTCCAATTCCGAACATGGATTGCAATCTTCGACTTCGGTGAAGCTCGGCCCCGTGCGCAGATTGTCCGCCGTTTCAAATGCGGTGGGAGCTCGGTCCGTGAGGGCCATGGCGCCCGACGAGGAGAAGATGACTCGGCGCTCGCCTCTTGACTTTCCAATTGAGTGGGACAGGCCGCGACCTGGCAGGAGACCGGACATTTTCCCTCAATTTAGTCCGATGAAGACCCCGTTGCCTCCTCCGTTGCCTGCAGATCCTCCGGAAGAGGACGAAGAGGACGAAGAGAAGAAGGAAGAGGAGGAGGAGGAGAATCCGTCAGAGGAGCCCGAGAAGCCGGACGTATCGTTCTGAGTTTCTATAGCTCGGTTAGGAAATTTTCGTGGTTTGAGATTTAGGGTTTCTGCAGCCCCCGCGTGGGAAGGCGAAATATGCGAGTGGAGAATCAAAGCATGATTTAGGGTTTGGTCCATTGGTGTGCGTGAGGATTCTCTTACTGATTGCACAGTTGTTTAACGGAATTATTGTGCTGCCAAATACTTTTATGTAACAGAGTTTTAGAAAGCAATAGCAAACGAATTTTTCGGGTCATCTGAGATTTCTGACCCAAGCTGATTGATAGTGAATGACTGGATGATTACTGCTTGGAATCTTTGTTGTCGGGATTTTCAATTCCTGATGACGTTTAGTTTGATCATTTAGGGCTCTGCTCATGGGATTGGATACCTGTCGTTGGGGAAGAGTAAGGAACTGAACCTGTCAATCTAACGGAATTTTAAGGTGTGGTGTAACAATGGTATGCAAGATTGTGCACGAATTGTGTTTTTGAATTGCGTGAGAAATTTTGATTCCCTGTGCCAACTTTGAATCTGTGCGTTGGAAGCAACGCTCCAGAAGCGATTGTTTGAGTCTTCCAGGGACGCTTTCGGGTGCCTCTACCCTTACCTTGGAGAAGTTCGAGGTGTCTCTCAGTGTACTCCGCAATCTCTATGGCCTACGGAAAACTCCTATACTTCAATTGTTTAATCTGTGAACCCTTCTCGAATTTTGGTTACTTCAGTCGCTGTAATTCCACCGTCATGGCACGAACCTCCGGGTTTCAAATAGCCAGCTGTTGACAAAAGGAAAAGGCGGCTGCTTTGAGTAAAAAGTCCTATTCTGAGATTTAACTGCCACTCAGTCAGCCTCCAATTGCCCTTCAAGTAGAGACTTACGAAGTATTATATAGACTTTTCGTGACAGAAGCGAAGGTGGAGGGAAATTCAGTCACTGGTGGTCGAGATCAGCCCCTTCTTTTTTCATTTTTGGGTTGTAGCCAGAGTGGCTACACTTTTCCTTTTGATGTTGCCCACATGGCGAGGGCTACAGTTTTGTGTGAGAATTGTCATGGCGATGGTTTGTATTCTAAAAGATTAATGTGGCATAATTTGTTTGCAAGTGGGGACACAATCTGGCACTTGAGAAAAAATGATTTTGAGCTGAAAAGGCGATTTTTTGTGAAAGTGGAGACAAAGTTTGGCACTTGGGAGATTTGGTACTAAGAGAAAAAGGCGAATTTGTAAAGTGCTCTAGCTAGCTTTAGGCACCATCTTAAAGTGCATGTAATGAAAAATTGAGGAACATTTTACTTCCACAATAAGTATTTTATAGATCATGATATAAGGAAATAAATATTCCTTAATAAATAGTCTTCATGGATACAAACAGCCAAGCCAGGGCCCATCCATTGAAGACAAAGTCCTAGATCAAGCATGGCTCTTGGACTCTAGATATACCAAGGAACCATGAAATTTAGCTCAAAGCCCGTAACGACGGTCTGCTCCTTCTGTCCATTGGTTAAATGCATCATCATAAGGAGAATTTTCCAAGGTGAAAATTTTCTGAGAGTACATACCAACTACACACTCTAAATGAGTGTCCAGGGAATTCCTCAATTTATTCTTGAGAAATGCCAAGGAACTGAAACACCTCTCATCTTCAACAGAACCTAAAACTTGTACAATTGCCACTTGAGCCAACTTGTAATACTCTGGAAATGCTTTGACTCTAAGAACAGTGCAAGAATCCAAATAACGCCACAAGCGGGTTAAAGGATTCAAGTCAAATGGGGGTTCCATGTGCTTTTTAGAATTTTTGACCATGGCAAGTTTAAACAACCCTTGCTCAGTCTCTAGCTTGTGACGATCTAGAATAGGAGGGATTAGTTGCTTCACCTTGTCTACTTCAACCAATTTTGGCTCACAGTAGTAGGACATAAGAACAGACAAGTGCTTGGGAAAACACTCCTCAGCTTCACCTTGCAACTAATATTGGGGGTACACAACACCAAGGGCGTCCATAACATGATGGGAAGGAAAACGGGTGTCCAGCTCCCTCAATAGCTGTTGGGCTGCCCCTATACAAAAGATGTATATGATTGACAGTTTAGTGATAGGAATACATTAGAGGTGAATTACATCACTATGCAATCCTTTACCTTAAAATATAAAAAATCAAACCAGAGCTAAGACTCCAAGCAACCTTGCCATCAGTTCTTCACCTCTACCTGAAAACTATAAAATTTTCAGTGCAACATTAAGCAACCTACACTTATTGGAAGGTTTGCTGTTCCAACAACAGGTTCAAATCATAGATGTAAATTTGAATGACTTTGGATACATAAATTTGAAGCAAACTTGAAATATAGTGTTCACAAAAAATCTACTAGAAAGGCTACCAAGGGAAATCTGAAGAAGGCAAGAATTACATACCTGTGCACTGGGTCTTCACTGCTGTGACTACAGTTGCAAAGACATCTCTGTCTACAGCTGATCCTTCATGTGTAGCCCAAATTTTCTCCCCATTAGCAACAAAAACAAGTTGAGCAAACTCATCATTTAAATCAGACAGCCACTTCATGTGGATCTGACTGTGAGAACACTCCAAAATGTTCTTAAAGGCCCAAAATTCGTCTGCAACAAATGCGGTGGCCTTATCAACATACAATGTGTAAAGTTGTCCCTCTGCTATTTTTAAAACAGCTACAAAATCACAGAGGTAAACATCTCGTTTTTGAGCAAAGGTGACCAACAAATCTATAGTTTCCAAAAGGGGCATGAGAGCAGTCATCCCTAGGAGTGCATAGGGATCCAGCATCAGGTTCAGACATTTCTGCAAAAACATAGAAGAATTTCATGTCAATTGTCACATTAATTCATGTCAAATTGGTTTCTATTGCATAAAGAAAGAAGAACTTCATGTACATTGCACAAAATTAACTCCAATTGCCATGAACATTTTACCAACAGCCAGCTACCTCCTAATTGTTCTGTCACTCTAAAACGCATCAAAACCAGCAATCAAAGTAAATTCCAACCCACTTACCAAAACTACTTACCAACTACAAAGCAAAAGCATGCACGCAAATTTAAAGAGTGAGTCCTGGAAGCCTTCGGTCCAGAAATCCTAATCCACGAATTGAGAAGAGGCGCCACAAATCTGGTCAGGCTGTAGCTCTACTAGAACTTGATGAGAATGTAAAGCCAGACCCATGCAACAGATTGAGGAACATCAATGCAAACCACATCTTGAAATGAATTTAAGTTAACTTTACAGAGTTAGCAGCTGAAGCTGGAGTTTCAACTAATTGCTACAAGTCACTGCTGGTTTCTCATTATGACCTGCGCCTGAGACAATTACTGTTGGAACTTCAACGTAATTCCGAGCTGGCCATAACCAACCTTTGATGCTAACATATAGAAACGTATACTTGAATGATACTGTCTTGATTGTCAAAAAATAATATAATTTAACTGATAAATATGTTCACTGTTATGATATAATTGCCACAAGGTAATCCCACCCAACTTTATTTCTTGTTATCCAATAACTTGCTTGCAATCTGCAGAGTGCTGGGGAGGGTGATAACATTAGATTTGAAGCTGCAAACTGCAAGCGTGGCTCTGCTCTACTAGGTTGATTCTTATATAGACGTTCAAAGAATTTATTGTACATAAAGCAAAAAAGAGAAAATTTAGTAACGTTGGAGGAGGCACTCTTGAATGCCACAGCAACTTGTGATGCCCTGAAATGGAAAGGGACGCAGCACTAGCCCGTGCTGATCTAGCACAAGCTGAAGCCACCTCAAGTAGCACGCAATCTCAGGAGGTACAAGAGAAATTGGATCTGAAATCAACTGACCTAGAAATTCTCTTGGAGCCTCAGCTATCCGTCACCATAGAAACGGACATGAATCATGTTGGGAACTTTCCCTCTGCCCTACAAGAAGGTGATGTTCACTAAGTTTTTTCTCTACATATTTTCAATCTATGGAAAAAGCCTCTCACTACTGAAAATACCAATCATTGTACAGTCACTCACCAGGAACTCAAAAATCCTCGATCTCAAACATCGAACCATATATGCTGGAAGTCAAGAAAAGAATGAAGCTGAAAAAATCAACTACTGTTCCCACAGACAAATGAAGAAACTAAAATGCAGAAACTCAAAGAGGTCTACAAATTAAAAGGAAAAAAAAAAGAACCTCTTACTAATGCTAACGTTGCTTTGCACATTAGCTCGAACGTGTAGTTTAGACAGATCTCCAGGTCCTCAAGAATCGTCCGGTCCCCACGTCCGATCCCCAAGTCTTGAAGATTCATTTTCTTTCTTATATCTAATTCTCGAAGGAAAACAATTAAAAGAGAATAATCGAACATGTTCTGTGAGCTTATCCTGCTGTTGTTGACGGTTTCTTCAAATGCCAAATCTCGAGGCCCAATTTGAGGAAGCATTGAGGGCACGGAAGCACTTGCTGTTAAGCTCCTCACCAGACATCTATCTGTCTGCACACCATCAGAACCTATCTAATTACCGCACCTAAGCTACTTGTCGAATCTACGTGATTTCAGTGCCTACCAATACTGTTGTGTTGCATTACGCTAGCAAAAGGCGCTTTTGTAATACGAATCTTTCTACAAATATAGCTACAAAGTAAAGGCGCTCTGCTAACACGAATCTTTTCCTCAAATCTAGCTACAAAGTAAAGGCGCTTTGCTAACACAAATCTTTTCCTCAAATCTAGCTACAAAGTAAAGGCGATTAACACAAGAAGCCACGAAGTAAGCAAGCAAGAGATACTGTCCACTGAAATTCGGATAAATTTGGGAGCAAGCTAAAGATGTTTGCAACCTGAACAGGGAGGCGATAGGAACTGAGGCGATAGAAACTGAGGCATCAGGCAGGCACGTAAAAGCAGGCAAACACATAGAGTTAAGGGAAACTCAAAATTGAAAATCAAAACAAAGGTAATTGAAGGTTAGTGAAGGTATTCCTGTTTGTAAGAGAACGGAACCTAAACGAGAGCCACAGCCTCCGATCGCCAGCAACAGTCCCAAACTATTTTAAAGTCCAAGCTGGAGTATACTTCGACTTCCACAGCAAGCAACAAAGAAAAGGCTCTGAGGCACAGCAGTTTGAGAACTCTAGCCGTTTGTAACACGTCCAATAACAAAGACTGAAGAGCATTGGAGTACCAACCCACAGCAAGAAAAACAACACTACAAGTACAAGAAAAAGGAGCCATACCTCAGCAGCGTCGTTTTTCCCAACGTCAGCCTTCATCTTGGCGAGCAGGGTTCGGTAGTCAGCTAGTAGCCTCCTCAGCGGCTTTAGCAGGGCCACCCATCTAGTAGATACTTGCAGAAGAGGTTTCAAACCTTTTGTCTCCATAACTTCAGCAAGTTTTTGATACTCACATAGTCGCTTAGGACTTTTGCTGAAGTACGAATGTGCTTTTTGAATGACTTGTTCTACAACTCCAAAGATCGGTAGTGAAGATAAAGATTTGGCTGCAAGGTTGCATCTGTGGGCCATGCAATGAACCCCCATGCAAAAAGGTGCATACTTTGTTTGTATTTGAGTGGTTACACCACTGCGAACACCCTGGAAGGTGCTAACTCCATTAGCACCAAAACAAATCAACTTTCGTGAGATCTGCTCCAATGTGAGATCACCTCCACAGTGAAGGGCCTTCATGATGACAAGTGTTAGGCAGTCTGCTCCAGCTCCATCAACCAATCGCTGTAGAGAAATCAAATGAGGGATTTGTATGTAATTTTCAACTACATATGCATGAATACAAATCCAACTACCATTGTCTACAGTGGTGACTTTGTCACACGTGAGGGCTACAAAGTGGGTAGCACTAATTTTCTTCTTCACAGCATCTTTTACTTGGCAGTAGATGTATGTAGCCATCTGCCACCTAGAGCTATCACTCCAATGCATTCGTGGCAAGTTTGGCACGTTTAGAAACGCATACAAAGCTTGCCTTTCTTCATACTCTACCATTTGCCGGCCAGATGACAAGATCTGAAAAATTGTGCACAGTTGCACTATTTTTTTGGAACGCGCCATAGAAGTACTTGTATTCATCTGCTAAAGGACTGAAGAAGGCTGTCTAGCTGCGAAGTGCCTCAAGTTGATCTGATGGCGGCTTGTCTTCGACACGTACCACTCTCCAGCCTTTATGTTGTACTTTGGCATATCGAAAGCTGCTTTCTTCCTCCCTTCATGTTTTTGGAGCGTGTCCCACTTTGGACCTAAGATTTTAGGCTTCTTATCAAAAGTTGAACAGATAGTGCACTTCACAAGATGGACATGGCCATTAGTACCTCGGATTGGCTTTGCCCAGATAAACTTCGCAGCCCATTCGTTTTGGAATCTGCGAGTCCGATCATAATTCATCTTAGTTTTCTTTGTTGGAGGAATCACTTGGAAGTCGTCATCAGACTCCAAGTCTTCTTCTCCATCAGAAATCTCGACCAAATCTTCCCTCAACTGACGATGCATCTCGTGAGCAACTTGTGCTGGTCGGCTACAGTTGGAACTCCCTCTCTGTGATAAGTTCGGAGGTTCAGACTCTACTAAAACTGTGTCTACAAACACATTCTTCAAAGACATGTTTCTTGAAGAGCTAATAGGCTTGGGATCTGATGGTGTAGAATCAGAGAGGACATGAAGGGGCTGTCCATTGCTGGGGTTTCTTGAACTCGTGAAGAAACGAGCTATCGAAGTTGCCTCTCTTGCACCTCGACGAGACTTGGTATCTTCTGCACACACAGCCTTCCCCTTCAACAGACGTCGACGAAGAGCGGCTGCTCGCTCTTCCTTGCGAGCATCAGCCCGAGAAGCCCTGGTTGCAACATTGGCCGAAATTACTTTGGCTGGAACCTCGTGCAGGCCGATCTCTTGAACCTTCTGCATAACAATGTCTTCAACCTCCTGGAGGCTGATCTCTTCTCCCTCAAAACTGGGCCCCTCCAATTCGGGATAGATAGCTTCCTCGCCCATCGCAAAAGTCTGACAATCAAAGAAGCAAAGAAACGAAAAGCTAAGCGCCCAAACTAAGACTGTAAGATTTGAGAATCACTATCACCTTTGGCGAGCTAGTCAAACCATGGCATTTTCTAGCACATCAAGACTGTAACGTTCACAACCACCCTTGGCGAACTTCTTTCAAACCATGGTGTTGAAGACAATATCCACAGCCAAAAACAGAACTCACACAACAGACAAAGAGCAACGCAGAGGTTTTGTGATCTAGAACTCATCGCTGATAGAGTACTTGGAGGGCAAGCAAACAAGAAAGGAAAGATAACGACTTCAGCATACAGTAATATAGGCCAAGCCAAGTGAAACGAACTGCCTTCAAAAGAAAACCGTCTCCCAGTGCTCCAAATTTCCATCGCAATAACATCCACTGTGAGTGCGAAGCAATGCGCCTCCCTTCAGCAATTGCAGCGCCGCCTAAACCACCTGCATAATCAAGGAGAAATCAACTCGGAGGGGAATGGTGGCACCGTACTCAAATCAAGACGGGAGGAAGGAGGCGACACAATGCAGTAAGGTTTAGGAAATCTGGCGAATCTGGTTTTCAATCCTAGCTACGAAGCTGGCGATGAACGGAGTTTGGTGCAAACAACAACAGGCGATGATCCCAGAAGTATCCAAGGCTCCGGCGGCAATGGAGGAGGTGGGCGCGAAGCAATCGGGCTCTCAAATTCAAAAAAGAAGCGCGGCTGAATCAACGGAACAAGCGATGAAGGCGACTAGGGTTGGGGCTATCAGGCCGCCCACCCTAAACCCTAGGCCGCATTCTGGCATTTTTACTTTTATTTTTTTATATTTCACTGAAGGCCTTTTCGCCAGGTTGATTGCAGTGGTGCCAACTGGCTCCATATCGCCAGAAAAAAAAAGGCTGGTTGAGATTGGCTAAAGTCGGACTGGCCGGCATTCAGCTTGCTACTTGAAGGGGCTTTAGTCATTCATCTGTTTTGACTCTTGCGAGTTTGCTTCATTTGCACATATTTGTGGGCTGCTTATCTTGGGTGTATTAGATAGACTTTTTGCAAAACTTAATCGATGTTAACCCCTCACCGCCCAAGAGGATGAAAAGTGTCCCCACACAAACTTTGAAGCACTGTAACTTTTGCATCCGATGTCCAAATTCAATAAAAAATTGTCGGAAAAGTTGCGCATACCAGTCTAATTTCTATGGTAAAATTTTCAGATCAATACAAGACGAATTGAGTTTGCGAGAGCCATTCAAAGTTCACAGGGTCAATTTTTGTTCAGCACACTGCGTTGTGATAAATGCAACTTCGGGACTTGTATCTTTTTCCAAAAATGTTTGTTTTCAATAAAAAAATTTGGGTTTTGTACTCCTTAAGGTCTAGTTATTGTGGTAAAATTTTCATGCCAATCCAAGTTGTTTTGAATTCTTGGGAGCAATTCGAAGTTCAAAATCCAGATATTATTGCATTTCAGTCAACTTCGGCGGCTCATAACTACTTCATACATGATCCTTTTTCAAAAATTCTTGTTGAGGAAGTTGCATATACTTGTCTAGTTCTTGTGGCTAAAATTTCATATCAATCCAAGAAGTTTTGATTGTCTGAGAAGCATTTTAGTAGAAGGAGGTTCAATTGTAGATGTGATTTTTTGCTCCTTTTTTCACTATTTTTGGACATTTCAAATCCATTTTGTAGACACAATGATTCATTTTTTATGAAATTCTTTTCACCAAGGTGTTTATATTATGGTTTTGAATCACTTTGTAGCTTCAAGTTTTTTCATTTGAGTAGATTTAGATATCGATTTTCACCTCCAAATGTGTTTTGAAGAAAATTTCAGCACCTTTTTTGAACACTAAAACATTAGAATCTTTCAATCTAAATGATCAAATGACCCCAAATTTGTTCCACACCATCTAAAACATACACACTACAATATTGTACGGTTGAGATCTTCATACCTCACTCTAATTTTGACTTTTTAGACTTGCAAAGGCAAGCATTTTTCAAGCATGGTTGGACTTTGGGTGGTGAGGGGTTAAGAGAATAAAAAAGTAGACAATCATCATCAACATTTGTAGAAACAGATTAATTCCAAAATTTGAAATATATATGGATTAGAAAAATATCTTGTACATTGTATTAGTTCAACATGGTAGAGATGTACTACATCTTTACAATTCAAGCATTGAAAAATCACAACTATCATAATAAGTATTGAATTAGCCTTTGCTGGCAAATATACTCAAGAACCATATTTTTTAGCTTACAATAAAGCATGCCATCTAAAAATGAAGATAAAAGAAACAATTGCTTTAGATTGAGAGGTGCAAGAAGGATGAAGGTTCATCTCAAACATGATAGACCACAAAAAACAACAATTTTCTAATTTTGCATAGAAATAAGAGTTAGTGTTGATAGATTCCCGTTGACTCAGTGCTAATTCTGTTATTCAGCTTGTTGAAGCAGTGCAGATTGTGGAATTGTCAGCTACGATGAGGTCGGTTCTGTCAAGGTTGAGCTCCGAAGTGTGCCGTCTCTGGTTGCTCTGCAGTGCATTTCTCTTTGGGAGTAGAATCTTTGCGTGTACACGGCTCCCAGTTTGGAGTGACGAAGTCGAAGAATTTTCTTCGCTTCTGCCTCTTTTGGCTAAGAGGTCATTGAGTCATGCGGGGATGGACGATGTCAAAGGCAAAACCAAGGGTCAAAGCACCTCTAGCTCGCAGACAGTTAGGTGAGCTGATTCTCCTTTATATTTTTATTCCGTTTTTGCAAATTTCTATTTTCTTTTTCTGATGCTAACAGTAGCTAACAGGTGAGCCATGAGCTTCCTTTTTTTTATCATTACAATTATTTTAAAGATTTTCTTAGTTTCTTTGCCTCTTCTTCTTCATTTCACTTCACTACCAGTATTTGCACCTGACTCCCTGGATTGCTCAATTTGGTAGAGGCCACCAATTTTGGCGAGTTTACATATAGATTTGAAAATTTACAACTTGTCAGAGCTATATTCATCTAAGTCATGAATGTTGCCCCACATTGCATTTGATTTTTGATTCAGCTTGTTATGTTTTTGGGAGGTACAACATTGCGCAATTGCATTCTAGTTACATTGAGTTGTCCTCACCATTGTTTCAATGGGTCATTGTACACATCATGTGGTGCAAAAAAATAGTTGATCCATTTTCCAACTTACAGTTGTTAGGGTGGGACCAAAAGCTCAATATAGGGAAAAGTCTACTCTATGTGACTAGAGTGCTTGCAATCAGTCATTCCAAAATATTACAAGCTGACTAAAAAATACAATCCAAACTATAATTAGAATTAATTTCTAAAAGATAGAGCCTATATATGACCATGGAGTTAAAGATGAAAGTCTTTCACTTTGTATCTTCCATTTCTTTGCTATTCAAGAGTAAATTCTTTTGTTTTAGTTTTTTAAAGATGAAATCACATCTCTAAAATTTCCAAATTTTTTTGTGAAAATTTCAAATTACCATAATTTTTTGAAGAATAAATGAAGAAAATTCATATTAAATACAAATCATGTTCAAAAACTCTAAATTTTTCAAAATAGAAGAACATCGTAGTGTAGAGCATTGTGGTTTAATCTTTTAGTGACTGTGGCTGATTTGGGGGGTGGGCGCAGTTTTCCAAGAAATTGAACTTTGTAGCCACTCTAAAGGTGTAGTCTTAGATCAAACCGTACAAGGTGTTCCCATAAGGAAGATTCTTCAACCTAACAAAAAATCTAACTCATCCAATGGTACAAATTGCTATAAATAAGATAGGAGGTCCATAAATTAACCTTTTAAGGGCTAAAGTTGAATTTTTTGAAGGTGAAACATCTTTAAATATTTTTTTAGTAAATTATCCTCAAAAGACAAGTAGAATAGGCATCTAATGCAAGTCGTTTCATATTTTTTCAAGATTTGTGAAATTAGTTACAAATTTTCACAAGAAATGGTCATCTATGGTCATAAAAACAAATACCCTTCTAAAATGTGCAGATTTGGTACATTGGAGAAAGTGTAATGTTGTGAATGATTTTTCCTGCATGAAGAAGAAATGACCCCTAGAGTTTGGCCGAGGGGGAGTGTATGGGACCCCTAAACTATATTGCCTTATGTGTATTGCCTATATATGTGTATGGGACATAATTATTCTCCAAAATCACCATTAGGGCACCACAATGGGCCCTAAATGAGACCTAACTTAAAATTCAGCACTCAACTCTCATACAACCATTCCCTTATGCATTTGAGCTTCCACTCTCAAATAATCATACAACCATTCAACCCTAATCATAGTACCCAATTGGAATTCAATCAATTCATTGCAAAAACAAAATATCTTGTAATCATCATTACAATTCAAGTTGATAGAGATCACAAGGAGCAACAAGAGATGGAGTTTAATTGACCGTCGTTAGGGTAGCAAACCTTCCTTCATGAGAACAATCACCACCACCTTGTCCGTGCTCCAATTGAATCGATTTTAGGTTTTTCGGAAAGTCAGCTTGAAGATGCATCTTCCCACCAATTTCCAGCTCCATTTGTCAAATTGTCCATCAGCAATCGCTCTTCAAAGTTGCAGCTTCCAAAAACTCGTGGCAGCTGACCTCCTTTCATAGAAACAATCACCGCCGCCTTGTCTGTGCTCCGATTGGGTCGATTTTAGGCTTTCCGGAAAGCTAGCTTGAAGACTCATCTTCCCATCAGTTTTTGGTTCCATTCGCCAAATTTTCCGTCAACGATTGCTCTTCAAAGTTGCAGATCATCTTTGAATCTCAAAAAACCCTAACTTTCTTCAATCCTTCACATCAGACCCTCTTCACCTCCCATTTTTCACTCATTTTTTGCTCTCAAGAACAAGTGAGCCTATTCGACAAATTGGTCCTACTTTTTATACAAACTCATTGCCATGATGTTTCTAACACTTTTTCTCCATTTTTCATTGCTATTTTTCCACCAAGCTCTCAAAACACACATATGCATATAAGTTGAGAGAGAGAGAGCTTGGAACCCTAATTTTTTCCTATGTCCAACATCCTAACAACTAATTTCCTTAATCACATTCATCCCACCTTACTTTACTGTAAAATGCACTAAATTAGTGAAAATTGCGCTAATTTAGTGCAAATCCCCCTAAATTACTATTTTTTTCCCAATTTTACTGTTTTGACCCTATTTTAGTGTTTCTAACACTATCTTAGTATTCTGGTAGTAGTTTTAACCCCTAAAGGACCATTGTCCCTTCGGGGGACAAATGCGTTTTCGGGCAGGTACCTATGGGCTGAAATTTTCTTTGGATTTCTTGAAACATTTTTTGGAGGTAGAAAATTTGATTAGCTTCATGGGAATATAATTTTTTTCACAATTGGTGCCCGGGAACAAAAGTTATGACCAAATAAGCTCAAAATAGGGGACGGCGGGCAGCCCGGGCAGCAAAAAAAAATGGACAAAAATTTGAATTTTTTTTTTTTTATTATTTTTCTCATAGATTATATTTTTGCCTATTTGGAAAGCTTTGATTCATTTCATTTGGATTTGTTATGAGAAAGTTATGGACATTCTTGTTTTTTGGGCAATTAGAGCATCTTTTTGAAAAAAGTAACTTCGAGGATGCATTTCTGAATGCAATTTTTCAAATTTTTCATTTTTTTTTTTTTTCTGTGGTTTATATTACTTGTTAGAACAATCTCACCATTGGGATTAGTGCATTTTAATTCCATTTAAAATATATGAATATTTTAGATTTTCCTTCTATCTCGTATCTACTTCTATTTAACAATTTTTTAAAGAATGATAATTAAGTTTTTTTGAACTTTTTTTTTTCCTAGACTCTCAACTCAATTCCCCACTACAAAAATTTAAAGCTCAAAACTCTTTAGTGCAAAAGTCTTAAGTTAAAAATGTTCAAAGTCAAAAAATTTAGTCCTGCAATGTGCTGAAAAACTTGATTTTTGCACTTTAAACGCAGATATCTTACAATCTGTGCGGTCAAAAATTCTGAATTTTTTTCCACACACTCTTATACTAGTTAGATGTAAGATCCTATGGGTAGATGTGAAAAAAAAACATTTTTCAAATTTTTTAACTTTTTACTATAGAAATGGCAGTTTTGAGTGTTTTTTGGCAGGAAAAGGGCCTCGGTCCTTTAGGGGTTAAGTTTACTAACTTGTTTTGTGTTTTTTCATATTTATTGTTTTTTGTGGTTTTCAAGTTACTTTTAGTTTCATTTCAACTTGTAGGATTTTGTTTTAGTTTTCTAAATGTTTTATCATTTGCCTAATTTGATTACTTCATCAAATCTTGCTTAAAGTCTTTTTAGTTTTAACTTCCCATTTTTTGCCTAGATTTTTCCCATTACTTTTTCCTAATTGCATTTCTAGATTTTCAACTTAAATTCTTAAAGTTCCTATTCTTATCTCACGGAAGACTTCCTAAATTGTGATCATGGCTTAATTTGTTGTCCTAACAGTTCCGGACTTGAAATTTAATTCATAATATTTATATTTTCTACAATCTAAAAAGTGAACCAATATTGTGGTTCACAGATTTACTTCTAAATCATGTTTGCTTCTAGAGCCTTGTTGAAGCTTGAGTTCCTTTCCTTAATTCTCAAAAATCAATGACTTGATGACCCTTTAGAATTTGCGCTACATAAATACCAATGCATAAGTTTACTTTGGGCATTCATGAAATTACAAAGCAACACTTATGCCTTGTCAAGACATCAAGTTACAAAAAAATCTCACAATTTGGTTGATATATTTTTGTATTTGTCAAATACTTTCCATTTGAAGGTCCAGACCATTTGAGTTTACAACCTCATAGCTAATTCATCAATGCTCCAATTATCTTGAAATTGGTTTTGTTTGAAGTGCACAAAGACATTTTAATTGCGTTCCTCTTTGAGATTTTTGTGAAAAAATGTATTTTGAACAATAATAGACTAAGAGTCCAAAAATCAACCCAAAAGTGGTCGACCGGTCACTAAAGGGTTAAAGAAAATTTACTTGTCATTCTATATTTAAAAACATGATTTTAGATTCTCAACTTCAAGCTTTACTAAAATGCTTATTTGAAGGAATTTTCAAGATTTCCAAACTAAGTAGAAACTACACTTCAAAAGCTTCATTTTGTTAGTCAAATAGAAGCTTCTTTAACATTCAAAAAGACACAAAACGTCTGGTCACTATCAAAATCAATCTTTTTAGTACAGTGTGAATTATTTGCTAAAAAAGACCCAATAGCACTCATTGGAAGTCAAACTATTGTGCAAGACCTCCTCTTTTCATTCAAAATTGCAAAGATGAACATTTGCACTTTTTTCCTACATACAAGAAGTCTTTTTCATCCATTGGATACTTAGTGTCTACGGCGTCCTTACAAAAATTATAGAATGATTTAATGTCCAACAAATTTTGTATGAAATTTGGCTTATTAATTGTGTTTACCTCTAATTTCCTATGGCCTTATAGCAAGACGAAAAAATTGTCTAGCCAATATAAAAAAGAACCATGGAGTATTGAAGCACTATTTTAGAATGGCTAACATGATGATTCATATAGGGAATTGCAAAGTAACTTGAAAAAGCAGCCTCATAAAAGAATTGGACACTAGATGCGATTTGACAAGTTGCTGTCGGTGCCTCCAATGTACGGAATCTTCAATTGGAGCGATCACTTAGAGCTCCCAAAGCAAGGCCATGGGGTTGTGTTATTCTCAGCAGATTGTTCCAATGATGTGCATGTTGCCATTTCTCCCCAATACCAATCCGCGAACCCATGTACGAGTTTGTGATTGACGGAAGGAACAGGACTCAGGCAGTGGTACGACAAAAGGCTCAAGGCCCCAATCTTTGCATTGGCTTAGTGGGATTGAACAAGCCACAACTTGACACCATGAACAATATGTGGATCTCCATTGACAAAACCATCAGGCTCCTTCGGATGGATCAAGGGAAGAAGCCCAGCTTTGAATCTGTATTCTTCATTTACAAGGACCCATGGTTCTTGTTAGATACACAGTATGTCTGTTTTAGTTGGCACTACTTGGGATGTGCCAGCTACTTACTCAAACATCATGGTGTTGGCTTTGGAGTAAAAAACTCAAATGTTAGCATTTATGTGTTATGCTTTGAATGAGGAGCTTACTCAGGACAAAAGTTCATTCCACTAAGTTTGTGTCAAAAGTTACCACTATTATTAAATGTCTACCTTAGATTAAAATTGCGATAGACATAGAGGAATTAAGGACCCTTAGAATCTCTAGTTTACAAATCTTAAACTGAACATTTGAATTTTTTGGCTTAGATATGTACCTACTTCACAAATACTAGAGTCATAAAATCAATATATAAATACTAGCGTCATCTATGGCGTCATCTATCTGTGATCAAGCTTTGATCTCATGCCACTCTACATGCATGCTAGAAAACTAGGCCATTTAAGCGTCACAAAGCCTCAGCAGTGCGAAGATTCTACTTCAAATTGGTTTGGTGGAAGATTAGATGGTTCCCAATGAAATGTTTGAATATGTTGCAGGTGCGTCCCAATTGGTAAAGGTGACATAGCGCGCATCCCTTATAAAGTTTGGATCCCTGCACAAGAGGAAAACGGAGGACTCTATTTCTGGATTTCTTCCGAATCCCACTTTGATCAATTGCGTGAACGCATCTATGGACATCCAATAGTGGTTCAAACCTAGGGCAATTGGTGAACTTCTACTAGAACATAATTAGTCAATTTGTGATGCCCTTTGAATTACAGACTGTGAATTGTTCCATCCGCCAATTACAATCTCATACATTGGGTTCACCGTCTCAAGTTCTGGAGAGATTGCCACATGTACATCTGTGATTGTCTCAATTGCAAAGGTCACCACCCCTGACCCATAGAAGGTAGTTCAAAGTATTGTTGCCATTCATAGTGTCCAAAACCATTTTGTGGTAACACCACTTTAAAACTTGGGTCTTGCAGTTGGATATTAGCCCTTTGAATTGGCCTTGTAATAGTACTACTTTGAAATGATACAGCAATTGACGAGTAAGTGATTGGTGTGTCCCAAGTAGAGAAAGCAATGTACATGGCTTTGCGGAGAAAATGTGGATCCATATACATGAATAGGACCGAGTTTGGATTGGCTTCGTGTCCTTGCCCAACTTGGATGAGTTTTGTGTCTTTATCAATGGACACCCAATAGTGGTTCAAACTGTCCGGATCAATAAATCCTTGATCAATATTGCTTATTAAATCCCCTTGCAAGCACTTCCGAATGCAAGACCTTGTGTTTCCCCATCCACCGATCACAATCTCATACATTGGATTTGTAGTTTCACATCTAGGAGAAATGGCTACATGTACATCATTCCTTGCCTTGGTTGCAAAATAAAGGGTCCCTTGACCTTCTGACGAAAATTTGTAACTTGACTTCCACTGATTATAGTGTCCATTACATTGAGGTAGCTTTAGAGGCTGAGTACTCAGCAATCTTGTACCACTTGGAGATGCCACAAAAATATTTGAGTAAACAACATCTGCATCCGAGGAGAAAAAAGAAACATAGCGAGCTTCACTTACAAAGTATGGATCTTTGTAGATGCAGAAAACTGAAGCTAAATTGGGCTGGTTTCCTCGCCCAACATGAATGAGTTGTGTGTCAACATTGATGGACATCCAAAATTGATTTTCATTGTCCCTCTAAATCATTTTATTGGTTGTGACATAACACAATATTCCTTTCTTTTGAATGCTACTCGCACTGTTGCCCCATCCACCTATCACCATCTCGTACATTGGATCCATAGCTTGAGGCTTGGTAGAAATTGCCACACGCACATCTGTGATGGCTTTGACAGAAAAACTAATAATTCCTTGACCTTTCGTAGGTAGCTTGTAAGTTGTCAACCAGTTGTAATCACCATAAATATGTGCTAATTCTAAAAAGTTGACATCTCGTGATGGAAGTAGAACTTGGGATGCATCAATAGAACTCCACAAATCAGCTGAAGAATCTTGGCCAAAACTCCCAAATAATTTAGGCCTTGTGCTTTCTATTCTTATGCCTGTGTAAGTGATGTCCACTTGGTTTGAACTCAAGGCAAAATACTTGATATTCTCAAGAAATGATGGATCTTTGAAGATGATAAAGGCATGTTTTTCTTCTAGATCCTGGCCTTGCCCTACGTAAATGAGTTGCTTCACCTCATTTATGCAAATCCAAAAATGGTGCAAGTTTCCTTCTTGGAGGGTATTTGTTAAATCCATTGTGGAATATGAACATACCATCCTCTCGGGTATATGTCTTCGTAATTCTGACCTTGTATGTTGCAACAAATCTTGCAAACCTATCACGATCTCGTATGATGGGAACACTGTCCTTGCTTCTGGAGAAAATGCTATATGGAGATTCTTCTTGGTGTTTGCAGCAAAGAAAATTATGCCTTGACTTCTCGTTGGAAGTTTGTAGTAGGTAATCCAGTCGTATCTTCCCAAACGCGGTTGTATTGTTATTGTTGTAGGATAGAGTAATTTTACAACGTTGTCAACAATATCCTTCATAAGCAACTCGTTGTTACCCCTATAATCAGGCGTGTATCCATCTGAGTTATTACCTTGTTATCTAGTTTGTGAAGGACACATATAACATAGGGAAAGCAAATGTTTAAGGTATGCACTCCTATAATCAAGGGTGATTGGAAGAAATACTTCATGTTTTTGACTCAAAAATGCAGTTTTTGGTCATAGGACTAGCAGTTTTATGCAAAAATATGAATACTATGTTTTCGCAACGTCCCTATAGATTTCAACCATTGATTCAGTACTATGCAATACTATAGACTGCTGCGAAGTACTACAGAAGCCACTAGGAGTAGAAAATAGCAAAAGTGGAATCTGTGCACTTTTTTTTTTAATAATTCAAAAAAAATTCAAAAAATAAAAACAAAAATCATCATTTTTCTAGAGAAGATTGCACTTACATTGCACCAAAAAATTAATGTAGGGATAGTTTTCCCTCTTTGTAACATTCGTGCAAAGGAAGGTCACTTTGATCCCATGTGGGCAATTGACATGTTTCTATTTTCATAAAAAATTCATTGTCAATCCTTGTAAGGTTAGTAGACCTCCAACTTGTCCAATTTGTGGCTTCAAATTTGCATTTTTGGGTCAAGAATAGGACTAAAAAACCCCAAAATGGCCAAGGTAGACACCCAATTGGGGCAATTTAAAAATAGTAAACTAATTTGAAAAAATTTGAAAAAATTACTCAATGTCTGCAACTACTATATGTACCTTCCTTCCAAATTTCCCACCAAATGGACAAACGATGCAAAAGTTATGAGCAAAAAAACACCCGTCCGAGGGCAAGGGGACAAAAAATAGGACAAGTGTTTCTTGCGATCATTCTCAACCAAAATGAGACTTGCATTTGGTCCACAATGTGTCACAAAAAACTAGAAATTGATTACATAAGATGTACACAATCAAATCCAGAGAGTCTATGATAGCTTGGAGTTGGTTTGGGGTTTGGGGTTTTAGGGTTTAGGGTTTAGAGAGCATGTGGAGATATAGTTTGAACATTCATAACTTATTCATACTGTGTCCAGATAATGCTTTCTAAAGGGAGTTGGAATCCTCTTTCAGTTGATTAGTGATGATTATTAATTGGTGCAACTACTTTAACATGCATCCATGGACACAAAGTTTGGGATCTCACCTGTACTTGAGACTGTCTCGCTCAAAGCCCAAAAGTCCAGCAGCCACCTTCATAGCGCCCTCCCAACCTTCCACCACTCGTGGCTCCTGGCGCTCCAAATGTTTCCGAAAAGCCTCTTCGAATGGTCCATTTGGGTTCCATGGCCGCCTCACATGCTCCGGCTTCACACCGTAAAACACAGGGATGATGGGCCTCTCTGTTCGCAACATGTCTTGGAGCTCATTCAGACAGTGTTCGGATTGCGCATAGGATCTGGAAAAGACGGCGATGTGCATCCGGGCAGAGTCTAAGGCTCTATCGATGACTTGAAACACAGGCTGTCCACGACGGATGTCCCGCTGGTCCAGAAATGGCTCGATGCCAGCCTCGCGAAGCTTTTCGATAAGAGGAAGTAGAAACTGCTCTTTGGTGTCAGGGCCTCGGTGGTTGAGAAATACATCGTACTGGAAAATCTGCTCGCTAGTGGAGGTACGAGCCATATCTAAAATCCGTGCCTTAAATTTTCTCTGTTGAAGGTAATATGTGTGCCCTGTTTGTAATACTCTAGCATCTGATGCAGACCATGAATCCCAGTTTCCAGAATGTCCTCAGGAGCCTCGCAAAGAACAGCGTTGCAAAGCTAAAATTTCGTTCCAAACTCGATAGACAAAAGCCTCAGTCAAGACGCTGGCGCGCCTGATAGCAGGCCATCAGCTGCATATATAGCTTCCAATGAATCGAAGTCCTGCTCTCCTAGTGACTCAATTCTTCAATCCATCTTCACACAACCTTCACACAGGACTGGTAGACAAACTTGAGCACATTTATAATGACTTTGGTGTCTGATCCAGACAATGAATGCAAGAAAAGGAATCCCAGTTTCCAGAATTTCCCCAGGAGTCTTGCAATGAACAGAGTTACAAAACTAAGATTTCGTGCAAAATCGATAGACAAAAGCCTCAATTCAAGACGTTGGCGCCTGATAGCAAGCAGGATCAGCTGCGTAGCTTCCAATGAAGTATTGCTCTCCGAGTGTATCAATTCTTCAATCCATCTTCACACCAACTCCACACAGGTAGAAACTTGAAGACATTTAGAATTAGTTTGGAGGAATATGATAGCGTAGGTTACCACTGCGTGCCTGCGTACAAATTAGTAACTAAGCTGTTTGCTTCAAGAGAAGTTATTGTTGTATTAAGAGAAGCTAGAGGCAAATTAGTTCCAGCTCCGTGCCCATGCGTTCTAGATTGGTAAGCTTTGAAACGGGCTTCGAAATTGCATTTTCAGAACGTACTGGACCCTATCCTACACAACTGGACTGAATTGAAGAGACCATCATAATCTCGAGTTGAAGCACTCCAGTGAACTTTGCATGGAACCCTCTAAAAGCAACAAAAGCTTGAACATCAATAGCTTATAACAGCAAAATTGAACTTCGGATCTACTGTAGAAGCAACTAAGTCATTGCTCGACTTGTTCTGGAAGGAGCTACTGTAGCTAGTCTCTGAAGGTCTTCACTTGTGGGTAACAGTACCACCAACAGCACGCCTGGCCCATGCGACAGTGGAAGGACCGTCCAATATGGTAAATCACTTGTGACTCGCAGATGTACGAAGGGTACATTTCTTATTTGCATGGTCAAGACACTCAGACTGTCGTACATTCTTGCTGGTGACTAGGAAAGAGGATAAAAAGTTTCCTGTGTTTTTTAATGCAATGGTCACCTTCACTTTGACTTTGAAAAAAAAAGAAAAAAAGGATAGCTTAGAAAGAGGATTCTGATGCACTGAAGAATGCATTATCTGGGATACTCATATGCGAAAGTTTATTAATATTGTAGATGATGATTGTAAAACCAACACGAGTTCTGTCAATCTGCCGTGGTATACAGTTTCAAAATCAATGTGTACTTACTGTACTCATTGTGCAGTATAGAGCGTTTGGAGCCTCCAGTTATATTTCGATACTTTACGTGTTGGAAAGCAGTCCCCTTTGAAAAGCTTACTCAAGTATTCTCTTCAATGGGGCAACTTACCGGCCCACTGGAACATTTGTAAAGGCAACCCCACAGCTATTGCGTCGGAGAGGTGTGCCAAGAGTGATCTCCTGTGGCCCTCAGCACGTGTGGTGACGCTTTGCCCCACTGGGCACTCCAAACAATGCATGCGGAAACGGAGAAGTTTGGAAACCCCCAAAAATAATCCACCACATTATGGACGGGCAATCCTTGGGTGACGTTTTATGACAATGAAATTTTTCTTTCGAGCTATTTCATTGGACCTCGAGGCATTACCTTGGAAATGATGTTGGATCTTGTCTCAAATTGCAAGTTTGACCTCCTTGGCGAGCCACGCCCAAGAGTCTCCATTTGCCTATGCCTTCTTCATTTTTGGCCGGTGCCGTGCAAGTTTTTCCACTTGGGGTGCGTGCTGTGGGGCAATTTCCAAGCCACGGCCCGCTCATTGCCCGTGTTGAGTGCCTTGGGTGAGGTGCTGTAGGGTTGCTCTAAAGGCTTTTTCTTTTGCACTTTTGTAAAATTGGGGCAACCTTCACCAAAAACGCTTGAGATGAGTTGTGTGTCCTTTGAATGATTTTAGCCTTGCAGGATGGAAAAAAAAACATTCTGTTATTCAAATTTCTTTGTTGAGTTGCTCAAACTCTTTTTCAATGAATATTGTTGGATTTTCCCCTCCTTGAGATGTTTTTTGACTTTCTTGTATAAAAAAATGGCAAACCTATAGATCACTATGTCAGTAATGTATTTTGGCAACTTCCACTCTTTTTTCTTGATCCATGAAAATAATCTTCTTTGAATAATTGAGCCCAACTAATGAAATAAATCATATTAAACAAGTTTAGTTTCTACTCCAATTTGGAATTTTGGAGAATTGTTAAAATCTAATATTTTATTGCAATTTGATTTTTGGGCCAATAACTATGGAATGCTGATTCTTTAATTTTAGAATGACATAATAATTTAATTTTTATCATAGTATTTTGTACTATAGTATACATATGTATTAAAATTTAAAAATTTTAAAGCATAGTTTACATATCTTTTATATCAATTTTTTCCACTTATTATTATCAAAATTTCAAAACTAATACCAAATTTCACAAAAAAATCTGAGATTTTTATGACTAATAGAAGACATAACTGTGATTACAACTCTGCAAAATTAAAATTAAAAATTCAATCATATATAGTTGCAAAATGGGAATATACAAAGAAAAATATTTAAGAGTTTGAAAGAATAGACATAGGCTGGTCTTTTGAAGGTTAATCCAAAAAGGATGAGACTTACCATTAAGGTACTTTGCCAAAAATGAACCCATTTATGAGACAATGCTTACACTCTTCATTTCTAAAATAATCTTGAAAGCCATCCATAGGCTACTTAGTTGCCTTAGCGTCCTTTTAGAATTAACCCCTATAGTCCCATTGTCCCTTCCAATTTGAAAGTAGATTTCAAATAGGTTCTTACAGTCTCAATATTTAATGTGATTTTTGAATTTTTTTGTGACGACAGAAAAACACACCTCCTTTCCAAATCTATAATATTTCTTTCAATCAATATCTAGGAGTAAAATTTATGGCACAATGGCCCTTTTTTTAGTTCGATGGGCAAAAATAAACCTCAAAAAATCTTAAATAAAAAATTATAATTCTTTTTGTATGAATTGTATTTTCACTCACATAAGAAGCTGATCTGGATTTATTCCATTTGGATTTGCTATGTGAAAGTACTGGGTAATCTTATTTTTTGAGCAATTAGGCATCTTCTTCAAGAAAATAACTTGTAGGATTCATTTTAAGCTCAATTTTGACAATTTTTCAAAAAATAAAAGTTTCACAAGATTAAGATCTTTTGCTAAAACAATCTCTTGTTGAGATTAGTGTACTTCAATTCCATCTTAAAGCTATTAACAATTTATTTTTTCCTTAAATCTTGAATTTATTTTCACTTAATAATTTTTAATGCATAAGTTTATAAAAATTATTAGACCCTCAACTCAATTCTTCATCATATAAAATCAGAAATTCAAAATTTGTAGAGCAAAAATTTCAATTAACCCCTAAACAACCAAGGCTCTTTTTTTGCCAAAAAACACTCAAAATTGCCATTTCTATAGCAAAAAATTAAAAAAAACTGAAAAATGTTTTCTTTTCAAATCTAACCATAGGATCTTACACCTAACAAGTATAAGAGTGTGTGGAAAAATTTCAGAATTTTTGGCCACACAGATTGCAAGATATCTGCGTTTAAAGTGAAAAAAACAAGTTTTTTTAGCACATTGCGGGACTAGATTTTTTTATGTTGAACATTTCTAACTTATAATTTTTGCACTACAGAGTTTTGAGCTTTAAATCTTCATAGTGGAGAATTGAGTTGAGAGTCTAGAAAAAAAAATTTCAAAAAAAGTTAGTTACCATTCTTTAAAAAATTGTTAAGTAGATGTAGATATAAGATAGAAGGAAAATCTAAAATATTCATATATTTTAGGTGGAATTAAAATGCACTAAAGGTATGTTCCCACTTGGCATTTGGTAACACTAGTTCTTAAAAGATAAGACTGGTGCAAGAAGACAAGAAGGCCTCTTTTTTATAGAAACGCATTTATTGCATTGGTTCGGTAGAAATTTTGTCATCAAAGGTTATGCAGTATTCACATATGTGGTACTACCTGTCTTGTGCGGTCTTCCAATCACAAAGCCAGAAGTTACAGTGTACATATGATGCTCTTAAGCCAAAAACATTGAATGGAGTATGCTATTAAAGATTTCAACAGATATTAGCGATAATCAATAATCTTACAATGAATCTGAGTACGATAGATTTTCCATTTAAGTAACAATAAACCAAAAAAAGAAACCCGTAACAAAAACATGCACTGAAGGATTGTGAGTCCTGTGAAGGAAACACTGAGCAAAGCAAAGAGAGATTCAAGTAGATAAAATATATATTAATAATGATTGAGTGTACATCAAGAGTAGTCTTCTTATAGAAGAAGAAGACACTGTTTGGTTTGACAGAACAGTGTGACTGTCTATCTACTGTAACGTTTGAATCTTATGACAGTTACTATAGTAACACGCCCCCTTTAGCTACATAGCTGAAACTAGTTTGAAAATATATACAACTGTGATGAACGTCCCCTTCCTTATGAGTTGATGCAAGCTTCCGAAAAAAGAAGTAGATATTAGTCGTCCCCTTGCTTCGTGTTGAAAGAAACGGTATCAGCTAGACCTTGTATACAGGCCTAATCTTAGCTTGAACTTTCTCACGAAGAAAATGAAATCGCAGGTCAATGTGTTTAGACTAATAATGGAACTTTGGATTTTCGCTTAAAGTACACTAGAAGAAACCTGTGTCTTTTCAGACATGCTATTTTGGACATGAGCGCATCCTCGGCGGTGTCTTGTCATGTCAGCGTAGATGTCACTTTTTTTGCGTCATGGCTGACATGTAAAAAACATTGAAAATCTGAGATAATATGGCCTGATGTTTTTATGTCAAGCTTCAGACATCAAGAGGGACATGGGTCCAGGGGCTCTTGAAATTCAGCCATGTGACTGCCACATTAGTGCCATATCAACGATGGAGGCCATGTGTGCATTTTTTTCATCCGGTCTGCTGGTGACATGGCAGATGATGTGGAGCATGACGTGTCCCCCCAAAAAAGTGACATGGCATCCACCAAGGCTGACGGGGCAGGCCTAGTCAGCATAGTTTTATGTCGTCCAGATGCTTTTTGAGACATTTTTTGGACGTCAAATTAGATATCCAAATGTTTTTTGAGACGTCAACTTAAACATCCAAACATTTTTTGTGATGTCAATTTAAACGTCTGAATATTTTGCGACGTCATTTTAGACATCCGCATTCCAAATATGAACACCTCTTGAAATGTCCAGTATGATTTAAATGAACAAAATCATGTCACCTCAAATGTTCATATGATGCAATGCACTATTTAATATGATGTTAATGTAGACAGAGACACATGTCATACACAACACGCATATGCATTTTATAATATCCAATATAGTATACTATACACAACATCCCATACATAATATAATATACAGCATACACTATACACCATATGCCATACACAATACATTGTATATAATACACCATACATAGTACACCATATTTGGCAAATACATCACATGGCTTTGAAAACCATTTATTATGATGTAAATAGAGAAAACAAGACAAGCCTTTTATACAAGTGGGATGCCAAGAGGTAAGACAAACCATATGGGATATATGAAACGCATAAATTGTATTACAAATAGAATTGCATGGAGATGTCGTGGAGGACATGCAAGATGCAGTCATCTAACATGCAGACATCAACTATGACAGTCAAGCATCCGCTCCAACAAATATCTATTTCAATGAATAGGCACTGAAGGGGACAGTTGCATGCAAGACAAAATGCACAATGTTTTCTGGGACGTCTATGTAGTCGTTTAAATGTCTAGGAAGACATCAGAAAAAAATAGTATAGAGAAGGGGCTCCAGTAGGCCCCTACGCCTTCCTTCAATACCACGTCAGCAAAGAGAACTACCACGTTAGCACATTTCCATGTTACATGCCACGTTAGATGCATTTTTTATTTTATTTCATGGGCAGGCCGTTTGGCTGCCCTTCCCCATTTTTTTGAACTTGGATAGGTGTTTTACTGTTGTCTGAAGTAATTCTCGTTGACTTACCCACAGTCAAAACTGTAGACCTTGCTGACGTGGCAATCCATGTTTTTTTTGACGCTGGGAAAAACAAATGCTTGTCGCGGTTTGGTGTCTACTTTAACAAACTACCCTTCAGAGCATCAGACTATTTTCACCAAAATCAGCGCGTGCTCTTTGCAACATCGACAAGACTCCCATACTTTAGGCCAATTTGCCGTAGACAATCCCGTGTTCTAAAAAACATCCACGTCAGAGCCAGGACACCAGTAAAGACACGGGTTTCTTATAGTGGTGATACAGGATTGATTATCATAGTAGAGCGTACTGGGAATTTGAATAGAGTAACTAAGTTCTTGTATAAATGATTGCAACCATATGAGTTCTTTGGTAGCAGTTGTAGCAACAATGTATTCAGCTTTGGTGGAAGACAAAGCAACAATTGGCTGCTTTCGACTTTGCCAAGATAATAAACATGACAAATCAAGTTGAAAAAGGTAGCCGGAGGTGGAATTTCGAGTGTCGAGATCACCAGCCCAGTCTGCGTCATTCCATCCGCATAGCTTGTGAAGAACAAAAGAGGAAGGGACAGCAGAATATGTAAGACCATGCGTAGAAGTACCACGCAAGTAACAAAAGATTTGCTTGACTCCAAGCCAATGAACTGGAGCTGGATTTTGCATGAATTGGGCTAAATGGTTGACTGAAAAAGCCAAGTCCCAATGCGTACAGGTGACAAGATATTGGAGACTGCCAAGTGCTTGTTTATAAGGCATTGATGATGGAAAGTAAGATGAAGCAAAAAAATCATCTCGTTGATGTTGAGAATATTGTATGCCAGCTTCTAAGGGAGTGCAACTGAATTAGCTGTTGTCAGATTAAATTTGATGAAAAGATCATGAATATACTTATCTTGTGACAAGGTTAATCCTTTATTAGCTTTATCACGTTGTACTTGTAGACCAAGAATATATACAATCTCTTGATTGTCAATCATGGAAATCGCTACGTGAAAAGAGCTTTTGTAGCAGATAACAATTCCAGGTTGTCAGAAATTAAAATGAGATCATCAATATAGAGACCCAAATATAAAAGAGAGTTGTTCGTACATTTGATATATACATTTGTGTCAGATTTACATTTGGAGAAACATAGGCTTAAGAGAAAGCTATCAAAGAGGTCATACCATCCTCGTGGAGCCTGTTTGAGGCCATAAATCGATTTGAGCAAGCAACACACAAGGTGTTCTTGACCAAGTTGAATGTAACCATTAGGTTGTTGAATATAAATTTCCTCTCGGAGGATCCCATTTAAAAATGCTGTAACCACATCCATTTGATGGATGTGATAGTCATAAATAGTTGCAAAAGCAAAAAGAATTCTTAAAGAAGTCATTTTGAGAACAGGTGAGAAGTATCGAAAAAATCAACACGTGCTTCTTGTGTAAAATCGCGAGCAACCAATCTCGCTTTATAGCGGGATAAAGAACCATCAGAATTAAACTTGCAACAAAAGATCCATTTGGTACTGATGATAGTTTTGTCGGGAGGAAGATCTACAAGTATCCAAGTTTTGTTTTTGATTAAGGATTGGTATTCAGCATCGATAGCTTATTTCCAATGAGCAGCATCTGAACTTTGGGTAGCTTCGGTAACAGTGCTGGGGTCACCAGCATGAGTGAAGAAAGCAAAAGAGAATAAGTTCGCATCATGGAACTTGGTGGATTGCCAGGCACCTCGATTTTTGCAATTGGATTGTCGAGGCTGAGGTGAAGAACTAGAGGACTGTTCTTGTCGGAGATGACTTCGTTGATGGGGAGATAAGCCTAGAAGAGGAGTTGGAAGAAGGCCAGATGGCTCAACAACTTAGGGTTTATTAGGGGCTTTCAAGGGAATCAAAATCAGCGTTAGGTGAGATAGGCGGAGAAGAATCCGTAGTATCAAGTTGATTTGACACGAGTTGGAGAAGCAGAGAAGGAGGTGGGTCCGGAACTTTATAAAAGCCTTCAAAGACTGGCAAATAATTAGAGTTGGAATTGGTAGAATGGGTTTGGAGCAAAGCGTCTTCCAAAAAAATAACATCACAACTTATTATTATTTTACGAGAATGTGGATTATAAATACAATAACCTTTAATACCAGAAGGTTCACCGTAGCCAATGAAGATACATTTCAAACTTTTGAGACCAAGTTTCTTGCGCTGATGATCAGATATGTGAGCATATGCTACACATCCAAATATTCTTAAATGGGATAAATCAGGTCTAGTACCAATCCGTAATTGATAAGGCGTTGTATTGTTTAAAGCAGTGGTGAATGATAAATTCTGCAAATAACACGCTGTGGCAATGGCTTCGGCCTAAAAAGAGTTGGGCAAATTGGCAACTTGCAAAATACTTTGAGCATATTCGACTAGTGTGTAATTCTTTCGCTCTGACACTCCATTTTGTGCAGGATTATATGGATTTGAAAATTGGCGTTGAATGCCAGATTCAATACAAAACTGGTTAAATTGTGTAGAAGTAAACTCACTACCATTATCCAAACGGAGAAGTAAGATCTTTTGGATTGTAAGATTCTCAACAAGTCTTTTATATTGTAGAAAAGTGGATAATACTGCAGATTTCTTTTGAAGAAAGTATACATAGGTATATCTAGAAAAATCATCAATAAACAAGAGAAAATAGAGAGCCCCACCCAAGGATGTAGTGTGCGTTGGTCCACAAAGATCTGTACGGATCAAAGTGGAAACCTGAGTTGCACGTGTTACAGACGCAATTGGATAAGCTGATCTAGAATGTTTTCCAAGAATACAACCTTCACAAATAGATATGTGACGTTGAATAGGTAGTAGTCCTTCTACCATAGACTTGGATTGCATAATATGTAAAGAACAAACATTAATGTGGCCCAGGCGATAATGCCAAAGCAAAGTATCTGTAGTTGGCTTTAAATTATTGACAGCCATATAACTAGAATCAAAATTTGAATACCACTCGGGAGGTGCAGTGTGTGAAAAAAATAAAAGGATAGGTGTAAATGGCAAATATTTATAGGGGGGTATTACTTTTTGTAAATTTTTTTAGGCATGCTATCATTATGTAATTTTCTACTTTGGGTCATTAAAAAGGAGGCTTCTGTTACTTATAACTCTCAATTGCCATGAATATATGATATGCTGTTTAATTTTAAAAAAAAATTTCTACTACATTTTTTTTTCTTACACTAAGTTTTTTATGAAGTTTTTTTCCCCACTAATGACTACTTAGATCTAGAAATCTGGTATAGAGTTTGAAGTTAACAAATAGGGTTTGAGATTCTTTTACACATAAAATTACCCAAGCTCAGTTACATTCTTGTAGATGCAAAGTTTTAAAATCCATAAATGTGGCATAAAATCTTTGATTTAGCTAGGATTGTATATAGTGATGTAGTTTTATGCAAGTTATGGCAATAGGAAGAAAAGCAACTTCTAAAACTAAATCCAAACGTGCACTGCCATAACTTTTTCAAAACCAAAATGTTTAAGAAATCAATAGCAGATGCCCACATGTCGAGAAAATGCATTTCTAAAATTCTATCAATCAGCTATATGTTCCAACACCTATACTACAACACAAATATAGGAACATAAATGAAAATGGACAATAAAGAGAAACATCAAAAGATCAATCGCTAGCACTGAATCCTAAATTGCCAATTTCTTGTAAATCCACAAAGATTTGACATCCATAGGCAATCGCTCGGAAACAACCTACCCAACATTTGAAAATTGATTAAAGTAGGTGGCTCTAAAAGCGACACTTTTAAAGGTTGTTGGGCCTTTTTGATGGATTCAAATACATAAAAATATTTTTTTCTTATTTTTCACTTGAAAAAAAATTGATGCAAAATCTAACCCAAGTGGTTTCATATTTTTTGGAGCTTTTATGAATTAGTTATGAGTTTTCAAAGAATTTTGCCATAGGAACCTATTTTTGACTTCTAGCCTTTGCAAAATCCACTCTTAAATGGTCTAAAAAAAGATATGGCTTCACTAAAAACAAGCATTGAAGCATGCAAAAAGCAATAGACAGGTGCCTAATCGTGACCTTTACTAAAACATGAATAGAAGCTTGAGTTAATTATTATTTCAGATTTTTTAGCATATGTAGGAAGGTAGTTGAGCCACTAATTCTCATTTTGAAAAAAACTAATGAACGCCTATCCACTTAATTAGACATGGACTTACCGTAGCTCCTAAACCAACTTGACAAATATGCCACTCACAAAGCAACACTATTTAAGACTTTTGTCCAAAAAAAGAATATAAAGGGGGGTATATTAGGTCTACTATTTTTCTAATGGGACCTATTATTCCACACCCTATAGTATTTTGAAGACATCCAGTGGCATTTTTAATACCTTATAGTATAAAAAATCAATTTATAATTTTTTGTCCAAATGTTTTTTTGGCACCCTATCATTTGTTCACATGTATATAGCTACTCCTACCACTTACTGCACCCCTCAAAGAATACCAATTTCTAGAGGATATAAATTGTCTTGTTGCTTTACATAGTATTCTATGGGAAGAGCAAATCTTGAAGATTTGGTCTTAACAAGACAGTGATCTTGTTTAAAAATGATAATTGTATTGCTAGTCTTTATAATTTGGGCAACAAAAATTCAGATCTTGTAAGGCTTGATAGAAGGTAGGACTCTTTTAATTTAGGAATTCTGAACTTGATTTGTGTGGGTGTTGCGCAAGCAAATGGATGTGTACACAAGTCCACACACCTGAACATCAAAACACCTTTCATTCAGCCAATTTCATAAACACAATTCAAATCAAAATATAGTCAGAACCCTCAAACTGTGTTTCTCACTCCATAACTCATGCTCTGTAAACAGCACAATCTTGATTTCTCACTTCCAACAGGATTTGTGTGCTCCTCTTTTTTGCAGGTTTTAGCGAGCAGTCCTATGTAATGGGGCACCCACAATGCAAATAGATAAGAGCTCGCGACAGTTTCTAAAATCCATGGTTTCTGTTAAGAAACGTAGTGTGAACACTCACCATATTATGGTGAGTGACACTTGTCACTAGGATTAGAGGAAATCTTCTTGGACAAATAGGAAAAGACAACTATTCATTGTCTCACTCCTATTCTTTTTGTATATATCTCAAACACTAATGAAGTAACGTATTATTTTGTGTGTATTTTGTTCTTCTTATGTTTTACAACTTTGTTTCGTTTTATACTCTCAACACGTTATTAGCACGCTCTTCGTCTTTTCTTTTTTGAGTTTCTAAGTTAACAAGATTTTCAATTTAGACTTTAGATTTTTGGAGGAGGTTTTTGGGTACCTCCCCATCTAAATTTTCAATTACCTCCCACTCTTCTCAGTGCACTCAGCCCCTACTGGCCCTCTCAAAGCCCAGCTCCTTGTTTTTTTTTCCCTGGCCCTCTTTAGTCCGGCCTCCATCCATCTCCCTCTCTCGGCCTGCTTCACCCGACCCTTGTCTTTTTTTTCTTCCCGTCTCTACCTACCTATCTCTACCTACCTATCTGTGCTTGCCTGCAGCTTCCTGTTCCTTCTCACCGCTCTCTTCGGAACTCTCCCAAATGTTCTTCTCTCGCGGCTCTCCAAGTTCTCGATCTTTTTTTTTTTTTTTTTTTTTTTTCTTTCTGCTTCTCTTGAAGCTCCCCTTTCACCTCCAAGTTCTTCTATTCTTCCCTTGCAACTTTTTGCTTCGAGGTTCTTTTTCGACCTTTCAAACCCTCGTTTTCAAAGTTTTAAATTTTGTTTTATTTTATTTTAATTTATACATTTATTTGACCTTTCATTTTTTATTTTACATAAATAAATTTGGTATTCATTTTTCTTTATCTTTATTTCCCCTTATTTCTTTATCAATATATTTTCTTTATCTTTATCTTTATCTTAACTTTATCTTTATCTTCATTATTCTATTTATCTTTATCATTACTATTATTTTTACCTTTATTTTTACTTTTATTTTTATTTTTACTTTTACTTTTACTTTTACTTTTATTTTTTCTTTAATCTTTAATTTTAATTTTAATTATAATCTTTATTTTGATTTTATCTTTATCTTTATCTTTAATTCCTAATTTTTCAAAATCTTAATTTTTTCCAAAATCCTAATTTCTCCAAAACTCTAATTTCTTCCAGTTTTAAACTTTCTTTGCAAATTATTTTCATTTCTCATTCTTTTCCTTCTACATCATGACTACTTCCACTTCTTTCGTTGTCGTGTTGCAAATGCAGACATTATGTAGATTATGTATATATATATGATTTAGATAGATTTTAATATTTGTTGCATTATAAAGAAGTTGACATCATTTGTGGTAGCTTCATCTCATTCAATATTCTTCTTTGTGTTTTATTTAGATTATACTATGTCGAACTAGAGGTTTTTTTCTGAGTCTCAAGAAATTGGGGTTCTAGTTTTCTTTTACCTCTATTAGATATATGTAGATTTTAGTTCTTTATTCCGTAGATAGAGTGGATAGAGTGAAGTTAGAGATAAGTTAAGATGGAGATTGAGTCGAAAAATAAAAGATAAAGAGATAGAGTGAAGTTAGAGTGAAGTTAAGGTGGGAAAAGGTGATTTTTTTTCATCTTCTCTCTCGTTGTGAATTTAGGGGGGGATCCGAATGTTTGGAGGTTGTTGTTGTGTTATGTTTTGAGAAGGGGGTTTTTCAATGAAAATTGAAGGAATTGTGTATTATGATGTTGTGATTGGAAGAGGTCTTTTCTTACTTGAATTGAAGTTGTGAGTGGAGATTTGTGCTAGTTTGAGTGGAGGAAGGTCTGCTGCCTCCCAATTGAAGGGGCTGAGACTTTGACCAACCATAGAAGACGGACAAATTTTTATTTTGCAATGAAATTTTGAGAAGTTGTAGAGAATTCTGTTAGCTTTTTAAATAGCTATCATTTGTTGTATTTAGAGCATTTATGAGTGAGTTGTGAGTATTGAAGTGAAGGAGAGTCTGCTGCCCTCACTTTTAGAGGCCGAAACTTTGGGCAATCATAGATATTGGAGAGAGTATTTGAATGAATTGAAATTTGGTGAAAGTATAGAAAATTGTATTAGCTTTACAAAGAGCTATCACTCATTCTATTTGGAGTTGTGGAGCATTGGTGGCGTTCATTCAAAGTTTAGCTTTGAAATTGAAGTTGGAGTGAAGATTTGAAGTTGGAGTTGGAGGAGAATTTGTATGTTGTGTGTTGTGGTTTGTCTTTTATTGTAAACTTTTGTTGTTGCGAGCAGCTTGGGTTAAACCAATGCTTAGCCTCGTTTTGTGTTTGTGAAGACGGTGGGATTTAATCACCCACATGGTCGAATCTGTTTGTTCTCACGGTGAAAGCTAAAGCCTAGTTAGAGCTGGACACCGGGAGTTTGAAGTTTAGGAGCCCATCATCCGGACGGCATCTCGTGTTATGCCGTCCCGTTTTACTCGTTTGAGGCCCGTGGTTCTTATTACCTACTTGACCGAATTCTGACCCATTTAGAGCCAACACAAGATAGGCCAACGGGGAGGAGTTTGAAGGCCGAAGAACGAAGAGAAGATTGAAGACTAGAAGATTATTTGAAGTCAATGACTAACTAGTTCCAGTTGCAGCCAGATACTTTGCGTATTCTCAAAGCACGCTCCTCTCAACACGACACCGTTGCTACATCTAATACTATTCCAATCTCCGCTATTGCTACCAATGCAGCACGACTTCAACCATTTCTATTTCCACCATTGACTGCTGATGAGAGTAATTACCTTCTATGGGCTAAGACTACAAAAATCCACATTTATGCGGAGCAATTATCAGATTGTATTATATTTGATGGAGATTCTACTGTAAGTGATACCGTTTCTTCTGCTATTTCTTGGAAAACTTTATTGTTACTTTGCCGTCACCTTATTCCTTCAGTACAACATCAATATTTAGAAATAGACAAACCTAATGAGCTTTCGAAAAAGCTCAAATCCCGTTTTGATCACCAGAAGAATATTTTTCTTCCTAGAGCATTACATGACTAGACTCACTTACAAGTGTTGGACTTTCCAGCATTTGTTGCTTTCAACAATGAGTTGTATCGCATTGTGTCACAACTACGGTTATGTGGTCAGACTATAATCAAACCTGAAATGATTGAGAAAACCCTCTCAACATTTCCATTTGTTTCTGTTGTATTAGCCCAACAATATAGAAACATGAAATTTGAGAATCACTCAGATCTTATGTCTCTATTACTCCTTGTTGAAAAACAAAACAAGATCCTCTTGCAAAATGCAAAGGCCCGTCTTCTTGGAACAACGATTCCAGAGTCCCATGTTGTCAAGGTTTCTACTATGAAACCTAAACCACAAAAACATCGCTTTAAACCACGTTATAGACAAACTGGTAGCTACAGCCGTGACAACCAACATGGCCAGAGGAAAAATACCACTTCCTCTACTAATAATCGCGGTAAGCATCCATCAGAGTCGCGTTGTTGTCACAAATGTGGTAGAGTAGGACATTTGGCAAATATATGCCGAACATCAGACTACTTTGTCAAAATATTTCAAGAAAACAAGAAACTTCAAGCTCAAGGTCGCGAAGCCCACACCATGGATGCGTCTACGAATCCATATGGCGATGACGATAGAGAAACCTATGTTGCTAAGAATAACTCCACTGGTGAGTCTTGTGATGCGCTCCTTGACTCTGCAACTACTCATTCAATCCTGCGGGATAAGCAATTTTTTGATGCTAATAATTTATCAAATTGACAAACCAGAAATTTAATGACCATGGCTGGATTGAATGTGTTTCGTTTCCAGGAGGGACCAATAAAGGTGACTTTGCCTGAGGGCACCACCATTATATGCACACGTGCCATGTATTCCCCCTGTGCGCCTTAAAGCCTGATAAGCTATCGAGATATGTGCACCAACGGTCCCCACCTCTCGACTAGAATTATAGGTAGGCGAAAAGCTCTGGATTTTGTACAGAATAATAAAATTGTGGAAACAACCTTTGCTGCGACAAATGGCTTGTACCGGATTCCAATCCGGTCACATATTATTTCTAGTTTTACTGTATCTTCTAAAGATAATCAAACTTCTCTTTGGCATAGAAGATTGGGCCATCCAAGCTCTACTTTATTTTGCAAAATTCTTCCCTGCGTTGTTGGTCATAATTTACAACTAGCAGATGTCAATTCTATGACAATCTGTCATGCATGTGTATGAATCCCCATAAATTGCCACCAATGTTATCCAGACTTCAAAGTGATATTTGAGGTCCAATATCTCCTATGTCTGGACTACTCTGATATTTTTTGGTTTTGGTTGATGCATCGGGCAAACGATCACATGTATCTCTATTATCTTCTCGAAATTTAGCTTTTGCTAATTTACTTTCTATATTTATCCGTTTTAAAGCTCATTTTTTCGATTATCCAATCAAAACCTTACAAATGAATAATGCTCAAGAATTTCGGTCAAAATCTTTTAAAAACTATTGTACTACCATGGGAATTGAGTTGATATATTCTGTTCCATATGAACATGCTCAAAATGGCTTAGCGGAGTCATTTATTAAACGGATTCAGCTCATCATGAGGCCATTGCTTCTTCATGCAAAATTGCCCTCATATATGTGGAGACATGCAGTTTTACATTCTGCAAATCTAATTCGCCTTCGTCCTTCTTATGTGGAGATTGCTTCTTCACAAGAATTGCTCTTGGGACGCGTCTTCAATGTATCTCATTTACGAGTATTTGGCTGTCGTGTATGGGTTCCCGTTCCGGAACCTCAACGCCACACTATTGGCAATCATCGACAAGAAGGGATTTATGTCGGCTTTGACTCTCCAAGCATAATTTGTTACAGTACTCCATAATTGATATATTACTCCGTGCTCGATTTGCTAATTGTCGATTTGAAAAAGATATATTTCTATCTTTTAAAGGAGGAGCATTTTCTCAAGGGACTTCCATTGGTGTCACTTTTCAAGCACCTCAGACATTTACATCAAATCCAGATCCAAGAACGTCTAGGACTGAAACTAAAGTTTCAAAGATTTTGCATTTGCAACAGATTGCCAATCAAACGCCTGATGGATTTTGTCGCAGCACAGGGCAAGCAATTTCCCAATTATACTACCAAAAATCACTTTAAAATATAACAAAGTGACTCTAAAGATCGAACCCGCAAGATTCTGTGAAGTAGATAGTTTTATTTGGTCTCTAAGCTAAGTCAGCACCTATATTTCCTCTTCCGGTTTTAGCACAACAACCGGAATTACAACAACACCAAGAACTCCAATCTGGACCCGGTTTGATCCTTCACAGCAATCCAGAGAACTCTCCGGATCACCGGTCACATAAGGACCTCCCGTACGATCCTCCCATACTACAACGACCTTAGCGCCACGTTCCGTCTGTACGAAGCCAGGTGGTTGCAAGTAAACCCGTCCATTCCAACATCAACTAAAGTCCTTCCGTTTGCCCACTAAGGCAGCGAGATCTCTCAGGAGATCGGACACTCAACCGGATTTCCCACCCAAGAGTTCTAACACGACTAAGGAATCCCTCCCTATCCGCCTAACCTAACAACGGCTGTCTCCTCCGGAATCCTAAACCTTAGAGCTGCTGAGGAACTGGAATCTACTCTCAACACTTTCACAACCTGCTCACTTGCACATAAGATCAAAAACAAGGACGCCAAAGGGAGAAATTACACCCGCACTAGCATGCACCTTCCTAACTCCTCACCACACAACCCTGCCACACACGGGAGAGACACGCAACAAGAGGCCAAGAGAAGACATATACAAAAATGAGGTGAAAAGACTCACAGCTCCCAGGTAGGGGCTGACTTATATACAACTTGATTACAAAGCAAAAAGGACCCCGGAAATCCGCGGAGGACATCCGGGTCCGATCCTAACCGGCCAGACCGGATCAACATCCGATCCGGTCCTAACTATCTTACAAAACTGTACACTCCTAACTAACTACCTACTCTCCAACACCCCCACCCAGCGTAGGACTTCTTGGTTCCTCGGGCAGTTGGTTGAAGACGTCGGCAAGGTTCCGGCTTCGCTCCCCGGCAACTGGATCCGGAAGGTCTGACCCTGGCGATGAATCCAGATGAATCGGTTGCCCAGGCCTAGGTCTCCGGTTACTCTTTCTTGACTCGGGTGTCTGATTCTTGCGCTCCCTTGGATTCGATCCTCCAACTGCAAACAAATCCGGTAGCGATATATCGGAGAGGTGGATCTCCCAAGAGTACATGGATCCGTTCAGCTTTCGACTGCTGACATCCATCCGGTTGGTCGCCTCTCTCGCTGCCACTAAGGATGCTTCCACCCAATCAGTGAAGTCGGTCAGGATCCGAACTATCCGGGAACCGGATACCTTCTCCTCCTCATGCACCCCTTTGTCAAATAGTGCCGCCTTGACTGCGGTGGATCCGGACTCTTCGAGAGTGTCCTTCACCGACTCAGCCACCTTCTGGGCTGCCTCCGCCATCTCCCGGACTGCAGCCTTGTCTTCCCTGAGGGCTACCATGTCAGCCCTTAGGGTGTCGACTTCCTCCTGAAGCCGACGGATCTCTGCCTCTTGCTTCCGGTTTTCATCCGGATCGGCTAGGCATTAGCCCACCTTACCCGGCAAATCGCTGTTGGCCAATGCACCCACCATCTCTCCGATACTGGTGAGAGCTCTTGTCTTGACCTCCCAATCCGCTCGTATCCCACACAAGATTACCGTCAACTAATTGAACGGGTCGGCCGGGTCCTCGAGATCCAACATCTCCACCTCCGGTCCCTGTTCTGGTGTGGACCGGGTGGTTGAGGAATTCCTCTCTTGCAAGGAGGCATCGTCTTCATCTGCTTCTTTGACCGGGACGGCTTCTCCTCTTCTTCCTCTTTTGTCTCGGGTTCGGACCCTGTTTGCTCTTCCATTTCATCATCCGAACCCGATTCTCCGTACTTCAGGATAGACTCCTAAATGCTCCACGTCTTCTCCTCCGTATGAGTGAGAAGTTGGTTGTCCTGGTAGAGGTGGAAGAGATAGGGACTCAAAGGAGTGGCTCTACTCTTTCCGATCCTCGTCACCAGTTGGGACACCAGATCGGAAAAGATCCGGGCCCAATTCACTTTCCGTTCCCCGCTCAGAGAACCAAAAATGGTGTTACTGATGGTCATCGTCACCCTCGTCGACTTCTCCGGGTGGACAATCGGAACCAGGAACTGGAGGAGGTTTCGGTGCCGGTCGCTCTTACAGTCTGCGACCGCGTACCCGTCCTTGTTGCTCGGCTCTCCATGAAACTTGTCATGGATGAACTCGTCCTTCCGTCCAGCCATACCAGAACCTCCCATCCGGAAGTTGTAAACTTCCCTCCACCTTTCTTCTTCCCATTCGGTCGGGCGGCCCCGGAGAGTATTGTCGAACTCGTTCGACACCTTACACCTAATCTCTCTGACCATCCGCTCCTCCTGAAACCCCCAGGGTTTATCCATCAAGACGAGGCACCCCATGGCGTTGAGATCTTCTATGAGCTCGGATCGGGCCGGTTCCTCCGTAGGAATGACCGGAACTACCTTCCGGAGTTTTACGTCGGAGGAGGAACTGGGCGCGCTCGGTCTGGTCTTACGCAGCTGAGGTATGGACACTAAATGACCGCTGGACCCTTATCGATCGCTACCTCACTCTCTCCTAGCCGCACGTCCCGTTCCTCACTTCCTCTCATCCGATCTCAACCGGAAAGTACCACAAAACTTGCAACCCACACGTCCTTTACTCTTCCTACACTCTCGAACATGCCCAGCCAGAAGCGCACACACATACAACGGCTTTGGCGCAGACGGAGGCGTAAAAGCGCTCAAGGTCAGCTCCAGAGCTCGAGGGAAGTAAAGGAGTGAAAATGAGGACGACCAATCTTTATATAGTCCCAGAACCCCTGGCAGGTCATCATGACCTTTTCCGGTCCAGTACTTTATTAGTCCGGTCCAACCCTAATCTGATCTGAGGTGAGATCCGGATGTGATTCCGTTCCTGAATACTAACATTTTGACCGGATCAGATATAATTTTCTCCTTACTAGATTAGTGTTGCCTATCTCTAGTTTCATTCTCCCCCTCTAATCGGATACAGATCCTAATTACCTGTTTCCATTCCATTATTTAGACAATCAGAGGAAAACCAAAAATTCTGGTTACGACAGATTTCATGATGCGACAATGATTACTCAAAATTCATTAAATGAAGCTCATAATCTTCCTGCCCGAATCATTGTACCAGATATTACAACAACGTCAACTCCTCAATTGACAGGCAAACGAACTCGTGGACCGGATAAACAGCCACGTAAACGTAAACTTCTTCCAGATGTTGTTGATTCTTCTTTACTTATAGCAGATACAGCTAATTTTACAAAATCATTTGCAAATGACTGTCCATCAACATCTCAAGGCAATATTTTTGTTCAAGAGCAAGAAAAGCCTAAGTTGAACACAGAATTATCTGTGATGTACTGCGGTACAGGAGATGTATGAAATAGAGTAAATATGGACATCAATGATTCCTTTATTTGTATGATTGCATAAAAAAATTTTTGCGAGAAAGATGATCTTGAACCTCGTACAATTGATGAAGCGATGCGTCGCTCTGATTGGCCAAAGTGGAAAGCTGCTATTGAGGAGGAGTATGCTTCTTTAGATAAAAAAACATGTGTTTGATCTTATTGTAGACAATCTCACTGCTCGCTTTCTTGGATAGAAGTTGGTATTTGTTCGCAAACGTAATGACAAAGGACGCATTATTCGATACAAAGTCCGTTTGGTTACTTAAGATTTTACTCAAAAATTTGGTATTGATTATGATATTATATATTCTCCAGTTATGGATTCAATTACATTCTGATATCTTCTTGGAATGGCAGTTCATGCTATTCTTGATATGCATCTTATGGATGTAGTGACAGCCTATCTATATGGCTCTCTACATGCTAATATTTATATGAAAGTCCCTCCTGATCTTGAGACCACAAGCTCACATTCATCTATTTTAGGCAAATATCGTGGCGTTAAATTACAACGTGCATTGTACGGTCTCAAACAATCTGGACGTATGTGGTATCAACGACTGTGACAATTTCTTCTTGAGCATCATTCTATAAATGATGCATTACTTCCATGTCTCTTTACCAAAAGAGACAAAGATGAATTTGTTATTATCGCCGTCTATGTTGATGATTTGAACCTTCTGGGCACCAAATCTACATGTACTGCAGCTACTCAATTGCTTATTTGTGAGTTTGAGATGAAACTACTTGGCAGAACTACTTATTGCATTGGTTTACAGGTTTTACATATGAAAGATGGCAGCATCTTTCTTTCTCAAACTACTTATATCAACCGAATTCTCAAATAATTCAACGTGATTGATGCTTATCCTCTATCTACACCTATGGTTGGTCGTAGTGCTAAAGATGATGATCCTTATCGCCCTTACGAGGAAGAGGAGGAACCATTGAGTGAATAATATCCATACCTCGCAGCGGTCGGAGCACTCTTATATTTGACTACGTCTACAAGACCTGACATTGCATTTTGCAATTAGTGTCCTTGCAAGACATAGTTCTAGACCAACATTTCGATATTGGAATGGCATTAAATATTTTTTTCGTTACTTAAAAGGAACTGAAGATTTGGGACTACATTACAATCGATCTACAGATCCAAAACTGGTTGGATATGCTGATGCTGGATATAGGTTTGATCTGGCAACATCCAAATTTCAAACAGGTTATGTTTTCTTACGACATGGAGCTGCAATTTCTTGGAAATCAGTGAAGCAAACAATTACTGCAACATCATCTAATCATGCAGAAATTATTGCTTTATATGAAGCATCTCGAAAATGCATTTGGCTACAATCAATTGATAATTTTATTTAAACAAATTGTGGATCATCACATGATAATTCTCCAACTGTGAATTATCACATGATGATTCTCCAACTGTCTTATATGAAGACAATAATGCTTGTGTTGCACAAATGCAAGTAGATTTTGTTAAGGATGACCGAACAAAACATATTGATCCAAAGTATTTTAATTTTACACACAATTTGATTACTAACAAAGCACTTGAAATCAAGAAAGTTTCATCAATTGATAATATTGCCGATCTCTTTATCAAGGCTCTTCCATTATCTATTCATCGCCGACTCATTCATAGCATTGGCATGAGGCGAATTAGTAATTTGGAGCAAGACATTCAATAAGTGTGTAAACCTTTTGCTATCCTTTTATAGTTTTTTCTCATTGGGTTTTGCTATGAGAATGGATTGATAAAGGTGCTGTACTATTTTTCTTTCATCTGTGATTTTCTCCTTGATCATAATCAAGATTTTCCCAGATAAGGTCTTAATGAGTCAGCATCCGTAAATATACGGATATTATATTGAAAAAGGTGGGGTCGTGGTGAGAACCACGGTTTTTGGAATCAATGTTGGAGCTTATTAACCATCTTGGGGTGCCCTACATCTTGTCACATTACAGTTTAGGGGTAGGGTAGCGAGTCGACTGTTTATTCCTGCCTTACTAGCAATGCCAAGCCGCGGGTTCCTCGAATCAGTCGACGAGGCCAACAAGTATTGAACCTCGGACCGATCGGTTGACCACCGACTTACAAAACCATCCGACCAAGTCCACGACTTAACGACAATGATCGATTTCTATTTGATTATATAGACTTCATCAAATATATCATATTAAATTTTCATTTTACTAATATTATGTTGAGCGAGGAGGAGAGTTAAGAAATGTAGTGTGAACGCTCACCATATTATGGTGAGTGACACTTGTCACTAAAATTAGAAGAAATCTTCTTGGACGAATAGGAGAAGACAACTATTCATTGTCTCTCTCCTATTCTCCTTGTATATACTTCAAACACTAATGAAGTAAGGTATTCTTTTGTGTGTAATTTTTTTGTTCTTATGTTTTACAACTTTGTTTCGTTTTATACTCTCAACAGTTTCAAAAGATACAAAAGCATTTGTTACCAACGACTTTGGTAGTGGTGGGCCAAAGTTGCAAATGATTTAATAGCCATTATACCGCTCTTGCCTCCCTGCCACATGATACGCTGTCGTGTTGAGAGGAGCGCGCTTTGAGAATACGCAAAGTATCTGGCTGCAACTGGAACTAGTTAGTCATTGACTTCAAATAATCTTCAAGTCTTCTAGTCTTCAATCTTCTCTTCGTTCTTCGGCCTTCAAACTCCTCCCCGTTGGCCTATCTTGTGTTGGCTCTAAATGGGTCAGAATTCGGTCAAGTAGGTAATAAGAACCACGGGCCTCAAACGAGTAAAACGGGACGGCATAACACGAGATGCCGTCCGGATGATGGGCTCCTAAACTTCAAACTCCCGGTGTCCAGCTCTAACTAGGCTTTAGCTTTCACCGTGAGAACAAACAGATTCGACCATGTGGGTGATTAAATCCCACCGTCTTCACAAACACAAAACGAGGCTAAGCATTGGTTTAACCCAAGCTGCTCGCAACAACAAAAGTTTACAATAAAAGACAAACCACAACACACAACATACAAATTCTCCTCCAACTCCAACTTCAAATCTTCACTCCAACTTCAATTTCAAAGCTAAACTTTGAATGAACGCCACCAATGCTCCACAACTCCAAATAGAATGAGTGATAGCTCTTTGTAAAGCTAATACAATTTTCTATACTTTCACCAAATTTCAATTCATTCAAATACTCTCTCCAATATCTATGATTGCCCAAAGTTTCGGCCTCTAAAAGTGAGGGCAGCAGACTCTCCTTCACTTCAATACTCACAACTCACTCATAAATGCTCTAAATACAACAAATGATAGCTATTTAAAAAGCTAACAGAATTCTCTACAACTTCTCAAAATTTCATTGCAAAATAAAAATTTGTCCGTCTTCTATGGTTGGTCAAAGTCTCAGCCCCTTCAATTGGGAGGCAGCAGACCTTCCTCCACTCAAACTAGCACAAATCTCCACTCACAACTTCAATTCAAGTAAGAAAAGACCTCTTCCAATCACAACATCATAATACACAATTCCTTCAATTTTCATTGAAAAACCCCCTTCTCAAAACATAACACAACAACAACCTCCAAACATTCGGATCCCCCCCTAAATTCACAACGAGAGAGAAGATGAAAAAAAATCACCTTTTCCCACCTTAACTTCACTCTAACTTCACTCTATCTCTTTATCTTTTATTTTTCGACTCAATCTCCATCTTAACTTATCTCTAACTTCACTCTATCCACTCTATCTACGGAATAAAGAACTAAAATCTACATATATCTAATAGAGGTAAAAAAAAACTAGAACCCCAATTTCTTGAGACTCAGAAAAAAAACCTCTAGTTCGATATAGTATAATCTAAATAAAACACAAAGAAGAATATTGAATGAGATGAAGCTACCACAAATGATGTCAACTTCTTTATAATGCAACAAATATTAAAATCTATCTAAATCATATATATATATATATATATATATATATATATATATATATATATATATATATATATATATATATATATATATATATATATATACATAATCTACATAATGTCTGCATTTGCAATACGACAACGCCATGTAGGTTCGGTAGATACCAAGCAACGCAGGTGCGAATGCATTGTAAATCTGACAGCTAATGGCGCATGCTAAGACCCCTGCAAAGACCAAGTAGAAACATACCTTAATTCCAATGGTGAGATTGTTCTAGCAAGTAATATAAACCATGGACAAATGAAAAACTGAAAAATTTGAAAAATTGCATTAAAAAATGCATCCTAGAAATTATTTCTTTCAAGAAAATGCTCTAATTGCTCGAAAAACAAGAATGTCTATGACTTTCTCATAACAAATCCAAATGAAATGAATCAAAGCTTTCTAGATAGACAAAAATATAATCTATGAGAAAAAAAATATAAAAAAAATTTCAAACTTTTGTCTATTTCTTTTTGCTGCCCAAGCTGCCCACCTTCCCTTGTTTTGAGCTTATTTGGTCATAACTTTTTTCCCAGGCACCAATTGTGAAAAATATTACATTTCCACAAAGATTATCAGTTTTTCTATCTTCAAAAAAAGTTTCAAAAAATCACAACAAAATTTCAACCCGTAGGTACCTGCCCAAAAACGCATTTGTCTCCCACAAACGCATTTGTCCCCCAAACGGACAACGGTCCTTTAGGGAATAAGATGGTTCAAAGCCATAAGATGTACTTGATTTGGTGCAAAAAAAGCTCATTTTGTTTTCTTTCATGTCTAAAAGACCAAGCTGCATTTTTCGGCAACATAATGATTTGGGGTAGCTCACTATATATGAATGGAATTTTTATTTTTTTATTTGAAACTTTCACACTACAAGAAGACAAGATTTTTTTAAGGCCCAACAATTTTCATAACTTTTCACTCCATGGCTAAATTGTTATTACATCATATGTAGGTTTTTTCAGTGACCGAGCAATCTGGGCAAATAAAAAGTAATCACTTTTTTTAAAAAGAAAAATTAGAAATTGTCTTTCCAGATTTATATACACATGGAAAGCTTTAAATCATTCTATTTTTATCAATGAGTCAAAAGTTATGAAGAGTTTTAGTTTGCACGTAGTTACGGATTATCTATTCTAAAATAAACTTTCAAGTCCTTTATTTAATTGAATTTTTAATATTTTGGGAAATAAATAAAATCATAGGATTTAGATTGTTTATTATAGCATAGCACTGTGTATTATAGCATTGCAACCATTGAGATTGACATTTTTCAATTGATAACTAAGGTTCAAACTTACTCTAGTGAGCAATGCCACCAACATTGAATACAAATCGTGTTGAAATCAAAATGCCAATTTACACTTTGCAATAGAAATTGGCGCTCAATTTGAACATGCTGCACAAAATCAAAGAACGTGAGAAGAGTTTTGAAAATCAGGTTAGGATTATATATGCAAGTAAACAAGAGCAATAGCTAACATCAATTCTTTGATGTGAATGCAATTCAATTCTTGGTGGTAATCCGGAATGGAATTTTATAAATTTAGCCCTGATGCAAAGAGAGCATTTGCTAATTGCACAATACTAAATCCATCTAAAGGTTCTTGAGTTCATAAAACCTCAAAACAACTGGTTCCAGAATGCTAAATGTGAATATAATGGAATTCTCTTGAAACTCTAATGGCAAAATTTATTATTCACATGACAAATTGCTCAAGTGGGTAGGGACCCTAAGTAGCATTTAATAATAGATATCTTCTTCTAGAAATTTAAACTACCTTTATGATCTTAATTGTTTTGGATCAAATAGTCTAAATATGTGACAAGTTCTACAAAAATGCCTTTTTAGGATGTATACAAAAATTCCTAAAAATTAGGATCATATATGTAAAGCAAGTCTCTCTTCTCTCTTGTAAAGAAACATTGACATTAGTGCAAAAAATTTGTTTCTATAGCAATTTTTCTTGATTTGCTCCATATTTATGAAAGAATCCTATCACTGCAATTGATTAATATTATAATGTATTACTATTTATGCCAATATAGAGAGATCATGCAATTCTTTGAAAGCTCTAAATTTATGAAGGTGAATAAAATGAGACATATATACATATATATACATCTTCAATAGTATTGGGGGCATGAAATATGAAATCCAGATAGTCAAGTGGATTTTAGATCTACCATTCTAACAACTCGTGTTGTTCATTGTTGGAAGGCAAGGATGGATGAAAATGCTTACATTACCATAAAAATAGTCTACATTGGCAAATTGGAGGTGCTATAGGACCTAGTTCTTGAGTCTTTTTGAATATCCTGAAGTACTATTTTTTGTCATAGGCTGCGATTTATAGTAGAAAATGAGAATTTCACATTTCTATTTATTAAAATTAGAAAGGAATTGAAAAATCTACTTTAAATTGGCTATTGTTGACAACTAAGAGCAAAGAAGGTAGATCAAAGTCAAAACTAAAAGACTATTTTTTATTCAACATAAATACAACCTGAATATAACACATTTTAGGCCAATGAAAAACATACTTAGAACATGTTTTTAGAAATTCCTCTTCTAAAAAGGTTTATATCTATTAGAAGAACTAGTCTACAAAATTTGGTAATATAATTCTTCAAAAAGGTACTCGAGAGTACTAAAAACCACCAAAACACAAGTGTGACATATATTTGAAAATCAATTTCACCTATTGAAGTAATTTTGAAAAAATTGAGATAATTCAAGTAAAATTTCTACTACTATAGGAAGCTTGCTTTCGAATTTCATGTTCCTTCAATCATTTTTGCAATAGTTATGGCACAAAACAACTTCCACATTGAACGTGTGACGGAAAATAGGACGAGTGTTTCTTGCAATCACCAAAAAGTAACAAATTTTGAGGCCAAATAAAATTAAGTTATATGATAAAATCAGTAGTAGCATATTAAGGACCCTCATTCTTGTAAAATACTTTCTTTTTTTTAAGTAGAAACTTTGATATTTAGCTATAAGGATTAGTAGCATTCTAAGATGGTCAAGTATGGTTTAGAAAAATTCAACCATTCAAGATACTATTGAAGATTATTATAAAGATTTTATAAAAGAGACATTCAAAAATTTACATGGGGCTATGCAATGCTTCATGTAGAACCAAATATTTGTCTTACAAAGTGAGAAATAGTGAATTTCAAAAGTGTATATAATTCTTCTACGAAATGGTTAAATTTTTGTCATCCATCTACATGTTTTCGGGCATGTTTATCATCCAAAAGTCATCATGTACATGAGAATTGAAAATATTAAAAGGAATGGAATGAGCCTTGATCTTCAAATATGCATATGATTGACAACAATATGTTCACAAGCAATTTCATTAAAATGGCGATATTTTTTTAAATGGCTTGAAAATAGTTTAGAATGGCCGTTCTAAATCTATACCAGTCCTAGATGGTTCAGAATGACTATTCTAAAATCTATTGCTATCCTAGATGGTGAAAATGGCACACTGGCAAAGTAGCATTTGGAATACCACCATTTTAATGAAATTGCCCATGTTCATATATTGCAAATGTAAAAGTAGATTTATTTGTTTGCTTTTCAAAATGATCATGCATCCCACATTTGCTTACAAATATAGATTCAAGATTAAGGAATTAATGTAAAATAGTGATTAATTTGGAAATCATGAATGTGCATTTTCAAGGATTACGGCTTACAAAGTGACTTGAATTGTTTTTGTCTTTAAATTTTTTTGAATTCCCTAATACTTCTAAAATTGGAAAGGAGTTTGCACAAATTTTATCCTCACTCCCACAACCACCTCCATGGCAGCAAATTATTACATGAAAGTTCTTTCAATACTATACATACATCAAATTATATTAATGGTTGTAATGTGTATATTGTAATTGGTCGTTAATCGTAAAATACGACCAACCCAGGGAAGAATAAAGATTGAATGAGTAAACAAGAGTGCATTTGAATTAAATGAGTAAACATGAGTGCATCGCAAATGCAGACTAAAGATATAAGCAATAAAAAGCATACACAAATAAATAGATGTGGAAGCAAAGTTATCAACTCCTTAGTTCACCTACTGCACCTTTGACAATTAACACTAATTTGAATTGATTTTGGACCTTTATGTTGAAAGTATATTATACCCTAAAGTTTCATGACTATGTTTTTACCGAAAACACTCAAAAATTGCCATTTTTAGTACAAGTACCAAATTTTTGAAAAGAAAACTTGTTTTGACACGTATAACCATAGGATCTTGTAGTATGCTGACTTAACAATATGTGGTAAAATTTTCAGAAATTTCCACTGCGTGGATTGCAAGATATAAGCATTCAATTTTCCTAAAACCATTTTTTTGGCCCTGCAAAAAACAGGGCAACAACACTTCATAAGCTCACTTTTCTATGAAAAAATGGCCAAATGATGGTGTTTTCTTGGATTCTTTTTTCTAGACAAGTTGGCAACATGCTTGAATATTTTCACTTAATTTGGAATTGTACAACATATAGGAAAAAAATAGTAAGTAGGTAGTAGTAGAGAATAATCCAAATTACTAAATTGTCAAGAATTTAATCATGGATTTGAAAAATGCCAATCCTAATGGTTGTATTGTTGTAAAAAATAATTTACATCCTAAGATTTTATTAAATTAAAAAAAAAAAAAAAAATTGAGTAAGATAAAGGACTTCAAAGTTTCTTTTAGAGTAGAGAATCCATAACTGCCCACAAACTAAAAATCTTCATAACTTTTGATTCATTGATCAAAATGGGATGATTCAAAGCTTTTTATGATTTAAAGCTATATAACTCTAGAAAACCAATTTCAATTTTGTTTTTGGAAAAAGTGATTCTTTTTTATCTACCCAGACTGCCGAGTTACAAAAAAAAGTAACATATTAGGCCATAACTTTTTACTCACATTTCCAATTGTCATGAAATTTAGTGCATATAAAAGATATTCTTTGTCCCCACCTTCTATTAAAATTTGGGCCAAAAATATAGAATCCTCCAGTCACACGTACCTGCTCAAAATTTCTATATAGCTAAAAAACGCATGTTGATCCTTTAGGGGTTATGCAAAGCACACAAGTTGCACAAGTTTTATCTAAAATACCATGCAATAACATATTAGAATGTCTCACAAATTTACATAATTCCAAAACTAGTGAGAGTTAAAGTGATCACTGCAAAGTGCATTTTAGAACATCTTGAGCCCCGACTCACTGGACTGGACTCACTCTCCTGGCCAGTCCGACATAGGGCAAATTTCTGCGTTGCTCCTGCAAATTTCCATGTGCAGGTGCTTTCTTTCGATTCCCAGTTCTTAGAAATCGAGGATCACCTCCGGCAGTTTGCTGTTTCAAGATTGTAGAATAGGATGAAAAAATTCCTTGTTAGTTGCTCAACTACTGCTGAAGTTTAGTTTCGGATTTTATCCAAACAGAGCACTAACGTTGTGTTTGATTAGAATTACGCTGTTCATTTCATTCTGGAATGCGGTATGCTGAGCACTGGATGAGTCAAAATCGTTTGATCATTTACCTGGGCACGTTATTCCCCCCCGGCCGACGGTCTTTAAGTGTTCTGTTCGGGGGAGTATCAAGGTTCTCAATATTCTATTTCATCAATTCTATTTCATCAATGCATGCAATGACAGCTCTTTTTTCGCATCCTGGAATTCTTGCGTTTCGAGTTCTTGCAAAAGAAGTATCTCGAGTTATCATCGAGTCGTAGTGTATGTTGACCTCTCACATACTTTGCATTCTCATCAACAAGCTGTTGTCCTCCGGTTTGATGAGATTCTTAAAATGAACTTATGATTACTTAAGATCATGTAACACGGTTGAAAAACCCAATTGTAACAGCTAGAAATAGATCTTTATTAATTAATTAGGAATTGCGTGACTTAATAGACTGATATTTTAAGAGATGTCACGTCCGAACGCACTGATGAGTTGTTGCAATTACCGGTTGCATTGAGATTTTTCTAATTTAAGGGTTTTCTTTTCGGGTTGAATTGAGCTGCATAATGACAGCGTTGTATGACTCGAGATTGTGTTCATGATATGCTGTGTACAGATTCACCAGATTCTTAATGACATTTGAGAATCTTCTTCTGTCACTGAGGGTTTAGGGGTGAGAACGAGATTGCAAATTTTAACTTGGAAGTAACTCGTTGCTCGGCAGATTCCATGGTCTGACAGCAGTAGGAGATTCTTCCTCCAATTTGCGGAAGGCACTTGAAACTGCAGCTAATTAAGGAATTGGGTATCCCGAATACCGATATGTCCACCACAATAGACGAAGGATGAAATCATTCAGAGAGAAATCGAGCAGTGCGGAGGAACCATCATGTCGTCCCGGCCTCGTGCTGTGAGCATACAGATGTGATGATCGTAGATCATTCGATCATTGAGGGACTTTATATAGACCGCATGAGTTGCTGCAACTTCTGCTTGTCAATCTGCCTATGAAGGAGATTCTTCTCTTGGGACGCCCTTGTTCCAAAGTTTGGAAGAAAAGCATGGTTAACATACTGGAGGCGCGGGCTGACCTTTTTCAAGGTTTGCAATGAGGTATGCCCAATGATGTTTGCATTTATTAAGAAATAAGTCGACTATCGATCGATCGAGTACCCTTGAATTTGTTTTGGGCGCTAGCTGCCACGCACTCGTGCAGGTGTTTGATACCGACTAGAAACAAGTTTTCTTTAGGAATCCAAAGGCGGACTAGAGAAACGTGAAGGAGGTTGTCATAGTGATGCGGAAGACTCTAAATTCCTCTTGAAACGTTCTGTAATATGGCACCCATTTGAATTAAAGCCCAAGCCCGCCAGAATTTGGAGAGAGAGAGCGCAGCCCGCCCTGCCAAGTCAGCTCCCAACAAAAAGATTCTCACCCTAAAGGCATCCACGTCAGCCGCGGAACCAGATATTTACGCACACGTTCACACAGGTAACCCTAGCAGGGGTGGGAACCTGTGACCGCGCGCCACGTGGCAGGAGGAGCGGCGGCCGCCCCCGCTGTTGCTCACACAGCCCTGTTTTGCCCCTGCAATATGAAACCTTCACAGGCTTCCAGTTTTACAGAGTTTAGCCGCAGCTTCAACGGCCCGGCGGACGTCTCAACCCCTCGTAAGCGCAGCTTCATTAGCTCCCCTTTGCTGTTATTACATTAGTGCGTTTTTTGAGTGCGCTAGGTCTGGTTAAGGTAGTTCTTTGTTTGTTTTGACAGTTGCTTGAGCTACGGTCGCAGTGCCTGATCTTCCTTCCATTGCCTTAGCTAGCAGCGTTAAGTTATTCAAAGTTTTTTGTGGAATGCCTTATGGTTTCTGTTTGTAGTTGAAACAGAATTGATAGTAGTAATAAATCCAACCGCTACTGTCTGTCTGCGAGTTTAATTTGTTGTACGTCCTGTTTTGCTTGCGAGAAATATTTATAGGTCTAAATGTCTAGGTTCGATAATGGCAGTCGCTGGCTGTTTGCTTGGTTTGCCATGTGTATTCGAAGTGTTGACTCTCCTGTGCTTGTGTTGTGTAGCTGTAATTTGTAGTTTATTAAATTTTATTATTTTATCTAGTGTATGTTGTGCGGTTTCTCTATGTAGTTGTCTTTGGAGGAGGAGTATCTTGAGCGGGTATAGTTCGTGAGTTTTGTTTGTTTGTTTGTTTGTTTGTTTGGGCATTCTGTTTGGACTGTTTTTATGTGTGGTGAAGATGCTAATGTTGAATGACTCGACTGCGATAAGTATTCGAAGATTAAAGTGTCTGTTGTCTCCCTGAATGTATGTCATAGGATAATTAATTTATGGACTTTAGGTTGTGTAATGAACTTCGGTTGCGCTTGCTCGGCTATTTTTGCGGTTTGTCTTTTCAGGCCGATGAATAAGAAAACACGACATGATTTTGTCATTCAGGATCTGGGTCTTGTGTTTAAGAGGAATCTGATTTACTTGTATGTTACTGCAGCTTTTGATATTCCTGCTTTAAGCTCCTGTTAAATTCTTCAGTATGGCGAAAACTAAGAAAGGAGCTCTGGTACGTTAATCTATCACATTTCTGTCGTGCACTTTTTTCAAGCTCTATGTGGAGATGATTATTTTGATCATTGTATTTTGATCATGCGTAGTCCATTGTTCATGAGGTCATACTGACGCTGACGGCCAATTGTTTACACAGGGTGGCGCAGTAGCCCCAGTGTCTACGAAAGACAAGAAGACAGGTAATCGCAGGAGCACTGACTTTTTTACAGGATTGCTTTTACATTCCATTGGAACACTGACTTCTTTACTGGATTCAGAGCGAGAAATTATATTCAGTACTCTAATTGTTCAAATATTTCATGCGCAGGAAAGAGAGCTGTCGAAGAGGCTGCCGGTGTCCCCCCTTCTAAGAAATCTAAGGGGCAGAAGAAGGTCATCCCTCCCCCAAAGATAGTGGAGGAATCTTCTGAGGAGGAGTCCGAAGAGGTATTACGGAAGATTTTCTATGTTTGACAATGCGTGGTATCTGATATCTTCCACTTAAGACTGGTAAACTTCACTTGGCAGTTCATATTTCTGACGTTCTTAAGTCGTTATAAGCAGGAAGTCGCTGGTGCAGAGAGCGATGAAGCATCCTCCGACGAAGAAGTGTTGCCCGCTGCTAAGGCTACAAACGGAAAGGCGACCAATGGAAAGCCTTCAAATGGGAAAGCCGCTGATAGTGACGAGGAAGACGACAGTGAAGATGATGAGGTAAATTTTATCTGAGATATAACGTCCTGTTCTAGCAATTTCAGTCTGTTTTACCGTGAATGTCGTTGTAATGGGGTCGATAATGCACGTTCATTTACATTGAAGCCGCCACGTGCCTAAAAGTCTAGTTGACATGTCTCTAATGATCTCTATTATTGCCTTGCAGCCCTCTGCTAAAGCTGAGAGCGACGAAGAGAGTGAGGAAGATGAAGTGCAGGTCAAGACTCCTGCCAAGGAATCCAGTGGGGGAGGAAGTAAAACGATTTTCGTGAAGAACCTTGCATGGGCCGCTGATCAAGACAAAGTGTAAGTACTGTAGTATTAGGTATTTTTGTTTTGGTGTGAATTCTTGCGTTGATTTTCCTTGAATTACTGCGCCTTGTAATGAATTAGTACTGATCATATATGATTTATCGTATATATTCTTCTGGACTCCAGGTTTGAGTTTTTCAGCGATTGCGGTGGTGTCTCTGATGTGAGAATTGCCCAAGATGAAAACGGTCGATCTCGTGGATTTGGCCATGTTGAATTCGAGACTGAAGAGGCGGCTAAGAAGGCAATTCTGAAGAGCGGAGAAAATTTAGAAGGCAGAGATATTTTCTGTGACCTTGCTCGGGAGCGCGGAGCTACTCCTGGTGGAGCAACGTAAGTGTAATTCATTTTGTGCCAGACTTTCAATTCTGTATCTCCTTTTAATACAGTACCTAATGATGACTTCGGTTTTGTTCAGTCCGAATGGAGTAACTCCGGGAAGGACAGGATCGGAGAAGACGGCCTATGTTCGGGGCTTTGACAAGTACCAAGATGAAGATTCGGTACGGAGAACCGATCTAAAACATTTGTCTGTTGCGTTTTGGATTTTCTGGTGTTTCTTGTGAACGTACTTTTACAAATCATATTCTATTAATTTGCAGATCCGGAGCGGTTTGACTGAATTCTTTGGTGAATGTGGAGAAGTGTTAAATGTCCGTATTCCCACCGATCGTGAATCTGGAGAAATTAAGGGGTACGTTAATTTTCCTGGTATTCTAGTTGCGCCTGGTATTCCTTGTGGCTAGTAGTCTTTAGTGCTTCATTTTTTAGCTTTAATCGATATTTGTGTAGTGGTGTTAATCTAGCTGTTTGTTCCGAAGTACTCCGCCTTCAACACTCTTGCAATATTCCAGGTTCGCGTACGTTGAGTTCTCGAGCAAGGATGAGTTGACCAAAGCCACTGAGATGGATGGATCTGATTTCAACGGAAGGAATCTTGTAGTAAATGAGGCCAGCGGTGGTGGTACCCCTGGTGGTCGTGGTGGCGGCAGAGGAGGCTTTGGTGGTAGAGGAGGAGATCGAGGCGGCCGTGGAGGTGGTCGTGGTTTCGGTGGAAGGGGTGGAGGTCGCGGAGGTGACAGGGGTAAGCCCAGTCTTTCTGTGTGTTTTAAGTTGGATTCAATTCGTTGAAAACAAACGGTTTGAAATGGTTGTGCGTACGTAACTCACAGTTAGCCTCCTGTCTTTCAGGAAGAGGAGGAAGAGGTGGTGGCAGAGGTAGGAGTGATTTCGGCGGTCGAGGAGGCCGCGGGGGTCGATCATCTGCGCCCGCAGGGAAGAAGATGAGATTCGATGATTGAGTTACCTTTTTGAATTAGGTAGTGTTTGTCTAAATCAAGAAGCAGGTATTTATACATGGTTAGAGTAGCTACCGGCTCTGTTGTCAATGACCGTTTAAGAGGAATTCGATGGTGGCAGTTTGTCCTTGAGTAGCTCGAACTGCTCCGCTACCAGTAGTATATTGGAATTTTTGCAATCCCACTTGTCAAATTCGTATTGGAGAGTAGTTTACTAGTGTGGTGGAGTAGTTTGGATTTACCGTGGGATTTCAGTACACATCATCTGGGTATTGCCATGATGTTGTGGATTGAGGAGTTTGAACCTCGTGGCAAGTAGTATTGAGCTATGGACGACATCAATTTTGCTGATTTCGCTTCCACAATTGTACTTGAACTACCATTTTTTGCAATTTGTTTTAGTGTTTATTTATCATTTTGACCAGTATTCCACCATGTACGGTTCAGAAGTGCTGGTGTGAAGGAAGCAGCCTCAAATCCTCCCGATCCTCCCAATTTTGGGGTTAAATATTGCCAGATTTCCACATATTTTCGGTCTGGCAACAAGCCTGTAGGAAATAATGTGACTACTTAGCCACATTTTATATCAGTTTTGTTGAAAACTTTTTATAGTTAAGACAGATTTTCTATTGTAGCTTCCTAATTACCAAATTTTACGTTATTGATTTGAGTTGATAGACTCAATTAACATTCTGTGCCATCTAAGTGAAAAAACAAAATATGAAAAAGAGGATTTGGTCTTTGGAAGTATATGAGCATGGTGCCTTCTACGATGCTGAGTTGATTGTAATTGTTGATTGTGAGTTTGTTACAAGTGGAGATTGTAGATTCTCTCGGCATGTATTTTTTGGAACTTGGAAAATAAACCATGAATTTTTGAAGTGATGAATAAGGTATGCACTTAAAACAAACACTTTTTTCAAACGAGCAATTTTGAACACAATTTGGGGAAAATGTTATAGCATGAGGTATGGCAAAGAAAGCAAAAATAAATGCATTTGGTTTGAGATTTTGAGAATTTGTGTAAATATTCTATGAATTTTCAAAGTTGAGGTCATAGGAATACCTACTATTGATCTTGAACTAACCATAATTGGACATCCTTGAAATACATAATGCTTCAATTCTCATTGGTTGGTTCAAATAACTTTTCAACTTCCATTGGTTCCTTTTTAAAACTACTATAGTATTGAATTTGAACAAATGCATTATCATTTTGGACCAATTAGCAACATATTTGGGTCAATGAAAGGTTATGAAAAACTCTATTCTAGATGATGGCAAATGATTGGTGTTGCAAAAGGATTAAGATATCTTATATGTGTACTGAAATCTAGCTTAAGTTTATATGAATAGAGGCAGTACGATTAAGGTAATTTTAGGCAAGATTTTGAAATTGTTATCAAAGCCTAGCATTCTTGAATTCCAAGGTAGGTGTACTTTTGCTTTACTAAAGAAAATTTTGAAGGGAAGGTTGTCATACATTGTTAGCCAATGGAAGAGAATAATTTTCACTGCAACACAAATAGGTGACACTATAGAGAAGGGACTCTATATTCATTAATTAAGAATGTTATGGAAGAATCTACACTTTGATTCATATTCTTTGGATTGTTATTGAATTAGTAACGAATTTTTTAAGTTGCAAGTGGGAGGGTGCTCTAATATTGTCCCTACTTTGAAATGTTTACTATAGATACATTGAAACTTCCAATATGTATCCCTAGGTAGAAGTTACTTTTAGATTAGAAATAAATTTAGCACTCACTACCTTATACTTTGTTTGAGAACCATTGCCTCCAATTTTGAAGGACAAATTGCAAAATTAACACAAATACACAAATAAAGTTTGATTCAAATGTCAAAAAGATTGATCTACATAATAAAAGTGACCTTGATTTGGTCTTGTAGGGTAGGATGACAATACATATTAAGATAGTTCTCCAAAAACTTACTCCCATGGATAAGACCAATTGCCAAATGCTTTAGAATGAACCTCATGTACTACTGTAGTCAATGGTGAGAGTGGCCAAAAATTTCCTAGATATAGATTCCTAAAATTTTGGGAATTTTTTTTCAAGTTTTTTTATACGGAAAAAATAAAAAAATCTTGCAAACCATTTTTTATAATTTTAGAGCATTTGTTGTATTACTTTTTCCAACTTTAATTGTATTTGGTAGGAAATGCAGACAACCACTAGGTACCAATATACTAGGTGAAGATTGAAGCATTCCCGCTCTGAAAAATAAGACACACGCTTCCTATTTGCGCTAAAGACAAGAAAAACAACATTTTAATCATGTTTGAATCATTTGCTTCTAGTTTAGAGGATCAAAATCACAGTACCATCAATAATCAGAAAAATAATTGATTTATGTGTCTAAACATTTGAACTAAATGATGATGTCAAAATTCCAAAGTGCTGAGATTTGGAATCAAAGACACCAACTTCAGAGTAGCTTATGTAAGGCAGTTTGATCTTAACTCCTTTAGGATGTTCTGAAATGGCATACAAGAGCAAATTTCAACGTATTTTGAAGGAAATGATCTACAAGCATTGTTTAGTAACCCTAGACAACATGTTTTTGAGGTGGGATTTTTACATAATGATTGCTTGTAAGTGTGCTTCACAGTTCTGAAATCAAAAGTGATTTTCAGGAAAACAAGCTCCGGCAAGAAATTTGTGACTACAAGTGGATGTTGGAGTACTCTATATACAAAGAATATACTATACCAAGCTGGAGAAGAAGGAAAAGTGAACATTAGAATGTCCGTTGAACTACCTCACGTGCTTAGTCTAACGCATCTACACCAGTTGCAGGTCAAGTGTGGACCAAAAGAACCAATGGACAAACAAAATATGGCTCCAACAACTACAACAAAAGCCCACGCAACAAGATACTTCACGTATGAGAATTTAGAAATCTTCATGAAAAATTTGATGCTACTTTATTTCAAAATTGAAAACTTATAAAGGCGGTAGTTTATCAACACAATAATCTGACACCTAACATTTTATAAAAAAAAAAAAATAGGAACAAAAAATTTCAGGATTCAAAAAAGAATTGTTCTTGCAATAATAACAAGTAAAACATAAATATATATGATGTTCTAAAAATCATCTTCTAAAATAAACTTTTGAATCATCAATAAAATTTGAAGGAAATGTTGAATATCACTATTGAACTTTAAAAAGTCTCAAATAATTCTAATTTTAAAAAATAATACAAATTACCTAAAGTAAACCATATAATGAATCTTATATCAGTATCACTTGTATAATGAAAAAATAATCCAAAATCTTATTTCACACGAAAATACAAAATAAATACAAACATTGTCTTATTTTGAAAAAGGAAAAAAAGACAAAACCTAGGTTGTACAAAAAACAACTTAAGCCCTAAATCTAGATTGGCACAAAAATATAAAATGAATCAAAGGCACTACGTTCTTCAAAAAAAATCCTATTTGCTAATTCACATGTAGTTTGATTTTTTCCTTGATGGCATGGCTACTCCCTTTCCGAGGGAAACAAGAATACACTTCCAAAAAAATGCAAACCACAATATTCTAGGAAATCCTATTTGCTAATTCACATGTAATCTTTGTAGTTTGAATTTTTCCGTGATGACATGGTTACTCCCTTTCCGGGAGAAACCACAATATCCTTATAAAAAAAATGCAAACCACAATATTCTAAGAGAGCCTGTTTATTAATTCATATATAATCTTGTAGTTTGAATTTTTCCTCGAAGGCATGGTTGCTCCCTTTCTGTAGGAAACAACGATACACTTCAAGAGAAAATTCAAACACAACATTGAAGGAAATCCAATGAGAAGATGTGGAATGGAGAGGTCGTTTTTATAATGAAATCTATTGCTTGGCATGAATCCTCAAAAGGTATGGGACAATTTGAAGATGAGAGCTTGACCGCTCATTGTCAAGACAAAGGAGTTTTGTTCATAGTAGAACTTTAGACCTGATTTTGGCATAGTGAAATAACTTTTTTCAAAAAAAATTGAACTAAGGGAAGTTGATAAATCAATCTAACTTTCATCTTCAAAAATACATTTATGATTTTGAGCCTCTAGTAAAAAATTATGGACAAAGTTCAGAGAGGGTGTTTGAAAATGTCAAAGAAAATGTCCCTTCCAACCCCTCTCTTACTTTTTTCCATAACTTTTTTTTGGTAGATCTAAATCTCAAACAAATATTTGGATATGAAGTTTAGCATGATTTTCCAACTTCTTGTAGCTCAAACTAATTTGAAAAAAGTTATTCTACTATGCCAAAATTAGGTCTAAAGTCTTACATTGAACACAATTTCCACCTATAGTATTTTGTTTTCATTTTGGTTTAGTTATTTTTTTATTTGTTATCTTTTTGCTTTCATGTTTCATTTTTATTTCATTTTATTTCATTTTTCTGTCTTCTATATTTTTGTTTTTATTTTATTGCCCATTTTATTGTTTGCCTAATTTGGTTACTTTACTTTAAAAATATCTTGCTAAAAATAATTCTAGTTTAGAATTCTAGTTTTTATCGTTAAGTAACCTAAAATTCCCTAATTGATAATTGTGATTTAACCCGGAATACTAATACTTTTAAAATATTTTGTAAATTCATGCTCATTGTTTGTAATTCTCATTTTCTAAAAAATGAAGCAAAATGGTGGTTCATGACATCCTCAAACCTATGGTTGGGTTTCAATTGAGTGAACCAAGTAAATGAATTAGAAGCGGGTATATGACAAGATGAAATTTATTTCTTTTCAAATTCCTGTTACTTTATAAAAAAATTGTCATCAAGCTTAAGCAAGTTGATTGATGAATCCAAGACAAACTTGCATATCCACACCTAGCCACTACAATATAGTGAAGCACGTAGAATAACTATTCCCAACTACTCTTGCCAGTAGCCAAAGATGTATGCATACTTTCTAAGCACAGCACACCTGACACGAAGCCTTGTACAAAAAAGACCTTGTATTCACTATGAATACGTACAACATGGGCTTTACATAGGCATAGTTTCTACCCATTAGTTTTTATTTTTATTTTTTAATCTCATAATTTGCTCCACAACTTTGCCAAGATGTTTCCAATTTCATGTTTTGCCCAATACATAAAGGAACCATCACGTAAATGTAAAATACTAGAAATTGAGGCCTAGGCCAGGTCTCTACATCCTAAAGGGGTTAAAGCAATCTTCTAAAACTTGATTGCCTTTCGGGGGAGGTGAAACTCCTTGGAATAATTATCAAAAAAAAAATTTACGAAGAAAAATAGAATTGGCATCTAATCCAAGTCGTTTCATATTTTTTGGAATTTCACAGAATAGGTTACAAATTTTTGAAGTTGAAACACAGTGGTCATATAAAACGACAACCTCTTGAACCATACATTGTTGATACATTGAAGAAAGCAATATGTACCAATTGTCATTAGAAGAGATTTGAGACCTCTAAGAGATTGCGAGTTATCTTGCATACCCAGACTACGGGAACGCAGGATAACTACTAGTTGATGTGGTCGAGAGAGTGCTATGTCATTTTTTGAATAAATAAATAAATGAATGAATGAATGAATGAATGAATGAATGAATGAATGAATGAATGAATGAATGAATGAATGAATGAATGAATGAATGAATGAATGAATGAATGAATGAATGAATGAATGAATGAATGAATGAATGAATGAATGAATGAATGAATGAATGAATGAATGAATGAATGAATGAATGAATGAATGAATGAATGAATGAATGAATGAATGAATGAATGAATGAATGAATGAATGAATGAATGAATGAATGAATGAATGAATGAATGAATGAATGAATGAATGAATGAATGAATGAATGAATGAATGAATGAATGAATGAATGAATGAATGAATAAATAAATAAATGAATAAATAAATGAATAAATAAATGAATAAATAAATGAATAAATAAATGAATAAATAAATGAATAAATAAATAAATAAATAAATAAATAAATAAATAAATAAATAAATAAATAAATAAATAAATAAATAAATAAATAAATAAATAAATAAATAAATAAATAAATAAATAAATAAATAAATAAATAAATAAATAAATAAATAAATAAATAAATAAATAAATAAATATAGCCTAAAATGGTATTTGGGAGAGAAAAAAAGATTCTTTTTTTTTGAACAAAAAAATTTCTAACAGCCCGTACAAATTGTTCACAGATCTAGCCAGATTAGAGAACAAGCTTGAAACAACCTTCTAATGCCCTCAAATCTCCTCTAATGGTTAGTGGTTGCTTTTAGAGTATGGTTGCTTCTAGAGCAGACTAAAGTAGAAGCACCTAAATGTGACACTCTTTCAAGATTTGCAGATTTTGAGGGTAGCTACAAAATAAAATGATATGCACTTGTTAGGAAATGATTTAGGAAACCAAAAAAATTGGTTTTGTATTTTTTTTCGAGCTTGTATGAATATAATACAAATTTTTGAAAACTATTGAGTAGATGCACCTACTATAGACACTAGACTAACACCAAAGTTGGCATGGAAACATCCAAAAATGACACATTGTAAGCTTAGATCACGCATATGTGACTAACCAATGCAAAAATTTCCATCATGACAATGACAACTTTTTAGAAGCCTACTAGTCTACTTTAGGTCCACTTTTGCATGGATTTAGATTGTTTTCTAAATCTTCATAAACAACTACTATTACATTTAGGTGCTTCTACGATTTACCTTAAATGACTTTCCATGACTTGATGCCCACAGACATCACCATGTGCCAAGTGCTGATTGAAATAGACTATAAAAATGGTTGAGGCAACTCCTTGTATTTTTGTTACCATCAACCACTTGCACTAATTCACTAAATGCTCTAATATGCCTACAAACTACATTATTCTAGAGGAATGTAGAGTACAACTTTAACATTTAAATGCCTGAGGCACCAAAGTCTAGTGTTGACAACACTTTGAAGTTAAACAAAACCCGACCAAGTTTTTATTTTTAGTAGTTTATATTTTTGAAAATTTCTTTTTGAAGTCTAGTTTTAGTATCAAAATTTCAATTTTGAAATTGAACAATCATGAAATTTCTATTCAAGATTTTGTGCAAGGATGTCATTAATTTTCCTAGTATTGAGGATTCTAAGAAAAGAGCCTTAAATACACTAGATCTTGGAGATCTTGAAATCACATTAGAAATTCATTTAGAAGAATTGTAGAGTAGATTTTGATAAGTTGTAAATTGATTGGGGTTATGCATGTTAGGCCCTTTAACCTCATACGCTATTGTTTTTAGTGACCAATTTTTTTGATTTGATATGTCAAAAGAAGATTGAAAGACTTTAAACCACTTTTACAATTTTAACACCCTTGTGATCAAACATTATAATATTTCAGTTTATATTGAGTTTTCTTTTCCCATTTGATCTCTAACATGTCTAGTTTGAATTTGTATGGTTACAATTCAATTAAAATAGATAAAACTTATCAAAATGTTGGCATTTTATTCAATTTAGAACAAATTCCAAGAAGCTCTAAAAAGGCCTTAGGCATTTAGGGGTTTAATATCTATCACTTTAAAAATCTACATTTTTAAATAATGTCTCTAAAGATCATTGATCCTTAGAAATTTTGCTAGTTTGGGACTAGCGCTGGAATATAAATTGAGATAAGGAAAACTCACCTAATTCCAACCCTTTCTAGAACTAACCCCTACAAATTTTTGTCTAAAATGTACTCCTACTAACCATGAGAATTTAGGTCAGTCTTAAAACACCTATTTTCAACACTTTGAATATTTATAGTTTATTTTTATGATATCCAAAAAATGCATTTAAAAAAAATCTTAAATGTCCTTTTCAGTACCAACAAGATTACCTTACCCAGAGTGACACCCAAGGCAGCACCAGAGATTGTGTTTAAATTTCTACATTATTGAAGAAAGTCACCGTCCCCTATCTTTGTATTCACGTGATTTTTATGATTTTTATAACAATACCTTTCTAAGGTTATAATTTTCAATCAATCAAATAGAAATATTCAAAGCTTTCCATGTTCATGTACACTTCTGAAATCAAATACATATTTTTTAATATAAAAATAAAAAATATTTTAAATTGCCCAAAGTTTCTTGAGTTTATTCTCAAAACAAATAAACCTTTCAGACATTGTAATATTTATCAAATTGCATGAACAAATACTTCCATGAAGATGATGATGATTAGGACTACACCTAAAATATTATAAAATTATTCCAAATTCACTAGAGCCTACAAAAAGACAAAATTTCATTGTCATCAACAAAATGCTTTTGATATGAATGCTCAAATTATCTCATTGATGACGTCACAATTTTAGCCTATCATTCTAAAATTCAAGTATTAAATATAATATAGTTTTTTCATATAATTTAGAGTTATTTAGAGTTGTTTTCCCAAATTGGTTTGATAAAGAGCATATGTACATTTTTTGACTATAGTGATCATTTTAAAATTTATGTTCAACTTAACCATTTTTTAATGTTAATCTAATTTTTTTTGCAAAAATCATATATTATAGTAGTTTTTGATTTTATCCAAAAAATGTTGGGCATTTAGAACTTAAGTAAGACAATAACAGATGAGTTTTCAATAATGAAGCATTGCCATATCCTTTAGTTAGATGCGATACAGTGATTTCTAGCTTGAGAGCAATTTTTTCCTCCTAAAATTACTTTTGGATCATTAATTAATGTTTTTTTGCTAGTTTTAAAGCAATTTTAGAGTATGCATTAGTAGAAAAATCAGTATTCAAACCAATAGAAGAGTGTTAATTTTTTCTATTCATTTGGCCGCGTTGATTTTCAGGCAACCAAAAAAAATTTTGCTACCCAGAAATTTTAGGCTTCCCATGGTCGCCCACAGGATTCAAATCCAAGACCTCGGACTTGATAGTATAAATTCCATTCAACACACCACACTTTAAATTATATGATGAAATATCAAGATTTTTTTCTTACTTATTGCATTTAGAATTTGGTATTCATTAACCCCTAAAGTCCCATTCTCCCCTTGGGAGACAAATCAAATTTCGGGCAAGTACCTATGGGCTCAATTTTTAGTGAAAATCTTTGAAACTTTTCCATAAGATAGAAAAGTTCACTGATTAGCTTTGTAGGAATATAATTTTTATTCCAATTGGTGTCCGGAAGTAAAAGTTATACCACAAAAAGCCTCAAACTGAACTCGGCGGGCAACACAAAATATTTTGCAAAAAGTCAAAATAGATTTTAAATTTTTTTTCTCTGAACTTTATATTTTTGTCTACATGTGAAGCTTTTATTCATTTTATTTGGACTAATAATGGGCAAGTTATGGACAAATTTTTTTTTAGGCAATCTAAGCATCTTCTTGAAAAAATAACTTGTAGGATTCATTTTTGAATGCAATTTTCACAATTCTTTACATATTTTTTTTTGAATGTTGTGTTTGCTTGCTAAAACAATCTCACCATTGGGATTATTGTATTTCAATCCCATCTAAGAGCTATTAACGATTTAGTTTTTTTTTCAATCTTAGACCTACTTCTATTTAACAATTTCTTAAAGAATGAAAATCAAGTGTGTGTTTTTTGAAATTTTTTTGGTAGACTTTTAACTTACATCTTCAACACATAAAATTTTATATTCAAATTTTGTAGTGCAAAAAATTTCCACAAATGGCAATCAAAGTCATCTGAAATTGCAAGTCAATGTTCAAAAAAACTTTCTTTTTCAACTTTGAATGCTAATATCTTCCAACCTATAGGGTCAAATTTCATGAAACTTTTACCACATGATCTTTGACAAGTGAAGTAGAAAATCCTACGGTTAGATTCTAAAAAAATGTTTTTTTTTTGTGTTCTTGGATGAATGCATCCAAAATGGCAGTTTTTGAGTGATTTTTGATAGAAAAATGGCCTTGAGACTTTAAGGGTTAACTCAACAGACTTTTTGCAGGCATTTTTACATAGTAGAATTACTCTTTTGAAAAAACTTTGAACTATCAAAAGTTGTGAAATCAAGCTAAATTTCATTTCCAGAGATTTGTTTGTTATTTTGAGTCTTTCATCAAAAGTCATAGACAAAATTTAGAGAGGATGTTAGAAAATGTCAAAGAAAATGTTCCTTCTGACCCCTCTGAAATTTGTTAGTAAGTTTTGATTGGAAGCTCAAAATCTCAAACAAATTATTGAGATGAAATTTAACTTGATTTTGCAACTTTTTACAGTTCAATTTTTTTCAGAAAAGTTACACTACAAATCTAAAATGACCGCCAAAGTTTGCTGAGTTTAGAAAACACCAAATTTTAATGATTAAGTTAAAAAGATATATATTTTTATTGTACAGAGAATTCTAACTATAGTGTTTCAACCCCTAAGGGACCAAATGGCATTTTTGGTAACCTATTAATTATTGATAGCTTGCTACAGACGGATGCTTGTTTTTTTCTTAAAAATTTTCACGCAAGATGTCATCTAGGAGTAGCTTAGTGGGCAGCTTGGGCAACTCCAAAAAATAATTTTTCTAAAAAATTAAAATTTCAACTTAGTTTCTTAGATTTATATTTATGTGGAAAGCTTTTAATCATTCCATTTAAACTAACAAGATGAAAGATATGAGGAGTTTTAGTTTGTAGATAGTTATGGAATCTTTACTGTAAAATATATATTGAAGAAATTTTCTTTAATTCAATTTTCAATATTTGTAAGAATCAATAAATAATTGAATGTAGGTTATTTATTACAACATTGCAACCATTGGCATTAGAATGTTTCAATTCCATAACTAAATTCTTAACAATTTTGTATTTATAATCATATTCAACTTCTTTCTACTTACTAATTTTTTCAAGCTTGAATAACAAATATATTTTGCTGAAAGTTTATATATATTTTCTACTTATTTCTTCAACGAAGAATATTATCAAGAATAAAAAGTTGTAGAATCTAGACATTTTTTCTAAAAAATTGAAAATTGAAATCTTACTATTTAGAAAGAATTAAAAATACTTTTTTTTGAAATCCAAGCGACATGATCTTGCAATTTGTGAGGTTTCCTATTTTTAATTTTTAGAATGAAGTACTTTAACAAGTGCAATATAATATCCTACAATTGAATTTGTTAATGAATAAATATGGATAAAAAATATAGCCTTGTTTTGCGTATCACTACTTTGAAGCAATTTTAGGCCTAAAAGCAACAAAATTATGTATGGGTGAAATAGGAAAATTTATTTGAAATGCTTGTAAGTCAAAATCGTGTGTTTGTATGCCTTTCAACTTTTAGGGATCTGTTAACAATCTTGTTGAAAGTATGTATGAAGAATTTTAGACCAGTTGGATCTATTTGTCATGGCTAGCTAAAATTGCCCACTACTTAAACAAAATGATCATTTGAGATAGAACTTTTTGATGGCATCTTGGATTAATCTAAATTTTCTTAGGCACTAATCTAATAGTAAATATCTTTGGTAAAATTTTTACAAGAATTGTATTCAACAAATATTGCATTAAGAAGGACTTGTCTCAAATAAAAAAATTAGCTTGAAATCAATTAGCTTCAAGGCTTTAAAGGTTCATTAATTGTTTGGCATCAATATGTTGACTTTCCCCTATTGCAACGGAAGACAAATATTTCAAAATATTATGAATGTGCTAAGTTGGTTCCAAAGAGATTCTAAGAATTCTAAAAATATTCTCAAAGATTCCAAAAAGACTCCAAATTTCCAAAAATTCTGTTGATTTGGTCATTGTACTATTCAAATCAACAGAAAGCAGGTGGCCATTTGTTGGCTTCTACAAAACGATTATCACAATGCCCCAAACAACAAAAAACAGTTGATTTGGTCGTGATTTTTATACTAGTGATGCAATTCAACATTGATGAATATAGAAAGTAAATGAAGGAGGAATTTAAAATACATGGATGCAAAAAAAAATTTAAGAAACTGGTGTAGAAGAAGCAAAAATACAAACAAGGATAACAATTTATCAATTTACTTCCAATTTCAAAGGCAAGAAGGATACATACATTTCCTCTATTGCAAAAAGCTTGGATGGTTAGTGGTTCATAACAACTATCAACAACGAGTCCACTTTTGTTTAGAATTTGTTGCTTTTTGGTCCTCAACAAGTCTTCGTTCCCGAATCCGAAAAGCTTCCTCCTTCAACAAAGTTGCATATTGTGTACCTATGCAATGTCGTTTAGTATCAGGAGAAGAGGGTTGACAACCAGGGTCTTTTTTACATGTGTATTGATCTGGATTGGGTGTTAGTTGGTTTGGAAAGAAGTTGATATTTATAGGATTGCCCATTCCATTCGTAGTATTGATTTGCAAACAATTTGACTTGGGGTCTAAAAAGAGCCCAATTTGGGTTCTTTTTTTTCCACCTTGCTTGCATCTTGGTTCTATATTGGATTCCAAGTTTGTCTTTGAATTGATAGGCCTACGGTTGTAAAGAGGTTGAGGTTTAAACTCTGAGTGGGCACCAAATGCAACATGACCATGTGCATGTTGGCGATGTACACTTTTAATATTCTTATTGCTTGGAAAACCAAATTTCCTTGCATGAGGTCCACCACCACGATAGCGTACTAATGCATTGTTTGTGTGGAAATTCTCAAAACCATTATCATAATTATGGTTTGTAATTTCTTTTCCGTTTGGAATTGTAAATCCATTGGAACTTCTAATTCTATTGACATTTCTATCACTTCCAACCAAGGAAAAGTTTATAATGCCTATTAGTTGATCTCGTGCATTAGTGAGAGCTTGTGCCAAATTTGACACTATATCCCAAATGTTACCCAATTGTTCATTCCTATGAATACCTTGCCTCATCCCCTAAATTATTGAGGATAAGTTTCAATTTGATATCAATCTCAATCTACAAGACTTGATATTGAGACTCAATCTATATTGACTCTCAATCTATGAGGTCTTGATTCATCAATGGTATTGAATTAATATAGTGTGTATATTGATTATTATATATTTTTCACAATTCGATATCCTTATTTAGTTCAAGAATCAAAATATAATACAGTTAAAACATAATTGATAAAGTATTTATAACTTCAAAAATATGCAAGAGCAATATGCTTCATTCTTGATGTTCAAAACATGTAGCGCAAAGATTGTAAAAGTCTTTGATGTTTAGGTTTTAAATCCTAAGAGACACATCGCAAACTTGCAAATCCAACTAATATTGTAATCTTGACCAGATTCTATACATGTTGAGAATATACCAAGTTAGGAGCTTGATTATAGTACTTGTACATTTTGTAATTGAAATCTAAAAATCAAAGCTTGCATATTTTCTATTATGATATATAATATAAAGAAGCAGTAGGACTACCATCATTAGTCTCACTATATACTCCTATAAGTAATAGTGATTCTTAAGCGCCCAAGATATGAGCTTGATGCCTCATGCATTGAAGCAAAGTAGTTTATCCAAATTCACGAAAAGAAGAATTATTAATAGAATTGAAGGAAAAGATGGTCTACAAAAACAAGGGAGATGGAAATGAAAGCCAAAAGATGGACAAGAACGTACAACACTATGTCCTTTCCCTTGAGGGGGGAACCTTGCTCTCTTGTATGTTTTAACAATCTTTTCGCCACCTTCTAGAGGGTTAATCCTACAACAATTGACTCTTCATACCTCTAGCAACGGTTCACGTACCTCAAACTACCTCATCAAAATTTATAGAAGGGTTGTCAAATTTGGTCAAATATGGTCAAATATTTGATAGCATTGTAGTTTCTAGGAAATTCATGCCAACTTTTTATTAGAATAGGACCTATAATATGCAAACTTAAACCATCAATCATATTTGTAGTATGAAGGTGGTTTTAATATCTAAAAATAGCTTTATATGAAGGTGTGCATTTGGAATGTGGTTATGAATCATCTAAACCCACACCTAATCAATCAAATTTTTGAAGCTTGAGAGTACAAAGGCAAAGATGTACATTTTTTTGAATTAATCTTATTAAATCTATACATCATTCTAAGATAATGCTAAGAGAAGCAAAGTTTTATGAATTTAAAATGACCAATTCAACTGATCATATTGTAAAAATGTTAGTTTACATGGGGCTAATTTATGTATGATATGCATCAATGATAGAAAATTGCATATGTTGATGAATTGATCAATTCTCTTAAAAAAAAGAAGTTTCCATAATACCTCTATAAAGTATTTGAAAAGACATGCAACCTATTTTTATGTCTTTTGGTGCTAAGCAAGAAGCTAGAGATCTTCAAAGCGCTTATACAGGAAGATTTGTCTACATCACAAATTTGACTTAATGCCTAGTATATATAGAAATAACAATTTTTATATGTCACTTGTAGCTTGTGAAAAAGGAAAAAAAATGTTGCTAAGAAATGTCTTCAAGATGGATTCAACACTAGGACAAATACAAACAAATAGCTAGAGGTGTAGTGATCTACATTAGTTTAGTAGCTATGGTCTATGGAATAATAATAGTACCAAACCATGAAATTAAATACAATACGCGAATGTTATAGTTTACTACTTGTAAAAACAAGTTTAATAGCTACAAATCTCTTATTGGAAGGAATAGGGGACTAGGATTTTCTATCACTGTCTAAATTGATGTCCATTAAAGTTAGCAGAATTTAGAAGTACTTTGCACATAATTAATGAAATTTTTTCAAAAAACTTTGATTGGAAAAAGTTGTGAAATTAAACCAACTTTCATCTCCAACAACTCATTTGAGATTTCAATTGTTCAATCAAAAGTTATAACCAAAATTTAGAGAAGTGTTGAAATTTTTTTTCTTCAAAGTTGGTAGACTTTGGAGGCCGTTTTGGCATAGTAAAACAACTTTTTTGAAAACATTTTTACTCATAAAAGTTGGCAATTCAAACAAGACTTCATCACCAAGAATCCATTTGAAGTTTTGATCCTCCAATCAAAAGTTATGTACAAAATTCAGAGAGGATGATCAAAAATGTCAAAAGTAATAAATTCCCAACCTCTCTTTTCAAGTTGTCCAAAACTTTTGAGTAAAATCTCCAAACTTCAAATGGAATTTTGGAGATGAAAGCTTGTTTGAATTACCAACTTTTATTAGTTAAAAAAGTATTCAAAAAAGTTCTTGTACTATGCCAAAACAACCTCCAAAGTTTCCTTAATTTATAAAAAAAGAAAATTCTAATACCTATCCCCATTTGTTTATAACTTTTCATTAAAGGATTAACATCTTCAAGGGATTCATTGTTATGATTTAAAGTTCAAAGTTCTTTAAAATTTACTTATATATTTCAGAAATGTCCATTTCAATCATGAATAATTTGTAATGTTGTGATGAATCATGTACATCCAATGTTTTTATGTCTTCTTTAACGGTAGTTTGAAATTGAGTACCAAAAATTTAGAACTTTCTATAGATTTTTAAATCTTTATAATTTCCATCTCATTTATCAAAATTGAATACTTCAAAGGTTTTGATATAAAAATAAATTTAGAAAATCAAATTGTAATGTTTGTTTTTATGAAAAGTGTTATTTTTGGGGCAAATATGGTGTGAAAATTGTAAAGTAAATGTTTTTTGTTACAAATGGTTAGGTTTTATCTTTCAAACTATTTACCCCAAATGCGTTCATCAAATGTAGAACTTTCAACCTTCCTTTACATATTGAAAAAACATGCTGAAAATATATACTCAATTTTTTTCTTAAAACTTCATTTTCATGCTTCAAGGAAATAACACATAGGTAAAAAAGAATTTAACCCCTCACCGCCCAAAGTCCAACCATGCTTAAAAAATGCCTGTCTTTGCAAGTCTGAAAAGTCAAAATTAGAGTGAGGTATGAAGATCTCAACCGTACAATATTGTAGTGTGTATGTTTTAGATGGTGTGGAACAAATTTGGTGTCATTTGACCGTTTAGATTGAAAGATACTAATGTTTTAGTGTTAAAAAAAGGTGCTGAAATTTCCTTAAAAACACATTTGGAGGTGAAATTCGATTTCTAAACCTACTCAAATGAAAACACTTTAAGCTACAAAGTGATTCAAAATCATAATACAAACAATTCGGTGAAAAGAACTTCATAAAAATGAATCATTGTGTCTACAAAATGGATTTGACATGTCCAAAAACAATGAAAAAAGGAGCAAAAAATCACATCTACAATTGAACCTCCTTCTACTAAAATGCTTCTCAGACAATCAAAACTTCTTGGATTGATATGAAATTTTAGCCACAAGAACTAGGCAAGTATACGCAACTTCTGCAACAAGAATTTTTGAAAAAAGATCATGTATGAAGTAGTTATGAGCCGCCAAAGTTGACTGAAATGCAGTAATATCTGGATTTTGAACTTCGAATTGCTCCCAAGAATTCAAAACAACTTGGATTGGCATGAAAATTTTACCACAATAACTAGAACTTAAGGGGTACAAAACCCAACATATTTTATTGAAAACAAACATTTTTGGAAAAAGATACAAGCCCCCAAAGTTGCATTTATCACAACGCAGTGTGCTGAACAAAAATTGACCCTGTGAACTTCGAATGGCTCTCGCAAACTCAATTCATCTTGGATTGATCTGAGAATTTTACCATAGAAATTAGACTGATATGCACAATTATTCCAATAATTTTTATTGAATTTGGACATCAAATGCAAAAGCTATAGTGCTTCAAAGTTTGTGTGGGGACACTATTTGTTCTCTTGGGCGGTGAGGGGTTAAAAGCTTAAATATTCACAAGTCGGTGGTTTTAAAAGTCAGCAGACTTTAGGGGCCATTTTGACGTAGTATATTAACTTTGTTCTTAAGACTTTTGACTAAGAAAAGTTGGGAAATGAATTTTATTTTCACCTCCAAAATTCCGTTTGCAATTTGGAGTCTTAAATAAAAAGTTATGGACAAAATTCAAAGAGGGGTTGGAATGGCCAATTTTTTTTAATACTTTTAAACACCCTCTCTGAATTTTGTCCATATCTTTTTATTAAAGACTCCAAATTGCAAACAGATTTTTCAAGGTGAAAGGTCCCTTTATTTCCCAACTTTTCTTAGTTGAAAGTTTCAAAAAATAAGTTAATTTACTATGTCAAAACGGCCCCTAAAGTCTACAGACTTCAGATGACAAACACAAAAAAAATGAGAAACTAATTAAATAAAAACCATTTACCCTTTTGCACATGCAATTGCATTTGTGGTCTAATGGTTTAAGACCTTGGAGTTTAACCTCCAAGGTCCCAAGTTCAAACCTTGGGTTGCCGCCTAGGTAGCCTATCCACGTGGTAGGTTGCCTACGTGGCTTGTCCGCGTGGCGCCTTGCCACGTGGCGAGGTGCCATGTGGCAGCCCCGGATTGGGCTAGAAATTTGATTTTTGAGAGTAGAATTTTTAAGTTTTAATTGGTGAAAATTGAACCTTTTTTTGTTGCCAAATCAACATGTTTTTGTTGCTGAGTTAAGATTTTTTTTTTTGGTTTAACAAAAAAGTGTTCAATTTCTTGTCCAAATCAACACTTTTTTGCTATGCAGCGTCCAGGTCAACACATCCAAATCAACACAGAAATTAACAAACCAAATCAACACTTTTCTGTCACTATGGATGCTGAATTTTCTACTAGTTCATCAATATTTAATTTATATTGAGTTTGAACATATGGCTTATATAGTATGATAGAGAAACACATTGGCAATGGAGTTGGTCATGATTGCAACATTGTCAAAAAAGGAAACATTCCTATAAAGGCAATAAAATTCGACAAATATACTTGTGGCCACGTATTTGAGAAATGCTTCCATTCTTCATTTTTGGCCTGTTTTTGGCCATCTTCTTTAATGAAGATAACCAAAAAAAATCCCCATACATAAAAAAAACTATAATTTTCTTTTTCTTAACCCCTAAATGTCCAAATACCGTTTTTTGGCAATATAGCAATGTTGGGCTCACTATTAATGGAATTTTTTTTCTTTGAAATTTTCACACAACATTTTCTCAAAGAGTAGCTTTAAGGTCCAAAAAATTTCATAACTTTTGACTACATGGTCAAAAAGTTATTGTATGATATGTGATTTTCAATGCTCGGCGTGCAGCTCAATTTTTTTTTAAATCACTATTTAAAAACAAATAAAAATCGAAATTGGTTCTCTAGATTTATATATACATGGAATGCTTTAAATCATTCTATTTTGGTTAATGAAATTAAAATTATGAAGAGTTTTAGTTTGCGGGTAGTTATGGAGTCTCTACACTAAAATACAAAATTAATGAAAGAGTTGGTTGGTCTACGAGTTAAAGAAAATGTTAGGGTGTCCTAGGTTTTATAATTTGTATAGCAAAAGTAAAAAAATAAAAAAAAATAAAAAAAATTTACTATATAAAAAATTTCCTACAAAGTATAATCCCGGCCGGCTAAAAACTGGATTCATGAATTTTGAATCGGTAATTTTTCAACATGCTCCTAGGGTGGACGGCAAAAAACCAACATTTTATTTTCCTAGCCGGTCCATTTCCAAAAATCTTTTTTTTCATCCGGAACCTCTGCCAAAACTTTTCTATCTCAATTGGAAATTCTCAAAATCAACCAGCTAGGTTGTAAAATAAAACACTCCCTGTTCATTGTTGTTGAATATAAAAAATCATCAATTAAAAACATGGATAAATAAACATACATTACTCGGAATATTAAGAGACAAACAAGAATATTGACACCCAATACAAGTTTGCAATCACTAATAAAGAATTAGAAAATCTAAGGGTACACCCTTAGACAACTTAGTCCATGGCCAGGAATTTGCATTGAGAAAATTAAGGAAAAACACGCCAAAACATCCACGGAATGATATTTTTTAGCAACTTCACCCTCAAGTGCTCAAATGGACAAAAGTGATGGCTTCCACATCTATAAAAATGTCTGCCATATCAAAGCTTCAAAGATGGTACCAACAGAAAGAAAAAATCATACTCTAAATTTGGGTTGACTGATATAAATGAAAAATTAGTTATTATTATTGATGATACAATAGGTTTCTATAGTAAATAGGAATATTAAGGGGACCAAAAAATTAAACTGTAGATGTTTGAAGCATGATGTACAACCCTCGGACACTTCAATAACTATTGATGTATAACAAAGGTAAGATATTTATATAGTGTGAAATGTCGGCTAATTCATTAGAGAAAATTTCAGGCCTCTGGAGGGCTATGGAACAGCCCTCCAAAGTACTATAAAATTTGATTTTGGAGGGCTGAAAAATTCATTTTCCTCCTATTTCCGCGCATCAAAAATTGCAAGGACAGTGGTGTAGGAACCAAGTTTTACAAGTTAAATTATTATTATTATTATTATTATTTAATCCTAAAAATTATATAATAACAAATAAAAACAAAAACAAACAAAAACACAAAATCTGACTATTTTGGCAAGCAGCCAGCTTGGCTGACTACTCACAAGGGGACTTTTCCAGATTGACAAGCCAAGCTTGGAAATAGCTTGGCATGTCAATCTGGAGCAGCCTTCCTAAAGGTTGATATTTTCTTTAATGTAGTATGGGTCCTTTAAAAATCCTAATCATTGTAGATTGAACTTAATTAGGATTTTGGATGGTTAGGAGATTAATATAAATAGACCTTCATTGGGCTTACATGACTATGTTATGTTAGTCTTTTGGATGCTTAGTGATACGACTGCCACAATCAATCAATTTTATTAATTAGAAGCTGATGTCATTGTAATCAATATGGAATATTGGCACCGTATTCCATATCAATATCCACATTTATATATCATATACCATGTATTCTTATATATTCATATACTATTTATTATATTCTACAAATATTGTATTCAAGATCAACTTTAGAGATTTAATCAAAACAATTTTTTTTGTGCAATTTAGATTGACAGCACGGGAAAAGGGATTGAGTTTTTAAGTACATTGATGGTCCTAGATTTTTTTGGTTGAAGGTGGCAGGCAAGGGCTGTGTATTTGCGTCATTTGGGTATACAGTGACAATGTCTAACAAAAGAGGAATCTCCTTCAATTTTCCATCCATGAGAAAAAGTTGAGTTGCAGTCCTACCAATTGAAAAAATTGTTGCTAGCTCCTCTAAAATTGGCATTCCAAAAGTCATTGATACTTGTATCAATTTGCCTAGTTACAATTACGTTGTATGTGACATATTTGAAGGGGATAATTTTCCCTATTCACCACTGATATCAATAGATTGAATTCATATGATTCTATAACATCTGCCGCAACTAATTCTACAACATCTAACCAAAGTCTGTTCTCAAAATTGAAGAGTGAATGCACTTTTGAAACATTCTTGAAAGCTCGCTTGAAAGGATAGCACAAATTGAAAATTCAAGGAGAGTTTGGTTATCCGAAATGTTCTAAAATGCTTAGATTTGTTCATAGTAGCAAAAAGTGTTCGTTTAGGAATACCCACCTTAGTCTTCCTAATTCTAATTTCATATCAATCATTAAAATCTTATTATTATATTTGTTAGGACGTGTGCAAAATTGCACTGATGATGTTTTCACTACTATGGTAGTACATCCCAAAGTTGTCAAAAGATTTATCACAGACACTAGTTTAAGGAATGATTCCATTACAATCTTTTCTCAATAAATGAGATTTGGGCCACAATCAATGTTGTAGGTGACGGTAATGGAGTGATTAGCAACTACAACATGAACTTTCAACTTTTGAATGTAAATTTACTGCAAAAGGTGGATTTTAGACCTTTATGTTGAGGCCATTAATATTAGAAAATTAGGCGAGTAAGATGAATATTACGGACAAAGTTTTATTGGTTTGGGGGGGTATTTTTTATTGGTTTGGGGGGGGGGGGATTCTACCTTAATCCTACTCTATACAAAGTTGTAGCCTACTAAGATAGAAACACCCAAAAGCATCCTTGTATCCATTCATGTACCATAGATCTCCCTTGAAGTGTCTCTAGACTTCTATAAAAGTGTCCTTGAAAAGTGTCACGAAAATGTCCCTTTCCTTAATTGCAGTTAGTTTACTGCTGATTTTTTCAGATTTTTTTGGTTTCAAGTCCGGCCACCTATGTGGAAGTTTCTGTGGTTTAGAAAGCTGCCACTTCAATAATTCATAGAAATTACATGCCAAATCTGAAATATCTTTTTTTTTTTTTTAAAATCTCATGATTTCACATGCTAACACTAATAAAATATTGTTTGAAAGAAAAGGTGCCTCTAACTTTGTTGAATTGCTTGTATTGACTTTTTTGGGTGTTTTCACCAAAATCTTATTTTTGTCCCTACAAAAACCCAGTCAACTACACTTTACAAGGTCACATTTGTATGAAAAAATGTCCAAAATGGTAGTTATTCTTTGGATTCACTCTTGAAGCCAAGTTGGCTACATGCATGAAATTTTTTGGATCATTTACAATTATGCAATATATAGGAAAAAAGTCGTAAGTAGAAAAAAGTAGAAAATGATTCAAAACACTAAATTGTTAAGAATTTAAATATGGAAGTGAAACATGTCAATTCTAATGATTGTAATGTTGTAATAAAAAATATAGCCAATTCTTATATTTTTTTTCAAAAATATTGAAAATTGAGTTAACCCCTAAATGCCCAAGGCCTGTTTTGGGCTTCCTAAAATTTGCTCTAAATTAAAACAAAATGCCAACATTTTGATAAGTTGTATCAATTTTTTTTGAATTGTAACCGTACAAATTCAAACTAGACATGTTTGAGATCTTATAGCAAAAGAAAACACAACAATATCACTTATGGAATGAAAGATTATAATGGTTGACCATGAGGGTGCTAAAATTGCAAAAATCTTTCTATCTTCTTTACACAAGTCAAATCTAAAAAGTCGGTGACTGAAAAAATATAAGGTTAAAGGGCCTAACTTGTATAACCCCGATCTATTTATGGCTTCTTAGAGCATCTCCTGCACCTGCCTCCACAGAACCCTCCCCTCTAATTTTTGGATGATAAGCAATCAATTCTAGTGTATTTCACAATATATTTTCACTTTCTCCTTCAAATATTTGAAGAGGTCACTAACCCCTCTATACGCTATATACTCTCTTGGGATTAACAAGTCGTCATAATAAATGATAGCTTACTTATTGCTTTTGCAAGTTCTATAACTTGTGAGTAATTGGAAGTATATTTTAGGGAGTTGCACTATTGGGGATACAAGTCGCCATCTCCTCTACATTAGATGGATCTGGATTGAAGAAGCTTGGCTATTTGGAAGGCTACAGGAGATGCTCTTAGAATCTACTCTACAATTTTTTTAAATGTATTTTGAATGTGATTTTTTCTCCAAGATCTAGTGTATTTGAGGCTCATTTCCATGAACTCTCAATACTACGGGAAGTCAAGATTGCAATGGGTACCCTTGTACAAAAACTTGCATAAAAATATCACTATCATTTATTTTCAAGATCGGATTTTTGATGCTAAATTTAGACTTCAAGAAGAACTTTCTAAAAATATAAACTAATAAAAATAGCAACTTGATTAGGTTTTATTTAACTTCAAAGTTTTGCAAACACCAGATTTGAGTGCCTTTGGCATTTAGGGGTTAAGAAAAGGTGCCTCCAGCTATTGCTTATATTGACGTTTCTGGGTGTTTCCATCGTAAGTTGTGATTGTTTTGGATATCAGCTGCTGCATTCCTGGGAATCATTACACCAATAAGCATCCAGGTTCCAATTGGGCTTTTGAAACAGACAGGGCAAAAAAGTGGATATGGCTAGAACGAAGAGAGTGGTCCGATGAGATGCTCGACATATAAACGAACCAACGGCATCCTTCACCTGCAGCCACGCTTCTAGCACACTTGCATAGTAAGCTTCAATACTTCAATCACTCTCGATCTGCAGCTCCTGCTATGGATTTGTTGCTTCGATATATTACATCCTGCGATGTCGCCCACAGAGCTCTTTTTGTTTTTCACTTCACAGCTAATCTAGGGTTTGGGAATTGATGTGGTGCGAATTGAGGATGATTCTCAGGTTTGGGATGCACGGATTGTGGTGGATGGATTGGTGCGAGAGTGCAGGTATGTGTCGGAGTGTGTGATGAGGACGACTTGTGTGTAGATTCACGGCCTTGGAAGGGATTTTAGGGTTTAGGGGTTTTATGGGATTCTCGCAGTCCGGAATTCCTTGGTCCCGGGAATGGTGTTGATTTTGCTGCAAGCGCGACTGGCTTGCGAGTAGGTAGTGTGTTCGATGAGGGAATTGAAGGCGAAAGGGTGAAAAAGGAATCGAGGAGCGTGGGGTGGGGGTGGATGCAGGAGGTCTGTCTATGGCCTGTCGGGTTGCCTACAGTCCAGTCGTGAAGCTCTGGATGGCTAGCCAGTTGATCTGCAAGCAAGTGCAGTTGGAGCGATGGAACGGGCTCAAGGCTTGGAGAAACGTGAAAGTCTCGGTGATTGCTGAGGCGGGATGCTGGCGAATTCGGATGCCCGCTGGGGCTTCGAAGCAGCTTCGGAGTTCGCCCACGAGGTCAGTATTACTCTGACTGCGCTCCAGCGTCACGCATTGCAGGTGGATTTCGATATCGGTTTCGAATTTGATTCATGGCCTCCTCCTAGAACTCGATGGGACAGGGCTAATGTAAAGCCTCACTGTAAGGGAGGGGTTCCATTCTGCATACAGTTGAACTTCGACCCTTTTCCTACAAAAGTCTAGAAATTTGCACATTTATTTTGTTTTAAATTAAAATTCAATTGCAAAAGACTAGACGTCAATAGATGAAGTTATTTCACTTTTAGCACAAATCAAAGGTCGCGTGCAAGGTCAATAAAGCCTCTACCTTGTGTCATTTTGAGCTCTAATGTACTCTATGGTCAATGGGACCTCTACCTTGTGTCATTTTGCGGTGCACTCTGACATCAAGTGCATGAGCAGAAGCTCATAATCGTCATTATTCAGTGAACCAGGAAATGCCGCTCTATCAGGGTTCGCATTCTTTCTAGGAATTGTTAGGGTGCGAAAAGAGGGGAATGCTTTGGATATGGTGATATGCCGATCAGCCTGGCGTGTGGCATGCGCTTGTGATCCGGAAATTAAAATTGGCGGGCGTGGAATGGTCATGTAGGTCGTCAGGCTGGACAGGAGTAACAGTGGTGTCGTCGTTACGGGTGGCGTATTCAGGACCAGCGATCGCAGGCGAGGTCTTGGCAGACCCCAAGCGGCTTTTCGGAGGATCTGCCGCTCTGGAGGAGAGCGAGCGGCTTCACATCAATCCCAATGACGAGGACGTACACGTCGTCTCCCGTAAGCTACTCCGCTGTTCTCATTCTGATTAGTCCCCTTATTGTCCGCCACAATGGTCACGATCTCGCAGTCTGGATGGTATCACTGTTAGGCACCAGGGCGTTGGTTTAATTCGAGTATTCGAGTCCATGAAACTGTAAAGTCTCCATTCACCATACAAGAAGGGAGAGTCTCCATTCACCACACAGGGGAACCTGGAACCTTCCCTGCAACAATCTAGAATTTGACACCATCTGAAGGTTGGCACATTTGTTTTGGATTAAGCTCAATATCAATTGCAAAAAAAGGAATGTCTATAGATTAGGTGTTTTCACACATAGCACAAATCTAAGCTCACTTGTACGGTGCATGGAGCCTCTAATATACTGTATGGTTAATGGAGTGTCTACCCTACCATTGTATGTGAATAGACTAGGTTTGTACCGGGGACGTTTCCATGCCTCCCAAGATTAAGTCCTACGTCGTTTCAGTGAGAGTCCTACAGGCGGGTTATGACGCAAGTCCGTGATGGAGGGCGTTAAACTGCGATTCCTCGTTCAATACCTTTTACAATTCACGTTCATTGGAACCCGGTTTATTTTAATGCTTTCTTGCCTGCAATTCGCAATGTATCCTACGGTTAATGGTTGCATAAGTGCAGGCGCAAAAACCGTTTCATTTTCAATTCTTGTGCATTTGACGAGTGGATGAATGATTATGCGACAACTCAGAGTATCTAATGGGAATGCACGTCCATTTGCAGAAGAGGGCGAGTGCAGGGACTCCGAGGGAGTGGGTGAAGGGGAAGCTCATCCTGAGGTGTCGCCCACTGGTCGACACTACGTGAAGGATGTTCTGGCAGTTCTTCGGACGGTGAAGACCAAACAGGAGATGACGGAGAAGCTTTCACCTTTCGTGGGAAAGCTGTCGCCGCGAGATGCGACGTTGATTTTCAAAATGATGTATAATAGACAGGTATCTGTGGACTTTTACAAATGGGTGAAGTCGCAGGCCGGGTTTGAACCCCACTTCCACTTCTACGTGGCTTTCGCCCACTGCCTGATGAGGGTCCAAAAGTGGGTAGCTCTAGAAATCCTAGTGGACGAGATGATCGAGAACAAGCTGGCGCCAGACCTGAAGTTCTACGCCCAAGTGATCCGAGAGTCCATCAATGCCGGTCGTTTCCAGACGGCCGAGAAGTGGTTGTCCCGGATGCAGTCGCAAGGGTGCCCTCCCGACACCATCATCTACAACATTTTGATTTTGGAGTACGGAAAGAGAGGCCATTTCAGCCAAGCGATGAGGTACTTCGGTCAATTGAAGAGCGAGGGTCTTGTGGCCGATGGTGGCACGTACTGTGCAGCTCTGAGCGCGTGTCGTAAGGCTGGGAATCTGGAGAAGGGGTCGGCCATCGTGAAGGAGATGAAGGAAGCTGGGCTGAAACTAGACCAAGTGTCTTACAGCATCTTGATCGACATGTTTGGGAAGGCCAGTCGTTTGGAGGATGCTGCGTCCATGTTCCGGGAACTCCAGGTACTGGGGAGGGCGAGTGATCTATTTTTGTTTGTGATTGGCGTACTGAGGCTGCAATATTTGTGTTCCGCTCTGCTTGATCTCTGAATGGACGTTGGCAGTGATTATGAGTTGGTGTCGGTGTTGTTGATAGTCTTCCACACGAGTAGTAAATATCTGCATGTCGGCTGGTATCTGAGTATCTGAGTATCTTTTGTTGTTTGTGTGATGAGTGTGGAGCTGTTACGAGCGTGTCTCTAGTTGACTTGCATTGTCGGCTTCTGCGATTTGTGTGCAGGATTTGGATTATGTTTGAGGGACAGTTGGGTGCGAGGTGGTGTGTCCGGTGAGAGCAAGTCGTTGTATCTGAGATGAGGTGTGTGGTTTTGTGCAGACATCCGGTTATCTGCCTGATGTAGTGGCGTACAACACTCTGATCCACGCCTTTGGGAAGGCGGGTATGGTGGATCAGGCTACTTTGGCGTTTCAGGATGCCCAACGGGCAGGGTGTCTAGGAGATCCTATCATCTTTTACACCACGATTCAGGTGTATGCCAAGGCCGGGATGTCGGAGCAAGCTCTCCAGGTGCTAAAGCTGATGAAGGACCTGGGGATGCATCCGAATGAACTCGGGTATGGCAGCGTGCTGAACGCTTTCATGAGAGCCGGTTCCCCTGTGGGCGCCATCGATCTGTTCGAGGAGATGCAGGCTTCTAAGTCTTGGATCAGCGAGAGCACTTTCATCACCATGCTGAACGTGTACTCGAAGGCGGGTTTCCATTCCGCTGCGGAGGAGTTGCTGGCGAAGATGAGGGTGCGTGGTTTCCGTGGGAACATCGTGGCGTATAGCACTTTGATCGACATGTATGGGAAAGTGGGCAAGATTCAGGACGCAATGCGTTTGTTTTGCGCGATGAAGCAGAACGGGTGCAAGGGGAACTTGGTGGTGTACAACACGATGCTGGACATGTACGGGAAGGCGGGTCGGATCAACGACGCTGAGCGCCTGTTGGTGGAGCTCAATGATTTGAGACTGTGCCCTGACACGGTGACGTACACGACTTTGATCAACGCGTACAACCGCGTGGGTCGCTTGGACGAGTGCATCCGCGTGTTCGAGCAACACCGTGCGTCGTGTTTGAAGCTGGACCGGATCCTGGTGGCCATCATGGTGAACGTATTCGGGAAGGCGAGGCAATATTCTAAGCTGGCGGAGTTGCTGGAGGAGCTTCCGAAATCCGGCATCCAAGCGGATGCTCGTATTCTGAAGTCTGTGGTGGAGATTTACAACGATGGCGGTTTGTTTGCGAACGCTGCGGAGCTTTTGCGTAAGATCGAAGAGCTTGGGCCGTTGGAGAGTAGTTCGCTGTGTAAGCCGAGTCGTTGGGTGGCCCCTGCTCCTGGTAGGCGGCCTGTTGGAGCCTCTTCTGTCATAAATGTTTGAATTGTTACCATATTTGAGCGTTGTTTGGTGTTGATCGATGTGGTTGCTGCTTTTGTTGCTGACTGCATGTTTGGTTTCCTGTAGTTGTCTATCTTTTTATGGATTGTTCATGGTGTTTGTGGTGTTAGCAATCTTGGATTGGAGGTATTGTTTGATGTGTTTATTTGCGTTCTCATAGTGGTTGTCCGGTGAATTATTTGGTCGCGGAGAAAGCCTTGGTTGTTCTCAGGGTAATGCTGATGTGATGAGATGAGGTTGTAGAGGTTGGTTCTGAATTAAAGAAAATGGAACATCTTGACGCTGTAACTTCGAGTTCCAAGAAACTATCTTATACCTTGGTTAGATGTTGGTTATATCTGGGATCAGGCATTGAGCAATTGACGTAGAACCGAAATCAAGGATAGTCCTATAGTATCTAGGATGAGTTGTACTTGTTTTGTGAGAATGCGCCTCCTGAGTAAGAGGAGTGACAACCCTAGACTTAGGTTCCAGAATAAAGCGGGGGTGTACACATTGTGACGCGATTAGGTGGGATCACATTGAGGTGAGTCATTATCAAATGCACAAACTCACAAAATAGTGTATGATAATAGTTGCAGTATGCCGACAGAGCTTGTCCTTCAAATTATTTTTAGTCGAATGGCAGCTTAGACGTTAGATTTCCATTTTCAATGTCTTCCTTTGTAAACTCAACACGACAACACTTCATAATTGAAATCGTTTAAAGGCATTGAGCTATTGATATCTGACTATGAGGTTCAAATTTCTTAGACTATTAAATAAAGTACACCCAAAATTGTCACATCTAGGTTCTAGGTTCTAGCCTAGAATGAATTTTGGAGCTTAACTTTGAATTTGTCATGACCATCTTGCATTTCTTACAACCAAATTTGATGTTTAGGGTCCTTAGTAAGATTTTAGTATTGCAAATCCAATCTTTCCTTAATTTAATTTAAAGTGTTTCAACTCATTGCCATCATGGCAATGGAACTTGGTGAAAGATGAGCAATTTTCATGCTATCCTATTGGATAAGACTACTCATTGAAAGGATGTGCAATATACAAGCAACATGTGTTCTTGGTGTTTGAATGTAAATGTACAACAACAATAAAATAAAGTGAATTTGAGTTGGATCCAAAATGTCCGTAGATATAGGACAAAATTTAAATGTAGATGTACTACATGATACAATTTTCTTCTATATCATGATTTTATCAAAAAATGATATGTACAAAATCAACATTAAAAATGATCTATAAGATCAATTTAAAACAAATAAACTTTGATCTATTAAAATCAAATCTTTATGCATTGTTGTCATGAGACTTGATTATACCTTTATGGATGAATTCATTGCATCTATTTTATATTAGTAAATGGTTCAAATGGAATCAAAATTAAAAAGCTTAAACCTTATAGGACCAAATTTTAAAAATTTGAGCAATGGATATACTTAAACATGTTCCAAATACATTGAATCATGATTTTCCATAATCTAAATGTTTGTAGATTCTTGTATTAGTTCTTTTGTATTTGTGATGTTTAGATTTTTATATCTTATTTTTGGAAATAATCTATAATTCAAGGGTCATATTTATGTTTGAATTTTAAAAACAACCTTCTAAAAATGACTTGAATATATAAAATAAATAAATAAATCTCAAAGAAACCACCATAATTAGAACTAAACATTTTGAATGTAACGGAAAAGAAAATTCAAAAATTGCAAAAATATTCAATCAACAATCAGTTTTAGAAAAGAGTTTCAATTTTTGCTAAAATTTTTATTTTAGAATATTGGCTACTAACCATAATAGTTAATTTAACCATAAAGATATTATCTATCCATGTGCGCTTCAGTTCCATAATTCTTGAATTTGTGGATTTTTGCAATTCATCATACCATGTAGGAATGGCAACAAATGAAAAACTTACCAAAAATGAAGTCTTAGCTTTAATTAATTTTGCAAAAAAATTCCAAAATAATCTAAAATGTTCTATGTACTTGACTTTTTTAGGAGTTAACCTCACCTCTTCTAAGTAAGATAGATTATGAAATTGTTACTAACCTTCTATAGCCCAAAACTACAATACAATCTTCAAACCACAATTTATTCTAATCAAGATCACAAAAGAATTATGATCAAAGTTGAAAAATATATCGATTTCCGGAAACCTCTGGATTCGTAGACTTCTAAATTCCACAAGAACATTGGTACCCGGCATTGTACCCGGCTTGAGTTCAAGTATGCCCGGCATAAGGTTGAGGCCCTAGGCATAAGGGTATGGAGGAGATGCGCGAGATTTCCCGTATGTGTGTTGCTGGCAGCTGCGGCCATGGCGAGTCTGGCTATGGCGGACCGCGCAAGGCATAGGCGAGATTTGGAGATTTGGAGGACGATGGCCGTGTCGTCGATGGAGGGGGGCTGAGGTGCTCCTCTTGTCAGAGCGTTGGCAAACGGGGGGCCAGCAGCATGAATGGCAATAGTTACGGGAGACCGGTATCTGGAGCTACTGGCTCGCTTCATCGAGCAGCAGGCGGGGAATCTGCTGGACGGCACGCTGGTGCTGAAGCTCAATCCCGTGGGGTTGCATTACGTACAGGCGCGTCTGGAGGCTCTCCAAGAGCTCGAGCAGCTGCGCAGCGGGGCACCCGTGGACTACCTGCGCGCTTACGTCGCGGATTTAGGGGACCATCGCGCGCTGGAGAAACTGCGACGCGTGCTGCGACTCCTCGGATCGCTGCAAGTCGTGGCGGTGCTGCCGGCGCCCGCAAGGGATCCCACGCCGATCACGCTGCTGCCGTTCACCAAATTGAAGAGCCTGGAGCTGCGGGGATGCGATTTGTCCACTTCCGCTGCGCGCGGGCTGCTCGAATTGCGGCCGATTTTAGAAAAGCTCATCTGTCACAATTCCGCCGTAAGTAGTTCTGCGATCAAGCCGTGCGTCCTGTGATTTGAGAATTCGTTAAGAGGATTAGAGAATTCTTCAAGAGGGTTTGAGGTTCTCAAATTTTCGCAGAATTGATTCCGCGACTATTCGAATTCTTGTTTGTTGTTTTTCTCCCAGTGCCTTTGTTATTCATTTAGGGTAAATTCTGGTTGCTTCATTGGTCTGGTGAATTGTTTCAATGGGAATTAATCAGTACCTCCATTTTCTTAAATTTCTGGTGTGAGAATGGAATCGCCAAAATTAGGTCGTTCGATCGCTCGGTTCCCTCAATCACGACCCCATTCATCATAGAGTAACGTTCATGAATTGGATTTTTGGCTCTAGAATAAGAATCCGCAGTCGTAGCTAGGTGGAATACATGCAATGAATTCCAGTTCTTAAATTTCGTCACAGCTGGGATTTTTTGCTCTAGAGATTGATTTTTTGATTTTTCGATTTCAGTGTAAACTGCATGTAGCATGCAAGCATTTGAGAATTCGTTCTGTTTCAGTGAGGGGGTTTGAGATTGGCCGGTCAAGCAACCTTAATTGGCGCAGAATCAATTTGTTGAATATTCGATTGCTTTTATTTGTTTGGTTTCGGTGCTGTTGTTATTAGTTTAGGGTCACATTTGCTTGTTGCACTTAGCTGGAGAATTGTTTTAATGATAATGATTACCTTCTTTAATTTCTGGTGTGAAAATGAATCGCTTGGAGGTGCACGTAGATCTGGTCGTCGATTGCTCGGTTTCCTCAACCTCGCCTTCCTCATCCGAGTGGAACGTAGATTGTGCTCTAGATTAAGAAGCGTGTCCACCTGGCATCTGAAGTAGGTGGCTTACGTGCAATGATATTCCATTTTTTAGTGTCGTCACAGCTGGCGTTTTGTGCTTTAGAGGTTTAGATTTTTAATGGAGTTCCTTTCACGAATATATTGGAAGTTGCATGTAGCAAGTACTGGTGACCGTTCGGACAGCATATCTGCGAGGAAATTGCTGAAATTCCTGGTTGGGATATCCTGCTTCATCTATCTTTTTAACCAGTTCCGTTCATGAGAATTCTGTGACGGTGTAGTATTGCAGAGGACCAGGCTTGAGACAAGCCCGCAAGACCCTTACGTCTTGATTGAGAAGTGTTCTGAAGACTCAATGGACATTTTGTGGCGTGCAGAATGCGTTGAGGCACGTCTTTGCAGAGCAAACTGTTGAGATAAATGTTGCGCAGAAGTGGAGCCGACTGGCAGCGGTAGCATGTCCTTGCAATGGGTTATTCCTGATGGATGAGTCCTTGCAGCTTCTGCCTGCTGTGGATGCCCTGGATCTGAGCAGAAATAATTTTGCCAAAGTAGCCAATCTCCAAAAGTGCACCCGGCTCAAGTTCCTGGACCTCGGATTCAACCACATTTCGTCTGTTGCATCTCTAAGCCAGGTTCGTAGGACTTCATTCTCCATAGCTATTCAGCTGACTGGCATTGCCTGCAAATGAAATTGGAAAAAAAAAGTCTGTATGGATACCTTTCGAGTAAGAGCTCGACTATTGACATTGGTAGTTTCTACTGTTGGCATGGTTTCTTACGGTAGTTGCAATTTGTGCATTTCATGGTATAATATCGCAAAATAGACGTAGGTGACACGGGTGTATCCGCTTTTGAAACTGTTTCATGATTACTGCATTTAGGTGCATTTAATCGCCTGCCTATAGTACACGCCCTATACGCAAGGAATTGTATTGTCGTTGGCGATTTTACTAAACCTGCGTAATTAATATTACTCCCAGCTCATGGAGCGGTACATGGATTGCAGCACCTGTTTGGTATGAAATCATGTGATGGAAGCATATATATCTTTTTTCTGGACTGTTTGAAGTGGGTTTACCTGCAATGTTTTAATGCCTAAGTTGGAGATTGTGATCAATTGCAGGTAGTGGGTACCATCACCAGGCTAGTCTTGAGGAATAACGCGCTAGTTTCGACACGGGGTATAGAGACACTTCTTTCTCTTGAAGCGCTTGACCTTTCTTATAACATAATATCCAACTTCCAAGAGGTAGAAGCGCTTGGCTTTTTGCCCGTTCTTCAATCCTTGTGGCTGAATGGTAACCCTATCAGTGTCAGCTCGCACTATCGTGAAGAAGTTTTCAGTTATTTTCACGATCCAAGTAAGGTGGGCAACTTGTCTTTTTGTTTCTTCATAGAATTCCTATATTCACAGAGGTCATTGCCGCTAGAAGTGGTTGGAGGATGCAAGTGTTTGGTCATGTGAGGGCTGGCATTCTTTTTAAGTTTGCTCAGCCAGATTTCACGAAAGAAGTTTTCCAAGTAATTTAGTGACCTGTGCTTTGTCTTATGTATGTGCAACTTGATAAGGGAACGAATCCAACGAGCTTTACGTTGCTCACCTATACTATATTTCTATTTGTGAGGAATTAAGTTCTTCCCGAACTGTAATTTCAACTTTGTATCCGCTCTTTTCATTCATGCAGCTGGAAGTGGACGGACAAGCGATGACGAAGCTGGAGAGTTGGTTCATGCATAGAATACTTTCTCAACGGATTAAGCGACGAGCCAGCTATGGTATCTACGTACCTGCAAAGAGTTCTGAGGGTTTGAGTGTGCCCCTTTACGATGCTGGACAGTCTTCAGAAGCTCTGCTTTCTCAATCTCGACAAGCACCCAGGGTGAGTTGATTTCTGTAACACCTTTAGTCTATTTTGCACAGATTGCTGTTGAGTGTCGACTTTCTACACTTGAAATTATTTATGGCAGTTCATTTGTCGTTGCAGTTTATCTGAATCAAATACTGATCATATATCGGCTGACGAGTCCTTGGTGTTAATCAGAACTAGCTATTGCGAATGGGCTATCGAAAGTACCATTGCATGTCGGATAAGTAACTCACTACACTCCGTGTTGAATGACAGAGGAAGAATACGCGATTGGCATCAATTGATGACACAGGTGGCTCCAATCTAGGTGGAGCAGTTGACAGTGTTCAACAGGATATGCAAGCAACAGGTTTAGAGGCTGAAACTGCCTCATCAAGCACATCAGAAGTGAGGGAGCAGGTAGATCCTGAGGTAACCCAGCTCATGCAACAGATTGAAAATGTGAAAAGGGAGGGATCGAGCACTTGGCTGAACGACCTTGTTGGATTCTGGGAGAGTGATCCTGGGCGCAGTTCGGGTCATGAGGACAAGATCGTGGGCAGCAGCGATCGTGGGAGGTGGTCACGGCGGAGGAGACGAGGCAAGGACGAGGTCCGAAGAAGGTTGGAGGATATCGCTGTCCCTAAAGACCACCGTGAAGCTGTCCATATCCTGGAGGCCGTGACAAGGTCGGACATCGAGGACAAGGAGCTTTACAATGAGGATAGTAGTATGAGTTCATTGCAATTGAGAGAGGATGGGAATGATGGAGCACCAGCCTCGCCCCCACACTACGACAGTGCTCTCATGCACAGACGGCAACACTTAGTGAATGAGATGCTCCGAGTGCCACTTGATTTGTCCGCCACATCGAGTGATGGTGATAGTGATTCAGTTGATGGCCATCAAGCAGATTCCAATTCTGACAGGACTAACAGTGACCCAAGTAGCCCGTCATCGGTTGTGGATAAGCAGATTGATTTTCAAGAGCTTACATACAAATCTCCTATAGACGACGATATTCTCAAGACAACTATCATCGAGAATAATGATGGAGGTGCTGGTACAAGCTCACCGGTACAATCGGATACGAGCGAGCATGAAGCAGGGAGGAGTGAAAGTGCGAAGTGGAAGACCGTCAGTGTAACCGAAGATTCACACTCACAGTCGTCCTCATCCACGCCCTCGCCCGTAGAGTCTCCACAAAAGAATGGTGAAGTGATGACCAACTCTGGAGGTAGTGCTCGCAAGCGGAAACAGAAAAAAACACGGCGCATTGTGATCCTGGACCCTCAGAATGATGCAGAGGAATTGAGCAGCTCGTTGCTTGGTGCGAAAAATTACCAACCAGACATTGCACCACTACTGGCGGCTCCTCCATCGTCTTTAGCAAGATACGTTTCACAGCCACTTTTGAGCGATCCCGGTAGGCCATTCCCTTCTAATGTGAAACGGTCCTCTTCGGCTCTTCCTGGGACAGTGAAGCGGGCTTCCTCTTCGCTAGACAAGAGTTTAGAAATTGCCAGTGACCTTAGTAATGTCAATATATCACAAAGAAGCAGGGTTAGTGATTTGTAGTGTAGATCTTACAAATTAGCAGCGGGAATTGTGAATAGATGTGAAGATTATTTGGTGTATGAAGTTATGTTACATAGCTTTTGTTTAAAGTGTTCACGCCGTTTCTATTGAAATGCATTTAAATCTGTTAAGCATAAGTCTCCTATGCTTGTGCACTTCATAAATTTGAGAGCTTTCAGGATTACCGATGTACATTCCTCCACTTGTGGGTTGAGTTTTGGTGTGCATTCAGCCCATGTTTAGACTAAGGAAATGAGACAGTATATTATGTGTAATGCTGATAATGAAACTCATTCCTTTCGCAAATGAAGCCTTCTGGTGAGAGCGGTCAATTATCTGTTTTGATTACATTGCATTACCTTTTGCTAATACGTAGATGCTCCTGTCATGAGTTCATTTGCTTCAATGATGCATGTACTTCCTTAAGAACAACATTTTTTAATTGATGCCTCTTAATCCTGAAACGACGCTGAGGACTGAAATTGTCTGACGAATGATCTCTCTGTAGTGGACAGAGAAGCAATTATTCATTCGTTGTTTTCAAAGTGGGAGGTCGGGGCATGCAGAGTCTTCGTAGGCCTCTCTTTTTTAAGAATTACACAAATTTGATTACAATGGTAACCAACATCACCCCAGCGTTGTTCTAGGGTTAATCTTGTAAAGACATCATTGGTAACTGTAGAAAAAGAGAATGCATCTATTGGTCCAAGAATTAAAGAATTTTGGTGACTACCTTGGTCAAAGGGGCCATGTCTTTACAAAATTAAGGCCTAACCCTTTTAATCTTGGAACGACATGGGGGGTGACCTTGGAAATCATGCATTGTACAACCATAGGAGTCATTAACCCCTAAAGGACCAAGTGTTTGTTCAACATACAAGTGGGATTTCGGGCAGATACCTACGGGCTGAATTTTTGTCTTGATTTTTTGAAACTTTTTTTGAAGATAGTAAAACTAATGAGCTTTGTGAGAATATAATTTTTTTTTCAATCGGTGCCCAGGAAAAAAATTTATGCCCAAATAAGCTCAAAACAAGGGAGAGCGGGCAGCAAAAAATATTTTGCAAAATTTTTTTTTTTCATTTTTCCATTTTTTTTTCCCATAGATTATATTTTTGTCTATCTAGAAAGCTTTGATTCATTCCATTTGGATTTGTTACAAAAGTTATGGACAATCTTATTTTTCTGGCACTTAGAGCATCTTCATGAAAAAAATAACTTGTAGGATTCATTTCTGAATGCAATTTTTACAATTTTTCAAAACAAAAAGTTCCATGTGGTTTAGTTTTTTTGTTAGAAAAATCTCACCATTGGGATTAGTGCATTTTAATTCCATATGAAAGATATTAATATTTTAGATTTTCCTTCTATCTCGTACATACTTCTACATAACAATTTTTTTAATAATGATAATTAAGTTTTTTTGATTTGATATTTTTTTGCTAGACTCTCAACTCAATTCTCTACTATAAAGATTTAAAGCTCAAAACTTTGTCGTGCAAAAATTTAAAGTTAAAAATGTTCAAATTCAAAAAATCTAGTCCCACAATGTGCTGAAAAACTTGTTTTTTGCACTTTAAACATAGATATCTTGCAATCCGTGCAGTCAAAAATTCTGAAATTTTTTCCACACATTGCCATACTAGTTAGGTATAAGATCCTATAGTTAGATGCTAAAAAAAAAATAATTTCAAATTTTTTTACTCTTTGCTATAGAAATGGCACTTTTGAGTGTTTTTTGGCAGAAAAAAGGCCTTGGTCCTTTAGGGGTTAAAATAAGAAAATTCAAAAGTACTCATTGGAAGTCAAACTACTGTAGATGTTCTCCACTTTCCATAAAAGAATCCAAGGATGAATAGTTGTATTTCTATATTACATTGGAGAATTCCTTGTCATTCATTGGACACTTATTGTCCACGGAGTCCTTCTTGGATTAACCTTGAAATGACGTGTAAATGACAATGTGGTGAAGGACCCACGACCACTTGGTTTATCCGAGCACTTGAGGCAATATTATATTGTATGACTTGGCCTCTAACCCTATCATGTAGGCACCCCAAATTGATCCAAAATCATCATCATCACTTTGTGTACATCTCCAAAATCAATATGTACCTATGTGGAAAAGATGATTTTAGAACCTCTACCAAAAAATGACCCTTCATACATTAAGAAAAATTTAAGCCCTCTAGAAGGCCGCTAAGGAATCGATTTATGGGACTCCTTTGGTGCAATTTCAGAATGAATAAAAAAATATTTTTTTTTGAAAAAAAATATTTAAAAAATAAAAATCCAATGTGGCACTACTAGTGCCACTAGTGCCACATCAGCACCCAATTTTTAAATATTAAAAAATAATTTCTTACTTTGTTTTTTTTTCCATAATTGCATCAGGCAGGTGCCAAACTCGCAACCTTCTAGAGGGCTGAAATTTTTCCTAATGAACTTTTGCATACGGTATCCAAATATTGCATTCTTTAGTTTGTTGGAACCTTCTTTCACTTGCAAACAAAAAAATATGAAAATTTGTCCAGTCTGGTCAAATAAACTAGGCACAGTTGCAAGAAAGTGGCGTTCTTGGGGGTGCCCACTTTAGTTGCCACCGTGCCCTGCTTCCAACTGCCGATTCTAAAACCATGTAGCAAATGCAATGTGCCACTTCCATCTAATTTTCATGTCCCAAAACAATAGATGCCATCAATGATCTGAAAAGACATTCTCCACCAGTTTTAGAGGCCCCAGCTCTATGGCAAAAATACACTTGGGTGAGAATGTGACCTCCAGACTTTTTCAAAGTCATGCATCGGACATTTTTGAAGCCTCAACACCGATATAGGGTTAAGTCTCAAAGTTGTTTTGGTTAGAGCTAGAATAGAAACAAAATCTTTAGTAGATGTGGGATTATTGTGGATAAAGGAGCTGAAGTGAAAAGAATAATTTATCAAATTAGAGAATGAGTGATAGACAATGGGTGCGCAAAAAATTAGGACAATCCACCAGTGAAATTGTGGGAATTTAGAGTGTCCTGATGGTGTATACAATGTTGTTGACATCAACATATAAAAAATGCGCAAATACAAGCGTGCAATACTAGCAACCTCATAAAAGATTCACTTCAAGGACCTTGGGATTCAATAGACACTAATGTCATGATTCACATAGAGCAATCAACATTGAAAAATATGCCTCTAATCTGTGTAAATACATGCTTAATACGAGAAACACTCAACGTGGGCATATAAAAAGTCTTCCACTTGAAATTGGCACAAGTTCAGTTGCGCATTTTTTATACATTGATGTCAACAACATATCCCTATGTAAGTGTTGATTTGCAATTCTTTTTGTGACTAATCAACACTTACATAGAGGTAATTGAAGCCATGTCAATAGCAGACAATAATACAAATGATTCAATAAAATACATTTGTTGACCATTATACTTGAAAGTATTGAAAACATTGCTATATACATTGTTATAGGCCATATTTCTTTAAAGCAATTCTCTTTTCAAAAAGTCCCTATCCAATTGTGTTCAATTTTCCCCAAAATACTATGAATGTTGTTCAATGTAAAAGGGACGCATCTTCGCAATTCTTTTAGCTTGTTTCTATGTTTTATATAAAAATTGGTAGACATATCCATGTATAAACACTTATAAGTGTTGCATGCAATTGGATTTTTGAGATTTGATTGCTACAATTTGATTTTTATGAAATAAATTAGTAACCTATATTTCCTAATTTACTTCCAATTCCTCTCAGATTATGAATTAGTTTCGTATTCCTCACTCCCAAAACTAGTTTGCCATTCCCTGGGACTAAAAGGATTAACCTTGTAATGATATATCGACCAAGAAATGGTCAAATGGATGACTTTAGAGAGGCATGAGGATGACAGTAGATAGTTTTTCATCTAAATTTTTTGAGGAGTTGCTTGAACACATTTGCAATGGGCAGAATCAAAAATTTCCATTATAAGATATTATTGACTTTTCTAAAGAAGAAACTATTGAATATACAAATCACCTTGTTGAATACTCTTGGTAGTTTTTTGCTCCATAGTCCATACTCTTTATCAAAATTTTAACCATAAAGACATTTTTTAATATAAGTCCAACTAATAAAATGAAATTTATCAATTGTAGTTTCTACTACAAATGAATTTGAAAATTCCTAAAGTTGAATATTCAATTGCAATTTAAACTTGGATCCTTTGAGTAAGGCATTTTGATTTTTTTAGTATAGAGTAACAAAAATTTGTTTATACGATGATGTTGTACACTAAACATATAACTATTATGAAATTTTAGAAATTTTAAATGTACAATAAATTTGTTAAGAATTTCCTCCACTTGTTCTTTAAAAATTAAAGGTGATTTCAAAGTTCCACAATGTATTCTAAATCTTTTATGCATTGTAGAAAATACATGATTTATCATTGAAAAAAAAAAAATATATATATATATATATGCCACATTTAACTACTTTTGGACTTTCAATTGAATTCTGGACAAATGGTTCAAAAATCTCTAGATAATAACATCTGGAGATCTCTAGATGTTTGTATAGATCTTTCGATGTTTTGTATAGATTCCAAGATCTCAAGATGATTTGTGTTGATCTTTAGATGTTTTAAACGATCTCCCAATGACTATCTCTTGATGTTTCTTCTCCAAATATTAATTCTGGACTTTTCAAAGTCCAAAAGTTGTTAAATGTGGCATATTTCAATGATAAATCATATATATATATATAATCTATAAATAGTTGCAAATTTAATGTATATTGAGATTAGCAGTCATGGCTTATCTTTCAATGTTAACCTTGCAAGAATGCTAAGTACTCAATGATACATAGAGTCACATTAAACTAATATCAAATTTTCAAAATTGTTTACAAAATCATGTAAGTCTTGAATGCAATCAATTCACTAATAGTTTAAAATGACAAATAAAAAACAAATAAAAGAATACAAGGAAAATCAATTGAAATAACTATATGAACTACATCATTTATTGAAACTTAAAGAGCTTCCAATAACATGTATTGTTATATAATCTTTTTGTTCTTCTCTTTCTTAACCTTTTAAACATTTTTTCTTTGCTTTGCAATGCGAGAAATACAAAAGGATTTGGGATAACAACTATCTTTTCAACTTCATTGCTTACTTGCTTTGGTATATTAGATCGCAAATGATGACATTTTTGTTGTTTTTGATGTACCATTTAACAAAATTGTAGCTTGATTGAAATTGCGTGCTTAACCTTTAAAGGCCCAAAGTCCCCTCAAGGGACACTTGGGATTTTGGGCAGGCTTGTTTAACCTGAAATTTTGGCCTGATTTTTTGAAACATTTTTTGAAGATAGTTAATCACACTAGCTTTCTAAAGAAATAATTTTTTTTCAATTGGTGCCTGGGAGCAAAAGTTATGCCACCCAAAGTCAAAAAAGCAACTTGCCGGGCAGAAAAAAACTGTAAAAAATTATATTTAAAAAAAAAAAAATTCCCTCAAAGATCATATTTTTGTCTACATTTGAAGCTTTGATTCATTATATTTAGACTCAAAATGAGAAAGTTGTAGGCAATCTTGTTTTTTTGGGCAATCTAGCACCTTCTTCAAAAAACAACTTATAGAATTCATTTTTGAATGCAATGTTCAAATTTTTTCAAATTTTTTTGGGATTATAGTGTTTTAAATCCATCTAAAAGCTATCAGCGGTTTTTTATTTTGTTCAATTTTGGACCTACTTCTACTTGACAATTTTTTTATATGTGAAATCAAGTTTTGACATTCTGAAATTTTTTTCTCCAACTCTCAATTCAATTTTCAACATAAGAAAATCTACAAATGGTTGTCAAAGTCATTTGGAATTGCAAGCCACAGTTGAAAAAAATTTCTTTCTCCAACTTCAAATGCTAATATCTTCCAATCCATATGGTCAAACTTCATGAAAATTTTTCCACATGATCTAAGACAAGTGAAGTACAAGATCCTATGGTTATATTCTAAAAAAAAGTTTTTTTTGGTTTCTTGAGTGATCGCAGCAAAATGGCAGTTTTTAGTGGTTTTTGAGCCAGAAAATGCCTTGGGCCTTTAGAGGTTAAATTGTCATGGTTGTCACTAAAGAGAGGTTTAAGCTCAGTTTCTTCATATGAATAATGTTCTTGGTCATATAATGCAATGCTTTCATTTATATCATCTTGAAGATTGTCATTTGATGAAAAATTTGACTCCCAAATGTTTCTCATCAATACTATCCTTACTATTGTTTATCAATGAAATTAGAACTTCTATATGTCTTTTATTGATCTCATCCTCAACATTATTGTTTAATGAGATATCTACACTTGAAATCTTTCATTGTCAAATCACCAAACAAATCCAATTAGTTGTGTGATTGGAAACAACATACTCATGTTCATTAATATTCATAATTCCATTTATCTTGACATTATTGAGTGAATAAATTTTAAACATATTGACAAGTGGAGAGCTAGATGGTAGGTGAGGTGGAGGTTCATGTTGTTGCGTTTGTACTACAATAGAGTCTTCATTTTCATGAGGATAATATTTGTAAGAATTGTTTATGAAGAACCATCTAAAATGATATTGTTCATCTTTTTAGCTTGACTAATTTCAAATGACATTTCATCATTTTGCACCTAGCGTTGATTGATCCATGTTGATCTCAAATAATATTGATAAAGAAAATATTGATGATTAATATACATGTATATATATGCATTGAAAAAAATGCTTAACAATAGATAAAGTAAAGGTATATTTTAATATAAAAGATATAATTTAATATATTTTAAAATAAAAGACATTTTTTCTGACAAATTAAATGAAGTCTTCTAAATTGAACTTCAAAAAATAAACATATATCTTTAGCAATAAGATCTTAAAATAGTTTTTAATCCATCCAAAAGATGTCAAATATCTAAGGATTTAGTTTAGTATTTTTTTTGTTAGTTTTGTTTCTAATGGCAACTTCAATCTCATTGATTACTAGGCTAACAAGATGTTTTTAATACTACAAGAAAGTACTTGACAAGGATGTGCGCATAAAATAATTTGGTAGTGATCCAACTTGCAAAGGAGAAGATACTGAAATTCAAAGAAATTTGTCCTAAAATTAGAAAAATAAGAAAACAAATAAAACATAAAAGAAATATATATTTAGAAAAATAAAAACTGAAAGATATTTCTTATAGGCTCTAATATAGAGGATTCTAAATTAGCTAAAACAAAGGAGGTTGAGAATAGACTAGTTTGCTAAATTGTGAAATAAATGACACCCTTATGAGTAGAGAGTATTTAAAAGAGAATATAAAGCAATATATGTATTTTCAAAATATTCTTTAATTTTAGAATTTTTAAAGGAATTGTTTGAAAATACATGCCATGAATATTTTTCAAATATACTCCAAATACATTTTCTTAGGGCTATCTTAGAATTATTTGTCTTTATAAATACACTTACTAGTCTTAATAGTGAGGGAAAAATCGACGTAACTTTAAAAATTAGTGTCACTACAAAATTTTATTTTTGTGAGAATTGATAAAATACAATATTATTTGTGACTTTGGCAAATTAGCATCATGTATGCTATTATTAAGAATCAATTTAATTTAGTGTTACTCCCATGTTGCATTAAAAAGATTATCAATAGTTTCTTGGTCTCAAATGGTTGTAAATAATTTTATATATGTATCTACACCATTAGACTCAGTGTGCTCGTCATGTTGTTTGTGGGTTACTTGAGATCTCTACTATTGCCAAGTCTATAGTAGTAGTATGCTTGGTACCACCGGAAAACATTTGGCTAAAGGACATATATAGGGAGCAAATCCCATGTCATTTTGAAGCAATGACATCAACAAAGAAATTAAAGATTGGTTTGTGATAATCTACTATTAATTAATCTTATGCACTAGTTTAGCTCATTGGAATTTGCGTACACAGTCACATTATCTAGTTTTGTGGGAGCAGAACTTGAAGAAAGCCATGTTGTTTTCAAGGATTCCACCAAATAGGGCCAAAATTCAAGTCTTAGTTAGTTTGCTACTAGAGTTAGATTTTTGTAAAGCAATGGTCTACAATGTCTAAAAGAAAAGTAGTGGAAGCCTTGATTGTAGGAAGGATCTACTCTTTCTTTAAAGGATGGCTATATCCTTTCGTTTTACAAAAACTTTTGTTTTGTTAAAGCATTTCAATCTTGCCGCTTCGTGTTCCATTTGCAATTGCATTTTGTGCTAAATTTTTTCAAGACTTTGATCATCGTTATGTACAGACCTTAGATTTATTTAACCCGGAATGTTGCCAGCGCCACTTTGTGGCGTTTAGATGACAATCCAGCGAGATGTAAAGTGATTGGAAGCACTTTTCCATCCTCTTCTTCCTTGTTGATCTTTTGTGTTAGGTTGTGAAGAGTATCCAATTGAGTTTGTAGTCTTGCTAGTGTTTGTCTTCATGTAAATGAGAAGTTACTAAAAAATACGGATCACAAAATATGTTGTTTTAGCATATTTTGGGAATTTTATTTTAGTGAAATAAAGAAGACATATAATTTCATCTCTGAAAAATAAAAATAAAATTTTTCATATATTTCTAGTTGCAAAATGGCAACAAACTGAGTGATGGCAGTGAGGCCTGAAATCAATGGTCATGGGTCCATCATTTAGAGGTTAATCTCTTAGTGCCAAGTGCTATATATTTATAAAATTAATTGTCTTTATATGGCAATAGAGTAGTTCAACAATAGATTTACCAAATTTGAAGCAAATAATAATGTTTTTTCAAAAATTGAGTTTACCTCTTTGTAATTCCCTGAATCCTTATTTTCCTTTATCAAATGTTCTTTTGAAAATAATTTTCCAATAATCCAACTTTCAGTTTTTAAAAATAATTTATTTTAATCCCTCAAGGACTAAAAAGACACAATGTATCCTCTTCAAATTTTCAATGGCAAATTCTTAGTAGGGTGAAATAAATCTCAATTATTTTGTAAAGTTAAATCTTATAGAGTAATAAGTTGACTTACTTGTTGTATTTTTCAATTTTCAAAATTTCAATGTAAGAAATATTTAAAAATTTATTTAGGAAATATACTCTTGTAGAAGAATGGAGCAAATTTAATTTTTAGATAGTGAAAAGAATAGTGGGGATGGAAAAAAACATTCTTTCAAAGTTATATTTTGAGCAATTTAAAAAATACAAGGTTCACTTTGTTGTAATTAAGAACACAAAATAATTAAAACTATTCCAAATTTTTTGAAGATGTTCCAAAAATATGCAAATAATATGAAACATTAACTTTCAAAAATTGACAAGTATAAAAATTTTAAATAAATTTGTAGAATCCGATTTTGTCAATTTTGGTTTTCTACTCCTTCTGTTTAAGAATGTGTACAAATTTGAGAGAGGTTTTTATTTCTCATTTTTTTTAAATTAAAAAGTATTACATTTGCCTTAAATTCCAATACTCTTTTTTTTTTTTTTGTGTGTGTGTGTGTGTGGGGGGGGGGGGGGGGGGGGGGGGGAAGAGTAAAGAAGCATTATTCATCTTCTTATAATTTTTCTTCTCCAAAAACTGCATTTTCTGCCTATGAGTGAATCATCTAAAATTAATATAACCTAAAAATCCAATTGCCAATATTTTCTACAATTAATTCCATACATACAAGACAAAACAATATTTAGTTTTATGTGGTGAAAATTAAATAATTCAAACACATCCATGTGCAAAAACTTACCAAAGTGGGATGATTCATTGAAAACCTCTACCGTCAAGAAGTTATTACGCCTTGAGGGATTAATCCTTGAAAGACGGGCTAATGACTTTGGAAATCATCTCTTTGGGTACTATGTGAATCATTGGCTTAAAAAATGTGAACATTCATTGGAAGTCACTATTAAAAAAGGACCTTACCTTTTCAATACTCTTATTGAGGATGAATCCTTGCACTTCTATCCTATATAAAAAGATTCTTTGTCTTTGTCATTCATTAAACAAAATACGTCTGCGGCATCGAACAAACTTGTTGTTTGCTTTGCAAGTACATATTTCTTTAGTGAGTGAGTATAGGGCAATGCCCGAGGAGGAGGGGATTGCGGGGAAAAAAGTGCTGACGAGGAGGGTGGAGCCCGACAAGGAGGCGCTTTTTTTCCCGCAATCCCCGACGATGAAGGCGTTGCCCGACATAAATCACAAGCAGGAAAAGATGAGAAATTGAGGATGAGAGTTGGAATCAGATGAAAAAACCATAATGGTCGATTACGTAGTTTTATTCAAGTAATCGTGGATTGCAGTCGAGAACCACCCCGTAAAATGAACGGGAGGAATCCTGGGAGTGGTTTACGTATAGGGCAATCCCCGAGGAGGAGGGGTTTATGGGAAAAAATGTGTCAACGAGGAGGACGGAGCCCGACGAGGAGGCGCGTTTTTTCCCATAAACCTTGACGACGAGGACATTGCCCGACTTAAACAACTATCAAGAAATCGACAGAAAACGTGGGATGATAACGATATCACAGATGAAGAATCCGTAATCCTGATTATGTGAGTTTGCCCGATTTTGCTGGCATTACGGCTGAGAACTCTCCCAAGAAATGAACAGGCGATTTCCTGGGAGTTGTTTACGTCGGGCAAATAGCCAACAAGAACGTCTCACCCAACTCCGACGAACAGAAGACCCCAGAACGGACGGACGATGGACGAAAAATTCGGTAACTAGTGGAGTCATATTCTGGTAGTGTGGGCAAAAGACTCTTCCTCGTCGAAGAGGGCAGGGTGTCAGCAGTGAGCTTCTGATTGCAGTGTACCTTACACTCTGGTATTGCTTGCTGGATCTCCCGGGGAAGTGATCGCCGCGACCGATTTGCACATTCGGAGTTCAGCTTGCAGGTGTTCGTGAATCGGCTCCACTTCTGAAGCTCAACGCCGTGTGCACAGGGTTTGCTTGATCGCAGTTCGGGTCTTTGCTGCTGTTGCTCTTGGCTTGGTCTTCCAGGTACGTCTTTTTCCCATCTTTCGAAGCTTATTGCACTACCACTGCGAGGATGGCGACGTTTATCGGTTTTGTTTCTAGTATGGAAATTGAGGGATCTGAAATGTGGCGATTTGCTGGGCTAGGTATGTGAGCACAAGAGAGAGGGGGTCACAATGTTGAGGCTACGGGCGTTTCGTCCCACGAATGACAAGGTGGTGAAGCTGTTGCTGCACCCGACGTACCCGTGGCTGGTCACAGCTGATGCGAGTGATAATGTTGTGGTTTGGGACTGGGAACATCGCCAGGTTCGTTCCTTCTTCCTCTCTTGGCTTCTAGGGTTTGGGAATTCAGGAACACAGCAAGAGATGCATTGGATCAGAGCGATGTGAGCCTTTCTATCTGCATTTAGTAATTTAGCAGAGTGGAACGCACTTCCCTTTGACGAGCAGCTCGAGAATGGAGGTTCTGATAATCCTTCTAGGTTTTAGGGTGGGATTGGGTCGGGCTCAGTACGCCGGATCAATGAATATTGAAATCGGCATCGACAGCCTGCTACATAAGGTTAACAATTACGCAGTAGCATCACCTCTAATGGATCCGAGCTTAATATCCAGCCGAATTTCTAATTTCAGAGGTTTGATCTTACGGCATGATCAAGCTTTTCTTAGCGTCCGATATCGCTGCAATCAGTACTTTGGGCGTATGATTTAGATTTTACTAAGAAAACGAGTATTCGACCAAGTCAGTGAAGAGAATTCTATTGTCTTGTAGTATCCTTTTTCTGCGTTTTAGGTTTTGACATTATTGAGGATTGTCAGGTGAGGCCAATTGATGTGTTGAGAGTTGGTGTGCTGCAGGTTGTGTATGAGGTGAATGTAAAGGGGGTCGATGAACGTCGTTTGGTGGGGGCTCAGCTTCAAAAGCTCGCAGAAGGCGAAGCTGGTGCTGCTTCTTACTTTTGTGCTTTGGGGCATGCAGTCTTTAGGTCACTCTATTTTCTCAGAACGTTCTATTCATCGTGGAGAATTCTGAACAACGAGTAGCGGAATGACTGCAATTACATGTTCTTTAATATTTTGATGCGGATGACGTTGGGTTATTGCAGAAGCTAAATCGAAAGCAGGTCCTGAGGCGATTCGGGGTGGAAGGTCAGATTTCTTTCGACTGATTGATAGCCCTCTTCCGAGCATTCTTGATTAGTGTTGGGCTTGCACCTTTCCGTCGTAGGACTATTGACAAACAGATCACTGAAGTCATGTTAGAACTGGTAATGTCAATTTCCGTCTATTGCACTGCACGACTGCACCTCCCGATGAATCATGAATCATCATGAGTCACGAAGTTTGGTTTCAAATGTTGAACTGAACATATTAACGTGAGTGCATCCAGGAAAGTAAATGTCAGAGGATCTCTGGATCTTGGATACCCTGATTTCTCCCTCGAATAGCAGATGGGCCCGAGGTGGCAGGAGCTGATTTCAAGATTTTACGTCTCCTTAGTTAAAACTATTTAATCGTCCCATATAATACTTTGTGTGTCATGTTTAATCCTTTCCAACTACTTACTTGTTTACGAGACATCAAAATGATTCATTTGCAGTAATATCTGACCTTTAGTAACACACTATCAAAGGATAACATATCTGCAGTATTTTCTACAACTGGAAGTGAAAGTTTCATTTTCTTTAATGATGACACCAGTGAGGGCTTGAGAATTGTTTGCATCAGGAAGTGATGTATCGTTCTGGTGCGCTGCAGTGTGAAGCATGTTACCTTCTACGACGATGATGTTCGGTTCTGGCAATCATGGATGAGCCGCTCGGCCGCAGGGGAGCTCTCTATAACCGCCGGCCAGCAGCAATCGACCATTGGGGGTGGCCACATGACGATCAAAGGGCGACATTTCTTGGTTGTATGTTGCGAGAACAAAGTCATATTTCTGGATTTGGTCAGCATGCGTGCCCGTGATGTCCCCAGAACCACATTCGACAGCAAATCTCCTCTTTGGTAACATTTATGATACAAAATGCATCTTTGTAGGCTTTGCAATTCTAATTCAGCATGAAGAGTTAGCCGAAGTGTTGCATGCTGGTACCTGGTCTTATAATTCACTGCGGTATTGCAGTGTAGCGTTTCTACCACGGTCAGGAGTTGTGGAAGGCCCTATTGCTGCATTTGGCTGTTCAGATGGGGTCATCAGGGTTCTTTCTATGACGCTGTGGCAGGTACTTATCTTTTCCATTCAGCCAACTTTATTGCTGCTGTTTTATTGTAACTTTTGGTTACCTTATTTACAAATCGTCTATATACAATCTCAAAAGAGGAGAATTGAGAGAAAGAGAAACTAACGCTTGTTAACTTTTGTAACAGCTTGTGCGGCGATATATTAGTGGACACAAAGGCCCCGTTGCATGCTTACTGACATTTTTGGCTTCATCAGGCGAGGTATTTTCTTCATTTTAATACCTTTTGATTATACTATACTTTCATTGTAGATATTGAGGAATAGTTTATCCTAGAGGATCTCCAGAGTATAGTATATCATTTTTTTTTCTAGGTGGCTGTGCAGCTGACATGAGTTTTACTGTGTTATGCAGACAATGTTAGTTTCTGGAGGCAATGATGGAACACTGAGTTTATGGAATGTAGACGGTCCCCAGGCAACAAGGGAGCTAACGCCCAAGCTCTCAGTCAAGGTTGTTTGTTTTCGTACTCAATCTCTACAATTTGACTTTCAGCTTCTCACTTTAAGCAATTCTGTCGTGAGGTCTTTTCAGGAATATGTGTTCCAGCATTAAGTTGGGCTGTTTTGGGTCAGGGTCAGGGTCGTCGGGTACTAATGTCTTTCTCAATTAATTGACCTAGTTAGTGAGACAAGAATGTTCTAAGGCGGGATCATGGTACTGAGGGTGCAGGCTCATGATGGAGGGGTTTATGCACTAGAGCTTGCCAGGGTGCAGGAAGGTCCTCCTCAACTTGTCAGCATTGGTGCAGACAAGACCTTAGCAATCTGGGACACGCAATCGTTCAAGGCAAGTCCGTTGACTTGGTCGCTATGTGCTATGTGCTATGTGCAATGTGCTATGTGCTCCTGATCCTTCTTAGATGTGATTTGGTCAGCTTAATAATAGAAACACGGTTCTTTTGTAAGTAGTATCATTGCAGAGAGTTAGTGGTTCATATTTGCAAACCTTATATTCTTCATGAACTTTCATGGTGTGTTCGGAGTTGTGGGAGAGAACTACCTGGTCGAAAAGCTCTTTTATGGGTATTAGGAAGTTCTCACTTAGCCCTCTGTGTCTTTTGATGCAGGAATTACGTCGCATCAAGCCAGTTGCAAAGTTGGCTTGCCATAGTGTAGCATCCTGGTGTCATCCTCGCGTTCCCAATCTGGATCTTCTTGTTTGTGTCAAAGATCCGCACATCTGGTAAGCACTCTGAAAGTCATTTTGTAGGTTGCATATCAGTCTATTAATGAGACTCGAGAATATGTGGCAAGCTAGTGTGACATGCCGTCTGCCTAAAGATTCTGGAACCTGGAATGAACGTGCTTAATGACTAGTGCGATGGATTTTCTTCAGGGCCATTGAGCATTCAGCATATGGAGCTACAACCAGACCGCTTTGTGATTTAACATCACAAGTTCCCCCGTCATTGCTTCAGTCAGGGAAAAAGCTAAAGGTTATGCTTTTGCGCGCTATGCTCTCACCTTTTTGTGGTGTTCTTTGAGCTTTGAATTCTGCTTTCATACTCGTTGGAAGCTGTTTGCTCATCAATGCTCCCGTTGCCATTGCTTCCCCTTCTTTTACATCAAAATTCTGTGGATGCATTCTGTGCTGAAAGCCTTGTAATGTACCTCTTGTTTCCTTACAATAGTGCCATGAACTCATTTTGTCCATTTCTTTTTACAATTCAGGCTTACTGTATGGCAGTGCATCCTTTGCAACCTCATTTAGTTGCAAGTGGTACCAATTTTGGGGTCATTCTCAGTGAATTTGATGCACGAGCTCTGCCAGCTGCTGTCCCTCTCGTCACCCCGCCTGGAAGTAAAGAGCATTCCGTCGCATTCGCCAGTGACAAGGAGATAAAGTTACTATCGTTCCAGCTTGCCGCGCCGACTAACCCCACTGTTTCAAATACTGGTGTTCTGATTGAGCTTAATGGTCGCCCACGGAACGAAACGCCAGAGACGCCACAGATGCAGGTATATCTGCGCTGAACATCTTTTCAGGGGGACTAGTTGTAGCGCATATTTGAAGATCTCTGTCGTTTTCGTATCTGCAGATTTCGCTTTGAAGAATGTGAGGTGGTCATCGGAAAATTGGGCTATGAATTGTGCAGGTAAAGCAGGGCCGTAAGCCTGTGACGGCCGCAAGTCACGGTTCATATTCTGTTCTCTCCACCAGTTATTCTGGAAAGTAAGTACGCGCTATCTTAGCACATGCATTCTGTCCGAAATCATCGAAAAATTCATTGTAAACCCGATAAGATTCGGTCTTGCTTTGCAAATTTCCTGAGCTCTAGAACTTATCTTTTTCTTATGGTTTGTAATGTCCTGCTGCCATTTTGTAATCTCTGTGTTTTGCTCTCGGGGTGTTGTCTGCAGTGTGTTCAAAGTTTGCAGGTGTAAATAACTGTCTAAGGAGCATTACGAATGCCTGGAAGGTTTCAAACTGACACTCTTGTCTGTGAATGGCAGATACGTATCAGTTGTATGGCCAGATGCTTCATCGTACGCTGTCTACAGAACCGCTGATTGGCAGCTGATTGATTCTGGATCTGCTCGTCATTTTGCATGGGACACCTGCAAAGAGCGGTTTGCATTGATCGAGTCTTTTCCTGTACCAAGACCCCCTCCACCTCACAAAGGTGGCTCTTCTAGGAAAGCAAAGGAAGCAGCTGCTGCAGCTGCTCAGGCGCAAGCTGTTGCTCAGGCAGCTGCCGCAGCTGCTACTGTGCAGATACGCATTATCTTCGACGACGGAAGTGTGAATCTTTTGACTAAGTCCATTGATAAGCGATCCGAGCCAGTGAGTTTGTTATTTCTTTCATATTTGACCTGCATGCTTGTTGCTTATATCTGACCTTTCAATCATTGGCAATTCTTGTCTCTGTGGATTACATTGCGCGTAGAGTATTTTCCTCAACGTGTTTTTCTACCAGGTCATAGGACTGCAAGGTGGTGCCTTGCTGGGGGTTGCGTACAAGATGCCAAGGCGAACTAGTACTGTTAATCTGGGATTATCAGCAGCAGCAACAGGATCAAGTGGCACGTTTGAAGACTCTACTGTTACCCCTACCAAAGTTACTGAAGCACCGTCAAACTTCCAGCTCTACAGGTATGCTCCAACGGGTTTCGCATGATCTTCAACTAATGATCAGGCTGAGTAACAAATTTGTTTAATATCTTTTGTTTTTATACTGTAGCCGCTATTTTGTGTCTATCTTGCTGAGTCCTAAATTCTGCAAGCGTGTCCTCTTTCACAGAACTCTTTGCTTCTCTCTGCTCGTTCTTCTCAAGAAGCAAGTTTATATTTCTTTCAACTAGCCTCGCTGTTGGAATCCTTATAATTACTTTTGAAGTATTCCCATTGCTGCTCTTTTTAAATGTATTTGACGAGTATGCTATCCAACTTAGATTAATGTGAGGATGTGCTTGACTTGCAGCTGGGAAACTTTCAAGCCAGTGAGTGGGATGATGCCACAACCAGAGTGGAGTGCTTGGGATCAAACTGTGGAGTACTGCGCACTTGCTTATCAGAAATATATTGTCATTTCATCTCTGCGACCGCAATACCAATACTTAGGAAATGTGGCAATTGGAGCTGCAACCGGTGGTATATGGCACCGCCGCCAGCTCTTTTTAGCCACACCCACAACAATAGAGTGAGTGCCTCTCGACTTTCTTTTTAGGCGTTTTTTGGATTCTTGACTGCTACCTGGTTGCTTTCTGAATCAAATGGTAAAAAGAGCACGCTAGGTCATTCTCTGTTGGATTGACTCGTCTTATGAGGACTTTTGGGCTCCCGTGTCGAATTTTTCTCTATTGGAGCCTATCATGCTGCGTTTGAGACCATTGGGACTTTCTATTGAAAATATTATCTAATTATCTGGTTTGTGCTGGGCTTCTTTGTGTGTATTGATCAATGGTGAAGTTGAGCTTCTACTTTCTGCCCATTTTGACTTGACTGGTCTGGCAGGTGTGTGTTTGTAGATGCGGGAGTGAGTGCTCTAGATCTTGAGAGAAAAAAGAGAAAGGAAGAAGAGAAGGCTAGGCGGGCTCAGGCAAGTGTATCGAATAATGAGTTGGCACTGCTAACTGTCGAGGGACCAAAGGCAGTAAGTATTATGGACAGAATGGCTTTGCGGCCTCCAATGTTACAGGTGGTGAGGCTTGCTTCATTCCAAACTGCTCCCTCGGTACCCCCTTTCGTATCAATGCCGAAGATATCAAAAACTGACGGAGAAGCCCCCAATCCTCTAAAAGATTTGGAAGGAAGTAGAGTAAATAATGAGCCAGTTGTTGCGGGAGGAGGTGTTTCTGTTGCAGTTTCCAGGTTGCCCCCAGAACAGAAACGTCCAGTTGGACCTCTTGTGGTGGTGGGTGTGAAGGATGGTGTGCTCTGGCTAGTTGACAGGTATTGTTTTAATACGTGCCATCTTTGAGTGGTTGGATCTTTAATATTTCTTTTGGTGGAACCCTGACTTAGGCTTGCCAGTTCGTTACTCATCAAGCAAGTAGGGCCGGTCACTTCACGGACAAGGGAACAGCGGGCTGAGTGATGTGTCAGTTAGCTCTTTATTATTTGAGGTTCATTTGCTCTCTGAACTGTGTATCGCAATTTGTGAAAGAACTACAAATTTCTGCTACTGCGAACTGAATTTGTCTCACATCCCGACAGGTATATGACTGCCCATGCGATAGCTTTGAGTCATCCAGGAATTCGGTGTCGATGCTTAGCTGCATACGGAGATGCTGTTAGTGCTGTTAAGTGGTAAGTTTTCTTTGCAATCTTAGTTTGGTGATTTTGCAGTGATATCAAATTTGGGTAAAGGTATTGTGCACCCAAATTCACCACCTGAAATGTACATAGTTCATTTAATGCGATTGGCGATTCGGGTTTACTTACCTTACTTTTGGCAGTTGCTATGCTTCTTTCTTTTCGATGGACATCTTAGGTCTTGGATTCTGTTTAGACTTTCTTACTTCACTGTTCTGTGCTCTTAACTTGTAGGAGTAAGATTTGTATTCTCCTTTGTTGAATGACAGGGCTGCTAGACTTGGTAGAGAGCATCATGACGACTTGGCATACTTCATGGTTGGGATGGGTTATGCGACAGAGGCCTTGCACTTGCCAGGAATTTCTAAGAGGTAATCACATTTTCTTAAGCTTCAATTTACTGTACGTGTCATTGTTCTTTGAGCTATCTTTTACAATTCACTATGGAGTGCGGCAGCGGATGTCTAGGTTGTCGTCAGTGCGAACTGCTCCTAATGCACGCATAATAAGGTTTACTATCTTGGAGTTACTAGCTCAACTTTTATTCGTCATCTTTAGATGCTGTGCATGTAAGGTCGTGTTCTTATTTCTTATTTCTCTATTGATGTCTTTGCTCTGGTCAGATTGGAGTTTGATCTTGCCATGCAAAGCGGAGACTTGAAGCGAGCATTGCAGACACTCATTATTTTGAGCAACAGCCGTAGTATAGGGCAGGACATTGATCTGAGCTCGGAAACTATGGGTGTCCTTTCTCTCACTGCCAGCCAAGAGGCCAAGGCTGAGGCAGTTTTTGGAGTGGTGAAATTTGCTCGAGAATTTCTTGATTTGATTGATGCTGCTGACGCTACTGCACAAGCTGACATTGCTGGACAAGCTTTGAAGAGACTGGCAGCTGCAGGGGCGGTGGAAGGAGCACTTCAACCAAATGAGCTCCGAGGACTTTCACTTCGGCTGGCAACCCATGGGGAGATGACAAGATTGGCTGTACGTTTCCTTCGCTGAATATCCTGGAGCTCTGATTAGGGGACATCTTTTCGTTCATTTTATCGAATGCCTTCATGTAGTTTTAGATGTCATGCTTGGTTTCTATTGCGGCTTCAGCCTGACCTGCATTTCTGATGACCACTAGGTGAGATTTGATGTATATAGGTTTATCCAGAGAACAACTTCTGACGTGTTGAATGAGGAAAGCGTTGATAGCGCGGCACACTCCCTGGTGAAACTTCTCTGACAATTGGCATTACCGATCTTACGCAATTTGGCCTTGGTGTTTGCAGGTGCAAGTCAACACTATGTTGTCTGCTGGACAGGGCCGTGAAGGAGCACTGGCAGCTGCTCTCTTGAATGACCCCAATCTCATGGAGAAGGTCTGGCTGGACACTGGCATGTTCGCCGAGGCTTCTCTTCATGCCCATGTAAGTAATTACATGTAGTTTCACAGAGACTTCCTTCGCTTTGGATAGTGAACAGGCTACTCAATAATTGAAGCAGAAAGATATTTGTGTACTCTCTTGTGCTTGGAATGCCTTCTTGTTAAGTTTCGTTACGATAGACCACAGGGTGCATTAGTAATTTGGAAGATTGCTCGTGGAGATCCTTGTCGATATCTATTCTTGCCTAGATAACACTAGTCATGGGCGTTTTGGGTCAGTATCTCACATTTTTTAGATTCGTTTCTACAGTCGAACGGAAGACCGGCGCTTAAGACAATCATGCAGCAATGGAATAAGGTCATTCAGAAGAACCATGGAGCTGGTGATGTAGCAAAACCCAAGCCACTGAACCTTACCCCAGTATCTGGAGCAGACCTCCTGGGACCTGTGGAGGCACCCCTTCCGACCCCCGACAAAAACAGTACTGTTCCTGGCTTAGTTACTCCACAGCAGGAAAAAGCCAAAAAGCCAGTCATTGAGATTGTTGCGCCACCTAGTATATTAACATCTGGATTGAAGGTAGCTGCCCCGCCTGTCAACGTAAACGCCGGTCTCCTGAAAGCTCCAGAATTGCCATCAAACCTTCTTCCAGCTCCTCCTGGTATGCCGCAAAATGCTCTTCCAGCTCCGGGTCAGCAACTCATGCTTGAAGGCGCTCAACCAGCTGCACCTCAAACAGGACATCAACTCGCAATTGAAGGCCCTCCTCAGCCACCACCTCAACCCGGACAACTTGCAATTGAAGGACCACCACCGCCTGCTGAGGCTCCAACTCCAGCGCTTGGGAACGAGCTCGTTCCAGTGACTATGCCAGTTTCCTTCCCCGGTTCGCAAGTGGCTTTTGAAGGCCAGCTCTTGGGAGTGGCTCCTCAACCAATGCTAGCAGCTTCGTTTCCCCCTCTAGGTTTTCAGCCAGGTGCTCCAGTCGCGCAATTTCCAGGTGGGCAACCGACTCCGTTGATGGGCTTTGAAACCCTAGGAATGACTCCTTTCGTTGCGAAGCCATCATCCCAACCTGTAGCAGATTTCTCAGACCTCGACGGCTTCAAGGCCATGAAAACCGCAGCCCCTACTTCGGGTCCTGGTTCCCAACCCCTTGAAGATTTTTTCTCTTCTTCAACTGGCTTGCCTAAATCTGCTTCAGGCCCAGCTCTGATGGACCTCCCTTCGACCTCTACCATTGCACCTTCGTCCGCGGCACCACAGCGAGCTGGAACTCCACCACCATCTAATGGCAGTAGTGAGTTGATATCTCTCACATGATTTGGCCTTTAATCGTAGTATTGGTTATTCGAAATCCTCCAACGATTCTTTTGCAGTGTAGGGGCTTTTGTAGAACTAGTGTAGGTAGGGATCCTGTGTGATGATAGCACATGAGAACATGTGCCGTAGATTATGGCCGATAATGCAAATTTACTTGCATGTGCATCCACTACAGAGGGTGTACAGTAATTTTCTCGAAGGATCATGTGAAAATGAATTGAAACTCCCGCAGGTTGTTTTAGGGGACGCAACCCATTCTCGATCATTTAAGGAATTACAGAATCTGGAACTCAATAATTCATAGCAACTTTGTTTTGATACCGAAAAATCTGAAAATTCTAGGAAGGGTCCAAACACTTTTGCCGCACATGAGAAAATCTCACACCAAAGAAACCGTCCTTTTACATGCCTGTAATTGCTGAAGTGATCGGAAATGGGTCGTCGATCGGGAATGGGTTGCCTCCCCTAGGTGGTTGCTTTTCTTTTGGAATGCTTCATTATTTAACCCTTAAAGGACGAAGGGGTGACCCTGGAAATCATCCTGTTTCATTACCGTGTGACATCATCTACATTAAAAAATTCAAAAGTATCTATTGGAAGTCAAGCTACTATAGAAGATTTTTCCTTTTCACAATAAACTTTGAGGATGAATAGTTGCACTTCTATCCTGTAGAGTTTAATTCTCTGTCATCCATCAGCCATTCTATGGCCTCCTCGACGTTTAGGGGTTAATTTGATGTGCATTAAGTTGGCACTTGTTGAAATTAAATTGGAGAGAAAAGTATGTATAGTGAGCCCATTCCTTTTGTGTGAAGGTCTAGAAAGTGGAAGTTATTCTTGGCATTATTCTTTATTATAGCATTATACTTGGGGGAGGGGGTTCTATTGGCTCTGGAGGCTCGGCTTTGCATTGACATGTGGGGAAACTTGATCGAAAATGAGGCAATGCTGCAAGGATGAGCCTCTTGGAGCCTCTCGGAGCCTAGTTGCATCATTTATTTTCGGCAGTGTAGAAATCAATCTAATTGAGGTGATGAAGTTGTTTACATCCCATCGATGAAACATGCAAATATGAACAAATACTCATTTATTCATCTAAAAATCTGTTGGTTATTTAGTAGCACCATGTGTTACCGTGTATTTTGAACACCAAAATAGCGATCCCAAGATCCTGTAGCAATTTAGTGATTTAATTCATAGAGAAAGGAAATATGTATTTTTCTTTTTAATATTTTGGAGTATTCCCAGTATTTCCTTAAATTTTTTTGGATCTAGTAGGAACAAATTTTTCTTCAAAAACAACAACCCTAGGGAAGTCATATGAGGGTGTTAGTACAAGACATGTATTCTAAAGTAGGATTCTAAAGTAGGATTCTAAAATTTATTTCAGATTTCTACTAGCATCCTAGAATTTAACCCCTAAAATATTGTAAGGTTTTGAGGCCTAAAATTGCTTTTAAATTACTTATACCCAAAGCAAGGCTAAATCTTCATTTATGTATCTTCTAATAAATCAAATTGTAAAGATCCTTTGGTTTATTTGTTCAAGTACATTCATTCAAAATTCTAGATAAGGATCTCCACCAATTGCACATTCAATATGCCTAAACTTCTAGAAGTAGTTTTTCTTAACCCCTAAAGGACTGTTTATTCCCTCAAGGGACAATTCGGGTTCGGGTAGGTTTCTACTGCTTCAATTTTTAGCAATATCTTTTTGGGATTTTTTGAAGTTGTGTATTTTTGCGAGAGCTTTGTGAGTATATACAATTTTTATTTTAATTGATGCTTGGGAGCAAAAGTTATGGCACAATAAGCAAAATTGGAGTTCGGCGGGCAGCCCAAAATAAATCACAAAAAGTCAAAATATTTTTTTTCTATTTTTTTTTCAGAAATTATATTTTTGTCTGCATGTGAAGCTTCGTTTCATTCAATTTGGACTAATATTGAGAAAGTTATGGACAATCTTAGTTTTTTAGGCAATCTAAGCATCTTCTGGAAAAAATAACTTGTAGAATTTGTTTTTCAATGCAATTTTTAGAATTTTTCAAAAAAAATTGTTAGACAAGGTTGGATTTTCTTGCCAAAATAATCTCACCATTGGAATTACTGTGATTCAATTCCATCTAAAAGCTATTAACAATTTAGTTTTTTCTTCAATCTTGAACCTACCTCTACTTAACAATTTTTTAATGAGTGAAAATTAAGTGCTTTTTATCCTAAATTTTTTTGGGAGATTTTTGACTCAACTACTTAACATAAATAAGTAGAAAATCAAAGTCCATAGTACAAAAAATTTGAACTAAAAAGACTCAAAGCCAAAAAATCTAGTCAAGCAAGGTGCAAAAAACTTGTTTTCTTCACTTTAAATGCATATATCTTGCAATCTACATGGTCAAAGTTTCTAAAATTTCTTCCACATATTCATATACTAGTCAAGTATAAGACCTCACAATTGGATATGCAAGAAAAAACTATTTTTAAAGCTCTTTTTCCTTTGCAATAGAAATGACAATTTTGAGTGGTTTTTGATAGAAAAATCACCTTGGTCCTTTAGGGGTTAAAGCCCTTAGGTTGCAGTGTGGTACTTGATGAAAGAAAAATAGCATTAAAAAAGTTTTACAAAAAAATGAGAGTCATTAGTCTCTCATGAGAATATTCTAATATGTAACATATATCTTATGTTGTATTTTTCTTTGAAAACTCTCAAAATTGAGTTCAAAAGCTGATTTTATATGTTTGAAATTTCTTCTTTGCCTTCTAAATCAAACTCTTGACATAACTTTCACCTCATAATTTAGAATTGAATGGTTCAAATGTTTTTGAATAGATATTAATCTATATAATTATATAAAAAATAAAAAGTTAATTTTAGAATACAACTTTAGCTGTCCAATTTGATAGTGAAATTGAGAAAAAAAATACATATAACTTTTGCAATATTTATTGGAATGACAAAAACAAAACTTCATGTGTAGATTATAAATTAGCTATAAAGGATCCACGAGGGTCAAAAATCACCTTCAAACTATTGTTCAAATGGCTCTAGCATGTGAATATGGAAATGCAAGCCTACAAGTCTTGAGCATATATTTGCAATCAACATTCAGTTTGAAGAAAAATATCATATTTTTTGCTCAAGTATAATGACTTAGGGGGCATATCTCCAAAATTTTATAAATGAAAAGTTTGACACTTTTTACCAAATGAATAGTTGAAAACGTCCAAGCCAATTTTCACAAGTATTGGAATAATAGGGCCTATTCAAGTTATTAAAAAACAAAGTAATTCCCTTAATCCTTTTAGGGGTTAGAGATGAATTTGAAGCTGAAGCTAAGAATTGTGCAATGTTGGAATTTGTCAATAGTATATATGAATTATGACAACTTCTTTAGTGAAATTTTAGGAAACCAAAATAATTTCATGCACAATAAAAAAAAATGTTTTTAATTTTTTTTAATCATTCCTTTTAAGAATTTGCTTCATATATGTGGAATATTTTTTCAAGTAAAAAATACAAATATTTTGACCAAAATGTCCTTACATTGCTCGAAGAGATATTTAGTGAAGGTTGACTGAATGAGGTTGACTTGGGCCTATAAATTATCCAATTTAATTACTACCCAAGTTAAAACAATTAGTGAACCTTGCAGAATAATACTAATTTGCACTAAAATGAACCTTATGCAAATTTGTAAGGCACAGTAATTCCTTAAAGACTTGTTTTTAGTAGTTTAGATAAACACAATAGTATGTGGTCCTTACTACTTATATAGTACAATGATCATCCACTTTCCTCCAAATTACATGCATACTTGATTCCAAATTCATTTGCATGTTTACACCACTTAGACGACATTGGTCTAATGTTCATCTAGATTCATATAAAGCTAAGGGGTCTTAGACTATTCACACTCCAAAACTAATTGAATTAATTTGATGAACCTCTAATCTCTCATTGCTTCAGATTGTAACATCCTTCATAATTGGAGTTATGACCTTAGGAAGAAGGAACAACAAAAAAGTATTAGGCAAGTATTAGAGACACATTTTTCTTTTGGCTTCAAGATTATATTTTTTTCTTTAATTTTTTGAATATTAAATGAGGTACATGAATTTAAAATTTCCACTATTTTTGCCCTACAAAGCTTAATGGTCAAAATGATGATTTTTTGGTAATAATGTTAGCCTTCTTAAGCTAAAATTACTTTTAGTTGTTTTGTAATTTTTCAATACTTATACAATATTCAATAAATCTTCAAAGCTCAAATATAGGGTGACCTATTCTTACCATTAGACTCCCCTAAAATGGCCACCCTTGAAGCATAAACTGCTTCAATTCCCATTGATTACTCAAATGTATTCACTACAAGAGATTGGGGTGTTTTAAGTGAGCTTTTAAGCATAGTCCTAGGCATAAGGTTTTAAGTAATGACCTTTAAGGCAATTTTCAGCAAAATTTGACTAGAAACACAGGTAATTCTAGTAAAATTTTGCAAAAAATTGCTTTTAAGGTCATTACTTAAAATCTTCTGTCTAGGACTATATTTAAAAACTCAATTAAAACACCCCATTCTCTTGTAGTGATTTGTAGCTGTTATGAGACATCAAATGTGTTGTTTTGATCAAAAACTAATTAGCTAGCCGAGTAGCTAGCACTATTATATGCATATAAATTTATCCACTGTCAACTTATTTTGAAAGTTATATATAGAGCCTTCAAATGACACCAACATAAGTATTAGATGTATACCTTGCAAACTTGAGCTACAAATATTGGTAGTAGTTGGAAAAAAATAGATTTAAAAGTCAGTTCTCACTACCTCCCAAGTCCTACTAAATTCTCAAATTTTAAATGGTTAAGAGCTAAAAATTGATACTTGTAGGGTTCACACTAAATTACCTAAGTTCTAAATCCGAAGTGGCATGTTTCACTTAGAAATATCTACATGGCATCATTTTTAGTGAAAACCCCATGATATTTTTTTTGTGGGGTCCCTTTGGTAATCAAAAGGGGATTCTAGATTCTCTTAGAATATATTTTTTGGACACCGTGTAAATAAACTACAAATTTCCAAAGTGCTCTGAATAGGTGTATCCAAAAGCAATCACAGAGTCATATGAATATTGGAAGTACATTTTAGGCAAGGATATCCACTATGCAATTTTAGGAACCGTGCAATTTTAGCTGTTGTTACCTTAAACCTAATCAGATCTTGCTCAAAGTTCCAAACTTCCAACTATTGCTTCATGCATAATATGAAAAAAATAACACTAAATCAAGACATCATCAAGGTCATTGATTTGTTCTATATTAATTCATATTATGAAAATGGAGTTACATACGTGAAGAATTTTTTTACCCATGGTATGTAAACTTGTTTGTGGTATTCATGTTGAATAGTCCTTACAAATATTATTGGTATTAAAATTATTCTTCCTTTTTCCATGTGTATAACCATATATAGCACCATTTTGTAACAAGTACATATCAAAAATATAAGTGTAGCTTTGTCTACAAATATGTCCATTGCAGATTTATATATGTGCAAGGTGCCTGCCAAATGGGATTTTTGACTTTTTGACCTATTTTTTAATTTTTTTTGCCATGATATCATACATGTGAAACTTTGGACTTGGACTTGGAACTAATGTACCGAAGAAATTGGAAACCTACCCTATAGATTTTCTCTTGCTTTTTTTACAAGGTCACTAATTTCACCATATCAACTTTAAAATTGTTTTGTTACAATTTTTTCCAAATGAATATCATTTTTTCATTGATCAGTTTCCTTCAAACTCAAAAATCAAATTGCCTAAAATCGTCTAATTTCAAAAAAATTGCCAATTTCAAATCTATATATGGTACAAAGTTTCATTGCATCTTTTGTGAGATTTGAACCTAATATAGCTCTTCATCATAAGAAGACTCCTCAAAACTCATCTAAGATGGAATTGAGATTAATAATGAAAAGGTTGCATAAATAAAAATAGTTTATTTTTTATTCTTACTATCAAGTATTCTTTGTTCTATCTGAGTAAGGTATCACTTATTATTTGTAAATATGTATCTAAACTTAGTAACATACTTTTACAATACAATGTCATCTAGTCTTTCCATGGTGGCTTTAATCACATTCACATTATAGGCGGATTGAAGAAGAGTAACGTGATTAGATGGCAAGCTATTATCACAGGCTACATTTTAAGCTCAAATTTCAATAACTAACTCTACGGCCCATGCATATTCATCCATCATGCTCTACATCGAACCTTAGTCCAACATTGGCTTAAGAATCTATAATTATTTTTCAAAGTAAATAGTTGATATCTACACATATATCCCTCTCTTTTAGAATTTTGTTGTCTACATATCCACTATTTTTTGTTTATGGTGGATTTTGAGTCCTATGAAAATTTCTTCTTATTTTAAGTTTTTTTATAAAAATGATCCATTTGTTTATTTTTTCAATTCCACTGGCTCTCTTTATATCAATCTTGGTTTTTTCCAAATGTTGGTTGCATCTTTGGTCCTACAAAATAGAACTCTAAATTTTATATGTGCTTTTTTATTGCCTTTTTATGAATCTAACAAATAGTTGGATTTGGCCCTGAACTAGAGTGTGGCATTAGAGAAAAAATGAGCCCTCCAAAGGGCTGCTCCACAGTCCTCTGGAAGACTTGAAATTTAGTTTTATGGGGCAAAAAAATGCTTATTTTTCCTATTTTTGCGCAGCAGTTTCTGCTATAACAGTGGCACAGGAAGTCAATTTTGCAAATAAAAAATTAACAATATATGTATTCTTTTAATAAAAAAAAATCTTAAAAAGAAAAAGAAGTACGAAAGTTGATTGTTTCGGCAAGCAGTTAGCCAAGTTGACTGCTCACCAGCAGCCATTTCGAGATTGTAGGCCAAGCTTGAAATAGTTTGGCCATGTCGATTTGGAGCAGCCCTCCGGAAGGCTGCTTTTTTTTCTAATGGAGAAATTGGGATGTGGAATAAAATATGAACCACCTCTATTTGTTGACAAGGGGAAGAATACATTAGTGTTCAAACGCATCTCAATGAAGCACAATTTATTTCAAAAATATATACAACTACACAAAATACATTTACCACCATTCCTTAACCTTACCTAGCAATGCAATTCATAGTTCATTTGAAAATGAACTACAAAGATAATTTAATTGGAAGTGGCAAACTAGTAGACTGTTACAGCTCCATTATTTGTGTTCTTGTATGGCTCAACTCTTTTTCAAGCTTATTGCAGTGTTTCCTTTTCAGTTTTCTTTGGCATGTCAACTTTTCAATGTCAAATTTCTAATAACTTCTACCATGGTAGTAGATGTTGAAGGTATAGATAAGCTAACAATTGCATAAAAAGAATCTAAAATCACTTTACATGTTTCAAAACACAAATTGTAAAGCAAAAGTAAATTTAAGGCAATGCAACAGTACTAGGCAATTGGGCATGGTAGGAGGTAATTATTTAAGAGCTTCAAGACTAGAAAAGAAACATCTTTAGCTATCATTTGCTATTGAATATTTCATTAGATTCGAATCTCAAATATATTCATCAAAGTGAATATATTTAGAACAACTGCCAAGGTGGTTGGTTCATGCCAAATAATATTTGCGACTTCATGTAAGGCCCTGGAAGAACAGACTTTTAATTCATTTACGCTAAACCCTAAAACAGGAGTTAGGGTTAACTCTAAAAAAGGGATTAGAGTTCTCTAAACCGAGTTTGGTCAAAAGTCTACTTGAGCAAAATCACAGTTGGGAACTTGGGCCGCCTGATTGCGGAGCCGGTGCGAGAGAAACGCCGATACGAACTGAAAGCTCGCGAACCGAATCGGCGATTTCCGCAATCAGTTTGCAGTAAGTTAACAAAATCAGATTGCTGCAATAGCGCCCAACTCTGCAGCAATTCCGACTTCAGCGCCCCGCGCAGCCGCAGTTGTTCGGCGGTCACTCCCCAAATTAGTACTATAACTTACAACGTGCCCCGAAATCAGCTGACAACGGCCATCACGCGGTCAACTTTCACTTCCACCTTCGCTTTCACACGCTTCTTTCCGTTACTTTACCCATCTTGCTTTCTCGCAACTCCAGTCCAGCAGTAGCTGGCAACGGCCGACGTCTCCCACCATTCTGCAAACTTTTTGGGATTCGAAATGAGCTTCTGTAGTAGAGACGCTGCAAATCATCTGATGAGCCTGGTGGAGTACGATCTTTGACGTTGGCGCGCACGATCGAGGTTCAGGACCGATTGCAGGTTGCGCAGCAGTTGCGATCGAGAATGGCAAGGGCATGCAACATGGGATTTCGTTGGGTGCAAGTGTTGGGACTGATTCTTCTCGTGTTGCTGGTGACGCCTGCGACGGCGATGGACTATGGGGGTGCATTGTCGAAGTCGCTGTTGTACTTCGAAGCTCAAATGTCGGGGCAGTTGCCGACGGGGCATCGGGTCACGTGGCGGGGAGATTCGGGTCTGGAAGATGGCCGTGAACAAAATGTAAGTCTCTTCTTCAGGTTCTCTTCATTGTTGATGTTTAGAATGGCAAAATTGCGGCTTTTCTCTACACCTGAGATGACAATGCGTGTCCTGGTTTTGTGCACCTAAACATCAATTGCGATTTTGGCGCTTTTAATCACGGTATTTGAGCCCGTCAGTAGTATCTTTGCGTGGAGTGAGCACCACTTGTGGCGCTCTCTTGAACGTGCTTATTCCCTTGTACTATGGTCATGTATGCCATGGTAATTGAAAGCGCGGAGGCTATGACTCTCAAGTGGACAGAGCTGTAGAAGCAATGACAAATAATGTAGATTGAGGTCCCGGATGGCAGCCTGCGAGAGCGCCAATCTCTTGAAATTCTGCCAGTTTAACGAATATGGGGGTTTGTGCAAATACGTAAGCGCCGGAGTCACGTGTTGTTACAGATGGATGAGACTGGTGGCATGACGCCTTGTGCAGGTTGATCTGACGGGCGGCTACTACGACGCGGGAGACAATGTGAAATACGGGCTGCCGATGGCGTTCACCGTTACCATGCTCTCATGGAGCGTAATAGAGTACCGACCGCAGCTGCAAAAGTCCGGTCAGTTGGACTACGCTCTGACGGTGATCAGGTGGGGCACGGACTACCTCATCAAAGCCCACCCCGAACCGAATGTGTTGTGGGGCGAAGTCGGCGATGGCGTATCCGATCACGACTGCTGGATGCGTCCCGAAGATATGACCACTTCCCGCACGGCCTACAAGATCGACGCCAACCATCCGGGATCCGACCTCGCGGGTGAGACCGCGGCTGCTATGGCCGCCGCCAGCATTGTTTTCAAAGCCTCGGATTCAGCATACTCCGCCACACTCCTCACCCACGCCAGACAGGTACAGGAATTGCCTTGATATTGCAACAGTTTGTGTAGTGGTTTTGCAATGACCAATAGAAGTCTATTAACAATGGTTTGCAAGAATAACGTTTTGCAATGTGTTGGCAACTTTTTGAGATTGCTCCAGTTGTTGCGATAGTTTAGGCATAGATATGCATTGGTTCCGTGTTCAAGAGTTTGGAATTAAGTTGCGGCTCTTTTGCAATGGTTCGCAGTTGACCATAAGTTTTTAGCGAAGTACGGAACCGCCACAAAGCCATTGCGAAACAATTGATGATGTGTTGCAACTGCGACTTCGTATTATAGTGCTAGACTGAGCTCCACTTTCAGTAGTCTATCACGCTCATACACGAAAATCTTGTATTTGTAGGAGTATTGGGCTGGATTTTAGCACTTGACCTGAATTTTGCTTTCTGAATGTGCAGTTGTTCACGTTTGCGGACACTTACCGGGGTACGTACGACGAGAGCATTCCTGTGGCGGCGAAGTTCTACAAGTCATGGAGTGGTTACAATGTGAGTGCACTCATTCAATCCTTCTGGTTTGGGACGCGAGATGTACCTGCTAATGTTTAATGGTATATGGGTTTATGATCATGTTTTTGCAGGACGAGTTGTTATGGACGGCCATTTGGTTACACGAAGCCACCAACGACAACACCTATCTGAAGTATGTGGTGGACAACGCTGGGAGCTTAGGCGGAACCGGATGGGCGTTGGATCAGTTCAGCTGGGACAACAAGTATGTCGGTGTACAGCTCAAAGCCACCAAGGTAACTAGTTCGTCCTCACTCGTCACTCGTTCAAAACCCCCTGTTGGAACATGTACCCAAATGCAACATTGGGATGCTGTTAGTTGAAACAACCTCCCAGTGTCTTGCTTTGATACGCCCTAGTGGGGTTCGTGGTGGTTGAAACAACATCCAGTGTTGTTTCTGTATTGGTGCATCAGGAGGTTCTGCACTATCTGGTGCCACTGAATTCCATTAAAAAATTCACTTGTAAAGCACACTAGTTTGATGATGTTGCGCAAGCTCAAGCTTAACTGATGGATGCATCCCGAACTTGGATTCGCAGTTACTACTGGACGGGAAAGGTGGCTCATACACCTCGACACTCGAGGCGTATCGCGTAAAGGCCGAGTTCTTCCTCTGCGGCGCGCTCCAGAAGAACAGCGGCGGCAACATCCTGAAGAGTCCCGGCGGTATGTTCTGGATCCAGTCCTGGAACAACATGCAGTATGTCACCACCGCAGCCTTCCTCCTCACAGTCGCATCAGACTACTACGAAGCCGCGCACAAAACTCTCCAGCATTGCACTTCCTCCGTCTCCAATGCGGACATGCTCGCGGCCGGCAAGGAGCAGGTCAGCCAAATTTCCATGATCTACAATTGCCTCCACTTGTAAAATCTAATCGGCCAACCGGCTATCCTTTGATAACTTGAACAATGCACAAAGCTCGACCGATTAACTCCGGCTAGTAGGCTACAGATGTCCATTTCTTGAAATCGTTACCAGTGTACTGAATGTCACGATGACTGGCAGAGACGTCAGTTTGGTGCTTATGGGAGTCTAATAGTTTACCATCATGGTAATGAAACGGACTTTAGCGCTTAGCTGGTGGTAATGGTTCAATTGAGATGTTAAACTCCGTTTCCTTTGCTTCATGGTGAACTCTCTTGTGGTGCAATTTTAACAATGTTTGACGTCAATAAAACTGAAATTTGGGAATGGATTGGAATTTTCTTAAGGTGGACTACATCCTGGGCAAGAACAGCCGCGGCACCAGCTACATGGTGGGTTTCGGCACCAACTTCCCGCAGCGCGTTCACCACCGAGCAGCCTCCATTTCTTCCTCAGTTTCCTGCAAGGACGGCTTCAGCCGATACTACTTCGTCCAGTCGAGCAACCCTTGGGTGATCGAGGGCGCCATCACGGGCGGTCCCGACGCGAACGACAACTACAACGACCAGCGCGACGACTACGCCATGGCGGAGCCCGTGCTGTACAACACGGCTCCCGTGGTGGGCGTGCTGGCGCGTCTCAGCGTCGGAAGCGGCCTAAGATCCTTCGATGAGTCCGCCATCCCGCTCTTCGTCACGCCTCGGCCGCTCAATCTCTCCACACAATCCACGCAATCCACCCACCAGAGCCGGCAGAAGCGATCCCCGCGCAATCGGAAACACTTCAGTGGCGACTGCATCGCGATTTCGCAGGCGCTAGTGGAGAAATGGAATGTGGGACGGCATGTATACTACAAAAACAAAGGCAAGGTGACGAATAACTGCAAGCAGGTGATGGTGGGCACCACGTTCGTGGTGCAAGGGTTGTATGGCAAGCTCTATGGGCTCCAGAAAATGAAATCCAATGGGAATATCTACACGCTGCCGGAGGCGGCGGTGTTGTTGCAAATGGGATCGAGCGTGGAGTTTTCGTATATCCAGAGAAGGGGGTTCAAGGCGAAGATCTTTGTTCAGAACGCGTGCCCCACCTGTACTCCCGAGGAGTATTAGACTAATAGACATTCACTTTCACTTGATTTGTAGAGCTATGGGATTTGAAACATTGTTCAGAATGTGAAACATTGTCTGGTTGGTGTCTTTCACTTGTGGCGTAGTGGTTGGATTGTTCTGAGCTGCTGAGGGCGGCCGAACATCTGAATCTAGTAGCTAGCTGCTGATCGATCGATTACTGTAGCTGCCCATGAAAGAAGGTACCACTCTTTCTGTTTGGTATGTGTAATTTTACTGTGATTTGGATACATGATTTCGAAGCCCCATTACTTAAATGCCTGGCTGCATTGTTTCAAAACATTGCCAGACCATCTACTTCTAAGATGTTTGTGTGGACCTGCTACTTAATCTTGCGTTGCGGTTCTTGAAATCAGCAGTCAACATGTGGGTTTCCCTTTTGCATTGTTTTTTGATTGGAGTCGGTCAATTCCAACTTGGTTTTGCCTTCTCCTTGTTGAATCACCAGAAGAGCGTTTTGATGTTTCTGGTTCCAAGGGAGGGACACATTGAAGGATGATGATGCACGGCTATCCCATAGGGCTAAATGCATCATGAGAGCTGCGCGAGGGGGACGATGATGACTGGGTGCCCGGAAGCGATGATGATTTCTTACACCCCATTCAAGAGTGCGTGCAGAATGTGGGCTGAGCAAGTAACTTAGGCGCCTATTTCGATTGTAGGGAGAGAATGGAAATAGATGATTCATCGTTCTTGAAGATGGCTGCAGCTTTCCTAGCCGGTGAACATGTCTCGAATTTCTTTGGTTTCTTTTTTAGGTGTTTTGGGGGGTATGTTTTTTATGTCATCAGCAATGTCATCCTCGTTGTGCTGCCTGTACGACCACCGAGAGGGTGCTTCATCTGAGAAGGCACTGGAACAGACCTCACCTATTAGACTCAGGAGAAGGTGTCTGGGCAGTCTGGCAATCAAGGCACTTAACCCCTAACCGTTGTCCATTTGGGGGACAAATGCGTTTTTGGGTAGGTACCTACGGGCTGAAATTTTGTCGTGATTTTTTGAAACTTTTTTTGAAGATAGAAAAACTGATAAGCTTTGTGGGAATATAACTTTTTTCACGATCGGTGCCCGGGAAAAAAAGTTACGACCAAATAGGCTAAAAACAAGGGGGGGTAATTCAGGCAGCCAAAAAAAAATGGACAAAAATTTGAATTTTTTTTTTAATATTTTTTTTCTCATAGATTATATTTTGTCTATTTAAAAAGCTTTGATTCATTTCATTTGGATTTGCTATGAGAAAGTTGTGGACATTCTTGTTTTTTGGGCAATTAGAGCATCTTTATGAAAAAAATAACTTCTAGGATGCATTTCTGAATGCAATTTTTCAAATTTTTCAGGTTTTTTCTTTTTTCATAGTTTATATTACTTTCTAGACCAATCTCAGCATTGGAATTAGTGCATTTTAATTCCATCTAAAATATGTGAATATTTTAGATTTTCTATCTTGTATCTACTTCTACTTAACAATTTTTTGAAGAATGATATTTACGGTTTTTTGAATTTTTTTTTCTTCCTAGACTCTCAACTCAATTCTCCACTACAAAGATTTAAAGTTCAAAAAATTGTAGTGCAAAAATTTTAAGTTAAAAATGTTCAAAGTCAAAAAATCTAGTCCCGCATTGTGCTGAAAAACTTGTTTTTTTCACTTTAAATGCAGATATCTTGCAATCTATGCGGTCAAAAATTCTGAAATTTTTTCCACACACTCTCATACTAGTTAGGTGTAAGATCCTACGGTTAGATATGGGAAAAAAAATATTTTTCAAATTTTTTTACTTTTTGCTATAGAAATGGCAATTTTGAGTGTTTTTTGGCAGAAAAAGGGCCTCGATCCTTTAGGGGTTAATAAGGGCCACAAGTACCAACACTAATCTATCGACTTAAACTGATGCCAACCGCTGTAAGCCAAGGAAGGATGGTGAGAAATCTGAAAGACAATTAATTATGCTTATTGAGTATTGGGAGTGACCGACTTTTGTGTTCTCAAATTGGTTATGTGTTCATACTTTTTGGTTCTCATATTGCTTGTGTGTTGCTCCGTAATGCTTTCCGTAGCTTCTACACGGACAGATGCTGCTGTGCAGTGTGCACCTCATCCAGTGCTTAACCCTAAAAGTCCAGTGTCCCTTCGGGGGATAAATGGGATTTTGGGCAGGTACCTACAGGCTGAATATTTGTCCTGATCTTTTGAAATTGTTTAAGAAGATAGAAAAACTGATAAGCTTTGTGGGAATATAATTTTTTTTCCAATTAGTGCCTGGGAACAAAAGTTATGTCCAAATAAGCTCAAAACAGGGGAAAAGGGGCAATAAAAAAAATTTGCAAAATTTTTTTTTTTTTTTGAATTCTTTTTCCCATAGGTTATATTTTAATCTATTTGGAAAGCTTTGATTCATTCCATTTGGATTTGTTATGAGAAAGTTATGGACAATTTTTTTTTTTCGGGCACTTAGAGCATCTATCTGAAAAAAATGACTTGTAGAATTCATTTCTTAATGCAATTCTTACAATTTTTCAAAAAAATAGGGCCACGTGGTTTAGTGTTTTTGCTAGAACAATCACACCAATGGAGTTAGTGCATTTTAACTCCATATAAGAGATACTAATATTTCAGATTTTCCTTCTATCTCGTACCTACTTCTACTTAACAATTTTTTAATAATGAAAATTAAGTGGGTTTTCTTTTTGGCAGACTCTCAACTTAATTCTCCACTATGAAGATTTAAAGCTCAAAAATTTTTAGTGCAAAATTTTTAAGTTAAAAATGTTCAAAGTCAAAAAATCTAGTCCCACAATGTGCTAAAAAACTTGTTTTTTAACTTTAAACACAGATATCTTGCAATATGTGTGGTCAAAAATTCTGAAATTTTTCCCTCACATCGTCATACTAGTTAGCTATAAGATTTGATGATTAGATGTAAAAAAAAAAAAAATTTCAATTCTTTTTTACTCTTTGCTATAAAAATGGCAATTTTGAGTGTTTTTTGGCAGAAGAATGGCCTTGGTCCTTTGGAATTAAAAGAGAGGAAGTTAGCTTGAATTTTGACGTAGCAGTCAAAGGTGTTGGGCTGCAATTTCAAAGGCTTGTAAGTCAAAATCATGTGCTCATATGCCTTCAACTTTGGGGATTATGTTAACAGGCTTGTTGAGAGTATATTTAAAAATTTCAGCCCAATTAGAGCTATCTATCATGGCTGTCCAAAATTTTGCAAAACTTTAAAATTGTCTTTTTGACGTTTAATTTTTTTGACTGTGACTTAAATTGATCCAAAAATTTTCTAGGCATCAAGCTAGTAATGAAAGCACCTCAAGTAAAAATTTCACAAGAATTCAACAAATATTGCACCACGAAGGGCCTACCCATAAGTAGAAAATGGCTTGAAATCATGCCACAAGGCTTTAATGATTAAACATTGACCAGATTGCATTTGCCAACTTTAATTAATTACTTGAATATTAGGCAAGGAAAAAATTTTCTTAACCAATAGGTACACAATGCGGTAAAATGAAAGCACAAAAAAATTTGGCACTCAAATTATAGACAATAATATACAACGATTTGTTATTTTTTTAAAGCAAAAATTAAACAAATGACAAGTAATAGAATGCAAGTATTAGAATCTTTGATCATATAGTTTACCAAATAGTTACATGTTTTTGTAGAGAACATTCTTGAAGTTATCATATCTTTCTCTTGTTGAGTTGTTAGTGTATGTAACAAGAAAAAATTAAAAAGATGTTCATAGGTATTTTAGATGGCAAAAACTTATTCAATGCAAAATATATATTCCTTAATTTCTTAAATGCTAAATTTTGGCCAAAATATCATCTTTTATCTTTGAAATTTTCAATTGCATTTCAATTATCTTGATCCATTTTGACTGTTTATTGATCTATTTAAGTACCTTTCATATTTTTTAAATCATAAATTAATATTATTAATTTTCATTCTTGCTATAGTCCAAAATTGGTAAAAAAAATTGAGAACATGCTATCTAATACACAATATTACTATAGAAAGGTTTAAGAGCTCTAGATGCAAAAATGTCATATTTGTGAATTGTCATATTTGAAATACATTAGATCATCCTAGATTGAAATCAACAAAGCCACTACAGATTCATGAAAATAGTGGATAAAGCTTAAAGCCAATAAACTCCTCCAGTGCAATCTCTTAACTTAATTTGATCAATTTTTCATCCATATAAGAACATATATCCAAGTATAATGTAATATGGAATGAACCACAATATTTTTGAAAAACAACTATTAATGCAATTTCTTGTAAATACTTATATGATGATTCCAGTGAGGTGCTTGAAGTTTGGTTTGCTAATTGGCCAAAGCAAAACAACAAGTAGCCAAAAAAAATAGCTTGCTATCAAGAAAGAAAACTATGCAATATATTTATGCATATTTTGAAGCAAAAATATGGAGTTGTAATTAAAAATCGCATATTGAACATTGTTAAATTCACAAAAATGAAAAAAATAGTTAATTGACATTATTATTCATTTAAATTTTTTGTTGTTATTTAGTTTCATCATTTAAGAAAACACTTATATTAGCACTTTTACTTCATAAAATATTATGGGAAAAAAAAATAACTCCAAAATAGAGTTGTTCTTGTTGAATGAAAAACTTATGAATTAAAATTATTTATAGTTTTTTCTAAGGTGGATAGTTCTGTTGGTTCATGGGATAAAACAACAGCAATATCGCTATCCCATAGTGAAGGTTCACAATCTGAAATATTGTCTTTAGTTGTAGAAGGAGATAAAGTTTTCCACAATGTTGGAAAATATTCCATAATTTTTTCTTTTGCTTGAATTATTGGTCTCTCTAATGGGTTGTATTCTTGGATTGTTTCATCTTCCTTACACCAATTCAAGATACCTCTTTCGATAGTGATGTCTTCACCATAGTCACAAATGCTATCTGAGGAATGAATAGTTTTGTGAAGAGTATTAGAACATGGAACTTCTTTACTATATATGCAATCATTATCTTTTTGATCAGTTGAATTGGTTTGACTAGAATCAATTTTATGTGATATCAAGTCTTCACTCAATGTTTTTGTAAGTGTTGGTGAAATGTCCTTAGTTGAAATGTCTTTAGTATTTTTACTTTGGCTTGATCTTTTTTTAATCTTAAAATAGTCTACAATACGAACATTGCAATTCCGTTCCCTATATAAACCAATTGGTGTCCATTTACTAGGATATTCTCGCATAAATGAAGCAACCTCTTTTTGACAAGCTTGTTCTACTTCCCAATGAGGATCTAATGCCCATTGCCTTGGTACCTATCATGATTTTAAAAGAATATATATTTGAATATGCAATATTTATCTACCTACTAATTATTTGAAAAGGTGGTACACATAAAATAATTAAAAAGTATTTTCAATAAATAGCCAATATTCAAATGCAAAATATTAATCAACTGCCTTGGTATTTAACTGCATTATTATATTGAATTTCATTTTTAACCAAAAGGTCTATGATATCTTGCATCAATTTCAAAAGTATGGAAATATATAACTTGTAAATATAAGTAGATAAATGATGGTAATCTAACCTTATCAATTGCAAGTGTATAGACATGCAAATCTCCTTTTGTATTTATGTGACATCGTGTAAAAGATTTATAATTAGCAATACGTAGAGAAGAGAATGCTTCGTCAAAGTGAAGATGAAACCAATTGATGCATGTATATAAGTAACTACCAAATATAAGTGAAACAATCGGGCACGAAAAAATCCAATAGTATAAAAACACTGTTGTATAGTAAACAAAGATTAAACTTCGTGGAAGATCAACCATGCCTTGTTTACATATATTACTACGAGTTACAGCCATTACCTATTTAAATGAAAATATAAAATAATACTATTTAAATAATAGATTATTCACATTTATGAATATAATTTAAGTATTTGTATGTATACAAATGACCTTTTCATTTTTGTAAAGCGATTTACACTTATTGAAAATTAGATATGATTTATAATTTTCAATATTAAGAAAAGATGAATTGTTTCTATTTTTATAACCATCAAAGATAAATTAGTTTATCAATTACAAAATTAAAGCTATTGCATGTGAATGCAAATTACATTTATCTAATTCCATTTTTCAAAAATGAATTTTTAATTTTTATAATTGAATACTTGTTACAATAAAAGTGTTGTTTTTTTTTTGGGGGGGGGGGGAGAAGTAATAAAGAAGATTAACATCTACAAAGCATTTACAATATTATGCTACATGTAATTTAACTATCTTTATTTATAGATTTTCATTATTAGAACTAACCAAAATTATTATGTTTTTTACTTTCAACGGCCTTAAATTTAATTTTTAATAAAATTCTAAACATATGTTTTTAACAGAATATTTAGCACCTCAGGTACATCAAATGCTGCCATTAAATATTTTATACAAGCGGGATAAAGTCCAAATGTCCAACGTTCAATACGTCCCCTTAGTCCAGTTGGATCAGGAAAATGTTCTCTTTCTTTTGAATGATACCAATCATAAAGAGAATGAAATCCTATAATTAAGTATAATTCAAAATTAGAAAATCCCTTAACCTTGATGTTAGAAATTAGAAATTTAGGACATTTATATCAAACATTATTTTCATTACTTTAATATCACACACTTTTAATTTTAAATTTTATTATAGGAATTCATGCCTGATGTGCCCAAATGGTTGTGGCGAACACAAGTTTCAATTCCAATTTCAAGTAGCAACATCAAAGTCATAGCAGATAGGAGATGCAACATTACATGAAGCAACCCAATCATAATTCGCTTTATTTGAGAAAATTTTACTGGAACAAATGATATTGCAAATATGACTAAAAACAATGTCCCTATCATTGAAACATAACTATGATTCAACATTTGAAAAAAAGCTCGGCAAATTGTTCTTCCAAATTCTTTGAGAATTTCTTTAAGACTGTCTTGTCTGAAAATGTCATCCAAATCACACTAGAACCATCTTTTTATCATCCATCAAAGAAATGTTTAGTATTGCTTATATATAATTTAATTTTGCCATCTTCTAAATCATATAGCACACTATATATAAATATAAATATAAATGAATCCATCAATTCATATGATGAGGTTGTATATTAGGCTAATTTTCAAATTGACTATAAATTATTTTTTCAAAAATATTGTGCAATTTTACTTAAACATTTGACGAAAAAAGTTTAAAGCTATTGATGTATTGAAGAATTGTGTTAGATTTGCAGTTTATAAATATATTACTAGAATAAATAATTTTTCATCCTTCCTACAGAAAATGAATTTAGCCAAGTATAAACTTTACATAATAGTTTGAAATAAAAATGGCATTATTTTACCTGTGGAAACATTGAAAACACCAAAATAAAATAAACAATACCACCAATAACATCAAAGCGCCAATTTTTCTTTCTAAATTTTAAAATGTTGCCTAATGCTATCTGATTGAATGCAAAAATTTGTAATAATATTTTAATTTCAAAGTGTATCTATTCACTAGGTTATTTTTACTATGAATATAAAATTTGATTAATAATTTTAATATTAATTTTAATTATAAACTATTCTTTATTTTTTCATACTAAGTGAACATTCTTTAGTGTAATAATGATATCATGACAGCAAAGATTGAGGATTTAGGTGATGAAATTTAATGAACTAAATTACCAATACATTCATCTTGTTTTTTGCATTTTTAAAATTATAATCATTTTATATTAATGAAGTAACTTAGATTTAATGATGTTATCTAGTAATCATTTGCAAATATGAGGAAAGAAAGTATACATGTTTGATAGCATACCCTCCTTGAGTCTTGTATTGAAGGATAGGCAACCATTTTTTCATATTTACCCCCTTGATACTCTTGAAAATTTGCAAATATGTGAGTTGGATGGAGAAATGCTCCACCTTGACCATTGACAACTAGATGATCTATTGAATGACCTTTGGTTCGAGATGTCATAGAATGACGCATATAATGGTGGAGGTCACCAGCTAATCGAAGTCGACATCGTCCTTTTAAGTGTTCATAAATAAGATGTGAAACATTCCTCCCTGTGCTACTTCCCCAATACCAATCCAAAAGCCAATTAGGCTCGTGTGTCATAAGTATTACACATTCATTTTTATCTACCTGTGGATTTTTTAAATGAATAAATAAATTCAACTAAGCTAGTAAAACTTAAGAAAACTTAAGAAAACCACTATCAAAAGATTGTTTTTATTACAATAATGACAATATATTTGAATTTTTATTTAACAAAATGCACCTCCGTCTTTATAATGTCGCTAAAGTATTTAAATTGAAATATATCAATGTCACCATGAAGAGCTTGGTCAAGTCCAAAAAGCCACCATCCATGTGGTAATTTTAGTGCAAAATAACTCTTAGTTTGTGGTAGCAACCATCCCCCCAACCAACTCCTATGACATATAAATCTCATAAAGGTATCAAGTCCATCAAACCAATCTGCACTACAAAATGTAGTTTTATATTTCTATAAGTGTATCTAAATTTATTTTTTCACCATCAATCATTCAATGTGTAGATATAACAAGATCCTATTAACCTCAAGAAGACATGATCTATTGCCATATGGTCAAAAATTACTTTCGATCTTGATACAATCTCTAACATTATATTTGAGTTTTGATCTTGTATTTTTATTACATAAGCCAATGTATTGTCTATCAATGTGAAAAAAAAATTCTATTGGTTTTGTGAAAAATTGACATAGTAATAATTTTTATAGCAATATAAGTAAAAATAATTTGGTAAACTCATAGTAAAATGCAACTTGGTCAATTTGAGATTTCTTTACAATGTACATTTAGCAATAAATTATAGTACATTTTTTTTTCAAACAATTATTATTTTTATTTTCAAAATACTATTATTTACAATCTTTAGCTCACATTCTTACTATCAAGCTAAATTTCTACTTGAAATAATTGAATAAAAAAACTTAATATATTTATACTTGCAAAAATATAATTGGTGTTTCTTTTCAAAACTTTTGGATTAAAAATTCAAATTAATATAGATTTTAAAAGTGTAACATATAAAAAAATCATACCAATTATTTTATAGAATGAAATAGTTTAGAAATTTTACCAAAAATGATAGTAAGATTTTAAAGCATTTCTAATTCAAAATTTAAATTTGATTGAAAAAAAAAAATAAGAATAATAAACACCTAATATTGCGACATTTAGATTTTAACATCTAGAAGTCCTAATTGATATAATTCATCAAAATTTTGAATTTTTTGAAATATTTAAATGTAGTAAGAGAAAAATTGACCAAGTAACACCTGCTTATATTACATCAAATGTCAAAAATGAATGCTTTAAAAGTTACAATCAAGATTAACCAAGGCCCATCTACTTTGGAATTGTAAGGATCTTGATGGGTTAATGCATACCATAGTAATCTAAAATACATGAGATTTTATACAAGTTCTTAACATTGTAAAAATATGACATTGAATGGAAAAGAAACATAACATATAGACTTTGGATGAGAACCTTTTACACACTTATTGAAGTCTTTAATATTCATTTGTAAGCAGTTTCTAATGAGACAACTTGATACAATAGGAAAAGTATAAATTGGGTTTGAATTAGCTACGTCCATTTGTTTGAATGTGGTGTGAGAGTACACATTGGGAACGATTCTAGAAATGGCAATTTCAAAGACTCTAACAAAAATCCACACTGAAAAACCCATTCTAGATGATGGATTTGTATTAAATTTGCATTACCTTAAACACAGTTCAGCCTAGATTTAATACAAAACCATCATCTAGAATTTTTTTTAGTATAGATTTCTACTAGAAAGAAGTATGGATAGAGATTTTAAAGATTTTAAATGAGTACCATGATTGCCTGGTATTGCAAAACATTGTGGAGCTTCAAAATTTTCTAGTAACTTCACTCCTTTTGGCAACTCTGGTTTGCGCACTGCAATATGTTCCGGCTTGTACCATGGTGGAGGTTGCATTGCATATTCAAATGGTCTAAATAAGCGGCTCTCATATGAAAATATTGATGGGTTGGGATATCTGATAGCCCAAAAATTCACAATATTAATTTGACTAGGCTCATGTATGAAAGTTGTGATTTTAAATCAAAATATTTTTAAAAACTCATCTTCACAAAAATTGTATTATAAACTATGGATAAATTAAAGTTTTTAAAATCTTAAACTTGTTTTCTTTCTCTCTATTAAGTAAGTGAATTTATATTCACTTATAAATAACAGATCATAAAAAGCAATTAAAGACCAAATGCAAACACTCCTTCTGTCCCATAGTTTTAGACTTTTTTAAGAGGGATTATAAAAATATTTAGGAATCTATGAGGATTTTGCAAAAATAAACAACTAAGATTTGATTTGGATTTGAATTAGCTTTCTAATGAATCATTTTATATCCAAGAAATTGAATTTTACAAAAAATATGTATATGATATTTTGATTAGGTTTAGATTTTGGCCAATTTCATATTTTCCAGCATTAAATGTGTTGTAATCTTTGTCATGGTAGCTTGGTATTGGTTGAAATTTGGAACCTACATTGTTTGGAAGTGTCCTTTTCCATTTTTATGATTGAATTTTGTAAAGACTAGCTCATGATTTGATCAATTGGAAAATAAGTCATTCTAATTGAGAAAATTTTTGTGGAGAAATGTCAAGTAAATTGGGACGGAGGGAGTAATGATTTAGAGGCAAATTTTTTATTAATTCTTCTAAAAATGACAACAATTTTTTTCTTTTGGTTTAAAAGACGAACGCAAGGTCTCCACCAATTAGAAGGAGGTGGCTGCGAGGCAAGTCATGATATACACAACAATTTTCATCGGTAACACAAAGAGAAGGTTGTGCAAGGAGACGTGCTATGCTGTATGTTGAATTGCCACCGTCTCCCGTATCCGCCATAAAATCTAGCCATAGCTCTTTTTTCTTACTCAAATGAGAATACACCATTTTTTGGTTATTGTGTTGTTGTGCTTGTGTCATGGCTGCCTGTAACATTGACACATGATAAGTATATCTATAATTATTGTTTCAATGTATAAAGTAGAATCAAACAACCCAATGTCTTCAATCACCCAATTCTAGCATCTATTGGACCCTCACATTTGCGTCAGTTACCTGTTCATTACCACAATTTTAGCAATCCTTTAGCATCATGACAATGTAGTTGAGGAGAGAACACTTCAGCATGTGGTTTAGCATGGGTCTCCCCACACTAGTTACCAACTTAGTCCCAACAAACTTTGAAAAATCATAGAAAATTTATAATTGTCACTGGAATGTTTTCATTCTACTTGCAAATGATTTCTCTCAAATTTCTCAATCTCTACAGAATATGTGAATTGACAAACAGCTTCTCCAGAGTACCTAGATAAGCAAATTTGCTTGGTCATAGGCATGTTTACTTTACTTCACCTTGTGTCAAAAAGAATGTAAGTCATACTCACTTGCATGGTGCGCATGTCAAAGCGACCGAGGAACAAAGTAACCGAAACCAAAAGGTCGAAGGCAGTTTTGAATAAATCTGCAGAGGTCCTAGAACAAACAATTCAATTAGGTAGGAATATTAGGATGAAATATTCAATAATTGTAAAAATTATTTAACTACGTAAAATGACTGTTTATATAATATGAAGTAATCGTACCCTGAATACCAAGGTACCATATCCAAAAATTCAGGGGTGGTAAGTGTGTTTCTTTGTTGTCCATCGTTTGAGAGGTGTGAAAGTGCCCATCTATAAATTAAATTAAATCTCCTTAAGCCAACTGAAGCTTTCATATATATATCGATATAAATAATTTTATTCTAAAATAGAATCAATAATAATAATTGAAATCAAAATTGAAATCCTTAAACCAATTATTTATGAAAAAAGTATTATCTTTCAAATTTGAAATTCGTAATGAATTAATTCAATTTCACCCAGTGGATCTCTCGACAACGAAATTGGCAATGTAGAGTCCTATAAAGGTTGCCCACAAAGAATACACTGGCGATATATTGTCAGATGGTCCAATACAACCGTCATTGCACACCAACTGAAGGCTTGCACATAAAACACACAAAAACAGAGGAAGGTATCAACATTAGATTTATAACAAGTAGTTATTGAACAATTTGTGAGAAGAATATGAAATTTTTTGAAAGATCAATTTCATTGTGAAAACTTTTATTCCAATTGTGCGATACTCAAGAGCTCCTCCATTTTCAAATACATTTCAAAATACACAGTGCAAAAAGAATGGAAGTAGCTCTTGAAAGTTTGTGTAACACATGGTTTCAAAGAATTTACGTTTTGGTTTCATGGTTTGCAGATATTTTGCAAACGAAGTTTTGGTTTTCATGGTTCTACAAATACTACCGACTCAAGGACTTCAATTTACTGGTGATGTAAGCAAGGATTGTATAAACCTCTCCATAGACAACCCACTTCGAAAAGACGGGATAATCTTTGGCCGAACCAACAGGAGCCAACCACTTCCAACAAACTTGGGATTTCACTTGTTGCATATTCCATCCTTCGGGAGACACAGGCTCGGAAACTCCTGCAACCCACTTGATGGATTCTCGGCTAGGCGGCCACAAAGTGGGTTTCTCTTGCGGAACTTGGTTGCCACAGTGGCTATAGTAGACACAACATGCAATACTAAGGACCTGCAATCCATTCAATTTCCAACTTCAATAGATCAATAAAAACGCGGCCACTTGTGAGTGACCGGAATTTTGGTAACAATATCTAAATGTCATGCTTAATGATGTTGAAGAATGTTCACACTTCCAAAGATGTATTCAAAGTATTACGACTTGTTCTTATAAGTTTCTCTGACTGGTGTTTACCGCAGAATTTTGTAGAACAGTTAAAATTTCTGGCGGTTTTCCTGCATCTTGAGCTGCTAAACCAATGTACCAAAGGGCTAGGAATACAATGTGGAACAATAACAAGGCCAACAACGACGCCAAAAGGAGCGTCAAGAACAAGGACAAGTTCATTCGGACGTCCACTCCCATCGACCGGATGCTCGGAAGATGATACATGGCTGCTATCAACAACCATGCCACGTACCTGAGCCCAGAAACTTGAATTTATCAATTGGATATTAAGCTGATCGATTTGAGGATTGAAAGTTTTGAGCAAGGAGAAAGGAATGATGATCAAATTTGCAAACCTTACCATCTGCTGAAGTTGGAGTAGCTAGGTTGGATTGTCTTCCCCAGAAATGGTGATGAGAAGCAGTAGAAAAACACTAACAGAACGGCGTAAATCGACCACCACTTGGAGGTTTTATCCAGCTTGTGAAGCACGATGTGCATGTTGTCCGTCGAGATAAAGAACAATGTTGTGACCAAGACGGCCAACATGGCATGCCGGGAGTGTTCATGTGGATACGGGTACACGTCGGGCATCATTAACAATTTTTCCAATTTCAACAATTTAGCCTGTTTCATAATTTCCTTTGTGTAACTGCAGCTTTGGGTTGAACGATGCTCACTTGAATTCCCGCTCTACCAATTCATAAGCTCACCATTTGTACAGTACATTGTAGTCACATCCATGGAGAGAAAAACATGCACTCCGTAATATACGGTAGTGTCTCCAACCATATCTCAAGCTTGACATTAAGCAGCAGATTCATCCTTCATTAAAAATCTGTACCATTTGAAGTCCTGGAATCAGTTCTGATCTGCACATAATTACCAGCGTTCAGAAGTTTCCCATAATGTAATGGCCCTCCGATTTCCATCGGCAGTCAGTTTTGCAAGGGTGTGGGAGACCTCAATTTCTAGTGCAAGATTTCACTATTTCTTTGCATTTCTTTGCATTTTGTATATTTTGTGCCCAGCCTGTGTACTTTTGAGCACCATAATCTTGTAAATCTCAGCGGTACTACCCTTACGTAGAGTTTTCAAGTTGCCTTTGCAAATTTCCACTTCATACAGAACAAAAACCTCACACTGACATTTGACACCCCCTAATATCCTATTTTGGTGTCATGGCGGTGTCAAAATTTCCACTTCGCACAGAACAAAAGTCTCACACACTAAATTACAGCCTCTGTTCCAAAGACACCCAGTTTCATTTTGCTTTGTTTCAAATAACTGTTTCAAGAATGGCATAGACTAATAAACAACACAAAGTACAATACTATCCCACAATGAATCACTTTGATTCTTCCAGTAGTTTGAAACTATTATCACCTGAGGAGCTTCGAGAACCCAGCAGCCGATTAAGATGAGAATCCTTCGACGACTTCAATGCGACTTCTTGGTTTGATTTGTAGAGTTTGCTGCTCAATCCTGACGGCATTGATTAAAGAAGAACGATTTGTGCTTGCCATTGTCTGAAATGTAGAGACAGTGTGCATTTTGTCTTGCAAACATCCTAAGTTTCTGTAAGTTCCTAAGCAGGCTGCGTTTTCTGTGCAAAGTCAATGCAACAAGGCTGTGAATTTAGATAGACAGGGGGAAGACAGTGGCGGAGGATGTGAAGGGGTGGCATGAACACGCTCAGCTGGAGGACGCCGAGAGGTTGCATACGAAGAAAGAAGAATCAGTTAGGTCTTGTAAGCTGATAGCCCTTTAATCCCTAAGGGAGCCGGCATCCACTAACTTTGTTGGATTATGAATGTTTTCAAGAGTTTAATCCTGAAGTGCTCCGACGTCCATATTTTGGACGATGAACAAAGGGATTTGAGGCACTCTTTTGTCCAATTAACTTCTCATTCATCCAATGTAATACTTGAATTTAGAAAAGACAGTCTTCCTTAATGACCAAATTCTGGTAATTCTGGTAATTGATGTTTTTGTACTAAAATACAAGCAAAAATGTGCAAAAATTCTGAAAAGGATTGAGACGTTTAGAGGTTAATCCCTCACCGCCCAAGATTGACCAAGGTGTTTTATGAGAAACATGTGACTTGATGCAATTTCTAAGAAATTGCATCATCTTCTCGGAAATCCACCATTGAATGTGGAAGCTATCTTCCTCATGAATTGGGAATTTTTGCCCTTTTGCATTTGGTGGGGGAAGGCTGAGATCATAACATTTGATCATGTGGGAAGTATAGCGGCAGTGGGGCCCATTATGTCTCCTTGGGCGGTGAGGGGTTAATGTTGTGGGAGATGCACAAAAAGGATAGAGCACATCCTGGAAGTAAGTTGAAAAAACAAGTTTTGTTTTTTCTTCAGCTATGTGATTAGTGTGGGGCACTTAATTGGTGCTTCATGATTATAAATGTGCAAGGTTCAGAATGAGCTCACGTAGGGATGGGGTGTCAAGGAAAACTCACAAAACTAATGAAGATTTGATGTCTAAATTCTTTCCATGTTATACTTGATTTTGCCTAAAAAGCTCCAAATCTACATTAGTATTTTCTACCGAGGACTTTTAGGAATAAGGTAATTGCACCTAATTGTACCCTAGACTTCTATTGATGAAAAGATTAGGTTGCTTCAAGTACATTTATCTTTAGTATTTTGTAAATTTTATACTGACTCATTCATACAGTGGACAAAAATTAGTTGCTAAAAGATTCTAAAATCTTCCTTGATTTTGATTCTGAAGAAGATTTAACAAAATTTAGGCAATCTAATAATAGGAATTACACTCAAATGTTCATTTGAACAATTTTAGTTGTTTCTATCATAATGAAGAAAACCAACATGCTTGGATGCTAGTATTATGTGTATGCAATGATTATGCAATCTTAGCTTCTACTATTTAAAACAATGCAATTAAAAAATATCAATAGCTATTTAGAGAGTTACTATAATATTATGATTTATTTTGTTTCTATAAGAACAATGGCCAAAATTGCATTAAAAATATAAAAATATAAAAATATATATTTTTATTTCTTTATTTAAATTAAAAAAATTTAGTGATACAAAAGCTTTGAAACAATCTTGGTTGATAGATGAAAATATTCATACAACTCAAAAAAATAATTTAATGACTAGAATTGAATTTTATAGATTTTCTATTTTTTTGACCTTCATATTTTTTTATTCTACAACTCCAATTTTTGACTAGGACTCCACTCTTCACTTTGGTGTAGAATGAAGGTTTTTGAAAATGAAGATGCTAAAGTCCCAAGTTTTCTTATAGAATTTCAGTGTTTGAAACAACTTATAGAGGCGATTTTTGAGAATGGAGTTAGTTGGCGCATTAACACATCCTAGGTGAAAGTAATAGTGTTCAATGACAAAATTCAAAACAATTAATTAGATGACTTAGGAATTATGGAACTTGAAATAATAGAAGATAGATGAAACCTAGATGAAACAATTGTGGCTTGATTATTCTATAGTTTTAGTTGTTTTTCCTCACATAATGTGGTGGGCATTAATAACAAAAGGTTCCAACGTCAAGTCAAGAATTGAGAGAAAACCCTTTAATTTGACTACAAACAAAAACAAAAGAAAACAACTTTTGATGTTTCTTTTAAACTGCTTGAAATTTTTTATATTTGTTTTAGATTAATGAATTTACGTGAAATTCATTCTTCATCCATTTCTTTCAATCAAATACATTTCTTTCAATCAAAATAGCAAGTTAATTCAATAAAGACATCAATAACTAAAAGTGTCTAACAAATGACTTTTGGAGAATTATATAAATAAATAAGACACCTATTCATATGCAAATCTAATAAATATTTGTTAACTATCTTGGTGGTAGGACCGTATCCTCTGAAAAGAATAAAATTTAAAGAGAATAATATAAAGAAGAAAGCAAGAAAAGAAAAAGAAAAGAAATGATCACGTCCAAACAAGAAAAAGAAATGGCCAGAAAAGGAAAAGGAAGGGAGAGGAAAATAAAAGAAATGCCTACGTCCGAACAAGAAAAAGAAATGGCCGGAAAAGGAAAAGGAAGCAGGAGGAAAAGAAAAGAAATCACCACCGCAGTTCGACGTCGAAAATCCGTCCGTCCAAGAAGGTTTGACGGCATCCATCCATCCGACAAGGCCGTCTACGGATGGCGACATGCGACCACTGCTCTATTGCCAACTGGCGCAACGTTTACTTTAAAGTTTACTACGACTTCCTGAAGACCAAGCCTAATCAAAATCAAATCAACCCGAGCTTGTAACCCTAATTCGGTTTCCCCTGCACTTGTGTGCCAGTTCCTGGTGTTTTTGGAGGACTTTCTTTGGGTTTGTGGCAGCGATGGCGGACGGAGACGAGCTCCCGATGCCCGAGGCGAGCGTGCAGAACGTGCTGGAGCAGACGGAGTTGAAGTGGATCTTTGTGGGAGGCAAAGGCGGTGTGGGCAAGACCACCTGCAGCTGCATGCTGGCGCTTCTTTTGGCGAAAGTGCGTGACTCGGTGTTGTTGATTTCGACGGATCCCGCTCACAATTTGAGCGATGCGTTCTGCCAGAAGTTCACCAAGTCGCCGACCATGGTGAACGGGTTCAGTAACCTCTTCGCCATGGAAGTGGACCCGACGGTGGAAAACGACGATCTGGAGGAGCAGGCGGACGGTCTGGGCATGGGCGGCTTCGTTTCCGAGCTTGCAAATGCGATCCCGGGGATTGATGAGGCCATGAGCTTTGCGGAGATGCTGAAGCTGGTGCAGACCATGGATTACAGTGTGATCGTGTTTGATACGGCGCCCACGGGCCATACATTGCGCTTGTTGCAGTTCCCGTCCACGCTGGAGAAGGGCATTGGGAAGGTGTTGAGCTTGAAAAGTAGATTTGGGGGGTTGATTAACCAGGCGACGCGGATGTTTGGCGCCGGGGAGGAGTTCGGCGAGGACGCTTTGCTGGGGAAGGTGGAGAATATTAAGGCTGTGATTGAACAGGTGTGTGTCCTGGAGCCCTAAATGCAGAAGATGATTTTTTATTATGAGAATTCGCGTCGGAAATAATAATAGAGTAATAATAGAGTAATAAAAGAATAATCTTGCAATGTTACTGGTTTGATTGTGGGCAGAGAGTTTCAGGGTTTAGGTTGCTTGCAATTCTGAGTTGAGCACACCTTCTACCTTACATCGGTTATAGTGTCCTAGTTGGATAATCTAATTTACACTATGGTGTCTCTCTGTTGCGATTAACCTAGATTATGAGCAAAATTTGACTCCATAGTTAATGTTGTCAGTGCAATTCTTTTTAGTTTGCGCAATTGTAGACCAAATCGTAGTCTAGAAATAATGTAGGTCTAATGTTAGGTAGCTGCTGGGCTGTCACTTCATCGCTCAACTCTAAATTACCAATAGAAAAATGTTTGGAAGCAATGGAAACGATCTCTGAAATCTTCCTGAAAACAGGCTTGAAATTTATTAGTTTATTCTTACAACGACCATTGAAGTGATTCTTGACCAAACTCTTTTTTTCATTATATTTGAGCAAGGATCAACGGACGGCCCATCGATTGTTTTAGATTTGTAAAAATTGTCTAGAATTAGTTAAATTAGAGTTATTTGCAGTTTTCAGGAGGGGTGCAGAGAATGACTTGACTGCCTGTGACTTGCGGTACCAGGTTAATGAGCAATTTCGAAATCCAGATATGACAACATTTATATGCGTGTGTATACCCGAATTCTTGTCGTTGTACGAAACGGAGAGGCTGGTTCAGGAGCTTGCTAGATTCGAAATCGATACACACAACATCATCATCAATCAAGTCCTCTTTCAGCCTGACGTTTCTGACTCAAAGTTGCTACAAGCTCGGGTACGGATGCAACAGAAGTATCTTGACCAGTTCCAGGAGTTGTATGAGGATTTCAATATCACTAAATTGCCCCTTCTCCCCGAAGAAGTGCGTGGAGCAGAAGCTTTGAAATCGTTTTCTCAAAACTTAATCAAGCCTTACGTCGCGGATGAGACAGTCGAGGGTGCCGGTGCAGCGAGAATCCGGGAATTGGAAAAGGAGGTGGCATCTTTGAGAACAACAGTTGCAAACTTTCAAGCAGAATTGGAGCGTCTTAGGGATGCGCTTTAATTCCCAGTAAGTTGATATCCGTCTATGAACGCGTTCTAGATGGACAGTCTTCTGCTCTTGTCCTGGCCTTATAATTCATTTGAGTCTATGCCGGTCAGAACGCTGGTGCGGATTATGGTATAGCCAATTTAAGAGACTAAATTATCTTATGTCCTGCACAGTGTCAGTATCATTGGTTAGTTGTGCAAAGATGGATCTGACCTATTTGCACAAGTGGGAAATTAGTGTTGCAATTCTTATGTTTTAGAAAATGTCAAATAATAGTTTATCCTAGTTGTTTTTGTAATTTTTGGAGCTGTATGGAATTAGTTATGAAATTTTCAAGGTCATTATGTTGTCTCGTCCAAATTCATTCCTAGACTATTAATGTATTCTGATCTTCTTAATTCCGCAAAGTCTTACATGAGAAATCTTCAACTAAGCAAATATTTACAAATAGAATCTTAGTATGTGGACAATTTTCATTTTGGTTTAAGGTTGCCATACTGGTAATTCTCAATCATGATTAAGAAGGAAGTGAGACATTGTTGACCTGAAAATGGGGAGTCAGGTGGAACTAGAGCAACTACTGTACTTCTCCAGCTGGTGTTTGTAAAGAAAGTCAGAGTGTATAGGAAACATCCGGATTTTGAAAAGGGTTGTGCACCTTGAACATTTTCCAGTCAATTTTCCTTGAATAACAAGTAGAAGTTTTGAACCCACTTGGATTCTTGTTTGCCAGGGTCTTACACTCTTAATGAATTTGAATGGAGGTGTTCAAAAAACATCCCTACCCTAAATTTTTTTTTGTCAATACATTGGAAACTCCAATAAGTCTCCTTGCATTAAAGGATCTAGGACTATTTTAGGACACTTAACCTTATCGTGTACGGAACAATGTAATCTTTTAACCCCTAAGTGCCCCTGTGAGGGGACCAAAAGTGTCCCCACATAGTTTGGAAGTCCAATTCAAAGTGCTGTAATTTTTGCATACAATGTCTGAATTCAATAAAACTTGTTGGAAAATCTGCGTTCTCTTCTAGTTTCTGTGGTAAAATTTTCAGATCAATCTAAGATGTACTGATTTTTTGGAAGCCATTCAAAGTTCAATTGGTCAATTTGAGTTTATGAAACTGCATTTTAATGGCTGCAACTTCAAGGGCTTGTATATCCTTCATCTAATGTTCATTTTCAATAAAATTTGTTGGTTTAGATTCCTCTTGTAGTCTAGTTAATGTGGTAGAATTTTCATGTCAATCCAAATTGTTTTGAATTTTTTGGAGCCATTCAAAGTTCAAAATCTAGACATTTTTGGACTATAGTGAACTTCGGCAATTTGTTTCTTCTTCATATGATTTTTGTTTCCAATTAAAAAATTAAAAAATTAGTGCATACTAGTGTAGTTTGTATAGTTAAAATTTCATATCAATCCAAGAAGTTATGAGTGTCTGAGAAGCATTTTAGTAGGAGGGGGTTTAGCCTTAGATGTGTTTTTTGCAACATTTTTTGTTACTTTTTGACATGTCAAAGCCATTTTGCAAACTCAATGAGTCATTTGAATGATATTTTCTTTCACCAATGTATTTATATGTTGGTTTGGAAGCATTTTATAGTTTAAAGTTCTTTCATTTGAGTAGGTTTAGAAATCAATTTTCAACATCTTTTTTTAACATTGAAACATTATAATCTTGTAATCTATGTGGCCAATTGATTCCAAATTTGATTCAAGTCATTTACAACATATACCACAAGATTGTGTGGTTTACCAACATCATTAATTGTCTATGATTGGTTCAGATTCTTTACAAGTACCAAGATTATAATCTATATATGAGCCTCCACTTTGTAGTCAGCTTCCAAGTTTAAAAGACATTGACTTGGCAATTGTACCATTTGCACCAAAAGGCACTCCATATTTTGAAAAAAAGACTTAGTTGTTTCATATTTATTACATCATCAGAATGAAAAGAAACACATCAAATCAAACAATCAGATCAGTTGATTGGGAAAAATTTGCAATATGATAAAAATATTATTGTTAGATAGAAAACTGTTTTGAAAATTCTAATTTCCTTATCCGAGATCAATTTCAATTGAAACAAAAAAAGAAAGAGGAAGATAAAAGAGGAAAACATAAATGTAGTAGATATTATATACATTCATGTTAAAATTTATGTTTATATCATTTAATATATAGATTATCATACATTTAAAACTATGATGATTTAGAGAATTTAGTTGTCATATTGATACTTTTTACAAAGCATTGGTTTTCATTTATATATGTTCCCATTTGAACACATGTTTTCATTTATACAAATAGAATGACAACATTGTTTTGCAATCTTTTTATATTTCCTTCATTTCACTATATGATTTCATTTATTTTCAGATATTTCATTCACTATATAGAATTTATAATCAATTTGTCATTATTGATTTTTTTCGTTCAATAATGCTAAATGATTTCATATTTTATTTTAATTTGATAAAATAATAATATTAATATTAATAAACATTTACCATCAAATTGAAATATTTACAGTGCATTGAATATTGTTTAGGGTTTTAAATTCTTGCACTTATAAATAATGTTAAAGATTTATTTAATTATTTAGATATTAAATTCATTTATGAATTGAATTTCAAACTTTATTTTTCTTGAATATAAAGATTCTTTTGTTTTAATCTTTTTTAATTTAAGATCAATGTAATTTTTTAAACTTTGACTTAATATAAACAACTTGTGTGGCATTGTACACTTGTCCAAGTGTTTTCTATGATTTATCTATATATTCTTTTAATTTTTAGAATAATTTATACATAATTGAATTGAATTTATAGAAAAAAAATGCCACATTTAACTACTTTTGGACTTTCAAAGAGTCCAAAATTAACATCTGGTGAAAAATATCATGAGATAATCATTGGGAAATTGTATAAAACATCTAAAGATCTATACAAAGCATCCAAAGATCTATACAAACATCTCGAGATCTCCAAATGTTATTATCTAGAGATTTTTGATCATTTTGTCCATAATTCAATTGAAAGTCCAGAAGTAGTTAAATGTGGCATAAAAGTGAAAACCCATAACTTTCACACTTAAGAACCAAAAGTGCGAAACAACTTTGGTGCATTTCTACTCATTGAGAGCTTTTTGGCGACGCCAAGAATGACATCAAAAACTCTTGTACTCCATTTTCCTATAAATTAATTCAATATATGGTCTTAAAAATTGCTCAATAATACATCATATGTCCAAAAACAATGATACAACTTTAGTACAACCCTTGTCAAGTTGATCTCTCCAATGGTATAAAGAGAATGACCGGTGAACGCACAACCAAGGATATCTCAACATTACATACAAGACAAACTAGAACAAATGTTACCATTATATTTTTCCTTTATTTTTATTCAACTTTTATTTTGCATACATAAGTATATAAAGGATATAAAGTGTCTATACTCTTGATTGATAGTGAATCAAGAGGTCAAATTCTCTTCTTTAAGGTATTGGTGTTAAAGTTTTGATTGATTTAGAAGCTCAATTTTCTTTTCTCTTTTTTTTTCCTCATTTTTTTTTCCCCTTTTTCTCTCCCCTTCTCCTTCTTTTTGCCTATTTGTCTTAAAATAGATCCTAATAGGCCCCTTGCTACGCCTCAATGATTTGAGCTTGCCACCTTACTCTTTATTCTTGTTTTGCTTGTGTTGTTGCAGAAGCTCGTAGCACAAGTTGTGCACCTGAGGCATTGGAGGCCTACCACTACCCTGACCATGGAGGAAGCCAACTAGAATTTGCATTAGAAAAAAAATGGACCCTGCAGAAGGTCGTTAGTTCCCGGACCGGGGAATGTAGACTGATGGATTTTTTGTTTTTTTTATTTTTTTCATTAATTTAAGGAAAAAAAAAATCCTTGCAAATAGACAGATTGTCGCAATCCGCAAACTCGTAGAGTTACAAGCAGGACAAACTATAGACTTTTTTTATTTTTTTATTTTTTTTATTTAATTTTAAAATGGAAAAAAAAAACAATTTAAAAATCTAATGTGGCCGCAATAGTGTCACATCATATTGTAATTATTTTATTATATTTAATTACTTTTTAATGATTTATTTTTTTAATTTTAATTTTAATTTTTTTTAATATTTTAATATTGTTAAAAAAATCCAGTTCGTTCCCAACGAGGTTGCTTAGGAAATGAACAGGCTTAACGGCCTTCTATAAGGTCCGTTTTTCTGTAATGATGTAGCAATTAGTGGAGATGGAACGGCGCTTTGACACCAAGCTGGCCACCAAGAGAGACGCTATCAACTCAGAGATCAAAGACCTGCATCATCGCCAATGCATCACCAAGGAAGAGTTGGCCATTGAGAAACGCACGATGAAGTCACTCAAGAGCAAGACTAGGTCCCTTAACAACAACTTGCACCAGCTTAAAACCTTCATGAAAAAGGGGTGCTTCTCTAGAACAAGGTGAAGAAGAGGGTGGCGCTCACCTTTGCGAGGATGGTGGTGGAACGAAGCATGACACCAACACATGGTCGGTGCCAGCAATCCCAGAACTAAAATTTAGGATTAGCAGGGTCTGCTATGGCCGTGTAAAAGGGTTGCCTTTTTCGCAACCTAATTCTTTTTTGGTGAAATTTGGCACCTAAAGCTGTAGAAAAAAAGGGGCAATGTTACTCCCCATTTTTTTTTTATAATGTAAAGTTGCGATTCTACAAATGAATGGGCAGTGCACTGAGGGCTATTTTTTATATTTTATAGTTGTTGGAATTGCTAAGTCACGGAGAAAATGGTGAGACATTGGTGAACTTTTTCCTTACTTTTTTTTGGATTGGCAATTTATGCATTGCTAGTGTTCATTTCTAATTCTTTCCAATTCAATGTTATTTGAATTATTTCAATCCAATTCTTTTCTTATTTGAGTTATGTCATTGTTAAGGGAGTTGAACCCTTCCTGCCATATGGCAAGACTGTCCAAATGTAGTAACAATGTTCTGCACAAAAACAAACAAGCCACATTAGTATTAGAGATTAGTACCAAAAAAGTCACTTGGGCACGCCACAATCGCAGCAGACCGTTGCTCCATTATCTAAAACCACAACATCGTTCATTTCTCCAGTGCATCCACCTCCAGAATTGTCATATCAGACAGAATCGGACGAATCGGACGAATCGGACGGAATCAGGGTTGACTAGCTGCAAATTTTGGAGGCCAATAACTTTTGCAAAAATTATCCAAATTGGACATATGAGATGTTTTTCGGCATTTACAGTTTCTGTAGATGCCGAAAAACATTTCATATGTCCAATTTGGATAATTTTTGCAAAAGTTATTGGCCTCCAAAATTTGCAGCTAGTCAACCCTGATTCCGTCCGATTTGTCCGATTCTGTCCGATATGACAACTCTATCCACCTCCACTTCCATCGCAACATGAACGGTTTTGATCATTGTTAATCACCTCCGTTGTTTGATCATTGTTCACCACCTCCTTCGCAGCAGAACTTGCCTCCATTGTAGCTGAACTTCGTCAAGGAAACATGAGCGGTTTTGCTGGCAAAACCTCATGAAAACTAAGGAAATTAACTGGCAAAGACACTAAAAAAAGGATACCACTTTACTGATCCCCTTGCCTGCCAACCTTCACAGCGCTTTTCCATGAACTAATAGCTTCCTTATAAGGAAAGTTCTGAAGGGAAAAATATTGTTGGCCAAACATGCGCACCACAAGGGGCAAGTGCTTTCCCAATCTATTTCTATGTGTGGATTTCAAGAACTTCAAAGTAGAAAAACAACGCTCATCCTCAACAGATCCCAGTACTATACAACACCCGATCTCAGCAAACTTGAAATATTCAGAAATCAACTTACTTAAGTGGCGGGACTGAGACAATTTCCGCCACAACTTGATGACCAGATTGACGTCCAAGGGCTTGCCACACGCTGCGTCACAATTTCCCTTCATTGTGGCCTTGAATAGACCTTGTTGTAGGTCCAAGTTAGAAGTGCTCAACATCTTAGGGGCAGTATGAGGGTTGCCGCCTTCATACAAAGGCTGTCTTGAATTCACAGCTCGTGCATGACAATAGAAGTTCTTCAAAACCATCAAGTGGTGGGCAAAGCTCACATTGGCGCCCTCCAGCCTCCAATACTGCGGGTAGATTATGCCAAAGGCATCAAGCAGTTCTTGTTGCGGAAACCTATGATCCAATTCATCGCTAAGGGATTGTGCGATATCTGCCAAAGCAGCAGAGAAATTCACAAATGAGTGATACGTTGTGTAGAAGAAGATCAGTGCCTTGAGGTCCTGCACGTTAAGAAGAAACCACTACATGAATGAAAAGCACAAGACATCGCATTGCAGGACAGGGACTAGCAAAACGCCAAGAAACCAAGTTGTCCGAAACTGCAAATCATGTAAAGCCAAAAACGCAAAGCCAAAAACGCCGCAATACAGGTACGTCCACAGCTGATCCTACAAAACAACCGCCATACAACTATGTACAAAGGCACCACTTCATACATCTATAACATTAAGCAATGTTCACCAAGCATAAGAAAACCAAAACAAACCATAAGGCCAAGTCCCACCCTAACTCCTAAGCAAAGCTCCTGAATTGAACAATGAACTGTGAATACGTTAAAACCCAAAAAAGTTTCAAACATTAAAATCATAAGTGACCAAGTGATCATGAATGAAACAGTAAAGGCAAATACAATTAGAAACAGTAAGTATACATACATGCAAGGCCAAAAAAAAATTGGAAAACAAAAAAGAAACCACCTTTCAAAGCCAAAAAAAGATTGGACACAAACAAAAAAGGAATACCTAAAAATTGCCACTCCACCGAGTTCTGCAAGTGAAGGAAATTCTATTGCGTGACAAATATGTGCTCTCCGGTTTCTCTGTCATGGCACCTCGCACAGACCTGATTCACAGTCAGATCAAAGAACAGATGGCGTATACCCGAGTCGCCTGGCAAGTCTCTCCACTGCATTTGAATGTCATTGCTCCAAAGATTGACAAGGTCTTTGTACTTCGGAAAGTCCTCCTGGCCGTAAGCCGTAGTCGAATCCAAAAATAGTCGGGCTAACTCATGCTGACAAACTTTCACAGCTTGCATGAAATCGCATACAAAAATATCACGGCTTTGAGAAAGCTTCATGAGACTGTACATTGCATTCACCAACGGGATGAAGCAAGCCAATGACAGCAGCATTTCAACATCAGAAAGCAGGTTGAAGTTATCACTAGCACCAGCGTTACCTTTCTAACCAGGACCCCCGGTCATGTCTGGGCCCATTTTTACAAGAAGTGCCAAATTCCGCCATGATCCGCTGCGCAGGGCTCCTCATAGAGATCCACCGCGTCTCTACGTTGCGAAGCATTTTTTTACCCTTAGTTTCCATGAGATTTGCCAGCCTAGCCAGCTCAATGTGCCACTTGTTATTGCGACAAAAATACGAATAAACAGACTGGAATAGTGACTCTAGACGAGAGACCATTGGGTACTTTGAGAGAGTCTCTACAACAAGATTGAGCTTGTGGCTCACACAACTGGCCCCCAACGAAAAGGGAGCCCATTTCTCTCTAATTTGCGTTGTCACACCCGATTTAGGCCCCTGAAAAGTACTCACACCATCAGCCCCGAAGCAAACTAGTTTAGATGCGATCTGTTCATGGAAAAAAAACTCTTTTGTTAAGCAAAGCTTGCATTATCACAGTGGTTAGATTATCTGCCGTGCCACCATCGCTGAGACAGGACAAGTGAAGCAAGTGGGGCATTCTTTCCCAACTTTGCATGGCATAAACATGGACACCGATCCATGAAGTAGTATCCACTACAGTCACCTTGTCAGCACTAATCGAAATTACCTTCGCAGACTGCACAATTCACTTCAACGTTGTTAGAACAGAAGCATGCAAATGCTCCGACATCTCCCAACCTGTACTCTCAGACCAATGCTTAGTTGGCAAATTCTTTACCTTCAAGTGTTTCAGCAAAAATTGTGACCTCTCATAATCACACACGGGACGACCGTAACTGAGAATCTGAAAGAGAGTCAAGAACTGTACTCTCTTCTGTTTGAATTCGCTCTCCAAGCCTGCTGTGAGTTGTTCTGCCATGGTGCCGCAATGCTTTCTGCCTGCCTAGACTTTGCAAAGTTTCAGATGCTTGCAGTCCGCCTTCATGAAAGTGTCGCCCTTACTCAAGTATTGAAGTGGCACACCGTCTTCTCTACAAAACCACTTGCCTTCGTGCTTTTTAAGATTGTCTAATTTTGGGACCATGACTTTCCTCCTCCCCGTCATTGCAGTACAGCTTGCGCAAACGACACCAGTGAGATTGCCGTTTGAATCAAAGTCTCCCTCTGCCCAAGGAAACTTGCAGGCCCACACTTCTTGCCAACGCTGCATGATGGTCCCCGGAGCAGTCTTCTTTCTCTTACAGGATTTGTCTGCGGACAGACGTTTCTTCTTCTTCCCTCCTGTAACACAAAGTTCATTGTCCGTGGCCGTGGGTGACTCATGCACGGGATCAGGAAGCTCGGGGGATAGAACCGTCACTTCCGAAGGTGGATCGCGAGGGTTTGCTCAAGAGATCGAATGTGAGAGGCGCGTCTCTGAAATGTGTGTGACCTCACACCCAACCATGTCCATCGCCAACGGAACGTCAACAGCTCTGGGGTTTGGGAGCAAGTACTTACCTATCCCATTAGTATTGCAACTGGAGCCAAAACATTGGACCTTGAAGTTCTCAGGAAGCTTCAGGTGCGGAGGCATTTTGACCCTGAAGAACAACGCAAACAACCGGGAAGACCACAAAGCAAGTGACCCTAAACCAAAACAGCAAACAAGTGCACCACTATCAAACCACAACAGCAAACAATTGGATCACTATCAAACCACAGTTCCAACGCAATCGCCCCAAAACAGAAGCGCTCAGAATAGGTAATTAGCAAGAGAGTGTATCAAAGACAAATCATTCACAGAAAACAAGCAAAAAGCTCAGACCACGGCACAGTTGAAGTTGCACTGGACATGGAGCGCTTAAGTTCACCGCAAACTTGAAGAAAAAAATCCCTCCTGAGCCGCCGTTGGCAATCAACAATTCCGCAGTCACAAATCCGATGCACCAGCAACTCCCTGCAACTCTGAGCGCCATTCAATCACAGCCACCATTTCCTAAATGCAATGAATGCAAGAAACAACTCGTGCCTCTAAAATTCACAGCATCCTGGAAGTGGCGCCCTCCCAATTCAAAAATCAAAGCAGAGAAGATACCATTTTTGAAGAAGAATCAATTGCAAAACCATTAAGGCATAAATCTCCAGAACTTGAGAGCAGCGGAAGGCGCAGATGTCACCACGACACTGACGACAGCGAACAGCATTGAAGACGGAGAGTAAAAACAAGATTAATGCGACTAATTCTGCAAGTTTGGAGGACGCAGGTGCTAATGGAGCACAGGAGGAGAAGACACCCCCCCCCCCCTAAACCCTCCTTGCAACATAGATGCTCCAGATGGCGCCACTTTGCGACCTGTGGAAGCTCAGATCGCGCCCCAATGATTGGCAAATCAGGAGCTCGCACGTCCTTGCAATCGTTGAGGAGGATGAATGCAAGCTTCTGCTGACGGACATAAATTTTGCCGTTGATTTTGGCTCCAATCTCTGTTTTTCCAAGAAATTCTACTATGTACATTTCGTGCAAGATTATTTTTGGTAGAACTGGAGCGCAATTTCGCTAGTTTTACAATCATTGGTTGGTGCTCATATTTGCTATCTTGGCCGCAAAGTGGAGCGCGGTGGGTGACACCAAGAGGCTTGTGAAGGAGCTCCTTGCCAACGGAGCTTACAAGTTCAATGACTCAATTTACAACATTCCGGTCAAAGAGGTGGTGGGGAGCATTGTCGGCATGCAACAAGGATCATTGTGCAATGCATGGGAGGAGATTTTCTTCATTACCTTTAAGAAGCAAGTGTCAAACAAGGTGTTTGCGGAAGAGGTCGACTACGCAACACCCAATAACAAATGCTAGAAGAGTCCTAGGTGAGCCTTGCTATTATTACTTTCTGTTCAAAAGTAGGGTTAGTGGAGACAATTAATTTCTCAAGTGGTTCATTGATGTTGGATGGTCTACCGTAGTTGGAGTTCAAACAATTGTGTCGTAATTCTTATGGAGTTTGAAATTGCGAGGGGTTGTTTAGTTGTATTTTTTGGGACTAGACTTCTCCAATTCTCCAGGGGTAAAAAGTGTGGGATTTAGGGTTTAGCCAGAGTTGGATGGTCTGGTTAGAATTTGAACAATTGAAGTTGGACAAGCGGACATATTGGAAGGTTCGGACATGGTAAACAAACAATGTGACTACCTTAAAGTAGTCACATTAGGCAAGTTAGGATCACCAGACATCTCGAACGACTGGACATATTGGACGGTTTGGACTAGGCAGACAAACAATGTGACTACCTTAAAGTAGTCACATCAAGTGGATTAGAGTCCCTGGATGTTCCGGACAGGTGGACGAATTACCATGCTTGTACATTTACAACGGTTTGAAGCAATCGGTACTACTTTAGTATATATGATAAGCAAACAAGTATAATATTTATGATTAAATTGGGATGTCTTGTTGTGGATCCTATTGGCAATTGATAAAGGAATCATATGCATTTTAGAGCATGTTCAATTCTATGAAGGCCAATGAATGTCATTGCTAATGTATATTGTAGCCTTAAAAGTGTTGCAATTGATAAATAATGGGTAAGACTATCCACTATGCAATTGTCATATTAATCCTACAAATACATTACTAACTTTTTATTGGTATGTAATTAAAATTTGAAATTATTAGTTGGAAATGCATCCAAAAGTATTGACTTTCCAAATGCATTATTAATTTTTTATTGGTATATAATTGTAATTTTGAAATTATTATTGTTGGAAATGCATTTGAAAGCACACTCAATAAATACATAATATTTGGAATTAGATTTCGATGACTAAGATAAATCCCTTCAAAAACAAGCCAAAAGACAAAGTATAGAGGCCTTGGCAAATCAAACAACACCATACCAATAGAATGGCAAATTGACGTATTATTGGTATGATTTTACTTGATCTACCACGGCCTCTATTCATTTTGTCTATTAGCTTGTTTTGAAGTTTTTTTTATCTTGATCATCTAAAGTCTAATTTAAAATTTTTTGCATCTATTCAACATAGTTTGGGATGGCCAGGGCATTAGATGAGATTCGGGGGTCTTGGAAGGCCCCGAGTTCCCCTGTGTTCTGCTGCGTTTCCAAATTGCGAGAACGTAGCTGCAGCAGCTAGCTGATGTGGCACAACGACTGCCACATCATTTTCTAAAAATAAATTTTTTTTTTTTTTTGCTTAAAATGATATTTTGCTAAATTTTTATTTTTATTTTTAAATTCTGACAGGCCCGTACTGGCGTTCGCTGAATCTAGCCAAATCGGGAAACGGGCCTGAAACGGCCCTCTAGACCCCTGAATCTCATCTACTAGTGAATTTTTCCCCTCATTGCCATGCAATTTACTCTTAGAGACAATACAAGAATTTTTTATTTGCAACACATGATAAAATTTGGAAATTTTGAATTCATATTTGCAATCATGTTCCAAATTAGATAGAAGAGGTGAAGAAAGTTTAAAAAAAATACGACACGAAATAAGGGGCAATTTTTTACAATTACTCTTGGTTGGAAAAATGAAGGGATCAATCCACCCTAACCGTTTTTTAATGTACTTTAACCCCTAAAGGACCGAGTTGATTTTCCCACCAAAACCCATTCAAAACTGTTATTTCTATTGCAAAGATAAAAGAGTTTAAAAATTGTTCTTTTTTGCATATCCAACCGTAAGATCTTATACTTGACTAGTATATGAATATGTGGAAGAAATTTTAGAAACTTTGACCATGTAGATTGCAAGATATATGCATTTAAAGTGAAGAAAACAACTTTTTTTCCACCTTGCTTCACTAGATTTTTTGGCTTTGAATCTTTTTAGTTCAAATTTTTTGCACTACTGATTTCAATTTTCTACTTATTTATGTTAAGTAGTTGAGTTGAGAATCTACCAAAAAAATTTAGGAAAAAAATCACTTAATTTTCACTCATTAAAAAATTGTTAAGTAGAAGTGGGTTGAAGATTGAAGAAAAAACTAAATTGTTAATAGCTTTTAGATGGAATTGAATCACAATAATCCCAACGGTGAGATTGTTCTAGCAAGAAAATTTAACACTGTCTAACAACTTTTTTTGAAAAACTCTAAAAATTGCATTCAAAAATGAATTCTACAACTTATTTTTTCCAGAAGATGCTTAGATTGCCCAAAAAACTAAGATTGTCCATAACTTTCTCATTATTAGTCCAAATTGAATGAAATAAAGCTTCAGATGTAGACAAAAATATAATCTTTGAGTCAAAAATTTGAAAAAAAATTATTTTGACTTTTTGTGATTTTTTGGGGGCTGCCCGCGAAATTCCATTTTTACTTATTGTGCCATAACTTTTGCTCCCGGGCATCAATGAAAATAAAAATTATATATTCACAAAAATCTTGCAAAAATACACAACCTCAAAAACTCCCAAAAAATATTACTAAAAATTGGGATCGTAGGAACTTGCCCGGACCCAAATTGTCCCCCGAGGAGACAACCAGTCCTTTAGGGGTTAACCCCTAAAAGACCAAGGTGATTTTCCTACCAAAAACCACTCAAAACTGTCATTTCTATTGCAGAGAGAAAAGAGTTTAAAAAATTGTTTTTTTTTGCATATCCAACCGTAAGATCTTATACTTGACTAGTATATGAATATGTGGAAGAATTTTAAAAAACTTTGACCACATAGATTGCAAGATATATGCATTTGAAGTGAAGAAAACAACTTTTTTTGCACCTTGCTTGACTAGATTTTTTGGCTTTGAATCTTTTTAGTTCAAATTTTTTGCACTATTGATTTTGATTTCTACTTATTTGTATTGAATAGTTGAGTTGAGAATCTCCCAAAAAAATTTAGTAAAAAAATCACTTAATTTTCACTCATTAAAAAAATGTTAAATAGAGGTGGATTCAAGATTGAGGAAAAAACTAAACTATTAATAGCATTTAGATGGAATTGAATCACAATAATTCCAATGGTGAGATTTTTCTAGCAAAAAAATCTAACCCTGTCTAACAATTTTTTTTTAAAAACTCTAAAAATTGCATTCAAAAATGAATTCTATAAGTTATTTTTCCAAGAAGATGCTTAGATTGTCCGAAAAACTAAGATTGTCCATAACTTTCTCATTGTTAGTCCAAATTGAATGAAACAAAGCTCCACATGTACAAAAATATAATCTTTGAGCCAAAAAATTGAAAAAAAATATTTTGACTTTTTGTGATTTTTTTTGTGTTGCTTGCCGAACTCCATTTTTGCTTATTGTGCCATAGCTTTTGCTCCCGGGCATCAATTAAAATAAAAAATTTATATTCACAAAGCTCTTGCAAAAATATACAACCTCAAAAAATCCCAAAAAATATCACGAAAAATTAAGATAGTAGGAACGTGCCTGGACCCAAATTGTTGCCGTGATTGTTGCCCGAGGGGACAACTGGTCCTTTAGGGGTTAAATGATAGTAATTCCAAGATCTAATTATTAACCAGTGAAAAGATAGCAGGATATATATTTCATGGGCATGTATGCTAGTTGTATAGTGGATGTTCTAAGGCAGTTCAATGCAACAACACTTTATGGAATAATACAATATTTTACGGAATAATATTATATTTTATGGAATAGTACAATATTTTACGGAATAATATTATATTTTATGGAATAATAACCTTTTGGGGTTCTATTATCCAGTCATAAGTGTGATTCAACAATTTTTCCAATCAAATGTATTAACCCCTAAAGTTTCACGACTATGTAATCACCAAAAACGCTCCAAAACTGCCATTTCTAATACAACTACCAAATTTTTGAAAAAAACAATTTCTGACACATGTAACCGTAGGATCTTGTAGTATGATATTTTGAAAACATGTGGTAAAAATTTCAGAAAATTCCACCATGTGGATCATAAGATATAAGCATTCAAAGTCTTGAAAACCATTTTTTCAATCCTGCGAAAAACCGGGCAGCTGCACTTTGCAAGCTCACTTTTCAATGAAAAAATGCCGATAAAGGTGGTGCTTCTTTAAATTCAGTTTCCTAAACAAGTTGTCTATATGCATGAAAAATTTCACATCATTTGGAATTGTACAACATATAGGAAAAAAATAGCAAGTAGAAAGAAGTAGAAAATGACTCAAAATACTAAATTGTTAAAAATTTAATCATGGAATTTAAAAATGCCAATCCCAACGGTTGTAACGTTGTAATAATCAATCTACATCCTAGGTTATGTTTTTTTTCCAAAAATATTGAAAATTGAGTTAAATAAACGACTTTAAATTTTTTTTAGAGTAGCGAATCCATAACTGCCTGCAAACCAGAAACCCTCATAACTTTTGACTCATTGATTGAAATGGAGTGACTCAAAGCTTTTTAAGTATATATAAATGTAGAGAACCAATTCAAAAAAAAATTCCGGAAAAAGTGATTTTTTCTGATCTGCCCAAACTGCCCGGTCACAAAAAAAAGTAACATATCAGGTCACAACTTTTGACTTGTATTTTGAAATGTCATGAAACTTGGTACACATGAAGATATTCCTCGCCCCCACCTTCTATTAAAATTTCAGCCTCAAATATAGATATCTCTAGTCACACATACCTGCCCAAAATTTTTACACAACCAAAAAACGCATACTGGTCCTTTAGGGGTTAAACAAATATAGCCATTTAGATTTGATTGAATTTTAATATGTCCAACCTTCATGTTGGGTAGTGCAAAAAGATTTCAAAGACTCATTATGATTGTTATTTATGTTGTACCTAGAAAGAAGTTTTTGGTAGCCTCTAGGTTATTAGCCGTATATTTGAGTTTGAATTTTTGAAGAAACTCTTGTTCCACTTACAAATTATTGTTGTCAAGATGTCCTTTGTGTAGATGACAGTCAAACAATTGTAGTTTTTGGATGTTTTAATAAATAATATATTTTCAAAGTGATGAATACAAGTGTATGCAATATTGATCATAGGCTTCATGTTCATGGCTATCATGTATCTTCTTGTTTGGAATCTATTGGAGTTAATTCTGGCCATAGGATTGCATTTCTTTTGTATTTATGTTCTTTCTACAACAATTTATTGGAAGCTTTTAGGATATTTTCTTATGCAAAAATTCATCCGATTGGCATTAATAACCGTTATACATTTGTAAAATGACCACTTTTGGTTAGTAGAACATTAGGCGAGATTTGAGGGCATTGAAGGGCCGTTTTGGGCCTGTTTCCAAATTTGTCCCGAATCTGTGAACAGCTAGTACGAGCCGCCAAATTTTTTTTTTCCTCCTAAATATTAGTTTCAGCCAATTTTTTTTTTTCAAAAATGACGTGGCACACTCTTGGCCACATCAGCTAGCAGTAATCTTGCGTTCCCGCAGTCTGGGAACACTGCGGGAACGCAAGATAACTCGCAATCTCTTAGAGGTCTTAATTCTCTTCTAATGCTAATGACCATTTCTATATATCCATGAACTTATATCATATAAACAAAAGATTCTATCATTTCATTTAAAAAAAATTGTACTCACATAATAGTACCTAATAGTGTTCTTGGTACATTGCTACCAAGGATTTGGCAAAATGAGGGCTGCAAGAATTTTCTACATGAACCCCAAAAGGCCCAAGGCCATTTTTCTGCAAAAAACATGAAAAATTTCCATTTCTATAGCAAAGAGTAATAAAGTTTGAAAAATACTTTTTTTGCACATCTAACCATATGATCTGACATTTAACTAGTATGAGAATGTGTGGAAAAAATTTCAGAATTTTTGACTGCACAGATTGCAAGATATACGCGTTTAAAGTGAAAAAAACAAGTTTTTAAGCACATTGTGGGACTAGATTTTTTGACTTTGAACATTTTTAACTTAAATCTTTTGCACTACAAAGTTTTGAGCTTTAATTCTTTATAGTGGAGAATTGAGTTGAAAGTCTACCAAAAAAAAAATTCATTATTAAAAAAACTGTTAAATAGAAGTAGGTACGAGATAGAAGGAAAATCTAAAATATTAATATCTTTTATATAGAATTAAAAGGCACTAATACCAATGGTGAGATTGTTCTAGAAAAAATACAAAACCATGTGGAATTTTTTTTTGAAAAATTCTAAAAATTGCATTCAAAAATCCAACAAGTTATTATTTTCAGAAAGATGCTCTAAGTGCCCAACAAATAAGATTGTCCATAATTTTCTAATAACAAATCTAAATGGAATGAATCAAAGCTTTCTAGAGGGAAAAAAATTCACAAAAAAAAAATTCAAATTTTTGCAAATTTTTTTTGCTACCTCCTTTCCCATGTTTTGAGCTTATTTGGGCATAACTTTTGTTCCCAGGTACCGATTGAAAAAATATATATTTCCACAAAGCTTGTTAGTTTTTCTATCTTAAAAAAGAATTGAAAAGAACCAAGACAAAAATTCAACCCGTAGGTACTTGCCCAAAATCTCATTTGACCCCGAAGAGACAATGGTCCTTTAGAGGTTAAAACAAATTATATCCCTTGAGATTGGCTAAAATGCATTATAAATGATTATAATTAGGGCCATATACTATGGAAGTTGTCATTGTTACATACCCGAGAACAAAATTTCCATAACTTTCACACTCCCTTTCACATCACCAATCCAAATGCAGTGAACCAAATCTTTCCAAATAGACAAAAATACAATCTACAAGAAAAATAATTGTTTTGTTGTTGTTGCCCAGGCTCAACCATTTTGAGCTTAATGTAGCATAACTTTGTTCTTGGGCACAAATTGAAATAAATATTATGTTTTTGTAAAAGTAGTGTATTTTTTTCCTTTTGATTTTGTTTTAAAATCACACAAGAAATTGAGATCACTTGGGTTTGCCCAAACTTTGTTTTGTCCAATGGTAATTTAAGGGTTAACTTGACTATCTCCCAAGCAAACAATGTAATAGTGTGACAAATATGCAAGATACTCCACAATGCCATTATCAAAAAGAGAAGACCAATGAATATAGCTTTATACTCAAAATTTTAAGTCCAAGGGAGGAAATGATGTGAGCAATACTTTTGTCTTCCGTAGAAAAAAAATGCACAATTTTAGAGTCCTTCAATATTGCAATCAAATCGATTCCAAGTGGTAGGCTTGACTCCAATTCCGGGATTTTTTTGGCAAAAAACCTTATAGTCAATCATTTAAAATGAACTCATGATAGAAGTTGCTTTAACCCAAAAGTTACATAACTATATTTTCATTGAAAACGCTTGAAAGCTACCATTTTTAAAACAAGTACCAAAGTTTTGAAAATAATCTTTTTTTGCCACATGTAATTGTAGGATCTTGTAGTATGCTAACTTGAGAGCACGTGGTGAAATTTCAGAAATTTCCACTACGTGGATTGCAAGATATAAGCACTTACTAATTCTTTGAAATCATTTTTTTGGCTGTACGAAAAACAAGGTAGTTATACTTTGCAACCTCACTTTTGGAACTGTAATTGGATTAATTACAAACTTTTGAAATTGCAATGATATGTGTTCAAAAAATATCCCATGCTTGAAAATTTTCAGATCATTTGGATTTGTACAACATATATGAAAAAAATAGTAAGTAGATAGTAGTAGAAAATGATTCAAAAGACTAAATCGTTAAAAATTTAATTATGGAATTGAAAAATGCCAATTCCAATGGTTGCAATGTTTTAATAAAAAATTTACATCCTCTGATTTTATTTTTTTGCCAAAATACTAAAAATTGAGTAAGATTAAGGACTTATAAGTTTATTTTAAAGTAGAGAATCCAAAATTACCTACAAATAAAAAAAATTCATAACTTTTGACTCATTGATAAAAATAGAATGATTCAAAGCTTTCTATGTGTATATAACTTTAGAAGTCTAGAAAACCAATTTCAAATTTTTGATTTTGATAAAAGTGATTTTTTTAATCCATCTGGACCGTCCATTTACCAAAAAAAATAACATATTAAGCCACAGCTTTTGACTTATATTTCCAAATGTCATTAAAATTAGTGCATATAAAAGGTATTCCTCGTCCCCACATTAGGTCAAAAATATGGAAATTTCCAGTCACGTATACCTGCCTAAAATTTCTACGTAGCCAAAAACGCATGCTGGTCCTTTAGGAGTTAAGGTGTGTTTGCACTTGGTGTTAGGGATTAGAGGAAATTTCAGGCCTTTGGAGGGTTGCTCCACAGTCCTTTGAGGTACCCTGAAATTTGCTTTTATTTTGCTCAAAAAATCATTTTTCCCCTATTTTCGCCTTGCTGAAACTACAGTGGCAATGGTGCAAGAACCCAAAATTCCAAAATTTTATTTATTAAATAATAACAATAATAATAATAATTTCAAATAAAAATTTAAAAATAAAAATAAAAATAAAAATTCTGTGGAACTTGACTGCTCCGGCGAGCAGTCAGAGACTCTGACTACCCACCAAGAGCGTTTTTGAAGTTGACATGCCATGCAAAGAATAGCATGACATGTCAACTTCGGACGACCCTCTTTAGGGTTGAAAATTTCTCTAATGAGGTGATGTTTACAATGTGAATCGAGTCAAAATTTGTTCCTAAGACCCTCACTAACAACACTAACAACCAATTGCTACCATACCTAGTCAGTTAGTTTGGAAACCACACTAAGCCATTGAGCCCTCCTCAGTTACTTTCCCTACCTCCAATGGCCTGCCGGCCAGCTTCTCAAAAGACAACTTGCCATGCATCTGTACAGGTGATGATTTCTTCAACGCTTTCTCTCAAGCCAGCCAGAGTGTGAACGAGGGCCCGATTGCAGTCTGCTATCCGTCCAATGATCCTGTGTCGGTAGTGAGCATCTTCTCGGGGCGAGAGAACGCATTCGTGGCCACAGATAGCGAAAGGTCCGATTCCTTCACACGTGTAGCAGTGCACGTATTTTCTGCAGCCACACAAAACATGTTGTTATAGCGTTGCCCTCAAAATTGTTCACGCCACTTTGAACATGTTCAACGCCACACAAAACATGTTCACGCCACTTTGACGGTCTTTTGAGAGCGCGCAAGACCTCCCGCAACGACTCAAAAGGACTTGTTGACTATGGAGATGACGGATTTCATTGACTCATCACGGCACGGTTGTTATTTTTATTTTTTTGACACAAAATAAAAGAACCCTTTACTACAACTCGTCATGATTGTTACACTCTTACGAACCTCAAGATCGAAGTCAGGCCTAGTTTTTGAGCTCCTGTCACTTCCACATCACAATTTCGACACTCTGAACCTTGTCATTAAAAATTATAAACATACAAGCAAGTAATGGGTATACAAGCAAGCAAATGGATAACAGTTTGGAACCTTTGAGATGCACAGAGATCACAGACTTTGTTACAATTGGAGCCATTTGCATCAAACAATATATCCGTTTGCAAATGGCTTGCAGAATTATCATTGCCATTGTTTGCTAATGCTTGCAATCACTTTGTTTGCTTGTTGGAAGTTGCTCTTGCTAAATGATATCCTAAATTGACATTGGGTTGTTCTTTCTTGCCTCCCAGTTGGAGGAAACAACTTTTTGATGTTTGTTTGTTTTAAACTAAATTTCTATTGATTGAACTGTTCATTTAAAAGTTCTTTGAAATAATAATTGAAATTTAACAGAAATTTCTTGAAATGTTAATTGAACAGAAATTTTCAACAATGCTTATTAATGCTTGTCAAATGGGTGCTTGCAATTGTGATAACTTGCTTATTGGCTTACATGTACGGTTATTGGCTCTAAAATGATTTTATCTTGCTTGCCAAATAAGAATATGAACACAGCTTAATAAGTTCTTAGGGTTTGATTAACTCACCGTCTCTAGACCCAACTTATATCAAGATCAAAGATTGGAAGGAGCGACCAAGCTTACAAGCAGAAAAAGGAACTACAACGAGATCAAATTAGAACAAATCCACGGCAACCAAACATCATCAATGATGCAAAGAAAAGCCAGACACGGCGTTGGCGAGGGGTTAAGCGTGCATGCGATGTGGGGGATCCGTGAAAAGAGGGAACGCCACTGAAACTACCTCGTGAAAGTACTCTCCAAAAACCCTTTCCCGTCCTTGCTCACATTAATGCGGTGGAGGTGCTCTAAGTTAGGACCAGCTTACATGTGAGACCCGTGGGCAAAAAAAGCGACTAAAAGACAAGAACAATTTTACTTATATTGGTGTATCATAACTGTAGAAGCAACATAAAAGTGCTTTCTAAATTTTAGTATTGGTAGAGCATCCCCACCCACCGATACATGCAAGCTGGCCCTTAGAGCATCACCAACCGGCTTGCAAAATGCAAGCCAGGTTGCAAGCCGGGGAAGAAGGGTCGTCCCACCCACGGCCTCTTAAGAGGCCGTCACCATCAAATGAGCTATGTCCACATTCATGGATCATGTCCTTGCTTTTGGGGAAAGTGAAAAAGACGCTTGTCTCATGCGGTTTGCAAGCCACCCTTTGGCTTGCAAAAGAGCCCGGTTTTGCAAGCCACCAGAGGCATTTGGCTTGGCCTTTTAACAAGTTCATCCATTATGCAAGACAGGTGGGGCAATTTTGCAAGCCACTCTTAACAAGTTATCCAATATGCAAGACGGGTGGGGATGCTCTTAGACTGGATAGCTGTGGCTGGCCTAAGTTACACCTGTTCAACGAGAACGTCGACGACCACACGGAAGAATTTGCTGCAGGCATCCGTCCGGACTCTGGACGGGATGATCGAAGGAGTGGGCTCCATCCTCAGGACGGATTGGAGCGCTTTGTTTATTGGGGTTGGAACTTGCTCCAGAGTCGGTCAACTTCAATGATTCTGCACCACCATGAGACTCTTGTGACACAGATTAAATAAGTTTCTTCTTCTATAAGTTGATAAGTTGGAAGCCGGTGCCTGTACCTGATTGTGAGCTCTTGTATTAAAACTGACACGTAAATATTCTCCCAAAGAATGTACACCCACTATTCATGAGAGCCTAGGATTGAATTAGGGCATACACCTATTTGATGGAGGCTTTCAGTACTTTGAAAATTCTAAGTTTATTCATGTGAAGTTTGAAAATTGTATCTAAAGAGAATTTAGAATCTCTTTTTTGACTCCCAACAAGATGCAACGAAAGCTTTTACAATTCAATAGTATACATGAAGGGTGCTCAAATACAAGTGGAGTGTTATGGAGTGTTATTCCTTCCTTCCTAGTAAGAGCATTTTGACATGTGCTTGAAAAAACTTCATCAAGTCACAAAGTGGGGCGGGCAGACTAGATGGCCTTAGCCTTCCATCATTGTTTTTAATCCCTAGAGGACCAAGGTGATTTTCCTACCAAAAACCACTCAAAATTGTCATTTCTATTGCAAAGAGAAGAGAGTTAAAAAAAAATTTTTTGCATATCCAACCAAAAGATCTTATACTTGACTAGTATATGAATATGTGAAAGAAATTTTAGAAACTTTGACCATGTAGATTGCAAGATATATGCATTTAAAGTGAAGAAAACAAGCTTTTTTCCACCTTGCTTCACTAGATTTTTTGGCTTTGAATCTTTTTAGTTCAAATTTTTTGCATTGTTGATTTTGATTTTCTACTTATTTATGTTAATTAATTGAGTTGAGAATATACCAAAAAAATTTAGGAAAAAAAACATTTAATTTTCACTCATTAAAAAGTTGTTAAGTAGAGGTGGGTTCAAGATTGAAGAAAAAACTAAATTGTTAATAGCTTTTAGATGGAATTGAATCACAATAATCCCAACAATGAGATTGTTCTAGCAAGAAAATTTAAGCTTGTCTAACAATTTTTTTTGGAAAATTCTAAAAATTGCATTCAAAAATGAATTCTATAAGTTATTTTTTCAAGAAGATGCTTAGATTGCCCAAAAATCTAAGATTGTCCATAACTTTTTCATTATTAGTCCAAATTGAATGAAATAAAGCTTCACATGTAGACAAAAATATAGTCTTTGAGTGAAAAAATTGAAAAAAAAACGATTTTGACTTTTTGTGATTTTTTTGTACTACCCGCTAAATTCCATTTTTGCTTATTGTGCCATAACTTTTGCTCCCGGGCATCAATGAAAATAAAAATTATATATTCACAAAGCTCTTGCAAAAATATAGAACCTCAAAAAATTCCAAAAATATTATTAAAAATGGAAACAATAGGAACCTGCCCGGACCCAAATTGTCCCCCGAGGGGACAACTGGTCCTTTAGGGGTTAAAAATATGATAAAAGCGAGCTTAAGGATTTAATTGAGGCATTTGAATTAGGCCGGATTAACATCCAACCAATCACAAGCCCTATAGTGTGCATAAGCAAATAGTACCTTCTTCTTTTGTTATTCTAATGCAATGATTGTAAACTTAGGGTGTTGCCCACACCATGTTATGGATCCAGAGTGGACATTCTCAAAATTTCTTCGCCTTTATAAATAATGAAAGAAAGTACCATTTACCATTTTATGATAAAATTTAGAAACCTAAATTCTTATTCAAACTAAAAAGACTTCAAATTTGTTTCTAAAGGTTGAAAAATAAGAAACATTAGAGAAAATTTTGGCCCTTTACTGATGGCTGAATTGATGCATGAGAATGTGCATTCAGAAAAAATATTAGCTCGAAAAGGTTGTTAGGCAATTTATAAGGTGAGCAATTAGCTAACTAAAGGTGCCTCATCGGAACTTTGATTAAATAATTGTTTATTATTATTATTTTTTCATTGTAATTGTACATTTGTCGAAATCCTAATGGCCATATAGAGGGTCTAGAGCTTTTGCAATGATTGACAAAACACAAAATAGGAGTACATTTGTACATTTGTCCCATATAATAAAAAAGATTGGAGTTGTACACCCAGATCTACAAATTTTGTATGAGTAGGATCTTGAAAAGACAAATTATTATTACAAGAAGTTGTCAAATTAATCATTTTTCCTTAGCAATCTTGGCAATCTTCAAGAAGAAACTTTAAACAAGCAAAGATATACACAATCAAAATTTGAGAGTCGAGGAGAATCTACGGCTAAATTTTAGTACATCCACAAAAAATACTTTGAAATTTCACTAGTAACTTATTCATATATTGTATCCAAATAATGCTTGCAATAGTACTTAGGAATCTTCTTTTACTTGCCAATAAAACCTAATCAAAATAAATTGTGTTTAACCCCTAAAGGACGGAGCGGGTATTTTGGAAGAGAAAAATTCCAAAACTACCAATTTTTGATGCATTGCCCGAAATCATTTATATTTTTTTGAATTCCACATAAATTTATTAAACAAGGAAGGCATTGTGTGGAAAACTTTTCATCCCATTCAATCACATGGATTGAAAGATTACAACATTTGAAGCGACTGAGGAAAACAATTTTTTTTCATTCCTGCAAAATGGGGTCAACAAACTTCCAATCCTTTTGGAGTAAAACTTATTGCTTGGCATAAAATTGCGTATTTTCAACATTCATAATTTTATGATGTTAGAGTTACTCATAAAAAATTTCAAAAGCAAATATGGAGTCTAGCTCTTTATGATAGAAATGGCAATTTTTAATGGATTTTGATGGTGAAAAGGCCTTACAAAACTTTAGGGGTTACAACACAACATCAAAATCCATTCAATAGACCCCAATTTAGGTGATCCTAGGAATCTTATCCCCCGCTTTTCTTTGACATCCTCAAACTCCGACTCTTAGTCCCTCCGATTTCATGCACAGAGGTAACTACACCTTTAAGGGCATAAATAAACAATTTAGCTTGATTCCCATTATTATATTGAATTTTTTTTTTTTTTTTTTTGGGGGGGGGGCTTATTGGTAGTCAAAAGAGGATTCTAGATTTTCTTAGAATGCATCTTTTGGACATCATATGAAGCAACTACAGATTTTCAAAGTATTGAAAGTAGTTATTTCCAAAACTAACCATAGACTTATGAATAGTGGGTTTCATTTTAGGCAAGAATCTATAGTGGTCAGTTTTAGAAAGCAGCCAAAATTAGGTATAGTTGAGGTAGTTTGCTCTAAAAGCAACATGCTCTAAAAGCAATCACGACACAGAGGTACATTTTGCTTTCTTCAATGTACCAACAATGTATATTTGAGGAGGCCGGTAGTCACTTTCACTGACTCCTACGTTGAAACTTTAGAGATTAGGTTAGATTCCAATTCCATTCTTTTTCTTACAAAATTTATTGTTAATTGTTCCAAGGAGTTTAGCTTCTCCAAAAAGGCAATTTGTTCTTAAATGGTCTCTTTAAGAGCAAACTACCTTACCAATCTTTCTATGATTTACTCTATTTCCTTTTCCTTTTCTCTCTTTCTCTCTCTCTTTCTCTCTCTTTTTTTCTCTCTTTTTTTCTCTCTCTTTTTTTCTCTCTCTTTTTTTCTCTTTTTAAAATTTTTTTTAAAATTTTTAAAATTTTTAATTCTTGTTTGATTCTTATCTGATTCTTGTTTGATTCTTGGGGAGGGCAGTTCAGTAAGTTAGAGTTCATCAAATTTCAACTGAATACGCCCTGCTGTGGTCCAACAAAGCTAAGAAGATACCCGACAGCTGAAGCCTGAAGCTTCCCCGGATAGCCTACGCCACCCTGGAGTGCGCGACTCCCCATCGATTCCCATCACTTTGGAATCTTTGGGATCACGCCACCTGCCACCACCACATTGTACGCTGAACTCCAGCTAAGAGATCCTGCGCCAATGCTCCCATTGGTGGAGTCCACGTACACAAGGTCCGCCCCGCCAGCTAGGAAGCCAGCTAGGAAGGCTCCCCTGTCTCCATTGGGTGGGACTCACAGATTGTGGCGGACGTGGCGACCCCAGCAAGCTTTGGATCAGTTGGCGTCATGACGTGGAGGATTTAATTACTGATGGGTACTTTGGAAAGGCCGGATCGGAACCAAATTCTTCACTCTGGTGCTGCCGCGCTGGGGTGATAAGCTTCAAGCTATACTAATAAATCCGCCCTACTATTTGGGTCCATTGATGGTTATAGTATGCAAGTGGTCATGAATGTGCCACTTTTGAATTTGGGGTGGGTGGGTGGGTGGGAAAAGGGGCACTGAAGGACAGTTTTGTAAGGGCCACTTCACACTACGGCCGTCGGTCGAGAGTTCGTCGGTTTCCACCAATTAGATTTCAGAAACCCTGAAGTTTGGCCTCTCGAGCCTTCACACTACCCGCCACAATCCAAAGTCCGTCGCTCTCAAAACTGCCTACATGGCAGCAAAATGCTTACATGACAGAAAATTCCGACGGACTCTCGAGGAGAGTTTGGGTCATGCAAAATGTAGGATCCAAACTCTCCTTGAGAGTCCGTCGAATTTTTCAGAATTTTTTTTTTCATAAAAATAAGAAACTGACAAGATCTCGGCCGCTAGATCTCTGTGGACTGTTTTTTGCAAGACAGAAATGCTTCTCCGTTCTCTTCTTTATTTGTTATTTGTTATTTGTTATTTGTTATTTGTTATTTGTTATTTGTTATTTGTTATTTGTTATTTGTTATTTGTTATTTGTTATTTGTTATTTGTTATTTGTTATTTGTTATTTGTTATTTGTTATTTGTTATTTGTTATTTGTTATTTGTTATTTGTTATTTGTTATTTGTTATTTGTTATTTGTTATTTGTTATTTGTTATTTGTTATTTGTTATTTGTTATTTGTTATTTGTTATTTGTTATTTGTTATTTGTTATTTGTTATTTGTTATTTGTTATTTGTTATTTGTTATTTGTTATTTGTTATTTGTTATTTGTTATTTGTTATTTGTTATTTGTTATTTGTTATTTGTTATTTGTTATTTGTTATTTGTTATTTGTGTCGCCATTGGGGTTTGAAACCTAGTCTCCACCATGACAATGAGGAGTCTTTGCATTCAATGAACCTACTTCACTTTGCATTCCCTTTGGCATAGGATGCCCCCTTCTTGTTTCAATGCCATCCTCTTATTCCATTTATACCCTTCATATTCCTAGTTTGATGATGAGAGCATGTGCTGTGATTTTTTTTCCAAGGCCATTTATGACCCCTTTCTCATGTTTTTTTAGCTTTTGCTTGAAAAATTTGCCATATGAGTGAGGCTTCATAGGGAATTTCAGAAATTGGATGGACAAATGGAGAGAGAGAAGGATAGAAGTCACACATATGGTATAGGTTTGGACTTTGGGCTTGGCCTTTGGAGGCTTCACACTATGGCCGGCCAAAGGCTCCAAAACCTATCATTTCTTTGGACTCTCACCAAAAGTTTGGACTCTCAATCCCACGGCCTCTCGACTTGGACGGCCATAGTGTGAAGAGGCCCTAAGAGACCCCACAATCCATTTGACTTGGGATTGGACAAAAATGTTGAAAAATCCTCACTTGGGATTGGACAAAAGGCTAAAATTTGTGTCCAATCGGTCTCAAAGGGAATGGCTCAACCTCTAGGGGTTGAAAGCATCTTTTAGTAAGGGGGTTTGGGGTTTGGTGTGTGTGTGTTGGGGGTTTGGGGGTTTGGGGGGAGGGGAGGGGGAGGGGGGGTCTTCAAGTGACAATGAATAGGATTGATGATTGGCCATTATAAGATCTTGTATTTTTGTTTGAAGGATCATCACAGAAAATGGTCATTCTAGCAAGGCTTTGATGTTTTTACTTGGTGTTCCTAGAGAAATTATATTGTGCTCATCTTAGTGAAGAAGATGATCACTACGCTTGTACTTTTTGTGAATTTTGAATCCCCCTGTAGATGTATCATAAAGTTTTGTGTTTCTCAAACTAAGTAGGATATTGGGAGATCATGTACAGGGGTTCTACCAAGACTTGGTTGTATGTTTTGAGTTAATTTGGAGTATTTAAAGTAGAAATTCCTTGTGAAAGCAATGCACTACACTAACTAACTATAATTATGTCAAGTTTGTGATGCTCAAGGCAACCATTTTACTATTTCATTGGTTCTCAATAGAGAATAATAATCCATAATCTTTCACCTCATTCTAACGGCCCTTTCTATCAACGGGAAAGTACATGTCTAAATGCTTGTAATCAAGTAGATCTAACACTTTTTCTCACTTGTATGGCGTGGCACAATTTATGCAAGGATTACTAGGCACAATATAACATCCTGGCTCTAGTCTTTCTACAAGTGCAACAACACTTGTCAATTACTTATTACTAAGGAAATTTCCTATTCATAATGTTTAAGCCTATAGTTTTTCAATATTGGCAATTTGTATATTTTATGTACTCCCTCCATCCTAAAATGATTGTCCACAATTTGTTGAGATCTATTTATGCCAATTTTGTTGACCACATTGTGAAAAACATAATTAAGAAAGGTTCCAAATCTTATATCACTAGAGTCAATGAAGAACATTCGGCATCTATTCATTGCAACCTAAATGAAATTAGCCATAAGGAAGTCAACTCCATCATTATTCAAAACAACCTTAAATTGAAAACATGACATTCAAAGTGGACAATCATTTTGGGATGGAGAGAGTATGAGTTTTATCACACATGTTTTATAGAAGTAAATATGCTCATATATTTCATGTATGCTTTTTTATGGCGAATTTCGTTAAAATGGCGGTATTCCCAGTGCCATATTTTCCTTGTGCCATATTCCTTATGCCATTTTTTCGACCATCCACTCTAAACATCTAGAACTGGTATAGATTCCAGACATCTATGACTATTGTAGATTTCAAACATCTAGGAACCGTATAGATTTTAGACCAAACGTTCTAAAAATCTAGGATTAGTATAGATTTTAGATATCTAGGAAAGGTGTAGATTTTCAGAATGTACCATTGGTGTAGATTTCAGAACGGCCGTTCTGAACTGAAATAACGTGCCATTGTAATGGAATGCCACCATTTTAACGAAATTCATCATTTTTGTTCATATGAGCTTGAGGTGTGTTTGCACTTGGTGCTAGGAGTGATGTTTGCAATGTGAATTAGATCCAGAAGTAGTTCTGAATTCATTCCTAAGATCCTCAATAACAACACTCTTTAACTCACCAAGTACAAACATACTTCCATTGCTCATATGTTTTATGTATGCTTTTTGTTCACTTGCTATTAGTGTCGATTATGGGAGCACATTCCTTATTAGCCTCTAACTCAGATGCTTAGTTCAGACGCTTAGTTTCCTCTTGAAGTGGATCAGATCAAAGATTCGCAATGGACTTCTCAAAGGGCTGCTGGGGAAAGCTTTGCTTGCCTACTAATCGTTGTCAGTCCCTCGGCTGTTGACCAGATGACTCCCTCCTCCATTGCTTCGTTCCGGCGTTTCGTTGCGTCACACTCACTGTGGGTCGTTTGGGAATCCGTCACTCCAGCTCTCGGTCTCACAGTCTGCCCCCACTTTCCTTAAGAGTGTTGTTCAGGTCACAGTCCAGGCGAAGTGGTCCCTGACTCCCTGTGTGTGTTTGGCTGACAAGTTAAAAAAAACCCGGCAAGCGCCTACAGACTAGCTTCTCAATGAGCTTTTCAATTAATTATGGGTTTTTTTGGGTACTACTCACTTTCAAGGTAGCCAAAGTTGATGTCTGTCTGTCTTGAAGGTAGCATGTAGCATATAGCACTAAATCCCAGAAGCTAGCTCTGGGATCACTGGTTCAGACGCTTAGTTTCCTCTTGAGGTGGATCAGATCAAGATTCGCAATGGGCTTCTCGATCAAGCGGCTGCTGGACTATATCTACTAATCGCTGTCAGGCCCTGTTGACCAGATGACTCACTCATCCATCCATAGCTTCGTTTCGGTTGCGTCACTCACTGTGTGTTTGCACACAGTCTGCCCCACTCTTTCCTTGTGAGTGTTGTTCAGGTCACGTACAGTCCAGGCGAATTGAAGTGGTCCCTTGTCAGTGTGTTTGGCTGACAAAATAAAAAAAGAATTCTTTCAGTGTTGCAAGCGCCTAAAGACTAACTTCTCAATGAGCTTTTCAATTAATGGTTCATACAGCAAGCAAAATATCATGATTCAACAGCCACATGGCAATTTGGTAGTTAGTTACGGCAGCAGTCCACTGCCACAGCTGTTTATGAGCTTCATGAGTACAGTATTGGATTCTGAAAAAACTGAGAGACATCTCTTTTCACAGTACGACATGAAGCTTACTGCACATCGGAAGCTACTGCGACAATCACGTTACATGGTACTGGCAAGTCAAAAGGTGAACGCAAGAGAGTCAGTTCAGGTGGACAGCCAAAATGTGGCGAACAACGCATCTGAGCCAATGAAAGGGGAGTGCCGCCGGTTAGTTACAAGCTAGCCGGTTGATATTGAGAATTTCCGAATGAGATAGAAATGTTTAGGAAGGGGTTCCGGAAGAAAAATGAAGGTTTTCAGAAACGAGCCGACTAGAAAAAAAAATGCTGGCATTTTGGCAAGCTAACTTAGGTATACCCACGGCAAATTACCAATTGAAAGGCATTTTTCACGACGGGCAGCCGACCACGCATATACTTTTTAGGAATTTTTTTTAATACTATGTGTAGTATTCTACTGTACCAAGTAACCAAGGTAACCAAAGCTATAATACCAAGTTACCAACTACCAACTACCAAATTCCTAATAATCAAGTATGCCACTATGCCTCATTCAAAGGCTGACAGGCATCCAAAGTATTTGGGAATTGGAAAATGGCGGGGATCTGGGACTAAATGGAAGTTGGAACAGACTAGAAGATTGGAAATCTAGAATACTGAACTACTGAAAGTCTGTGTGAGACAGTGAATTATTATTGCACTTGCCCAAATATCCCAGTACCTCAGTACCTCCACTAATCCTGCCTTGCTGGCTTAACTGCTCGAGGGAGATCGCACTAAGCCCTAGCCCCTATCCAATCGGGCCGTCCATCCTTGCATTGATCAACGGCTGAGATTTCACCGTTTTGCCGTTGGTCACTGTCACTCTCAATCTGTCTCGCTCACTCGCTCACTCGCTCGCAGTCTCACCCGTGACAGTGTCACCTTGCTGGCTTACTGTTTTTGGTTGAGTTTTCAATTTGGGTTGCTGGCTTGCTGCATTTTTGCTCCTGTATTGCACTATCGAGCAGAATCGTAAACTTTGGGCGCTTGTAAACTCTGGGAGTCTGGTCGTTTGTAAACTCTGGGGCCTGGGCAACCGTAAACTCTAGGCGATGAATGACAAGGAAACTTAAAGCAAAAAAAATGGGGAATGAATGACAAGGAAACTAAAGCAAAAAAAAAATGGAGAGGGAATAAAAACCCCCCTCCAAAATAAAAAACCGGGCCCATTTTAGACATTTAGGAAAGTAGATGATTGAAATAAAAAATGGCAGCTAATTGCCTAAGTACGTTAAAAAATGGGGGATATGAACCGATAAAATTTGCACTCTTTAGGCCCACTTCCGGGTAAAAATAGAAAAATCCGAGCCACTTCCTAGAAGCTAGGAAATTGTCCGTTTCCTGTACATAACTCTGCGGATTATGATCTGAGCTACCGGCGTAGTGAGTCTTGTAGATTATGAGGACGGAAGGTGGGAACCCCAAATATGCCATGGACCCCAAACCCATGCCATCATCACTCTATGTAGAGTACAGTAAGTTGGGATTCAAGTGAAAATGGCATTTTTGCATTCCTATAGAAACAAATTTCAGTGTTGCCAACTTTGATTGATAGTGTCCTGAGGGCTTAAAAACTGTTTATTTATCATGAATGTTTTTTGGGCGGTATGAGACCATTTAAACGTTAATAACATGGGTACCAAATTCGGAGGTCAAGAGATTTACAAAAATGGAAATATTCTGAATCTACCAACATATGCAGTTGTGAGAAAGATTTTTAAGGACATACTAAAAATCTGTGATTTTTTTTCTGGCGATTTGGAGCAAAATAGCACCAAAAAAAAATTGCCAGCACCAAGACTATAGAAAAAAAAGAGCCCAAAATCGTCTTAAATTGCCTGTCACTGGCTCACTACGCATGGTCTCAGGACCTGTTGCACTTTTGGCACAGAACCGTCGTTGAAGTCCCCTCCACGTCGCCAGCGCCGCCTGTCTCCTTGCTTTTTCGTTTAGCAGTGAAACAACCCATTGTGCCTCGGTTTTCTAATCAATTGTGACCTCGGCGCCACCTTCTCTCCCAAGTAATTGCGCTTGAAGGCCACCTTGTCTCTCAAGGTTATTGCGCTTGATCGCCACATTCACTGTGTTAGGTTATGGGGTGTACGCCACTCCGCGATGGCGTAGGGTTAGAAGTAGCCAGCTTGGGATTTTTGTCGCACCATTCACAGCTACTCCGTTTCCTGAGAGAGAGTGGGGTCGCCACATTCATAACAAGCTTCAGTGGAGTGCGGCCACATTCCTGTGAGTTATGGCTCTCAGTGAATCATCTTGGGGTCGTGGAGGGTGGCTGCGGAAAGGAAAATCCTCCAACTGTATTGAGAGTAAATTCTATATCTTTTCTCCCAATTTTCGATCAGTTTGCTTTGGAGTTTGGACGAGTTAGGGTGCAGTTTGCTTCGGGCAACTTCGAGGAGTGCTTTGTTGTGGGAGTGCTCTGGTTTCGACAACTTGTGTTTTGGGAGTGTGTTTTTGCGTCATTGGAGTTTTCGTTTGCTTGGGGATTGCTAGCTTGTGATTGAGTGCCGTACATGGAGGAGACATGGCGGACTCCCCTTCCGCTCCGTTGGATATGGGTATTGCAGCCGTTGCAAAAGCGACACACGCTAAGAAGGTGGCGGAAAGGCTTGAACGACGATTAGCACGAATGCACGATTGAAGCAAGAAGCTGAAGCTGCTAAGCGGAAAGCGCAAGCATCAAAGCAATTACTGGAGGCAGAGTCAAGGAAGAAAGCCAGATCCTCCACGACGATGCGCAGCTACTTCTTGTCAAGTCCCAACTCATTGAATTGCGGCCCGTTGCAAAGTGCCAATGTTTGCGGCGTTGGTGCGGGGTCCTCCAGCACAAAATTGCCGGACACGGAGTTGGGGACCTTCCAATCCATGGACACCGAGATCGTTCTCTTGTGCCCTGCAGTTGTCCATGAATTGGACAAAGAAGAAGCAACATGGAATTCGGAAGACGACTTAGACCTCAGTGCGGACAAGATGGTCAATTCAGATGATGATGCATTTGTAAATCCTCCAACGCATGGTAGGAGCAAGAGAAAGAGCGCAGATCTCAGGGTCAAGGCACCAAGGGCTGCAGGACCATCAAATGCAGGCACAATGATGAAACTAAAATAAAACTATGACCTTCACAAGAAGTTTCACACCGAGTGGGCAGCAAAGGAACCCTGGAGCAAGGCAGTCCTGGCAGAAGACAGTGTCCTACACTTGGTTCGTTGCAGGCCGTGTTCTCTAGTGCTAGGGAAGTCTATACAAATGGCTTTTAAGTGGGATACTGTTTCTAAACACGGACAACGTGAAATTCATAAAAAATGTATGCTACTTTATGTAGCTAGGGGACCCATGATTGTAGCAGAACAAATCCAGGGTTGTAGCATGGCAGAGTCTTGGAAGAAACGCGTCCAATTTGCCACTTTGTTTCAGTTGCTAGCAGGAGGCATGCCAATGACGGAGTTTGAAGCTTGATTTGAGCTTTACGAGTTCTTTGACGTTCTTGAGCTCCTTCGCAAGAACTGGACTAACGGATCAAGGTGGGTGATGGCGGAGCATCTTTATGACTTTGTAAAGCAAAAAAACAAGTTTTTAGTCTCAAGTGCATCATACTGGGCCCTGTCTGTAGATGAAACTAGCGCGTGCGACAATAGCAGCTGGATTGCAATTCATGCTTACGTTATGGTCAATTGGTGTTGCGTCCCTTTGCTGTTGTCAATCTAGAAAAGAAAGCCGGACGGGGCCATTGCAAACAATCTCACCATTGTTGTCATGGGAGCTCTTAGTTCAAGCGGGGGGGTCACGGAGTCCGACGTTGCGCAGAAGCTCCTGTGACAACATATCCTGGGCCCATATGTGTTGCTTGGGATGTTGGCACTCCTTCCCATGTTGGAATCAGTGGATACTCTTATTCAATGGGCACAGAAACATGACACTTTTGTTTGTGACTTCGTGGGGGCATAGGGCACATGCCAGAGCAACTTGTTTAGCATGTGTTTGAATGCGGACACAGCCTTCTGCAAGGATGACTTCCACGCATATAATTAAGTGTTGCAGTATTCTCACAAGCAGATTCTCATGAAGTGGGAGGCAAATCTCAATTTGCCTTATGAGTATCTATACTTTGTGGTTCGTGGAGAGACCCTGTACGCCTTGCATGATGGAGCCATGGTCAATCGGGAGGGTTATGCGGCAATTGCTGCAACTGTCTAAAACAATTGCCAAGCTAAGTTTTCAACCATGCTTTTGCAGTTGACTTTGCTCTGAATGCTTGCGTGCTACCTAAGACCTACCTTGTAATTTAAATGTCTGCATCTTCGTGTGTTGTGCCTCCCCTGACAGAGTTGTTTGGTTCTTTGACAAAGGCTGCACACAAGCTGATGAATGAGATGGCTTCTAGGTTCCCAAATTACAGTCTCATGGACGCTTTGGGCGTCGTGTACCCCCAATACTAGTTGCAAGGCGATTGTGGCGTCAGCTTCTGCAAACATCTTGACATTATCAAGAATTTTTACGGTGAGCCAAAGTGGATTGGGGAGGGTGAGAACAGACGATTTGTGCCTGCTGTGTTGGATAATTTTGCTCTAGAGTCCGAACAACCACTCTCCAAGATTGCAATGATTTCCAGTGCACATGCAACCATAGAGCTGCCCTCGGTGAATGCTCCTCTACATCAGCTGGTGAACCCTCTTACAAAACTCTGGAGGATTCTAGACGCCAACACTTCATTGGGCAATAAATTTGCAGAGTACATCAAATTGGCCCAAATAGCCATAATTCACATTCTAGGAGTGTGGAAGATGAGCGTTTGTTTTCCACGTTGTCTTTCCTCAAAGACAAGCTACGTAATAGACTAGACCAGCACCTTGATGTGGTTGTGGGCATGTATTGTGTGAGTTCCAAGGTTGTCACCTGGAACTCAAAGTCTAAATTTTTTTGCTTTTTACTCATTTTAATGAGTAAATTGTTATCAAATTGACCAGTTATACTACTTTGTGAATAATTGAGATAGAATGATACCTGCTGAGATGAAAACCCAAAAAGCATCAAAACCATTCGAATATGTGCTCTTTCTTAAGTTCTAGCAGTAGAAATGGGTAAATGAGAGCCCAAATAGGAATTGGGAGAGTTCTAATTCCAACCTACACGCAAATATTAGAATATTGATAGAATTGACAAAGAGTTTTTACCACGAAGATGCATACAAATAGTGAATTGGCTAAAAATATTAAATGTAGGTCATTATAGTTTACCAGTAACTTAGAAAGCCCACGAGAGGAATTTGGGTGAAAACCGAGCTTGAAAGAAAATATTGGTAAATAGTTGCCCCGCAAGACTTTTTAAGCCAAAATTCATAGAAAATCACGAGGAGGCAACCGCGACATGGAGAGAGGTGTTTCTGACTTAGAAACATGTCAGGAGCGTAATGGCGAAGACGGATTGCCAAGATTCCCTCATATGAGGAAGATTCCTTTGTAAAGGAACTGAAATCAGGAGATAGGAATTTATTTCTCCTTGAATAAGTACCAGTTTGGGTTGGAATTTTGCAAAAAGGGTTTGGAAACTTCCTAGAAGCTACCCAAATTATTTCGTAATTTTCCAAATTGCAGAAGATGACTCCCTGGGAAGTCAACCAAAATTACCACGGATTAAGAAATTCATAGAAATTAATCTGGTAATGGTAAAATCCCACTAAAAATTAGGATAGTGTATTTTAGTTTGAATAAGAGCCTAATCAAGTTCACGACATTCCGACATCGGTAACTACCCAAACCGACGGCGCTAATGGAATTTAACGGAATTCCAAAACATTCCGCGGATGGACCGGCGAATCACAAGCTGACAAAGTCCGAATTAAGTCAACAACAACTTTTTTTTGACATTCTTGGACCTTCCGGACAACCGTGGCTAGTTAGAATCAGCAAAAGTTATAAACTCCAAGAGTTGGATCTTCCACCTTTTTCACTAGGTTGGAAAACACTATGTTTTATGAAGAAAATCGACTTAGGAGTAGGGGGTTAGAGGGTCCCTAGACTAAAAAAGGTCTTCTGGAGCCAACGCCGCAGACCGTTTTCCATTTGGAGCTCTTATCCAAAATATATAGCCCATTGAGCTGTAGGGTAGAATTAGGCATAGTAGTTAGTCATTTTAATTTACTTAGATATTATTTTAGTTTACGTAGATATTATTTAGAGTAAAAGGAGGTTAATGGGAGCCCCGGAAAAGTATAAAAGGGCTCCCACCGACTCCCTTTGCACCCCTTTTCTTTATTTTGATTGAAGAGCCGCTACGAGGCTCTAGTGTTTTCGCATTGTATTTTTGCCAAAATCGTTGGCAATTGTTGAGTTTTTGGTCTGGAACCAAAAACCTTGCTTTTTATACATTTGGAGTCTTGAACTCCCTCTTTGTTGATTTTGGTGCCATTCAAAGGACATTGGGGTCCCTTTGAACCACTGCTAACACATGTTTTGTATTTTCTCTCTTCATCTTGAATTTTAAGACTAACACCAGGGATATTCCAACCGGATCTCGGCGCAGCCGGTAGTTGGAACCCTTGGATTTGTATTTTGGGTCTTGTTGCCTACTAACCCCTTCCACTGAGCTTTTTTTGGAGTGAGATTTCATACTTTTGGGTTGTAGAAAATCTCCTTTGAAGCCTAGACGTGCGAAGACGTGGTCCAGAGTCGTTATTTGTCGTTTGGAGTGAATTGGGTGAGCACCAACCCTCACAATACTAACTTTTAAGTGGACTTTTGTCCAAAATTTGGGGCCAAACTCCCCAATACGGCGAAGCTTTGCTCTTAAATACAGTTTTTTCCTACTAATATTTTCCAATTTGAAGTTGTTTTTGTTAGATTTTGGGGGAATTACTTCCCAAGAAGGCGAAGCTTCGCCCTTAAGTAGAATTATTTTAGAAAAAACATAAAAAAGAGAGTGTGTTACTTTCTTAAATCCTTTTTAGTTTTGAGTTAAAAGATCCTCCAAGGAGACCCAAACCCAGTGGCCACCACTGCCAGGGTTCAATTTTCAATTACCATCAACAGCCTGGAGGGTTAAGATTTAGAAGCAGCCGAACCAGAAGGGAGTCCGATACCAGAGAGAGGCTACCGAACTTCAGCCAGTCCATTGGCTTGCTGACCGGGCCTTTTGACCAGCCTTATTGACCGGCTCCAGACTGGCTCACTCCGACCGGCTTCTAAGTACCACACTGATCCAGCAACTCCAACTGGGATGATGCCTTCGGGCCCCAAAACTTTCTTTTAAAATTTAGCTTTGGTTTCCACTAAGCGTCATTAAGACAAAGAAGAGAGGAAGGACCATAATTAGTAAGGGCGGTTTTTGAGGAGCGTACTAATTATTATCTGGACTTACAACTTCAATTTCTTTTCACTAAAATCCCCCCATCTAAAAGCTAATAGTTCTGGTCATGGTGCCAGTTTTGGATGGTCAGCATGCCATGTAAGTTGCCAGATTTGCCCAGAGAGAGAAAACTCTGAAATTATCAAGAGCTAAGTGTCCAGATTTGCCCAGAGAGAGAAAAGTCTGAAATTATCAAGAGCTAAGTGTCCAGATTTGCCAGTGAGAGAAAAGTCTGAAATTATCAAGCACTAAGAAGCCAGATTTGCCCAGAGAGAAAAAAGTCTGAAATTATCAAAAGCTAAGAAGCCAGATTTGCTAGTGAGAGAAAAGCCTGAAATTATCAAGGGTTAAGAAGCCAGATTTGCCAGTGAGAGAAAAGTCTGAAATTATCAAGAGATCGATCAAGGCCAGGGAGTTGACTCCCATTAGCAAATTGATTATGAGTTTCGAAGGAAGGCTTGAAGAAAGTTGAATCACAACCAGTTCTCATCAGTAATTGTGACAGGTCACAGAGATTGAGCAACCAGTCATCTCACGTAGCAACCTTGGCCTCCAGAACAAGATTGTAACAGAACTTTGCTTGCATTTGAGTTCTGAACTCAGATTGAGAAACAGAGCCATTCCAACTCCTCATAAGGCAAGCATCAACTCAAAATTGAAGAAAGTGGAAGTTTCTATAGTAGTGAAGAGGAAGGTAGTTGCCATTAGAATATAAAAGTCTACAAGAAATCAAGAGATTGACTTTTTTGCCATAGTTTAGAATAGAATTCAAAGTCAATATATAAAAAACAAAATAAAGAATCAATTGACTTGGAAGAGTTCTAGAATTAGCTAAATTTAAGTAAGGTTAGAAAGCCTTGTTGGTCATACTTTGATTTCCAATTAGGATTAGATTTTCAAAGATTGCCTTTGAAAAATAAGGCTTAAAGAAAAAGAAAAGAAGACAATAGACAACAAAGGGAAAAATAGCATAAAATGGGACAAGAAAATTAGGAAATTAGCATAAAAGTTTAGAACTACTTAGAGCAAAGCAGAAAGTGGGGAAAATACCACATTGTATTAATTTCCAAATATAAAAAAATCGAACATATACGAATAACGGAAGGAGAGCATTGGCAAGGAATGGACTTTGCAAACCAAATGGAGCATGAGACCATCAATGATTTCAAGGTATGTGTTTAATCCTCACTCTTTAATTGTGATTTGATTTTTAATTAAGTTGTTTTGTTTTGAAAATTTAGAGCCGAAATAAGGACTTAGAATCAGACCTTAGAAGAAATTAATTAGTAAAATTAGAGTTCAAAACTAAGTAGGAAATTCTCTTAGCTTTCCAAAAAGATATTAAACGCAAAATTTTGATAAAAATTGAGAAAGTAGTGAGAGAATGAAGTTGATGTAAGGAATGAATGAAAATTAGAAAATCATCGAAAAGAATATCCTAAAGGAATTTTAGGATCTAAATTAGAGTAGGAAATAGAGAAGGAAATTTACAACCTTAGAGATTTAAAGTAGAACCCCACAAAGAATTAACCTCCAATTAAGTTTTTTTCTTCCAAAGTAAACAAGAATTAGGTGAAATCTAATTTCACCTAAACAACCTTTACTTTGGATTTAAAAAGTTAACCTTGGTTTTTGATTTCCACGATAAAAGAAATTAACCACCCCATCATTTTAATTTAACTAACCCAGTAGAAGTCAAAAAAAGGAGTTAACTATCGGAATTGTACCACAACTTGTCGTAAAATTGATCAATTATTTACCTTACAAATTAACGGGAAGGATTAGTAGGAAGAAAGTCAAAAGTAATTAGGAATTTACATTTATCTCAAAAAGGGGTAAAACCTAGAGTAATTTTGATGAACCGCTGAATCGATCAAAATTTGCTAAAACTTTTAACTTTAAGTAATTAAACTTTTACTGAGGGTAGAAATTTAGAAGAAGCGTTAAAATAATTTACCAAGAGGAGTAAAAACCTCAAGGTAAATTTTGATGAATCGTTAATCGGTCAAAATTTACCAACAAACTTTTAACTTTAGATCAAGTAAAAGAACTTTTAGCGAAAAATAGAAAGTTAGAATAAATTAACAAGAAGAAGTAAAAGTTAGAGTAGATTTTGAAGAACTGTCAATCGGTCAAAATTTATTAAAATTTTTTAACTATTAAGTAATTGAATTTTTAACGAAGGTAGAAAATTTTAGAAGAAGAGATAAAATAATTTATCAAAAGGAGTAAGACTTAAGGTAAATTTTGATGAACCGCTAAATCGGTCAAAATTTACCAAAGATTTTACAAATTTGAATTAATCCTTAGTTCTTTAACCAAAATAGAAGACTAAAAGTGGAAATTAGATAGAGGTTGAATAACAAAGAGAGAATAGAATAAAAATTTGAATTTGATAGGAAAAGTAAGACTACAACTACAACAAAACGTACTTTAGAATAGAATTCACATAGAGTTAACTTAATTAAACAACAATTGACTGCTTAGGATAATATAAAACTTCAAGATAGGAAAAAACCTGGAATTAAATTAATCATCCCCTAACTTCTACTTAGTTACTCACGTTTTGTGGTAAAAAAGCTCCATTGCTTGGAAGGTAGCTTGTTTACTACAGCCAATCACCCATAGACTTAGATTTACTCATAGAACATGGTTGTGTATGTTAGAATCTAGGGTGGGATTCAAAACACTCACATATTGCCAGAATGTTTATAGTCTCAAGAACTTTGCGTATGACGACTGCTTCAAGCAGTGGGTCCTTGCCACTGAACGTCAGCACTATGCAATGACGGCATGACCTGTTTTTTATGGCGGAATTAGTGCAGGGTAGCCATGTGTTGGCATCTCTATAGTTTGGTCCACTAAGCAGGCAGGTGATAGACTTCTCATAGCACAATACTTTGGTTCACAATACTCTGTATTCCTTCCATTGAACACGGCTGTAAGCTTTTTCTTGTTGTGAATCTCTAGTGTATGCGTCTGTTCTTTTGGTTATTTGTAGATAGAAAGTGCAGGATGGGAGGGAGCGAATCTGGAATGGATCCCAATGATGCAGGATTGAAGGAGCGAATCTAGAATGGATCCTAGTGATGCATGAATGAAGGAGCAAATCTAGAATGGGTCCAAGTGATGCGGGATCGACCTCTGGTATTTATTTCATACTTTTTCCACAATGCCAGAAAAAGGATATTTCCTACGCTTAGAGATGTTGGGTACTTTGGTTACGTTACACATGCATCTTCTTTTAAAGTAATGTCTTCCTATGTAATCTTATATATTGTTGGTGGGTGCATGTATCGTGGTAGCAATATGAACTGCCTTTTGTCTATTCTGGACAGATATTATACACATGTCCTTATTGGTCTCTTTCCCAAATCAAATCCTTGTGAATTTCGGAATCTATCGTCCGTGAAATGCAAGCTGTGTACTATTCTTTCTTATTGTTAGTATAGGTATATCTACTTATCTCAAGGCACTAGTCAAAACTAAGTTCACCTTCCAGTATCTCATCTTGTTTACAAGTTGTACACCTCTTGCTCTTTTGTGCAGCATTATTGAGGTGTGGTTTCCAGTATTAATTTGTATGAAGGAGCATTCATCTTTTTTGGAGGAGTTCATGATGGGTAATCTTCATCAATCTTTTTCTTTTGGCTTTCGTTTTAACATTGCAGTTCACACTCTGACTATATGTGTGTTAGTTTGGAGGAGTTTGAGAGACATAGTTGCAAATCTGGAATGGGTCCCAGTGATGCAGGATTGAAGGAGTGAATTTGGAATGGGTCTCAGTGATGCAGGAATGAAGGCTGTCTTTTGGGAAACCCTTGTGCCAAAGGTAACGCTTGTTTTCTTAACAGTCGGAGTTGGACTTCTTTACCATGCAGTTGTCCTCGTTTGTTACTTGGTTTATATTTGCTTGCTTTTTTGCTCCAAATCGCCAGAAAAAAACCCTCTATTTTTGGCAAGTGAATTCAGCAAATGTGTACGTATCCATTGCATTCCGTTTCTAATTTAGGCATTGGAGGTCTCAATTTTGTTGCTTGCAGGTGATATCACAGCATTTTGAGGGAGGACTTGCAAAACATGTGTATTGCTGTGTGTTTAACTGTAGGGACATTTGACAAATAAATCAGTTGTATAATTGCATTGTTCTAACGTCTCTTGCATTAGTATGTTGAATTGCTTAGTTGCTGGCATTGTGCAAATGTTTAGAAACCTAAAAATTTTCAAGCATTGGAGTGCTTTTGTTTGTTATGCAGGTCCTGTTTTCAACTTGCAAGACTAGGAGCAGTAGTAGCGAATTGTGGAACTTGTAGTTGTTACTCTCAAGCTTCTTTTTCACAAAATGTATTTCCTCTTCCATTTAAATGAAATTGCCATTTTCGTGTTGGATGCTTGCATGCTATCGATAAAGTAGCTTTAGAATTTTGCAATAACGTCAAAGGTGCAGCCAAAAGAAATCCAGTTCTGCTGTTGTTACAGCCCGACCTTCACCAAGATGGAGTTTGCAGTCACCAATCCATGCAAACCTTAAATTTCAAAAATAGCCAATGCAGTTAAATATGAATAAAAATATTTACTATAAAGCCAGTGACTTCACAAAAAAAATGCCAAAATAAATTCAGGAAAAGCCATATGGCCTACCCACACTTGCTCTTTGGAGAGAAAGTAGCACCCACACCTAAATGAAAAAAAAACATTGCTAAAAATGTTGAGGTAACATGGACACCTCGTGCTTCCATAATGAATTATCCATTTTACGCAATCTTTTAACATAGAAGCTTCTAAAAAAATAGTGACTTCTAAATTTAGAAGTATCCACTTGTTTCAAAATTGTGTAGTACCGTACATGCTGAAGGAACTTTCTTCTTAAATATAAATCTCAATACTTGCGGCATTTTGAATTAAGCATTACAGAGAGAGTAAGATGTGATGAATGGCAATGCAAGTACAAGTGATGAGTGAGTGCTTTATTTAAGCAGAGGAATCAAGGACTTTGAACATGTGTGAGGGTAGAGTGACGGGCAATGGGGTGAATGAATGTGGTGCTTGTTTCATTTTGAACTGGTTCTAGTTTCATTTAGGATTTTTGATGTTCGATTTGCTCACATTTTAGAATTTTGAGTGGAATAATCTTTTAGTGATTTGCTCATCCGGATGACATCTATTATAATTTGCCAGGAATTTGTTTAGGATTAGTGTTGAAAAGGACGAAGAGAGTTAGAGATCAAGAGTGGCAATTTTAGGATGATTGCACAAAACAACTATATTATTTTTATTATTTTTTGGAATTTATAAGAATATTTTATTGTCCAAAAATATCCCCCAATTTATATTATACTTGCCAATTTTGGGTCTTTTGAACAAAGTACTACCCAAAGAAACGAATTTGGAGTTGAAATTTAGAGGAGATGGTCTTGTAGTATCATTTTAGCTTTGCTTCAAAGAATTTCTAAAAAAAACTTAATTATTAGTTGTATAGAATGAAGGTCACAAAGTGAACCCCTTTCTATTTGCATTTTGAAACATTTAAAAATCATTTTGGTGTTTTTTTTGGATAATGACCATCTCCATAGAATTGCTACAAATGGCCAATTTTTGTTTTTTTTATTTAAAATTTTCCTATTTTTTCCTAACTAAAACATCCGAAAGTAAAAAAAGGTCCACATGCACTTTTTCTGTGGACCTTTTTGTGGACCTTTCTATGGGGAGCAAAAAAAAGGTTTGTGGACCTTTTTTCCAAGAAAAAAATTCATTTTGCTAGAGAGGACTTCGCTCACATTGCACCAAAGAATTCTTATAGGAAATTTTTTCCCTCTTTGTAACCTTTGTACAAAAGAAGGTCACTTTGACCCCATGTGCATCATTGACATGTTATTTTTATTTTCATAAAAACTCATTGTTAATCCTTGTAATGTAAGTAGACCTCCAACATGTCTAATTTGTGGCTTCAAATCATTGCATTTTTGGATCAAAAATAGGACTAAAAATCCCCCAAATGGCCAAGGTAGACATCTAATCAAGGGCAGTTTAAAAATAGTAAGATATATTGAAATGAATTGAAAAAATGAATTGATGTTTGCAACTACCGCATGTACCTCCACTCCAAATTCCATGCCAAACAAACAAATAATGCAAAGTTCTGAGCTAAAAAAGCACCCATCTAAGGGCACGGGGACAAAAAATAGGACTAGTGTTTCTTGCATCACCCTTATATGGAACACTAGAAGAAAAACGTGTCCACCACAACCGGCCATATGCAACTCATATGCAACTAAGTGTCCTATATAACTATCCTGCAACTGGAAGTTTCTCTATTTGCACCAACTTCAACGTGTACATTATTGTAGTTGCAGAGTAGTTGTAAAATGAAATATTGGGTTATAGAACTGTAAGAGAGTAGTCATTCAAAATGAACGTGAAGAATTCTACATCCACTATTCATTAAAGTTGTCAATGTGGACAACTCTATGTTCTATAGAGTCTACTCTATCAAAGCCTAGTTGCATATTAACTAAATTTGATTACAGTTTCACTAGAAAACAACTATAGTTCAACTAGAAAACAACTATAATGGCAACTACAAATCAACTACAAAACAACTACAAAACAACTAATCTACAACTAATCTACAACTACAAGAAAACTACTCACGCAACCGTAATACAACTAAAAAATGACAAGATGGCAACTAAAAAATGACCACATGGTGACTAGAAAAAACTACAAAATGATTGAAAACTAGTGCAGATTTGAGTGCAGATCAACTATGGTACGACTTAGAAACGACTACTAAACAACAAGAATTTGACTACAAAACAATTGTTGTTAGAGTTGTTAGTTGAAATGCTGTGGAACTTGTTGATTATCAATTAGAATTGAACAACCTTGTTTTGCTATCATCTTGTGGCTGCAAGTTTACCATGTGTTCTTCTGTTGCATAAGATGCAAAAGATACAATGTATCATTTCCCTACATCAAGTTCATTTTGGTTCAAAACCACACTTTAAAACACCAAATAATGGCTATTATATTTTATAATAAAATTTATCCATAATTTGTCATGCAAATCTTCATTTCTAATTGCCTTTTTCTTTCATAAACAACAGAAAACTGCATAAATTTGTGTATGAATTCTTTTTGAATTAAGGAATAGTGCAAAGACTGTTTCAAACTTTAGAACAATAAAATGGTATTTTAGTTACAAAGGTCTCAATATCTTGAAGATGCTAAGAGACGGTCTTCTATTGATAAATCTACGACTTTGATTAAAGATGGAATAGTAAAAAGAGGAGGCACATCCTTTGGAGTAGTCAAACGAGAAGCTTAAACAATGATGTTGACAAATGCATCTAATATGTCTACAAATCTCTATCGAGTACAAGTTTTTTTTATGTAATACTACTTTTCAACCCTCTTTCCTTGCATCATCAAGAAAACAATTTTTTTATAACATATTTTCATATTCACCATATACAATGAAGATGAACAAAATTTAACCCCTAAATGCCCAAGGCCTGTTTTGGGCTTCCTGAAATTTGCTCTAAATTGAACAAAATGTCAACATTTTGATAAGTTGTATCAATTTTTTTTGAACTATAACTGTACAAATTCAAACTAGACATAGTAGAGATCTCATAGGAAAAGAGAACATAGCAATATCACTTATGGAGTGAAAGATTATAATGTTTGACCATGAGGGTGCTAAACCTGCAAACATCTTTTAATCTTCTTTACAGAAGCCAAATCTAAAAAGTTGGTGATCAAAAAAATATGAGGTTAAAAGGCCTAACTTGTATAACCCCAATCAATTTAAGGCTTCTTAAAATCTACTCTACAATTTTTTTAAATGAATTTTGAATGTGGTTTTTTCTCCAAGATCTAGTGTATTTGAGGCTCATTTCTAAGAGCTCTCAATACTACGGGAAGTCAAGATTACAATGGGTACAAAAACTTGAATAGAAAAATCACTATCATTTATTTTCAAGATCAAATTTTTGGTGCTAAAATTAGACTTCAAGAAGAACTTTCTAAAAATATAAACTACTAAAATAGCAACTTGGTTAGGGTTTATATAACTTCAAAATTTTGCAAACACCACATTTGGGTGCCTCGGGCATTTAGGGGTTAAAGAAGATGCAAGAAAGATGTCAAAGACAATGTTCTTTCTAATTTCTCTTTGAAATTTTTGTTTATAGCTTTTGATGAAAAACTTGAAGTCTTAAATGGATTTCTGGAGATAAAAGTTTGTTTGTTTTCCGACTTTTCATAGTTTGAAGTTTTTAAAAGAAAATCAGTCTACTATGCCTAAATGCAATTTGAAATTTTACTTGGATATAATTCCTGCGTTTTATATATCCCATATCATTTGTCATACCTCCTACCACCCCACTTGTATAAATATCTCGTCTTCTTAACATTCTATAATCACATTAAGTGGCCTTTTGAGCTACTTGACATAATTGTCCAAAGTAGAGAGTATTATATGATATATGGTGTATCATATGTAGTGTATGATGTACTATGTATGATACTGTGTATGGTATATTGTGTATGACATGTTGTATAAGACATTATGAGCTACAAATGAGTTGTATACACTTGATTTCAGTTGCAAATGAGTTGTAAGACACTTGTATAAAGGTCGACTACAACTTGCAAATAAGTTGCAGAAATGTATCATTAAGATGCATAGGAGGTAAATTGTAGTTGCAAACAAGTTGCACACATGATTCACGAGTTACAAATAAGTTGCACAAATGTATCATTAGGATGCATAGGAGGTAAAATGAAGTTGCAAACAAGTTGCACACATGATTCACAAATCACAAATAAGTTGCAAAAAATTTGCATAGGACCTATAAAGTAATCACAAAAGTTGTAGCAAAATTATAACCTAGTCGCAAACCAGCTGGTAAGAAGTGGCAAACATGTTGTAAATGAGTCACAAACTGCTTACAGCTACATTGTCCCATAGTCCCACATATACCTAAAGCAATTGCACAATAGTTGAAGGTAAGTTGAAATGAAGTTGCAAACTGATTGCATCAAAGTTGCAATAAAGTCACAAATAAGTTGCAACTTAGTTACCCACCTCAAGCGGTAGTGAATACCACGTAAGCAACCACGTCATAAAGCGTATCGATGAAGTTTCAAGTAAGTTGCCGAATGAGAAACAATCCATTTTGCCTTGCAACTATGATGCAACTAAAAAAGTTGTCCATAACAACTAGAAGCCTCCAGAATATCACCAGTTGCAAACATCTAATGCAACTCAAAACCAGTTGCTTTTTGTAGTTGCAAAATCCCTCTTTTTCTTCTAGTGGAAGTGGCATTTTTAGCCAAATTGTAGTAAAAAAAACTTTCTTGACACCTTGTCACATATCTTAGCAATTTACTTTTGCATAAAAATATTGTAGATGGAGGTGATGATGGAATGTAGAAGAGTGGGAGCATCTTGCATTAGAGAAAATCTGGGGCCTCTAGAGGGCCACTCCACAGCTCTCCGAGGACCCAGTAAATAGTTTTTTTTTTTTGCTTAACTAATTTTTTTTCCGCTATTCCCGTTCAACTTCAATCCCAATGTCGGATGCTTGTCAGTGGCTGAAGATCCAAGTCAAAAGTGTTTAATAATTAGGGTTAAGATGTATTAAAGCATCATAACCTTGATCATTAAACATTTTCTATTTGGATGCAACTTCCTTTTCAGTCCAAATTGTAGAAATAAATGCAAACGCCCAAAAAATAGTCGAGTGGCTTACCATCAAGAAATTTTTTATGCCAATGTAAACGATTTATTTTGTGGACATTTGAAGTGTTTGAAGATGAAAGAAGAAGATCTTTATAGAAGTGAGGTCGTGATAAGTAGAACAATGCATATGGGATATGTAAATTAGGATGAGTAGGAGCTCCACCTCTCAAAGTTAAGTGAAAAAAAGAAATTGTATTAAAAGTAGAATTTAGGGCCTCATTTAGGCATAGTAAAATAACTTTTTTGAAAGAACTTTTGGATTCAAGAAATTGGAAAATCAAGCTAAGTTTCATAAAACCCTTTTGAGATTTCAATTCTCCACTCAAAAGTTATGGACAAAATTCAGACCAGATGTTTGAAAATGTCAAAATAAAATGTTCTTTCAAATATCCAGTTTGAATTTTGTCCATAACTTTTGATTTGAGACTTGAAATCTCAAAAGGATTTTTGGATATGAAACTTAGCTTGATTATCCAACTTTTCTTAGTCCAAAGTTTTTTCAATAAACTTATTTTACTATGCCTAAATGAAGCCCAAAATTCTACTTAATACAATTTATTTTTTTCACTTAACTATGAGCAGTGGAGCTCCTATTCATCCTAATTTACATATCCCACATGCATTGTTCTACCTACCACTACCCCACTTCTATAAAGAGGGTCCTATTTTCATCTCAAAACACACAAATTCAAAAGCCACTTAAAATTATTTAACTAGACTTGATTGGATAATTGGTTTTTAATTTTTAATTTTTAATGAAAAACCTTGTTTAATATAGGCCTTTCCTTTTTTGAAATCTGGAGTTTATTCCAATAGTGAACCAAGAACAAACGACTGTCAGCATGTATTGGCATTTTTTTATCTTGCAAGTTAGGTGACAAGCCTGCTTGTATTGACAAAATTTGCGAAATTCACATCATCTAACTACACACTTCTGACAATTTTTGTAGGAAACCCACCTGCAATTTAATAGACTGGATGATCACTCTGGAGCAGCCCTCCAGAGGCCCCAAAATTCTTCTAATGTTTGGATAGATGAGTCTAGCTTTGAAATTGGCACAAATTCTAGACATGTTTATATTTAGATAACTACATGAAAAGTACTGTTCATCAAGTTGTATAGTTTCTACTTCTAAAAGTGGACGGATTTCTTTAATAATTGGGGCGCATTTGTTAGAAGACAAAAGTTGAACCTTTATATCTAAAGATCAACATTGTACTAAGGACTTTGTGGAATTGGTTTATGATGGTCAATTGCTTCATTTTATGGATGCAATTTTATATGGATTGTTTATACTTAGAAGATGGCACAACTATCTATCAATGCAAATTATGTAAAGAATGGAGCAAAATATGCCTTATTGAGAAGCTCAATTGACTCGCAAATTCTCCCAATCTCAATCCACTTGAGAACTTCAAAAATTTTCTAAAAGATGTTATCCAACATAGCTAGATATACCATAGAAATTTAGGGGAATTAAAGGTAGTTATTAAAAGAGAGTGGAGATCAATCAATGGTACAGAGCTCCTTGATTTTTATCATTTTATATCCTCTAAGTTACTATTACTTGGAGAAAAAAAAGTATTTTTGGCATTAATTTGATATGTACAATAATATTATGCCATTGTCTTTTGATATGGACTATTAATTATCCTAAAATGTAGTTCTTCCCTACTCATATAGAAGTGTAAACATCTTACAAGTTGGCGAAAGCAATTCCAATTTTGAAAAACTTGAAATTTTTTTTCCAATTCTGACTTTCCATTGAAGTGTGCCTTTAAGCTTGCCCTCAGCCTTTGACCTTGATACCACTCTCCTATGTTGGTTGTTGACCTATTATGAGTTAGGCAATTCTCAATCCTCACTCTAATATTTACTTAGATCATGTCCTTCCTATTTTGGACAAAATATCCACCCTTCAATTTCAAAACCAATGTTCCTTTGTAAGTTTTAATTTTTGCTAGCCCTTCTTGAAGAAAGGCTAAATTTTTTTGGCCTTTCTTTTGAAGGGCTCCAAATTTTTTTTCTCTTTATACACAGTCATTTTGCAAAGTGAAGGGCCCTACAACCTTCAAAATCTATATTTGCTATTGAAAGTTTTTTGGTCTTGCTTTGAGGAGGCCTTTATAAACACAATCAATAAGCACTCATTTAGCACCAGTGTTCTTAGTCTAGAATAGAATACCTCATCAGTGTTAAGAATCAAACACAACTCAATGAATTCACTAGAGTTAATTGCAAAGTGGACTCAACTTGGTTTGGAGTTGTAAGCTAAATCATTAAAGAAAAAGGCACCCCTCTGGAGGGCTGCTCCAGATTGACATGCCAAGCTATTTCAAGTTTGGTCTGTCAATCTTGAAAAGTCCTCCGAAAAGCAGTATGCTTGGTTGACTGCTCCCCGAAACAGTTAGATTTCATATATATATATATATATATATATATATATATATATATATATATATATATATATATATATATATATATATATATATTTATTTAAGATTTATTTTTTTATTTAAAAAAAAAAAAATTACTTGAAGTTGTGGTACCTTACGATAAATGCATTGTGGACCATCACTTCATCTTGAGCTAAGCTCTAAGCTCATGGTTCATATCTTGAGTTACAATCCTTAGTCCCACATGTTACATGCTCGTAAGTTCTCATTGGTGGAAGCAAAACTAGTGATGAAATTCAGATGAGCTCTATTTTGACCCCAAAAGAATTTGATCCCTAAAGACAAAGAAACCAAAGGGGTTTTGGGAAAGAAATTATGCTCTTCTTTAATATAGATTAGAAGTGCGATACTCTTCAAATGTTGATTAAAAGTGCTATAAGTAGGCTCTTTAAAATTTTCTCTTGACACTCAATCTTGGTGTGTCAAAGAATGGCCCTTGAAATCAATGCTCATATTAAGTGTAGATGTTTTGTCCTTCATTCTACTTGATGACTATTTATGGTTTGTATTTAGTGAGCTTGGATGAAGGATAAGGAAATTGAGGGCTCTTCAAAATTAGATGGAAGTACAAGGGATTGCTTCCATGATTCTTTGTATGGTTTCCTTTATCGATGAAAATGGTCCATGTGTTCAAAAAAAAAAATAGATGGAAAATTTGAGTTTGACAAGCAAGGGTGTGGATTTGGTGAGCTTGGCTGGCTGGCAAATTCCGTCCCTCCAGAATTGCACCATTGCTGTGAAGGCAGGTACTGTTTCCAAAAAAACAAGCTGGAAGCCAGAAACCTCAGCTTCCTCCTATTCTTTACGATTGACTCTACTATTCTTGAACAAATCAAGCCAAGGCCAGGGAGAATTGATCCCTGTATTGCCCCGAGTTTACCCTTGCAGAAAACACTGAAATTTTGTATTTGCCACATTTGATAAAATTTGCAATTTCTGGATTCATATTTTGCAATTAGAGGCCCCGAATTAGGAGACGTGAAGAAATACAAAATTTAAGCAGCACAAAATAGGGGGCAATTTCTACATTTACCCTTTGACGAGGCAATAGAGGGGTCAGTCCTCCCTTGGCCTCAAGCCAAAGCCATTACTTGCTATTTTACAAAACATGCCAAAACCGTCACTTGATTTTTCCAAGGTCTTAAACACCTACCAATTGGGCTCTGCGGCAAAATCCTTGCTTTCATAAATGCTGATTACGGATTCTCGAAAGGTGATTACGGATTCCCAAACGATGATTCGGATTCTACTTAAAGCGCTCCGACGGGGTCGAGTCTAAAGTAGTGCAACTGAACGAGCCTCTTGCGGAGGCCGTTTTGCACCTGGGGAAAACGCAGGAACGTTGTATTTGCGACGCATGATAAAATTTGCAAAGTCTGAGTTCATATTTGCAATCAGAGGCCCCAAATTAGCCAGGGTAGGTGTTAACAACTGAACAAAGACGGCACGAAATACTGGGTCTTTTTTTTTACATGCACCAAGAGGCTCGTTGCACTACTTTAGACTCGACCGCTCTGTCCGAAGCCAGTCCAAAGAATGTTACAGAATTGCGGCAGAAGTGGGGTCAAAAGTGTACAAAAGAATTCAAATCGGCAGCCCTACTGTATCGACACCGCCACGTGGAATTGCACACACTGTACGAAGCAGGGCTTCTTTTTCTAGCGAAATTTCCCCATATTCTGCCAAATCTGGCCACTGCGGCTGTGTCCCTCCAGAAACTGGCCTGTGCAATGAAAGCCGAAGGGAGGGACACGGGTCCAAAAAAAAAGCACTGGTACGAAGTCGTGTCGTGAGAAATGCATCTCGTAAGGTATCATCAGGCAGGGCGTCTGCACGTAATAAGAAAGTTAAAAGACTTGCACAGTGGACACGCACAGTCACTGCAATGGAAAAATCTTACTCCGTACTACGTATCAGGCACACAAGCGAAGCATTTCCCAAAGAGATTGATAATAAGCTGCAACTTTAAGGGAAGCAAACCGGGAAAGAACGAAATTTATTCCTCAAGCAGGTACAGTGCTGATCATGGGCTAGAATGATGAGTACGAAATTAAAGCGTACAGTCTCCTTCGCTATAAGATTAGCTTCACCAGCGTCATCCCAAACAGTTAGCTTGCACGCCATCTCTCTCGCCCATCGCTGGCTGCAGTTGCACTCCAGCTGAGTCTCCGCAGAGACGAGTCGAGTTGCAGTGAGAACGGAATGCAGTATTGGTCGCACACTATAGCTTTGCAATCTCGGTGCAATCTCGGGTGCAATTTGTAAACTTGTGTGCAGGTTGTTGGACTTCAGCTCGCCGATGCTGCAACACTGCCAGACACTACTCGCCTTTCCTGAGATTCGGGCAAGCGAACGATTTGCACGTGTTGGAGAATTTGCGCACGCCACATTTCTCTCACTCGAGTTCTAAGGAACGATTGACTCTGTATCCGGCGTTTTCGTTGCCTCGCCTGTTTTATAATGACGGGGAATTTCGTTCCGCTGTGAACACACGTGAAGAAGTCTGTCTGTCTGTTTGATCGATTGCTTAGATTTGTGAGATTTTCCTTGTTCGCGTAGCGTTAAATACCAACTCCGCGTTTGAGAATATACAGAGCTCTCAAAATGTCGACTGATGCGCTTCTGCAGCGACCCCCGCGCGAGAGTGATCATCCGGTGTTGACACCTGCTCCTTCTAGTGGTTACTACGAGAATTTCGCCATCGCAGCAGGCCCTCTCGCAGGCCTCCTCGCGTACTTCCTTTTCCTCTCAGATGAGCACGAGCAATCCCAGAAGCTGGCTGCGATGTTCGCCATTCTCATCTGGATCTGCGTCTGGTGGATGACAGAGGCCATCCCGGTCGCCATAACTGCCCTGCTCCCTCTCTTCCTCTTCCCTCTCCTCCGCATCGCCACAGCCGACGACGTGGCGAAGGCGTACATGAACGACACGATCTCTCTTTTTCTCGGCTCCTTCATCCTCGCTCTCGCGGTCCAAAAATACAACTGCCACAAACGACTCGCGCTCAAGACGCTCCTCGTCTTCAGTGGGGAAAAGATGGACCCTCGCTTTCTCCTCCTAGGCTTCTGCGCGGGGCCAGCGTTCGTGAGCATGTTCATGTCGAACACCGCCACAGCTGTGATGATGATCCCCATGGCTGTTGGGGTGGTGCACAAAGTGCAGTCCAACAATCCTCACATGGAATCCGAAGCAATCTCAAGCAATCCCAAGCACGCGAAAGCGCCCATCGACGAGTTGGAGAGCGGGTACCACACGACGAGTAATTACGAATGTGGGGAGTCGGCGTCGTCACAATTCGCGGCGAAAGCGCTGAGCGAATACTCCAAGGGCGTGGTGCTGGCTGTTGGGTTCGCCGTGGGCGTGGGAGGCCTCACAACACTCACGGGCACGGGGCCGAATTTGGTATTCTCTGGGATCTTTCGGAGCTTGTTTCCGGAAGCGGAGCCTGTGACGTACACGCAGTGGTTCCTGTTCGGGTTTCCGTTGGGGGTGTTCTTTCTGCTGCTGTTGTGGATCATGCTGTGCGTGATGTATTGCCCTTCGCCTGCTGTGCCGGTTGTGTCCGCGTCGCTGAGCAGGTCGGCTATACAGAAACAGTACGATTCGCTGGGCGCGATGAGCTCTGCGGAGAAGACCGTGGTGTCGCTTTTCACGGTAGGCATTTCCTTCGGCATTTGTTTATTTTTTCGCAAGCATAACATTCTAGAGGATCGTTGCTGAGCAGCTTCTGAATTTGAGATGAAAAACGAATCCTGGACACCTTGTTTTGCTAAATGGAGCTGAAGTGAGAGCTTCTCAAGTCAACGAACCATGGTCGTGACATGTGAGTTGGAGTCGCAGCTTTAGTTTCACTCAATGTCTTCGGTTTAGTGTTACTTTGTTTTAAAAAACTCTACTAGTTGGCAATGTTTCCAAAATATTCCATGCCAGTCCTAAAAATAATGTCATTTAAGTGCAAGCTTTCACAACATTCTTTAGAAACTCCTTTCACGCACTCTAGAATCCGAATACATCACTCTAATTGTGCAGGGGTACAAGGGCGAACGAGTATTCTGGTTTTAGATAGAGATTGGCCAATTTCATGGAGTTTAGACAGGAATGTTTGTGCTTGATTCGTTGCCAAAGTACTACGTCTAACGAAACCATGTTCGATTGAATTTGCTCAGGTACTGGCGTTCATGTGGATGACGCGAGCTACAAATGGAGATGTGCCAGGGTGGGGCAGCTATTTTCATGGCTACGCAGAAGATGGCACTGTTAGTGTAAGTTTTCTTGCGCATTTTGCCAACGCCCGGCCTACGCTTACCCCTAGATTCAATCGTTCAGTCAATAGGGGAATTCAGGGTTGGCCACTCTTCTATTCCCCTATCTCAGTGAAAGGGAATATGGCTTCCTAATTGTCATCCTATTTGTGCTTTCCACAAACTGGATGAACATTGGTAACAAAGTAGTTTGCATGAAGATTGTACTAAAGTTTGCCTCCTAGCCCTTCATTTTTTGTGCCAAGGGAACAGGGATGAAGTTTAGATGCTTCACGTTCACAGTTATCTACCTGGACTCCCTAGTCTGTGAATTGATTGCTCACTTCCTTTGATTGATTACCTGCAGATTCTGATGGCGATGTTTCTCTTCATTCTCCCACTAAAGAGCAGAACAGGAGAGAAGTTGATGAGCTGGGCAGACTGCAAGAAGCTCCCATGGGACATTGTTCTTGTGCTTGGTGGAGGTAAGAAAACGTCATCCAGCAGATAGAGCTACACTCCAAAGTCCTTAATTTCTCCCTCCTTTTGTAATACTTAAATGGATTATAACTCTAACATTTCTTTTGTCTGTTTTTCTTGTGCAGGATTTGCTCTGGCAGACGGCATCCGAGCGAGCGGCTTGTCGGAGTGGATAGCCTTGCACCTCGACTTCCTGCATTCTATCCCTTACATTCTCATTACTCCCTCTGTGGCAATAATTGTAGCCATAGTCACCGAATTCACGTCCAACAATGCAACTGCCACCATTTTTCTCCCATTGCTGGCCGAAGTCTCCCTCTCACTCAACATTCACCCACTCTTCCTCATGGTCACAGCCACCATTGCCTCCTCGTTCTCCTTCATGCTCCCCATCGCCACCCCTCCCAATGCGGTAGCGTACACGGCCGGCAAACTAAAAATGACCGATTTGGCCATTCCTGGGTTCCTGCTCAAATGCACCGGAATCTTCCTACTGTCAGTGCTGATGCCCACCCTAGGTAACCTCATTAACCTTGGCTTTGAATTCTGTATGAGTTTGAAACATCAAAGATCAATAATAATATTTCTCATCATCTCTTCAAAACATTACTGCTTGAAAGGATTCAGCAAGGAATGGCACTTTTCTCAACTGGTGTTTCGTGATGTATGATAGGTACTGTGGTTTTCAACTTGGATCAGAAATTTCGAAACTGATTGCAGCACGAGTCCCCACCCCACCCACCCACCCAACTATCATAGGTGAATCTGCCGTTGATTGGCTTCACCACTCTGGAACCGGCTTCCACCACCCGAAATTACTTACGTCCTCTACGTTTGAAGGATATTTTCGAGTACTTTTCTTGTTCACCAGTTGTGAGCATTGTGTATCTCGAGCATAGGAGCTTAGTTCCTGGTTGTAACGTACATCATTCATTGTTTAACGTGGACATTGTTTCATGGGTTTTTAGTATTTCCGGACTCATTTACATAGTACATCAGAAGATATACGGAATACATATTTGGATCAATATATGATTTTTCGGAAAATCTTACAGTCTCGAACTTACACATACCCAGATTCTCTGAGCTTGGAGTGTGCTATAAATGCAAGGTTCCACAGCTCCGAAAAGAGCCTAACTGAACTTTCGGCACCCCTTTTTAAGTCTTGAAGCAGATCCTGCAAGATGAAACGATCACCTGTATTGTTACCAACTAACACGAGAAACCGTTGCTACTAGACCCAAACTTCGGAATATGTAAGTTATGTTGCTCGCAAGTGCCCTTCAAAACTCTCCAGATAGGCCACTGAAATATTGAGACATTCATCCCTACAGCTACAATGGTGAGAATTCAAGCAGATGACATTTGAATAAGTATCATACGGGATCAATATTTCGTATATAAGACCATGTCACGGGTAGGGATGGGGAAGAGGTCATATGCCCTGAACTTGGCCTTCGACCAGGATATGGCGCCAGCGAACAAAGCCCTGCAACAACGACATTGAGTTCAAGGATATGCGTGAACAAAAACTTCAACGTAGCTTCAAGTTTGAACTTACATCTTTGAAATAAGAACTTCCATCTTTTGAGTGTAACTTCCAACTTGAAGCTGCGTTGAACTTACATCTTTTGAGTGTAAGTTCAAATTTTGAATCAGTGGAGTGTGTTTTCCAGGGCAGACTGGAAGTTCGACACTACGATGATTCCTCCTCAGCAATTACTGTATTTTGCCCGGCCATTTTCACGTCTATAACAAGTCATCAAAGAAGTGTGCTACCGTAATCGACTCGCCCTGAGTCTGTGTCTCTACATAATAAACCCTAATTCTGTCGAGTATTCAAAGCATCCATGTCCATTGAACTTTAAACTGATTCTCTTCACCACTCAAGCATGGTTCGTAGGGCGGAGAAATCTCGAAGACAGAGACAACCATTAACTTACCTTTTCATAACACTAGAAGGACCGTGAAGCATCTACTGTATCCCATTCAGAAAATCCTTGTTTGTCACTTGCAATCAACCTCTCGCAGTCTATCTCTACATCAATTCGCTGCGCTATGTGCTAGGCGATTCCTGTCGACAATAATTTATCATAAGTAGAGAGGGCATCCCCACGCCAGTGCATAATTTCACTCAAAGCCGGTGAATGGCCGGGCCCGGCCGACGCAAGTGCCGCACGGCAGCCACGGCCAAGGCTAAGAAATGGTCGGCCACGGTCAAATGTTGAGTCTCGAAGCGGCTCAGTATCCTCTCTTTTTGCCCTTTGAATTGTTAATAAAGGCTGGTCTTGAATGTCAAACGTTGGGAGGCGTAAAAGTGCGCATTGGGAGTTGTGAAGGAGTGCGTGAAGGGAGACTAGGAACTCTTGGACCCAATGCCAACTATTTCTTCCCTGATTTTGAGTTTGGATCCAATGTTGCTGTGGGAAGTAGCGATAGACACGGCTCAGGGGGGCGGGTTGAGCCACATTGGCAGGCCCATTTTCCCGTCTCTAGGCGTGGGGATGCTCTAAGGGCATAAAATTTGTATCACTTGTAATATTAGTGTTACTATAAATCTTTGGAAAAAAATTAGTACTGAGCAAGAATATTTCAAAATGCACTAATTTTAAATACTGTGGTTATGCTAAATTAGTGTCACACACAAATAGGATAAATTAGGGGTAGCACAAAACCTACAATGACAATGTTTTCTACTTCCAATGCTATAGATGAATGTATCATAGTTACTATACGTGAATTCATGCATTTGAAAGACATTTTCAAGGAACAGAAAAAATCAATAACTAACTTAGTTACAAATGAGCCGATTCATTTTTCCAAATATCTTATTTATATTGAGATCCCCTAGGCAAATTACTGATATGTACTTTAGAAAATTTACTAATCCAAGTAAAAATGTAAAAATAACCACACCGTATCAATGGATGTCCATGCAATTTGGTTGACGTAATATGAGGTTTTGGTTGGTTGGCACAACTTTCTCCCTAAATATTGGACATACTCCAAGCCACTCAAGTGACTCAATTTGTTTCAAATGAGATAAAATAAAATAACCCATTGCATACAAAAAAGATCCCTCACAAATACCTAAAGAATGACTCATCAAAGTCTTCTATCTACCTATGACAAATTTTCTTCAATGAATGAGATTTGGATTACATTAGGTTGAGTGAGTGGCCACAATCAATGTCTTGGATGATGGTGATGAAGTCATTAGTGACTGCAAAAAGAACTTCCATCTTTTGATTGTAAGTTCAATATAAGAAGTGATTTTCGTAGGCCTTTATGTTGAGGCTATGTTAGAAAATATTGTGACTAGTTTAGGTGAACAAGATGACTATTATGGTTAATATTTTTTGTTGCTTTTGAAAGTAGATTAGAGATTCTTGTAGACCAATTGGACAGCACACTTCAAAAATTCATAACAAGTTCATACTTTGTTAAATATTTTTAAATATTCCTTTCCATTTCTTACATTTGTCATTGTATTAAGAAAATTACAAAATTTTCAACAATGCCAACAAGCAAACTAGTCATTCTGCTTGTCACAAACTCGTTAACCTTAACCCTAGAGGGACAGGTCTATGACTACATTTACTGTTTCAATGTCCATCACCTTGTTTGTTGCCATTTGGCAATTGGATATGAGTGAAGAATTTTATATTTATTTTTTCAGAGATGAAATCATATGTATATTACAAGTCATAAAATTTTCAAATTTTTTTGGGAAAATTAGAAATTATTGCAAATTTTTAAGGAAAAAATGAAGAAAATTCACATCAAATACAAAATATACTAGAAAAATCTGAATTTTTTACTACAGATGTATATATTATATTGTATAACATCATGGTATAAATCAAAGTTATAATATTATTCTAAAATTAGAAAAATCAACAAACCATGATTATAGGCCAAAATTCATATTACTATAAAATATTGAAATTTAGGACATTTAAAATTAGAGTAGAAATTGCACCTAATAAGCTTCTTTTCAATATTAATTGGATTCAAATTCAAAAAATATCATTTTCATGGCTAAAATTCACATCAAGAATAAATACCAAGAGATGGCCCAAATACACTACTAACAAAGGTGATCCGTGATTTAACCTCTTAAAGACAAAGGGATTGTATAGAGTTCCAAGATTATAAAGCTGTATTATGAAATCTCGAGGGGGGGACACTGGCAAAAAACGTAGCAACTACGTGCAATAAAAATAGGGTCTAATATATTCATTGTGGATAAATTTTGTAAAGAAAGTACATGTAATATACGTAGCTTTAAAATAGGGAAACATGGGTATAATGAAAATAGCATTACATATATTATGAGCAAATTATGTAATCGGTACATGTAATATACCATGTAAAAAAAGGGGATTCATGGGCTGCATTGTAGACTCTACTAGTGTATTGCTCTAAAAGTTTCTCTGTGGATGAAAAATAAACACTTTTAGTCAAAAATTCGTGAATGATTGACTGCCAGGGTTTAGCGCAGGCTTCAACATTACAAAAGCATCCAACGCCAGTATCCAAGGTTTAGAGTTCAGTTTCTAGATCCAAATTTTGAATGTTGTTTTTGGTGGAAAAGATGATACCGCGGGATTTCAAATTGAATTTGACTCGTCCTTGAATGCGGAGATTTTTCAGACTTCATTGAAATGTGTTATTGAATACAAATCTGTTTTTTTGTAGTATTTCCATGGTCTTTTACATATTCTGGATTTCATCAGCTTTGTGTTTGCTTTTCTTCTTTTCCTTCCATGCATGTGTTATGAACATCGCTTGTAGATTGTTAAGCACTTTGAAAACTATGATGAAGTGATAAAAAATTTACATATAATTAATATAGGGTATATTAAAATGATCCAAAGAATAAATTATAAGCACATATAAGATACAAACAATCAATATGATTTACCTTTATTTCAAATAATACAATGCCTTATAATACTATCTACTAAGTATATAGCCCTCCAATAAATAAGGCATCATTGCAAGTGTATGCAAATTTAAAGAGGGAGTGACCCCTCCAAGTATGAAATGCAACTTAGTATATTAATTTAATGATGACTCTCAAACATTTGTTGTAAAACATGATCCATTGATTAACCCCTAAAGGAGGTTGGTGCATTCTATACGTGCACTGTAAACCACCAGCAAATGAATACAGTAGAGCTTAACTGCCTCCAAGAAGATTATATGAAGTTGAAAATTTTGGTGAACATACAATAAGGAGGTAGGATGTTCCTCTCAAATTTTCCCCGCCTTTGAAGCTACGGAAGTGCTTTAGAGAATTTTGTGTATAAATTCATCTTATCAAAGCTAGAAATAGTAGAAGTATGGGCAATTCAGGGGTCCAATGTACTGGGTGACATTACTCCATTGTTGTGCCATGCATGTCAGGACGATGCTTAGCCTGTTTCCCGGTCACATGCAGACAAGTGCTGCCGGTTTACGGGGCGATGTACAAAGGACGCCTTGGAGGGTGGGCCAATCAAGACGAGGGATTTCATTGAAAAATATTTGTCCACTGACTCTCAGACTTCAGCTGAAGCCCGCTTGGCAGGAAAGCGTCTCCAAATTGTCACTTGGAATTCCGGAAATGGCAAAGTGATGCGATGGTTGCTTTTGTAAATCCCAGTGATGTTTGGTGATGGTGTGCTTTCTTCCAATTGCCAGTTTGATTTTTGCATGATTAGTGTAGTGTGACAGATTCACTAAGAATTGAAGTTTCTAAACTCTCAAAGATCAGAAGATTTCCAGGAAATCAAAAACTTTAATGACAGATACACCATATAGTACAAGCAGAGGCACTACTTATAGAATGAGGTTTGAGATTCATTATCCTAAATCTACGATGGTGTTCTCAAATTCATCTCTCAATAATCTACGCTACTTACTGCGCAGGGTCTTCATCTTTTGTCTTCAGCTACGTCTCGCAGCAATTTCAATGTCACGCAATGCTTCCAGCATATCAATCTGCAAGAAATTCATATCCAACAAATGTATGATGTGCTTAAAAGAGGATTTTGTCATATTTACATAAGAACAAAGTTGAATGCACCCCACAGAAGAGAATGACCGAGATGCCAGTACCATTCAAGTCCATGGCATGACTTCCAAGAAGAAATAGACGCATTTGTAGCCCCTACATCAAAACAATACAGATGAGACAAAGCCAACTGAGCAGGGATCTGAAAGTAGAGGAGGTGGAAGTTCATTACCTTCAACTTCAATGTCTGTTCTTCTGAGATTCTCAACGGGTGAATAGTGGAGATTAATGTGAAAAAGCGGTTTTAGCATCGACTAGAAGTCTTTGCTGGCGTGGCCCTAGTTCAGCACCTCCCAAGATATTTTGAGTTTTAGTAAGCACTGAATAACCTGCAAATAGTCACAAACCTTATTCTCAATGTATGCATTCTAGAACCAAGGTGTATACTAATGAATTCATTTGTTTTTATGCAGTTACTCTTAAGAAGGATACTAAAACCTAAATGCCAAAGAGGAAAAGTATGCCCTGTCCATCCTCTTTAGACACTTCTGCACAAATCAGAGCTCACACGGACCTTGCCAAAGAGGCTTCAACAACAAAAAGCCATGTTGGAGCAAGAGCCACATCCACAACCTTCCAAGCCTGCAAAAGCTAACTTCAAACCATGGAACAAAAGAACTAAATACATCTCAATTATTTTCAAAACTGCAGCAATACCTGAAAGCGAGCCACTTTGATTTCTTCGTCAAATTCTTGACCCAATCAGAAATGGCAATACCAGAGTTTCCTTTGCTGAATTGCCAGCGGGAAATTCACTAAGCCAAGAGTTAAGTTACAGTCGGCAATGACCTCCGTAGACGTCTGCAGACTCAGTGAGCTCGTTGGAACATGAGATAGAATCTGGGGGAAGGGTCCGGATGAAGCACTCCCCCATACACACTTACCCCTGTGTGCACAAGCCTTTTCATCACCCTTGGTGTGGTTGAATCCTTAGGGGTAAACCAGTATGCTCAAACTATTTTTCGGAATTCCCATTTTGAAAATTCAAGTGTCCAGTACATGATCAAATTCAGATTCATGATTAAAGTATCCAAAATCCATTCAATGACAACCGTATCCACTTGTTAAAGCTCACCTGAACCATAATTGTGGCAAATTCGAGGTCCACCTTCTGTTCCAAAATGGTGGCTAGTTCCCGATAAACTCGTTCTGCATCCACCAACTGGCATAGTCTTTGTAACGCCAATGTACCTCTCCTGGAACATACCAGACAGGCCCTTTTCAAATTTTGAAGTAAAATCAAAAGAAAGTTTAAGTGAACGTGCTCACAAAATCAGAGACGTAGCTGCCTCAGAGGAAATCACCGGCCAATTCTTGAGCCCATCGAAAATGGCAACATTAGCGCTGGCCAACAAAAACTTTAATGTAGCCGGAAATCATGGAAGAGGATTACAAAACGACCTCTACTTCTGCAACAATCAATCGAATTCCACACATTGCAAGGCTCCCTTAGAAGGATGCTCTGAACTCTATCAACATTGTAGGATTTTGTGAATTCAGTCAAATCTCTGAAGCCCAATGAAGAGAGATACCAATCCTTCAACTCATGCAACCCGAAGTACGAGCTTGCAGCAAGAGGATTGTACCAGGATCAGGGAATCCGGGATTTCAGGATACATCGTCTTTGTCCCCACCGTGGCGATATTGATGAACTCTTTATACTCATAAAACCTCACCAAGAACTAATAAACAACAAAGTTCACCAAGCTCAAAACAGCCATGAGCAAGTAGAAGTAACTCAAATGGTTTTGATCAAGATTCTCCTCCTGCAACCATCTTTTCCCACTCACACTCTTAGTAATCCGTCCATAAGCCCTCCATTCTGTAAACAATCACAAGGCAATTGGTAACATAGACACCGCCGTCCTTGTGCTCCACATCCTCATTGGCGACTCGTACTAGAGAAACTCAAAGAACCTCGCGTGCGCAAAGAAGATCGTTGTGCCCATGATCACCAAAATCAGCAAACAATGCTTGGAAGACGACTCCCACCTTCACCACCTTCTCCTTGTGTGCCTTCTCAGCATACACATACTAAAACGACCCTAAACCGACTGAACTGGTCACTATGTGGATGGGTCTTTGACACGCGGAAGTACGTGACGTGGGCGTATGACATACGGTTTGCCCTCCAAAGTACAGTATTTCCTCTCTTCTAGTAGCCACAGTTCCTTCATACTTTTTTGTAATTTTCCAAAAAAAATTCTAGTCATCTGCGAGACCAATGCCTACAATATTGTTGTAACATGTTTTTGCAAATACTTACACCCTAAACCCACAACATACCATATACTTCTCACGTAGGCCAATTCTGGCACCAACCTCCTTTAGGGGTTAAGAGATGGCCCATATACAATACTAACAAAGGTGATCCATGACTTAACCTCTTAAAGACAAAGGGATAGTCTAGAGTTCCAAGTTTATAAAGATGTACTATGTAATGCAACTTAGAATACTAATTTAATGATGACTCTCAAACGTTAGTTGTAAAACATGATCCATTGATCATATCCAAATTGTTAAATGAACTAGTAAAAAAACAATATTTTTCAATTAAATTTGAAGCCAAAAATTGAAAATTTCTTCTAAAATCCATTGTACATTGGATATTTGTGATTTTTTCAAGAATTTTTTCTTTTTAAGTTCAAAATGTTAAGTTCTAATCATAATAATTTTTGTTTTTGAAAGATCATTTTTTGAACTAAAAATGTTATTTTTGAGCCCAAATCTGTCTATATTATTGAATAATGGAGTATTTGCAAAGCAAAGTTTTTAGAATCTGTATTGTACAAATGTTAAAGAGCTAACACACAAAATCTTCAAAAACAATGATGGATAAAAAAACTCATTTTTGTGTGCTTAGGATGTGTTCGTGTTCATCCATTGTTCAAAATTTGGATACTTGGTCCCTTTGGAGTTAAGAACATCTGCGCTATGTCCCGGAATCATGTCCCACTTCCATACCCGGAGTGAAAATTATTTCCCACCCCACACGCACTAACGGAATCTAGTTGGGCGGGCTCACCAAGTATTGTCCCGCCCTCACGTTCCGTGCTCGGTCTATTGTGTGGAGGGCCCACAAGGACAAAGATCTTTTCCTATTCGTGAACAGAGGAGGCATTGAACAGTCAAGGGTGACTTGGTTTGGCATGAATCCAAGGGAATCTCTCCTTCTTGAAAGAAATGCCATTGTTTGCTGAGCCGGGCCACCGTTTCAAAGTAGGGATCAAGTCACCTTCTCAAAACATTTCTTTTCTATGTGGCCATTTGAAGCAATTTCCATGCCATGGAGCCCACCCTAATTTTCCGTGCTCTAAGCATCTTCTTCTTTAGAAAAGTCAATAATATCATAATTAAGGAATTTAGAATACTATTGACTGGAAAAAAAAAAAATTGGATGAAAAATCATTTTTTCCCACGACACCCTACAATTTTAATTTCGGGTGAAGTCACCCAAAGGACTTTATTTTCATTTTTATTTTCATTTTATAACAAATGGAAGAACCATTGCAGTAAAAAAGAGTAACCAGTAACAAGACAGCCAAGCCCTCCCAAAGGACTTTTCTCAGCAGCGTTTCAGAGGTAAGCTGCATTTCGTTGGACTAACACGTGCAACTCCGTGTAACTCACTAACTCGTGCAATTCCGTGTAAAGGACCTCCAAGGGAATGTATCGAAACCAACATACCAGTGTGAACACGATGCGTAGAACCGGCCCATTACCGACTCTAGGCCAATTGGGAAGTCGCGCCCTAACTGTATGCCACATCCGTAGGCTGGAACCCTTTTCACGTTTCCACCAAAAGAAAAACGCTCTTGCCTGTCTGGGTTGATGTCCGCCTTCGTTCGGCGCTGCATGAGAAGGCGAAATAATAAGAGGCAGTTAACCCGCAAGCGACCATTTTCTGGTTGCTGTCCCTCTTTTCTGAGGTGCTCGTTCTCAAATTTTGAGTTTTTTTAAAATAAAAATTATTTTAAGAAAATAGATTGAGTTATGAATCCAATGGCGGTAGTTTCATCAAATTCTGAGTTAAACTTTGCCTTGTGAAAATTTTCAAAGCTAAGTGGTGTAATATAGTTTACAGCTCATTTTTGGGGATTCGTTTTGGACATGGACTAAAGTCAGCCAACCAAGGTGATTCTTGCCCACCTCAAAAAGGTAAGATTCACCTCAAAACAGGCAGATCTAAGGAGTTCAAGGAGAAGACAAGTGTTCCATTTTTTTTCCCTTACAAACCGACTACTCTCATTTCAATGACCATTGTGCATTGCAAGCTTTACCACGAATTGAAAAATGCTTGGAATGTTGTAAAATGTTACATGTACATTCTCAACTCTCTTATCTTTCACTGAGTACAAAAAGACATCATTTTGAAATATTCTCACACAGATGTGCTCCTTCAAAGTGCGTTGCCTTGTATTTCCATTGATCCAAATATAACTTCAAAATTAAATATTTCCTAAGCTGTGTGGTCAAATAATCTGAATTTATTTGAGGTGACCACTCTCAATGTGAACTTCAAGATAATATGGTTACATTCTATCCAATTTCATGAAAAAATGAGTAAAAAAATTGCTCAAACTCTTGGCATATTTGGCCCATTAGATGAAAATACACCCCCTTGGATCATTTGGGATTCAAGGTAGACCTCCCAAATTTTGTCCCATTTTTGTCTTTGAGATTATGAGCAAATAAGTTTATTATAAAATTTCGGATTTTGACCATAGGCGTTTGTATAACCAAAAAATGGTGCTTTTGAGTGCTTGTACCTTATAGGTGGAGACCTAATATGTCGGTACTTTGTATGAAGTTGCTAACAACCTCAATCATCGATAAAAAAAATCTTGTGAAAGAAATGTAGAAATTTGTAATTTACAATCGATGATATAATTTGAAAATTTTGAATTCTAAAATATTTGAAGCCTTCAAAATTAGGTGAAAAGAGTTAGGAAATCCTAAATCAAGTAGTGTAAAACAGGCATTAGTTTTATACATTTATCTCCATGTACTGGAGGAAAACTTTTCTCTTTTTGTAGAATCCTTACAGACCATTTTTTTACAAATCCCAAAGAAACTCTAGTTCAATTTTTTGAGGTACAATACATGTAAATGTGGATAGCAAGACTTCTAAAAGTTTCCCTAGTAAATTGCTACGAGTAAAAGAAAAACTATACCTTCTATTTTGTGGAGGTTCATTTTGTATTTCTCAACCTCTTCTAGATAATTTAGAGTCTTTGATTTGAAATATGAATAATCCCCAAACGGTGCTAGTATGTGAGCCCAAGAATGCAAGCTTGTGAGCATTGAGCTTACAATATAGGTACCTATACTATAGATACCATACACTATAGAAGGTGTATGTATCATAAACGCCTATAATAAGAGTATTTGTAACATATATATCATGTAATCATAGACGAATTTTATAGTATATACACCTATAATATAGGTGTATATTATTCTAGGCTCATGGGCTCACACTACTATGCTCACATAATAATAGCCCTCATCCTCAAACAAGTTATATAAAAAGATAGCTACCTATAGTTGATTGAGTCTTGTTATTTAATTGCCATGAGTTACTTATCATTAGGAAAAATTTCAGCCCTCAAAGGGCCCATCAATTTGTAAATTTCGGCACCCCAGAGTGCAATTACGGAATACAAAGGGAAAAAAAAATTTGTATTTTTTGGAAAAAAAAAATTCAAAATTTTTCTAATCTGACGTGGTGCCCCCGTGGCATCGTACATGCCGCGGGGGATTTCAAAATTAATTTAATTTAATTTTTTTTCCCCTAATTGCACCGCGAGTCACGGCTCATTTGAGGGATGAATTTTTTTTTTAATGTAAGATCCCATACAAAAAGTCAACAAGAGAGCATTGAATAGAAATTTCATATTAGTTTTTATATTAGTGGCCTATAGAATTGATACAATATGGATAGAAACTACTACCACCACCACTATTACACTACTTTTTTATACTACTAAGCTAATTAAAGTGCTTGAAAAAGTAGTTTGCTTCAAGCTTCTAGAGGCATTTTTGCTAAAAAAATAGGATTTTCTTTTATATTTTATTCTCGTAATATTAGTGTGGTGTGCATTATTTAAAATGAAAGGTATAGTTTTATTGTCTAAAAAATTTGAGAATAGAAAATAAATCACTAAATTTATAATTTTTTTAATCATAATATATTTTGACTAGGCTCTAAATCCTTGATTGTTTGTATAGCAAACCACATTAGAGGGGATTTGGGGGCAAGAAAGGGCTGTTTTAGGCTTGTTCACTAATTTGTCTCCATGTTGTAAACTATGATATGGGCTATCCGAATAATATTTTTCAGAAACAAAAACAAAAACAAATCCCCCAATCTCATTTAAGAAAAAAAAAGAAAAAAAAAGAAAAAGAAAAAACTTCAAATCTGATATGGCAATTATTTGGCCATATCACCTTGCTTTCCAACCCAAAAGCAAAGTTACTACTAATCGTATATTTAGTATAAGCAAGCTCTAAAATAACACAGTGGCGTAGTTTCAGCAGTCAGGAACTTAGTAGAACTTGTAGGAGAACTTATGGAAACTTGCGGCCCTTTATAGGGCTCAAATTCTCTCTAATGATTAGTTTTGTTGAGCTATTTTTGCCATTTGATTACTTTCATTGAAAAAGATAATTTTAACCATTAAAGGCCCAAAGTTCCCCCAAGGGACACTTGGGATTTTGGACACGCTTGTCTGACCTCAAATTTTGACCTGATTTTTTTAAACTTTTTGGGAAGATAGGAATTCACATTAGCTTTCTAAGAAAATAATTTTTTTTCAATCGGTGCATAGGAGCAAAAGTTATGCAATTTGAAGTCTTAAAAGCATTTTGCTAGGCAGAACAAAAAAACAAAAAAAAATGAATTTTTAAAATTTAAAATTTATCCAAAAGATTATGTTTTTGTCTACATTTGAAGCTTTGATTCATTCTATTTGGACTAATAATGAGAAAGTTAAGAACAATCTTATTTTTCGGGCAATTACTATACATCTTCTTAAAAAACAACTTATAAAATTCAATTTTGGATGCAATTTGCAAATTTTTTCAATTTTTTTTTGATAGGATGAAGCTTGTTTGCTAGAACAATCTCACCATTGGGATTATGATATTTTAATTCCATCTTAGAGCTATTACCAATTTAGTATTTCATTCAACCTTGGACCTATTTCTATTTAGCAATTTTTCTATATGTGAAAATCAAGTTTTGACATTTTGAAAAAAAATTCCATGACTCTCAACTCAAATGTTCAACAATTTTTTTTAATCCTATGGTCCGTCATGCAAAACATTTCCTCAAATGGCAGTCAAAGTCATCTGAAATTGCAGGCTAGCAATCAAAAAAACTTACTTTTCTAACTTCAAATGCTAATATCTTCCAATCCGTACAACCAAACTTCATGAAATTTTTACCACATGATTTGAGACAAGTGATGTACAATATCATATAGTTGGATTCTAAAAAAAATGTTTTTTTTTTTTTTGAGTGATTGCAACAGAAATGGAAGTTTTCAATGTTTCCGAATCTAAAAAATGCCTTGGGCCTTTAGGGGTAAAGAAAGCCTTCAAAACTCATATAAGATTGCAAACATTACATCCCAGAAAATTTGGGGTCTCAAGAGGGCCACTAGACTTTGGACTAATTCCTCCTAAAGTCCAAATAAAAAGTTAAATTTTTTTTTTCATTTTAATTTGACATGTCAAATATTAATTTTTTATTTGGATTGCTAGTCTAGCTCTGATGACCTTTTAGAGGCCCCAATTTGTTTTTTCTAATAGAAGACAAATCAAATAATTTACTAGACTACACGTATCTTATTGCAAAATTAAAAAATGTATTTATAAACTGACATCAAACAAGTGTCTTTTGAATGGTAAATGTTCCAAAAAGGACTACAAACTAGCGTGACATAATAAAGTACCGTAGTAGGGTAGCTTTGTTTTAGAGGAGCTTCATCACTTCATGTGACTTGTGTATAGACTTTGCTCTAAACTATAAATAAACACCTAACCTCTCAACTACTAAAAAAGTGTGTAATTCTATATATACCTCATCACTTTTTGACAAGTCCTTTGCAAATATTCCCATCAAATTTCCAAAAATACGGTTCAGCAAGACCTTATTGCACCCTGGACTTTAGTGCTAATCGGGTTATCAAAGCCGCTTGGCTTTCCACCATTCATACCGGTATGGCTATTAAGCAAGACATTAGATCTAGGATTGGTAATATTGAAAAGCGTGACGCCATTCAGTCCGCTTTTGACTTGTTGTGGTCTCCGGTGTTTTATCACCTGGGACTTAGACTTTGGCATTTCAATCTCCCCAGGGAGCTCCACTTGTAATTTCTTTTTGCTTCATGTGAAGGGGCCTCGTGCCCCCGCCCAGCCCTCTTGGCTTTCACAGCAAGACCTTATTAGGTGGTCAAATCTTGAGCTTCAAGCATGAGAATTTTTTCCATTCCAAACAATATATCCTGTTTTCTCGGCATTTTGAAAACAATAGACCTGTGCCCAAAATTAATAAAGAACTCAGGGTATCATTAATTATAGGTCACGCGCACCATGGTTCCACCAGTAGTTAAGCTTTTCCAATCAGACCCGGGTCCTTGCGGCACGAAAGTCCCCCCCTCCGCCCCTTTTGTTGAAATTTCCCAGTCAGCCGATACCTTTTCCCTCCACGGGTGCCCGGGACTCCCGGAGGGTCTTCCGGGAAGTCTTCCGGGGAGACCCGAGGGTGGACTCCGCTCCCCCGCGAGTTGAATTTGAACTCGGTTGCATGCGTTTTCTTAATGGGGTGTCGTGAAATTCGCAAATGCAGCTACGCGCTACGTACCAGGATCCGTGGACTCCGACTCCGACCTACCGGTGGACTCGTCATCGTCGTAGTTGTAGTCGGAGAAGCGGTCCTGGGGAGCGCTTCATATGGAGGTTCGAACACGAAAGGGGGGACTCCGACTCCGAGATTTACAGCGCTCGCCAGGGGCGAATTAAGGGCCGGGGGAATTATTCATCATTTCACGTTCTTCTTACGATCTTGTCACGGAGCTCCTCAGTCTAGATTTTGGTGGAGTTCAATTGGTGCATTGCTGGAAATTGAGGAGCGATTCAGAGGAGGCGATCAGGATCATATGTTTAAGGAGGATTATAGGGAATTGGCAGGCGTTCAATCCCTTTGTGACTGCTGGTAGGCTGGTGGATTTCGATACGAAGAGCTGTCAACTGATTTCCGGAATTGGCCGTTTTGCGTTTTTCTCTTAGGTGGGAACTTGAGAGAGGGAGGACCGAGGCTTTCTGTTTCGTTTTCCAAAATCCTCTGTTCTTGATTTCTGTGCCTTGTTAGATTTTATTAATTGAAGAGCGTTGGAAAGGATCTTGAAATCACGGGGGAAATAGAAAACGAAAGTTTCTTGTTCGAACGGCGATCCGAAACTATGTTGCAGAATTTGAATTCTTGATCTCCAATTGGAGATTGAGTTAGGCGGGAGATTGAGAGCGAGAGTGAGGAGGTTGAGCGCTTCGTCATTTGAATTGCGGCGGCGATGCCGACAACGAAAGGTCATAATGTGCATGTAGTGCCGATGCTTTCACCGGTGCTGGAAGATTTTGTGCCGCCTCAGTTTCGAGGAAATGTTCCCGATGATGTTGCGCAGTCGCCGACGACAATCTCAGCAGCGGGAACTGGAAATGCACTGGCATCTAAACCCGCGATCGCAACCGAGGCGCCGCCGAATTGGTATAATAAGGAGAGTCATCGAAAGGCGCCGGTGGAGGACGAATCCAAGGCCAGCACTGCGGCCGGGAGCGCGGAGGACTACGGAATTCTGTCACGCGTTTCGCTGATGCTGAATCAATGGCGCAGGAGAACGGAGCGAGGGCCAGTGCAGGTTCCTGTGCACAAGCCCGTGCAGGTGCAGGGCCTTCCTCGGCAGAGAGCGAAGAAGAGGTCGGCCGGTCAGTACCTCAACCCGCTCTGCCTGCTTGCGAAGCTGCGGGACACTTACATCCAGATGATGAATGGCGTGGCGACGTCAGGAATCGTCGCCAGTGGCGGCCCTGGAGGCGACTCATCAGCACAGCAGTCTACTCTGTTCTTCTCGCGAGAATTTGACTCTGATTCCATCGCGCAGCTCAAGGAGCTCGAGCGGAACGGCTCGCAAGCGGACTCCGATTACCAGCTGAAAATGGCAGCCCGAAATTCTTCGAGAGTGAAGCCCTTTGCTGAGTCCGGGGTGCATTCAGGGGGCGAACCCGCGTTTGCAAGAAGCAAGTCGACCAGGAATCACGCTGACCTTGCTCTCTTCGCGACCACTAGGTCTGGGCGAAGATTAAGCGGGGAGTCCGGGGTTACGAGAAGTAAATCCAATACTTTCTCAGACGAAGTTTTCTTCTCGCGCAAACTTAAAGGCTCCAGGAAAAAGAAATTGCACATAAATCCTTACGCTGATAGTGACTGGAAAGCCGATGCCGTCTCTCGTGAACCAAAAGTTGAATCGAAGGTCGTCGGCCCGAATGATTTTCATTTTCAGGGGGAGAAGATGAATGCTGGTACCGAGTCCCGGACGGAGTTTAGGTTACAGCAGAGTGCATCGACAGGGTCATTATTTGAATACAAACATTGATGTGATTATGAGTCACAGAGCTACGCTATAATTCTGTAGGCCTAGCTCATCCCACGACACATCCGAAATGCGCAATTTCGAACACGAGGATCGGACTCAACCGATGCCGAAGGCGGAGCTCAACCATGGCCGCGAGCTGTGATCGGATATACAGCATTAAGCGTACTTGAGGATAATCTCAACGCAAGCTCGCGCGGAGAACATTAGGGTTAGATCTAGGTCTAGCGGAGCAATAGAGTTAGATCCAGTTCTAGCGCATTCCCTGACTTGCTGTACGTACAGTAGGGCGCACAGAGCAGATTTGTGTCGTGCCTGACATGGCACCATATCTCTGATTTGGTGTCAGGATTTGAATTGTGTGCCGACCATGACACTCTCATACGTGCTCAATTACTAGCAAGAGAAGGATCTTGTGGAATCATTCTGCTTGGCCATAGTCAGTAGTATACTGGTTGTCCTAGACCTTTCCGAGGTACGAGAATTTTATCCACAATTTTGTTACATATTATCACAGTAAATAGTCGAGTTCTGTTCATTTCTATTTGCATTATTTCTATGAATGATAACATTGCATTTCGTTATGAAATCATATGTATGGAATGCCCGGTTGTGCTTGTTTGTAATGCTTGATTTCACCAAGGTGCCATTTTAGCTTCTTTTCCAAACGTTGTTATCCGACGACAGTTATTTTACATGTTAGTATGACCTGATCTCTACAAGTCGATCATGACGTGAGTGGTTGTCATAAAGCTGAACCCAGAAACGCATTGAGTACAATAATCAGAACAATGTGTGTACTTGCAGGACACCCCTCCGCTTTCAGCAATAAGCTTAATTCGTGCTGATGCGAAGCTCCATGCAAGAAATGTGTTCATCTACCGGTAGTACCGAAATATGTTCATGTCGTTGGCGACACCATCGCGCTGGAGTACCATGAAAAGGCCTCAAAATACCTAGATCATTGAACTGACTGAGCTCCAATGTTCAGTGCAAGATTCAACCGACACGACAAGGTCAACCAAGGAAGCTACCGGAAATCCGAATGCAGATCCTGATCATAGGTATCAACAGAGCTAATTGCAAGGAAAGTAGTAGAAAATGGCATTGAGAGTGATCTGACTACCTTGGCTCATCAAGTTTACTATTCTGGATGCGGTTTTGCTGGTGGACGAGGTGAGCGTAGATGCTGTCAGGAGTGGCGATCAATTCCTGGTGGCTGCCTTGCTCGGCCACCATCCCATCTTGGACGACGGCAATGGAATCGGCGTGGTGGACAGTGGAGAGTCGGTGAGCAATCACGACCGTGGTGCGACCCACCATGAACTGGTTGAGTGCATCTTGCACCGCCATCTCCGACTGCGCATCGAGGGAGCTCGTGGCCTCATCCAGCAACAAGATGGCCGGACTTCGCAGCACAGCCCTAGCGATGGCCACTCGCTGCTTCTGCCCGGCCGAGAGCTGCACGCCCCGCTCCCCTACCGAGGTGTGGTACCCTTTGGGCAGGGCACTGATGAAGGTATGTGCATGCGCTACCTTCGCAGCTTCCACAATCTCACTCTCAGTGGCCTCCTCCTTGCCGTACCGGATGTTGTCGGAAATCGTGGTTGCAAACAGAGCAGGCTCCTGCTGCACCAGGCTCATGTGCTTGCGGAGCGACCGGAGACGGAACCTCCGGATGTCCTTGCCGTCGATGAACACTCGGCCTGAGAGGGGGTCGTAGAATCGCAGGATCAAGCCGATCACGGTTGATTTGCCAGCGCCACTGGCTCCTACGAGGGCTAAGCTGCTGCCAGCTCGCACTCGTACATTGAAGTCCTTGAAAATGGGCACTTCGTTTCTTGTGGAGTAGTTGAAAACCACGTGACGGAGCTCAATCTCGCCCTTCACTTCCTGAACCTGCTCCAATGATTCAGGCACTATTATTCTTTGTAAGCTCTAGCAAAGAAGTACTGCTGAAGGTGGATCTGCAATAGCATTGACTGCAGTGAGTGGGTCATGTATATATGGTCCTCACTTGTTCTCCCACAGCACTGTCGGGATCGATTTTTGTCTTGCGGTCTAGGATCTGGAAGACAGAGGCCAGAGACTGACTACTCTTCACAAAGTCCGGAGCCATTGCGACCGTCTCTGCCACCCCAAATGCTGCAAAGATGAGCACCATGAGCATTTTGATGGTATTGCCAAAAGTCGCGTGACCGCTTTTTACAAGCGTAGATGCGTACCACAGTGCCAGGGCGTATGAACTGTACATAAAGAACTGCGAAGCCCCATATCCTACGCCTGCCACTTGTCCTCGCAGCAACAAGTTCCTCTTCGGGATCCTCAGCTCTCGAATGTAAAGATTCAGCACCTGCAATGTGGAAGAGCTAGTACACAAATCAGGTGATTCAACTTTGACTAATTCTTTTGCCACCTTCCACTGTCTAGTCATGCCTTCCTGATTCAAATATGAGTGTAACCCCTAAACAGCTCAAATTGATTATAGAAAAATCCACTGCCGAAGCTAAAAGTCAATTATAGTAAATTTTAAAAGTTATGTCTGCTGTTAAAACAGTACGGACTTCTTCTTTCTATTGGTATATTTGTAATATGGTACATTTTGTTATTTTAACCGCCGATAGATACAGTATGGTAGTCAGTCACTTGAACACTCACAGGTTGAAAGAATCGGATTCATTTGGGGTTACCCTACTTAAAGGAGTAGTGTCCTACAGTATTGTGATTATGTTACCTTGGTCTCTGCACAGAACGCGGCGACGGTGCGAATGTTGGACACAGCCTCGCCCACTATCATGCTTGTCCTTGCATACGATTTGTCCAAGTCTCCACTAAACCCCTTCAGGAACAGATTCTGTGTCCCCACATGGTGCAAGAGTGGCTCAATTGAAACGCTGGCTCTGAGGAACATGAGTGTACTTGTCTAGTTGAAGGAGGGCCAATCTGCTACAGTCGCAAGAGTTCTTGCAGTACTGTAACAGGCCCAGAGGCCGGTGGCTAAGTATAATATGTGAAATTATTATACACAGCGACGGTTATAGTTATTTGATCAACTGAGGGGGAGTTATTATTTTTATTATACCTCCCCCACCAAGGCGCCAATGAGGAAGGGGAAAGTGGCGACCATGACCCACGCCACACGCCATTCCAGAGCGAAAACAATGGCCATAGCTGTTACAACGAGGGCCAAATTCTGCACTATGGTGCTCAATCGCTCTCCCACTGCGGAACGAACAAACGTGGCGTTCGTTGACAGCCTCGTCCCCAGAACGTTCGTGTTGTTGTCCACATCGTCAAAGAAGGCAACTTCATTCTGCAGTATCCCTGGAGTCCCAAGTTCAACAGATAGCATTGTGATCGAATCAGAGGTGATCGAACATGACTTTCTGGATTATTTGCTTTAAAAGGCCTCATTATTGGATCTATTATTCATGCAGAACATAGTTTCCATGTGGGGGAATGGGAGGGTGCAGAGCATAGAGAATACTGGGTACTTACTTTGAAAGAGAACCTCCCGCACTCGTTTGGTTAGAGCTTCTCCCATAGAAGCCATGAAATAGTGCTGCATGACATGTCCCAAAAGCACAAGGACTGCAGTGCCCCCAAATATAGCCGAATACTTTTGAACTTCTCTCTGGATGAAGTGTTTGTCTGGGCTGTAGAATGTCACTAATACCTGGCCACACTCTTCAAGAGATTCATTTAGTTACGTTGAGCCAAACCAATGTTAAGAATTAGTTCTGGAAGAGAGATAACAATCTAGTAAGGAGTTGTCGATCTTTGTGGAATGCCTGTGCCGGAGATTGAAAAGAACCAACCTGACCAATAACGAAGGCAGCAAGAGGAAACTCGCATCCAGCGATGATGGCACCGAAGCTTCCGAACAAACCGTGGTGCCATTCCGGGCGGTTCAACATCAGCAGCCTCCACGAGGATGGTTTTGGTAATGTTATGGATGTTGCCAGATCGAGCCGTGCCTCAGACATGCCATCTGAATCTGCAAAACTGCGGTTCTGGGAAGCTCTCCTCACGTACCTGAGGTAATCATGAAACACTGACACAAGTTAAGGTTGAGGACCCTATTTGAGTCAATATAATCATTTTAACGCATGTCGGTTTAGGTATTTGTAATAGAGCTGTGGAGAGATGTTTGGGTCAAAGAGCCGAATATGATTTGCTTATGCAGTTTCAAAGTGAGAGGTTGAAGACCACTATCAGTGTAAGATAACAACCCTATTTCCATTGCCACTAAAGACCGGTCATAGACATTTAGCCAAGTCCTGCGTATACACTTGGTAATAAGTGTAAAGAACTGTACAGTATGAATAGATCAGTTGCTGTTGCTAACAGGGGTCAGTATTGGAGACGGGATTTGGCCCATAACGATTTCAGTATCCTCTCCTTTAGAATTCGTTTTAATCGCCTAAGATTGGAACCCCATGCTGAGATTATGTAGTGGTGGACTGACAGCAATACCTGGGATGAGTGCTCGATGGAGCATCGGTACATGAAGGCGATCTGGCTGCTTGCATGTGGACCAGCATAGCGTACGCCCCGGGCTCTTCCTTGGACATGAGCACCTCGTGACTACCGCTCTCCACAATTTGCCCTTGCTGCAAGACAGCGATGGTGTCTGCGTTTCGAACCGTGGACAAGCGATGGGCTATCATTACCGTCGTTCTTCCCACCATGAGCGAATCCAATGCCTTGCATACAAATTGCTCGGAGTCGGTGTCCAGGGCGCTGGTTGCCTCATCCAGGATCAAGATCTTTGGGTCCGTCAGCATCGCCCGGGCTATGGCGAGCCTCTGTCTCTCCCCTCCTGAGAGTTGCACACCTCTCTCCCCTACCTGAAGCCATTTCAAGTCTCTTCAAAATTCCTACGTCAGATGAAACTTTCACGTACCAGTTTTCAAGGATTAAGGCGCTACAGATTAATTGCTACAGGTTCGTACAAGGTATACTACACCGATATTTCCATTAGGCCTGGATGAACAATCAAACTGCGTCACAAATTACAAATTCCTTTACTATTTAGTGCATGTGCCCTCAAATGACACATTCTTTTGAATGTGAAATCAATTGTCCCTTACAAAGAGGATCTCACACGATCGGTGAAACTGAAATGAGCCAAATCTGAAAAGAACCGCCAAATAATGAGAAAAGTCCCGTCAAGGTCAGCTGGAAACCATGCCATAATCAACTTTACCAATTTCATTCGAAAAATGACATTTTGGAACATCCTACACACTCGCCTCACCAATATCGACCGTAGCACAGTTGTCACACATTCAAACATTCAAGTTGCCAGAGTTCTTGTTCTTTTAGAAGCCCAAGCATTGTAATTCCAGTTAAGGAAGATGTTAACATAAATATAGTGTAATATCAGTTACGAAATTAAGGAAGCTTTTAACATCAACCCTGTCAACTGTAACACCACGAGGTTTCTAGAGTATCTCCGGGCGTTGGGGTAATGGGGTTTCTACTCGTGATGTCTTTTCAAGGGACGTACATTTGATACACGGTGATGGTTTCTAAAGTGCAAGGGGTGATTGCAGGAGAGAGTGTTTGACCTGAGTACCGTAGCCTTGGGAGAAGCGACTGATGAAGCTGTGAGCGAGGGCGGCCGTGGAGGCAGCGATGACTTCCTCCATCGTCGCATCTTCCTTGCCATAGAGAAGATTTTCGCGGATGCTGGTAGCAAACAGAGCTGGCTCTTGGTTGACCAGACCGATTTGTCTCCGAAGCCATTTCAGGTCAAGAGACTTCAAGTTATGCCCATCTAGTAACACCTCACCTGGCATACATTCCACCCAAGTTGATCAGCCACGATTAGCATCACTTTCAGCATTTGAACATATCACTTTCAGCATTAGGTGTGATTTTTATGAGATCACAGTAGAGATCTAGAGAGAGATCACTATAGGTACAAGTACCAAACTCTCATTAGATCAAATTCTTTTCCTTGTGTATGAATTTATTTTATAATCAACTCAAAGTCGGAGGTTGTTGACCGCTATTGAAGAGACAGTAGACAACCCCATTTAGCCAAGTCATAGTCACACCCAACTCGCTAATTGAAGGCCAATCAAGTGTATTGGAGGAAACGAGTTGTTGTTGGTAATCGGGTGTAGAGTAGGGGACGCTATCACGTCCGAAACAGATTTAGTATCCTCTACCTTTGGTCTTTAGGACTCACTTTCATATGAAATGAATGCAATATTGGCATACATAAGCTGTCAAGATTTCAGTAAGATGGAGATCAAATCAAAATCAAGCATTATAGTAGAGCATGAGTTCACGAGCTGAGAGCTACCAGAACTGGGATCGTAGAACCTCTCAATGAGGGACACCAAAGTGCTCTTGCCACACCCACTACTGCCTACAACGGCGATGGACTTGGCAGCTACGATGTTCAGATTGAAGTTTTGAAACACAGGCGTATCAGGCCTTGATGGGTAGCTGAATGCTACATCTCGCAACTCGATGTTGCCTTTCACCTTCATGATCAAGAACCTCCACAATCAGATCAAAAGCAAAGACAATACATTCAACTCAATTCACACAGCACAACGTCCGGAGTAATCCCTAAAGGGCCAAGGATTCATGGTTTGAAAATGACCATCATATTGAGGGAAATGTAATTCAGATGAGGACATACTCTACATCACCAGAATCGATGAAGAAAAATTGCATTTGTTGGTCAGAAGGAAAAATTGAACGAAAGAAAGTCCCAATAAAATCATGAAGCCAAATTTGTGCCTATTGATTCTTTACGAGCAGAGGAAGAATTTGAGCACTTGAGGAGAGGAAGTACATACCAATGCCAACTGTTTGCCTCTTCTGCTCTGGCTTGTATGAGCCAGTCCTGGCCGCCGCTTAATCATCTCAAAGATTTTAAACGCAGCAGCCCTTCCTTTGGAAAATGCTGTCAAATTGGGAGATGCCTGACCCAAAGCTCTGGTAACATGCACATAAACGACCCTGTTAGACGTGCCCAGTTTCATCCTGCTCATTCCTCAACCCTAAACTTCATAGCATAGAAAAACATAGTCTTCGCACATGCTAGTTTCAAAGTGGGAGATGAAGAGAAAGCGTACATTCCACCCACAACGACATTCAAAATGGTGGTGAAGGCTTTGCCACCGTTGGTAGCGCCATGGAGCACAAGCTTGCCCGCATACCACAGCAACAGCGCCCAAGCTCCCACGCAGAGCGCATATGTGAAGCCCAAGCCCAGCCCCTTGGCCAACCCCCCTTGCTTCCCCAGCTTCAACGTGGTCTGCAATTGCCTGGAGTACGCGTTCACCGCTCTCGTCTCTCCCACGTAAGCGTACACCGTGCGCACTTGCGTGATCACCTACAACGGGATACAATCAAATTGAAAACGTCGGCATGGAAAAAGAAAATAGGAAAAAAGAAATCAGGTCCATAACACCCACTCCCATACTCAAGGGAGAATCCGGGGTTCCAAAATTTAGAGATCCTTTAACTATTTCCTTCTTTGAATCATTTCCGCTATTATGTTGGATTCAACATATGAAAGCAAACATCGTGGTCCTAAATTTGCAGTCTTGGAATAACTAAACTTGCCAAAGATCTGTGGCAGGTTCCAAAGTTGCACAACCTTGGCCCACATGAAAAGCAACATTACTAGTTCTCACATTATTTCAGTAATTTACGCTCAAGCCTCTTTAATATGACATTTTCTAGCACAACATTCTAAAAGAGTTTGTCACAATGTCATTGACTGTAACAGTGACTGTCACACATTCTAAGTACGTCATGGTCATGTTTTGGACTCCAAGCAGTCAGATTTTAGGAGGTCAGTGGGTATTTGTCGTCAGTGCTGGAGTGCAAACCCGACACTATTGGAGAAAGTTATGTGAGTCCGTCGTCATTATAGGGTGGAGTGCTTTTCTACCTGGTCCACAGTTCGGCCGGCGTCTTCGTATGCTTTCTGGGTCCGAGTGGCGTGGCCGGTCATCGTGATCGCATAAGCACTCCCTGCCACAACGATGGCCGGCACTACTGCCAATGTGGTGAGCGAGAGCTGCCACACTGACGAAAAGCCCACCGCAAACCCCGCGATGAATTTCGCCATGAAGTGGATAAAATTCCCTGTCTACACACCCAAATGCGGTTTCTCATGCCAGGGCCACACAGGCAAGTGTGCCAAGACTAGCAGATAGTGAAGAGGTGAAAAGCATTTTTGCAATCTAGGAGAATCAAGAAACTGTGCACATGACGTTTGGTTGTAGAAATCAAACATACAAATCTTGAATAAAACAAGAAAAAGATTGGTAATGCATTGAAGATGGGGGCGGCCGTGACCTCGTACCTTCTCGCTGATGACATCTTGCACCAGGGATATGTCTTGCGCAATGTGTCCCACAATCTCCGCAGTGTTGACATTAGTGTCGAAGTAGCCCACGTCTTGACTTAAAACGGATTGCAAGTAACGCACTCGAATTCGGGCCGACTGCCGCTCTCCCGTTTGCATCCAACACACCACCTCTGCAACAGCAGCAGCCACCCTTCCCCATCAGAAAGAATCACAGAATCGCGACAAACACACGAAAAAATAGGGTTAGCCTGAATTTGAACCCGGATTTCATGATTTGAAATTGCCCGATTCGATCATGTTATGAATAATAAAATGCAGATGGTCCCTAGTTTTATTATAACCAACTCAATCAGAGAAGAGCATTGCATCAGTGAAGAGCATTGCATGTGATGGACAAGATATATGTAAATATTGGAAAAAGAAAGTCCCACGCAAAATCATGAAGCTATACTCGGCCTCCTGATCCTTCAGGGGTTCGAATTTCGGCAACACACCTATCCATGAAGCAAACATGACGACTAGTCCCAAGTAGAACATGCTGAGCGCCTCCTTGCCGACTTCTTGCGTGAGTCGATGGGGGCGATGCTGGTTGAACCCGAAGGCGTTGATGAGCCTGCCGAAGAAGACGAAAAAGATGGGCACGGCCACGCCATGCGCACAAGCTCCCAAAGAGCCCAGAAACATGAGCAGGTAATCCACCGTATCGGCAAACGAGAATAAAACAAGAAACGAGAGCTTGGCTTCAGAACTCGGAGGCTTCACGAAATGTTCGTCCACCACTACACCCACCTTCTTGCTCTCCACTTTCTTCACTGTCAGACCCAGGATCGGCTGCCGCTCCAGCGTCAGCTTCGGCACCGTGAACACAAGCGCTGCCTTCTCGAGCGCCAGCTCCTCGTCCACCTGCGTCCAAGGAAGTGCTCAATTCTTGTCACACAGCAGCCATTTCGTGAAATTGCCATGTAAGGAAGGGATTCCGATAACATTCGAGGCTCCATTGACAATACAGGTGACCTTCGATTTGTGCTAAGTGCGAAAATACATAATCTATTGATAATTGAGTTTCTTGAAATTGAATATCAGCTTACCACCAAAAAAACGTGCAAAACTGTAGATGGTGCAAGTTTCTAGATTGTTGTAGGGAAAGGTGTGGTGAATGGAACCTCTCCCTCACTGTACGGTGAATGGAGACTTTCCATTAGCCCAATGAATTTGCAACCCTCAATCGTGGGTTCCAAATCTTGAAGAACGGACACTGCAAGAAAATGAGCAAGAGCTCATGAGGTCCAGAGGTTGTCAAGTTACACTACGACTGACACTGACCTGGGTGCTTTCCGACTGCGCTTCCAAAGCGCTTGCCCCCGCCCACATGGAGCTCTGGTCGTCGTCGTCACGGGCGGGCGATAGCGGGGTGGAGTCTTGCTCTTCATTATGGACGAGTGCTTCGTCTCCGACTGAAGGGCAGACGGCTGAGGGGCAGTAGCACTTGGCATTCGGGTGGCGAGGTGGCTGCGTTCGCGGCGGCGCGTCCGCCAACTCCACATCGGCCAAAGCTCGCAGTGCGGCCGTCTTCTCCAAGCACCGCTCCAAGTCTTTCTCGAACCCCTCGATGTACTTGGGCAGATCCACAACAATGGACTCTTCCCTCAAAGAATGGGATTCGCCCAATTGCGAGCCAGATTGCGAGCTTGGGCCACATGTCACTGTGATCTGAATGACTCCCTCTCGCCCACCATCGCCAACGACAGGCAAGCGGTCTCCTGCGCTCTCCGCTTCGTCATTTGCATTCTGGGTTTCACGGATGCCCTGATTTTCACGGGTGCCCTGGTTTTCAGAATTCTCCATGTTGCTTGGACTGGGGATTGCAAACAATCACCGAACCTGCAACAAGGCTATGATTCCTGAAGACGCTCAACCTGCAGGAGCTCAAACGCGAGCAAGCTCTTGATCCATGTCGCCATCATCGTCTTCATTCCTTCGCCGATTCCTGATTTGGCGATTTTCTGACCAATCACTGGGAGCAATTTTTCTATCCCTAGGGATCGGATTTCATATCATCTGATCTTCAGCATGCGCCTGATCTTGTGAATGCTGCATGGTGCTCATCGTCCTCCGAAGCTCGTCTCTTAGGATTCACTGTCTGGGGTCACTAACCGCCCCAACGGCTGGCTCCAAGCCAAGGGTGCGTGTGATTGTCATTCAACTTTCATACAATTCTCATCGACGTTCATCTATTTTTTCATCGAAAAGTGTAACTTATACTGTTTTAATACCTGAACTCCAATGTCCAATGGTTAGGAATAGGGGAAGTCACGGCATGTTCAGAGCCGCAGTGAACAATGGAGATTCAATAGCTTAGAGTGTTTGGTGGAACCACTGAGAAGCCACGTTTTTTGAGCATGCCGGATCACCCTCTTTGTTGACTGGTTAGAACAATGAATAATGGATATTGGAATCATTCACTGGTTGGACAGAGGTAACTGGCGGGACTCCCAAAGCCAATAAAGAGGAAGCAAAGGAATATTCTTAAAAGTGCTATTGCTTGTTCACCCTCAACCTTCACCTCCAAAGGTGGATGTTGAGGGTGAACAAACAATAACACGCTAAGAATATTCCGGCCAAAAGAAGCCAATCCTATGCCGCCACGGCATGAATATTCATTGTTCACTGCGGCTCTGAACATGCTGTGACTACCCCTAGTGGGTATTGACCAACTTCTGTTATTTTGAAAAACTTTAATTTTAATGCTGGCTATGGCAAATCACGTTGGTTGTGAATATTTTTGGTTCCAAATTGAGTTATTTAGGATTCAGAATTTATTGTAAGAGAATTAACACAAAAGTGTTCCAAAAAGTTTATACTATAGCAGAACCACCCATTCCTAACCAGAGAACCATACCCAACCTATAGGGTGTACTTAAGTCCAAGCAAGGTTAGCACAAATTTCCAATCGAAGCTTGGAATGCATTTTGAGCAAGAAAGTAGTTCTTGAATGATTGGAATTGACTATAGATTGGGTATGGATTTAGGCCAATTTTGGGCTTCTAAATTCATAATAATTTGAATTCAAGGAATAAAATCATGAAAAATTAGCAATGTTCATCATTTCTATCTTTCTACAAGACTGAAAATTAACATTGGCTTCTAGTGCTCTAGAACCGCTTAAGTGGTTGACTATGGGTGGTTCTACCATACTACAAGAAAATATTTATGTTCTCATCCTTCAATTTATTGTGTTTTTTGCACAAATAAATTAAAACTTGAATTTTGGTCAATTGTAAAAAAAAAGATGCTATAAATAAAAATTGTATTTTTGAAAAAATTCTTGAAGGAAATTGTTTCAAAATTGATTTGAAGGAAATCTATAAATATTCTTTATAGATTTGATCATATTGAAAGATTGTAATTTTGATGCTTAATATCTTGTCTATTAATGCAAAACAACAAAAGTTTGAAGAAGCCATATTTAAAGCACATCTTCCTGGTTTGTCTTGTATCCTTCACACAAATTAGAGGATCATCACTAAATGACCAAGACATATTTTGAGTATAAATTGTCAAAAATTGCCACTTTGAAGGTAGTGAGTAGAAAAGGGAAAACTGAGGTTGTATCATATTTCATGTTACTCATATCTCTACAAAATTCCAGAAGTAGAATCAAAATTTTGCACATGTGGCCTAAAGTTGGCCACCATGTTTGCAAATCTTTGGTCAACATAAGTTTTGATCTAAGCACCTAATTGGAAAAAAATTATCATGGGGGACATATGTCCATTCTCTGAGTCAAAATTTACTAAAGATCCATTCATTAGAGAAACTTTGAGGCCTTTGAAGGGCCACTCCGTAGCCCTCCAAAGACCCCAAAGCTTAGTTTTTTTAGCTTAAGATTTTTTATTTTTCCTACACCCTATCACTCAACTTTTGTCAGTTTGTCAAATGGTTGTCAACTATTTGAAATCCAAGTACAAGTGTTCAGTAATCAGGGTTAAGGTATTTTAGTTCATCTTAACCTTGGTTTTTAAATAACTTAAACTTGGATGCACCTTGCACACTAAATAAGTTGTAGAAAAACAAGCAAATGTCCAAAATATTCCAATGACCATCTCCCTTCAATTTTTTTTTTATCGCAACATGAAACACTTATTTCATGGACATTTGGTGAAATTGAAGATGAAAGAGAAGCCTTTTATACAAGTTGGATGGTAGTAATTAACACAATCCATGTGAAATATGTAAATTAGGCTTAATAGGAGCTCAACCGCTCATAGTTAAGTTAAAATAAGAATTGTGCTCAAAGTAAAATTTCAAACCTCATTTAGGCATAGTAGAATAATTTTTTCAAAAAAACTATGAATTTGAAAACATTGGAGAATTAAACTAAATTTTATTTCCAAAAATCAGTTTGAAGTTTGAGAGCCTCTAACTAAAAGTTATGGACAAAATTTAGAGAAGGTGTTTGAAAATGTAACAAAAAATTTCCCTTCCAATCCCTCTTTGAAATTTGGCCTTAACGTTTAATTGAAGTCTTCAAATCTCAAATGGTTTTTTGTAGAGGAAATTTAGCTTGATTCCCACATTAACTCAGATTATTCTTTTGAAAAAAATTATTTTACTATGATAAAACGAGGTCTGAAATTCAACTTTAAACACAATTCTTGCATTTGACTTAACTATGAGCGATTGAACTCCTATGAATCCTAATTTATAAATCCCACATGGATTGTTTGACCTACTACTAACCTACTTGGATAAAGAGCTTTTCCTCTCCTCTTCTAACTCACAGAATTAGCTAAGGGGTTATTGCTTCAAAATAAATGGCTATTTAAGCCAAAATAAGTGACTAAGTGGCTTAATTGGAGATAATTGGAATAAATAAGTTTAAATTACCAATTCGATACCATGTTTCCTTGCTCTATATTGTGCTCTGTATTGTGATTATTATAGTGATAACTTTTGCAAAAGTTAGCTTGTATGACAATGCACTTCTGACACTTTAGATAGGTTCCACTAGGGACTTTAAATAGCTTGGCTGGTCATTGTGGAGCGGCCCTTCAGAGGCCACATAATTTCTCTAATGCAAAATTGACTTCTTAGAAATTTATCCAAATTTCCAATTGGTCCTTTAACCCCTAAAGGACAAGTTCCATTGCCATACAGTCAAACTCCATTTTAGAGTCTAGTTTATCCTTTTAAGTCATTTTTGGATGTCAACATAGTATTTTTGTTACATGAAATGGGACATGAGACTATGTGCTATCTATCAATGCAAAAATTATCTGTTATTTTTGTAACAAATAGTAAGTTTTAAAATGTTCAAACTAATAAGTAATTTTTTTGGGATAAATATAAAAATAATAATTCAATTAATTCAAATTTGGGACTCATTTACAACATGTTTGCCACTTCTTACCAACTAATTTGCAACTAGGTTAAGACTTCTCAACGACTTTTGTGATTACTTTATAGGTCCTATGCAACTTTTTTGCAACTTATTTGTGACTTGTGAATCATGTGTGCAACTTGTTTGCAACTACATTTATGTCCTATGCATCTTAATGATAAATTTGTGCAACTTATTTGTGACTCGTAAATCATGTGTGCAACTTGTTTGCAACTACGTTTTACCTCCTATGCATCTTAATGATACATTTGTGCATTTTATTTGCAAGTTGTGGTTGACCACATACAAGTGTCTTACAACTCATTTGCAACTGAAATCAACTAGTTTACAACTCATTTGTGAATCATAATGTCCTATACAACATGTCATACACAATATACCATATATAGTACATCATCCACCACATATGATACACCGTACAAAATACACCATATTGGATAATATGTCATATATCATACAATACTCACCACAATGGATAATTATGTCAAGTAGCTCCAAAGGCCACTTAATGTGATTATAGAGTGCTAAGAAGACAAGATATTTATATTAGTGGGGTGTTAGGAGGTATGACAAACGATATGGGATACATAAAATGCAGGAATTATATTAAAGTAAAATTTTAGACCACATTTAGGCATAGTACCCTATTTTTCTTTTAAAAACTTTGAGCTATGAAAAGTTGGAAACACAAACAACCTCTTATCTCCAAAAATCCATTTAAGATTTCATGTCTTCCATCAAAAGTTATGAACAAATTTTCAAAGAGAAGTTGGAAAGAGCATTTGCTTTGACATTTTTCTCACATCTTCTTTAAATTTCGTCCATCCTCATTGTATATGGCAAATAAGAAAATAAGTTATAAAAATATGGTTTTCTAGATGATGCAAGGAAAGAAGGTTGAAAATTAGTAATACATAAAAAAAAAACTTGTGCTCAATAGAGATTTGTAGACACATCAGATATGTTTGTCAACATCACTATTTAAGCTTCTTGTTTGACTGCTCTAGAGGATGTGCCTCCTCTTCTGACTATTCCATTTTTGACCAAAGCCGTAGATTTATCAATAGAAGACCGTCTCTTAGCATCTTCAAGATATTGAGACCTTTGTAACTCAAATACCATTTTATTGTTCTAAAGTTTGAAATTGTATTTGCACTATTCCTTAATTACCAAAAGAATTCATACACAAATGTATGTAGGTTTTTGCCGTTTATGAAAGAAAAAGGCAATTAGAAATGAAGTGTTGCATAACAGGTTATGGATAAATTTTATTATAAAACATAATAGCCATTATTTGGTATTTTAAAGTGTGGTTTTGAACCAAAATGAACTTAATGTAAGGAAATGATACATTGCATCTCTTGCATCTCATGCAACAGAAGAACACATGGTGAACTCGCAGCCACAAGACACTAGCAAAACAAAGTTGCTCAATTCTAGTTGATAAACAACAAGTTCCACAGCATTTCAACTAACAACTCTAACTACAATTGTTTTGTAGTCAAATTCTTATTGTTTAGTCACTAGTAGAAAATTCATTTTTTTTGTTGTTTTGGTTACGTTGATCCGGTCGAAATCTGACAGAAATCTAAAATGCAACTAGGCTTGACAAAGTGGACTTTATAGAACGTAGAGTTGTCCACATTGACAACTTTAATGAATTGTGGATGTAGAATTCTTTATGTTCATTTTGAATGACTTACAATTCTATAATCCAGCATTTCTTTCTGTAACTACTCTGCAACTACATCAACATACACGTCGAGGTCGATGCAAATAGAGAAAATTATAGTTGCAGGATAGTTGTATAGGACACTTAGTTGCATATGAGTTGCATATGGTCGGTTGTGGCGGACACATTTTTCCTCTAGTGTTTCTAAGTTCAAATTAAAACAATAAATTGATACTTAGAAAGTTACAACTCAATTTGACCAAGGCGCATCTACTTTTTGGATGCAAGGACCTTCATGGGTTAATGTTAAATGAAAGTAGAATTGCATTCATATAGTTTTTTGGAAAGAGGGATAGAGAAAGATCGTCTTTATAGTGAAATTTATTTGTAAGTGATTTAATTCAAAGCAATCATATGGAATAGTTTTAAACAAGTTGAAAAACTTAAAGTAACCAATCCTTTTGAAAAGTGTAGCCATAATTGTATTCTCTGCAAAAATTCAAACGTCATTTACACATAGTAAACAGACTTTTTCAAAAAACTTTGAACAAAAAAATATAGAAAATCAAATCACCTCCACCTTCATAATCCCAATTGTGATTAGAAGCTTCTATTTGGAGTTATGGATAAAAATTTAGACAAGGGTAAGGAAAATATAACCTTGCTTATTTGAATTTGTCCTTTACTTTTGAATGGATGCTTCAATCACAAATAGTTCATTGGATTAGCAATGACAAAGATTCTTCTTTGCTTTTGCATGTTAGGAAGCTTATGATTGGTTGAAAGTCAAAACAACATTTTGCAAGACTGGGACAGCCTATCACCTTAGAAGAAGCAGTCACTGCCACTACATTAAAACCATCGCTTAATGAAACGCTTGCCATTGGATTTGCTGTGGAAAACTTGAAACCCCCTTCAATGCAATCCATTACGGATTTTTTTTAATTTGGCCGTTGTTGAATGTGCACCGTTAGATCTGAAAAAGATCCCCCCCCAATACTGTCAATATTCAAGTTTAAAAAAACACAGTTGCTGTTGATTGTTCCATGCTAAATGACGATCTCGGTTGTTCATCAGATTAGGGTTTATGGCACTCAAATTTTCTTTGATAGGGGTTGCTTCAATTAGGGTTTTTCTTATGCATGCAGCCTTTTGTTTGAGGTCGGGAAGCTAGTCTCTTAGTGTGCAATGAAGTCTGATTTACATTGGCTATTGTCCCTATGGAGTTGTTGCTTTGAGGGAGCTTCTCTTTCTAACGTTAGGGTTTACCAACAAGTACAGGTGAAATGTTTGGTGAAATGTTTGGTGAAATGTTTGGAGTTAGAAATAGACACAAGTGAAATGAAGTGGAAGGATTTTTAGAGATTGATTCATTTAGATGAGGTCAGATTGAAGTTAGGGTAAAGAACTTGTTGCATAATATCAAACGTTTATGTGAAGTTTTTTTTTTTCTCTATTGTTAGGGTTTGGCAACTTGGTGGAAAGATATTAGAATCAGTTGTAAGGGAGCCGCAAATTCAAAGAGATTGATCTTACACAATGCATAGTTTCTTAGATTTTGGCAATTCAATTGAGCAGTTATTGGGTTAGTTCATGTAAGGTGTTGTGGTTTAGGGTTTTTGCTCTTCAAAAGTTGGATTTTGTATCTCTGGAAGTTTTAGTATTTGTCAAAGATCAATAATTTCACATTTGCTACTTTCTTAGAGCTGAATTGAAGTTCTAGTCACGTTTTCATACGCTGAATACATTAGATGTCATTCATGTTGATGTTGTTGTTAGTTTTAGTGGTGTGAAGAATTGATCGAATGCCATTGGAAGGGAGCAGAAGACCTGAAAAGATTATGGCAATGCTACTTGAATTTTTTTTATATAGAATACAGCTTTGTATTAAGACTGCGTACATCTGATGCTTGTTCTGAAGCTTATTCTGTTGGGCATTGGATACTGATGTTGAAACTGGGGTTGGAGAACCAAGTGAAAAAGGTTTCCGCCTATGGGAAAACTATATCCCTTTGTTAACTCATTTTAAATGTTTTCTTCAAATGAAAAAATGACTTGTGTATTTGTTTGTAAATGTTTCCACACTATTACTTCAAAAGAAGCAGACACTGCCGTCTCACACTCTAACAACAACGTCTCATAAGGGATTCATTCTCAAAATTGTGACCCTATGTTTTTCTAAAATGAAGTTTTGTAAGACTATTAGCAATTTTTCAAAGTTTAGCTCAATCTAGTGCATTTAGCTTGGATAGACTCTCTTTTCCCCAATGGATGTTGATTCCTACTCGTTCTAATTTCTTCCCATCCACTGGGACCCAATTTGAGTTGTTCTTTTTCTTTGGAGGCCATTGTGCTCCTTTCTTTTCTCTTTGATCTATAAGTTTCCGTCAAATAAGGAAATGTGTCCAAAATTTGGAGAGTGCATCACTTATATGCCCCACCAATGTAATTTTATATTTTTACTTCCAACCAATGGCAATCTCCTATTATACAAAAGAAAAAAGAAACTCATCATTAGGCAGGGTTATAATAGCCGGAAAGTTTACAAGGAAAGCTTCAATTAATTTGGGAAATGGTTACTTCTCTTTAATTTTGAGTCAAGTGCAATTTCTTCACACTAAACGAAATCCGCGCTGGTCTAAACCAAAAATGTGGGCTGAAATTTGTTGAGAACCATGTTTCCAATGCTAAAATCCCAGAATTTTGCATTGGAAACATGGTTCTCAACAAATTTCAGCCCACATATTTTGTTTAGACCAATGCAGGTTTCTTCAAGTGTCAACAAGTTACAAGAAAGAAGAATCGTTGTTTAGTGAAATTGTTTCAAGCAAAATCTTCACCAAATTAGAAAAATGAAGATTTTGTTTCTAGAGCTCCTCCTATTGATGATGTATATCAATGCACTATATTGAAAATGAATATTACAGAATAGCATTTAAAAGAGTTGCAAACCAACAATTGAAGTGCAATTTCTGTTGTGCCAAAGAAAATATTTTGGTGGGGCCATGCATTTGTTACTCACATTTCATCCCTTAAACATCAGTGGCTTAATTGCCGGACTATTAGAGATGCTTTTAGTGTATTGGACATTACTAAACTAAAATGGTCATTTAGTATAGTCTAAGCTATTTATCACTCAGACATACTATTCAACATCGATTGTAGCGGTGGCATTGTAGCATTTGTAGTGTGTAATGTATTCTTTTTAGAATGGTACCCATAGTTTTTATAGTAAAGGTTTATTGACCCATACTAAATAACCATTTTGGTATAATAGATTGGCAATATAAGAAAACAATATAGTTTGCTGCTTTGAGCATTATCAATGATCTGAGAATGTAATTGTGTCATTCTTTAGCTAAATTAACAAGGCCTTGAATTCTTGGACCAAATGTTTTGCCTAAATTCTTAAAGATGAACTTTCAACACTCCGTTAAAGGTAAATTTTAACCTATCCTACTTTAACACTGTAAGGATGTACTTAAAATCCTATAAAGACAAGAAATCAGTACTAACAACGTGAATCATCTACTTAATAAAATCCAAAGCACTTATTAGAGGGCAAACTACTACAAAAGACCTCGATCATCTTTCATACAAAATTCTAAAGATGAACATATGTACTTTTGTCTTATATAGAAGGATTCTCTGTCATCCATTGAACCACTTTGGTCCGCAACATTGTTACAAAATTAATTGTATAAGGATGCCATAGCCAAAAAGTAACCAATAAATGACTTCTTAGATCACTGTAGAATTGAAGAATGTACCTATTGGTCCATATATAAGATCATTTTTGGCAAAGAACCTTGGTATAGGTCTCATCTTTTCATAATTAGTTTGATAACTCATTAGCCATAATGCCACATTTAACTACTTTTGGACTTTTGAAAGTCCAGAATTAATAATGGTCTTCAACAAAAAAAAATTGATCATCAAGAGATAGTGCAAAACATCAGGAGATTTGTACATATATTGAGAGATTTGTACAAACATCGTGGGATCCCACAATGTTATCATCATGAGATCCCACGATGTTTTGTCCAAAATTCATTGAATAGTCCAAAAGTAGTTAAATATGGCATCATAGTTGTTTTTTTGCAATATATAGTTGTAATTGTAGCTTTCGTTTGACAATCCTTCCAAAATTTGGAATCAAACATTGGCCACAGGAATAGATCTGTATCACAAAAAAAAAACTGTCTTCAATTAACAGCTAGAGACACTTTAATCATATAAAGACACTATGGACCTAAAGATTCGATGAATGTTGTCGAAATAAAGAGTGTACCTGTTTGTCCAATAATCAGAGTATTTTGGTGACTACCTTGGTCATATAAGCTACGTCCTTCCAAGGATAATTTAGGGGTACTTCACACGATAGCCGTCCAATTCGAGAGACCAAGGGAGTGAGTGGCTAAACTTTCAGTATTGAGAGTAAAAAGAAATGGGTTGAAAATAGGCAATAAAATATAGGAATTGGAGCCTTCGGCCAACCATAGTGTGAAGCCAAAAGTCCAAACCCTTGGCAATGAACTCCTATGGCCTCTCAACTTCAACGGCCATATTGTGAAGCCTCTAGAGGCCAAGTCCATTGTCCAAACTTGTACCATTTGTTTGACTTCTATCCATCTCTCTCCACATTAATCCATTCAATTCCTGAGATTTTCTTCTCATCTTCTCTAACCATGGATTCAAGAAAGGAACGCATTCTTGTTCTACTTTCGCTTTTCATGGTCATAAAGTATGCCATTGTGGCATTTTGGCATTGCAAAACTATTAGCATGACAACCATTTTAGGATGAAGCCTCATCCATGTGAATTTTTATGAGCAATAGATCAAAAAACATGAAAAAGATATAAATGGAAGAAGAAGGTGGCATTTGTCAACGCAAGGAAGTAGGTGGAAGGCGTGTCCATTGTAACGATAGAGACTAGGTGCAAAAACTAAAAACTAAAAACTAAAAACTAAAATCTAAAAGAGAGGAGCATCCTACTTTCTACTTGCAAAAAAAAGTCCCTAATCTAATGATGAAGATTTTGTTAATTTTTTTTTATTCCTTACTAAAAAAAATTGACGGCCTCTCGACCATAGTTTAGGTTTCTATTCTTATCTGACCCAAACTTCCTTGAAGAGCCCCGTTGCCTTGGTCAATAAATGCTACCATGTAGGCGTTTTGTAAGATGATGGCCTTTGAACTTTGCCTTCTAGTGTGAAAGGTCAGGAGGCCAAATTCTTGATTTCTTGCAATCATATTGATGGAAATTGACAGCCTCTTGACCTATTGCCATAATGTGAATTGTCCCTTTGTGCCCTCTCTCTATACCATATCTCTACAAAGAGTTCGACATAGCCACCAAACCTTTGTCCATAATGTGAAGTGTCCACTTCCTGCCCTCTTCCTATATAAACTATGACACGCCCACCAGGCTTTTGCAAAATTAGTTCCAAGTGGGCTTGACTTTTTGTCGTCAGTTTCCACCTCCCTTTCCTTCTTGTTTCCTTTCCTCCTTCCCAGTCAAGGCGCCACCCTGACGACAGAGAGAGCCCCTCCCAAGGCCAGCCTCGCACAACCCAATTCAATCCCGAATTGGAATCCTCCGTCTGCTGCAAGCACTCACTTTCGGTAACTTTGACGTCACTACCGATTTCTGCTTCTTCAGGGACCTTCCCGTCCAGTGGTCCCAAAAATGATTTTCAGAAGTAAGTAAACTCTAGACGTGCGATAATTTCAAATTCAAACACTCTTGTTCCTTGTAGCAAAAAAAAACGGGTGGGTTCAGTTTGGGTTCGCTAAATTTAGTAAAATTTGCAGACACTGGACGGATCGCCACAGCCACGGACTTCACGATGAAACTGCAGCATTGTACATTCATCGTAAACTAGTGTGCCCTGTGCCGGGGCATACGGTCCGGGAGATCTCAACGTAACAAAACAAAACAAACAAACAAACATGCTAACTTAATATATTGATTGAAGTCCGTCGTACAAACCGGGCGGCCCCCTTGGATTTTCATCAGTCCTTATGCAATGACAGCAATAGTAGGTTGGAAACACCCTTTCCAAGACGCTTCACGAGGTCTACGATGAAGTCCTTCGTGGTCGCCACTCTTCTAGAACAGGTAGTCGTGGTCATCATCAGCCTTGGCGTGTCGTCCAAGTCCTCATTGCTTTCCTTCACACTTTCGTCGCCGGATGCTGCTCTGGAGTGCCTTTCGTGCGCTTTCTTGCGTGCTTGCTGCTTACATAGACGGAACCGTAGAATTCTGGTGGATTCAGTACATGCGCACTCAAAATTTCAGGGACAGAAGTGGTGCGTCGATTGGAATTTTTCCCTGAATTTTTCCCTGAATTTTTCTGTTTGAGGCAGGAGCGCTGTTGTGGTGTGAATTTGGTTATGATTGTAAAGGAATTTTGTATATGCAACGTTGATCGTTACCCTTGGGGATGAGCCTTTGGGAGATGGTTTGAGGATACTGTTTTTTTTCCTGCGGAATGCTATTGTAGTTTGAGATAGAAATGGAAATTGTGAAGTTGAAATTGTGCGTGAGTCCGTCTTGGATCTGTAAGTGGGCTCAGTTGGTGTCGAGCAGATCAACTTCTTGAAAGTAGTGTTTTCTCTCTGTCTTCTGATGAAGTTACTCGTTGTAATCAATTGCAATTCTCGGTAGCGAATTGCAGTCAGTTGTTGTATCTTAACGTGGTGAATTATCTCTACGATCTGTGGACGAGAATTTCCGACATTCACCGATAATAGGGTTAGGGCTCAAGCTTTTTCGCTGTCTGCATTTTACCGCCAAGTTGGAGTTACATTGATTTGGTTTTTGGTTTCCTCTCTTTCTCATTAACGTTTGGTGGTCGTGCATGATGCAGTTTGTGAGAAGGAGCAGGTTTTTCTTTGTGTGAGAATCTGATTGAAGCCCAACGGAGAGGAAGTAGGGATGGGGCTGTTGTTGGGGAAACTGTTGTCATCTATCTCTTGGGGCACGAAAGACTATGGGATTCTCATGATCGGTCTTGACAATGCAGGTTGGAATGCTGTAAAACTAATCCTAATTTGTTTAGTTGGTTGGCGATTTAGTCACATTGGATTGCATGATTCGAAAGAAATTTCTGCCTGTTTTTTTTCATTGGCGAAGTGCACGATCTTATGGGACTGATATATTCTTTAGCCCGATTGATCATTTTCAACCAACGTTGACAGTGAATGTCTTTGGGGACGCAGGGAAGACGACGATTTTGTACAAAATGAAAATGGGAGAGCTGGTGACGACGATGCCTACAATAGGTTTCAACGTGGAGTCAATAAAGTATCAGAACGTGAGCTTCACAGTGTGGGATGTGGGGGGCCAGGATAAGATTCGGCCTCTCTGGCGTCATTACTTTGACAATATACAGGTCGGCAGCTCTTGGCAAATTACGTTTAATTTGTTTTTTTCTGATGTGCGTTGATGAATTTGATTATCAATTTGTGTTGACGGTCTATATTCTTGTGGTTGTCTGTTGCGTGATGTCAATTATTTCAATGGATATATTTTTGCGTTTGCATGGCTGACGATTTGGGTTCTCTATATATATGTGAAAGTCTTTCTCTAGACTCAACAAATATAATTTTGAGGGGTTTTAGCAGAGTTAGGTTTTGTAACAAACTTTTCTACAGCATCACAACGAGAATCTTCCCCATAATTTACGGGGAGATCGTCCTTTTTGTCACATTGATCATATATGGACCTTCTTGTATAACATGGGGAGGCCTGAATATGATCACAGTTACCATAGGGAGATCTGACTATGAATTATGAAGAACATTTCCTGTATGGTGTCTAGAAGTTTCGGAAACAGTCCAATTTCACTGAAAATAGTGTCATTGACTTCAGTCAAATTTTTGCTATTCATTTCATAACGTCGACCTGAGCTGGGCTTCAGAGCAATGCATCTGTATTCGGACAGCCTTCATAGTTCCAGTATATTCATAGTTTTCACGTCTCACAGACTTCCATTTGGATGCAGGGTTTAATATTCGTGGTGGATAGCAACGACAAGGAGCGCATCTCGGAAGCCAGAGATGAGCTTCACAAGCTGTTGAAGAATTCCGAACTAAGTAACGTCAAATTGATGGTGTTTGCAAACAAGCAAGATATGGCGAAAGTGTTGACCTCCAAGGAGGTCACGGACAGGTTACACCTCAGCCAGTTGAAGCAAAGGGAATGGCACGTCCAAGCTTGCAGTGCCACCACCGGGGAGGGGTTACGTGAAGGCCTGGATTGGCTCGCTGCAGCTCTTAAGGACAGTCCAGGCAAAGTCCCCTAAGGATTTGAAACATAATGAGTCTACTACTTTGTGACACCTACTTCTTAGTTTCCCAGTGCGCCGACTGTTTTTTCCCTGAGTCCGAGTGCAATGGAATTGCCCATGTGAAGAACCATGGAGTTGCTGTACATAAAAGATAGGCATTCTACTCCAAATCTCAACCAGCTGGTGGGTACAACTGTGTCCATAACAACCTGGGACTTTTTTTTTATGGACTACATATCTGGCGAGAAGCGGTTATGGGACATAATGTCAGATTTCTATATTTCTTGATCAAAGGGCTCACGAGGAGAAGAGTTATGGGATTTAACCCTCTTGTGACTAGCTGATGAGGGAGTGACACAGTTGCCTTAAAAATTGAACCTGACATTCTGTGTTTTGAGGTGAGGTTCGTAGTCTACACACCTATTTAGATAAAATGGTTGTCAAGGTGATCTCACCGATGGTGAAGGCATGGAGAGCTGTGATTGCAGAGGCTGAGTTCAAGAGTTGAGGTAATGTTTTTGAGGCAATAGATCTTGGGAGGGTGTAAGCCATGAAATCTCCCAGGGGGTATAAGTTGGGGTTGGGGTTTAAACTCTGAGTGGTGCTAAGAAAATTGGAGAAATTGAAGAAATTGATGTGGCAATTGTGCTTCCATTGGTTTGGGTTGTATTTTGATTTCTTTTTGGAAGAAGGCTGTTTTCAGGCTGTGTTCAGTATTGGTGGATGTGACATTTTTGAAGTCTAAATATCGCAGATGGTTTCCAAGTAGCCTATTCTTTCTTCGTGATCTCGGCTCACGTTTGTATTGAGAGTGTACAGTACATTGGTGTAGTGATTGGGCAGATTAGAAACGAAAGCATGCGCTACCTAAACTTGATGAAGCACAACTATTTGAACTTTCTATATTAGTTAGGTATATTCATCTCAACAACAATCTGATTCGACACATTTCTCTACGGAATTTGAGGTATTTGAAATGTTGTGGTGTGTTTGATAATATGATTTTGTTTTATAACCTGATTGTGGACTTCTACATCCACATGGATTGAAGTCATTGTCTACGTGTTTGACTTTGGACAAAGAGCAAACTATGGCTAAAAATGTGAGACCAAATACATTTTTAGCATTGAGGTGCCAAAAGTCGTTTGTTTTGTTGTTTTGATCTCAGAGTTGTGAGGGTGGGACTAACATTCTAATTTGGAGGTAACTAAAGTAGGAGGTGCAGAAACTACTCATCTAAGAGCTTGTTTGCTTTTAAAGTTAAGCACTGTAGTCACAACAATTTTGTAGAACTTTTAAGAGTAAGAAGAGAGGAAGTCAATTGACATGCAATTTTTTACAAATTTTTTTGAAGCGTGCTTAATTACTTTTGATTTCTTGAAGACAACTTTTTGATTACTTTTTTATTTTACATTCGTAGAGGACATGAATAAAAATGATGCATGCGTGCTTTAATGGCGCAATGAGAACTACTATATATGTATGGTTTAATTATGAATGACCCCCCCCCCCTTGGTCTGTGAATGAACCTTGGAAGAAACAGAAAACAAAAATGGCAATAGGATATTGTTAAGTTAAAACAATGGTGGTTCATAAATATGTCTTGACAACTGTTGACTTTAAAATGAAGTTATCATGAAAGCCCTATTATTGATACGACTTTTTTCATAAATTTGCCTACAATGTTTCAATATTTGACCATCAGCTTCAAAAAAACACAACATTTCACATCAATTCTACATTGTCATATAGATTGTTTAACAATGTCAAACAAATACTTCAAGGTATAATTATAGGTGTAGTTCTTGGAGCATGTATAGACATAGCACCTCCTACCTTAGATTGAATGAAATTATTATAAGTCATCATTTCCCACAAGTACAAAGTTGAAAGACAATTCAAAAGCATCTAGAAAAGGAATTGGCATACAAAGAGTGGTTATAAACCAAAATACACCATGACTTTTTAAAGGCATCTATTTCAACTAGATTTTGAAGCAAATAAAAAAGAATGTGGCATTGGAAGGAGAAGTATGAAGGAAAATTGAAATACTTCACTTTTATGCAATAGAATAAAATGGCTAGCCTCCATGGCCCAATGTCACCATCATCACATGTACTATACTCCGTCAAAAATAGGAGAACAAAGATCATGGTATGGCACCAAATAAGAATCATTTAGAGCACAAGTAAAAGATAGACATGCTAATAGACAGGTGGAGACACTTTGACACTACACTAATGATGGTATTTAGTGTTACCCACACTACTTGCTTTCAAAATGCCATAAATTATTACTCTTGAAGAGTATTTTTACCAAAGACATTCATTGAGAAACGCAACTTTGGAACGTATCAATACCTATGTTCTTGGTAAAAAAATTCATGAAGAATAATAAGTTATAACATTTTAAAAACAATTAGTGTAGGTAACACTATTTACAATTAGGTGTAAGTTGAAATCTAACTTAGAAGATTCTAAACATGATTGTCCAGAGCAATTATATCGGGAATTTTTGTTCGTCTAATCATTCTAACCATTCTTAAGTGCTGTTCAAAGATTTGTGGAGCTGAAGAAACCAAACTGATGGAGAGTGCCCTTGGCTGTCAAAAGAAATCTTCACAGTTGCATAATTTCAAAGCCTATCCTCAGACATTGACCAAGAAAGAACTCTGGATGGCAATCTATCGAAAAATTACTAAAGCTCGCATAAATGAACACTGAACCTCAAGTAAATGATCTAGAGAGGCTGTCAGAAGTGTCGACATCTTCGCCTAGAAAAAAATTGAGAAGATGTCGAACTCTTCACAGAATGCACAAATTATACCACATCTTCATGTGTAATGTTATCAGTTGCTGACAGCATCTTCTGCATCTTGGTAGAACGAGAACTGTAATTAGTTGCTATCTACTTCAAAAAAGGCTTCATTTGATAAAATTAGATTGTTTCTAGAACTCTTGGTCATCATAATTAGTATATTCTTCATGGTTCAGGAGGACGTCTCCTTACTGCCACAGTGATCATACAGAGGTGTGTCCATAACTCATGAACTCCTCTCCGTATGAGCACTGGGAGGTGTTCCCATGTATCGTGAAGAGATCTCCGAATGCTGACCATAGAGAGACCTCTCCGTGAATCATGGAAACGATTCTCTTTATTAATTTTGTTTGAAACATTCTATTCTAACCTAAAACCCTGTTTACAATCATCACTGTTCTTCTCTCAGCATCAAGAGATTACAAACTCACGAAACAGAAGCAAGAAAAAATTCCGGTAAAGACTCAGAAAAAGAGGTAATGAGACATTGAAATAATAAAGTGATCAGTAATTGCCTACCACTGAAATGGTATTTGGTTCTCGCGTACATGCCAACGGCATTCAATCAGTCTTTAAAAGTTTATTCACCACGCATGAGAGGACATAATTTAGAAGGGAAACTTACAGGGCGGTAACTGATCAGCTTGACAACTTTACAATCTCTCAAAGAAGTGTCACATTGTTCCTGGAACTGCAACCACCGCGCACAGGTAGATACGTAGGTAGATCATACTTTATTGACAAGGTACAAAGGATATATGTATTGTACTCCCAAGTACTGTCTCCAATGAGAACATGTTTTCAATTTCCTTCAGGACATGAAGACATTCGGCTGAGCCGGGTTGGCTGCCTTCCCTCACGTAATACCCCATGTACCAATGGCAGTTGCAAAGATTGCAGATATTCTGAACAGTTGGCCACATATGCATGGCACAAAAGTCGACAAGGTGTATTTCCACATCACTAGAGGCCAGGATTGAGACACAACCGTGCTTGGTTCCCGCAGTTGTTCTGTTCAGCACGTCCAAGAAATTGAAGAACCCTGGTTTTTGACGGCATGGCTCCGAACTGGATGCTCGCAGCAATGGTCATGATGTTCCTGTTTTCTACTCGTGCGTAAGCAATCCTCCAGTTAGTAGAAATATTTGTAAATATCCAATCATAAATTGCTAGTGTGTTGCAAGGTTGTGAAATTCAGCACTCTGGTCTCCAACAAGCGAAAGAAAGATGCTAGATATGCTTGTTAATTGTCTTAAATTACTATATCTTACCTTCTAGATGATGATATTCAGAGGTGACCGAGAGTCATGGACTTCTCCAGGAAGAGACGGCTCATGGATACGCAGGACGTAAACTACTCCAAAGTTAGTCCACATTACCCTTCAATTAGCTTAATCTATTGTTTACTCTCACTACCAACCAAAAGTATTGTGTTTGCAAGATTCTCAAAGTCTTGCTATTTCACAAAGCAGCCCCAAACGGACTTTACGTTGGCTTTGCAGTTTTATGTGCGTCATACGGGGACTTTCATCCGTCTAATTTTATTTTTTTAATTTGATCAACATTTGCAATGTCTTTCAGTGATTCTGGTGATTTAAAATTTGGTTCCATCTGAATTGCATTCTTCACAATATGATCAATCAAATTGATCATTTTAAAATTAAGAGTGTTGGTCTACTAGAGGTTAACATGACAAGACTAAAGCGATTTATGGGTTACTTAGGTGACTATCATCTTCGAGCACTCTATGAACCGCAATATCTGAGAGTCCGTGATTGTAGTTACCTCAAGTCTTCACCCGCCGTTTCTGAAGCATGTTGTGATCCCCTTTGACTGCAGCTTGTTGGCCAGGGATGAGGGTGAACTGCCCTTCCGACACACAAGTCGAGTGTGAAGTTGGAGGAGTTGGAGGCTGCAGCTGCTTGGCCATGCAAGCGTGCCTGCCGAATGTCTCTGGCTGTTACGTCGTTGTCGATGGCGTCTCCACCAAATCCTGTGGTTTCTAAGTAAAATTTGGCGATGGCAAGTTAGTAAAAGTAACATGGTAGCATCAATGATATATAAACCAAGATTTGTAATCAAGTTTGATATATCATTGACCAGCATCATAGAGGTGCATGGCTACTACAACAAATAATAAAACGTCAAATGGACAAGCAAGCCTGCATTTGCTTGGATGGACCTCCGCCTGTTTCAAAGCATTCACTTTTTCAAGCTTGATCTTGCATTACAGAACCATCTTATAATCACAAATTATGCGCAGTACAGTTAGGGAGCATCCACAATTACTACCGGTACCACGTAGACACTTCTAGTACCAATTAATGAGCCGTTATTAATTAAGTAGATTGACTGAAAGCCTGCCACTTGTAAGAGTTAGGGCCAAGGTTTTCTACATTGGATATCTTGAATGTTTGGGCCGAGGACACAATGCCTTGAAGGGCTCCACAAATCATCATCGCAGGATTTACTCCCTCTGGTCTGGACCCGATCTTCATCAGCCTGCAAATGAGTTGACGTCATGTGTACGACATGAAATTAAGCAAAGATCGACTCATGCCGACGACTCTTCCATATAGCAAGACCGTGACCTCGAGGAATCCTAATCCCAATTGGCATGGCCGGCACTATCGATTTCGGAATGAGCTAGGATGCCGACTTGCAACCCAAATTGTTGAAATCCGAACCATAAGCTTATAACGTCTGCTGTAGATGGACTCTGGAATGGCATGATGTGCCGTAAGCTTTTTATGTACATTCTGAATAAGCCTCCAACAGCTACGAACCTGGAATTAAGAACGCTTTTGAATTCCTATTACGGCGGTGTAAGGGACTTAGGGATCGCCGCAACAGCAGTTAATAAGTTCTACCAGATTAGTATCTCTACATCTCTCCATCCAAAACCCCAATCTGCTTTAGTTGGACTTTGAAATGGCATAAGCTAACCCCTAAACGCCTCGATCCTTTTTTGAATTTTGCACATTTTTGCTTATATCTTTGTACAGAAGTATCGTTTACTGGAATTTCGTGAATTTGGACATTAAGGAGGGTTGTCTTTTCTAGATTCATGTATTACATTGGATGAATGAGAAGTTAACTGGAACTGAACAGAGCGTTTCAGGGTTAATGCGCCCTAAGGTACGTATGTACATTCTGAACAAGCCTCCAACAGATACTAACCTGGAAAAACGGTTTTTGAATTCCGGATGCGGCACTTCAAGGGATTTAATGATCGCCGCAACCGGAATTCAAAAGTTCTACCAGATTGGTAACCCTCCATGCATCCCCGGGTCCGGACATCCCTAAGTCCAAAACCTAGCCTCAACCCCCAAATAGCAGTCCCATTCAAGACGCCACCAGAATTAACGCCGCAACGGCCATTCCACGACGCGCTGCCTGCTCCGCCCGGAGATGGATCGAAAGGGCTGGAGACTCGTAAGCAAGCAAGCAAGGCAGCGCGTGGACGCTTGCAAGGACGCCGCAGACGAAAGAGCAACTGGAACAGAAGCTTGAATTGTGCAGGCTGGAAACAGGCTAGGCATGCCTTGAAGTGACTGCATGTTATGGCAAAAATCACTGTTGCTGGATTGGACCGAAGGGTTGGACGGACGAACGGACGGACGGACCACGAGCTACTCGTGGAGATCAGCGTTTGGGATTATTTTTTTTAGTTTTACCAGCTACAGTACATGAGGGTCTGATTCGGCACATGAGCGCCGAAATACTTTCTTTTGGGGGAGAGCAAACAGTTTCAGCACTTGGAACTACTATACTGGTTTTAGGGTTTCAGCATTCCAATGTCCAATCTTTTTTGTGTTTGGCAAATTCAATTTTTTTTTGTTTTGGGAAATCTATCATGCAGGGCTTAAGATAGGGCTTTTTTTTTTGCACTATCAATGGAACTTGCGTTTTTGGCAACGTGCCATTGCATTAAATTTGGAGGGACGTCAGTGCATTTGTTGTTTTTTGTTAGAACTGGCAAAATTTTGCCCAAAACAAAAGCCTTGGCTTTAAGGCATGATGTAGGTCTTTAGAAATAGTCAAAAAATTAGGCAATATGAATGAAATTTTTTTGCAACATTTCGGACATTTTACTTGTAATATTCCAAACATTTAGACATTCCAAGAACTACTTAATTTATTTCTGAATCTAACCCCCATATAGGATACATTTCTTTAATTCCTATATTGAACCGTTTTTTCAAGTGCCAAGTCCAATTATTTTTTCTATTTTTTATTCTAAAAATAAATTTTGTAGATATTTGCAAAAATCTACATCCAACCATAGAGTTATATTTAAGAAGGGCGACTTCATATTAGGAATAACTTGGGCTTATATGAAGTTGGCCCAATTTACAATCCATAAGGCCACTCAAATCTAGTCTAAGTTGAAAAATTGGATCACAGTCTATTTACAATCCACCTAATCATTGGTATTAGAGCCTAATTTTCTAATGCCCAAACACCACCATATAAGTGCTACAAAAGTAGCCATTAGATAAAAAAAATATGTTTGGTTTTTAGTTTAAAGCCCATAGGCCGAGTTCATGACCCAATTAGATCCTTAAATAATGGATTTAACCCAAGGGTGTAGATTTTTAGAGAATCTTCAAGAAATCTCCTTCAGTATCCTATTTTTTAATATCATTTTCTTTACTGAGTTCTTTTGCCTTCAAAATATGTATCTATCAATCTAAGTCTTGGATTTTGAATCACAATTTGAACTTCAATTGTAGTTTTTGCATTAGAAAGTTTGATAAAAATTTAGAATAGTAGCTTCGAGATTGCCCATGGCCTTAAGGAGGGCGGAAGTCCATCATTGATTGGTCATTTCTACAAGCTAAATGATGCCCATTTAATCCCTAAAGGACAAAGTGACCATTCAATGTATACAAGAGATCTTAGGTAGCTGCATATGAAGTCACTTTTCATCAAATGTTTACAAAATTTTGATATAAGGTGTAAACATGTATCCCCTTAGTGGGAATATAATTTTTTTTCCTGATTCAATGTCCGGATCAAAAGTTATGTTGCCCTGAACTTTTGACGCAGTTTGGATAGCTTTGGGCATCATGTACAAAATTCTTCTTCTACTTCTGAAACTTATTAAGTATGTAATGTACATGATATAAGATGCAAATGTCAAAAAATAACCATGTATAGTGTAAATTCTCACTCTAGGAGGAATTATACTTTGTTGGTTCAATTGGACAAGCATTAGGAAAATTTTTAGCCCTCCAGCAGGCCGCTAAGGAAATGATTTTTGGCCCCCCCTGCTATGCAATTTCAAAATGAATAAAAAAATATTTTTTCTTAAAAGAAATTTTTTTTTGGGAAAAAAAATATTTTAAAAATGAAAAAATAAAATATCTGATGTGGCACTACTAATTCCATGTTAGCACCCAGTTAAAAAAAATTAAAAGTTTAATTTTTTTAAATAATTTTTTATTTTTATTTTTTCCCATAATTGCACCGGGCGGATGCAGAACTCGTGGCCTTTTGGAGGGCTGAAATTTTTCCTAATGGTTGGAAAAGGAAATTCTTCTAACTTTGAAGATTATAATCTTTCAATCCATGCAGTCAAAGTTTTAAGAAAAAATTCAAAAAAAAAAATTCCCACACATTCTTATAGTAGTCTAGTACAAATTTGTATGATTGAATTTTTGAAAAGTAGTTTTTTTTCAGTTTTTTTTTAATTGCACCAAAATTTGTGTTGGCCCTTTAGGAGTTAGAAAAGAATTTGAAGTCCAAATTTAGGACCTCAAATATCCTTTTAAGGATTAATAAAAAAGTGGTTCTAAGTTTGAAAGGCCTAAAATAGTTCACTAAAGCTAATGTACATATATGGGGTTGATTAAGTTTTTCAAAATTTTAGATAAATAAAAATGAAAAACATTCAAAAATAAAAAATTTGGTTTAGGATTTTTGTCTTTTTTGTAAATCTTCAAAGTCAAGACTTGAAGAAACCTTATCCTTGAAAAGGATAGGATTTGACCACTTTTTCGAAATTCAATGTCCTTTGCTCTTTATGATCCCATTTTGCAACTATACATGAATGAAATTTTTAAATTTTTTCTTAAATACATAACCACATGTATTTTACAAGTCAAATTTTGTTTAGTTTTTAAGTTTATTCTAAACTTATAAATAAAACGTGGAAAACATTCCAAAATTCACTATATGGTAATTCACAATGCCAATAAGTGTGAGGAAATTTCTAACACCATCTTTACATATCAATGCCCCCCTTCCTATTGATTGTCCTTGAAAACACAATGAAACAAATTCCTCACTTTGATATACATCCTCTTGCCATTCACCATCACAAATTTACAAAGTTGACACTTGCACTATAAATTTGGCAAAATATAAAGCCTTCCTAGCTCCTGAGAGAGACATATAGTTTTAGAGTCATTTGCTTAGATCATTGAGGCTACGCTAAATGTCATACCTAAAGTGAACAATCCTTAATTTTTCCTAACTTATTGTATTATGTTGGAATTACTTTTTTTAATTTTATTAGAAGCTATAGTTTGACAAGGCATCTTTAAATAAAGTTGGATAGAAATTTTTTTAAATATAATTCAAATTTAGCACATTGCATAAAATTTACCTTTTTAAATTTTTTTTTAAACTTTAATTATTATCTTTACTAAAAACATAGAAACTTCCAGTAAATTAAAGTCAAGTTTACATGAAATTAGCATCATTAATAGTTATTTCATCTATATCAATATATAACTTTATATAACAATAATAAAGAGCCTCCTTCATGATATTGGTCAAATATATAGTTTTTAACACAAGGCCATTTTGTTTTGGTCACTATAGAGCTAGATTACACTATTTTAAAATAAATCTCTACTTTTCATCAAAGAGAAGTAGTCTTTATGTCAAATAATTTCCATCTCTATTTACCCTTTGAAGTCCCAAGGCCTTTTTTTAATAAAAAATCACTCAAAACTACCCTTTCTACTGCAAAGAGCAAAAAACTTTACTATACAATTTTTTTTGTGCAATTTAACCCCTAAAGTCCCAAGGCCATTTTTCTGTCAAAAATCACTCAAAACTGCTACTTTTGTTGCGTTCATCTAAAAGCTGAGAAAAAATATTTTTTTTTAGAAAATAACCGTAGGATCTTATACTACACTTTTTACAGATCATGTAGTAAAAATTTTGTGATGTTTGACCGTACGGATTGAAAGATATCAGCATTCAAAGTGAAAGAAAAAGTTTTTTTCAAGAAGATGCTTTCATTGCCCGAAAAACAAGATTGTCCATAACTTTCTCATAAAAAGTCCAAATGAAATGAATCAAAGCTTCCCAAATAGGCAAAAATATAATCTATAAGGAAAAAAAATTTTAAAAATTAAATTAAATTTTTTGCAAAATTTTTTTGCTGCCCCTTCTCCCCTGTTTTGAGCTTATTTGGACATAACTTTTGCTCCCGGGCACCGATTGAAATAAAAATTACATTCCCCAAAAGCTAATAAATTTTTCTATCTTATGGGAAAGTTTCAGAAAGTTTCATTAAAAATTGAGCTCATAGGAACCTGCCCAAAATCCATTTTGTCCCCCGTAGGGACAATGGGACTTTAGGGGTTAAACCACAAGGTCTTGTATCAAATTAGTATAAGAATGTGTGGAGGAAATTTTAAAAAATTGCACATGTAGATTACAAGATATTTGCATTCAAGTAAAGAAACTATTTTTTGAGCACTTTAATTTCATGTTAGATTATTTGACTTTGAATTTTCTTCACTTAAAATTTTTGCACTATAAATTTTGCATCAAAATTGTTTTGTGTTGAAAATTTGAGTTGAAAATCCAAGAGAGAAAAGTGTAACAAAATACATGATTTTTCACTCTTTAGAAAATTGTTAAGTAGAAGTAGAAACAAGATTGAAAGAAAAACTAAATTGTTGATAGCTTTAAAATGGAATTGAAACACACTATTGTAATCCCAATGGTGAGTGTATTCTAGCAAGCATATTTAACCTTGTAGAGATTTCTTTTTAAAATTATAAGAATTGAGTTAAAAGACAACTCTAATTCATTATTTTTTTTAAGAAATTTCTAAGATTACCCGCAAAACAAGCCAATTTTTGCTTAACTTTCACAACACTAATCCAAATAGAATGAATCAAAACTTTTTGCATAAACAAAAATATAATTGATGAGAAAAAAATTTAAAGAATTAATTTCAAATTTCTAAGAATAGGTTTTGTTGCTTGGCCTCTTCCATTTTGAGCTTATTATAGTATAACTTTTGTTCCTAGGCATCAATCAGAATAAAAATTATATTCCCTCAAAGCTAATGATTGTGTTTTTCTATCTTAAATTTTTTTCCAAAAGATCACCTCAAAATTTGAGGTTACACAAGTTTATCTAAGTCCATTTTTTCCTTTAAGGGAATAATAGGATTTTAGGGGTTAAAATCCAAGGGAAGTCACCAATTTCGAATGAAAAGAATGCGTGAATATAATTTAATGTGATTTTAACACCTAAAATATTGTGGTCTTATGAGGCCCCAAATTACTTCAAAGTACTCATACTCAAAACAAGGCTGAAATTTCTCTCTCTATATATTTTTTAACATATCTACCTATAGTATCCTTTAGATAACTTGTTTAAGTACATCCTTCCAAAATTTTACAATGAAAATTCCATCTATTGCAAATTTAATGTGTCCAAACTTCAAAAATAGGTTTTCTTCACCTTTTTAGAAGGTGAAGCTTTGTCTTTCAACTTATTTAGAAAAAAAATGTATGTTCAAACCTCCGGGGGTGCACTCCCATTTATTTAGTTGGAGACGTGCAATTGAATGAAGGGTGGTTTTAATTAGGGCGGTCCTAAACTTTAGACATGGCTTTGAAATAAAGTAGCATCATTGTAATGCATTGAGGGTCTTTATAAATAACTAAGGGTAGGAGAAATGAGTGGTTTTTAGATTCTTTTTAGTTCTACAATAGCCTTGCCAAAAACAAAAATAAAAAATCTAAAATTCGGTATAGTACTATGGATTATAACCTTCTGTAGAGTATAACTAAGCCAGGCCGGCTTTTCCAATGTCTACTATATTATTTTGGCAGTAACGATGTAGATTTGGTTGTTGAAAGTTCCTGGGATGAAAAACGTCTTCATTGGATGATAGTTGACCTTGTGTCATTTGTAGCAATTCAGGTTCAGCTTCACTTCCACGCTGAGATGGTTCTGATTTAGGATTTACCATTGCAATTTACGCTCTTTGTCGGTTTTGGTTGCTTGTGCTAAGTTACACAATGTGTTCTGAAGGCTGTAGATAATGAACCTTAGGGTTTGCACTTGGAAAGAGCAGAGTTAGGGTATACAAGTTGCAAAAGGTGAAAGAACGTTTTTTTATGCATGGTTGGGCTAGGTATTGCTTCAAATTCTCCTTCACGAATGGCTTTGCATGTCCCCGACCGGGTCATGCTTTGTATTAGATAACCAATGAGCTGTGCTAGCGGCGAATAGGTTATCGTACATAACCGGTTGTACATTTTTTGATCACAACCTTTGATCTTCATGATCCAAAGGTGTAGGAAGCAAGTTGAAAGGAAAGAAGGTTATGAGTTGCAACTTGTAATGGCAATGGTGACGGGTTGCCAATGGGACAATGCCACATTAGCGTTGAAAAGTCAACAACTGGTTATGGACTTTAGAATCAAAGTTTGCAATTGCAAAATACTTTGAAAAGGTTGATGTTGAAGGCACTACAATGCTGGAGGCGTTGAAGTTCACGCTAGAGGCGAATGATATTTTGGAGTGGCCGTTTGATTTCTGGGACGCTGAAGACAAATGGCGCATGCGGAAGAAGTTGGAGGGCCTGAATAGGTTTAGGATTGAGGTTCATGTCATCCGGCTCGCAGAAGGGGAAACTGATTCAAGCAAGCAACAACGACTTGAAGACGGATTGTTCACTGTGACCACCATTTGGCTGGCGTTTTGGAACGCGTAGGTCAGTGGCATGCAAGTGTATTGACAAGGCTATTGATTTAGGGGCGATTTTGGCAATTCAGAATTCAAATCTTTTCAAAGACTGTTGTGTTTTTTGAAAATGTTGCATTTTGAAACTCTGACTTTTGACTATTATGGTAAAACCCTCATTGCTTGAAAACATGTAGATGCTTGTGTAAATGTTGTGTGCTATTTGGTAACACATTTTGTCATTTTTGCTCATTGCATTTTGACACGCAATATAGGTTCACTTGCATTTTGGCTCTCAATTCCTATGGCTCATCTCTTTGCATATTGTTTTAAATTCTGTGCATGTCTACTTTCTAACCACTTGGTGCATTGTCCTAGTTTGTGTTTCAAAGTACTTGTGCTTTAAATGTTTGGTTCATTGAAACAAGTTTGTGCTTTCCAAAGTAGTTTTGCTGAAACCAATTATTGCTTCAACTAGTTAACCTTTAGGACTTCTCCATTCAATATGCTTTGACCTTACACAAACTAGGACTGGTCCACTTTTTGCAGAATTTGTCATTGAATCAAGTTGGTGCTTCATCTGGTTTCATTGTGGAAGGATCTTGTGACTGATATAGTGCACACCCCAAGGTTTTGAGCAACAAACATCATATATAGTGCACACCACAAGGTTCAAACTTATGCAATTTAGCTAGTATGTTAGTGGAAAATGGGTTTAGAATATATATAATTTTCTTAACAAAAGAACTTTATATTCATCTTTAAGAAAATTATAAAGTAGAAGGTGGTATTAGATGAAAGAAAAAACTAATCACTAATAACTTTGGTAAGCAATTGAGGATTGTTTATCCCAATAGTGAAAATGCTCCAATAAACTATAGGTACCTTTTTCATTCTTTTTTTATTTAGAAATTTTCAAAATTGAGTTCAAAAATCAACTTTATATGTGTTTTGTACCTTCATTGTTGCAAAATAAAACTCCTCATACTGAACTTTTACCTCAATATTTAAACTTGAATAAGTTCAAATGTTTTTGAATAGGTATCAATCTAAATAAACAATAAAATTAATTAATTTTTTTAGAATATATTTTGAGTTGCCTATTTTAACATTGAAATTGAAAAATCCCCTTTAAATTTTGCAATATTTATTACAATGATGTGAAACAAAGCTTCACATGTAGATTAGGATGATTAGTATCCACCATACAAATTTTATTGTAAACTACAAGAAGAAATGTCCCATTCACTTTTAGGATAGGTTGTGTGCTACAATTCGGGTGTAAGTGGTTTTGCCCACATAATTGGTCATTACACATTTTTCATCCCAATTGTTTATATTCATCCTATATTTCATCCGAATTTTCTTCTTGCAATTTATGCCAAGCAAAGCTTCTCGTTGTCGAGCATTGTGTGATGAAAGAGCCTCCAGTTATCGGACTCCACCTTCATCAGTCCTTTCCATTGCACAATGCCCTCTTCCTTGGGCATTGCCCTATACCAAAGTTTCCATATTCTAATGTCAATAGAACCTCTCTAAGTTCTCAAAAAATCCAAAGTAGATCCCTTAGTCTTCATCAAGGGGTAACCCTAAAGATGGATGAATGTAGAAATATAGTGTTTCACCCAATCATCGCCATCTTGGCACTTTCCCACACCCAGACTGTACAAGTGGGCTCTGCTTGATTAAATTTGTATTCAGTGGATGAAATTCGTATTCAGTGGATGAAATCCAAGAACCAAGCACCCCGGTTCAACCACTTCATTCTCCCTAATCTCCCAACGCTACGATCAAAGCGCCACTCGTATCTTCGTGGAATTTGATAGCAGTGCAAATTTGAGTGCGTGATTCGAATTTGGCGATGAAGCTTCTAGTACCCAACATCCGAATTGCTCCACAATGCACTTCCATGCTTAAGCTCTCATCAGAGACAAGACTTCCTCAGTTCCATGTCGAAGGCGACCTGCACGTCAAAGCTCGGTTGTTCCCCGATTGCTCGTCCCCCAACTGAAAATTCGAGCATGCATGTCCTCACAGACTCCTCGCAAATCCGCAACTGACCCAGTTTTGCATGCCTCGCGACGCGGGTCGCGCGAGGAAAGAAAGCGAGAATGAAAAGTGGCAGGCGGTGGATGGAGGGTAAGACGGGCGCCACGTGGGGGAGCCTTGCAGCAGCGAGACCGGGCGGAAGCGGATAAAGCATGCCTGGCCCAGCTTGCTCTCCTTGCTAGCTAAGCTTAGCTGGGATTCATCTCCGCTGGGGTTCTGCGACCAGGACCCGTCCGGCACAAAATCGACCCTATCACCCAACAGTAGTGTACAACACCAATCTTACCGTCAAAGATCGTTTCTTCGGGATTCGTTAGTGGTCAGAAGCCTTCTCGCTCGCAGATTAGCCAACCAGCAGCTCTCACATTCTCCGTCGCTGGCCACTCAGGCTTCAATCCCAGTCACATTCCGTCGCTCTTGTACCGTCCCTCTCGCATTTGTTGATTCAGTTGCTAGCTCCGAGGTTCTCGCCATGGCGGTTCGCTCCCACACAGGAGTTCCCACTCTTGTGGCGTCGCTGCCGAAGGAGTTTCCATCGAACTCAAATGCATCCCCATTCCGTCTCCCGTCGCTTCCTTTTCTCCGTCCCGCGACGGCTTTCGTTGGGTCGCTTCTCGCTTCGGCACCCGCTGTGTTCGCCGCTGTGAATTACGATGATGTCGTCAACCGCGCTTCCAAGAGCGCTTCCTCGGCGTTTCCCGACGTGAGGTTGCCTTCCATTGATCTTCCTGCGGTGGATTTCGACGGCGCTGGTGACTTCGTGTCTGCCAATCCGGTGGCGCTCGCGGTGGGGTTGTTGGCTGTTGCGGTGCCGCTGGTGGCTTCAAGAGCGTTTGCGGGTACGGCCTCGTTTGGGTCTGTCTCGGGCGTGGAGGCTTATGAGAAGCTCTCCGACCCCGAACTGAATGCGCAGGTGCTGGACATTCGGTCGCCAGTGGATATCAAGGCGGAGGGCAGTCCAAATCTCAAGGCGATAAGAAAGAGAAACGTGACGGTGGCGTATGCGGCGGAGGACGACAAGTTTGTGGACAAAGTGTTTGCGAAGTTCAAAAATGCGGAGAATACCACGCTCTACATTTTGGACAGGTGAGAAATTTTTTGGAATTGATTTGGGAGAATTGTTGCGTCGAGGGATTGGCATTGCTGCATTATGTGCTCGTGTTTTTAGGGTTTGGGGTTGAATCGATTCTTTGGTGGCGCGCAGATTTGACGGGAGTGCAGCGAATGTGGCAAAACTCCTGGTTAATAGTGGATTCAAGGGGGCGTTTGCTATCAAAGGAGGGGCTGAAGGGCCGAATGGATGGAAGGTTAGAGACACGCTGAATCGGATAACTACTTTGATTTGCGTTTTTTTCTCGTTGCATTAGACTCGCTCAAAGTGGGGTTGCTTGCAGTGAAAATGTCGTGAATAGGTGTTGGCAAACAGTTTTTGGCGGTCAATGATGAATCTGAAATAGTGTGGAATTTAAAGATATTACTCTGTTCTCTCTCGTTTGTGGTGAAGGCACTGGCTGAATTTGAGACTGATATGATGCAGGACAAGGAGCTGCCCTGGGCGTCGCCTTCCAAATCGTTCTCCATCAACATTGACGGCCTCAAGAGCATTCTCGGAGACAGCCAGGTATGGGGATTTGGTTATCAATAAAATTATCCTGCATTTTGCTGACCAGGCAGTAATCGAGGATATTGGCCTCAACACCCTTGGAAATAGATATCAAATTTTTTTGGGAGTTCTTCTCTTGAGCTTATGACAGTCCTTACGAAGCCACATTCTCAAGTGTTTCAAATGTTCTTAGATTCATTTGATAGTTCTCTTCAGTGATTGGATTTCTTTTGCCAAATTGAGTGAATAGTGGAGAAGGATGAGTGGTCCGGACTGCTCTAGACTGTTATGTACTGAAGGATATTAAACTCGCTTGATTTCATACCTGTAAAATAGGTGTCAGAGAAAGTTGTTGGAATGAATTATTGTGACACCAGTGTGAAATCATTGCTATTGCAGGACGCGGGTAATTTGGTGCCGACGACGGTTGGTGTAGCAGCAGCAGCTGGTCTTGGTATCGCCGTTTTTTCCGAGGTCTTGTCTCACAGCATGCTGAATCCTTCGATTTTCTAAATCTTTGAACGACTCTCTTTGAAGCTTTGTCATGACCGTGTTATTGCATAACCAGGCATTTGCACTAACTGTGACTTGTGATGACCGAGCAGGCTGAGACAACTCTCCAGCTATTAGGAACTGTTGCACTGGCGCAGCTATTCGTAAAGAAGTTTCTGTTTGTTGAGGTAAGTTTTTTTTTTTTTTGGTTGCTGATTTGGCATGACCGTGAGTAGGATCTCTTAGTATATTTCTCATCAATGCGGGGTTGTGGATTCTTCTCTTATTTTACTTTTTTACTTTCTTCTAATGTGTGTATGGGATGGGTCTGCAGGATAGGAAGAAAACCATCGAACAGGTAAGAACGTTTTTGGATAAGAAAATTGCGCCGAATGAGTTTGCGGCCGAGATTAAGGTATATCTTCACATTTCATTTCCTCTCCTTGCCCCAACTGGTCATGAAGTGATATTAGTTTATCTTTGTCCGTGGATTTGCTTACGACGGTCTCAAAGTATGATGATTTCATGGTCATATCAGTTAACTTGTCATGTTTCGGGGTGCCAAATTGTGACGGAAATCAACATCACATAGCTCTGGTTTAGATCTGAGGTTGCAGACAGGCGCCTGGAAAAGTGAATCTCTAGAATTTCTCCAATTTAATTTATATGGCAGAGTAGTTGCTCTGTGTCGAGTTTAGAATCGCCAATTTCCGAAATTTGTTTCGTCTGCTTGACATATGGAAGTTGTGTGCAGGACGTCGGCAGAGCTCTGCTGCCGAAAGAAGGTGAAGTCAAAGCAGCTGTCGCATCTGGAGCCACAGTGATAGAGAAGGAACTTGGAGTGGACTCTGTCACACCAGAAGCGTTAGGAGAGAAAGCGAAAGACAAGGTTGGAGAGGAAGCTAAGAAGGCTGGAATCGAAATTCCGGATGTAGGGGCAATCACATCAGATCTAAAGTCAGGTGCACAGGATCTCCAGGCAAATGTCAAAGAAGCCGCATCCGAATTTGAGTCTGCCGCCAAGGATACCACAAACGAACTTGGAGAGGAAGCTGCGAAGGCTGGAGTGGAAATTCCGGATGCCGAGGAAATCAAATCAGATGTAAAGTCGAGTGCGCAGGAAGTCCAGGCTAATGTTAAGGAAGCTGCATCCGACCTTCAGGCAACCGCCGAGGATACTACAAACGGATCTGCAGCTCCAGCAGGTGAAAAAGAATCGCCAGTTGTAGAGCCAGCTTCAGAACCGAGTACTACAACTGCTACCTCTAGTGCGGAAGTCACTCCTTTCTTTGATTCCGACAAGACCTCAAGCCAGCCAGTTAGTTCCAACCAGTGACGGGAGCAGATTCATCCAGGTTGGCCAACACCCAATTGCAATGATTGTACAAGGCTTTCAGTAAAAATGAAATGTAGTTTAGCCCTGACATTGCAGAGGCTTTCTAGAACTTCATATGACTGTCACTGAGATTTATTTATCTTTTGGGTTACGTTACAATTTGCTAATAACAGTGTGTATTTGAAAGAACATGTTCAAGAACTTGCAAACATCGTAAGGTGAACCTTCTCCATGAGATTTCAGTGGTCATATGGAGACTTGCCTATTTGTAGTAACCATAGAGAGACGTTCCCATGAAGTGAATATTCTTTTTATGACTTCTAATCTGATTTTAGTGGAAACTTTGTTATTTTCATGATCTGTAACCATTTGCGTGATCAAGTAATAGATTTCAGTGGCAGCCAACTCTAAATTTAAAAAGCATCTGGTGTCTTGGGATTCCATGTGCCTGCTTGGAACTTCTGTGCTCTATGCTCGTTCTTAAGTCTTACGATTGTTTATACTAACACGAATATTTGATCTGCAGTTAGAAGGACGGAATTGCGCAGCTTCTCAGTCGCAAACACGAACTTGACTTGGCTTGATTTTTTCACGACCCGTCTGATGTCGAGGGCTTCGCCTTTCTTGTGGAGGTTCTAGTCAACAATGAGAAACTGATATATTTACTGCATCTTGTAGTGTACGAGTGCTATCAGTGGACCAATGCAAGCAGCTAGAATCAGTTTTACTGCAGAGTGTATATGATTATTGAGATGACCAATGTTGTATTGAGCACAGTTTTGAGAGGTGGTACGTTGCTTAGATGAGGTGAAATATGTGCGGCTGCTGTCTGTGCCTTGCACGCTTGGTTTTTGTTTTGCAGGGACAGAGTGCAAGTCTCATGCTTACATAGGTTATGTACAGTCAATGTGAAATCCATTTCTTTGCCCTGGTGTATACAATACCCTCTCAACGTGAATGAGTTCATTTTCTCTCATCTGCCGGAAAGCATTGGTCTAAGAGCAGAGTTTGAATTGGTTTTTGAGAGCTTCATGTTGCGGAAATCTTTGATAGACTGATTCAACTTGGAATGCTTAGAAAAGAGCATTTTCTAAGCATTCCAAGTTGAATCAGTCCATCAAAGCTTTCACTTTATTAGTAAGTCTCAAACTATCATTTATATTGCATTCTAATTAGACATGTGATCTGTCTTAATTACAGTTATTCTTGTTGAAGGAAATTGATCCTGAAACAGGCCACGGGAGAATTAAGGATTCTAAAACAGTCAGGAGCAACCCGATCCTATCACGCATTCCATGTCAGTGTCTTCATCTTCCAATTTATAAGCTGTCGATTATGAATCACTTGGAGTTCTAACATGTGGACAGCAATCTCCAGAACAGCAGACATCTTCAAAAGAGATCATGTACCGGTACTAAGGTAAGTTTACCCAGAAGGTGTAATGCAACTAAGCCTACACTAAGCGTATGTACTATTTGACGTCCCCAAATATAATATTCTGGTGCAGATTGGTCTTTAGTTTTTTGATTTTGGTGTACTGTAGTAATGAGCGCAGTAATCAGTGACGCATGAGAAGCATATTTGTGAATGAAGAACTTCTCTCAGCAGTCTGGAGAAGGTCGATGATCGCCTCATATTGCATATCTTATAAAGTGGACATGTACTACAATTGTGTACTACGGGTGATACCTGATCACTATACAGTACAGGTGTACACATGTACACATATGAGATGTGTTGAAGTGTTGAATTCCCCTTTGGTATTCATAAAAACCTAGAGATCCTTTACAGCAAGGCATTATTTCCAATTTTCAAAGGTAGATAGTGTGGTGTATTTGAGCACAGGCACATAGTCGCTCAAGTGCTCAGTACACCAGTCGGAGGTCATTTTCAAAATACTGTACATTCAAACATGGTCTAGTGGTATTTTTTATATAAAAAAATTTCAATTCTAGAAACTTGAAAGGGAATTCTTTAGGACTCATCATAAGTTGGAGTCTCTTATTTTAATGTATCATACGGAGTATACGAGAATCCTCATTTAACAAACGGTGAAACTTGTTTTCATGTCCGGACTTGTATTTGAACATGTACATTATACATCATATTCGTATATTGGGGGGAGTGAATCATTCTTTGTCCTTGATTTTTATCCTAAGCCAATGTGTGTTGCCAATTAGGGTTACATAGCTGTTGACGACAATGAGGAAGCTATATGCATTCATAATGTGAGTAACGTGCTTTTTCAAAAGCAATTCTGTGGAAACTGAACAAAATTTTCGGAAGCTTTTTACAAAAAAACAGGTTCTTTTTGGACAACATTCTTAAGCTCAAAGTACATATAAATGTTCAAAGTATACAGTTTTCCCAATATTTGTAGTTTTCAACACAATTCATTCATACACTGCACTCTATGGCAATTGTCAAGGCTTTGAAATTTAAAAAAGTGGTATGGTGATGTACTTGCTGGTGATTGTTACACTTCTAAAATAAGAAAATGGGGATGGTGTGCATTAAGGAGGATGCAACCTCCTTACCTCTGCAAATTGTTATGAATAGTTCATGCGCTGTCTCCAAAGAATAGGGAGAACCGCAAGTGCAATATGAGCCAGTTCATTTTCCTGAATCTCAATCCTGAATTCCTGAATCTCAATCCTGAATTCCTGAATCAAAACACGAGGCCAATTGCTTAGCACAACCTCAAAGAACACTCTATTTCCAGTAAAATGGCACCACGTATCTGAATCGTATCCACTCATGAAACCTCATTAATTATAGAAAAACTACTGGACATTAGCTCTATACCTCCCCTGACACTGTTCGGCACTTTGTTTTTGTTTTTTTCTTTGAAACAAGTGTGTTGAAGAAACACACTGCAAGGATTTCCGTCACGTACAGAGGCTTTGAATGTTCGGCACTTCCGTCGGCTCCACTTCCACTTGTAAGCAGATAGTCGAATCCCAGTGAACAATCTCATTTTCTGTACATTGGCTACTGTTGTCAGGGCTGTAGCACGTGAATCCAGGACGGCCTGATTTAGACGAAGAGAGTACTCACACAGCTGGTGCAACATACGAGCCAGTGCAGACTAATGTACCCGAAACAAGTCCTTATGGTGGAGGACACAACTCGGCAACACTAAAGTCAAACCGATAATACTAATTTTTCTTGCAACAGTATGTTTCTGACAATCGGTAACATGCATATGGATCTGTATTGAGCGCTTCAGCTACTGGGTGTCTCTAGATCTGTTGGGGATTCATGATTCTGCCTACATTGATTGTTATTGCGTTACCGGTCTGGAATCCGCGTGAGGTCTTTGCTGAGGTCTTGTGCTCGTTGTAGGGTTTTTGGGTGCGTCTTGCGAGCATGTCTCACCGGCCACCTTACAACGGGGGTCAGTACAACGGCTATGGCGATCCTTACCGGCAGCAACCCACTACGAATCCCCATCCTCATGGAAGCGGCTACCCCCCACAAGGAGGATCGAAGATGTTCCCTCCCAACACTGATCGAGCCATTGTGGAGATTTTCAACCAGGCGGACGCCGACCGGAGCGGCAGCATTGACGAGCACGAGCTCGGGAGGTTGTTGTCGCAAGGTCGAGTGGCTTTCTCCCCGCGCACTCTCCGCCTGATGCTGCACCTGTTCGCCGACACGTACGACACTTCGCGTATTGGGCCCCAGGTACCCACCCTCAACGAATCACTTCACAATGTGCCACATTCTCATTCTCTGAAAGATTCCTCGGGAACAGATGTTCGAAGCTCAACGCTCGTCTGATACTCTAATCTTACTGTCAAAAGTCTTTTTTCTTTTTCTAGTTCTAGCCTGACCAGATATTTGCAAAGAAACATGAAAAGCGTGGAGCTCAAGGCTATTCAGTAGCATAATCATAGGAGTAGGATCTCATCATGGATTTCCTTCGGGAATTCATGTGCATTTCCTTGTGAGTCTCGCATTATGGGTAGTCACAGCTTCTTCGAGGTTGACATTTTCTCTGAGAAATTTCATCAGTGCATGAAATGGGGAGTCAATAGGAGCCCTGTTTTGTGGAGGAGCTGTGACACCCCTTTTGCAGCGAAAATGAAACCTCAGACAAGGTTTACTTGCACAGTACCACAGCAAACCATGGCAAACCAATGACAGAGCAGACTGTGAACCTCAAACCTTCGCGTAAACTTCTTCACGCCCGTTCTTGTCCTCCGGAGTAAGAGAATGACTCTTCTCAACCTTCACAGAAAGGAGCCGGCATAAGCCGCGGCGAGCCAACTAACAAGTGCCATGTTGCTCTCCTCAACCTTCACGGAACGAGATGGAGCCGTGACTACCCCTATTGTCGTAACTTAGAATGTCAACATAGACCACCTGTGAAACTTTCCTTCTGTATTTTGAATGTCAGTAGGAAGAGCGGGGTATTAAGGTAACTACACTTAGAATGAGCTCGAATAAGCAATTGACTATTATAGTATGTCTGTTTTCAAATTGCCTAGTTTTTTGTTGGATCTTTGTTGGAAGTCAAAAGAGAATTCTAATTTCTTCTCTTATGCATGTTTTTTGACACCTTATGAATAGACTATGAAATTTCGAATTGTCAAAATAGGCACACACAAAAAAGACCCTAAGCACTTATGATTAGAGGCAATACAAGAATGCAAGAATCAGTAGGGGTTGGTTTTAGAAAGGAATCACAATCAGGTGCAGTTACCTTACAGATGAAATAAAAAATGAGACCCCTGTGTGAATGACATACATAACATAACCATTAGCATAAACATCCCGATAAACATGAATGACATAAAATTTTAAGGCGATTGTGATGGCCTAAAAGTCTTAGGTTGTATAGTACCTCTGTTATGTTACATTGACATGCTAATTCCACATTCCAACAAATTCATACTATCAACAGGCTGATGAGAGTTCAGTTAGTTGTTTACAGAACATCTGATTTGTCTCCCAAATTTATTAACCCACTTTTGGCTTGATTAACTTATTCCACTTCCACAACTTCAATATTACATCCATTTGTACTTCTAAAACGGTGACCAAAGCCAGAGGAGGACTTTTTGCAAAGAACGGTTGAGAAGGAGGGTAAAGGGTTTTAGGGTTTAGGATTAATGCGCAATATCAAAAGTCATGTGCACTTCTAACAGATTCAATCACAGTGCAGGCCTTCGTCAACTTGTGGCGCGAGTTGGGCGTGTGGCACTCCAAGTTCGTGGAGTACGACCGCGACCGGAGCGGCACCATCGAGAAGCCGGAGCTTCAGCAGGCGCTCTTGAGCTTCCACTTCGCCATTCCTCCGCAGGTGTTGGACATGCTGGTGCGCAAGTATGACCGCTCGGGGAATGCATCGTGCATCGGCTATGGCGATTTCGTGGAGTGCGGCTTCATTGTGAAAGGGTTGACGGAGAAGTTCAAGAACCAGGACCGTCTCCTAACCGGTTCGGCCACTTTCGAGTACACAGGGTTCATGCTTCTGGTCATCCCTTTCATTGCTGCCTAGCTGACGACTCAAACGATTCATGCTGGTTTGTGTTCTAGAGCAGTGTAGTGGGATCGACGTATGATGTTTTTGGTCCTTGCAGGTATGCGACTTTTTCTGTGAGCTTTGGAATTTCTGACGTGACTCGTAACATTCTTGAACAGAGTATAATTCATGCTCTGGAAAATTCTTTCGTGCACCTAAAGATATTACAGTAGTTCGCCTGCAACGATATGTTTTAGGTTCCTCCCTGTATGGTCTCCATTCTCGCGGCCATTTGTCTACTCCACTGTTCCCTTCATTATTCTCATAGCTCCATATAACCCTGCACATGATTTTTTCGAAGAGGGTGGTCGTTTTAACAACTAGTTTAGGTGTGTAGTGTTTACCGAAAGTGATCCAAACTTGAATAATTTTAGTAAGCATTCTTTTCTTCCTATGGTTATTCGTTTCGGCTATTAAAAAATCCTTGGTTAAGCATTTGAATGATGACTTCGGATACTTGGGGTGCAGTGGAGAGTCTAAACAATGTTATATTATTGTGTGATCCTTGTGTTGATTTGATGAGAAATCAGGAGCCTAGACCTTGCACCTGTAGTAATGCAGAGGTGGCTATTCTTTCTCAATGGAACTCAGACAATGGAACCCGGTTCAATTCGTCCCTCTGGATTCCATTTCTGATTTTTATAAAATCTTGATAGGCCATCCAACCTGACAGGACTGGGTGCAGTGAAGAACATGAAGAACATAAGCAGATTTATTGGCAATGAGGTCATTGTTTTCTTTCTTCTCATACTAGTTGCGATTGCAAGCTCTGAATCTTGGAGAATATACTGTTTTCATATGGCTACTTTGTTGAACATTGACAGAAATACTTGAATTTATAGAGCACATCAAATTTGCAGTTTTGAGGTTACTTTCTACGAGTTAGGGGTTGATTGGTTTCTAAAGTTGGGTTGATTGCCCTTCACCTAATGTAAAATCTTCTTACCCCATGGCACTTCTATGAGACTATTTAACCAATAGTAAAAAATGCAACCTGATCAAAGAATTCTCCGAAATCAACTTTGCAGTTTTTCTGCCCCAGAAGTCACAATGAGCTCTTGAGCTCGGTGGGCATCAAAACAACTACTCTGTAGTCGTTGGTGCAAGGAAAGGGCAGAACACGACACAAAGTTTCTTTCATTGATTCTGTATTTGTTTTTCCCCTAACTGCAATACGTAGTTCATCTTCTGCCTGCAATGAAACACAAATTTGCAAAATTAACAAGCGAAACTTGCAAGCGTCTACACTCCAAATAAAAATGAATAATCTTCAAACGTCTGTTTCAATACAACAGAAAATTAAATCCTCAATATAAACCTCACTATAATCTTCATTAATTGAAAAATTCAAAAGAACAATTTCTTTGAAATGATGAATCCCAGCCCTTTCATTGGGAACCGGAACTTTCTACATCATTGAAGCATTTGCTTAGTCTCCTTTCTTGGGATAGTCACACAAAAATTCACAACGCGCAAGAGAAAGATGCTTGCCTTAAATGGGGTTTCCAAGTCCCCTGAATAAAGCTCTGAAAGATAGGCTTGCACCAAGCGGGATATCCAGTAGTCGTTATCCTGAACAGCACAGGTCAGTCAGTGACTCAGTGTGCACTGTAGATTGGGATCAAGCTTGCCTGAAATTATGGAAACGTCACAAGTGCCTAATTAGACTATACATAGCAAAATACTATCATCCACAAATTCTAGTCACCTACACCATTTCCTACAATCAATTTAGGTGTAGAAAACATACAGTGCAAGAGAATCAGTATGACCTTTTCCCCCAACAGAATATCCTTTTCAAGCAAGCTGAAGAATTCCGGTTACTCTCCACGTCCAATTGAGGTGATCCATATTCTTTAGAGAGACATATGCACTCGTGCGTGAAGAATTTTAAATAGGAACGGCCACTTTGGTTTTAGTTTTTGGTTCCTTTGTTGTTGTTGATAACAATGATCAGAGGGACTACCCAAAAGGAACAACTAAGTGAGCATCTTTACATATTCAGCTGCACTGTACCTCCTGAAGAGTTTCATACTCCCGCTGCTCAAGCTCCAGTACAGTTGATACATCGCCATTGACTGGAGGCTCTTCTTCTTGCAGGCGCTTGATTTCGTCCAACGTGAGGTCAACCTGAAATTAATTACAAAGGATTTTCAGTAACAATATATTGCCTTCAAACTGCCAGGAAATGTTAATAAAAAAACACTTCGGGGAAACATGTTTATTCAGCCATTGCTCCACATTGTACCAGAGCAATCAATCTACAATGGCTAAATCCATGGTCGCGAAGACTATGATGTGGATTACACTAACTCCTGACAGACACATGAGAATCTTGAACAAAAAGGCACCCAAAATTCTGGAGTGGATACATCTCCGCCCGTGCTGTTCATTGATATGAACGAGAACCTCCATACAAAATAAAGTAATAGCATATTTGTTTGTTTGTTTTATCGTGAATGGCCATTTTGGGCTTACCAGTTTCCACGCCATCTCAGGATCACAAGAAAAAGTCACAACAACATATCCACGGTTCTCCACGTAAATAAACGGTAAGGTTGCATATACACTTACACTATACACCTGCCAGATTTTTGCACAACGTCTGACGGTTAGTTTCTAATGTCAATATCTTGGAACCTGTAGAGCTGGCGTCATGTTGAACTCAAAATAATTCAGCAAGTGTAACGACAAGCACCAGTCAGAACGAGAAAATCTATCAGACTGGTTCAAAACCAACTCAAATTCAATGTCGACATAATCTGCATCAATACGCATTATTTCTCCATGTTGCTATTCAAGCTGGCATCACAGTGCTATATGCAGCAGGAAAGACTTAGTAGGATAAAGTACAGAGCTACATTTCAACTGAAGCCTCAGAAATTAGACTTTCTCATTATTCAATCTGATTTACATATGCTTGTATTTCTATAAACAATCCAAGAGGAAAATTCTAAAAGTTCTTGAATGTCTTTGAAGACCAACCTTTCCATGTTTGAAACGAAGAAATTGCCTGATTTTGGTTTCCAAGAACTTGCACATGAAATTTTCCACACTGTACTGAGCATGATCTCCCTGATCCAAAGAGAATAGTGTCATGCATTTGGTGAAGGAATACACATTATAAAACAGCGGGCACGAAAACTCAAATATGTATGGAGCCTGCAACTTGGGGCAGAAGTGCTTACCAAACAGAGTTTCTCTAAATGGATAGGAAAACAGATGTTTACTTTGCATTGAGATTCTACCATTTCTCTGCGCACTTCTTCTCTGATAGGACAAAACAAAAAATCCACAAGATGTAACTCAGTATCTTAAGCATATCCATACAATATACAGATTCTAAATTCAAAACTAAAAACTGAGATTTGTGTACGCTTGTATCCAAGATGCGCCTGCATTTTACAAGATCAAAAAATATTTGATAGTGTGGGGTAAGGACTACACCTTACAATCTGTGAAGCAGGATTGAAAGGTACGACTGACAAACTTTCACGATTGTAAGCCATCACTGGTTTCTGTGGCTTAGGAATTCCGCCCTTCAAAGGATAAAAAGAATGATATCAGAAAAATAGTGATTCCTAGGCTACGAAGTTCACGCATTTCATAGGCACAACAATATTGTCTAAGCTGATTCTATCAAATCTATTGCAATGTCATCTGAATAACTTTTTTGAAAGAACCATACAGAACTCAACTCGGATTTAATCAGTTATAGGAGAAGGCGGTGAGCAGCACAATACCAAATATTGTAGAATGAGTGGTAACGCCTCCACAGTGTTAATGGCTCCAACCATCATCACTGTAAATGTGGAAGGGTCTGCGTAACAGTCGTTGAAATATTGGCAGGCTTTCTTGGGATCGACCTTGCTGAGCGATTCTGCAACCCAGGGCTATCAAATACAAAGCATCCAGTCAGTAATAAAGACATTACGTTTACATATATCAGGGATGAACACACTGGATTTAGCATTAAATGACCTGAAAATTAAACAGGCCCATCCAAACGCACCTCATAGAAGTAGGAGTTGCCATAGTTGAGAGCACGAATTCGGTTATAGTATGCTGAAGCTGGATCTCTCTCAAGGTTCTTTATAGCCTCGAGATATCTTTGCATCACCAGTTCTACCTCTTCGGCAGGTTCCACTCTAGTCACAAACAATAGGTACACAAGCTGGGGCATAATCCAGCGCGCGTCAACTCGTTAGGTAGCTACCCACCCCATCTCTTCGTCATCTTAGAAGTTCCCTCACTAGATTAACATTAACTTCAACTTACTCTAACAAGGTCATTGGGCCAATGTTCAGTTGATGTCATATTAGTGGCATATCAAAATCAACTTAACAGATATTCATGTAACATTAAATGAAATTCAATGGTGTCGTGTTACATCGTATTTTCTAGAATTGAATGAACATGATATTAGAATAACAATAACCTAACTTTGATTTAAGATTTTGGCATTGTCAAAATACTAGGCATTAGATAAACATTAGAATTAAATAAATCAAATGCCTAGTAATATATGAGATGTTATGCTAGCGTTACTGGAAAGTTCATGATTTCAATACATAAACATTATGCAGCAAGTGCGATTGTGCTAAAGAAACCGGAAGACCAATAGTTTTACCTGCAAAGCTGTTTCCAAGTCTGATGGTGAACAATGTCCACTAAAGTTGCGAGTGTAGTAACCGAGTCCAACACTCGGACCGTACACTTTCTTCCCTGCTAACATTTCTTCCAGTATAGTTGGTTTAATGCCGTGCATCCCGATTTCACGAGAAAACGAAGCCGCCATTGAGCGAGAATAATAGTTGCTTTCATCCACTTCAGAAATTCCCCCGTACGCTATACCACGCACTAGGATCTGAACCAAAGTGGAACAGGAAAAGATATTAATATACTTTGAATGAACCGATCCTACCAGTTGCCGTCTTGGTTTTGGTTACTAGAGAATCTAGAAAGCAAATAACTTCATCCAAATGATTGCATCACATTTCTGATACTTAAAGATGTTGAACAAGAATACAGAAGACTATGCGCAACATGCAGTTCTGCAGAAGTAGATTGGTAATCCACTTAGAGTATTTGACTTCGGTTCATACGCTCAGGTTGAATGCTCTGAGGTCAAAAACACTGAACAGTAGATTGTTATAGCCTACAAACGTGAACTTGAATAAACGTGCATTAAAGGGTAGAGTGAAAACCTCGTCATCAAGGAAGGATGTGCATTTGTAGCACACTCGCATTCCGTTGCCTAGAGTTATCTCCGTTGCGTCAAATTCAGGATAGTGCTTGGTGCTTACGATCACGCTATAAACACATTACAACCCATTTAATGTCAATTCATTCACCACAATAGGAATATAATATATATCTAAAGACCGAAATGAGATCGTCAAGTAACTCTGCTAGCCAAAGTATTCCAATAAATTTCAAATTGCTGAGGTGTAAGAATTAAAATTAGCACAGTTTATGTTCTCTTTACCCTGGAGAAGGAAGATCCTTAATTATGGCATCAGGAAGAGTCTGCTCGTTCCAACTACCAATGCTACCCTGTCTTTCCATCTCTGTTACTTTCTCTACAATAGCCTTCAGATCTTCCTCACTCGCTTTCACATGAGGCTCAATAGTTCTAACGGTGCAGTTACATGTCGCGTAGAATTGCTCTGCAATTTTTGACACTTCCGATGCAGAAATATCTGTTGTTAGAAATGAAATTACGTTAGATCCCCTCGTAAAGTTGAAGGTTGATTGAAGTCAGGAAATATTCAATGAAAAGTCCTACATACCTCGGTAATCCTAACAAAGATGTCACAATAAAAATAAAAATAAAAATAAAAATAAAAATAAAAATAAAAAATTGAAATAAAATTTGAAACAGGAACGATAATTGGTATGAAAAGATAATAAGGGACCTGATAAGAGTGTCTTCTGAAGCTGAGCCTTGTATTCGATAGGTGATATCGCATCTCCATATAAGAAGTGCTAGCCACACAAATTCCATGTAATTAGACCAAGCACATCATGAAAGCTGATGCTACCTACCCACGAACAAAATTCTTTCTAGCATGATGAAAAGCAAACGGTAACAGAGAACTTCAGAAAGAATTGTCATAACGATTTCAAGGTAATAATTGAGACTCATAACTTTGTTCCAAATTCAATTCAAGTTCGTTACTAGAAATTCATCATTTAAGATAGAGAATCCTCACCCCAGCATAACTATCTCGCCACTCTGTGGACTGGAGTTGGTCTCTCTGCAAATACCAGGATTTCAAAGATACCATCGTCGCAGCACGCACAACTGCGATTTCCCGCTCGGAAAATCCGTGTAATCTTACCCGTGCAATCTTCACAGACATTAAAAATATTTCACATGAATCAGGACGGAGCATGAAATAGACAGTTTAAATCAGACCAAGGAAGCACAAAATTGTTGCGGAATGCGCAGAACTGAGCGGAGCTTTCTCCCTTGTGCTTACTTCAAAACAAATAAAGATGAATACATGGGCAAGAACCTCACCTCTATGAGCATTTGTTCTAGTGCTTGCAATGTACCTCCCTCCGGACATGTGGAACTAATGCTGCAACCTTTTGCTGACCGAGCAAGGGTACTAGTGTAGGAGGAGCAAGAAAAGAATGGAGGATCCTTTCGCTTGGAAATTCTGAAGAGCCTATCATTAAAAGCATCACAAAACATATCTACGACCAGAAGGAAACGAATATCCTTTATTGTGGTCGATGGTTTGTAAGGTGCTTTGTAAGTGATGTCCACTGATGACTGAGTCCCACAATCCAAGATTCTGAATGTTAGTTTTTCGGAACTCATGAACACTCGAGAAACTACTATGACCACCTTTTCCGATGGTTTGCCCATAAAATACCAAGCAATCTTGAAAAAAGTTGAATTTCAGAGAATTAATGCCCAAGGTTCAAGAATTGAAGGAAAGACGATGCCGCACCCTTGACGTTTCTGAGTCTACAGAACATGAGAAGCGTGGTTCATCATGTGAAGGCACTGGAAATGTTGGGATTGAACAAGGGCTTGAGTGTCCCTGCTTCACCTCAAACTCAAGCTTGATGCGCTTGACGACACCCTGGGATAAGAACCGTTAACATTTCCTCAATATATCAATGATAGGAAGTAATATTCGTCAACTTAAAACTCAAGCAGAGAGGAGAGAGTGCCTCATTTTTAACAAAAAGGACCCTGGTATTTCTAGTGCTGTTCATTGCTGATTCTGAGAATTCAAGTACCTTACCATTATGAATTCAACTTCAGACAGAACAACGAAATCGTCACTGTTTGAATAGATGATTCTTACAGCTACACTCTTGAGTCTATCTAGGGTGGGCCACTATATTTGAGAAAATATTTACTGCACCAATCATCTCGCATTCACTTACAGAGAATCTAATGACTTGATGACAACAGTTCTCACATTCCTAAGCTTAAATGACAGGTAAAATGCCCACCTTATTTCTGAACCAAACAAAGTAGACAGAAGAGTGCAGCAGCAAAACACAAAGTGAAATAAAATACCTCCAAGTCGGAAAAGTCTCCAACTGCAATAACTGCCATGTTTTCTGGTCGATACCAACGGCGGTAGAAATCGCGCACACGTTGCGCAGAGACATTTCTTATAACTTCCTCTTTTCCAATTGGTCGATGATCAGCATACTGCATTCATGCAGAGAAGTTAGGAGTGGTGATTTCAGATTCTCTCGCTAAGTCATTAGATTTGCTGGTAAACTCAATTTACTGGAGCTTGCATTGGGGTTCTGTTGATTAGAGATCACCTAATAAGGTAACGTGCGAGGACCACACCGTAGATACACGATTGTGTGATTTTGTCACTTGGCAGCTTCAAATAACACCGATATAAAAAGATATCACGACACTGAGATTTAAACAATATAGAGAAGAGAAGAGAGGAGAGGAGGATGTTACCTTCGATCCCTCCATCAACAGTTTCCAATATGAAGCGCTGAGTCGGCCAGATGAAGTTCGCCGATTCCTCCATTCCTCCAACACGGCACCTCTTTCTTTCTCCAAATCTTCTTCGGATGCTCGAACCTATAAAATCATTGACCCCATGAGGCTACACGTAGTCGTAAACTTAAGCAGGGCCATCATGGAAGAGCTTGACAAAGATTCTCTGACAGTAGTTACTTGCAAATCACATACCTCTGTGCTGAACTCGGAAAGGACGTGGAGAGCCGTGGATAGTATTTCAGGTTTATCAACAGGAACCAACAACTCGTAAACAGTCTCATCAAAGGACGTGTAGGCATTATTACAGGCTCCAAACTCACAGCCTATACTCTCCATGAAGACAACCAAATCATGATTTGTATAATCCTTGGTAGCACTGAAAGCCAAATGCTCCACTATATGAGCAACACCTTGCTCGCCATCTTCCTCAAGAATGGACCTGCATCAGCATTCTAACATAATCAGTTGGCACTTCATCCCGGTGATCACCAAATAAAAGCGAAATTTAGTTCATTACGACGCTCACCCTACCGAAACCGCCAGGGCAAGAGCTGCTCGATCTCGGGGCTTCGCGTTCTTGCGGACATAATACCGAATTCCATTTTCTAACACGCCATGAAGAGCTCCCCCTGGATTAGTAGGAAGTGGATCATCAAGATTTACGTTGATCAGTGGCTGCAACCCCTCGAATGTCAACACGACGGGCTCTACCTCGGTCGGCGATGTCGATATAGTCACCTCTTGACATTGCGAAACAATTGAATCGGGTATTGAATTCGATCGTGAGTAAGTCGTTCCTGGCTCAGCAACAGATTTCGACCTCTCACACTGCCTCGCCGATTGCTCGCGTGCGATATCCAAGGTCGACGACGTCTTCACTTTCCCATCTTCCATGCTAACACCGCCAGACGACCGTAGCTATCAAATTTGTAACAAGCTCTGCGAAGCTGTAAATTCAGCGCTAACGTACACTAGGCAGAAATGCTTCTGAAATTAAAGCGCTAACAACTCAGCAGCTCTCTTCCATGATGCGAGAGGAAAAACGACACCACAGCAAATGACCTTAGAAAATCAAATTTGTAACAAAATCTGAGAGCTCTAAGTTAGCGCAAACCACTAGGACCAGCGCTTAATCAATTGAATTTCTCAAAATAACAATTCAGCAGCTTCCTTCAGTCCGAGCGATACACCGACACAGCAGCAGATGACCTTAGAAATCAAATATGTAGCAAAATCTGAGAGCTCTAAACTCATCTCCAAGCGCGAAAGAGAATCAGCGCTTCTGAAATCGCAAGTGTTCTATAAACTCAGCAGATTCCTTCAATCCAAGAGTAGTTCCGACAGAATGTAACTTACAACTTGGAATGCACTTATACATGTCCATTTACCACCAGACACTCCTGGTCAAAAGAGTCAAAACCTATTCAGTAGCTATCCTCCTTCTCCAAAATTGTTGTACTGTATCTGGCCCGACCTTCCTCTTCATCTTCACAAACTGCACAAGATCTCGGAGTCAAAAGAAATCCCCGAATGTCGCCGGATTCTCGCCTCGGAGACCGAGGGTAGGCAAGCAAATCCATGGTGTAACTTATCGCCGAGCTTGAAAAACGTAGAGAAATACTTTTTAGGGATTGCAGAAGGGTCTAGATTGAGTGTTGATCACGTGCTTATGATGAGACGTTACATTACAAAAAACAAAGTGGCGACAACTTGTAGCCTGGGCTCCCTTTTCGAGTAATAAGGGTGGTAGCTACTCAAGGGTAGTTTTTGTCTGGGAAAAGACTTCGGTCTCCTCTTTGACTCAAAAGTAACAAGCAACTATGCTATAAGAATCTTTGAGCTTGTAGCTGTAGCTCGCTTTTCGAGTAAGGTCCTACTCAAACTTTCTCACTTGTAGCTTTTGTCAATACAATAGAACTTCCCAAAATTAATCATCTCTAAACAAATAAAGTGTTGTCAGGAAGTATTGATTGCCGGTCTCAACTTAACAATATGAACCACATACGACCATCATGACCCTCCCTAATGTAATAACCTCTTTAACTTGATGTGTCAGATCGATCCCAACTCTATTACTTTAGAGAGGTTCTACTATAGAAAGTCTCATCTTCTTTAATGCAAAGCCAATAAAAGGAAGATTCTTGTATTGACTTAAGCCTTTATATTATATTTACATTATACAAATATATCCCGTTGGAAAATTTGCACCATCTACAACATTGTTAACTGCCTTGATTTTCTTCCTCTAGGTGGAGGTATCATTCGCTCCTAGATACTTGAGGAAGAATTAAGTTATAATGTGAAGGAAACAATTGGGTGGCTAATTGGACAGGTTCCTATGAACTAGTAGTTGGGCATTGGATTTAAGAAAAGTGGATACGGTGTGTTGAATTGGTACAGACTCTAACTCATTTGTAGTTCAGCAACAACTTCTAAAGTTTCAATACTAGGAGCTCTTGCTACCTAGGGGAGCAAAAGGACCTTCCAACGTTGGTTAACAATATTTTCTCAAGCTTTGTAGCGCTAAACTCCTTCTTTAGACTGCAAAGCATGAATGAAAAACACAGATGTAAAGATGACCACGTGCATGGCACATGAAATTGTGACATACTTTTATGGCATTGTGCCTATATTAGTAAATTTATTCATAGATTTATAGTAGATTTATGGTAGATTTATATTATAGTTTCAATACCAAGTTTTTAGTGTAAAATACATATATACATTCATGTAATGGAATGCTTTCAAGATTGCTACTAATGTATTATCTGATTTTTTGACTTAGACTTGACATCAATACTGCTACAAAATGAAAAGCGGCTAAAAGTAGTCTCTTGACAACGGAGTTTTGATAATTTCACAAAATTTTAGAGATAACTTGAAAAAACAATAATAATCCCTGGTCTTTTAGACTTTCTTGCAACTGAAAATTATAGCTTAATATTTAATGACAACTGTAGGAGGGGAATTCATTTCTACTTTGAGAGTAGAAATCGAAGGTGTTCAACAAGCCTAAATAACAGCTGAACGGTGTAGACTTGAACTTGTGCATTCCATACATACGGATAGGCTAGTAACTTGGTGGTGAAGTTTTGAACATGGAGCAATTGGAAATGGTCTAATCATCCCTACTGATTACTCTAAAATATGGCCAATTAACTTAACCCTGAAGCACGCCAATGTCCATATTTTGGACGATGAACAGAGGGCTTTGAGGCACTATTCTGTGCAACTAACTTCTCATTCATCCAATGTAATACTTGAATCTAGAAAAGGCAACCTTCCTAAATGACTAAATTCATGAAATTGTGGTAAACGATATTTATGTACAAAGATATAAGCAAAAATGTGCAAAAATTCAGAAAAGGATTGAGACGTTTAGGGGTTAAAAGAAAGTAGTCCACAAAATCTGAATTCAATATACAAGTCAGACCAGATGATGAACGAATTAGTTCATAGTTCCTACACTGATCAGTTCAGTTTCCACACTTTTGGAAGGTTGAGAGAGTAAATCTTCTCCAAACTCAAGAGCTGCAAATTCTAACTTTTGAGTTTCAATATGAATTTTGGTTCCCGGAATTCCCCATGCCACGTGCTCGTACACTTCAATCTCTACTGTGGCCACATATGATTCCCGACATGCTGGTTTCCAATCAAGTTTGGTCATTGGCGCCAACACAGGCGGTGAAAACGTATCATAAGGAGCATAAGCCTTTATCTGGCATTTCAACAAGACAAAAATGAAGGGTCAGGTCAGTTACTTCTTGCAGTAGCCTGGTTGCGTTAGAAAGAATCACAAGAAAAATAGAAACAACTGCCCAAATTGGAACCAACAATATTGAATATGAGTACACCGATGCATGTTTAATGTCACAACCTAGGTGCCCAAAATGCACATGATTATCATTGGAGTTTTGTAACATCATGAAAACCGATAGCATTGCGTGTTCAAGTGATACTAAAGAAGTAATTGGGGATGCAGGAGTCAACCAGGTGGTATACTACCCCTTTTCACACTTGTCACACCCATTTGTATGCAACTTCTTGTGACATAACAGTGAAAGTACGAAGTATGATTGTTCCCTTAAGTGTGGTAAGAGAACACAGAACGGGCTACAAGAGAAGGTGATATCAAAGATTTCCAGGCTTACTTCAATCCAACAGTGAATATAAAGCTTATGACACCGTGCAAATAACAAACACAAAGGATGGTGTAATATATCACCCCACAAAACCAAGAAAGTTATCAAGCTCGCAAGCAATTCAAAGTGAAGAATCAGCAGTGCACTAACCTCAACAGTATGAGAGGGCCCAATAGCTGTGATGGAGAAACAACTTTCAAGAGGTGCGAAATTCATATCCTTAAACACAATCCCAAGATCATTGCTGCGAAAATTCAGCTGCAATTTGGGAGACCGATAGCCCAGTACAAAAATATAGGGCGAACTCCAATTCTCTTTTGGATTAAGTTCGAAATGAGCTCCGGCGCAACAGACCTGCAAGTCCAATATCAGAATGAACACCAGCAAAAACAAAATGAAAAAATTAATACATTCAAGAGCAGTTTTGATCATCCACCCTTCTCACTATAGCTGAACTATGGCTACACTAGCTATCACCGGTTTCATTGAACTCAGGATTTGGGTCAAAGAAAGAGAGTATTAGAGAATGAAAGCATCTTGGATACCCTGATTCTTTCTGGAAGTATCAGGTGGACCCAAGGTGTTCTCAAGAATAGTATGATGTTCTCTTATGGACCCAAAAAATACACAGAATTTTATGGGAAAACAAGCACGGAGATTTCTGTATCAAGGACAACAGAAACAATACCTGCGCCGTGTTGTTGGAGGAAAATGCTTGCAACCAAACGTGACCGGCAGGGAAGGTGTGGCCCCAATTCTTTTCCACATGTCCGAATGCAGACCCTTCGCTATGAATTTTTTCCTCCAGATTTGTAAAAGAATACTCGACAGCCGACCCTAAGCTATACACATACCAGTGAGTGGGAACGACAGTCACATATCTTGCCCAACCTTCAGGGCCATTTTCAGAATTATGAGCATCCCACAGCAGCTGCGCCAAGAGAAAATAACAACACATTAGAATCTACATCCTAGGTCAGATCCCAATGTCAATTTCGTTAAATTGGTGGAATTCCTCGGCTTTGGCACTTTTCAGGGGTGCAGCTTGAAATGTAAATCTATACCGGTCTTAGTTTTTTGAGCTTAAAGTGTAGATGACTGTCACAATTTTCCGCCAACAATATCACGCCAATTTAACGTTATTGACGATTCCCGCAATGCAAATGGACATCCGTGGCTGAGAAAATTCAATACCAGCATGAAACTAACCAACGCTCCCTTGAATGCCGTGGCCCTCAGTATGTAATGAGCATTTCACACTGCAACAACAATACGATGGACATAGAGAACCCAAATCTGATCGAATAATGCCAAAATTGCACAAATGTGACACAAAGGAGTAACATCGAAGAACACGAACGCACTGACCTCTTTCGTCAAGTGAGCTTTGAGGTTGTATCCCTCAACAGTAAAATCAATCTCAGTAACATGCGGAGTGAAAACAATGCGCCCTATCCCATTAGCTTCCCATTCAAACCCTTCCGGCTCTACACCCCGCTTTCCTCCCAAGTTTCCATTTCTCTTAAACCCGGCGTCCTGCAGCATCATACACCAATCACCTCAACGACATGAAACACAAGTCTCTCCTTCCTTCGTAAACCTCATCACTCGGTTACAGTTTGAACAAGTAGGCTGGTTTCGTTGCAGATTTCAGAATGCTCCGATCCCCAACTGATGACGGACCTCCTTAATGGAAGCAGCCGAAATGCGAGCACACTCCACCAAGAACACTAAAGAAAATACGTACGATTCATACCTTTGTTTTCACCGCCACGGCATAAGTGTGTCCACCCCGCTTCACTTCGCCGCTGCTCGAATTCTTCCCCAGAGCAAACAAGATCGTCACCTGGCTCTCCCCACTGGCATAATTCGTGGCCAGAATCACCGCCGCACTGAACGCATCTCTCGTAGGGTCCACGATTCTTATGAACCATCCCTCGAAGGAAGGATATGGCCTCCAAGCCTCTGGCAAAAGCGCGCTGAAACTCGGCTTGTGGGGGTCCATGGGATGCGTTAAACCATGAATTCCCAGCTTCTGATCATCACCATCATCATCTCCAGGGGTTATCACGTTGTTTCCCCTCGTTTTCGTCTCTGCCGCTGGTGCTTTCACGGTCTCTGGGGTTTTGTTCATGTTGGGGTGGCGAGCAAGGTGTGAAGGGCGAGGAGATTTGGAACCCTATGGGACAAGAGCTGGCCGAGTGTGCATGAGGAGCTGGGTACTGTTAACTGGGACAGAGAGAATGGGATTCAGAGAGCTGGCTGGGGGTTACAAGTCCTGCTGATACTGTCCAGTGCTTTTGAGGGGGCGAAATTTCAAGCTAAGGGCCGCTTTACACCAAGAGGTCGGGCCAATTTCCTGTGTCAGAAGCCAAGAATCCTGACTTCTGATTGGACAAAAGGTTCAAATCAGCCCCAATCCCTTTACACTAAGAGGCTAGGCCAATTTGGTGAATTGAATTTTTTATTCAAAAAAGACATGATCTGACATGGCCCGAGCTCACTAAATTGGGTGCACCAAAAATGGGAGGCCAATTCTTGGCCTTGGGACCAATGTCAGATTTCAATTAAAAAAATCGTTTTAATAAAAAACTATTTTTTTCAACTAATCATTACCGTTGGATTTTGTGCAATCGGCCTCATGGGGATTAGGACTGGCCTCTAGGTGTAAAGTGGCCCTAAAAATTTTAGCCCCTCTCTCTTTCTTTTGTAGGTTTTATTGAATCGGCCCGGCTTCTTGGCCTTAAGGCCTTTACATATGGGAAAATTGGCCCCCATTATAATCTTATTCTAATGGGAAGTTGAGGCCGGCCTCCAGTCCAAAAGGAGCTGAAATTTTGTACAATTGGCTTGAAGGAGAATTGGCCCGGCTTCTTGGTGTAAAGCGGCCCTAAGAGCATTCCCACCAACCATTCCCTATTCCTATCTGCACAAAATAGTGAAATTAGGTTGCCCCACACTAATTTCTCGACATTCAACACTATAGAAATATTCATTGCTTTTGTACAATGATGTATTCAATTCAAAGCCATGTGTATGACATAGATTTGTGCACCAGTTCAAGGCCTCGTTCAGAGAGTGGCATGCACCTCCACGTGGAACAAGCATTGATCCATGAGGTAATTTATCTGAGGTAAGACAACCTAATTGACAAGGCAACCTAATTGCACTATTTTGTGTGGATGAAGAACCCCACCCCCACCAGCAGCATGTATTGGTACATTTTTGGAGAAGAGGGGTCCCAATTCTCCAAACAGGATGCTGGATAGGGAACTGGGTTTGTGGTAAACCCTAAACGTTTTTTCACCTACTTTTCTAATTTACACTTCTCTGCTTAGTTGTTGCATTGTTGCTTTTATCTGCTCCCTGCTTAGTTGGTTATTGCTTGGTTGTTTAAGTGATTATTTTACTGGAATTTTCAGCATTTAGGGGAGAATTGGTGGGGCTTGCAATTCCCTATCTCCATCTTTGAGGATGAAGAAGGAGATAGGGGTGGGGATACAGGATTCACTTGTGAGGATGCTCTAAGGTAGTCTGATTGGGTATGAGGTGGTCTTTAAATGGACCACTTCAATCATTGATTGAATCCATAAAAAAAGTATTCTTTATTGCAAGAGCCAATCATTGGCCTTGATTTCCTCAAATCACTTTAGAAGTTGTAAGTGGATGCATTTTGGAAGACCTAGGATCACAAATAAGTACCTACAACAGAAATCTTAGGAAATTCATAACTAATTCAAAGATGCTTCAAGAAATATGAAAGCGCTTGTGTTACCTTTGGCAACCATTTTTCTTTCTCTGAAAAATGAATGAAAAATATTTGTATTCATGCAAACCTACAAAAAATGCGGACCAGCCCTCAAATGGTCGCTTTTAGAGCATCCTCCCTCAGTAGTAAGAAGATAAGGAAAGTTTGAGTGTTGAGAGGCTCGGAGGGGGAAGCTGATGTTTTCAAGACCCTGCAGATGAAGACCATACGTCCTGTCTTCAGGGTTCTTTTGATGACCAGATGAATCACAAACCCTACAGAGCGTAGCATCTAGGGATTGCAAGGCTGGAATGGTTACTACGCTGTGCAGGATTTCCCGCTTAGGGTCTAGTAAGAAAATTATACCAAAGCAATTCTCTTAGGGTTGATCGCACTGACCTTTGGTTGTACAAAGACACGAGGATCTTTTTTACTTTAAGTAGGACTTTATTGCCTATAGAACAGGCAGGTGCTGTATATTATCCTGTCCTGGAACTTCTTCTTGTATTCATTATGAGATTAGTGTGGTATTGTAAAGTTTCATGCCGCCTGATACGATTGTTGGGATGTTGCAGATGGAAGTCGACTTCGTAATGATGTTGTCCGAGAATGTTTTAAAGAATGAGCTGAGCAGTCTAGCTAAGTAAGTGTTCTCTTATGCAAGCTTTGCATCATTTGATTCGATTTGATCAATTAGGGCCTCGTCCTATTGAACTCATGTACACTTGCTTTCCACTTCTATAGACAAGTTTGCTCACTAGTGATCAACATTTCACAGGGAGAATATCCGGGTGCATTGCATGGGTGATTTGGCGTTGTTACCAGAGTCGTTGAGAGACATGGTATCAAAATTGGACGAGCTTACCAAAAACAACACAGGCCTCAAGTTTTGCATAGCCCTGAGTTACAGTGGCCGGTGCGACATCGCTAATGCTTGCCAAAGATTGGCGGCCAAAGTGCAGGCAGGCGAGCTCAGCTCCTCGGACGTCACTGAATCTGCGATTGAGGAGGAGTTGAAGACCAGCTGGTTAGGCGACGCACGGAACCCGGATTTGTTGATCCGAACCAGTGGAGAGCAGCGGCTCAGAAACTTCCTTCTTTGGCAAGCAGCGTATTCCGAGTTTCATTTTGTAGATTCGTTATGGCCAGACTTTGGGTTTGTTCAGTTTAAAGAGGCCCTGCTGGCGTACCAGAATCGTCATAGGCGATACGGCAAGCGCAAGTAAATTCAATTTTGCACATGATAAATAATTACTCGATAAATTGATTCACGATTCCTCACACCTTCAATGGGCAATCCGCAATCCATAACCGAGCACTGCACTTTGCTTTCCTTTCTCCAAACGGCAACTTCTGGGGGACTCGGTTTCTGTTTCGGGGAATTAGGGTCTAATTCATTACACCTATCAGACGGAACATTCTTTTCACGGTTGTTGCATTGTGGTTGAAAATGACACGATAGATGGCGGAGTATCAATTCTTGAACTCAAAGATGTGAGGATCTGTTTTTGTAAAGAAGAAATCAAAGAATCAGTAAGGTAACAGGCTCTGAAATTGCACAGGCTTTAAAATCGTCTAGCCTAATCAAATGTTCACTGCTTGTACATGTTGCTTTTTCATAGTCTTCAGCAATGTACAAACAATGTACATTTTAGGGGGTAGGTGATTTTAGAGCCCTATGCCACTTCAACTTCAAAATTTCATAACTAGTTCTAGAAAGCTCCAAAAAATATGAAACGACTTGGGTTAGATGCCAATTCCTCTTGTCTTTCAAGAAAATTTTTCTGAAAATTATTTCTAAAGGCTTCACTTCCCCAAAATTCATTTTCAACTTTTAAATGGGCAATTTCTGGACTTGTTACCTTACATCTTGGATATCAACACTTGATGCACAGTTGTTTGCTGAAATTTGTGCGTACTGCCACTGCTATATGAGGGTCGAATGTCCGGGAAGAACCGGCGGCTAATACAAAGTTAGCCGGTTGAAATGGTCAAAAAACCGGTTGAGCTTTGAAAGTGAAGGATGGGAAACCGGAGGAAAAATTGATAATATAGGCAATCAACCGGTGTACATAAAAATTTGGGGGATAATTTACCCGCCTCAATCTATAATAGGGTGGATTTTAACCGGTTTGTTTTGTAAAAAGGAGGATTTTAGCTGCTATACATGTATAGTAAGTGGCATATACCCGGGGTTAGGATAGGTTGGGTATTGGGATAAAGAGGCTGGATATTGCGTAAGGGGGTCAGTGGGACCAGCTGGGGATAGGGACAGCTGGTCGTAGGGGAGCACCCAAGGAAGAGGGGTAGGAGCTGGAGGGCCGTCTGAATTTTTTTTTAATAAGTAAAAGTAAAAAAACCCAAAAAAAAACCCTAAAGTTCTAAACCTACCTGCCGCCAGACCGTTGCTCCCCGCCTCCCACCTCCGCCTCCCGCAGCCCGCCTCCCTCCTCCCTCCTCTCCTCCCGCAGTCCTCCTCCCTCCTCCTCTCCTCCCGCAGTCCTCCTCCCTCCTCCTCTCCTCTCGTAGCCCTCCTCCCTCCTCCTCTCCTCCCGCAGCCCTCCTCCCTCCTCCTGCAGCCCTCCTCCCGCCTCCCTCCTCCCGCCTCCCTCCTCCCTCCTCCCTTAGCCCGCTTGGCCGCCCAGCTCCCGCATCAGCCCGCCCAACTGCCACAGCAGTCCCGCCCAGCTCCCGTAGCGCCTCCAGCGTTGTTGCCTTGTTGCTCCCTCCATGTACGGGCCTCCAGCGTTGTTGGCTTGTTGCTCCCTCCGTCTCACTGAACTGTGAGCATCAATTAAGTTTCTGCCCTTTCTTTCTAAGTTTTGTTGTTGTATAATGGCTAAGCGTCAAAGAACCATGAAGGACATGTTTTTTAAGGTTGGGGCTGGTAGAGAGTCCATGGATACAGAACCATATGTTGGTTCTTCTTCTTCAACCCAAACACCTACTAAAGAACTCAATCCCATACAAAAAGCTAATGATGAATGGAAGGATGCTTGGTATGATCTATTTGATTGGGTAGTCTTTGATAAGGAGTTGGGGAAGATTTTTTGCAAGGTATGTAAAGAAGGAGGTGGCAAATTTGCATATGCTAATGAAGGTTCTACAAATGTTAAAATTTTAGCCTTACAAGATCATGCAAAAACAGTTGAACATAGGAAATTAGCATGGGCTAAGCATGGGGGTCAAAAAGCTTTACAAAAAGCTGTAGCACATGCAAATCGAACTTGTGATGAGGCTCTAATGTCTCTTTTCAAGGCTGCCTACTTCATGGGGAAAGAAACAGGTCCTTTTCACAAGTTTCCTAGTTTGTGTCATTTACTTGTTTCTTGTAATGCTCCTATGACTGAAAAACTCTACCATGATGAAAAAGCATGTGCTGATATGGTTTTTGCTATCTCAAATGTTGTTCAAAGAAAAGTTTTAGATAGAGTTAGAGATTCAAAATTCTTTGGTCTCATGATTGATGAATCAACTGATATTTCAGTTAAGGGTCACCTTGTTGTCTTTGCTACTTTTTTAGAAGGAGGTTTACCTTTAACATGTTTTTTGGGTTTGTTGTTCATTGTGGATGGAAAAAAGGACTCCAAAGTGATTTTTGATTCTCTAATGACTGCTGTGAAGATTTGGGGGCTGGATATGAGTAAATGTGTAGGTTTTGGATCAGATGGGGCAACTACTATGGTTGGAAAGAACTCAAGAGTTGCAACTCTTCTAAAAAAGGTGAACCCTTTTCTTACCTCTATTCACTGTGTTGCACATAGGACCAATTTGGCTGCATTAGAGGCTGCTAAAACTGAATCTTGCAAACAAATCTCTGCTGATGTTGATTCTATGGTCAATTCATTGGCTGGTCATTTCAAGAAATCATCAAAACGTAAGGCAGCTTTACAAGCACTTCAAAATGAATTGAATGATGCCCAGAAAACACTAAAAAGGTATCACAAAATCCGTTGGCTCTCTAGGTTTCAAGCAATAAGTTGTCTTTGTGATTCTTTAGAATCTGTCCTAGCTTATATGCGTGATACTCCGGCATCAAGAGATGATAGATCAGCACCTTTTTTGTATGCCAAATTGAGAGAATTTAAATTCATCTACATTCTCTATTTCTTGGCTGATATCCTCCAAATGCTTGCAAATTTGTCAAAGATTTTTCAAAACAAACTTGTAGATATATCTTGCATAAGGTCTATAGTCAAAACTGAAATTGCTACTATAAGAATGTGCTTTCTTGTTGACTCTTGTGATCTGAACCAGGATACCTTCAACCCTTCTACAAGATTTCACATTATCCCAGAATTTGGCCCCCCTAGTGGTTATCTTCGTCGCTTGTCAAGCGAAATTAGGGGGTCTAAATTCCATAGCATAGACATGATTAGAGATCCTAGTAGTTTTTATTTAGAGGCAGCCCTTTCTTTCCAAAAAATGTATGCTAAATCTGTTTGTGTAGCCTTAGAGGCCAGATTTGTTGATAATGACATTATTGATGCTTTTAAAATTCTGAATCCAATTCATATGCCTCAAAGGCAACTTGGTTTAGCATCTTGGGGGGTGGTACAGTTAGATTTGCTTTTGAGGCAATATGGAGAAGAAAAACACAGGGGAGGGACAATTTTCCCTCACCTTGGTGAATGCTGTAGCTTGTAAGCAAGAATTTTTTGCTTTCAAGCTGCAAGGAACCACTAAATGGATAGAAAGGACTTTTGGGGATTTGTGGGCTTCTATTGCTTGGAGTGCATCTTTGAAACTAAAGTATCCTAACCTTTTGACACTTGCTGAAATTGCAAGATGTCAATGTGTGAGTACAGCGACGTGTGAGAGAGCATTTTCTGTGCAGAATGGCATCAAACAGAAATTTCGAAATCGCATGACAACAACACATTTGGATAGTGTCATGCGTGTGAACATGGAAGGACAAGCCAAAGACTTTGAGCCCATTTTAATGGATGCCATCATCATATGGAAGAATGCTAGAAAGTTTAGATATTTATTTACTAATCCTGAGAAGTATTTAACAGGGGCAGCAGAGGACCCTTTTGAAGAAGGTGAAAATTCTGAACCCTAAACTTTGATTTCTGCAACCTTTTCAATGACCATCCTTAACTCCATATTGCATGGGTTGGGAGGATTCTTGGCTTTCAGTTGGTGAAAGGCTATGCCAAGTTCAATTCCTGCCAAGAATGTAATGTCTTTTTTAGATTTTAAACCGGCAATTTTTTGACATTAGAGGATTTTCACTTTTCAAATTTTCACTTCAAAGGAAATAGGCCGGTTACAAACTGATATGGGGGGCAAAAAACCGGAAAAATTCAGAGTTAAAAGGATGAAACCGGTGCCCTCTAAAAAAAAACCGGACCATTATTGTAGAAGGAGGATATCTACTGGTAGAGCTCCAAAATCTTCCCGAACGCTGCGAGGGTCATTAGAGCATCTCCAGCGGTCAATTAGGGAATAAATGTGAAGGAAAAAAAAACATATTTTGAGTCGTGTCTAGGGTATTTCGAAACCTCTCCTAACTAATATGAATTCAAAATTTGCAAAAAAAATTCATGTGTGATAATTTAAATTCTTGCCTTTTTCGTAGGGGTAAAATTCCTAAGTTTTCACCCTGTTGGTCCTACTTTGTGAGATGGATTTAATGTCCTACATTGACTTAGCTTGCACTATAGAGAGGCAAACTAAGGTCTGGTGTTGTTTTTGAGGCATGTGGTCATTGGAAACATGCTTTGTCACGAGGGTGCATTCAATACGCCTGGAATATAAGCTCTACAATCCCCCACCCCCTTAAAAAAATCCATGGCTATGATGATCAACCACTGGCAACCCAACTCGGAAGATCATAGGGAACCAGTGTAACTTGGTACTTGAGATTCTTGGTTTGGAGTTTAGTAGGCTTGTCAGTCTGTCATGGCTTCAACCTCAAAAACAAATTTCAACTGGGTACTGCCGATGTCCTAGTAACGTGTTGACCCCTTTCTCAACTCTGATACAAGCCACAGACGGTCTAGCGCATCTTTTGTAGCATAGACCTCTAGAGATGTTCTTAGAGAAGGATGAGTAGTCTACATGCTATAATCATGTGTTTAATGTTTACACTAAGTATGTGGATACATGTGGTGGCATAGCTTCTATAATTAGATGCCTCTTTGTTTTCCTGAGTAAGGCAGTCTACTCTTAAAGCAACCATTTAAGAGTTGTTTGCCTTTTGGGAGAAGCTAAACTCCTTGAAACAATTTTTCAGTAAATTTTTGTAGGAAGTAAAATGAAATTGGCATCTAACCCAAATCATTTCATATTTTTTGAACCTTTGTGGAATTAGTTACAAATTTTTGAAGTTGAAACACAGTAGTCACTAAAACCGACCACCTCTTGAAATGTACATAGTTGGTACATTGAAGAAAGAAAAATGTACCTATGCGCCATGATCAGTTTAGAAGCCATTTACTTTTAGAACAGACTATCTTACTTGGATAGTTTGGCATTCTGTGAAGTTAGTGTATAGTACAGTGGCCCAAAGATTTGTGAAGCAAAAAACATTAAATGGTATGCCTTGACCCCTAACCTAATCCCTGAGACCATACTTCAGACAATTGCTGATCTTCCCATACCAACAAAAGCATGTGAAGGCAAATATAAATTGATTTCTACCACTGGGTGTTAAGGTCAGTTTCACTTGACTGATTTCGGTGACACCAAAGTTCTCTGGGAGCTAGGAACGTTCAGGGGAACGACCTTTCTTCAAGAATCTTCTTCAAGAGTCTTTGTCAAGAATCTTCTTCGAAAGTCCCTTGGTGCACTACTTAAACCTAATTTTGTCCACTTAGTCAAAGATGGAATGTGGGCCTAGTTTGTCCCATGCATACGTGTTGCTCCGCTATTCTTAGTGGAAAATTTTATGCGGGCCTAGCTTGTCTTGTGTGCATTGTTCCGTTGTTGTTAGTCAAAGATTGTATGTGGAACTAGCTTATTTCATGCCCACTGCTCCGTTGGTAGACAAAGATTGTATGCAGGCCTAGCTTGTCTCGTGCATGCTGCTCCACCATTATTAGTCGAAGATCCTTTTGGCGATTGCTATGGCTTGACCCACCACGAACTTCCCTTGTAGAGGAATTGATAATCATACTGGTGAGGAACCTTGACATCGTAGTGTGATGGTATTAGGATTTTAACTTAAGCAAATTACATCGGACCCATTCTCACACATTTTTTCTACCTATTGTGATTTTAACATTTTAGTTTCGCTTCTTTTGGCGATGACGACGACAGCCATTGTTTCTTGCTGACTCGCCACAGACTTTTTACTTGGAGGATTTGTCAATTGTACTAGTGAGTAAAAAGTTGTCCATTTTGGACAATGTTTAATCACCTTTAATCCCTAAAGGACCATTGTCCCTTCAAGGGGCAAATGTGTTTTTGGGCAGGTACCTACGGGCTGAAATTTTGTCGTGATTTTTTGAAACTTATTTTGAAGATAGAGAAACTGATAAGCTTTGTGGGAATATAATTTTTTTCACAATTGGTGCCCGGAAAAAAAAGTTATGACTAGATAAGCTCAAAACAGGGGAAGGTGGGCAGCAAAAAAAAATGGAAAAAAATTTGAAATTTTTTTTTTAGTATTTTCTTTCTTATAGATTATACTTTTTTCTATTTGAAAAGCTTTGATTCATTTCATTTGGATTTGGTATGAGAAAGTTATGGACATTCTTGTTTTTTGGGCAGTTAGAGCATTTTCATGAAAAAAAAACTTCTAGGATGCATTTTCGAATGCAATTTTTCAATTTTTTCAAATTTTTTTTTTTCATGGTTATATTACTTGCTAGAACAATCTCACCATTGTAATTAGTGTTTTTTAATTCCATCTAAACTATATGAATATTTTAGACTTTTCTTCTATCTCGTACCTACTTCTACTTAACAATTTTTTAAGGAATGAAAATTAAGTTTTTTTGGATTTTTTTTTTTCCTAGACTCTCAACTCAAATATCCACTATAATGATTTAAAGGTCAAAATTCTGTAGTGCAAAAAATTTAAGTTAAAAATGTTCAAAGTAAAAAAATCCAGTCCCACAATGTGCTGAAAAACTTGTTTTTTTCACTTTAAACGTAGATATCTTGCAATCTATGTGGTCAAAAATTCTGAAATTTTTTCCACACACTCTCATACTAGTTAGGTGTAATATTGTACAGTTAGATGTGGAAAAAAACATTTTTCAATTTTTTTTACTTTTTGCTATAGAAATGGCAGTTTTGAATGTTGTTTTGCAAAAAAAGGGACTTGGTCCTTTAGGGATTAAAATTATTTGAATGTCAACTTTGGAATCACGTCTTACTATTATCAGCAACATTCATGTGTCAATGTTCAACATGTTGCTACAAGACGTTGTTGAAGGGGGTGAATTCTAATAGTGAGTGCACTTGCAGAAGAATTTCACATTTATGGCAAGTTTCATTAAAATGGCTTTATTCCATGTGCCATTTTCAAACCGTGCACAAAAGTGACATCTAGGCAAGGTATACATTACAAACATCTAGGATAGTTATAGACTTCAAAAGTCTATGATAGTTATAGATTTTAGACCGAGCAATCTAAAAAGTATACTATTGGTGTAGATTTCAAATATCTAGGAATTTTATAGATTTCAAAAATCTAGGACAAGCATATATTTTGGATATAGATTTAACAATTCAGACTGTGCGTTCTAAACTATTAAGAGTGCCAAAGTAACGGTATGGCTCCATTTTAATGAAATTGGCTCTATGTCCAATTTCAATCTTATATTAGCAATTTTGCGGAGGTCATGTGGGATGCTCGTGGTGTGTGTGGTGGAAGTTTCAATACTTGCAAAGTCCCTTGATGCACCACTTAAACCTAATTTTGTCCACTTAGTCAAAGATGGAATGTGGGCCTAGTTTGTCCCATGCATACGTGTTGCTCCGCTATTCTTAGTGGAAAATTTTATGCGGGCCTAGCTTGTCTTGTGTGCATTGTTTCGTCATTGTTAGTCAAAGATTGTATGTGGAACTAGCTTATTTCATGCCCACTGCTCCGTTGGTAGACAAAGATTGTATGCAGGCCTAGCTTGTCTCGTGCGTGCTGCTCCACCATTATTAGTCGAAGATCATTTTGGCGATTGCTATGGCTTGACCCACCACGAACTTCCCTTGTAGAGGAATTGATAATCATACTGGTGAGGAACCTTGACATCGTAGTGTGATGGTATTAGGATTTTAACTTAAGCAAATTACATTGGACCCATTCTCACACATTTTTTCTACCTATTGTGATTTTAACATTTTAGTTTCGCTTCTTTTGGCGACGACGACAACGGCCATTGTTTCTTGCTGACTTGCCACAGACTTTTTACTTGGAGGATTTGTCAATTGTACCAGTGAGTAAAAAGTTGTCCATTTTGGACAATGTTTAATTACCTTTAAAATTATTTGAATGTCAACTTTGGAATTACGTCTTAGTGTTATCAGCAACGTTCATGTATCAACGTTCAACATGTTGCTACAAGATGTTGTTGAAGGGCGTGAATTCTAGTAGTGAGTGCACTTGTGGAAGAATTTCACACTTATGACAAATTTCATTAAAATGGCGTTATTCCATGTGCCATTTTCAGACCGTGCACAAAAGTGACATCTAGGCAAGGTACACATTACAGACATCTAGGATAGTTATAGACTTCAAAAGTCTAGGATAGTTATAGATTTTAGATTGAGCAATCTAAAAAGTATACTATTGGTGTAGATTTCAAATATCTAGGAATTTTATAGATTTCAAAAATCTAGGACAAGCATATATTTTAGATATAGATTTAACAATTCAGACTGTGCGGTCTGAACTATTAAGAGTGCCAAAGTAATGGAATGGCGACATTTTAATGAAATTGGCTATGCGTCCAATTTCAATCTTATATTAGCAGTTTTGCAAAGGTCATGTGGGATGCTCACGATGTGTGTGGTGGAGGTTTCAATACTTGCATTGTGCTTCATAAGTTTGTAATTTAAAGTATGTCTTTGTTTGAATTTCATTAATTCATTTTTCACAGCATAGTGTATCAATTTTTTTTTGAGTCCTTGATTCTGGAGGTCATAATCTTCAACTTGATTGTTTATTTCTAATCTAGAGTCATTAGTAAGAAAATCTATCTCCAAATAGAAGTAACAAAAGTAGCACTTATTATGTGCATTCATAGATGTGACGTAGTTAGTGAACCTACCCTCAACAAATGCTTCACTCACGGTGATCGTAGGGACAAATTTTTTCTTATTCTTCGATTAGTGCAAATTCTGACTTGCACGTAAGACTTTTAGATGCTTGTGAAAGCTTGAGGTTGGCTGCGCTTACGTAATCTGATGGTATTAATTTTTTTTATCTTTTTATCTACTTTTCAATCAAATTGCTACACTGTTCTTATGCAATTCAATCAATTGAAGGGGTTGGAGGTTTAGTGGGAAGCAAATCTTACATTTAATATATTGGACCTATTCATACACCTTTATTTTTGCCTATAGTTTTTTTTGGATTTTGGCTACAACAATAGATTTGCCATGGACTTCCCTTGAGGAGGAATTGCCAATTGTACTAGTGAGGAATCTCGATGCAATCGGATGGTATTAGGGGTTTAACTTCTCTTTGTTTTTTTAGTAAATTGCAGTTTTGTTCTGTTCTGACTCAGCTTCATTTGAATTTTGACTTGATGAAATGAAGAGGTCATGGGTTTAGATAATAATAATTCTAGATTATACACATTATTTTATTATTTTATATATGTTTATGAAATAAATTTTTTTTATTTTAGTAAATAAAATTATTAATATAAAATTTTAATTAGATCTTTTAATTTTACTTGAACCTAGCCAAATATTGGTTTGACCAAGATACCTATTTTGTATTTGTAAATAAATAAAAAAGTTATTTATTTATTGATAAAAATTTGTAGCTAATCTTCAATTGCCAAAATATTTGTTATAAAAGCACTGACAAGAGCTATAATAATTTGATTGTTTTAAATGGATGTCTTTTTTTTCCTCCTAAAATTTTTTAATATACAAAATAAATAAACTCAAAATTTTAATAATAAGTTATGAAAATTTTGAATAAATAGTTTTTACTATTGTATTGATCTTAATTCTGTATCCCTATAGATATCTTTTTTTTAAATAATTTAATTTTTTTCTCTATTTCATACAATCAAATTAAAAACAGAGCCAAAACTGTGCACTCTTTATCCAAGCAAGGCTGGATTGTTCCTAAAGAGGTTCAATTGCATTCGGTTACAAACCAAGTTCTTTATAGCCAGAGCTAATAGCCAGCTTAGGTAGAACTAAGGGTGGAACTTAGCTCGGCCCAATTTGGGGACTTTCGCCTAACCAATGAATGCTTCTCCCCTCTTGTGTTAGGGTACTGATTTTCTATTGCTTTGGTTGCATTTATATTGAGAAAAAGAAAAAAAAGAAAAATTTCCCATAGGGGCCCTAATTCCTTGGTTTATTGTACAGTTTCTCTTATTTATGGAAATTGTTCATGTGTTTCAAGAAAAAAAAAATTGAAAATAGAGACGGTAAACCAAAATGAATATAGAGGTTATTGCACAGCTTATTGCTTTGGCTATAATAGTTGGTTTAGGTCCTCTAGTAACTGCTTTGTTAGCGGCACAAAAAGGCAATCAAGGATTTGAAAAGCCATCTCAAGAAATGAAATTATTTTTATTTCGGAAGCAAACCTTACATTGAACCCATTCTCACACCTTTTTTTTTTGCCTATTTTTGCAAATTTCCGCAAGGATGAAGGCCAACAAGGGCAAAGAGAAGATGTTGCCTAGGGCAACATGCGGCAGCAATAAGAAACATTTCTTGAGCCACTTTGTACGGGAGATGAAGCTCAATATAGTTTTCACATTAGACGGACCATCTATCCAAACCATCAAGTATGTCCGCCTATCTGGGACATCTGATGATCTTAACACGTCCAATGTCATTACTTTAAGGTAGTTACATTGTTTGTCCAGTCCATCCAGATGTCCAATATGTCCACCCCTTTGGGACGTCCAGTATTCCTAAATTGCCTGATGTGACAATAAAAAACTTGTCTACGTGAGGAAGTCCGCCATGGCAGAGATCCAAGTTCAAATCCAGGAAGTTGGCATGTAGTCTACTATACATCCTTTAGGACCGCCGCTTATGGATTTAGATTCACATGAGAGCCTTTTTTTAGCACATATGTACTTTGGACTTGAGGTGCAAGTTCTTGTGCAATTGCGCCTCGCTTAAAATTGCTTGAGAACATTTTTGTATGAAGATGTTTTGGTCTAGTCGCAACAGCCGGGGTGTAGAGAAGTTTTTGCCACTGACGGAAGGAAGTGGAGCCGTGGTAACGACTCTGCCCTCTGTGATTGACATTTCCTCCAACGAGTTGACACACGTTTCGGAGACCCATCTCTCACATTCCATGACTGAACTTGCTCAAGGCCACTATGCATCTAAATCCACCATGGTGTCGCTTGATTCCAACAATGGCAACGAGCTATTAGTATGGAGGAAAAAGAAGCGGGGAGCTCCAAACGCCACTTTCTACGCACCAAAACAAAAGAAGGTCGCTCAAAGCACAATCATAAGGAAGTAGCAAGTTGTGTAGGCGTATAAGTATACATGGGTGGAAGGTGAGTTTGATGCCAATGGCGATTTAATTGGAGCAGTTTGTCAAAGCTGCAGTACCATTAATGGAAGATGGAAGGTAATGATGCCCAAGGGGGACAAGTTGGAGAAGCATGAAGGGAAGAGGACGTGCAAGGAGGATGGTGTGTCTTCTCCTTATTTGAAAAAGGGTGACACCGTCATGAAATTAGACTGCAAGCATCTGAGATATTGTAAACTTTAGGCTGGCCGTAGGTAAGGGGATCCATGATGGAGCAACTTGCTGCCAGCTTGGAGGGCATATTCAAACAAAAAAGAGTACAATTTTCAGCCTTGTTTCAAGTTCTTTCTTATGATCGTCCAATTTGTGATTACAAAGGTGAACAATATCTTTTGAAGCACCTTAAAGTAAAAAAAAAATTATACCAAAAATACTAGTATGAGTGAACATCTTCATGCGTCTATTCTATCAACTCTCAAGGCCGTGGTTCAATCTACACGCATCATATTGATTAGTGCAGGCAAAGTGACTGCAATGGACTACACATCTTAGTTGGGTGTGCATGCATGTTTACGCAATGGACCCCTAGGAGGGGGTCCTAGACTTGCTGCATCTCTCCTATGTTTCTGATGGAGGCACTGCGGACCACTTGACAGATGCTATAATGTACTCTTTGATGGGTGAGGGAGGGCTCAATCATGATGACATAGCATCCAAACTTGTTTGCTTTGGAGCAGATGGCGTTTGTACATTTCAAGGACCCAAAAAGGGTGTTACAATCCAAATTTGTAAGAAATTGGCCCCTTCCACTATAAGAAAACCACGTTTTAGGTGACATTAGCATAACCTAAGCAGACGCATTTTTGTGGACACAAAATAAAACAACTTGTGTTTTTATGTCAATAATAACTTCCAATGTAGCATCCAGATATTACATTGGACGTTATTATTGACATAAAAACACAAGTTGTTTTATTTTGCGTCCACAAAAATGCGTCTGCTTAGGTTACGCTAACGTCACCTAAAACGCGGGTTTCTTATAGTGTTCTGTGATCCGAGTTGTGATTGGTACTAGCTGCGCCAATCACCATATAAACTTGGTGGTCATGATGTTGTCTAATTACCTACCTGTTTCCCATTTGAAAGGATTCTTCCACTTTGTTTACATATATTTTTGCCACAGTCACAAGCGACACTCTGAGCTATAGAACTAGTTGATCTCATGGAAACTAAGGCCAAAAAAATGTTGAAGAATGTTGAAACACGCTAGATTTTTCTAAGGAGTCCAGCGCTAAGAGTTTTGAGTGAATACAAAACTATATCGGTGAAGATTGGATTGGATATGGCTGCATCTGCCGGGCAGAAAGTCAACGTTGGTGCTGTTGATAACTTCAACTTTCTAATTAACCCCTAAAGGACCAAACGGCGTCTTTTTGGCAATATAGCAATTTTGGGCAGCTCACTACAAACGGAAATTTTAATTTTTTTCTTTGAAATTTTCACACACCATGTGCCCGAGGAGGAGCTTTAAGGCCCAATAATTTCCAAAACATTTGACCATATGGTTAAAAAGTTGTTGGATGATATGTCATTTTCAACGTTTGGCGAGCAGCTCATAACAATTCTAAAATATCACTTTTAATAATAAAATAAAAATTTGACATTGGTCCACTAGATTTACATTGAATCATTCCATTTTGATTTATGAGATGTTCTAGTTTGCAAGTAGTTATGGATTCCCTACTCTAAAATAAACTTTGGAGTTCTTTATTTAACTCAATTTTTAATATTTTTCAGAAAAATAAAAGCATAGGATGTATGTTGTTTATCACAACATTACAACCTTTGGAATTGGCATTTTATAATTCCATAATTAAACTCTTAACAATTTTGTGTTTTGAATCATTTTCTACTTCTTTCAATTTACTATTTTTTTCCTATATGTTGTACAATTCTAAATAATTTGAAATTTTTTAAGCATGTAGCCAACTTGCTTTGAAGAATGTATCCAAAGAGTTACCACCATTTGGGACATTTCTTCATATAAATGTGACCTTGTGAAGTGTAGCTGATCATTTTTTGCAGGGACAAAAAAGGCATTTTTGTCAATTCAAACTCTATTATCTTGCAATGTACATGGTGAAAAATTCTGAATTTTTTTCCACATCTTCTCAAAACAGTGCACTACAAGATCCTATGGTTACATGTGTCCAAAAATGTTCTTTCCCTAGAATTTGGTACTTGTTTTAGAAATGACAATTTTAGAGCAGTTTTGGTAAAAACATAGTGAAAAAACTTTAGGGGTTAAAATAGAGGTCTTCTTCTCTCTAGCATGCTTCATACCTTTGATGAATGTTACTCATGCATTGATCAAGCTGATCAAGCTGATCCAAGCACGTGACATTTTTATTTGTGATTTTATACAATCCATCAAAGTTTGTCAGGATGTGTTAGCTATAATGTTCATCGACACGGCTACACCATACAATTCTCTTACTATAATGAGCTTATGAAACTAAAAAGTGCCAATTTTATTTTGGAGTGGCGGGAGTTGCAAGGTGACAACAACGTTTCCCATTTGGTAATCAACTACGGCATTATCATTGTGTTTGCACGCTGCAATGACAAGCAGTCAAGGCAATATATTTTTGTCACTCAGAAGGTATACAACCGCGTGCAAGACAACGTGGAGCACCAATTTGCAGGTTAGTATTTCCATTTTCCTTCTTTGTGTTTTCTTTTGCTATATATGTGATGTGTGTATTTTGCATTATGCTTTTTGTTGGTTTGTAGGTGCGACTCTAGTATGTAAGTGCAGGTTTAGGATTCCCTATTTTTTATTTGCCTAGCGATTGAATTCTCTTGATTATGCTTGCTATTGCTTTTGGCAAGTGTGGCCTCTGTGATGCTTGTGTCGGTCAAGACATCAAGTTCGCAATGGACGTTTTTAGTTTACTTTCTTCATTTTTTTTAGGCTACGCGTTTTGTTTTCTATGCGTTTTGGTTGCTATTGGTTTTGCGTGTTTGGTTGTCAGGGTGCAAGTGCAGGTCAGGCTTTCGATTTAGCAATGGAGGTTTTAGGTTTATATCTCCGGGTTTTTTTGGCTACAAGCTTCTAGGATTTGTGGTTGCTGTCGATTTTAGTAGATTTCCCCTTTGGGGTGCAAGTGCAGATTTACACTTCAGATTTATGGTGGAGGTTCTTGGTTTTCTTGTATTGTATGTTTCTGAGTTAGTGCGTTTTTTTCTCAGATTGCGGTTGGTGTTGGACTACTAGGTTTTGCAGGTGTGCCAGGATACAAGTGTAGGTCCAATGGTCCACTTGTGTCTATTTCATTTACATTCTAGTTGGCAAATCATTGATGTCTATGCTATGTCTGAATGTCATGGATTGACCTTTCTGGTTGCGGTTCAATAGTTGTGAATTTGAGGAACTAAAGTGGATTAGTGCATGTCGTTTGTGGTTGGATTCAATTTCTAATTAGTTATGTGGTCTCTGGCTTCTTTTCTACAAAGATAGCTCATCCACTTGTGATGAGTTGAATAAGAGATTTCTACAACAAGAATTACTTAATGCTTTCAGCATCATTTACCCCCAATATTGAAAGCAGGACAGGGCTAAAGTGAGCTTTCCGTTAAATTTGGCGATGCTCAAAAGATTTTACTGTCACGCAAAGCTTGTCAATGGATGGCCGGCTTTGGACAATGGAAGAATGCCTTTCACCGCCTTTGAAATGTTGTCCGCCTCTAAATTAGACAACTAGCAGGGGTTGCTTAGTATTACTATGAAGGCAAACGTTGACTTTGCTTGTGCCCTGCCCTTCCATATCAATCCAATTATCACGCTATAGAGAAATCTTTCTTAGTCACTGCATTTAGAAAACTTGATTTTTGAGTATTTCAAAGTGGCAGAGATTGGTTGTTGTTTAGTGTTAGGCTCTGTAGAGCGATGCTTCTCTTACTCCTCATTCTTGAAACCATACCAAAGGAATCGATTGGACAAGCATTTGCCTTGTGTGGTGCGAATGTTTGGACAAAACGATTATTCATTGGAGACTTTCTTCCACACGGAAGCCATAGATTCCTAGAAGAATGCAATCAAAGTTGGTCTATATAGGGATGTCTAATCTTCAGTTGGCTCATTTAGTATCCTCTACTTTTAGAGTTTGCACCTCAACTTCTAGAGTTTCTTTGACATTCAACATTTTAGTGGGATGTGCTTTCAACTGCACACTTGTACAAGCTAGAGCAGAAGATGGTCCATGAGCATTATCAAGTTGCAAGAGATTGGGAGCCTTATACAATTTATGTTATTGTTTTTTTCTGACTTGTACTCTAAATATGTGGTCTGCTTGTTTTGTGTGCAAAACATTAACTTATAGTTGGACAGTCTTGTATTTTACAAGTTAGTGGTAATTTTGAGTTCTCATTTCTCAAATGTCTATGTATGACATATATTGCAATAAAAAGTACCAAAAGTATGCAAAGAACTAAGCATTTTAGCAGAATTTCAAGTCTTCAATTATGCATGGCTTTGATAAAGTAAGATTTGTTTCACATATTACTCCGCTACTTAGCTATTGGAGCTATAGCAAATAACAAAAAATAGCCACTTGTAATCTATTGAAATTGTAGGTATGTTGCAAGTCTTACTTTATCAAAGATATTTTTTTTATAAAGAAATCTACATTTTTTTTTCAAATTTATTGGACTGTTTCTACCACGGAAATACTATGACACGGAATTAGCCCTCTCTACACACATGGATATAGCTTCCCTGCAAAATACAAAAAAGTAGTTTTGGGATCGCTAGTGAACACTATTTTTAGCTTTTAATGTCAAAGACCATTCTTTTATCATAAAGAGGTGTATAGCTAACTGATGGTGTGCTACACAAAATAGTGAAATTAGGTTGCCTCACACTAATTTCTCGACAGTCCACACTGCTTTTGTACAATGATGCATTCAATTTAGAGCCACATGTATGGCATAGATTTGTGCACTAGTTCAAGGCCTAGTTCAGATAGTGGCATGTGCCTCCATGTGGAACAAGCATTGATCCATGAGGTAAGTTTATCTCAGATAAGGCAACCTAATTGACAAGGCAACCTACTCTCACTATTTTGTGTAGGCAAATCTGACAGTTAACTTACACTCAGAGCATCTTCATCAAACATGAAAATCTAAAACTTGGCAACATAGTACAGTTTTAAGGTAACCACAACTAATTGCAACACCAAACTACACATGACACCCCAAATATTGCACAAGGAGTACATATAGGTTGAGAATGCACACCACCTCAACATCAGAGACTTGGATCAGTTCCAGATCATCGACCAAAATAACTTTATAACTCTTATAATGGTACTGCATATGGAATCCAAACAAAGAATTCTTTGGTGCGTTGGAATCCTCTGTGAATGATAATAAGAATGTTAAAAAGCAGACCATTTTAATACTAGCAACTATGCTCGGTGCTTGAAGTGTCGCAACTACGTGCGATTACCTTAAAGCTGCACCAAGAGCTGCAAGACATCCAATCCATGCTACCGACGGAACTTTCCACCAAAAATCTCGTCATCTGTCCACATGCGATCACGAGACTGAGAATTGGGCTCAGGTTCACAGCCTGCCTTCCGCATGAGGTCCATAATCCTGTCTGCTTCAGCAACTTCACCCTCCGCCTCATAAGCATCAATCATGTATTTGAAAGTCTCAAACGAAGGTTTGACAGATGCAGTCATCATGTCATGATACACTTGATCCATCTTGGAAAGGTGGCCTCCTTTCCCATATTCTGAAATAAGCATATTGTAAACATCTGACTGGAGTATCCACCCTGCACCATTGATCACTTCCATGGTCTTTGCAAGGCGGTCATATTCGCCAGCTCTGGAGCACGCCATAATTAAAGCATGCAAGGACTTTGGAGATGAAAACATTCGCTTGTTCTGGAACATCCGTGTGATTGCAGCTTCCATTTCGTCCAACTTCCCCGCGTCTGCATAGCATTCAATTACCATGCTATGTACACGCGAGCCATATTGAACACCTGAATCAAACAGTCATTAACAGGGATGCTAATGAACAATCACTATAAGTTCAAGCGACTGGGAGTCTTAAATTTACACAGTAGAGATTTCAATTCATGCATGCTTACAAACCCTTGGTACCAAGAATATGCTCAATCTGGAAAACAAAGGAGAGGATATATAAATTGTGAAGGAACCAATAAGGGCAAGATGCAACCATAAATAAGTGGGGATTACCCGGGGTGTCATCCATAATCTTCATTGCACCCTCCATCTTCTCAAATTGCTTCATCCGACTATATACTTCAATAAGAATTTCACCAACCATAGCATTAATAGGAATTCCAGCCTTCTGCATGCTTGAAAACACAGCCTCCATTTTCTCAACTGCACTTGCACGGGCATACCCAATAATTTGAGCATTGTAAGTAATCACATCCGCTTTGCATTCACCGGCCTGAAACTCGTTGAAAGTCTCTTCCATCAGATTTAATTGACCAGCCCGCATGTAACCCCAGATGAGAGCATTGTATGTGTGCCTATCAGGACTAAAACCCGCCTCCTTACAATCCACGAATAGATTCCTCATCTCTTCCGTTGCTCCCATTCGACTGTACATTGAAATAAGAGTATTATAGGTCACGAGTGTTGGCTGGCAGTCGTTAGTGGCCTTCATATCCTCAAATAACCGAAGGGCTTTATGAGCCTCGTTGTTGCGACCATACGAATGAATGAGTGCATTGTAGGTCACTGCTGTTTTTTTTATACCCCGCTTCTCCATCTCCGTAAACAGGTCCGCCGCTAGTTGAGGTTGACTAATCCTGCCTGCAAATGAGATCATTTTTGCGTACTCTTTTGGATTTGCCACCCATCCCAACTTGCTCTTCTTCCAGTTGAAAACCTGTCACTTGTGCACAAACTCTAGTTTAATAAGAGCCCTAAGCACGTGCAAGAGACATTTAAGCCACTTGTAATCACCTGACAGAGAAGATAAAGAAGCAAGCAGCTAATCGCTAGTGTCTCTTCCCCAAGCAGATACGTATAAATTTTCATATGTCTCTTTCCATATAATCCTCAGCACAATCCTCAGAACACTCCTCGCAGATTGAAAATTTCAAAAACCCTATTCAAAACTCTCAGAATGCCTCTAATTCTATAACCACAAGTCGCATAGGTATAAGACAGCAGAATCTTTGGAACGATGAGCCCCAACATACTACTATTGCTTTAACGCATGTCTCATATTCGTTGAATACCAAAAATTATTACATTTTCAAAATATTACTTCGGCTCTCCCCTTGGTATAGAGACAATAACCAAACCTCACAGGAGCACAAATTGCAACGCTTTCCTTTCATGTTTATGAACTAGGACTTCAACAGTAGTAGAAAACCCACTTCAATAAAAAGCTTAAGAAACAGGGTCATGGGACATTCCTAACCTCCATTGCAATATGAGGTTTCGGACCTTTCTGTAATGCATCTAAGAGAGGCAGCCAAGGCCAACTATTAGGGCGTAAGAGCTCTTCAGAACGCTGCTCTAGTATCTCCGCCACTTGAGCACTGGATTGAGAGGATTCCAACGATTTCACAAGGGCAGCTATTACAGAATTCGTTCTTGATCGCGCAACATTCGCACCTCCTTTCCTTTTAAATGGGATCCTCAGTGCCTCTTTAGGCGTCGCATCCAACGTTTCTCCTTCTGCAAGCACATCTTACTATGTTATAAGTAACATGAAAATAATCCTCTAGTTTCTCGGTTGAAGAACATTGCAGTCTTTTTTCTTCTTCTGCTTAAAAATAAATGAGAAAATGTTCCATTGTCTAAGTGAATTTGGAGAAAGGAGCAAACAAATACCTTGAATATGCGGTGGAGTTGCAGGACTGGCCTCAGTCAAGCTTGATATGTGGGCCGAGCTGCCTCGAACAAAATCCTCACCTGATGCAGGATTAACAAGATATGCAGCCCTAATCCTCGTTTCACTTGTTCCAAATCCGCTACTCGTGCTAATCTGCTGTGTCACTAATTGCGTTGTATGAATCTCTCTTCTAATAGAATCCTCCACTTGATGAATGTGTGCCGCTGACAGAACCTCGTGCGATGTTGAGCATGGACTAGCGTTCAAACACAGCCGTCCCAACGAGCGCAACAAAGGATTCAATTCATTGCCGCCTCTCATTTTGCACACACGACCTTTCTATGAAGACCTCTATGAAGACTTTCACCCTCACCCTCGCTCGATGGACATTCCAACAACCTAATTGAGTCCAGAAACCCTGGCTCTTTGTATGCTCACGGAACGAGCTTTCAAGGATACGATAAACCCTACGGATGAACAACTTAGTGAAGCAAGGGAATCACGCTTCTCCGCTAGAACTGACTCGCCAATGTCCAATAAAATCTGCGAAAATCACAGTAGACAGAAAAATGGTGTGAGGACAGGTCCAATGTAACCAAATGTACAATTTTCGACTGAGCGGAGAGAATTAGGGTTTAGTGATGCTTCAAGTGATTCTGGAAGAAGGTCGTTCCCCTGTAACGTTCCCAGTTCCCACAGAACCTCGGTGCCACCAGAATCAAGTGAAAACCGACCTCAGCCAGCGGTTGAATTCAGTTCTATAGTTGCCTTCACATTTTTTTCTTGGTAGGGAAAGATCAGCAATTGTCTGAAGTATGGTCTCCGGGGTTTAAGTTAGGGGTCAAGGCGTAAATATTGTTTGGGAAGTTTTTTGAGCTTTACCGGCTATTTTTTTTAATTCCCAAATTGAACCGGTATTTCAAGTATGGAGTCTGGTTATTTTCTTTATTTTTTACTCAAAATAGAGATTTTATAGATTTTTTCACCAATTTTTTACCAATGTTTTTATATTGCAACCAGTTTTTATCCCAATTTCACCAGCTAATTATAACTTTGAACTAGCAAGTGGTTGCACGAAGGCACCTATCGCAAAATTTGTTCTTGATCACTTTTCATGTGAGGTGACATTCCATGAGGTAGCAGAGTTGAGCAACATTGTTGGTTATTTACATTTGGAAAATGATGAAGTTCACTTAGCCCTTTTGAAGGATTTGCAATCTGAAGAAGGGTTGCAAAATTTTTGGAGAGAGATTATAGCTCGCGGCATCATCGAACTTGACTTTGAAGTCATAAGAGATTCAATGCACATTATGCCGCAAAGCGTAAGTGTCAGTGCTAGAGGTGGTAGAGGAAGTGGGGGCAACATTTATAGATAAAATTAGCCATCACTGACGATATAAATAGTTTAATAGTCGTACATAGTGTACATCTTCAAATTCTACACTTCTCGGTGTGTGGTTTGGTGTCTAAAACTACACATTTTTTACTATATAAGCATGTTGATGTTCAAATGCAAATGTCGTTCAAATACAAGTGCAATTCAAATGCCATTTTTGTATATTATTAATTGGATTACAACAAGTTTCACTTCTAACACATCGAAGTACCTCAATTTAGCACAATCATGTTCTATTAACAAGATGATACTTTCCTTGACTAAAGCGTTGCCAACATTGTTGTTGTCCTCCATTGGAAAGGATATCCCTTCACTACTTGAACCTGCAGCAAAATTGTCAAGCAAATAATGTCAAATTTTAACGCATGTCAGAGTCCCATTAATTTGGGGTTACATACAATTGAATATAGTACATACAACAACTTTGTCACACTACTATCAAGAACGTACTGCACAAGAATCCAGTCTCAATCAATGAAGGTAGAATAAGAATAATTTGATTTACAGGAATTCTAACCTTTTATCGGGTTCCGTTTGTTGGGAATGTATGCTTTATGCACCAAAAATCCATGGAATTGTCTGGAGCCTATGGTTGACAAAGTTTCTTTTCCTCTTTAAAGGACTTGAAAAATTCTCAATTCTAGAGATAAAATATTCAATTGCCATCTTGACCCAACATTAATCGTATAGTTTGAGACAATTATAAAGAGTGGCCGTTTGCCTTGTTGGCCTAGAATGGACCATTCCTCCAATCCGGTGAAGTTTGGTACAATTTGGAGCATTTCTTATTTCAATACTCAATTTTTTATCTAATCTAAGCATAGTAGATTAATTCTTTTCACAAAACTTTGAACTAATAAAAGTTGAAAAATCAATCTCACTTTCATTACCAAAAATCCGTTTTAGAATTTGAGCCTCAAATCAAAAGTTATGGACAAATTTGTTAAATGGATTGGAAAGGATTAGCATATGAAAAATACTAGGGTCACCTATTTTACTTCCTCAAAATAGGGATGTATATAGTTGTTCCAAGTCTCCTCACTTCATATAAGAAAAATGTGATGATGATTGGCACATGAATTTCATAATCTTCCAAAATTGCCAAATACGTAGTCTGTGGGGATGCCAAATTGATTGTCTAGTTGCCAATAGTGCAAAAGTCATTTGTTAGTCATTTATGAGTCGTTTTTGTAGTACAATCTTTCACTGCAAATTTTAAATGACCGTGATAAAGTCATATTGAAGTCACAGGAATGTAGGCTGCAAAGTAGTGTTCAAGGAATCCCTTGAGACTATTGTAATGCTTATAAGCCATGTCTTCTTTGTTCCAGGGGTTGCTTACAATCAATGGTGTTTTTGTGTCTAGGAATTGAACCATGGAAGAGTAGTAGGTGCCATCAAATTGTCGGCAAAGGAGAACCTATTAGCATAGGAAGAATATTAGGGCATCATTGTGGAAGTTATTTTTGCTAGGTGTTGCTATAGATGCCTAGTGTGCCCTTAATGGGTACAAGAACATACCAATGGTCAAAAAATGCATGATGAACATAATCCTGATAGGAAGACCTAGTAGTTCTAAATTTGAAAATGAAGATAGCAAGCAATCACTAGCCTATCACTTCTAGACTATTATAAATAGTTAATTGCAATGAATCATTTGCTAGTGACGATGTAGAGGCAGTTGGGATGTGCACTGGAGTCAAAACCACATTTGAATAGTCATTGAGCTAAAATGGTTGTTTCTGCAGTGGATCATGTTGTGAAGGAAGTCAAAGCCCAACCTTACAATTTTGCAGTGGCGTTGCAGCAAAAATTGTTTTTTTGAATTGAAGTTCTATATCTTGTATTCGTAGTTAGTTGTACAAGAGCAAGAATTATGATGTCAAGCCCTGCCAGTGCGAGCAAAGATAGGCACCTCTAAACCATAATATGTGGTTGACGAGCCAATGACCAGGGAGGACTGAGTCATGTCATAGTTGTCTTTGTGTAACCCACACCCGCAACCTTTGAGTGCGCAGTACTCAAGTTTGATTGAGGCACAACCGCTTCAGTGCTTGCAGTTGCAGCCTCATAAGGCAGCAATTATTGCCGTCTATGTTAGCGCAAAGCCGTGTTGTAAAACTTCTAGGAAACGCACTCGAGCAGCTTTGGAAGTCATTTTCTAGTCATAATGTATGACAAGCGGGTACTCAAGAATGACTAAGGCTAACATGTTGGATTCCCCATTTTTCCCACCAAAATCCTAACAATGTTACTAATAAAAAATTGCAAATGAAGACTTCATCTCCAAGCCTTAGTCACAACTACACAATGACTTGAACATTGTGGATTGACTAGAACTAGTACAATTAAGAAAGCAATAGTGATTTTTAAGTCAAACTAGACATGCAATCATTCTTTTATAGGCACAAATGAACCAATTCCTAATACAACATTGTATTTCACAAAGACGCTAGAATAAGACAGAAATTAGTGGACACTACGAACGCCTTTATCAACATTACTGTAGAGATTGCAAGGCTGACCACTCTCCAAAGGATGCCAATTCTAGCGGAGATAGTTGATCTAGTTAGGGCTATCAAATTGTTAGTGGAAGAGAATTTATTCATTCAAGAAGAATGTTAGAGTGTGATTGCTATAATATAAGAGCATAAGGTTTAGAGTAATAGACACATAGTAGTCCATCAATTTTGGACAAGTTCCTACAAAGTTGCATGCAATCATTTCCTAGTAACAGCGTGGAGGTTGTGCAACTGCAATGTGTAAGGCCCATACACATTGGAATTGTCTTTGCAATTCTAAATCTCCATTTTTTTCACTTATTGTAATCATTTTGTAATTATGGAATGACTCCAAGTGATTTTGCAATAGTAGTGTAGTGCAGTGTGCTGGATTAGACTGTCTTTGTCATAGTCAAACGTCATCTAGTTTTTTTCCCAGTCCATGAAATTCAATGGACAATCTGCCCGTATCAATACATATAGACGTTTGAGCTGTGAAACAACCGAAGGGGCTCTTAATCTAAGTGCCAATGATTTAGAGGTCATTTTGAATTGCGTAGTTATAAAACCCGGCCACAACATATGATAGGAAAATGACTCAGAAATGACTTTGCCTTCTATGTTGGATTGTTCCCTTTTCCCACCAATAAGTCAACAATGTAGTGAACAAGAATTTATGTCTTCTACTTAGACTTTGTTGATTGTTCATCCTACAGTTGTAGCCTCAACTCCAAAATGACTGGAGACGGGTTTTGGTTCCACAAGTGGTGCAATTATAGAAGCAGTAGTTATTTTCTAGTAAAATCGGACAAGCAGTCATTTTTTCGCAGTCACGAAAGTGTCCATTTTCTTGTAGTAAAAATTTGGGAAAAATATGACTACAAATATGAGCGTCAATCATATTTTGGCAGCTTGTATTTCATGGACATATACTATAAATTCATTGGGAATGCCAAAGTACTTCATAGCAAATGATAGAAAACATACTTAGGGAACACCCAATTATCTTTGCTAGTCATATATTTGCTACAGTTGTATTCCACAATCACATTTCTATGGAAGCCATCTTTTTCTTTTCAAGTAGCCCAAGAAAATAATGGACAATCCAAAAAAGATGTAGACAAGCCATTGTTTAGGATTTTGAAACCCTGTTTGTCTCTTCTTTATGATTTTAAAACCTAGGCACTACTTTTTTAGGATTTGGGAATCCTAGCCACTACTTTTCTAGGATTTTGAAGCCCTAGTCACCGCTTCTTTTGGCTCTTCTTTCTTGTCTTTTACTGCTTCCTAGCTCTAATTTCTTGTTGCTTCTTATTTTTTACTTCTTGTTGCTTATTAATTCTTGTTTTTTAGTTCTTGCTCCTTGTACTGCTTGTTGCATCTTAATTCTTGTTTTTTGTTGTTTCTTGTTGCCTCTAAGTTGTTGCTCCTTATTGTTTCATGTTGCATTTTAACTCTTGCTTAATATCACCTCTTAACACTTGCCGCCTTTTGATTCTTGTTTCCTCCATCACCATTGTTATTCTTCTTACCCGAAACTTATGCTACATATTTTGTATTGTTGTAACCTTTGAAGGTTGAGCTTTACTATTCATTCTCTAAAAATTAACCTCCCATTTTTTAATTGTATATGTAGGCACCAAAACCCGGAATGAAGTCACTGGAGCTACTTACAACCTAATAGAGCCATCTTTACATTATTGTAAAGAATATAGGTCCTATAGACATGTATGAATATACATTCACAAAGTGATTCATTGTAATTTATTTTGTATTAGTGACTAACAAATGTCAATGAAGACAATCACAATCCTTCTCGTATTCTCCCTCTTCAATATAGTTATCTCTCATGCATCTCTAAAATCATATGCATTCATTTTTAACTACATTAAGTTTTTTATTCAACTGATAAATCATGTTGATGTATGACTATATGGTGTCATGTTTGTTTAAAATGTATGGGAAATGTGATTGTAGTTTATGATTGAAAATACTTTGGACCTCAATCGCCTCCATTACAAATTGCATACACAAATCTAAATAATGTGGCTCTCAATCATCCAAAATATTACTTGCTTGAGTCATATTTCAAATATATATGGCCAAAATATGACCAATTTTAATCACATAGTGCTCATAGTCATGTCAAAATGTGATTTTGCACTTCTAAAAATATGATTGCATTCAATCATTAAATTACCAATGACATCCACGTGACTATCTTGTCACCCAAAAATTTGACTCACAAGAGTCATATTCCACATTAGCAAAGAGTATGACTCATGAGAGCCATTTTCTTCATCAATGAGAAAATACGAGAGTCATATTCCAAAGAATATACCTATACAAAGTCATATTCTAAATTAGCCAAAATATAATTCACTAAAGTCATATTCTAAATTAGCCAAAATATAACTCACTAAAGTCATATTCTATATTAGTTGAAACTATGACTATGTGAAGTCACATGCTAAATAGGCTTTATTTTCCTTTGTCCGGGCAAGTAAAAAGAAAGTCAAGCCTTCAAGGATTGTTGATGTATATACTATGTTAGCAAAATATAGCTAATTATATCCCTCAACAATTGTTTTTATAGTATGACCCATGTCCAAAGCAACTACTTGGTAATGATTAGACCTAGTCATATTGTATGTCATCTATAGTGATTCCTGCGTGAGTCATATTTTGAGAGTTTGAGACTCATTGCAGTCGAATATTGCAATCATAAAACAATCATATTCTGGTGTCAAGTTGTGTTCTTGGTACCATTAGAAAGCTCTTAAGGAAGATTGCACAAACTTTATTTTGTGGCATTTAGCCCTACGGTGTGAAAATTATGGATTTTTGAATTATTTTGAATTTAAAAATTGAGAGAAATTATCTTCTATTTTAGAAAAAAGAAGTTAACTTTTACATAGCATGTCCAAATGCCATGAAACAAAGCCCTTGCACTCATTTGTGCAGAAAAGATATTGAATTTTAAAGTTTTTATAGATTCATAAATTTTTTAAATTATTTTTTCTTTTTCTTTTTTGGTTGTAGCAATGGCAATGGCACAAGGCACATTATGATTGTATCTTTTCAATTTCAACAACCGTTGCCAAACATTTAAAAAAATTTAACTTTTTAACTTCAACAATTAAAAAAGTATTTCAATAGTTTTTATCATCTAAAATATTGAATTGATAAAATATTAGGCAACCATACAGTTACTCAATACAACATAATATATGCAACACATTTGCAATCATACATGAAAGGACAAGAATGAGTGACAAAGTTTAGATTTGTTTTACACGAGAATCATTTATACATAGTCTGATCAATCTTTTAGGATTTTCTAATTAACTTTGGATACCTTTGGCTATGGGTATGTATGATTTCATTATTTCAAAAATTGTATGAAGGATCAAATAAAGCTTCATTTCAATTTAGTTGTTGTAAGAAAATGATCAAGTTGAATTTGTTTCAATACTTCAAAATGTGATCAAGTTCATTGATAGTGTGTTTGAAATGGCTTAAATTGGTTGGATTTTAGCAATGGGTGATGGAAATTTTGAAGATTTTTGACAATTATCATTATAATTTTTCAAATTTTGAATTTCTTCAAAAATAAAAAAATTTGCCAAAATTGAAAAGGTACTACGGTAGTCAATTTTACAACTGCCTTCACATTCTTTTATAAATATAGGAAGACCAATAATTGTCTAAAGTATGGTCTCAGGGTTTTAACCCTTTAATGCCCAACAAATGCGAGAAATGGCCTACAATTTCTGAAAGAATGTAGTATGCGTAGGACTTAATGGAATCCACTGTCAAATTTTTTTGCTGACAATGATTGAACGGTAAGCTTATTGTTGGTTTTGCAATGTGGTCTGAGTTGGACAATTTTAGATGGCTTGCTTTCTTGCTTGCTCATTCATCTGCATCCTGTAGAGGCCTTGAAATCCTTTTCATGAACTCCTAAAGATCAAAGCCATTTTTTTGCAAAAAACACTCAAAACTGCCATTTTTATAGCAAAGAATAAAATATTTGAAAACTGTTTATTTTGCACATCTAAACATAGGGTCTTATACCTAACTAGTTTGTGAATATGTGGAAATTTTTTTAGAAATTTTGACCGCACAAATTGCAAGATATTTGCATTTAAAGTGAAAAAACTAGTTTTTCATCACATTGCGGGACTACTGTAGGTTATTTGACTTTGAACCTTCTTAACTTTATTACTACAAAGTTTTGAGCTTTATGGTAAGGATTTAAAGCTTATCATGATAGACAAAAATGTAATATATGAGAAAAAAAAATTCAAAATTTTGAAATTTGTTTGTTGCTTCTTTTCCTTTGTTTTGAGCTTATTTGGGCATAACTTTTGTTCCCGGGCACCGATTGAGAAAATATATATTTCCATAAAGCTAATAAGTTTTTCTATCTTCAAAAAAAGTTTCAAAAAATCAAGACAAAAATTAAGCCCATAGGTTCCTACCAAAATTCTATTTGTCCCCCGAAGGGACAATGGTCCTTTAGGGGTTATTGTTGATACATTAGGGGATATTTGAGGCCTCTAGAAGATTGCAAGTTATCCTGCGTTCCCAGATTGCGGGAATGCAGGATAACTGTTGGCTGATGTGGCCGACACCATGCCACATCATTTCTGAAAAAATAAAAGTAAAAAATAAAAAATGCTTAGAATGATATTTGGAGAATTTATTCATTTAAAAAAAGATCTCGTATTGGTTGTTTACAGAATTGGGACAACATTGGGAACGAACTTGAAACGGTCTTCTAAAGGCCTCAAATGTCCTCTAATGCTATTGGAATGCTGGCAAAAGCACAAAATTGTAGATACAAATAGTATTCAATTAGTGAAAATTTATTGCAGTGTCAAATTCATAATTTAACACTTTATTGCCAGACATATTGTATTGTATTAGCATTCGTACATCAGAAATCGCAGGGCATGTGAATATGGTGCATTGAAACGCTATTAAGATAATTTGGTGCCAACCTCCATGTGTACTAAGTATCAAAGATGACACTGAAATGGCCTTTGATATCAAAAAGACATCAAAATAATCGGGGCCCAATTTTTTTGATGTAGGCCAATTCTCAACCGTTAAAGGGTTAAGTTAAGGTAGGTAACCCATTTCTGACCACTTGAGCAATTATATGTATTTGCAGGGCAGCTTTCTTCAGTAAGAAAAAATTTCCATATGCAGAAATAGAGTTTGGAAGGTTTCCATAATTTTTCAGATTTTTTATTTCTCAAAATAAAATTACTATGAATTTTTTTGTTGAAGATTTTCTTCAACCCATATTGGTCTATAGACCTTCACATTATTGACCAAAGGCTGGTTGCAAAATCCACAAAAAGTTAGTTGCAATGTTGAGAGTATCATAATATGCCACAATTGCACCAGAGACTGCCATAATTGATTACTTTTCATCTCTTGCTGCACGGAAAGAGAGCAACATACATTGCTAGAATGGTACGTGAGGCGCATTCAATGTTTTCTGCTTCACAGATCTTTGGGCCACTGTGCACTAACAGAATGCCAAACTTTCCAAGTAATTCCACTCAGGAAAACAAAGGAGATCTAACTGTACATTTAACATGTGGCAGTTGTGCCACCACATGTATCCATATTCTTAATGTAAACATTAACCCCTAAAGGATGTTGTATTCTTGCATACAAACTCATACACCACTGTATTCCAGGGGCAATTGTTGTTCAAGGACCATTTTAGACTGTGTTTGTTTGAGGTGAGATTTTTATACAACAAGCGCTTGCAAGTATGCCACACAGTTGCTCAATGAAAACTGGATTTTACAAAAGCAAGCTTTGTCGAGAAATTTGTGAGTGCAGATGGGTGCTTGAACTTCCGTATACAAAGTGTGTATAGCAGAGTGCGGTTTTAAATGGACAGATGCATCAGTTGAAGAAATTCGCCGGCGTGGTCCTTGAATTCTGCACCAGTTGTCAAGTAAGTGCATCGGAAGCACTAGTCGATTTGCTATGCAGGACACGTTGTGGCTTCGACTGTGCAAGAATTGTGGGGTCGACGGTGCACCCACTTCAAACTCCATATGATTGCAAGATTTCAACTGCAAGACCATTTCTAGAACAATTTTGAGCTCGCCCAATTTTGAACCTCAAATTCACTGTGAGGATTGTTTCCCTTGACCACAACGTAGAGTACGAATTGACATTATGCGTTCTAATATTATCTTGTTCCACAACCAAAAAAACACTGTTTTCGGTAAACGTTGGACCGTGCTAGATCACTATCAGAGGGTTACTTAAAATAGGTCAAAATTCAACACAAAGAGCAGGTTGAATTTCATTTTCTGAATATGGTGGGGTAAAGCAAGCATGGCTCACCTTGTGCATCTGAGGCCCACATTGTGAGGGAAAATGGTTGCCCCGGAGACGCCGTTGTGGCCTTGCACTGCGTCAATTTTGTAAAGCAATGGTATGCTCAGCCGTGTTTTGAGAGCTGCAAATTGGAGAACATCCGTCATGTTGGGCCAATTGCACAGCTATGGCGAAGTTTCTTGGTTTCCAAGACGGGAACCGGTGAGCTTAAAATACTCCCTATGCACAGTGAATTCCACATCCACTGACTCAGAACTGTGACCACACCAAGACAACGGTAATCGTCAATTTTGTGAAACATGTGTTTGAAACGTGCCGAAGCACTGGAATTGTAACGAGGATTATGAGGGAGAAGTTAAAATAGATTTTGGAGATCTCAATTGGACTCAAAGCTTCATTCTGTGTAGTCAAAGAAGCAAATGAAGTGTATGTGACCAACTCTAGTGCATTCTTCATGCACTATGCCAGACAGGCAATCTTGTAGGCAACCAAGGAGCAGTGGAGCACCTCTCTGAAGGATTGGCTCTGGCACCTTTAAATTCACGTTCCGATTCTCGTCATTGACAAAAAGCTTCAAGGGATCGCAGGTTCATTCACCTCCTCAGGCAGTCAAGGAATACGTTGTCTGACATCCCTAAATCAATATAAAATATGATAAGTGAAGGCGTGTATGCTGGAATACTTATAATGCACCACTTGCACCAGCACAAAATCCATAGAATGGTTCAGAATAATTTCCCAAAAATCCTACAATAATCTTTGAGTCCATGCTCAAATATTGTTCAACCCATAATTCCAAAATACCCCCATCTTCACTCATTAAATCCATGAATACAGCAAAGTTAGGCCAATGCTGGCTCTAACCTCCTTTTAAGGGTTAAACCCGTGATTAGAGTGTGCACTCATCCTTCTCTAATGACACTGGTATAGCATAGCAGTACGCACAAATTTCAGCAAACAATTGTGTGTCAAGTGCTGATATGCAACATATACTGATTCTTCGATATCTTCTTTACAGGACACAGATCCTCACATCTATTGAATTCAAGAATAAAAGCATTGATACTCAGCCATCTATTGTGTCATTATTAACCACAATGCAACAACAATGAAAAGGGTGGACACTCAAGAATATTCCGTTTAATAGGTGTAATGAATTAGACCCTAATTCCCAGAAACAGAAACTGAGTTGCCGTTCAGAGAACGGAGAGTAAAGTGTAATACATCCACACTCGGTTAATTACGGATTGTGGATTGCCCATTGAAGGTGTGAGGAATCGTGAATCAATTTATCGAGTAATTATTTATCATGTGCAAAATTGAATTTACTTGCGCTTGCCGTATCGCCTATGACGATTCTGGTACGCCAGCAGGGCTTCTTTAAACTGAACAAACCCAAAGTCTGGCCATAACGAATCTACAAAATGAAACTCGGAATACGCTGCTTGCCAAAGAAGGAAGTTACTGAGCCGCTGCTCTCCACTTGTTCGTATCAACAAATCCGGGTTCCGTGCGTCGCCTAACCAGCTGGTCTTCAACTCCTCCTCAATCGCAGATTCAGTGACGTCCGAGGAGCTGAGCTCGCCTGCCTGCACTTTGGCCGCCAATCTTTGGCAAGCATTGGCGATGTCGTACCGGCCACTGTAACTCAGGGCTATGCAAAACTTGAGGCCTGTGTTGTTTTTGGTAAGCTCGTCCAATTTTGATACCATGTCTCTCAACGACTCTGGTAACAACGCCAAATCACCCATGCAATGCACCCGGATATTCTCCCTGTGAAATGTTGATCACTAGTGAGCAAACTTGTCTATAGAAGTGGAAAGCAAGTGTACATGAGTTCAATAGGACGAGGCCCGCAAAGTACTGAATTGATCAAATCTAATCAAATGATGCAAAGCTTGCAGAAGAGAACACTTACTTAGCTAGACTGCTCAGCTCATTCTTTAAAACATTCTCGAACAACATCATTAAGAAGTCGACCTCCATCTGCAACATCCCAAGAATCGTATCAGCCGGCATGAAACTTTACAATACCACACTAATCTCATTAATGAATACAAGAAGAAGTTCCAGGACGGGATAATATAGAGCACCTGCCTGTTCTATACGGTATGGAAGGCAATAAAGTCCTACTTAAAGTAAAGAAGAACCCCGTGTCTTTGTACAACCAAAGGTCAGTGCGATCGACCCTTAGAGGATTGCTTTGGTATAATATTTTTACTAGACCCTAAGCGGGAAATCCTGCACAGCATAGTAACCATTCCAGCCTTACAATTCCTAGATGCTACGCTCTATAGGGTTTGTGATTCATCTGGTCTTCAAAAAGAACCCTGAAGACAAGACATATGGTCTTCATCTGCAGGGTCTTCAAAACATCAGACTGCTGAGCTTCCCCCTCCGGATCTCTAAACACTCAATCTTCCTTATCTTACTACTAGAGGTCCCAAGATTTTCACCGAGGCAAGTGTGGTAAAAGTCGTCGATAGTGTGGCAAGAGTGCATGATATTCTAGAATATCCTCTTAGAAAAAAAGTCGTGATAAAAGAGGGTTTTAGTGTAGTACAAACCAGCTTAGTGCCTGTCAGTGACCAGGTAACAACCATGAAACTGTCCATTATCGATCTTGCAAATACGCTAGGAGTTGGAGATGAGACTTCACCTTAGGTCTCAACCAATTCTCCGTGGAGAAAGCAAAAACCGTGAGAACCTGGACGCCCCACTTGTGTGCTAGGTTGACGACTTCCTTTAATGATCGCACCCCGGCTTCATGCCCCATACTTGCCGGCAACCCTCTTCGCTCCGCCCACCTCGAATTGCCGTCCATGATAATGGCAACATGCTTCGGTACAGCAGCAGCAACCAGCTCCTCGGGCAGATGCGGCACTTCGTCACTGTCATTTATTATCTGCAACAAAAGATTTCCACATCATGTTGGCACGCAGTACCAAAGCAGGTAATTATCCTAAAAAACATTCTAGTTATGCTACACCTACGCCAGGAATGAATAACAATAATACCACATCCAAACCCATCAACCCTAGCCACGACGCCAGACCTGCCATTCAAAGCATCAGCATAACGAAACCTAGATAAATATTCACAAATGGCGATTCATAAACGTAGAGTACAAGTCTGACAAACTATAAATGATTCCTTGCACAACGAGAAGGATTGATCATGAGAAAAAACAATCGATTCAAAATTCAAAGACAGCACTCTTCATCTCCAGATACCGACAATTCGGCCCCCTCATTAAGAACAGACAATGCTTGACTAGCCATCCAAAAAAAGGAACCCAAAAAACCACACCCAACCAACACAGTGCGATCAATTCATATTTCATTCTTCTAATTTAAGAGGAGCAGAAATCACTGGTGAGTAACAACCCATGACCACTACTACCCTAGAAATTTGACCTAAGCCGCGATCCCGACTGACTGGCACAATTTGAATCCTACAAAGAAAACCCAAAGCAGAAGATTGCGTAAGCCATGGCACCTGCGCCATCAAACGGGGCGTCTCGACGCTTGGATGCGGCCCACCGCGCACACCCGCATGCGTCACGGATCCTCCTGCACTACCAAAAGGGCGAGCAGCCACGCACGTCCTCAGCGATGACCAGGAACCAGGAGCATTGTGATGCAACGCAGGGAGAGGCGAGGAAGAAAAACCCACGAACGAAAACAACTGCCCTGACGAGCAAGACGAAGATGAAGTCGAACAAGAAGCAGAAGAAGAAGGAGAAGGAGAAGAAGGAGAAGAAGCAGCAGGATGGACAGGAGGACGAGAACAAAAGGGTGGAGAAGCAGAGAGCATGCTGAAATGGAAGAGTGGGGAGCATATATGTGCATGAGTGACAGCTTCCTGCAACACTACTCACACCGGCCCTCGTCCGTCCGTCCGTCTGTTAAGTTACATGGAGACGGCTACGTGGGTGCGACTGCGTTTTTGCATGAAATTTTTTGACTGTCTTCCGTATCGTGATGAGATTCTGAGCATCAGGACAACAGGAGAACATGGCTACAGGCACTACTGCGAAAGTGGCGATGATTTCTCTTGGGAAGAGCTCACGCCCCTGCCGTGCCGTCTGGGTTGGCGCCTGTGCATCGCCGCCCCAACCGACCGGCAGGCGATGTTGGGCATCGCGTCTTTCGCGGCGGTGAGACCGACGCCTGTCGTAACGTCCAAGGAAGGAGGTCCTTCGCTTTCGGTCGTTGCTCATACGCCTTTAAAGCCTGAGAATTGGGTACGGTTTCCGATACTACTTAGCACAACGCAGTATTGTGACCGACTGCACAATTGCAATTGATTAGTGTTTGTATCCTAAACCAATTGAATATTGTTTGTATCCACAATGATTGTGATTTTGCGCCTCATTCCAGTGGTGTCCGCAATAATGAAGAGGATTTTGGATCTCCACATAAGCAAACCATTCATTCACAATTGTCCAACTCAAACCATAAGATAACTCAACCTATAACAAGCCACGTTTGGGCCAACCTAATGCAAGCCAGAAATTTCTTGTGAAGTATAATTTACAAGTTACATGTACAATTGAAGAAGTTATGGACCTGCATTAGGTTGGCCCAAACTTGTCTTGTTATAGGTTGAGTTACCTTATTCCAAAAACAAGAAGAACCTTATTGTGCAATTGATGAGAAGCAGAAAAAGTGAATAGTGGATTCCATTAAGGCCAGACATACTGTATTATATAAAACATTATAGGCCATTTCCAACTTTGGTCGGTGTTTAAAGGTTGAAGTTGACTATTCTAAAAGCAACCATTTAAGGTCTAGTCCGCCTTTTACATAGCTTTTTGTGGAAAAAAATATTTTTAGCTCATTTTTTAGAGAAAAAAATAGATAAGGAACTTAACATAAGTGGTTTCATATTTTTCCAAGCATTTTTTAATTAATTACAATTTTTCAAAGATTTTGATATTAGGCACCTATTTGTGATTGTAGATCTCTCAAAATCCACCCACCTACAATTTGTAAAGAGATGGGAAGAAACCAAGGAAAATGATTGGCTCCTACAATAATTAATAGAATTTTCTTGATTCAATCAATGGTTAAATAAGTCCATCTAAGGCCCACCTCATATTCGTTCAATATTTAATTATACAATCAATTTAAAGAAGAAGGTCGCTTTTAGAGCAAACTACTAGTACCTTAACCCTTGAATGACATGCTAAGCTCCTCGGGCTTGATTTTGAAAGAATTGTTGACAAAAGTGATGTTTTTTGTATTTTTTGGGGATGTTTCAACTCATAGGACCTACTTCAGTACTGAATATGGCTTGCCAAGCACTACATTTAGGTTGCAAAGTCAAAGCATTATTCACTATTCACTATTCACTATTATATGCCGTAACCGTAAAAACTTTCGATAAGCAACAAGATCCATATCCTACTTCAAGGAGATTTTTTATTTCCTTTTGGGTTATTATTTAGGCAAGTGAATGTTATTTAAGGGTTATGGACAACTTCCATGTGCTAGGATCAGCCAAAATTTATAGAAGAGACAAAACTTTTCTAGAACTCCACATAGAAGTGTGCAATATTTGCAAGGGGGGAATCAAAATACTTTGTCAGCAAGATTATAAGGAGAGGTAATTATATGAAAAGTGGGGGGAATAAGTTTTTGACTTCTAAAAAATAAATTTTATTATTAGACTTGAACTTTGGGGTTCTTTTAAGTTTAATGACAAGACAAAGCTACCTTTTTTAAGTAGTTTTTCCCTGGTTACATGAAAGTATAAACATCATTGAAGTTGGCCAAAGCAATTCCGATTCCCAAAACCTTGAAATTTGATTATGACTCCATATAGAAATCCGCCATTATTCTAAAAAGATTGGCATTTACAAAGTGTCTATTGGAAATGACTCAACAATAAAAAATTTGTAGACCCAAATAGAAAATTGTATGTTGATGCTTCCATTGGGAAGTAAACCTATAAAACCAGCATATTCCTTCCCCCAAGAAATTTCTAGAAGAAAACTGCATTGATTTCAACAAAATCAACTTGACGTGTTTGTTGTGTTCAACGCCAAATTTGTATTGAAAGAAGTGGACAAATGCAAATTTTGCGTTGGACACAACAAACATGTCAAGTTGATTTTTGTTGAAATCAAGGCAGTTTTCTTCTGGTGAATTTTCTCAAGTCTCCAAATGACGACAAGGGCATTGGACCCTACCAATATACTTGAGTGGACTATAATGGTAAGCATCCTACCAAAAATTAGATTTCAACTTATGATTACCTCATTAGTATACTAAGACCAAAACCACTGAGCCAAGGCCAAATATGCTTGTAAATTCATATATATAGAGAGAGAAATATATAGACTAGCATTGTAATGCACTAGCACCAAAATGGTTTCATCAACCTTCAAAGTTTTATTGAAAAGCTAAAAGGAAGTTGATAGAGTTTAGTACAAATAATGTGGATGAAAATGTGACATTCTGTACTTAATACAATAGATATAAACAAGCAAGGAGTCTATTGCAATCTAAGTATATCCTCAATGAAGTTATTATAAAACTACGCCAATGGTATGTGGCAGGTTGAAAATTCAATTTAGGCCTCAATAATGCGACCATCAATGAGCTCTTCATAATCGCAAAGTCACAATATTCTTTCCACATGCCAATACCTATATAGACAAAATTTGGACTTGTAATCTTTCTCAACAAGTCTAAGATGCTATAACAAATCTAGAAGGTTGGAGACCTTTTATGTTTATTGTACCCTATATTACTCATCCATGAAAGTAGGGAGAAATCAATGCTCATTTTCCATGAATCAAGTGAATATCTCCACCATTAACTTGTTATATCACACACTTAAAGTGGTGGTTTTTGGATAGCATTGGAGGAATAAAATCAACACCATGGCCCCAATTCTCTAAGGCTTATGAATTTTCCAACTTTGTTTATATGTAAGGCCTGTATGTATGGCTATAATTGCAAACCGACTCTAGCAATACACAAAAAAACTTTCATCAAGTTGATTGAAGTCTTTCATTGAAAGCTATATAGATGCCATTAAAATTTAGCAAAAACAAATGAATGAATAACACTTAAACAAATAATCATATACATATGAATTTAGACAAATATATTGAATTAGTGTTTCTATGGACTATACTACAATTGTGTAAATGAGCCAAGGAATGACCAAATAATTGTTAAAAATATCATTTTTGGATAAAAATATTTTTTTGTAAATTTTTCTAAAATTGTAAATAATAAATTTCATTATTTATAGAAAAAAATTAGAATTTTTTTGTTCTATAACTTTGCAAGTTTGGAGGAATCATCAATCTTACTAAATCCATATACACATTGTTGATGACTCCAAATCAATAAAAAGATGACTGTATTTAGAGGTAAATTTGAATTCAACATGCAATTTTGAATTATTCTATAACAAGACAGAGTTTACTAAAACAATATATATATATATTAGTGTACATTTATATGCAAAAATTGCTAGTCCTTTTTACTATAATTATGATAGTTAGTGGGGGTTGGTCATATTCTATCTATGTTCACTCCTACATAGAAGACATTTTCTACTATATCTAGATTGGAATTCAACACATGTCAAGGTACTCTTGATTAATCTTATAATGAGGGCGTAAAATTCATGTCATTTGAAAATTGTGTTACTACCCAAAAAATTCATTTTTTAGTAAAATTTAATAATTTTTCAACTTGAACTAAGTTATCTCCTAAAATACATGAGTATGTTTCTATCAAAAACCACTTCAAAACTTCCTTGTTGTATTGCAGAGAGCAATTCAAAAAAAATTATTCTTCCTTCATCTTCAACCATAGGATCTTCATTAAACTAGTATGAGAATGTGTGAAATAAATTCAAAAACTTTCAACCATGTAGATTGCAAGATATTAGTGTTGTTGTGAAAAAGCACTTTATTTTCATTCCTCTTTTTTATAGTACCGTAGACGAAAAGACTTTGAATCTGCTTAATTTAAGTTTTTTACAATGTGCATTTTGGTTTTATATCTTTTGTGTTGAAAAGTTGGGTTCAAAGTGCGGGTTTCAGAAAAAGTTGAGCTGGGTTTCATGCTCGAATAATTCCTTGAGTTATTTCTTCAGGTGAGACTGGGTCTGCGAAAAAGTAAGAAAGTCACCACTGCACCGAAGAAGTGAAAAAGTTTACGAAAAGTTATGGACCTTCAAACGAAGCGGAAACAGCAGCAGGCGGCTCCCCTGGGTTTTGCGGAGCAGTTTTCGCCTTGGCGGCTGAGGGTTTTGCAGGACCTCCGAGGCGGAGAGTTTCTTCAGCCAATTTTCCTCGGACTCACTCCGGAGCTAATTCTTCTTATGATTTTAGGTCAGGATGATGTTCTAGGAATTCGCGAGGATTAGCGCGAAATTGGCTCTGGGGCGACGCCATTAGGTCACGTTTTGGTGGAGGGACGGAATTTCTTGCTATGGATTTAGCAATGGGAGAAGACGATGACATGTGCGCGGTTCTGATGGCGCGATTTGGAAACTCGCAAGCGCCCGAGCACAAGCATTTGTGTGCGGTGGTGCAGGCGATGGCGGAGGTTTTGCGGGAGCAGTCGTTGGACCCGACCCCAACTGCATATTTCGCCGCGACCATGAGTTGTTTGGATCGCCAGGCGGCTAGTGGTACCGCCCGCAACGAGGCCGTCACTACTGCCTTGTGTACTTTTCTGGCTATGGTGCTGCGTAAAACCCCTGCCTCGGTTATTAGGTCAAAGGGCGATGCGGCTCTGAAGCTATTGGTAGGCCTGATTGGAGCGGACTCCGAGAGTGCTAACACTGTGAAGGCGGCGTTGTCTTGTTTGGAGATTGTGATTCGTGGCGCTGATACGTCGAACTGGCTTACTGTTGCGCCCGCTTTCAATTGCCTTCTTAGGTTTTCTCTCGATCAACGTCCGAAGGTTCGCAAGAGGGCGCAATTGTGTTTGACGGAGGTTCTTTCTAGCCTTCAAGGTACTCATGCCCTAGGAACTGCAAGTGAAGTCGTGTTCAATCTCTTTGAGCAGTCGCTGAACTCTGTGAAGAATCGGGCGAATTCTTCCACTGGCGCCGTTGATGTTTTGCACATGCTTGGGGCTTTGAAGCAATTGCTGCCTGTCTTATCGGTGAAAACGATTGGTCGAATTTTACCGCATTTAGCTCAACTCCATGAGCTTCAGCAACCTATGGTGACTCGGAGTGTTTTGGATACGCTGCAGGCTCTTTGTATGTATTCTAGTGCTGAAATTCCGTCTGCGGCGTTAGGGGAGATTTTAGGTCGATTAGGGGCGATTTTAGTCAGCGGGGAAAAGCGTAGTTCAGTAGATGAGGTTACAGTGGTCACTCGGATTTTACAGCATGGGTTTCAGAAGCTCTGGAGGTCCGATAGAAGCTTATGTGTCACGAAGTTGCCGGGTGTGTTCCATTCCTTGACTGGGCTATTGGCGTCAGAGCAAGAAGAGGTAGTATTTGCTGCAGCAGAGAGTATGCGTAATCTGATTGAGAGTTGCATTGATGAAGCCATGATTCAACAAGGAGTTACTCAACGACGATTGCACGGTGAAGAGCAGAAACGGAAGGGTACCTTGACTCCTATGGAGCGAATATGCGTGACTGTGGAGAGCTCGTTGGGGTATCAGTACAGCACCTCATGGGATATGTCCCTGCATGTTGTGGCTGCTCTATTTGATAAATTAGGAGAATCATCAGCTGTGTTGATGTCAAGCACAGTGAATACGCTTGGTGACCTTCAGAATTTACCTGACGATGATATGTCTAACCGCAAGCAGCTCCACAGTACACTTGGGTCGGCAGTGGCTGCTATGGGTCCAGATAAATTTTTGGCGATACTTCCGCTGGAGATGGATGGTCCTAATCTCACAGATTCTAGGGTATGGCTTCTTCCTATACTAAAGCAGCACGTAGTTGGGGCACGCCTTCAGTTCTACCAAGAGACTCTTGTTCCGCTGGCCACTCGACTACGTGAGCGAGCTCGTAAGTGTGCTGCAGCTGGCAAGCCAGTGGCATCCAAAAATGCTGAGTCATGTGTTCAGTCCATCTGGGCTCTTCTACCTTCAATATGCAACTATTCATCAGACACTGCCCAGAGCTTCAAACTAATTGCGAAAACACTGGGAGATGTGCTTACGAAAGAGCCAGAGCTGAGAGGTCTTGTGTGTTCGAGCTTGAAGACCTTGGTGGCTCAGAATAGGACGGCTAGAGGAGACAAGATGGATGACAAGGTTGCTGAGGAGGAGAATTTAGAGGAGTTGAACGCCGCTGAACGACGAGCGAGGTCTCTGTATACGCCAGAAGTTGCTGCTGCTAACTTGATAGCCATCTCTGGGTTCTCGCGCAATTTTTTGCCTTTGTTGTTCAATCTTTTCGTTGCAGCTCCCTCGGAGAAGCGTGGGGATCTGCAGATTACAATTGCAGCTATTGCATCCATTTCTGACAAGCAGACGGTCAAGAGTTTCTTTGTGGCAATCATGAAAAAGCTCCTTCAAGCTACGGTTGAGGCTAGTACTCCAGTTCCAGAGTCCGAGCCAGGTGCTATGCAAGTCGATGCTCCGAAGCCTGAAGAGAGTCCTACAGCACGAAGGTGTGTCTTTATGGATTTGGCCTTGTCCTTGGTAAATGGATTAGATGACGAAGCCTTAGGGATGCTGTTTTCCACAGCAAGGCCTGCGTTACAGGATATTGATGCTGCAGTACAGAAGAAAGCGTACAAGGTGCTTGCCAGCATCTGCCAGGCCAATATGGATTTTGTAGCTGGAAAGGTAGAGGAGTTGCTGGAGACGTTGCTGACATCCTTGTCCAATGTGCATTCTTCTGCAAGAAGACATCGTCTCAGATGTCTCCATTTCCTCATTCTTCACCTAATGAAGGGAGGGTATGAACGAAAGGATGAAGCCATTGCCACTTTAATCAGCGAAATCGTGTTGGCCACAAAAGAGTCGAACAAGAAAACTCGCAATGCTGCGTACGATTTACTCATAGAGATAGGCCACGGTATGCAGGATGAGGAGACTGGTGGTTCTCAGGAGCGTTTGATGAAGTTTTTCACAATGATCGTGGGTTGTCTAGCTGGTTCAACACCACACATGGTTAGCGCTGCTGTTGTAGGTCTAGCGAGGCTGCTGTATGAGTTCTCGTCTGAGCTTTGTCATACCGTGCCGGATCTCCTGCCATCTGCTTTGCTCTTATTGAAAAGCAAAAATCGGGAGATTATTAAATCTGTTTTAGGTTTGGTGAAGGTGGTCATTGCTAGGTTACCCGCAGAAGAGTTGGACCGACATTTACGCAGTCTAGTGGAAGGCTTGATACTGTGGTCAGATGACTCCAAGAATCACTTCAAAGCTAAGGTGCGAGCTATTATTGAGAGGCTTGTTCGAAGGTGTGGTATGGATTCTGTTGCAAAGGTTATGCCACAGGAACATATGAAGCTGCTTACCAATATTCGCAAAACTAACGAACATTCTGAAAAGAAGAAGAAATCTACCGCTGGAGGAGAAGAAGCCGAGACAAAGTCTATGCAATCTCGTGCTAGCACTGCGAGGAAAAGCAAGTGGAATCATACGGATATGTTTTCTGACGATGACGATGATGACGAATATGGCGATATGGACGGCAGTACGAAGGCTTCAACCATGGCCAAAACGAGTTATTTCAATAAATCCGAAGGAACAACAAAGTCGAGGAAAGTACGGAAGTCTAACAAGAGGCTTCCAGAAGACTTGAAGGACGTTGAAGGAGCTGGAGAGCCTCTGGACTTGCTGGACACCCGCAAGACCCGTGAAGTTTTGCGAGGACCGAAGGCTCAGCAGAAGAAGAATGATAGTGATGACGAGCTGGAATATACGGCTGATGGCAAAATCATTGTAGATGAGAGCGGTGATAAGATTCGTGAGAAGTTGAAGAGGAAGAAGCAGTGGGAAGAAGATCATCCTGAAGCTGCTAAAAGTCAAGCTGGTCGAAGCTCCAAACGTGGTGATGACGACGCGTCTAGGAGCAGAGCAGGGAGCAGGGCTGGAAAGGCAAGGAAAACAAACAATGAGAGCAAGAGCTGGGCCTACACAGGGGATGAGTATGCTAGCAAAAAGAGCAAAGCAGTGGGTGATGTCAAGAAGGACGGTAAGCTAGATCCATATGCATACTGGCCTCTGGATCCTAAAATTTTGAATAGACGAGAGGCAAAGAGGAACGCTGCAAGGAAGGGCATGGGCAGCGTCATGAAGTCGGCCAAGAAGATGCAGGGCATGAGTTCTAAGGAAGCATTGACCACAGTACCGTCAAAAGCTAAAAGACAGCAAAAGGCTCACAAGTAGAACGATGCTATGATGTAGCAAGTAGCAGTTGTGGTATGCCCATATCTAAGTTGGGCTCGAGTTTAGGTTTTAGTACATTTTGGCCCGAGGATGAGTTCATATCAGTAGAGTAGATATAATTTTGAAGCTGGGTTTTGTTTCGACTTCACAGAAATGTGAAGGTAATGATTTAGCGGGGTCCGGCTTATGTAGTAGTAATTATAAATCAAACATTCAATTGTCTCGGGCTGCTGCTTCGGACTGTCTTATTTTCCACAGGCTAGTGGTTTTTTTGCATCAGATTCTGGCTTTTGTTTCCTGTTTTGATATTATGGCAGGTATTGTACAGCGAGGAATGTGCACCGTTGCATATAATTCGTCCTAGGTGAGTGTCACCAACCTAGAGCTTTACTCTTCGTCGTCAAATTTAATACTGTTTCTTTTCAATGTATTAGTGGGCAAGCTGATCGTTCGATAAGCGGTTGAACTCGTTTATATCCAGTTTGTTTTGGGTCTCTGCTAGTAACAACAGTCCAGGAAGGTCGCGGTAGATTCGAGGATTGCGATTAGTCACTGTAGGTCGAAATCATGAGCATAAGAATCTGTACTTCGTCATTTGGTGGGAACTGCTTCTGACCAATTCTTATTTGATCATATCAATTTATGCTGTTCAGTAAGAGCATCTTGACCGTATCCAACTTAAGGTAGTTGTTGCACTTACCATTAGTAAGCAGGTATGATTCTTGGCATGCACCAGAATCAGGGTTTTGAGGGTTTGTGTTGGAAAAGCTTAGGAGAGTACGGTGAGAAGAAAGAGCGAATTGGCGATTACCAGCTGACGTTTTGACACCCTGCAGATTGATTTTGAATCTTACTCCCCTGTTATTTATGAATTCCAATGAAGGTCAGTACATGTATTGGGACTAGTTGTGTGTCGTTCTTGCTAATAACTTAGTGAGCTGTGGCCTGATGCATATTCGTCCGATGTGTATATGTGGCAGTCGAGGGCTAAGAGTCGACCGAAATTAGTAGCGCAACAAGCTGATGAGTGCGAGGACAAAAATGAGACTGTTTTTAAGCACTATGATAACAAATTCTTCGACATGGATTGCGTGGCGGAAGGCCCAAAGCCGTGCGCGATTCCTGTGCCGGAAATACAGGTGGATCTGAAGGAAACTTCTCTTGACAATAATGATTTGGGATGGAGTTGATGCAGAGAGACAAAAGGCATGCATTCATTGTAAATAAGAATCAGAGCCTATCTGACTGGCAGCAGCAAGGTGCAGATCTTCTGACTCAGTCCAATTTTGTCCGATTCTGATTCCTGTTGAATTTGGAAACAGGAATTGCAGCAGTATGTCACCAACTGTTATGATGCTCTCTACAAAGATTTCAATGCTTTCAAGAGCTCTGTTACCAATCAGCTCCTCAGTCTGCAGGTATTCGACGTAATTCAACACTGATCGGACATTTCTGATTAAATAGATTTTAAAATGTCAGTGTTGCTTTCTGACGGTTGTAGACCCTAGTTGGGACAGAAGTAATAATATTGTGTGCAAACTGCACAGGAAGAGGTTCAGACATTATCCTTTCACAAGGGTGGCAGGAACGATGATGTTTTTCCTGAGGCAGTAAAAGAATCTCAATCCCAGTGTGGATATGAAGCTATTGAAGGTACTAATTGCACCCTCAGCCAGGCAATCTGGTATGTTTGTACGTTCACCTTCGTCAAAAAATACGTACAAGTGTGCAGTATTGGCAATTCCTTAATCGCAGTATCAATATGCTTAGTGCATGAGATGGTTACAAAGTCGATCGCCTCTGAATCTTCTCATGAGAAAAGCTCCCTGAAAGTTTGCCCCATATTTTGCTGCAACTGCAGGGTTTTTATGAAGGAATTAGAATCTGTTGCGATAGTCAGGTTCTAGCTTTTTCACAATGTAATTACTGATTGCTTGTGCAGGAAGGACAGACAAATTTTGGCACAGCAAAGCACGAGTACCAGACTATGAAGAGTATGAGAAGGTATCTTATCTCTATTAGCGAGACCGGTTCAGCTCGTTAGAAAGAATGTTTCTCATTTGGCTATGAAAAGTGGATTAGTTACGCTTCTACATGTACAGTACATGGTCTACGAGATCTATGCAGAGTGCAGACGATCGAACCAGATCTTTGTCACTTAACAATAATAAACTGTAAACGTAGCTAGTAGGAATATGTTCGGACAACAAGAATTTCATACATAGAATTTACTTACATAATTTCAGTCTTGATTTGTTATGGAGCTCACACTGTGCAACAGGCACCGCAGTTTCACCACGAAATGAGACTGCACCATCGCCCTGGTACGCAGCTCCAAACTACTCTATTCAGTACCTTGTGGTCCTAGGGATTGGCATGCCAGAATAGGGTTCTGTATTTTTGCTGGCATTCCTTTCTTGTAGAATCTTCTGTTGTCGGATAAAACCGACGATCAACAACTGTTGAGAGGCTATTTGTCATTGCTGAATCCAAATTGTCCTAGACGGTGGTGCCCAATTCTTTTTGAGAAACAAGTCCAAGATTTCTGGGTCTGCCAATGGCTTTGGAATCGTTAATAAGGTTCAGATGACTACGAAGCAAGTGGAGACAGCGACCAGTTAGAGCAACACCAGAAGGTACTTCATTGACTGGAAACGAGTTCTAATTTTTACAGGTAGTACGAGTCCAGCACCAACAGATGAACCAAGCCCGAGACAGCATTTGATTAAGCGACCTTCATATCAGACCGATGACGACCGAATTCGACGTATACCAGCTAACGCTTGGTCCAACGGTTCTGTAAAAATGTCTGAGTCATCGGGTCGTGGAGGTTTCAACCAAACAGATGCTCAGTCAACAGAAAGGAAGCAGGAGGCAACTTATCTTTCTCGACACCTGCATGGATCCCGTTCTCCAAATAGCACCCACGGGATTCAAAAAAGCACAAGTCGGGTTAGTAAAATAAGACCGGGTTGGTCCCCAGAGAAGAGCCACGAACTTTTTCCTACTTCCACTACTACTGCCTGGCAAGAGGAAGTAGAGGGGGAATCGAAAGAATATGCTGATGCGGAGGGAGAAAATGAACAAGCAAACGAGAATATGGTATCTGAATACAGTAATCACCAAAGCAATGAAATGCGAGAAAAAGACGCGGGATCCTCAAATGGGCAAGTCAAAGGAGGTGCGGGAAGAGATCGTTTTACATTGCACGGTTGGGCTGCTACATTTCTTCAGCAACCCACAGACGTCCAATTGCCGAAGGGTAAAGGATACAGTATTTAAAATATGTAAAGATGTTTTTGAGCCGTTGAGATCAATTTTTTATCACTTCGTATAAATTTTATTATGCAATTTCAAAGTGGGAGGTTGTAAACTAGTGAAGGAGACAACCCCACTTTTCTTTTCAAAGATCAGTGGCAATAGACATAGACATTTAGCCAAGTCATGCTTACTTTACTTTCTAATATGCTCAACCGAGGAATAGATGAGTTGCTGTTGATAATAGGCGTCAGCGTGAGGGACGAGATCAGGCCCTAACGGATTCATAGTATCCTCTACCATACGTCGCACATAACACTGGCAATGTAGAACCTGACATCTCCTTTCTTATTGCTTTCTCCACAGTAAACGAGCAATACATGAAGCAGGAGATCCTCAAATTCAATGACAAGGAAAGGACTTCCAAGCTTGTGGCCTCTGAGGACACGCAGCGTGGGGGGCTGCGAACGGAGCAATCAGAGGCAGAAATGGAAATGACAGGCAAGAGACCGGGACTCGCTAAAGGTAAAGCAGGGAACAGAGCACTCCTCAAACATTATTGAGTCCCTTCTGCAGGTCAAATGGTTGCACAGGCGGCCAAAAATTGATCACTTTCAGTGAGGGCCAATGTTTCTTGAAGTGGTAATGTTGTAAGGGAGATCGTAGTACTGTGTTGGTTGGTTTCTAGAGGGAAGGGGCACTGGAGATTGGATTGCTGGCAATCTAGGAACTCAAGGAAACGCCGGTGAGGACTCCGGTTCTTCATTGCTCGCAATAGTTCCTGTCCGGCTGAGCTGGTCCTTTGCTTTGTAACATTTTGCAGTGGAGTTCATCCCTTTTGCACAAGAGTAGAATGGAAGTGTTGTGTATGCATTTTGATTGGAATGGCTGCCCTGGCTTGTGCTTGCAGGTAGCCTCAGTCGAAGCAATTCTCAAGACTTGAAGCTGGCCCAAAACATGAATTATACGAACCTTATTAGTTCCTCTAAGCCTAAAGCTGCAGATAATGAGAAAAGAGAGTTCAAAGACTTAAATCAGGAAAACTGTGACAACAACAACAGATTTCCTGGGAAAAAATGTAGAGGAGGAATAGCTTGGACTGTTGATGAGCTTGATGAACAGAATAAGCAGAGAGCGGTGATCTGAAGATGTTGCAAGGGAAACGAACTTATACTCCGTATGTTGTAATAAGTTTAGATGTTATAATAAGAGTTTATTTGCCTGGTACAAATGACTGGTTAAGGTGTAAGGGCCACATCATCATGGTCAAGTTGCCACACCAACAGAGTCAAATGCTGTGTCACTCGATCACAATTATGACTGTATTCTCTGGGCTTGTATGTCATATACTGCAGATCCCCCAAAACTCTTATCAAATGCACTAAAAATAATTTCGTGTTGTACAACAAAGAATGGCCTTTTTGTTGAGCGACCTGGCAAAGTAAAGTCCGTCTTCATCTAGGTTTGCTGTCATTGTGGGACCGTTTCCGGCAGAATGCCCTCCTATATGGAATGTACTGCTATCGGATACCGTCCTTAGATTCAGATTCAACAGGGAAGTGCCGAAATTGAATGTCCATGTCAGATTTTGAGTCGTCGACGTCATCCTAAACCAATCTGAAGGTGACGTGTGGCACTTTTGAGAAAATGTACTTTGCTTGTGTTGAATCTGAATTGAGACGTGATATTGACACCTTGTATAACAAGATAGTGAAATATTAACATATACCAAATAGTGAAATTGGGTTGCCTTATCAATTAGGTTGTCTTCGTCACGATAGTCACCTCATGATTCACTGCTTGTCCAGATGGAGGCACATACATCCTCTAAATCTAAGCCCATGATTCACTGCTTGTCCAGATGGAGGCACATATCATCCTCTAAATCCAAGCCATGAACCAGTGCACCGATTCATACAGTACACATGGTTCCTACATTACTGCATCCTTCTACGCTAACTGAACATAGTTATATAGTGTAGAATGTCAAGAAATTAGTGTGGGGCAACCTAATTTCACTATTTTGTGTAGACTGTAGAGAGCGTGACATTGGAGATTCGGTTCTGGAAAACAGTGAAGATCTCCAACTGATACCCGCCTTCTAATTGATGAACAGGTCGCCCCAGATCTCCCCTCCGCTCCAGTCGGAGTTCCTTATCTTTTGGAGCGACGACGGTGCCCCGCCTCGCCTCAGGCACTCCCCGCCTGCTGACATTCTTTGCTCATCATAAGTGATTAGATTGCTTTTCAAACGATGATGTTGCCTCCAGTCCCACTTCTCGGAACGAATTCCTGATACCCACTTCCTGGAATCTCTCCTCAAGTCTCTCTCCTCCATCGCCATTTCATCACGTGGAACGTTCGTCAGCTGCTTTCGTGCGTTGAATCCGTCGTGGAATTTCAGGACTTGGGTTCTTCGCATTTCGGCAGATTTCGGCATATTTCGGCGAATTCGCCGTTCTGGGTCCGGCCAGTTTTGAGTTTGCGAGGTTTGGATTTCGATGGTTGGATGTAGTGTATGTACGTGAGAGCTTTGAGGCAACATGTTGCGACCATGGAAAGCTTTGTGCAATGGCGGTATCGGCAGGAATCGATTTGAATTCCGACGTAGCTTGGCTATCGGACCTCATGAATCGAAGCGCTCTCGTCATTTCGAAGGCAAAGGGGGTGCTGACGATGGGACACCTTCGGGGAACGAGGTTCACGGAGTCCACGTCTTCCAATGCCGGGTAAGCGAGCAATCGTTTTTTACTTGCTGCCCCCCGCCAATCTGCCGCATTCGTTTGAAATCTACTAGTGGAGAAGATTCCCTTGAATCCCCTGTTTTCGTGGTTTCTTTGCGATGGAATGCTGGCATTGCAGAAATGGGTCCTGTTCTTGGTAAGCCGACGGGTTGCTTTTGTGGTCTTCTGTTGGTGTCTGCGGTGCTGAATCTTTCCGTGGGGATAGTGAGGTAGAGGCTCCATCTACCATAGAGTACATTAGATGCTCCATTGACCATACAGGTAGCTTTTATTTGTGCTAATTGTGAAAATAATCTATTGACATTTGTATTTTTGCAATTTTTTTATAACTTAAAAACACAATAGATGCTTCAAAGTTTCTAGATTGTTGTAGGGAAAGGTTCGAAGTTTACCTTTATGGTGAATGGAACTGCTCCTTTCTGTACGGTGAATGGAGACTTTACATTATTTATATTGTAAAAGATTCGCCCTGATTTGAATTCGTCAGAGATTGTACTTTAGGTGTTGGTAATATTCTTGTGGTTTATTCTTGCGTGATGATGTAATATCTGGGGTGTCTGGGATAATATTCTAGAGGAGTGGCGGTCCCGTCCTTTTTATTTTAGCTGCATTGTGGTTAACTCTAACTTCAGTTGACTGAGTGTTTTCTATCGCTTTCATTGTTGAACGCCAGTTGAAAGAGAATTTGTGCCAACGAAAGTGAAGATGTTTAAGAATTGAAGGATCTGGAAAAAGCTTGATTCTTCCTTGAACTAGCAGTGGAGTGCTAGTTATATTGAGGGATGACATTCTGACATTGGTTAAAAACATGTCATTTGCTTGTTTCAGGACCAGCTTGGGATCATTGCGGGAATTTCAAAGTGTATTGCATCGCGTGGTGCAAACATCCTTAATGTAGATCTCTACATTGACTTTGATGGGGGAAAACAGTCTCCAGTCTTCTACGCACGAAGGTAACGAAAGTCCCTTGGTCCCATCAGTTTCAATCTTACGAGTCCAGCTTGCGGATTCTGAGAACAAATCTTAGAGATTTGGTTGTTATGCTTTGTTCTTTTGTATGCTTGGCTGAGTGCATTTGAGAGGGTAATTTTGCTTCCTTCCGTTTGTAAAAGACAAGATCAAGCGGAACACAAATGTTCTATGACCTGAATGTGCGCAGTGAGTTCGCATTCGATCCATTTCAGTGGCCTCGTGCTGTCATGGACGAGGACTTTGCTCAGCTGTCTCACCACTTTCAGGCTGAGAAATCAATAGTGCGAGTGATGGGGAGCGATCCGGACTTGAAATTGGCAGTCCTCGTATCGTGGCAGGTATCTAGATCATTCAAGACCCCAAAAATTCCTTAAATTCCTGTATGCCATCCAAAGGGGACTGAAGCTCAGAATATCAGGGTGTTGAACTTGGTGTGTAGGATCATTGCTTGATCGATTTGTTGCACCGATGGCAAGAAGGGGAGCTGCCGGTCAATCTGGGCTGTGTTATCAGGTGGGTTGACCTCTTCCCTGTACATTATTTTCGTTTCAACTATTCATATTTTCTTGGTTTTTGTCCCCTTGAATAATGTATTCTGTGTAACATAAAAATTTGAGACAGGAGTAGTATAGAGGCCTAATGGTCACCTTCACTGTGCAGGCCCAATGGTCTATTTGGTATTGAAGGTGAAAAAGTCCTATCCAAGGTGTAGAGGACCCTAATGTATTTGTAAATACTAAATGCCTATGACATCAATTCCAAGGGGACCTGTTTTTCATAAATTCTTGAACCTAAGCGTGACAATATATACTGCCTATTGACCATTCTAGCCTTATCATGAACCCTACTTATTTACCCCTGTAGTACAAACTAGTCAAAATATTAACGCTTGTTTGACTTTCTTTTCAGTTTATCTTGTCTTATAGATCGTTAGGACTAGATTAGAGCAAACCTTGTTTTAGTGACAAGGACATTGCAGATGGCAATGTGAAGGTATCTTTCCCATGGAGTCATTCAATTTTTGCTGATGAATGTCCTCTTTTCAGATCTAAAAATGGGCATGAGATCACTAAGACACCATCGTGTGGGTGTTATTTTGCAGCAATCACAACCGAGGGCCAAACACCCACGTGTTACGATTTCTGGAGAGGCACGGAATACCATATCATTATCTTCCCACAAGTAGAGGACATAAGCGTGAAGAGGAGATTCTGGAGTTGGTCTCAGATACTGATTTTCTAGTTCTTGCTCGCTATATGCAGGTAATAAGCCTGTTACTTTTTAAGTTTCTTTTGCAAGTTTTTATTATTATAGAAATGGACTCGTATGCTTTCGTTGTGTGGCCTGTTTTCTTTGTCTAAGGCATTGGATAATGAGCAGGTTGTGAGATGCCCCAAGTGGCATTACCACTTAGATGATCTGCCCTTACCCCAGAGGTAGTCTAGAAAACCTAGCCCCACAAATTCTTGACTATTGTAAACTCCTTTTGGACCAGTATTGTAAATATTGGATGATGAATGAATTTGAACGTCCCTTGTACAAAAAGATTTTGTTTTTTTTCCAATTTTAAAATGTTCCTTGTGTTTTATAGCTTTTTTACAGCTCAGATTCTGAAAGCTTCTCTTTGCAAATATTCTTTACAACAATCCAAAAATGTATTAAGTGTATATAACCTCAGATACTAACTCGTTAAGCTTTTCAACGTGAGGTTCTTATTAAAATGACTTAAAATACATAAGCAAGACTATATTCTTATAAGTTGATCATAATTAGAACTTAAGATTTGAAACTTATAACAACGTTATTTTGAATATCACTACTATTTAATCCTGAATCAATTTTAGAAAGTATTTGAATTTTTTTTAATAACTTTATTGATAAATACTGGCTATTGCATATTGGTTAGGTAGATCTACTTGCATGGATATGATCTACGCATCATAGTTTACAACTATTGTTTGAAGTCATCACTCAATTATTCCTCTAAGTTGCGCTTTATACCGCATCTTCACATTTTGGAAGTTCGGACTACCTCAAGGTCCAAACTTAAGGCGTTTATAGCGGTTTCCACTGTTAATTCTACAAATCATCACAACGGATAAGTTTTCCTTTGTTGTTGTTTTTAACTCTTCTCTTTGTGCCTCTCGTACACGTTTTCTTCTCACTAGATTGTAATTTAACTTCGGTAGTCAAAGTGCCTGGATGCCTGGATGGGTTCGCTCTTGTATTTTTCAGGAATCACCTAATACTTGAACATCCTCCTTGTACAACAAGTTTGGAAGTGTTCGCTTACTGAATGTATGTCAACTTACTTTCCTTCTTCAGGTGTTTCAGAGATGATAATTTGTTTTTCTGGTTTCTTCTTCTTTGGACAGGTGCTGTCACCATCATTTCTCAGAGGTTATAAGAAGGAAATTATCAACATCCATCATGGACTCTTACCTTCATTTAAAGGAGCAAACCCCTACAGACAGGTTTGTTGCACCCTCTAGTGATTTTGCGAGGAGAATAATTGTCTCGCTTTTTAACCAGAAGTTTTTCGAGTAATGGTCAACTGAGAATGGAGTTTTGTGGTAGTCGATACTGCAGTGAGTACTAGTGTCCTGTTTGGGGTATCAATATGGCACTAGCTGATTGTGGGAGGACGTTGGAAATGCAGGCGTACGAAGCTGGGGTGAAATTAATTGGTGCTACAAGTCATTTCGTAACTGAGGAACTTGACGATGGTCCTATCATCGAACAAATGGTAAGCTCCTTACAGAATTTTTTTTGACTGGAAAGCGTTGCTGGTAGAATCGAGTTGATTGCAAACGATTGCATCTACTGCACTGTTTGGATAGAAGCATCGGAAAGCTGCATCCAAATCCTAATAATTGTTGATTTTCTATATTCGCAATACCAGCTTATCCGCTTTCAGTTTTGTAGCTAGAGGACATTTGGACAGGATGTTTAATTACTGAAGGAACGAAAGGATCAAATTGGACATCATGTTTTTCTTAGGTCATATTGGAATTTTCTTTGTATTATTTTATTTATCTCTTGACAGACTCCGTGCAATGTTCTTCACTTAATTCTTTTGATATAAAATTTGGTCCCATCTGAATGATTGTTTTTTAACAGTATGATCAACTGAATTGTTCATTGTATAACCATAAATCCCTGGCCTGTAATGGGTCTGATAACTAAGATTACCGCAAAACTTGTGTCGGCAGGTGGATCGGGTATCACATAGGGACAGTCTTCATGCATTCGCCACAAGATCGGAGAATCTGGAGAAGCAGTGCCTTGGCAACGCAATCAAATATTTCTGTGAGCAGCGAATATTGCGATACAGCACGAACAAGACCATTGTCTTCGGTTAGACTCATGTTACCCTACTGCCAGGTCAGTTTCAGAATGCCAGCTGAGATTTTGCAGCTCATTCACAAATGGAAGTAAGTGCCTTTTTTGCGCTTCTTTTCCTAAACTGACTTGGCAGTAGGGTTACGTACTGCATTCGTCTGTTTTGCATCAACTCTCAGATTGAAGCAAATGTTCATATTGTGTCCGAGTTCTTTCTTTTGAGTTGTAGAGTCGAAACTGTTACTGGCAGCGCCCCTTGTTACCTGAGTCTGACTGTCAACGTGCTTTCGGATCAATTAGTTTCTAGCAAAAGCTGTCGTAAATGCAGGAGTAGTACTTTCGGACTGAGGAGAAAGATTTCAAATTTCTTAGGTCGAATTGAATCGGTCAATAGATTTGTTCTAACCTCAGAGCCCAATGCAAAAGGGTGTTCTGAATTTTCGAACTTGCGATTTGTTATAGGCCAAGAGTGAAACCATCTGTAAATTGTATAAAACGCTTCCTCTTTGTGAATTCTTGTCCTTGAAACTGATACGCAATATTGCCCTCTGTCGACTATATGACTAGAGCACATATCGTCATTAACCAGTTCTAGTGGGGTCTCTTTGTCTCAAAAATAAGGGTCTTGCCAGTGACTAGTGAGGTGCCAGTGAACAATGTAGTTAAAATCCGTTCCCAAGAACTTAGGTGCGACATACAAGGAGGAAATCTCTGAATTATACATCAACTTTTGTTTGCATTTGATATACTTTGATCATTGTGTGGAGGAACGCAAGGGCGGAGGTACCATTGAGATGGTTGAAGAGCTTACTGAAGTTGTTTTGGATCAATTTGTTTGAAGAGCTTACTTGAAGTTGTTTTGGATCAACTCGATCAAAATCAATAGAATCAACTTACCATATATCACTAAGGGGACTATTCTTATACTTGCAAATCCTGTTTTGGATCAACTGAGTCCCCATGTCACTAAAATGAATATTAAAAGTGCCATTCTAACAAGAAGGAAAATGATTGGAACCTTGACCAATGAATGTAGGCGATTTCAAATCACCACTTTCTACCCCAAAATGAACACTATCACTCTCTATATGCCACCACATTGTATGTATTTGCAGTCCTCTATACTTTTGACTGCATTAGGATGAAGAAAAGTGGAATCTCCAATAACTCTTGCAATTTTCGAGCTCTCTGTACCCCCAAACCTCACACGTGCAAATGTTTTCTATTGTGACGAATTGGTTATTCCAGCCCCATCTTAAAGACGGTAGAGATGAAGATGCGATATGTAAACGAGCTGTATTCAACGGCGGCTATTTGTACAATTTCAAACCCTTTATAAATGATCCATTTTACTGAACTAGTTTCAAACACCCTCTTGTTTTAGGGTAATCTTGTTTTGTTATCTTATTAGACTGTTGTTGGAACTTATTCCCTGCATCAAATTCAGTAGTGTTTTTTGATGTCCTCTAAAAGAAATTCCTTCCTTGGTTGTCACGATTACCTTCTTGTAGGATATCTTCATATTGTATCTTCTCACGACAATCCTTCATTTTGCGTCATTGGACAATTGTAAAAATCATGCCTGCAATGACAAGCTGCCTATGTAAGGATGGTATCCAACGAGTAGCAATTTATGGGTAATCATCTTCTGAACTTTTCATTTACAGTTGTACAATATTCTTCAAAATCATTCAACTCCAAACAATCAGACCAAATACGCTGTACTAACAATGCAGTGGATGGACCTAATTATGAAATTCATTACAATATATGCTCCTGGGTATATGCTACTGTTTGCGATCAACATTTATTGGACACTGGTCAGTAACAGTACTAGTTGTGTGATGCTTTGAGTACTACATAGAAATCTATACCTTCTATTTGAGAAATGGACGTCACGGAGGCTTGACATTGACATGGAACTTCAATTGAGTAGCATGTCGGAGACCAGAGTTCCATCCTCAAGGGACACATAAGTCTTGATCTGATATGCTGGTTCCTGGAAAATCTCCACGAATCGTGCTCCTCGTTTCCATGTACCGTAACCCCCATAGCCGGTGTGCCGTGCGAAGCAGAGGTGGAAATTGTGGCAAGGACAACACCAGTCCAGTCCATGATTGTGTCCTACAAAGACGGCCTGCACTTGAAACATGCAGAGGAATGTTTATGCATTTGGCACTGGATCTCAAACACATCAAAGGAGTGAAAAGAGTTGCCTGACTGCACAAGGCAGGAAGTTTAGAATCAGATATTGGAAACAGAGAGAATTGGAAGTGACATTGTGGAATAGCATCAAGAAACTCAATAGTCCACAGATTGATTCGGAGCACCTTCACTGAATTGCGGCTTGCAAGAACATTCATGATGCCCCACTCCGTCTCCTGTGGGGCGATTCTCTCGTCATTTATAGACCCCACACAAGGGGCTTTAATTGGTTGATTCGCTTCTGGGCCCGCCTGTGTATATGCTATGCTTGGTATATGCCAAAACACAAGCTCTGGAATGCTGGAAATAAACAATCAAAGGTCACACAATGTTACAATGTTTAAAAAAACAGTGGAAAGGTAACCAAAGAAGCTATGCTTGGATATAAAAAGTAATGGGGTCTAGAGACGCTCGAAGAAATAATGAAACTACTCTAAACAGTGTATGAATCATGCTTATGATTCATCACGAGGTCGCCCTATGATCACAGTGATCGTAGAAGGACCTCCCCGTGAAACATAGGGAGATCATAGGGAGGACCTTCCCCATGAATGATGAGGAAGATTTTCCTAACGATGTTGTTTAAAAGCTACCAAACCTTAACAAAACCCCTGTTTCCATTACATCTATAGGGTGAGAGTCCATACGATGCACCAGGGTTGATCATAGAAGCGGTGGTTGTAAACCAAGCAACTTGATCCGCAGAAATAAACTCTGCCATTGAGCCACCGCCAGAGTCCAGGAAATACATGATTGCAACAGCTTCTGTGCCATCAGGAGAAACAATTGGGATGACAAAGTTGGAAACACTCGGCCATAATGTCTTCGGCCCTGCTGTTGAGAATGAGGATGGCAATCTCGCGTCAAAGTCCATCAGTTCCGCTCGTGATGTTGTTTCAATTGGTGCATCAGGCCCCACACCTGCCCAGTACGAATTCCCAAAATTTCGTGAGTTGAAATCATTCACTTGTGGAGCAATTTGCACCTCTAGAAGCAATCACTGGTTAGATGCAATCACAGGACCCTGACAGTCAAGTGACTGGGGACAGCTTATGCTAATGTTAAAGTAAACTATAGTACATTGTAGCTTAATTAAAACATCAGGATCCTTCTAGAATGAACAAGATGCCTATGTCAGTCGCAATAATGAATGTGGCATAAAATCCTAAATGATATATTAAACATGAATTTTAAACGTCTATTCATATCAAAAGTTTGCTTCTAGCAACCAAAAGCAGGCATCACCCTCTTACTATTACTTAGTTGGTTACGCCTGCATTCACCAGCTAAAACAAAACAAAACACTGGATCTTCTTGGTTGCCTAAAATCTCGGATCACTAAATCAAGTGGAACCAAGCGTCTCTCGGGCGTGCCTGAAGACGGATCCCATTCAAAGGTTGCGTCGTCGTGGTTGCCAAAAACTGAAGCAAAGGGAATTTCGCGATCCACTGCTGGCCCCACGGCTTGTCGCCAATGCAGAGTTGCATCATGATAAGGGAGGTTGTTTGCGGTTATCACATCGCCAAGGTACATGACAAAGTCTGCAAACAAACAATTTAGGTCGAGGACCCAGCAATCGTTAGGGACCTGATCCCGTCTGTTTTATACTGAACTCTGTTAACGATAGCATCTCATCTCTTCCAATACACTTGGTTGGCCTGTAATTAGCAAGCTCGGTGTAAGCATGACTTGGCTAAATGTCTATGGCCACTCATCTTTGAATGGAAAATGGAATTATCCATTGTCCCCACCTTAAACGATTGTATAAGAACCATCATACATGGAACGCAAAATTTGACCTCAAAAAATATGGCTCTCGCAGTACCCATAGTGATCACTCCGGGGCTTCTATAGTGATCTCCCAAAGAAAGCACACGACTACATATAGGTTAAAATGCTTTAAGCTGGACGCAAATTGTATTATCTAATGTGGGATCCAAGATGAACAGCCTCTTTGATTCATATCAACCTCACAAAGTGGTTGGATTTATCCCCCTATCCCTTACCTGACGTCCATAAGACAGTGTGAAGAAACATGTCAAACGGGATCATGTGCAAATCCTTAAAAGTAATAAAACCTCGAAATTGACGTTGAAAATTCCACGAGATTTCCAACCTTATCACCTGGCAAGTGGTGGTCCAGCAGGAAGGACTGTACAGCCGTGGACTTGACATCTTGCTGAGGTCCCCACGCCTCCCAAGCATTTTCACCGTAATGCAGATCAGCGAAGATGGCAATCTTGAACGACGACGAATTCGCTTTGAAACGAACACCAATTCCCGGTCGCACCATCTCAGATATTGCGTTGAGATCTCCCATCGACATATCCACCACAGAAGCTAACAAAACCCAAACCCTAATCCACATTGCCAGAGTGGGAAAACACGACGACTCTCTATGTAACTCCATCTTGACGTCCACCTTAAGGTCACCCAAAATTGCCAAGGACAAAAAGGAAAACGCCACTTGATGAGCTTCTTAACTCGTGCTTAAGCAATGTATACCATTTTTAAAGAAACGATATCAGAACATCTTGCAATAAAACTTTGATCCATCGTAACTATTGCATGCGGTACTCAAATAATGCATTACTTGGTGCGCTGGAATCCTCTTTCAGTCACCAACAAGAAAGTATGAAAAACTTGACCAGTCTGATGATAGGAACTGTCTATACTCAACAGCAAAAATGAAGATGATATGGGAGTCTCTACCTTAGTTGATGAGCCAACGCTGCAGTGTAAACCTTCTGAATTTCCACCTCGAGAGTAAGGTTCGGGATCCGCTCCTCGCGTGTTACGCTCCATAGCTGGATCTCCCTTCCATTCTCTCATAACATTACCATATTCTTCGCAAACAATTGAATAAGCTCAGTCCAATATTTTGCGTCCGGAAATTGAGGAAGTGGCGGTCCATCGTAGACAAACATTGGTACTCTCGATGGAAAATTGCGACCATGACAGGAATCACGTACAATTAGCTGCAGCAACACCGACCTCACTGAAAATAGCGGACGATTTTGCTGTGAATTCAGGAAAAGTTTCGGACGCTCTCTTGGTTATGTCACATTGTAGAATATCCTTAGAATATGTCCTCCGGTCCACATAACATTCTTGACTGGGTCCCTTCATTAGTGTCACTTGTTTGTGTTGTAGTGGAAATTATTCTTTTCTCATTAGAGTTAATCGTAAAGTTTGTCCTATATTTGTGAACGGGTGCAAAAAGAAGGTTTAAACCTATGGTAGGGGCTGGTCTCTATGGAAATCATCCTTTTTGATACAGTATGCATCATCTACTTTAACCCCTAAAAGCCCATTGTCCCTTCTAGGGACAAATGCGTTTTTGGGCAAGTACCTACGGGCTGAAATTTTCTCTTGATTTTTTGAAACTTTTTTTGGAGGTAGAAAAGTTGATTAGCTTCGTGGGAGTTTAATTTTTTTCACAATCGGTGCTCGGGAACAAAAGTTGTGACCAAATAAGCTCAAAATAGGGGACGGCGAGCAGCTCGGGCTGCAAAAAAAATTTGCACTTTTTTTTTTAATTTATTTTTTAGTATTTTTTCTCATAGATTATAATTTTGTCTATCTAGAAAGCTTTGATTCATTTCATTTGGATTTGTTATGAGAAAGTTATGGACATTCTTGTTTTTCGGGCAGTTAGAGCACCTTTTTGAAAAAATTAACTTATAGGACTCATTTCTGAATGCAAATTTTTCAGTTTTTCAATATTTTTTTTTTTGGCATGGTTTAGTTTACTTGCTAGAACAATCTCGCCACTGGGATTAGTGCATTTTAATTCCATCTAAAATATATGAATATTTTAGATTTTCCTTTTATCTCGTACTTACTTCTAGTTAACAATTTTTTTAATAATGAAAATTAAGTTTTTTTGAATTTTTTTTTGGTAGATTGTCAACTCAATTCTCCACTATACATATTTAAAGCTCAAAACTCTGTAGTGCAAAAAATTCAAGTTAAAAATGTTCAAAGTCAAAAAATCTAGTTCCACAATGTGCTGAAAAACTTGTTTTTTTCACTTTAAACGTAGATATCTTGCAATCTGTGCAGTCAAAAATTCTGAAATTTTTTCCACACATTTTTATACTAGTTAGGTGTAAGATCCTATAGTTAGATGTGCAAAAAAAACATTTTTAATTTTTTTCATTCTTTGCTAAAAAAATGGCAGTTTTGGGTGTTTATTGGCAGGAAAAAGGCCTTGGGCCTTTAAGGGTTAAGAACCCCAAGTACTCATTTGAGGTCAAACTACTGTGCAAGGTCTTCCCTTTTTGCACAAAATTTCAAAGATGAACAATTGCACTTTTGTCCTATATGCAAAGATTCTTTGGCATTAATCAAGCACTTAGTGTTTGTGGCAGCATTTCAAATTTAACTAAGAATAGTATAAAAGGAATACGGCACCAAACTCCGTCCGCCCCTAATTTTAGATCTCCAAGGAGTTTTGTCTTGTGTTTTTTCCAAACTTTGGCTCTTGGTCCGACATTGCACATACTTTATGATTAATTCTATTATCTCACAATGCATGACAATCTTCCCTTTAAGATTTTCTGCAATGAAGTAAAGGGATCCCAGCCTTGGAGCTCAAGAATGTTATATATTATACAACTTTCAATTTATTACATTGTGGATACATGTGATAGGAATTTATTGGGTCTTGAGATTGTTCATCTTTCCATTTTAGATGGTACCTACACTTAAAGAAAAGACACACTTGTGTTGTCCTTCAAAAGTTGGAACTTTACCTTTGAGAAGGATTGGAAAAAAATTATTGTACTACTTTGGACATTAGTATGACCTTCAAAATGCTTAGGAAGTTAAGAAGTAGATTCTGAAAATTGGCAAAGAAGTAAATAAATAAAGTAGGTACAAGATTCTAATACTAAGATTGCAAAAGCAATTACAAAATAGTCTACTGCACCACTATTGCAGTTACAAAGTAGTCAGTGTTGTTTTGAAGCAATTTTGCTCAAAAACAATAGAAATACTTTAGGGCTTAAGACTTTCATTACTATATGAATGACTACTCAAATTAATTCGTCATTTTTGTAGCAAAATGAATGAAAGTATTAAGTTCTAAAGTACTTTTAGTCGGTTTGTACTTCAAGAAGCTCAAAAAAAAAAAAAAAAGTATAAAAGCAACATTTGCCATACCTAATATAGTTCAATTTTGAACAAAAGGGAAAACAACATACTTAGGTGATTGAGTTTTGCATGCTTGTGCCTCAATTTTTATGTGGCCAAATACCATGAGTTTTTCCTTGTCAATAGTCTCTCTATCATATCACTGTTGTCTAGTGACAATTCTAGATCTCTATTTGTAATATAATTAATTCTCAATCTGTACAGTCTTGATGGCAATATAAAAAAGAGACTAAAAACAGGAAATTAGACTACAACATCTCTACAACTAGTTTCATATTAAGTTTTTTCTTTGTTATTTTTGAAGTTTGTTCCTATGATTTTGACAAGGAAATTTAATCAATTTAAGTATTCAACAATCACATTCTAAAAATGATCCATAATTGTTTTTCAATTGCCTACACAATTTAAGGAAAAATATTAAAATTTCTAGTAAAGAAAATCATACTCAAATTGACTTCTTAAGATTCTCTCAACCATAGTCGTTGTATACTATAAAAACATTTACACAAATTTTAACCAAATGGATAGAAGATAATTTCTTTGACAAATTTGAATATATATTAAGCTTTTGCAAGGCAATTTGACAACCTACTACAATATTTGTAGCAAATTCAAAAAATTTAGCCAAAAGTGTACTAACCAAGTGTAAGTTGGTACAAGTTTATAAATGACTCTAAAATATTCTATTAACATGACTATAAAAAATATAAAAATGTGAAAGATTTGGCAATTTTGCTCATTTTGAAAAATCTTTAAAAATCATTGTTTTCTGCATCATGTAAACTTTGTTTTGGTTCTCCCCTTACCATGTTATTAATAATTTTAATGCACATGCTTCCAAACACCTAAATAACCACATGCAAATGTCATTGACCTTAAAACACTCGTACAATCTAAAAGTGACTAATGAATCACTTTCAAAAGAATTAGAGGAATGAAGAATGCACCTGTTTGTCCAAAACACTGAAAATTTTTGGCTACCGCTGATGGTGATAGACATCATTCATCTAGGGATAAAGGGCAATTGATTGGACAAAATTACTTTCGTTTTGATGAACGAAGTTTTGTTGAAAGCTTGTTCCCTCTTTGGAAAATGGAATTAGACCTTTAGGAACAGAAATGGTGCACAACAAAGACGCCCTCCACATTGTAGTTGTGGTGATGGCAATGGTAGAGGTGACGATGACTTTGGAGCAAATTTAGCACTGGCGCTAGTCATGGATGCATAATTGCGAAGCAAGCGAGGTAGCTAGCTATGGAAATAACTTAGATTGATTAAAGAGTTTTATTCCAAGACTCTTAGCCCTCAATATGGTGTAGAATCAAGGGGGCCATGCCTCAAAGTGTAGGCGAGGCCATTGGTGTAGCCATTCAAAGTTGCCCCTCCACCCCTATTTTGAGCTTATTTGAGCATAAGTTTTGTTCCTAGGCATCAACTGAAAAAAAACTATATATCCATAAAGCTTAGCAGTTTTTCTATCTTCAAAAAAAGTTTCAAAAAAATTCAACACGTAGGTACCTGCCCAAAATCCCATTTGTCCCCCGAAGGGATAATGGGCCTTTAGGGGTTAAAATAAAAATATAGGTACTATTGATCACTGAATTAGTTCAAAATGAGCATCAGAGTGACTATCTATTCAGAATACTACTCATTGTCCCTCTCAAATGGAATAAACTAGTATCATCAAATAGCATTATTGCTTAAGCAAATAATTAATGTTAATTCCACCTCCATAATTACATCTATATTGCAAATGTAGAATATTGAAATTTTGTAGCGCATGTGTATTGCAAATGTTTGATTGTTAAATTTCATAGTCAATGAGATATTTTAGGGAACACTATGTTTCAGCTTGAGAAAGTCGTAAGTAATTTTGCAGAGGTCCAAAAAATATGAAACAACTTGGGTTAAGGTAGAAGCACCCAAAAACGTCAAAATAAGGAATTCAGCATATTTGGAGACACCATTTCAAAAAACTAATATTTTTGTGGTAGAGGCAAGAGAAAATCATGAATTTTCAAAAAAAAAAAGATTTTTTGGACTTGATAGTTAGCATGTATTTTTTATGAATTTTCAAAGTTGCAGTCCTCTAGACCACTAGAAATGTCCTATAGTTGGACCTAAATTTGAATTCTTGACAAATTCAACACTTATCCAATCACAGTGGAGAGAGGAAAAAACTTTATGACACATGTCAAAGATCATTCAATGGAAGTTTAACCCCTAAATGCCCAAGGCCTATTTTCGGCTTCCTGAAATTTGCTCTAAATTGAACAAAATGCCAACATTTTGATAAGTTATAACAATTTTTTGGAATTGTAACCGTACAAATTCAAAATGGACATATTAGAGATCTCATAGGAAAAGAAAACTTAACAATATCACTTATGGAGTGAAAGATTATAATGTTTGATCATGAGGGTGCTAAAACTGCAAAAATCCTTCAATCTTCTTTACACAAGTCAAATCTAAAAAGTTGGTGATCAAAAAAATATGAGGTTAAAGGGCCTAACTTGTATAACCCCGATCAATTTATGGCTTCTTAAAATCTATTCTACAAGTTTTTCAAATGAATTTTGAATGTGATTTTTTCTCCAAGATCTAGTGCATTGATTTGAGGCTCATTTCCAAGAGCTCTCAACACTACGGGAAGTCAAGATTGCAATAGGTACCCTTGTTACAAAAACTTGAATAGAAAAATCACTATCATTTATTTTCAAGATCGGATTTTTGATGCTAAAATTAGACTTCAAGAAGAACTTTGTAATTATATAAACTACTACAAATAGCAACTTCATTAGGTTTTATTTAACTTCAAAGTTTTGCAAACACCAGATTTAGGTGCCTTGGACATTTAAGGGTTAAGGACGATTTAATGTCCGTGTAGGAACAAAGATTAGGTGCAGGGACGCTATTGGGTGTTTCTACCTTCGACACCAATTCCAACTGGCGCTGTTTTTCCACAGCGTAGTACAAATTTCACCCTCCTCCACGCCTCACTGGCGGTGGTCAAGTCCGCCAGGGCTTCTTCCGCCACCACGCCAGGCGGAACGCGCCATCTAACACCGGCACCCGCCACAAAAGCGCGCATGTGCGTAGTGATCGAATAGTTCGAACTTCGGAGGGAGCTGTTATTGTTTCGTAGTAGGAGAGATTTATTATTGATCACCAGTTGTCCAGGTTGCTTCGGAGGTCCTTGGCGGATACCACTTCACAGACTACGAGGACAACAGCACTGGCAGATTTCTTTGAGGCTTGACGGATTGCTACGGATTTGTAGGATTTAGGGTTTTAGGGCTTGAGTTGTTACGTGTTTGAATTGGGCAATTGTGATGATCAAGAGAGTGAAGACTTTGGAGTGGTGCTCATTCTTGGATCGGATCGAGGGGTTGTATTCCTTCAACCAAGATTTTAGCTTTTCTGCAAGAAAGGAAAGGCGTGAAATTTATTAAGTCGATGATTTGGCTTGCAAAGTTAGTTCCTGAATTTAGGTTTCTTTGAGCAAAGCGTAAACTTATTGATTTTGTGAACTTTGAGTAGCACCGTTGAGGTGCGCTTCTTGTTGTTCAAGAAGAAAAGATGGAGCAAGCAAGTAGTAGTAGTGTGGAGAAAGTGTCCCAGGTTGTGGATGATGAAGAGAAGGCAGGGCTTGCAATGGCTGCCGGAAAGCTGAAAGTTGTGAGGGTGAAGCGGAAGCGAGAGCAGGCTCCCATTGAAAATCTTTGTAAGCCTGTGATCACATGCTCTGTGATCCTAAATCCTCATTCCTAAATCCTAATTTTGCTTGGCTTTTGACAAGAGGTAAAGAGTAGCGCCCTTAAAATGCTTTCCTCCACGCAGCAGTTGCGTTTTTGGATTGTGAATTTCGCAAAATGTGTAAAATTTGACCGTGAAGTCGTTGGGGTGAGCAGGGCTGGAGGTCAGCGATCCACCCAGTAAGCGACATGAACCGGATATCAGCAGCCTGAGTTTGTCATCTGAATCAACCTCTCTGCCTCCTACAAGTATGTTCACCTTCCGTTCTGGCTTTCTGAGGGGGAGTTTACCCTTAAATATCTTGCAAATTATTAAATTCATGATATTATTTTAGTAGTGAGAACCTAAACCTTAAAGGATCGAGAAGCCCAACTTGTTTCTCTTTTTTTCTGCAGTTTGGTTTTGCTTTCACCAGTAGTTTCTTTGTCCAAGTTTTGCTTATTTTTGTAACATCACACGGAATGTTTTTCATTGATTCTGGTGAAATAAAATTTGGCCCCATCTGAATTATGTTTTCCACAATATGATCAATGTAATTGGTCATTTTAAAATTAAAAATCCTTGGACTCTTATATTCCCTGTGCGTGTGCTCTACTCGACTTGAGACCTAAAAGATAACCTTTTACATGTACCAGATTTAGACAAAACCACTCTGTCGAAATTGCTCTTCCGAAGATTGGAAACTATCAGTCCCTCAAGCAAGAAGACAGAGGCGTCACTATATGAGTCCGTCTTGCAAAAGGTCAATGAAAGGAAGCACGCATATGAGAATCGGAAGGATCAGCAAGAGAGTCGGGCAAAAAGCAAGGTTCAGGAGAAGCAGGAACATTTACTTGCTGCTGTTAAGGAACAACATGAGGCTCTTGCAAAGAGAGCTCGCTTTGAACAAGTCTGGAAAAGTCGAAGAGGTTCTGCAAAAGCTTCTGTTGAAGGTGCTGAGAATGACCCCATGAGTGATCGTTTCCACCTCTATGATGTGGTGAGAGTGGACGAAGAATCACCTGACGTCCTGGAAAAGCGAGAAAATGCTAAAAGGTATGTTGACTACCAATTATTCATCTCAATGCTTGAATCATACTGATTACCTATTAGTGTTGAATTTTGTTTAAAATCCTTTTGAGATACGAAGTGTGACTGTTGTGAAATAGGGAAGCCGAGCTCGCACAAGCAGCTATACTCCGCGATTACTTGCCTTTATTGCGGGATTGTTTACCTGAAGCAGCAGCAGATCTTGAGCAGGACCTAGCGTCCCAGAATGTTGCAATGGAAATAGGTTGAACTAACAATCACTAGCAAGTACCTCAATTCTCATTGTATTTGCTTATGTGTTGAAATTCACAACGGTTGTGAGTTCTCCATGTGGTGTTAGTGTTTGTTCTGGAGAGTGTTAGGCAGAGCAACAACAATATGTAAACACTTCGGGATTTATTGAGGAAACTATCTTGAGTTCGTATTATCCTTGGAGCACATCAAGGCACTGACATCAAGTGAATCTGGGGTGTGCAGACGACTATGTATATGATGTATACGCAATGGATGAGGGGTTCAGTGATCAAGAGGGTGGTGAAGATGAGTTTTACCCTACGTAAGTACCAGAAAATGAGCGTCACGGTTCTTTCTCTGCGAGTATATTTGAGCATGCTTTCTTTTTAAGACCAGTCGATGATATTATTATGCCTCCTAGTAATCTAGTCATGCTGACACTCTAGCATATTTAGTTTGAGAATTTTACGGTACCTTGTATAAGCACCTCTCTAGGCTTAGAGTGTACCTGGATGCCAGAATTGTAGGAATGTAGGAAGAGAGCAAAGGATTGATTTTTTTGATTGTTATGCTGTACAGGGTACAAATAGTAGAAACCGAAGACATTGACTGGGGAGAGCCTGCTGACTCGGAGTATGATAGCCAGGATTCTAATGGTAAGCTTTTGAGAAGTTTGTGTAGATGCTGATAGCTTGACAAAGAGCTGATATGATATTTTTAGTAGATTGCCTAACTTGTTCAGAAAAATATGAGTTGCATTCTCATCTCTCCATTTTGGAATTTACAATGCAGATGAAAACAATCCTTTGAATGACTACCCTGATGAAGATGACTTTGGGGACTTTGGAGATGAGAAGAGTGGTAGTAATGATAGTGACGACGACTCAGGGGATTTTGATCCTGATGCTTCAGATGACGAGGAGTACGACACAATTGCGTATGATAATGAACAGCAATTGCGTTGGAGCCGTCGTCTTTGACAGCTTTCTGTTCGAATTTCTTCATACTCATCTAGTTTCGCAGCTGCATTGAATGCGCAGAGGAAACTTGAGCAGTGAGCAATGTTCTGTCATGAAATTTAGTTTTGGAAAGTGAAGTATTTGCACAGCATAAGACAAACATGACTGGCTCACTCTCACATGCCTAGCTACTATTGACTGGCAGTATTTGGAACTTATTTGAATTGATAAGTGCAAAACTTGATAAGTGCAGAACTTAATGCATAGCAGTGATTGCCCAAAGCAAACAATATTGTACAATTCAGCTACAGGGGCCAGATCAGTACATTAGTGCTTGTACAAATCTATTTCTTGCTTGTTCACATAGTCTATTTTTGGTAGAGTATTCACAAAGAGGACACAAGTGTATTGTCGCACAGCAAGGCTATTAAAGCCGGGATCACTTAATGTTAAATGCACCAAGAATTATGGCAAGTCTGTTTTTTGCAAAGATTTGCAAAGTTGGTCGATGCTCTTCTTTCTTGGGATTGTGCATGTAATGAACATTGAATAGTGTTCAGTGCAATCCATACTCCACAGCCTACATAATATACATCACCTATACAAGCGGAATTGCAGTCCTATACACTAATGTTGTCGTGCATTGTCGTAGTTGTCTGCAAACTTCATTTAAAATATGGACTAGTGTACCTTGTGCCATTGATACAGTCAAAATAAAAATAAAAGAAATTTTTTCATTTTTTCATTCATATAAAAGCTTTGAAATTCAATAACTTTCACACTATAGGTAAATGCCACAAAACAAAGCCTATGCATTCCTTCTCAATGAGAGCTTTTTGATGGTACCAAGAATGCAATGAGAGGACGTATGGTCCAAGAGATCTCAACATAACAGACAAACCAAACTAACCAAATAAACAATCAAACAGCCTGATTTAAGACATAAATTGCCATAAATGCTTTTGGATCTTTGAGGCAATTTGGAAAATATTCTAAAACTTGTTGTTATACACTTCTTAGATATCATATGAAGAAATTATGATTTTTCAAAGTCTAATTTAGTAGATTTCTAAAACCATGCCCTAATTTGGATGTAAATGGCTATATATATCTTGAATTGAGTATCTACTTTTTTTCAAAATGTTTTAGGTACTTGGAAATGGATATATATTTAAATTAATCAAAAGAAGGTCTCAAACATCAAGAAGATTGAAGCTCTCTATGAGTACTTTTTTGTCTTAGCATAGGCTCTATTGTTTAAATTTGCCTCCATATTTTAAATTTGTGTAGGCCTCTCTACTTCCACCAGTGAAAAGTAGCATAATTATAGGTGCCTAGTAGATCTCATCTAGAGTAGGGTATCTTCAACATATTATTTGAGGTCTTGTTTATTTAACTCTTAAATAACATTCATTTGCTTAGAGGGCAAAGCCAAAGGGGGGTAAAAACTCTCCTCAAAACAAAATATGGGTCTTGTTTCTTGCCCAAAGTTTCTATAGTCAAAGCACGCAAAGTGAATAGTGAATAATGGCTCGACTTTGCAGACTAAATGCAATGCTTGGCAAGCCATATTCACGATTGAAGTGGGTCTAGTAGGTTGAAACATTCCAAAAAAATTAAAAGAACACTTTTTATCAAAAGTTCTCTCAAAAACCAAGCCTGAGGGGCTTACCTTTGCATTGAAGGGTTAATGCCGTCTCTCCGCGAGGAGAAGCACTGCTTGACCAAAGAGTTTAAATAAGACGTTTTTGTAAGCTCTTCACCGGCCACATAATAGCACTCTGAAATGGACGATTGACTTACAGAACCACCATGAGACCAGATCCACTTCTAAGGCACAAAAAACGTCTCCATTCCAAAAAGATAAGATCAAAATTACTCTGGAGTAGGCTCATGAGGCACACCGTATATTCCATTGCATCTGGATAAGTGAGGAGCAGGTCGCCCTCACTTGTACCTAGCTCATATCACAGCCATGAGAGCGTCAGCAGAAAACGCTTTTACAAATGTAGTTGATAGCAGACCAGCATACCATATGGCTCTTCTGACATCTGCATTTTTCTTATTTGACAAGAAGAAATTCATTGTCGAATTAGCTTGCAAGTGGAGCCGGAATCTTCGTGATGCTATTCTCTTTTGATGGTGGTTGACGTCAACGTGTTGCAGCCAAGTAGAGAGTAACAGACCAAAACTTCAAATATCGTGGAATGTTTTCGTCCACGCAGCTAGATCTTTCTGCTATAAATGATACCTTCTTTCTCAACTCGATGAACTTCACAATGTAGATCCTTAGGATCAATCGTCATGCCTGGATCATACAGTACGAGCTGGGACTAGCGATGTGTTCCAACACATGCCTGGTGAAGATTATATCCTTTTAAGGAGGATACAAGCTGTGAAGCTGCTGGCATCTCTAACTGCGATCGAACTGTAGTGTGTCTAGCCTTCAGTGGCAACGATGGAGGGGATTTTGATCCTCATGCTTTAGACGACGAGGATTGTGCCGCAATTTATTGCATAAAGAAGACTTCCATTGATATCAATGTAAGTTTTGTTGCTTCAAAGCTCTGAAATGCCCGAGCCCGTTTATGTACAATGCAAGTGTCATCCACACATGTGATGAGATCCTATCACAGAATTATAACTTCTAGATTGTATCTCAATCAAAGGTGTTTCCATGCTCAGATACATTGAAGATTTGAAGATGCAACACCTACGATTTAAGGGTTAAGTTGTCTAGGCGCGCTTAAATGCTTGATTGTTACTGTATTGGACCCCTGCTACTTCAAAGTTTAACGAAACATAACCTCTCAAAAATAGGGACAGTACTCACCAAAAAAATTCCATTTGCTCTAAGAATGGAAAGCCGTGGGAATGGATACCTGGAATTGGTATTGACGGCTCTCAATTGGACGCTTTGATTTTCAGCTAAAAATCTAAAATCTTTAACATGGGCGATTGCAACTGTGTCAATTTTGCTGGAATCCACCAACTAAAATCCCTAATCAAACCAGTCCTGTACGTTCTTAGACTCTGGGACTTGAACATCAAATAACCACTCAAATAACACATCTGACCATTTCACAAATCCATGAAAAAAGTGTTGAAGGAAGCAGAGACGCCAACCCCCCAAACATGCCAGACCCAATCTCCAAAACATGCAAGACGACGCCAATCTCTAGAGCGTGCAGGACGTCAATCTCTAAATCATACATGCAAGAGGCCAATCTTGAAAACATGCAAGACCCCAATCTCCAAAAAAAAGCACGATTTCTTGTAGAGAAAATGCTGCAAGGCGCAAGGAGCACCCTGGTCTGATGAAAAATCCGAAAAAGAAACATTGGAGAGAAAAAGCATATGACGGGACGGCGGGCTCAACTCCACATAATTAGCGACAATCCCTACACATCGATGCATGCAGACAGATATACCATGCCTTAATTAATTACAAAATCGGTAGCGTACTGGCCGTGTGAATCGCATTGGTACTGGCCACCAAATGCTTCTTCGTCTCCTCCCCGTCGCGTTCGGCGTCTTTCTTCCACTTCATACGCAGCAACACGTAGCACGCCCCCACAAACACCCAGTACATAATGTACGCCGTCACAGTCCCAACACTCCCTTCCTCTCGCCACCCCACAATGGCGTTCAAAAGCTTCCAAATGCCGTCCTCCTCATAGTGACAGCAATTGAGCACCCACAGGAGATGTTCGTTTTGGGTGTACTCCTCAAATTCGTACACTGAGCCCGCGAACAGCCCCGCCGCGATGACGAAAAGCAACACCGTGGAGACTAGCAAAAACCACTTGAAGCCCACATGGCTCCCGCCTTTGTACATGAGGTAGCCGGCCAAAACACCGCAGAGCGCGCCCACGACGGCCGGGATGGGGATGGCGGTTCCAGAGCCGTTGAGTCCAACGCCGCCCAAGAACACCACGGCCTCAACCCCTTCACGCAGCACAATACTAAATGGAAGTAGAAAGAGAGCGTATTTACTTCGCCGGCTTTGAACTGCCCCGCTCTGGCTCACCGTGTCGATGGTGATTTTCGTCAGCTTCTTCTCCCACTTAGCGCGCCATGTATCCACACGGATCATGGAGAAGCCCATGATGGTGATCAGCACGACCGCGATGATGCCGAGAATACCCTCCCATAGAGGCTCGGATTTTTCCCATGCCGTCTTCGCGACGGTGTAGTACAAGGAAATGAAGATGGCGGCGATCATCATGGAAACCAACACGCCGGTCACGACCCCCAACCACACGTGCTTCTTCATGCGACGGCGCTGGGCTTGCTCCGTAACGATGCTGTCCAGCAATACCATCATCACGGAGAGGATGATCGCGGCTTCCAGCGTCTCCCGAAAGAGGATGAAAAACGCCGGAACACTAAAGAGTTGCACCATTGTGACGTACGCGACTCACACTGAGAGCCAATTCAACTCTTGCCTGCAGAGGTCGATCGAATCCAGGCGCCCGATAATTCCCAATATATGTAGCAATGCACAACCGGACCAATTCTCAATCATACATACTAACTCTCTCGTTCTGCAACGAAAACTTACATTGATTCACTCGTAGGAGCAGACTGGAATTCACGGCTGTAATTCACAACTCCTAGAAGAACACGAATTGACACAACCATACACGCCTGTACAGGCAATAGTATACAGCTGAAACTCCTACAAACAAACTAATATACAACTGAAACTCTTATAAACAAATCAATACACGGCTTAAAGTCCTATCAACAAAGAATACAAAGTTTAAACTTCTATATACAAAATCATACACAGTTTAAATTCCTATATACAAAATATATACAACTTACATTCCTATGTACAAAATCAAAGACAACTTAAACTCCTATATGCAAAATAATACATCGTTTAAGCAATCAAGCTAAAGTAATGCACAAAAGCACCAAACCATTGGGAGGAGAAGAAATTTCAAAAGAGACACCTTTTCAACTCAAGTTCAATTTAATAGCTCAATTTGATTATCAATTTTGAAAAGAACCTAGGGATTCACTTCTACTTTCACTTCTACTTGAATGTTTGGTCTTTGATTCTCTCTTGAACCATTCTTCAAAGTACTAGTCCTAGTTGTGTTTTAGTGCTTGGTCTTTGATTCTCTCTTGAACCATTCATCAAAACAATATTCCTAGTTGTATTTAGAAGCAGTTTAAGTTCTAATACATCTTTTCATCCAAATCAAAATGTTTATCTCAATCAAAATGATTATCTCCATCTCAATGATCATCTGCTTGGAATTCTTGTCTTATTTTAGTACACATGTCTTCAACTTTGAGTTGTCTAATTCTAATGTACCTATCTTCTTTTTGGTATGTTTAACTCTAATGCACTTATCATCCACATGGAAGCCACTCCATAAGCATTAGCATATTTAATTCACATTCATTTATGAATATATTCATACATCTTTCAACTCATTTATAAAACCACCACAAGGCTCTTCATGAACATACCAAAAAATTCTTTCTTTTACTGTACAATCCCTCCTATGTTTTTGCCTTGAAGTGTGAGTGGAATCTCAAGTAGTAATATAAATTAGGCACAACAAACAAGCAATTTGCTCTCCACAATGTGGACTACTATATATCTAATACAATGTATCTTATAAGCAAATCCAATCAACAATTTTTGGTAATAACACCTCAATTACACTATGATCTTCCCTTAATTTAGTTCTATTAATAGCAATTATAAGGACACATTCCTCATTCAATATAGAAACATTTAATTGTTTGATGCATCAAAAACTCTTTACCGCAAAGGAAGCATCATTCTAAGAAGCATTTTTGTTTGTGATAGAACCTAGAAGAATGTCATTTCTTGCAATTCGAGTGTCTAAATGACACACACACTTCGTAAGTGCTTCAAACGTGTACAACTCCAAACATGTCTTCTAAAACTTGTAAACTTATTATAGAATTGCTCTCTAAATGCATAAACCTTTCTTAGTGCATGGTGCCATTGGACACCTCCCTAATGCTGGCTCTAACTACACTACTATTCAGAAAAAGTGCTTGAAATTAGGCCCACCTACAAACTAGCTTATTGAGTATTATGCACTAAGAGAGATTCCACTATACTGTGCTCTACAGGACTGCAATAGTGATTCTCTGTATGTAACAAAAATTAGTTAAATTATTAAGAAGAGAAGCACTGCCATGTACTGAATGCAGGACAATGTCCATAGTTTCATCACGATCCATACACAAGGAAGAGCATCGTACAACTAAATGAATTTTTGCTTGCTACAATCCTTCACGAACAACACATTCCCCGTTGCTTGTAAGCCTACTAGATTTGATAGCATTGCACAAGAGGGATGACCTCACAGTAAAGTCATTGGACCCTTGTGCAACCCGTGGATGAAGTTGGTACCGTCGGCTCTCTCCTGCACCTTCAGTCGAACAAAAGGGGAATGCCAAATCTGAGTTTTAAGGCAAATATGTCACTGTCTTAATAGTGCGTGTGACACTAGTTACCAAAGTCACTAATGAGTGCAGGTCTAAATCTGAATTAGTGGAGGTCAAAATATTACTGTTTGGGATCAATTTCAAAAAACAAAAACGAAAAAAACTGGTGACAATAACTTTGTAAGTGGCGCTAATTTCCCCTCCTCACTACTAGAAAAATCAGTGTGCTTAGAAGAACGTTATAATCACCATAGTTGTACTGTACAACTGCACTGCAGCATACTGTACCAGCGCACCCTGCACTTTAGATAATTCGTATCAAAGAATCCCTGGCCTCCAGAAGGTCTTTCAAAATCATGACAAATAATTGGGACACATATTAAGCCTAAAATGAAGCAAATTTATAAATATGTCAATCACAAAATTTAAGCAAAGCATATGCATGTTTTAAAACTCTCCAGGGTAGTCAAACCAGCCAAAACACTAAACCTTTAAGTTCATGGGAGTCAAAATTAGATTACGCGTCTTAACTCCTGCCAGTTCCACCAAACCCCTATTACAAGGGCGATTTCCTCACCTGATTCACCATTTTCATTGAACCCCACACTCATAAGAAATGGCAGATTTCAATGAAATTGGCACGGGTACAGTCTCCCGACTGTAACCTCAAATCTATTCCAGTCGTAGTTTATAGGATTCAGGGCACTTGATAGTTAAAATTTTGGCACTCTGAAGCGCATCATCTTAACGAGTATGACCATTATTCCTTGTACTTACAGAATCATCGAAAAACCATGCATTCAAAGGTAAGGACGACACTTAAGCAGCAATCACAGATTCAATAAATCAGTCAATAGAATGTTGTATCATAGTATCGAGGCCGTTCCACAAAGGAACTTGCGCTTCATAATTACAATTACAAAATCCTTACACAAGGAACAAGAGCACTAGAGTTTCTAAGCTGGACGCTCCATTACAAAGATGATCGTTTACAATCGATAAAGAGATAGTGGCCAAGGAGAAAAAAGCTCTTCACCTTTAATTTACACAAGGATTGCAGTTTCTTCCATCAGTATTCAAACTCGTAGTGCTTGTCGACAGCCTCGGAAACGTCCCACGTGCAGCTCATGCCTTTGGGAAACACCACCAGGTCACCTGCTCCGAATTCCACAAAGTCCGACGAGCCTTCGGGGTACACCTTCACCTTGCCTTGCAGAAGGTAACAGGTCTCCTTGCCATCGTAAGTCCATGGAAACTTACTCTTCGGGCATCCCCACCTGCATGGTGCAATCTTGGGAATTAGGGTTTTCTCATGCGTGACGCAAAAGAAGTACTCCCCCCGTCCTTAAAGAGATCCAGATTTTTAGGAAATTGCAGAACTTAAGGTGACTCATTAGTATAAACTTTGCGCTCCTGGCATGGAAACATTCTATTCCAGAGTAATTCTTCGTTCACAACAAAGTACCATATTGACATTCACCGCCTTCTGCACTCAATACAGATAACAAAATCGGGGGTAGAATGTAGAATCGGGACACCCCACCCCACCCCACCCCCGGCACTATACGAAGGCATCGCTATATGTCTCCTATTCAAGATGTCTCTAGTAGAGATATCTTGCAGCGGAGGTTCCCGATTCTAAATCTTTCCCACAAATCGGTGCTTGGGAACAGAATGCCCTGACGGACAAGAATCAACACTCCTCGAACATGGCCGAAGCCAAATAGAACACCTGCCATGTAAGAATACGCATAACAATAGCACACATGACTTACAAATAAACTTCGTGCAATATTCATCATCTGTCCCACCGACGGAGAAAGCAATTGCATTCAGAAATTGGTGGCCATGGGGACATGCATACTTTGGCCAAGAGCGGATGCCGAGCTCCTGCAGACGCGCTTCCGGAGGACCCCTCTCAATGCGGACGCCCAGCTTCTCCTCCACCCGCGACCCAGACGTGGTATTGGCGTCCGTCATGGCCACCACCCCGAGCACCCCTCTTCTGGTTGAGGACACGCGACGGCGCTCCAATTGATTGGGGGTGCGCCAACCGGAAACTCCCACCTGGGAACGACGCAGCTGCCCTGGGGTGGAGTGTGCGAGGAGAAGTGGGGGAGAAGCAGGGGTGTGCAAATGCAAAGTGACAGACAGAGCTCCTATGGACGCCATAGCCAGGACAGAGCTGGATTTCTGATACAACTGATGAAACCACCGACGCTGGCAGGATCTGCAGGTCCTGGTGGTTGTGATTCCAGTCACACCGACTCAGTTGAGTGGTGTCCGTCGGGCTTGGCACTACAAAAGAATGGGATGTTTTAGGGGAGGCAACCCATTTCCGATCACTTAAGGAATTACGCATATCTCAGGGTGGATTTCTTCAGTGGGGAAATTTTTTTGGGTGCAAAAATAGAGTTTGGAAGGTTTCCATAATTTTTCAGATTTTTATTTCTCAAAAGGTATTTATTATGAATTATTTGGTTGAAGATTCTGTTTGACCCATTCTGGTCATAGAGACTTTCCTATTTTCAACCAAGGGTTGGTTGCAAAATCAACTAAGGGTTGGTTGCAATATTGAGAGTCTTGGAGGCAATCCTAATGTGCCACAACTGCCTCGGGAACCATGCCATAATTAATCCATGCTCATCTCCTCCTTCACGGAAAGAGAACAACATATATATGGCCACAATGGGGCGTCAATCAGGAATAGGTTGCCTCCCCTAAGTGAGTTTTTAAATATATTTCTAGCATAAGATTTTAAGTAATGACCTTTAAGGCAATTTTCAGCAAAATTTGACTAGGAACACATGTATTTCTAGTCAAATTTTGCTGAAAATTGCCTTAAAGGTCATTACTTAAAACCTTATGCTAGGAATATATTTAAAAACTCACTTAGGAGAGGCAACCCATTCCTGATTGACGCCCCATTATGGCCATATATGCTGTTCTCTTTTCGTGAAGGAGGAAATGAGCATGGATTAATTATGGCATGGTTCCCAAGTTATTATTTAAAATCTTATGTCTATGACTATACTTAAAAACTCACTTAAAACACCCCATTCTCTTGTAGTGTGGGCAAGGGATAGTACCAAAAAAAGGCCACATGGGCCGGTTGGAAGAAGTCTAAGGACAAATATAAAAAATTCCATTGCCTTATATGGTACACAAAGGTCTAATTCGGCACTTCAGTGCTTAAATACTTCCTTTTGGGGTACAAAGGATTTCTATTTGGGATACAGCTGAAATTATTGGTATTTCGGTTTCAAAATTTTGGCATCCAAATTTTTTTGTATTTGGTAACTTCTAGCTTTTCCTTGTTTCGGGAAAGGTGTCATGCAGGGTTTAGAATGTGATATAGGTTTTCAAAAATATTAAAAAATTCAGGCAATATGGGTGCAAAAATTCTACAACATTTTGGACATTTTACTTGTAGTATTCCAAACATTAAGACATTCCAAAAAATACTTAATTTATGTTTGAATTTAAGCTTCATGTAGGATAGGCTATTGATTTTGTTGGTTTGTTTGTTACATTGAGATCTCTCGGACCATGCATCTCCTATTTGCGTTCTTAGTATCATTGGGACACCCTTGGTGAAGAAGAGTGCATGGGCTTTGTTTCGTAGCATTTGGACCTACGTTGTGAAAGTTATTGATTTTTAAATTTTTTATGAATTGAAAAAATTAAAAAATTAAAAAATTGCTTTGTATTTATTTTGGCTGTGGCAATGGAACAAGGTACACCAGTCTATACATTTAGTTAAATTGTTTGTTTGCTTGTTACAATGAAAACTTTGAGATCGTACGTCACCCAATTGCATGCTTTGTATTGTTGTAAAGCCCTCGGCAAGGAGGGGTGCACGGGCTTTGTTTCATGGCATTTGGACCTATGGTAGGAAAGTTATTGAATTTCAAAGTTTTTACAAGTTAACCCCTAAAACACCGAGGCCCTTTTTCTGCCAAAAAACACTCAAGACTGTCATTTCTATAGCAAAAAGTAAAAAAAATTGAAAAATGTTTTTTTTTCACATCTAATTGTAGGGTCTTACACCTAACTAATTTAAGAGTGTGTGGAAAAAATTTCAAAATTTTTGACCATACAGATTGCAAGATATCTGCGTTCAAAGTGAAAAAAACAAGTTTTTCATCACATTGCGGTACTAGAATTTTTGACTTTGAACATTTTCAACTTAAAGTTTTTTGCACTACAGAGTTTTGAGCTTTAAATCTTTGTGGTGGAGAATTGAGTTGAGAGTCTAAGAAAAAAATAAAAAATAAAAAAAACTTAATTATCATTCTTTAAAAAATTGTTAAGTAGAAGTAGTTACAAGATAGAAGGAAAATCTAAAATATTCACATATTTTAGATGGAATTAAAATTCACTAATTCCAATGGTGAGATTGTTCTATCAAGTAATATAAACCATGCAAAAAAATAAAAAACTGAAAAATTTGAAAAATTGCATTCAGAAATGCATCCTAGAAGTTATTTTTTTCAAAAAGATGCTCTAACTGCCCAAAAAACAAGAATGTCCATGACTTTCTCATAACAAATCCAAATGAAATGAATCAAGGCTCTCCAAATAGACAAAAATATAATCTATGAGAAAAAAAATACGAAAAAAGAAATTCAAATTTTTGTCCTTTTTTTTTTGATGCCCGCCATCCCCTGTTTTGAGCTCATTTGGTCATAAATTTTTTTCCTGGGCACCGATTGTGAAAAAAATTATATTCCCACAAAAATTATTACTTTTTTTGTCTTCAAAAAAAGTTTCAAAAAATCATGACAAAATTTCAGCCCGTAGGTACCTACCCCAAATCCCAAACAACCACCGAACCGACAATGGTCCTTTAGGGGTTAAAAATTAAAAAATTGCTTTTAATTTTTTGAGGGGATTGTGGCAACGTCTTGGCAGGGCACACACTATACCTTAAATCAGGCTGGTTATTTTGTTTGTTGGTTTGGTTTGGTTTGTTTGGTTGTTACATGAAGATCTCCTAGACAGTGCATTTCGAATAGGGTGCTTGGTACTGTCGAAAAGCCCTTGGCAAGGAAAGGTGCACATGCTTTGATTCATGGCCTTTGGACCTATGGTGCAAAAGTTATGGGGTTTTGAATTATTTTTGAACTCAAAAATTCAAAACTTACTTTTTTATTTATTTTGGCTATAGCAACGACATAGGGCATACTAATCCATACTTTAAATCAAATTGCTTTTAGTTTTGTTTGTTTGTATATTATGGTGATATCTTTTGGACCGTGAGTCCCCTAGTCATATTCTTCGTATCTTCGAAAAGCATCCAGCAAGGAAGGGTGCACGTCTTTGTTTCATGGCATTTGAACCTATGGTGAAAGTTATTGAATTTCAAATTTTTTATTAAATTCAAGACTAGAAAATTACTTTTATTTTTATTTTGACTATGGCAACAACATAGGGCACACTAGTGATTGATGAGATTAGCAATAGACTAAAGTAAAATTCAATCTAAGTAGTTTGGTCATCTTCAATAAGTCTAAAGTATTCTATGACATTTCAGTTACCTCTTAATCCATAAAAAGGTCCGGCAAGTCTAGCAAGTCTAATTTAGGTCACAACAGCCTTACAACTCTTCAATTGTGGTTTAATGTAGGAATTGTGATACTTTGTTATTTACGTACCATCATAATTATGAATTTGTACTCAAAAGTATTTGGTCAATGTTTTTATGATTAAATTAAATACCACTAAATTCATGATATATTATCGGTTGCAAAGGACTTTTGGGCCCTTCAAGGGTTAAAAGTGTATAGATTGAATGAGAGATATAGTAGTGATAAAATTTTGTCTTTATATTGAGCCAAATGCAATGACACATAGTATTTCTAATTTGGGTCATTATATAGTACTTAATCACTTGTATGCTTGAGAATATACAAAATAGACACATAATTCTACCTTTGTCCTTTGTACCATATTTGAGTATGATCAGGAATTTAATCATTCTCTAAATAATCTAGGCACTTTTGGAGCAAAAACTATAAATGCTGCTACTTTTAAACGTGGTGAGGAAAAAATGAAAAAAAGTTTGAAATTCAACTATACAAATTTGATACTATACACTACTATGGGAATGTGGAGGAAAAAATTTCAAAAACTTTGACTATACGGATTGAAAGATTTTAACATTTGAAGTCAGAATAATTTTTTTTTCCAAACCTTAGCCGCCAGGACCACTAGACTTTAACTCCTCCTAGAGTAAGATTTTTATACTACCCACATTTATTTTCTTGACATTTGCATCTCAAGTGTATCTTGTAAATTACATATCTGCCAAATTTCAAAAGTAGAAGAAGAATTTTGCACACGTTGCCTACAATGTAAAAAATTTTAAGGCAACATAACTTTTGATCCAGAAACCCAATCAAGGAAAAAATGATACTTCCACTAAAGGGGCACAAATGCACACCTTGTGCCAAAATTTTGTGAATATCCGACCAAAATTGACTTTGTGCATCATTATTTAAGATCTCTTACATATGTTGAACATTCACTTTGTCCTTTGGGGAATAAATATTAAAATGACATCTAAATAGAAGATGTTAATTGTTGACTTATCAATTTAATGGTATGTGTCTTGCCATATATTAATTAATAATTAATATTCTGAAAATCAAATATGGTACTATGTGTACAACTGTTCACATCCATTATAAAAGGCTACACAAACATCTTTGAAGTGCAAAATACTTCAACTTATGTTGATTGCATTGAAGATTTCTTCCACTCTCACTAGATGCTCCTAACAATTTGTAAGTTTTGGAGTTAGTCATTCAAGGCCCAAATATTGCTGGCAAAAAACAGAATAAGGTGCATTTAGATGTCTTTATCTTAATTAATAATTAAAACCCCATACTATGCTACAAAAAGCTTGGTTCTCATGTATTCATCAAAGGTATCTTAACATTTAGAGCGTCTCCACTTCAAAAAAATCTTTTTAACCACAAATAGTTAGAGTTTTGTCATTGGAAGTGTATTAAAGAATTACATTAATTGTAGATAGAACAACAATCTAGATTTAGACATTGGATGAATTAAATACTCTCAAATTGTACCAATGAGATGCAAAGAAGTACAATGACCACTTTGAAATTTACTAAAATTTTCAATCTTAGATCCTCAAATCTGCATATATAACATTCTTGAGTGGAAAAAGAGGGGAACCTTCTACAATATAATTATAACAAGAATATATTACTATAGTAGACCACAATATTTGGACAAAATTAATTTCAAATGTTCGACGATGAAAGTAGTCTTGATTTATGGAAAGCAAATTAAGGATCCCCAGCATATTTGAAATTCAAGAATACTAAGATAAAACATTCTATTCCTATCCTTTAAAGAAATTTGCCTTCTTCTTTTATGAAGAATAATAACAAATTATTTGTATTGATTAGTCTTTTGGATTGAAAATTTTATAGCAATTTTTTTTTTTTTTTTTTCTAAGAATATTTGAATTAAAAAATTTTGGAAAGGTAATAGCATCTTTGCTATTAGTGTCTATAGACATGTACAAAAAACATTCTTCAAAAAGTACTAGAAATCTAAGGAATAAGAATCCATTAATATAGATCTCAAAAAGTAAGCGGAATTCACTAGAATTGCATTATGAAGAGGTTGATTTTAGGTAAAGATGTAGGACTTGGAAATAGGTAGAACGTGGAGAATGGGATGTTCTACTTTAAGTGGTTTGCCTACTACAATTTGATGAAGATTTAAAGCATCCACACTTCCAAACAACCAGCCATCCCAATAATGCAAGAATTTAAAAGGCAAGTCTACCTTTTATATGAAAGTTTTATAAATAATTTGCCCTCTAAGTATAGTCAAGGTGTCAAATTTGTCTTCTTTCATTTTTTTTGCACATGAAGCAAATATATGTGGATTGACAAAAAATTTATATTAAAATGTAAAAATTTATTTAATAAAATATATAATACAACTCTATTGATTTCAATATAACATCAAAGTATTCTTCAAACTTCTAATCCACTTTTAATTTAACTAAATTGATTTTCTACAATACTATGTGTGACATTAATTTACCAAATCACACTTTTGAATTACTTAATATATTAATATATTACATGAAGTATCAATTTCTACAAAAATAAAATTTTGTGGTGACACTAATTTTTTAGTTGTTGGTAATGTTTCCTCCTTATAGTTAATGGAACAAATCAATGTATTGATATTGTGAGGCGTTTCATTTCACTCTAAATATCAAAGATTCTAGACCAATTCATAGTTTCTATTTTTTTTATATATACAAATGCATCCTCATTAGTGCTTCAGAAGTTCATTATACTCCATTTTTTACTTTTCACCAATTTTTGTTCTAGGAAAACAAATCTATAGGCTATGCAGACTATGCTTGTTGGATTGAAGTAGCCAACCAACCTAATTAATTAACCATGTGGATGTATTTCTATTTACAATAGTCAACATAACTTTGCAAAGAAAATATATTTTTCTATGGAAGTATCACTAATAAAAGAGGCAAAAATTTTGACAAAATTATGTTGATTTGGTTGCGTTGTCCTGGTCACTGTTTTGTTGATTTCAATAGAAATCTATTAAAATTTCTACTAGTGTATGCAATATTTGTAAGAAGAGAGTCAGATTGTTGCTAGCAAAAATATAAAGAAAGTCACCTGAAAAGTCAGGATGGTAACTTTTCAACTTCTCGTAAAGTTATTTTTACCATGGATTGGAGATTTTTCATTTTTTTTGTTTATTAGCAAGGAAAAGCTACTCTTAAAATGTAGTTTTTCCGTACTCACTCATAGAAGTGTAAAACATTATAAAAAGCCAACAAAAACAATTTCAATTATGGAAACTTGGAAATTATTTTTCAATTTTGAATTTGTGTAGAAATCTATTGTTAAACTTGCCCTAAAGTTTGACCTTAGTATAAATTTCCATTATTGATTATTGAATATTGATATACCTTGATTGTCATAATCCTCACTTTAAGGTGTGCTTGTATTACCTTAGTGAACAAAGGGAACATTGGAGCATTATTGTCACATAGGATGAGTTAAGATAATCAAACATCTCTAATGGGCTGACATATTGGATTGTTCAAACGAAGTGGACGGAGGATGAAATTACTTTAAAATAGTGACATTGGATAGACCAGGGTCATCGTATGTCTCTGACAGCTAAGTAGACAAATCAAACTGTTAGAACGGACAGTTTGTCTAATGTGATAACTATGGATAATGTTAACTAAACAAACAAATAAGGATTCATTAACTTTGAATTATAACTTTTTTTGCAAAGAGTTGTTAATGTCAATTCTTCACTATTTGTAAGTATATGTAGGATAGTTAGGCCAAGTGCTCGAACAAATCAACTAATTACAAAAACCTTGAAATGAATTCTATAAGTTCTTCCTATAAAACTAATGCAATCATGTAAATAGTTGAATAAATAAGCACCAATAAATGACAAACCATGTTGTCAAAATTTAATTACCTTTCCGTTCTTATTCTTCTGTATTATTTGTATCCTTGTGTTTAAAAAGATTCAATTTTACCGTGAACTTTCCATTGACATCCAAGATCTTAAGATCTACCACTATCTCTGTGAGACATTTCCTACTTAAATGCTAATATAAAGTTTTCTAAAAGTTTAGCAACTCGTTTCCTACTTCCCTTAAATCAAAAAACATCCCAACACCTATGCAAGACAAACGGAATCCTATGCACGCTAACCCAATCCTTCTCCAATCTATATTGTATCTACTTACTAGTCTCTCTTTCTCTTTTCGGGCTCACTCATAGATCTTCATCATCTACCCAAGCCTTTTAAAAGCCTATTCCAAGCAAACAAGATATTGCAACGCTTTAGTTGCAATGAATTGGATGGCATACTATACATATTTAGAAATCTGATGGAAAAATGCCTTGATAGATCTAAAGAATGTGAGGCTTCAAGTTGTGGATCAAGAGTTATGCTTACTATAAGAAAACTGAGGGGTTTTTTTATGTTTGAAAAAACGCGACATGGCCTCAGACACGGTGTTCATTTAGACATGGAAAGAATTAGTATAGATATCATCTTAAATTTTTTTATAATGGATAAGTGAAAAAAGTCCAAAAATCCCCCCAAAACATGTCCGATTTGGCCTTGTTTTTTACATCCCACAAAATGTAGTCTTCCCATGTCCCCATGGTGCACCACTTGGCGGACAATTGAGCTCCACGTAAATGCCACATGGGCGGACATTGCCACGTTGTCGCATTGCAAATGCCTACATTATGTAAAAATGTTTATTTTTATGGAGTTTTGATAGGATTTGGTTTGTAGACTTATATGGTTGTAAAATTTAATTTTTGTTTTTGCTTTGGATTTTAGTATATCAAATTCGAGGGTTTTTTCTGAGTCTCAAGATGAAGAACTGCAACCGGAAGATGGAGTGATAATTTTCTTGGAATTCTATTTATTACCTCTATGAGACATATGTGAGATCCTATTTTTCATACTTGGACTTACAATCTAATTTTATTTTGTGTATGCGAAGTTATAGAAGAAAAAGATAAAGATAATTTACCTTCTAGTTTAATTTTGAGGTAATTTATCTTTAAGAAAAAGATAGGGAGTTAGTTGTGTGGTCAATTATGATGGCCAAAATGTGTTAGGATAACCATGTGATGAAAGTTTGGGTGATAATCTACTTAATTTGAGTGGTTGAGGTGGAAGATAAGGTGGTGATTACTTCCATCTTCTTCCTTGTTGTTAGTTTTGAGGAGAGAGTTTTAAAGAGCCATGGTGTGTAGTGTTTTGCAAACTTTGAAATGAAAACTGGAGGAGTTGTGTATCATTGTGTTGTATTTCCAAATTGATCTTACTTGCTTAAATTGGAGTTAGCAATCAAAGGCTGTGCTAGTTTGAGTAGAGGGAGGTTTGTTGCCTCCTATGAAGAGGGACTGAGACTTCGACCAACCATAAAAGACAGACAAATCTTTTGTTTGCAATTAAACTTTGAGGAAATGTAGGAAATGTTGTAAGCTTTTTATAAAGCTATCATTCATTCAATTTGAAGTTTATATAAATGAGTTGTGAGTGTTGAAGTGAAGGAGGGTCTGCTACCCTCACTTTTAACCCCTAGAAGCCCGTTGTCCCTTTGAGGGACAAATGCATTTTTGGGCAGGTACCTACGAGCTGAAATTTTATCCTGATTTTTTTTAACTTTTTTTGCAAAGTAGAAAAGTTGATTAGCATCGTGGAAATATAATTTTTTCACAATCGGTGTTTGGAAACAAAAGTTTATGACCAAATAAGCTCAAAACAGGGGACAGCGGGCAGCAAAAAAAATTTGCACTTTTTTTTTTTCTTTTTTTCTTTATATTTTTTTTCTCATAGATTATATTTTTGCCTATCTTAAAAGCTTTGATTTATTTCATTTGGATTTGTTATGAGAAAGTTATGGACATTCTTGTTTTTTGGGCAATTAGAGCATCTTTTTAAAAAAAATAACTTGTAGGACTCATTTTTGAATGCAATTTTTAAAATTAAAATTTTTTTTTTTTTGCATGTTTTAGTTTATTTGCTAGAACAGTCTCACTATTGGGATTAGTGCATTTTAATTCCATCTAAAATATATGAATATTTTAGATTTTCCTTCTATCTCATACCTACTTCTATTTAACAATTTTTTTAATAATGAAAATTAAGTTTTTTTGAATTTGTTTTTTTTTGGTAGATTTTCAACTCAATTCTCCACTATAAACATTTGAAGCCCAAAACTCTGTAGTGCAAAAGTTTTAGGTTAAAAATGTTCAAAGTCAAAAAATCTAGTCCCACAATATGCTAAAAACTTGTTTTTTTCACTTTGAACGTAGATATCTTGCAATCTGTGCAGTCAAAAATTCTGAGATTTTTTCCATACATACTAGTTAAGTGCACGATCCTACAGTTAAATGTGCAAAAAAAATGTTTTTAGTTATTTTTCACTTTTTGCTAAAAAAATGGCAATTTTGGGTGTTTTTTGGCAAAAAAAAAGGCCTTAGGCCTTTAGGGGTTAAAGGCCAAAACTTTGGGCGGCCATAGATATTGGACAAAGTGTTGAAATAAGTTGAAATTTGAAATAAGTGTAAAAGTTTGTATTAGCTTTCCAAAAAGCTATTTCTCAGGTCATTTGAAGTTTTAAAAAAAGTAGTGGCACTCATTCAAAGTTCAGCTTTTAAATTGGAGTGAGAGTTGGAGACTTGGAGGAAGATTTGTGTGTTATGGCTTGTCTTTCATTGTAAACCATTGTTGTTGCGGGCGGCTTGGGCAAAACCAATGCTTAGCTTCATTTTCTGTCGTGGTGACGAAGTGGGATTAATGGCCCATACGGTCAAGACTTGCTTGTTTTCACGGTGAAAACTAAAGTCTAGTTAGTTTTGGTCACCGAGAGTTTGAATTTTAGGATCCCATCATTCAAATGGCAGTTTGTGTCTATTGTCTTGTTTTACCCATCCCGTATCCTGTAGTTTCTTATCCCTAACTTGACCCTTGAGCCAACCTAAAGCCATACATGGTAGACCAACGGGGAGCAATTCTGCGGCGGTGTAGAAGATTCAATGAATGAGTTTGAAAATTCAACACGACAATAATTATTAAGCCAAAGCTAGTTAGTAAGGTGAATTTGTGGATGACAAATTCATTTGCTTCATCATCCTTGTTCATTGTATTATTTGGTAAATTGGTAGGTGACAAGCTCACTTGCCTTCATCATCTTTAGTTGGGTGGATTGGTGGTTCTACAACAATGTAGAAATTTTTTTTACACAATTATAATTTCTATTGTTCCCAAGCCATTTCTAATTGCAGCCAGGATCCCCGTGATTTCCCGAGGCAAACCTCCCTCTACTCAACAACATAGAAAAAATTCCATCTAGTTCATTGTTGACATCTGACATGGCAATGGAAAAAATGATGTCGTAACCTTTGATAATGACATGGCATGCCGAGTCAGCATACTTTCATGCCATTTGAGAATTTTGATTTTAAATTTTGAAACTTCAATTTAGAGGCTGTTTGCATGGAGGAACCAACACCAACCTTGGGCATCGGGCCAAGGGTTTGCATGGGGAATTTTGAGCTTGTAACCCAAAGTGAAGCTCCAGTTCATTCCTTTTTCTTCCACCCTTGAAAGTAGCAATTTCAAGCCCGATCGCCTTTCCATCAACCCAATCTTCTAAATAAACTCTCAATTATCCACCACTTTTTTTTTGTCACACTAAAGTGCAAGCTATAGTTCTTATTTTTGTGTTCATTTGCATGTCTATCTCTCAAAGTTCATATTAAGTGGGTCAAATCACACTCAAATGTACCACAAAATGAGTCAAATCCACTCAAATTTGCAATGTAACTTCTTTTTAGCTATCATTTTTTAATGCTAATCTATTAATTATAGGTCTTTTAGTCCTTTTTGACTAGTATTTCAAATCATGTTGAGCCTAATACTGCTTTTTTTATCAAAAAATAAAAAGTTCTTTATTATCGTTCCAATTGAAGTTCAAATGTCAACATGTCAGGTTTTTCAATTGTAGAAAAGGGTTCTAGTTTTTTATTAATAATGATGTTATTGAATCAAAAAATAAAAATATATATATATATATATATATATATATATATATATATATATATAATCATATGATAGAGTAGGAAAGGACTATTTTTCTACAATTTGAATATTTTTGCATTTTCTATAATATTCAAAAACTTATAAATGTCCTTTTCAATATAAAAAATATTCCAAATGGTGATTGTGTTAGAACAAAAAATGTATATAATATTGACTTTAAGGTCACTGCATAAGTTGTTTTTAGAGTAGAATTTCTAAATTTTGTATTAGTTGAAATTAATAATTTGTCAACAATCATTTAATTAATGAAAAAATTATACTATTTTTAGTTCAAGATTTAATCCCTAAAATTTCCTTTAAACAATTGTATGTTTGAGATGTATAAAAAATTTCAATGAAAATATCTTTCTAAAGTGCTATATTGTAAAAAGACACTAAATTTAGCCTTAAAACTGGTGATTTATATCTTTCAAAGGATTTTTCCTGTGAACTTTTGTCTCCAAACTTTTAAAGGGACACATTGCAATACTATTCATATATATTTTTTTCTTTAAAATGACAACATGAAAAGAATTTTTAGCTTTAAAAATTTTAAAAAGGACTCAAGTCCTGTCTTAGCAAAGTAATCCCAATGGTACCTTTTGAATGTGATTTGATCCAAGTAATTTCTTTTGGCTTTGTTATTTCTCTTTCTCTTTGGAGTTTTGGATTAAAAATTTTTGAGTTTGTAAAAATGGACCTCAACAATTTGTTTTCTCAAGAGCCTTTTGTGCCTGGTGGATTTTTAATTCTATTGGTTGTTTTTATGGAATCGCTATTCTGTTTAAATTATTGTTTTGTTGTTATTGTATTTCAATAGTGTTAATGTTGTTTTTTAATTATATGTTCTGTTGCACATTGATAGTATTATTATATTTTGATAATGTTTTTATATATTGATTGTTGTTTGATATTTGATAATTTTATCATATTTTGATCATTAGTGTATTGTCTACTATATTCTGATGATGTTATTATATTTCAATTATATGTTTTGTTGCTATTTGCAATTTTGTGGTGTTAGTTACTTAGGAATTATTTTTTTTGTAACTAGTTGCTCTGTGAATTCGGGCTCTGTTTTGATTAATTGTTTTCTGATGTATCATTTCACTAGTTGCTTTGTGAATTCGGGCTCTGTTTTGATTAATTGTTTTCTAATGTATCATTTCAATATTAAATTTGAAAGTACTATTGTGTCTAATTTATATGCTGAGCCTTCCTTTTAGGCACAACGTCTTGGATGGAGTCTCCTACATTACAGCCACAATCTTCATCCCAAGGTCAGCCTTCATTACAAGTTTATGATTTCAATGAGAGTAATCCATCCCTCAATAATAAAGAGGACTGTGACATGGGGAGCTTTAAGGGGACGACGTGTATGGGAGGAGATATAAAAAGGGGGCATAGAGTAATTCAAACCTTATGGTTATGATTTCTATCAAAAAAGACGATTGGTTCACATATGTATGGTTTAGGCGCTGGCACAAAGGCTCTTTACAAACCTGGATATAAACGATGGGCTCTTGTTTCAGAGAATTGTTTCCAACAAGGAAGTAGTTGCTTTCTACAACAGTGTCAAGATAAATTTGAAGGTATCCGTAATGATTTCCAAAAAAATTGGGATTTCAAGAAAAATACACCTAGTGGCAAAAAAAGCTATTGGGCAATGGATGCTATTGAGAAGAAGGCAATCATGGGATTGAAGGCTGATATGGTACGAGAAATCTATGATTACATTGCTAGTTGGTTGCATGACACTTCTCAATCAACCAATCCCACTGATGTTATTGATTCTCTCAACATGGCATCAGAAACGAGTAAATGATTTCTCAAACTTTTCTTTTCCTTCATTTTTATTCATGTCCATGGAATATTTGCATAGCAAATACATAGCAACCTACAACTATTATATTTTTCAAGTTACATTAATTCAAATTCTAAAATTAAAGGCGTTTAAGAATTGCAATTTTGTTTTTTATTTAAAATTATAGCATCCTAGAACCCTATTAACGCTTCACCCCATACCTACTTCCACATATGTAGTAGTAAGTTATTTTATGCACATAATGCTTTGCGTATTTCCTTTTACTATTTGTTAAAATCCTTATTCGATTTTGATGTTCGATATGTATGCAGAGGGTGACAGATCCAAGTCCATCATTGTATATAGGCAAACATTGTCGTACTTTGCCCAAAATATCAGATGGTATTGCATCCATTATTGAAACTAGTAGAGAGAAGACAATTGCAGCCATGACTGAAGGAGAAGACCAAGTAGATGCAAGACACAATCAATCTTTGGATCTTGAAACAAAAAAAAGACAATGACAAGATGGCATTACAGAATGCTTCATTGCAAGCTCAAACAAGTGCTCAAGAGAAGCTTTTGGTCATTGAAGAAAATAAAGTTCAAGCAAGCAAAGAGACATCTGAAGGTTTCATTGGAGCTCTGATGGCAATTAACAATGCCATTGGCTCCAAAATGTAGGATCCATAATTCATTACTTCATATTTGTAGTGATATTCAATTTTATGTGATTGCTTTGGTATATTATCCACAAAGTTTATTGTCACTTATTCCGTGTAATTTGTAGTTCTCCTTATCTATTGAAGGTGGTGAGTTTTGCAATAAATAATTGTTGATTTACATTCTACCATTCAAACTCTTGTCCTAGAACCTGGAATAATTGATAATGTTCTATTACTTTAGTAGAATCTTATTGAAATTCAGTCATCTTCCATTTTAGTAGATTGAATTATGTCCCCATTTATTATTTTCATTTGTGTTTAGGATTCAAAAACTTAATAAATGGTTCAAAATAATGAGGGCATTCATCCTAGTCAAATTCTAAAGATACTATCTTGTGGTTGTTCATTTAAAACAAAATTTTAATTCCCAAAAATTTTAAATTTAAAAAATTAGTTTTATAAATCTTGTCACAAAAATGGTTTATTCAGATTTTATTCATGTCCATTTTTATCTTTATCATAATAATCAGTGGACCTTTCATTACCAGGTAAATTTACTTCAACGTGTGTAACATCTATAGCACCACATACTTGAGGGATTCCCCATTTTGATTCAAATCCATCTTTCACCTTTTGTAATTGTTCACCAGTTGGCCAAGTCAAGTGATGTCACCCTCTAAGATTTAAAGACCTAATAAATCTTGTGGTGACCTCACTAACAATAGATTTCCCAACTCTAGACAATTTTCCTATTGAGAGTAAGGAATCCTAGTAGCAAGTCTACGGATGGCAATTGCAACTTGCTTTGTAACTTCTAATTTACGATTTAGTAATTTATCTAATCCAAACGGAGGATTGGTTTGAAGGTCTTGCATTAATGAGCACATATATTGAAATGTAGGGACTGACATCCTAAATATCTCTCTAAAACGTGTAGGATCATTGACCATAATCATATTGAAAAATCTATGCCACCAATGGAGTGTTCTGGGCTTCATATACCATGGTCCCCATTGAATGTCTGCTAATTTCCTATAGGTAGGTGGAGTGTCAGATAGATACAATGCACAAAGTCCCTTCATCTTTGGACATGGACATGGATGCAATCTTGGTACAAGTTCCTGTGACATTAGAATGACTAGAAGGTAGAATTGTTTTGAACCTAGGAAGACTTATCGAAGAAGCTAAATTGAACTCTTGACAGAAAGCTTTGAGAGCCTATGCAATTGCAATGGTAGCTCCTGCTAAAATACACATGAGCCTTTCAACTTTCATTGCTATGATGTTTGTAACAAATCTATCTTGCTTTCTATGTATGAAAAACTATACTAAATTGTTAAAAAAAAAAAAAAAATCTTCACTAACTGGCTAACTGCTACAAATAATAAATGGAAAATAAGGGCCAAGGCAGAGAAAAAGAGGATGCTCACAAATAATAAATGGAAAACAAAGGCCCCAAACTTCATTAAAATGTCCAGTTTATGAGTCATTGCAAGAAACACCAACCACTTTGGCTTGTTCTCAGCCAATATTCCAGTACTCATGAGCTTTTGCACATGAATTTTTAAAAATAGAATAAATTAAAGATAATTAGTATAAGACTAAAATTAGCATATCTCCAAAATTTTAGATTTAAAAAAAATTTAAGTCAAAAGTTATTCGAAAAAAAAAGTGAGCTGAAATTTGAAGAAAATACATTCTTTGACATTTTAATTTGTAAAGTAAAAATAGACCATTTGGAAAGACTTCATGGTTAAATGATTTGACCAAAAATTTGATCTTGAAAGGATTTTAAATGTTCAAAGTTGTGCATGCAAAAGAGCCTTCTTTGCATGGATGTAGACAATACAAAATAAAATATTTTTCAATTTTCATTGTTACAAACATACGTTCCTACTATGCAAATAGACCATAGAAATTTCAGCTCTAAATCATTAAATTTGGAGACTCCTTTTTACTCAAAAACCCCTAAATTGCAAAATGTGACAAATTAGCTAAATTTAAATTTAAATATAGAATGTTTTTTAAAAAATTCTCAAAAACATGAGATATCATTAACCTCAAGATAGCCACCTTCAGTAAAAATTTCAACGTCATGCAAGTTATACTTCAGAAGTTATCGCAAAAAGAAGCTTCCACAAACTCTTTGTGACAATTCAAACTGTCGGTGTTTATTGCAATGACCCTTTTAAGCAAGTTGAACTCTTTTTACTTCCCTTTTTTTTTATGATGGATCAATTTAAAGCTCCCTTTTTCTAATTTCGTCGCACTTGACAACATGTCGACTGGAGCTCATGCCCAGCATTCAAAAGCATGCAGGTGAGAGGGGGGCCTCGATCCAGGGATCAAATCACCCAACTTCTACATTGGGTCAGGGTCCTCCATGTGAATAGGCTCTTAGACATCTAGGCATTTTTTAAGACATCAATTGATACATACTATACTCATAGGGCTAGGTAAAAAAAAAATTACTCAAAATAAAACAAAAAATCAAATAAATTGAACAAAAAATTTATTGAATTCAATATGAATTAAAGAAAACTTACCATCTACCATCAAGAGATTTTTTGATAGGCAAATGGAGGAATTACTTCATTGAAAGTTGGTGAGAATGAAGGGTCGAGAAGATGTATTTATACCAAAATCTCTTATTTTTGTACATAGTGAGATAAAAGCTATGGAATAATTTGAACATGAGAGCTTGACCATTGGACATGTGGATGTTGTTTTAGACATAGAGATATTATCACAGACATTTTACATTGAACATAATTTTTGCTCTACATATCCTATATGGGTTGTCAATCTTCCTGCCACCCCACTTGTATAAAGAGCTTCTCTTTGCTACCATGGAGCACATCCATCCATTTTCATTTTTTTGGAAAGTATACCACGTGGCTACCCTTCCCCTCAAATTTTCACGTTTAGTCAACATTTTATCATAGATTGCAAGAATTTCTACTAATTTTTACCTATAGCCAAAATGGCTTTGTTTGTTGACGTAGTAGTCTACTTTTTTGGACGATCCAAAAAACATCAATCTATCTTCAATGATGTCAAATAAAACAACAATGTCAATAATAGCATCAACTTGTTTTTTGGGCTTTTTACAGTAACGTGCCAGCGTTCTCATCAACATCTACAAAATCTACCTTTTTGAGCCATTTGCCCTTTGACATCATCATTTTTGTTGGACATTGCGTGTTCGTGGTAAAACACAGCAAAAAAATTGAGGCTCTTCTAGTGGTCTCATCAAAGTTGGTAGTGTCTGTGGACGTTTAATTACCTTTGGTAATCAGATGTACACAACCAAGTTCTAATTTTAGTGTAAATTTCTATGCTAAGTGGGTTCCTAAATGTTAGTCCATTGTGTCTTTCAAGCAATGGATCTTTTCTAATGCCTAACCATTCACATTTTGCAAAAGAACCAAGAAAACCATCCTATGTTGCAAAAATTTAACCTAACTGGCTCAACTTAACCAAGCTGCTGTGATTTTTGAATGGAAGTGATGACAATATAGATTTAGTAACTCTATATTTTAGAGAATTTCATGACATTTCTATGAACATGAAATTCATTGAATATAGAGATTCTTGGAGAGAATTATGCACAAATGATGTTAGCCTTTGGAAAGGTTCATTAAACTTCATCCATCTGTTTCTAGTGACTCCTAATTCCAATTTGACTTGAGATTTTTTACTAGAGGTATGATTTGCGGTTTTAATTTAAATAATGAAATTAGACCTAGATGGACAAAATATTCTTGATTTCATCCAATTCTTACTACAGTCTTCATCCTTTCCTATCTTCTAGGTTTTTAAATTTTCTTGAGTTTGATTTAGTTTTAGAATGTTCTATGACTCTTCTAGCATCAGAAACTTCAAACCTTGTGAATATGGCACCATGATGGTGCATTGAAACGCTATAAGATGGTTTGGTGCCAACCTCCATGTCAACTTAGTATCAAAGTGATTAGATAAAATGACACTAAAATGACCTTTGTTGTCAAAAATGTGGCCTTGATATCAAAATGGCACCAAAACAACCTGGCACAACCTTTTTTATGAGGAGATTTTGGATCTAAGTTTGGTTTGAGATTGCCTTCCAAGTTGTTTCGTGCATCTTCTAGTTATACCTAAGGTGCTGAATTTCCTCTATTTACTTATTATTTTTAGACTTCTAAGACTTGTTCTTCAAATATCATGTTTGGACCTATCTAAAATTCTAAAGAACTTTAAATTTAAACGAAACTAATGTAAGTTATTGATGGATGAAGTTTGACCGCTAATCGGTACTTCAAACTTCATCCATAGTTTACTACTAACCTAGAATTTGAATTGTTTTTTACTTTGCTTCTAGGTTCTAAATTACTTTTACTTTTAAGGTTTTCATTTTTATTCCAAATGGATGATTTTAACTAACTTTCATCGGTTCTAAATCCTAAACTTCATCCACCTATAGTTTTCTCATTTTAACTATGATTTCTACTTATTTTAGGTTTTCAAAAACCTCTAGACTTCTCCTATAGGTTTCTAACTTCAAAACTAACCTAATTTTTTTCCTAATAGTCTGACTTGGTCTCAGGCCTCGGCCCTAATTACAACACGCTAACTAAGTCAACTAGAATAGAAAGAAGAAGACTAGTGGCCTTGAAGGTTGTTGATTAGGTCATTAAGGTTTCTTCCCACCCCTTCTTCAATTGCCATTTTGCCTTTGTGGAATTTTGTCCACAAACTAATACTTTTAGATGTTGGCTTTTAGTACAAACGGTTTTGGATGATCTGTCCACCTTCTATGTCTAACTAACTTTCTAATTCTCTTTTCTTTTCCTATCCCTACTTCTTTTCTTTTTTGCACTATTCCTCCTACGGCATTGATTGTCTCTACTAACTGCATAACCACCCCCACTCTTCCCTAGGTGATTTTAATGAGAGTTAGTGAGGCTCTTACGTTCAATAAATACTTAATCCTCTCTTTGAGTGGCCAATGGGATTTAAAAATTCCTTCCCTAATCTTTAGCTTCTACTTCTTCCAATAGCTAAGTAGCCTTTATCTTCTAATTGCTCATGTTTCCCCCATTCCATTCTATGTTCAAGTTCTAAGCCTCTTTGTGAGTTGAGTTGGCTACTTCAAGTAGGGGCCTTGACTAGTTCTACTCCGGTCTCTAATTTAACTTATGCTAATTGAGAAGGTCTTGTGACATCTAAATTGTACTCTAATTCTCCCTTCCTACTCTTCCTTAAGCTTGTTTATCATTAATCCCACACTAGGTTAAGTTTTTGTCCAAACAACCCAAGGGTACTTAGCTCTAACTTGGGCTTGCTGTATTCCTAATTTGTTTGAACACTAAGGCCTAGTTTTGGAGTGGTTCCCAAGTGTTTTGGAAACAAATTTTTGGAGTTTTAGACGACGGGGGGACAAAAGCTCCGTCATCTTGGGGTTTTTGGGCTAAATGCTAAGACTTTCAAAAGTGTGCAAGTCAAAGCTAGGCCGTTCCGGAGGTTTTAGGCCAAGTGCTACTACTTTCAAAAGTCTAAAAGTCAAAGCTTTGCCGTCATAGGGGTATCAGTCAAGCAAGGGGACAAGTTTTTGACAAAGTTAATATGAGAGTTGTAAACATGTTAGTGCTACAACAAAAATAAGGAGTTAGTGTATCAACAAGGCATAACGCAAATTAGCATGAGGGTGTTAGTACAACCATGTTTATAAACACTTAACTCACAATAACCAACAGAGGCCCCCCCTAAGCGGCATCGCCAAGGTATGGAGGAGGGATTCTTGAGAATTAGTACAGCAACCTCAAATCAACTTGTACAACAAGAAGTTATTACAAACACAACAAAAAAGGGCTCACAACAAGTATGCAAAGATAACAAGGAAGAAGGGATATCAAAGTTCTTCTCAAACTTTGAAAATACAAGCAATGGAGCAAAAAGAGCTCTTGAAACACCTTTCAAGTTTTTTTGGCTAAAATGCCAAAAAATCCAACATAAATTGGATCAAACGGATCCAAATAGTACAAATGAGTGTGTTTTGAGAGGAAAATGGGTGCGCTCTTATACATTTCATGAGGACCCACCTCCTTTCATTTAATCCTAAGTAAAACTATCTTCAAGCATTTTCATCTTTTATCTTTTAGAATTTTCACTTTCTACACTGGTCCAAATTTTATCTTTTGGATATAAATTCCAAGTTGCAAATGAATTGCACCATTGGCTTCATAAGGCCATTTTTAATCTAGTAAAACCCTCCTTTTATTTCCTTTGCTAAAAAATTGCGGAAAACTAGCATCAAATTGGGACAATAAAAGGGTAAAAATCTAGTTTTTGGGGTTTATCTTTTATAAGAGAGGTGACTAGCTAGGTTTTCCTGAAGGTCCAAGGAATTAAGAAAAGATCCTTTATTGACCTATTTATGTGTACTCCTGGGACGCCGGTCAATTCTACGTAAATTCTTCTATATTATAGGTTTGGAAGAATCTTACCTGTTCTAATACCTCCCATTATCAGAATGTCTTGAAATTCTTAGAGGTGCGTTATTAAAATAAAAGAACATATTCTAATTTTCAGCGAGATTTTACTACATCCTAGGTAGTTTCTAGGATTTTTTTGTTGTAAATTTGGACGGTTCACCGTTTAAAAAGGTAGTTTTAGTAGTCAGAAATTTCAGAAATTTTTTGTAGAGCCTCTCATAAAATTTCAAAAAATATGTACAAGCTTATATTCTCACTTTACACCTTCAAAGAAAAAGAATAAAATTCTGCTTCTTTAATAATGTATCGATAATTAGATAATCTTTTACATACAAGGAATCTTGCTGAATTGATTTTGCTTTTGATCCCATGGCATGGTCCCAACCTTAGATCACCTTCTTTTGGCCGTAGATTCTCCCACTATCCCGTCTTGAGGTAGAAACTTATGTAGGCTAACAGTTGGATTTTTTAGCATTTTATTGGAGTAACTAGCGGTTGACGCTTGCTATGCTACGCATTAATCATTAGAATTTTATTAGAATCTTTATGTATTAGATAAAATGCAGAACAAAAATTTCAATAAATCTTCACATAAAAATTACTAAAATCTTTGTATAATTTTGTTTATAAGTAAGCATATATTGAAGTGTACAATAGAAATTTATTGAATGATGAATGAAATATATGCAATGGTGAATATTGTAAAAGATACACATTTATTGTAATGCATTCAAAAGTTGACTCAATTGTTACAAACAATGGCAACCCAAGAACTTGGTGAATTGAAAAGAAAAATTCATAAATTTCAAAAACTTCATGAACAACTTAATTGTTGTGAAATCCAAAATCGCTGCAATTGAATAAATTTCTCAAATCATTTGGTAGTACTTAGCAATAAAATTTTGAATCATAAAAGCTGTAAAAGTAATATTACATAGGTGATTGCAAACTACTACTCTATTTTTGTAATATAACATTGTGTGAAAATATTGTTTTTATGTATGCGAGATTGAAAGTATTTTTACAAAATATTACAACTAATCATTTCAAAGACTTATTGAAATCATTATCATGCATTCTATTCAAATATATCAAAACTTACTAATATGTGATATAATGAATGCGTAGCATAGCAAGCATGAGTCCCTATTATTAATAGTAGCATTTGTGATATTACAAAGGGAGTTATGATTTTAGTAGTATGATGGAGAAACTAAAACCTATCTCTAGGAGCTAAACTAAGGATCTCTCTAGACTTCCCTGTGACCAATTTCACCATAGTAGGTTATATGTATTAATAGGTCTAGGCTATTTTGGGCAATTTTACTAAAACCTTCTAACTTCCATCAATTCTTGAATTCTAACCTATATATAGGTGGATATTTTGGGTGATCAAGGAATAAAATTCTATTATCAACCAAATGCTATGTTGGCATGTAACATACCTACCTTGATTTTACACTCTTTTTGGGTATTTTTGTATATAGTTGAAACTTAAATTGCAAAATGGGTTGCAAAATTTGAAAAAAAAAGAACACTGAGTTTTAAGTGACAAATTGGGAGTTCACAGTGTCTCTAACGCAAATAAAGAATGTATCATGAGAATAGACGGGTATTGGAAGATCCCAGGTTCATTCATGTAGAACTTATCACACATTTTGAAAAAATTATTAAGCTAAAGATAATATCAAAATGATATAGCTCATGAAGAGATTAGCTATGAGCTATAAACTATGTGTAAACAAATGGGTAGAATCCTAGAGGGCCAAAGGTCAAGAAAATTTGGACTTTTGATAGATCATAATTTATTCAACTTATTGCATTTAGGAAAATGAATAGTCATTAGTGATATACAGAAAGAGTACATAGAACACAAAAGTAGGCTTGAACTTTAGATTTGGAGGTTGGAACTAGAAACCATCTTTTTAGGAAGATGGGAGGCTTTTGAGGCCTGGTTTTGAAACTAAAGCATGAAATTGAATGCTTGCTTCAAGGAAAAAAATGAATCTTAGATGTCTCAAATACTCATAGAAGGGAAATTTGTCAAATCCCGTAAAGAATACTATGAAGAGGGGTGGTCTCTTTCTTTCCTCCTGAATAGTACCATGCTAAACTATAGTAGCCATGAGCAATGAGGTTGGTGATAGAGCCTCACTTCTGCCTTCATATTATCGTGAAGTCCCCTTGAGCACTTTTTGATAAAAATTGGATGGTACCTCATTCTACATTAAGCCATGATGTGAGATTATGCATTTTGATTAATGAGTTTTGAAATGAGCTTCCTAAAATGAGATTGCTTGGACCTAATAGGAAGTTGAACACCATTCAAAGGCAATTAGCGTTGGTAGAGAACAGTACAGTCACCAAGCGTTTAGACAATCATTTGTCTCATGCCATCAAATGATATTCCAAGTGTCTTGTAGAAACTAAGTAATGAAAGTCATGGCACATTAATGCACCTTAACCTTGATGTTTTAACACTTTGTATTTGGAGGCACCTCACACTCAAACCAAATTGTGCAAAAAAAAGGGAATGTCCAAAAGTAATCAAATGACCATTAACTACCATTGGCTTTTTTTGGGGCAATATAAAGGACTAACATCATTGACATTTGGTGGGTTATAAGATGAAAGGAGGGGCTTTTAATAGACAAGAGATAGTGGTAGGATTAACAACCCATATAGGTTGTTAACGCTACCACTATTCACTTTTATAAAGAACTTTTCTTCTCATCTTATAACTTACAAATTGATTAAATAGAAATAAATTAAGTTTCAAATAAGCCAAATTAAGTTGCTATTGGCAACTAGCTTCAATATCCTTTTAATTTGGCTTATTCAAAACTTAATTTGTTTCAATTAAGTCAAATTAAATCAAATTAAATCAAATTTTATGGCTTGATTGGATTTAATGTGATTTAATTGAAACAATTTTCAATTAAATATAGTTTGTAACGTCAAAAACTATGGATAAAATGGTCCATGTGTTTCAAAAACAAAAAATAAAAAATTGCAGATATATTTTATAGTCGTGAAAATAGTCATGGCCTGACTATTTTTGTGAAAGTCAGACTAGTCGACTGCTCACTTCAGGGTAGTTGCCAGAAATACATATTGTTTGTGGTTCCAAACGGCTATAGTACTCGAATACTATGACTTTTGGAATAATTTTTCTTTTAAAACAAAATTAAATAAGGATAATGTGTAAACATTCAAAAAAATATGTATGTTAAAATTTCAAAACTAAAAATATTTATCTCTACAAGTTATACATGGTCAAAGAGTGTTGAAAATGCAAGAAAATAGACTACTTTGGGGTTTGATTTTTAGAAAATAGTAAAAAATTCTAAAAAAATCCAACAGAAAAAACAATTTTCTAAATTGAAGATGCTTCTTCTCAACCATTTTCATCTTTGTGAAAGAAAAATTGTCTTCTCTGTACATACGCAAAGGTATTACACTTTGATCACATGTAGAAGATAGAAAATTTACAATTTTTAGAAAATCTCTCTTGAACTTGTGTAATTTTACTTTAAAACCCCTTGAATCCCAATTTGCACCTTCAAATTTGTATTTTGGATGATTGCAAGAAACACTTGCCGATTTTGTTGCATTTTGAACAATACTCATGATTTTTTTCTAAGGTACAATAAAATAAAATTTATTTATTTATTTATTTTAATTTTAATTTTGAAGGAACATTATTTGGACATTTTCTTTGACATTTTCAAGCATCCAGTCTAAATTTTGTCCATAACTTTTGATTGGAGACTTGAAATCACGAAAAGATTTTTGGTTATGAAACTTAGCTTGTTTATCCAGCTTTTATTAGTCCAAAGTTTTTTCAAAAAAGTTGTTTTACTATGCCTAAATGAGGCCCAAAATTTTGCTCTTAATATAGTTTTTTTTTCACTTAATTTTGAGATGTGGCGCTCCTACTCAATTCAATTTACATATCCCATATATATTGTTCTATCTATCACTACCCCCACTGCTATAAAGATCTTTTCCTCTCATCTTCAAACACTTCAATTGTCCACAAATAAGTCTTTTACATTAGCATAAAAAAAATTCTTGATGGTAAGCCACTCGACTATTTTTGGATGTTGGTATTTTTTTCTATAGTTTGGATTGAGAAAAAGATGCATCTAAGTAGAAAGTGTTTAATAATCAAGATTATGGTGCTTTAATACATCTTAACCATGATTATTAAACACTTTTGACTTGGATTTTCAGCCGCTAATAAACATTCACCATCGGGACTGAAGGTGAACGGGAATAGTGGAAAAAAAATTAGTTAAGCCAAAAAAAACACTGTTCACGGGGTCCTCCAGATTCCAGAGGCCCCATATTTTCTCTAATGTTAAAAAGATGGTACTTCTTGGTGTCACTAGAAGTAAAGTACCACGAAGGCACTTTGAGTAGGCTTCAAGAAGTGTGTTACTAAGGGATGATTATGACACTGACTCATTATCAATTCTCAATACGCACTCCAATCCCTACTGAGATACCCTTTGTAGTAGGTACCCATTAGGGGTAGTCACACCTTCTCGCTTCCTTGAAGGTTGAGAGGATTTGGAGAGGAAAGTGGAGCCAAAGAGAGCCCATTTTCCATGAAGGTGTAACACCCCTTCTCGCTTCTTGTGGAGGACGAGATTGAAGAGCTTACTTGTTGTGTCACTTTTTAGAGGATACGCAGACTCGTGAGAGACGAAGAGAAGTCAACAACAACAATGGGGGTGAAATCTTTAGCGAAGGGGTGAAAATCCTAAAAGCAAGCGTTAGAAAAACCTTCACGTAAACTTCTTCACTTCTGTTCTTGTCCTGCGGAGGAAGAGAACGACCCTTCTCAACCTTCACACAAAGGAGCCGGCGCAAGCCGCGTTGAGCCAACTACTAAGCTCCAAGTCCCTCATCTCAACCTTCACGGAATGGGATGAAGGAGCCATTAGATGAGATTTGGGGGTCTTAGAAGGTTGTGAGTTCCCCTGCTGTTTGCTGCATTCCCAAACTGCGGGAACACAGCAGCAGTAGCAGCAGTTGGCTGACGTGGTCAAGCGACTGCCACGTCATTTAAAAAAATAATAATAATAATTTGATTAAAATGATATTTTGGTAAAAAAAAAAAAAAAAACTTTTTTTTTCTTTTTGAATTTTTTTTTTTCTAATACACCCGTATCGGTGTTCATTGAATCTGGGCAGATCAGGGAACAGGCCTGAAACGGCCCTCCAAGACCCCCAAATATCATCTAATGCGTGACTACCCCTATTGAAATATCCACGGTCTTCACTTTCATCCCACCCTTAATTTGCAAATTTTAATTTCTTTTTGCCTTTCTTTTGTTTTCTTTTGTTTTTTTGCAAGGTAAAGGGTACTGCAACCTTCAAAATCCGGTACTGCATCCCAGCCTCGACTCCCGCCTCGGCAGTTCTACATTTCGGACTTCACAATGACCACGAGCCTATTCACAACCACGGAGTATTAAACAACCAGGATTCCTTCTAAAACTACGGAGTACTTTTCAATAAACAGTGGCGCCACATTGCCAGTTCAGTTGCCACTCGCGTAACAAACACTATTGCACAAGAAGTTCAATACTAAAACCACCCTTATTAATAATAGAGGGGCGCCACAAAATTTGAAGTCAAGACAGGTGAAGAAGCTGCTACGAAGGACGGTAAGAATCATAGCACGAAGTGCTTGTGGGCTCCTTGAAATCAAGTCAAAAGCCCCTCCTCTCACCATTTGCTGGCCGGTACTTGAGCTAAGCTAGCGCTCTCATCGTGCTGTTTTAACGATCAAGTGGAGGATTGATTCAGCAGCTATGGCGTCGGCAAGGTCCTCCGTTGCGCTCTTGTGCGTGATTGCGCTCTTGCTCGTGGCGGATGTTGCTGCTCAACCCGAACTGTCGCAACAGCAGGCTGCTCAGCTGGTCACAGGTATGAATTGAAACTCTCATTTTACTGGTTCCCTGGCCTGAAGCTTACAATCAACTAGTCATGAATCTGTGGTGTACGTACGTGGTGCCAGTTTTTGGTCAGGTTCAATGGTAAATTACTGCTATCCGTGAACTGTATTTTATTTGCTGTTGTTGCGCCTTGGACGTGTTCTCGCCCTGTAGCGTGTCGATCTATTGCTCCCGACGTCGGGCGCTGGAAACCTGAATCTTAGAAGTCTGTCAGTGAAGGCATTGATCTATGAGTCTTGTTTGAGTGGTACTAGTTTGGTGGTCCATTAATGCCTGTCTTCGGGGAGGTGTTAAGTTGTTACTTTGTTTTGGTGTTGAGCTTAATGAGAACTTGATGCTCTATTTACTGTACAGTATCGATCGTTTGTTTCTGGGATTTATTTCAGTTGTATTCTGAATGTTTACTATCAGGTATGGGCCGGGTGCATTACTAGTGAGTCATATACGTTCGGTTGTCGATTTGTGCAGGTTCGACGAAGCAGTTCTATCTTCGTGGTGAAGTGATGAGCAAGTTGGCGGAGAATGAAACTGCGCTGGAGGACAACCTCGAATCCTTTGAACGGCGAGAATTGAGCGACTATGGTTCGAGGTCGAGCAAGCCCAATTGCTCTGGCCATTGCAAGTGAGAAGGCATATAATTAATCCTTGGCCGGGAAACCTGGCAGCTCACGTACTAGTCTCAGATTCTCGATCAGCCGTTTGGCTCGACATTGGGAATAACTCTGGATTTGTTGACATGTATGTTGCCTTGGAAAAGAAATTTGGGGGATTCTGATCCATGCCTGGCAGGGCAGATTTCGAATTTGCCACTGGCTTTTGATAGGGACTTGATGTGCGCATCTGGCTGATTTTTGTTTGTAAATCCAATCGCTGCCTGGTAGTATTCATGAGAGCCTTCTCATGTGTTTCTCAATGTGCTTCTAGCCGTACTGTGCAATGCTCATATTGGGCTCCTTGATGTTGTGTAACGAAGAAAAATCTGCGGTTGGAACGTCAATTTCGTTAAGTTGGCGGTATCCCAATACCTGTCCTTGATTTTAGACCTACGTGGACATGTTAGTTTCAATTTTGGCGTTGGAATCGCTCCACTTACACGAAATTGACGTTTTGGATACAGATTACTAAAAATGTGGTCCAGTTTTGACACTGTACCTTCGGAATGCCCTTGAACAACTGCCTTTGACCTTTAGCTCGACGTGCACCATACGTGTGCCCGTTCAAACGTGGGTAATAGGATACTTTACAGTTGACGTGCACTGATATCGAGAAATTGTTTAACAAAGAAGCTAGAAAGATTATTATCAAACAGTATGATTGGGAGAATGTTCATTTGACTTCTCCAAATCAACGCCCTCAGATTGTGTACAACACCAGAGAGATGGAGTCCTGAGATTCGTGATCTGCGACCTATAAGGAGTCTGTTTTTATGTGTTCCAGAACAGAGCCAGCTTGTGATGAATACGCCACTGCAAATGCATATGCGCACCACACTCCACACCGTTTGCTCTAAAGATGCGCCTTTCCTGTGGCCAGCGGTGGCGCCCGCGTCGTTATGCCCTGAATCCGGGAGATGCGAATCCGAGTCCCCCATTCAGCCGCCACTATATTTTTATAATTTTTCGCGGGTGCAAATGAAACGACGAATTCAACACTAATAAGAGACGAAAGATAGGACAACCCTAAACCCTAAAACCGCAACCGTCTCTTTATCGTTACTCGAAACCAGTTTACTAGTTACAGACTTGTTTAGTTGTTTTACGAGGGAATTGTTTTCTAACACTTTAATTTTTCTAATTTTGTTTGAGAAATGACCATGATGATTAATAGTTGAACACTTCAACTGTGGCCTTGTGGGTTCAACTAAAGGAAAGTTAGTTAACCAAACCCTAATTGCCTCACTTAACCCTTAAACGACGAGGAGGCCATTTTGTGGCCGATGGATGACAGAGAATCAAATTGTATAGGACATAAATGCAATCATTCATCCTCAGAATTTGTTGTGAAAAGGGAGATCTTCTACAGTAGCTTGACTTCCAATAGATACTTTTGAATTTTTTAATGTAGATGATCTCACACGGTAATGAAAAAGGATGATTTCCCGGGTCACCCCTTTGTCCTTCAAGGGTTAAGTGCCACACCTATCTATATATGCGACACTCCATAGTTTTCCAATAATTACATATTGCTACTGAGAGTCTCCCACAGGGAGAACGGGGAGGCGTTACCCTCCCCGGTATTTATTTCCACAGTGAAGCTTCCCCCCCCCCGACTTTCTGTTTAAAGAAAGTCAAGGGGGGTGAAGCTTCACTGTGGAAATAAACATGGGGGAGGGTAACACCTCCCCGTTCTTCCTATGTCCACCACCGGATGACCGGATCATTAAAAACTCTTCCACAGTTGAGGTCATCCAATAAAATTCAAACTGTGTTAAAATAATGGACACCGGAACGGACATTGTCTCAATAATTTGTTCTCCGATGGGCTGGAATCCACTTTGATTTTCAAACAGGAATTTATAATATATTTGACCATTCTAAATATCAAGTGTCCCAATTAGGCCGGTTTCGTTCAACAGACGACGTCGTTAAACTCAGAACTACGTTATTGATCTCAGGACTGGTCTATGATCACTGATCCATCTCCGGAGTCACAGTTAAAACCTAGTCAAGGTGCTAGTAGAATTAACTAAACACTGAGTTTTGAACTGATTTCTGACTCGATCATTCCGCTCATCCGAGAATACTAACAGAGTAACTTACTATCGTTGTGACTTGTGACGGTGTGACGGGCGAGCTTGGAAAGCGGCGTTTGACTTGGGACACACTGGCAAATAGGCACGCTTGTTCGACTTGCACTTTACTTAAGTTATTATAAATATTTCTGGTGTCCAGGTTGGCAGGACGTTAAATCGTGCCATCCTTTGTGGGCCCTGCGGGCCAAATTTACCCCGGGGAAAACGCTGAAATTTTTTATTTGCCACAAGTTTATTTATTTTCAAAATCTGAATTCATATTTGCAATCAGAGGCCCCAAATTAGCTAGGGGGGCTAGTAAGTATCCCTAGACACGGCTCAAATATAGGGGGCTTTTATTTACTTTTACCCTCGTGAAACCCAAATTTACCCTGCTGGACCCACAAAGGACGGCACGATTTAACGTTTTTCTCCAGGTTGTGGGCTGATGATTTTTATGTCTATTCTGGAGAATACGCAGCATCTTTCGGGCCCTCGTGGGTTGCACGGAAATGCCACGACGGGTTCTGCGGATGTCGTCGATCGCCTGCTTCATTTACACTTGCTGACTTGCTTACAGAGAGGGTCAGCGTAGCATGACACGGTGCTTTCGGTGTCGCTGTAGCTAGTCGGGTCCGGCGTTGAATTGAGGCCCGGCCTGGAGTAGATCCTGATTTCGGGGACCGCCATCTCGGGGATTCATAAAATAATCGCAAGCGCATCAATGCCGCTCGTCAGTTCCTGCGCAAGTTCCATCATCACTATGAGTGTCAGGCCACCGGCAAAGGCGACTCCGAGTGAATGTAAAGTTTACATTCGAATCCTTATCAGTTCCACATTAGAGAAAATATGGGGTTATGAGTCTGTTCCAAGAGCATTCACACTAGAGAAAATATGGGTTATGAGTCTGTTCCAAGAGCATTCACATCAGAGAAAATTGGGGGTTATGAGTTCGAAGAACATTCACATTCGAGAAAATTTGGGGTTACGAGTACGAAGAACATTCACATTAGAAAAAAATTTGGGGTTATGAGTTCCAAGAGCACTCACATTAGTGAAAAGTTGGGGTTATGAATTCTATGAGCATTCACATTAGAGAAAGTTTGGAGTTATGAGTTCCAAAAGCATTCACAATAGGAAAAACTTGGGATTATGAGTTCAACGAGAATTCATATTAGTGAAAATTTGGGGTTATGAGTTCCAAGAGCATCACGTGCGTGAAAATTTGGGATTATGAATTCGAAGAGCATTCACATTAGAGAAAGTTTGCAGTTATGAGTCCCAAAACATTCACATTAGAGAAAATTTGGGGTTTCAAGAGGGCCATTTGACTTTGGATAGCAATGCAAATACAAGAAGTCTAAGAAATAATATTATTATTAAGAAAATAATTTTTTTTAAATGAGAAAATAAAATTGCAATCTACCATGTCAATTAGCAAATTGCAATTTTTTTCATATTTTAATAAAAAAGTATCATTTTTTTACTTCTTGTATTGTGTTGCTTGCTAGAGTCAAATGGCCCTCTTAAGGCTTCAAATTTTCTCTAATGGTATTTTTGCAGAGCGTGTTTTTAAAAAAAACACTAAATATTGTCTCCCTTTAATCTCTAAAAGAATGGGATGACTATTTTTCAAGAGAAATTGTCAAAAACTATCATTTTTTAGTTCATTGCCCAAAATTGAAAATAATTTTTTTTTTTGAACTTCAACAGTATATAAGCGTAGTAGACTATTATAGAAATGTGTGAAAAAAAAATTTAGACAACTTCATGCCGTGGATTGAATTAAAGATTATAACTTTGAAGTGGAAAAATAAAAGTATTTACATTCATGCAAAATAGAATCAATAGACTTCAAGCCTCTTAGAATAAATTTTTTGTCATGATGAATTTAAGTCTCTCCACCATTGAGTCTAAAAATTTTCTAGTACACTCTTGAAAAATTTCAAAAGAAAATATGGAATCTAGCTTGCTCTAAATCACCCTGCAACGTAGGGAGGTTAAGTGAATTAGCAATACACTAGCCATTTTTTGATGATTTTGTGTGCAATGAGGAAATTTTTTTATTTAAAACCCAAAAAGTGAATAGTTATAGACAAACATTTTGGAATATATAGAAAAAAATTCAAATACTTTGAGGCCACAAATTTCATATTTATAAAGATTGAAGTTAGAAAAATATAATTTTTTTCAAACTTCTTTGGTAGGGTTATAAGTAGAGTTTGACTCTTAGAACAAGATTTTTGTGCTATATGTAGGGTTCTCTTATAATTATATACTATATCATATTAGTTCCCTATATATCAAATTTTAGAAGTAGATAAAGGTGATTGCAAGAAATACTTATACTACTTGCATCATACCCTCCATACTGATTTGTTTTTTTGGGCATAACTTCCGCATTCTGGATCCAAATGACTTATTATTTATAGAAAAGGTGCTCATGACTATTATACCCTTTGCATAATTTTTTTGCAATTTTCAAAAATGTTTTACTATCCAAATATAGCCCCCAATTTCATGTCACACTTGCAAATTGTTTTTTTTTAATACAATTTAGTACCCCAGAAAACAAATTTGGAGCTGAAATTTGGAGGAAATGGTCTTCTTATAGACTTGTAGCTAAAAATGTAGAGAAGGAAATTTAAAAATACTTAATTTTGTATTGTGTGGAAGTCTACAAGGAGAGCTTCTCTCTTCTTACATTTTAGAATACATCAAATATTATTTTGGTGGTTCTTTTGGTGAATGATCATCTTCATAGAGTTATTACAAATGGCCAATTTTGATTCTATTTAATTATTTTATTTTCCTATTTTTAACTAATTAAAACATCAAAGTGTCTATTTTCTTGAGATTTGGCACTTTTCTAGTTCTTCCACTTAGAGAATTTTTCTATGCTTTTTCTTCCCTAGATATATTCATTTTAAAGGTATATACATTGGCCATATTTTATAAAAAAAAATTAAATTATTTTTCTAATTTTAAAGTGCTCTAGAAAAAAAAGCATGAGTAGTATAAAATGCAACTAAATCAGCAAGTGTTTCTTGCAATCACCCATTAGTTACATTAGATGACATTTGAAGCCTCTAGAAGACTGTTTCAGGCTTGTTCCCAATGCTATTCCAATTCTGTGAACAGCCAATAAGGTAGACCAGTCTAATTCCGTCTGCAATCCATTTCTGCCACCCTGTTTTTGGCCCCATTTCCACCCATTCCACCATCCAAATCTATCCAGAAGTGAGCCAATTCTATCTGGAAATCTGACAAAATCACTGCATTTATGTCATTTAGGATAATGTGGCAATAGCTAATTGGTGAATACCTAGATGCTTATAGGGACATAAGAAGGTGGTTATGGATTGTTATTAGGGCGTTTATGACCCTAGTCACGGGCGCTTTAGTAAAACACTTCAAAAATTCACAGGAATTACAATTTTGATCAGAAAATTATAAGTTCACTTGGGTTTGATTCATGAAACATGCGCACACCTCTGAAAAATATATGTCTCTCATGGAATTGGCCCCAAGGTAGTCAAATTGCAAATCAGGGTGGTAATAGGTTGATCTACCTGACGGGCTGTCAAAAATTTTTTTTCAAAAAAAATAATTTTTTTTTTTCGCCCCAAATATCATTCTAAGCAAAATTTGTTTTTTTATTCTTTTGTTTTTTTCGAAAATGAAGTGGCACAGTCACGGCCACATTAGCCAGCAGTTATTCTGTGTTCCCGCAGTCTGGAAACACAGGATAACTTGTAGTCTTCTAGAGGCCTCAAATGTCATCTAATTTTTAGTAAAAGACGCCACAATTGCTAAGATTTTTTCAAACAAAATAACTTTTAATCTAGGCATCCAATCAAAATTTGTCTTACATTCCATGAAGAGGGTGAAGGCTCCCATCTTATGTCAAAATTTTGAAAGCATTCATTATAAATTGACTTCATATGATCCAATTCAATTTTCAAATGTCCACTGAATAAACACTTGGATGGTCTTTTAGGAATTAGTCCTAAAAAGGCAAGACCCATGAATGAGGTACTTTACTAAATATTAATTGATTTTTGAACCAATAGATATATTCTTCATTTCTACAATAGTCTTGAAAGTCATCCATTGATCACCTTTTGACCTCTACGTCCTTCCAAGATTAATCATATAATATTACTACAAACATTGAGTGTCCATTTGGATGCCTTTACCTAAGTGATCCAATTGATATGATGAAGAAAAAATACATCTAATTTTTTTGGAAGTTGTCAGAGTACATTTTCAATGAATGGTATTGCAAAATTCCTTCATTATGGTATTCTTGACTTTTCTAAAGAAGAAGATGCTTAATTCATAGATCACCTTTATTTGTAATGTATTTTGGCCATTTCTTGCTATTTACTCTTGATGCCAATTTTAGCCATAAAAATGATGTTTTTTGAATTTGAATCCAACTAATGAAATGAAGATTATCAAATGCAATTTCTACACCAACTCAAATTTCTGAAAAGAATGTAAATTTCAATATTTTATAGCAATGTGAACTTTGAGTCTATCACTATATATTTTTTGATTTAATAATTTTAAAATGAAACAATCACTTTGGCATATACCATAATATTATAAAATATAATATACACTTATAGTGAAGATTTCAGATTTTATAAGTATATTTTTTATTTGATATGAGTTTTTTCTTAAGAAATTCTTTTCTTAAGAAATTCATTCTTTTCTTAAGAAATTCATAATAATTTCAAAATTTTCCCAAAAAAGTTGAATTTTTTTTGGCTTGTAGTAGTAGTCATATATGACTTCATCTTTGAAAAATAAAGATAAAATTTCTCATTCATATGTAGTTGGAAAATGGCAGCAACTAGAGTGGTAGATAGTGAGGCTTGAAATCAATGGTTATGGGTTAGTTAATCCTTAAAGGACATTTTGTGCTCGAGTTTGGTCAGAATTCATTAGATTTAATGTATTAAAATATATGTTTATAAAATTTGACATCTTTCACATGTAGTAATATATGTCTAAGTTTAATAGTATAATTAAAAACAACAAATTGAAATTTATATGATTTTTTAAAGAACTAAAAAATTAGAATTAGAAATTAAAAAATGCTGAAAAGAATACTTATGAAATTTTAAAGAATAATGAAAATAGTAGTGACAATCATCATGGTGTAAATGATGTACTTCTTGAACTCACACCAAGAGAAATTTGATAGAAAAAGTTCAAAAATGATGTATTTTGACCTTTCAAGATGCTATCTTCAAAGTATCACAATTATAAAAAATTTGAAAATTTTGAAAAAATGATAGTGAAATAAAAAGTAGGTTATTTGAGCTACATTTTCATAGTTAAGCTTAAAAGCTTTTAAAATCAAGAACTATTTCAAAATTCAGGTTTTGACTTTCAAAATGTCTGTGGCAATTGTGATATCATTAGGCCAAACCTCAAGATGGCAGACTTGGATTTTGTTAAAGTCCTACGGACCTCCAAAGGTGTACTTTGAGAAAACTCAAGTCTTGGATGACGGCTAATGAATTGGTGAAAAAATGAACCTCTAGAAGGCCACTAAGCAATGACATCCTTAAATATTTCTACGTCACCATTAGACCTATAAAATCTCACTTACTATCTGTTCATCTAGTCTGACTTTTGCAAGGGTGAAATTAGAATTTAATAATTAGGGTGCATCACATAAAGGTTTAATAATTAAATGCATCACAATATAGGATGTTTAATAATCATTTCTAAATCCAAGTTTGATTATTAATCAACTTAGAGTATAAGGTGTTCAATGGACTCTCAGTAGAGGAAATTTAAGGTCTCCAGAGGGTCACTTTGCAATGACAAATGAAGCTATTAACAATGGAATAAGGAGTCTATTGAATGTGTCCAAAGTGCATTGTCAACTGGTCTGACTTTCACAAAAAAACTCAGGACATAATAATCACAATACGGCAAGCTTATAGAGTACATGGTAGTAGAAAATAAAGTGTTAAATGAACAAATTAAACAAATTAAGTCAAATTAAGTCACTTACTTAATTTTGTGTGTTTGAAGATGAGAAGAGAAGCTCTTTATACAAGTGGGGTAGTACTAAATAAAATAATCCACATAGAGTATGTAAATTAGAATTAATATAAGCTCAATTTTTCATAGTAAACCAAATGCAAGAATTGTATTCAAAGTTGAATTGCAAACTTTATTCAGGTATAGTAGAATAGTTTTTTCAAATTTTTTTGAATTAAAGATTTAAGGAATCAAACTAACTTCCATCTCCAAAAATCCATTTGAGATTTTGAGACTGCAACTAAAAGTTATGGCCAAATTTCAGACAGGGATTGGAAGGACCATTTTTTTGGACATTTTCAAACACCCTCTTTGAATTTTGTTCATAACTTTTATTGGAGGCTCTATACTCAAAGGGATTTTTGGAAATAAACATTAGCTTGATTTTCCAACTTTTTTGAATTCAAATTTTTGAAAAAAATTATTCTACTATGCCTAAATGAGATCATAAATTCAACTTTGAACACAATTCCTGTATTGAACAATGAGTGGTCTATCTTCAAATTATTCCATAACCTTGGAGGATTCATGATGAACAATTGATTTTTCTATAAAAACAATCTCTTTATCTTTTATCCTTACCAAATGTCAATGAAGTAAGTCTTTTATATTGCCCTCAAAAAAAACTCTTGATGGTAGATGATCATTAGACTATTTTTGAGCAAATTCTTTAGTTAATTTGAGTATAAGGTTTACAAATAATTTAGTTTGAGTTCAAGGTGCATTTGAGTACAAAGTATCCTATAATTTGAATTAAGGTGCATTAGAATACCTTAACCTTTGATTATTTAACACCTTCTACTTGGATTTTGAGCCACTGACAAGCATCTAATATTGTGACATAAAGTGAGCAAGAATAGGGAAAAAAATTAATTCATAATCTGTAAAAGCCCATTCTCCCTTCAGAGGAGAAATGGGATTTTGGGCAGGTACCTACGGGCTGAATTTTTCTTGCGATTTTCTAAAACTTTTTTGGAAGATAGAAAAACTGCTAAGCTTTGTGGGAGTATAATTGTTTTTTCAATCGGTGGCCGGGAAAAACAATTATGCCTAAATAAGCTCAAATTGTCCTTTGGGGGATAGAAAAAAAAATTTGCAAATTTTCTTTTAAAATTTAAAATTTTTTCCCTTATAGATTATATTTTGGTCTATTTAGAAAGCTTTGATTCATTTTATTTGGATTTTTAATAAGAGAGTTATGGACAATCTTGTTTTTTAAGCACTTAGAGCATCTTCCTAGAAAAAAATAACTTGTAGGATTCATTTTTGAATGCAATTTTTACAATTTTTCTAAGAAAAGAATTTCCACAAGGTTTAGTGTTTTTGATAAAACAATCTCATCATTGGGATTAGTGCTTTTTAATTTCATATAAAATATATCAATATTTTCAATTTTTCTTCTATCTCGTACCTACTTCTACTTAATAATTTTTTTAATAATGAAAATTAAGTTTTTTTGAATTTGTTTTTTTTCCTAGACTCTCAACTCGATTCTCCAATATAAGGATTTAAATCTCAAAACCCTGTAGTGCAAACATTTAGGTTAAAAATGTTCAAAGTCATAAAATCTAGTTCGGCAATGTGCTGAAAAACTTGTTTTTTTCACTTTAAATGCAGATATCTTGCAATTTGTGCAGTCAAAAATTCTGAAATTTTTTCCATATATTCTCATACTAGTTAGGTGTAAGATCCTATGATTAGATGTGCAAAAAAAACATTTTTTATTTTCTTTACTCTTTGCTATAAAAATGGCAATTTTGGGTGTTTTTTGGCAAAAAATGGCCTTGGGCCTTTAGAGGTTAAGCAAAAAGTATGTACTCTATAGGGTCCTCAAAGGCCTGTGGAGTAGCCATTAGATGATATTTGAGAGCATTAGAGGGCCGTTTCCAAATTTGGCCGAATTTTGTGCACTACAATATGGGCTCTCAGAATTTTTTTTTGTCAAATGATTATCACTTTAAGCAAATTTTTTTTTTTTTCAAAAAATAATGTGGCACAGCACCGGCCACATCAGCCAGCTGCATTCCACAGTCTAAAAATGTAGGGAACTCTCCTAGAAATCACAGTCTCCCATTGCCCTCAAATGTCATCTAATGCCTCCAAAGGCTTCATATTTCCTCTAATGAATGTGTACTTATGAATAGGTTTATATTTCTTTTTTCAAAAATAAATTCTTAAGAATAGAGTTCAAACTCTATGAAGTAAATTTATTTCTAATTGGAATCTAAAATACACCTAAGAGACCCAATTGCAAGATTCTTTAAGTACAATTAAAAACATCATATCAATAAACCAATGGTTTAGGACCTCTTATCATCAATTCAATTGAACTCAGTCTTCTAGCTTTTGCTCCAATTGTATTTTACTCCAATGATCTAGCGACTTCAAGCTCCCTTTAAATTCAATTACTTTCCTCCTTAATTTCTAGCAACAACTTCCAATATTGTCTTTTTCAATTGGATTTGCTCACAGGATATTCAGATCCAATTTTGAATTTATTCCAATCAATCGGTTTCCTTGGTTTAATTCAATTACAGATCACTCAAACCAAATTCCCAATTGCTTCCTATTCTCTCTATAGAATTATATCCCAATTGATAAACTCATAACTCTCAATCACATCGCTCTAACATTTTTAGTCTCACATTACAATATTAATAACAATGTGGTTCTTATATAATTAAATTCATAATTGGTTTCACTCTTACAAATTCTGTTAGTTTCTCATATCATTTCTCCAATTGAGTTTCATTCCAACAATTCCACCTCATAATTAAATCACACAAACTCTTCCAATTGATAACTTCACACACCACTCAATGAATCGATCTCACAGTCACAATTCCATTTCACAATAAACTCTCACCAACTCATCCAGTGATCAACAATTTCACATACACAGCATACAAGCTCCATTCAAATTCAATTCATATTCAATCACACTCAGTTTTCAATTGATTTCACTCACACACAATCTCAATTCACAAATAACACTCGCATAATCATACACACAATTGATTCACACACACAGTTTCTCCAACAAACTCACAATTGCATAATACATTAGGGGAGATTTGAGGGCATTGGAGGTCTATTTCAGGCCCATTTCCCGATCTGGCCAGATTTGTGAACAGTCGATGTGGGCTGTTAGAATTTTTTTTTTCAAAAAAGGTAAATAAAATATGAAAAATAAAATTCTCCCAAATATCATTTAAGGCCCAAATTTTTATTTTTTATTTTGTTTTATTTTTTTTGAAAATGACATGGCACTCTCTTGACCACATCATCCAGCCTGCATTTCCGCAGTCTGGGAACGCTACAGGAACGCAAGATAACTCACGGTCTCTTAGAGGCCTCAAATCTCTTCTAATGATTCACTTACATTATCAAATTAACACAAGATTACAACAACTACACAATTGTTTTACTTCCGATAATTGGAAGGAGCTCTTGCAACACTGCAACGGAAAATTAAAATTATCAATCGGGAATTACAGGCTAAATACCCAAAAACCAACAGCCATAACTGGGTGATTGCAAGAAAGACTTGTAGTATTTGTTGCGTTTGGCTGATTTTTTGGGGAGTACTTTAAAATTAGAAAACTAATTTTTTAAAATTCAAAAAATATGGCTAATGTATATACCTTTAAGACAAAGATTCCCAGAGAAGGAATTTCATAGGAAAATTCTCTAAGTAGGAGAACTTGAAAAGTGCTAAGTCACAAGAAAATACATACCTTCATGTTTTAATTAGGGAAAAATAGTAAAATAAGTAAATACACAAAATCAAAACTGGCCATTTGCAACAGCTCTATGGAGATGGTCATTCACCAAAAAAAACACCAAAATAATGTTTTATGTGTTTCAAAATGCAAGCAGAAAGAAGCTCACTTTGTAGACTTCCACACTACACAAAATTAACTTTTTTAAAAATCCCTTCCTTGGAGAGATAGAAGTCTACTAGAAGACCACTTCATCCAAATTTCAGCTCAAGATCATTAAAAATAGGTACTCCATAGTACTAAAAATCCCTAAATTGCAAAGTGTGACATTCAACTGGGGTCTATTTTTGGATAGTAAGCTAATTTTAGAAATTATGAAAAAATTAGGGAAGGTGTATAACAATTATGAGTACCTTTCCTATAAATCTTGATTCATTTGGAGCTAAAACACAAAAGTTATAGCCAAAAAAACAAATCAACGTACATTGTGTGACGCAAAATAAGACAGGTCTTTCTTGCAATCACCCAACTATCAATTGGCCGTGATATCCTTTTAAATACCAATTCTACTGAAAACCAATCCCTATTGGTAACTACCACTAATAAGCCTTTAAACTACACTCTTAATTGCCTAAATTTACAAATAGATATGCAAATCAACCAATTGGGCAAAAAAACAACCCACGAATAAACTATAGTACCTAACTAAGTTGGATTATTAATCCCTAAAGGCCTAAGGCCTTTTTTTTGCCAAAACATCCAAATCTGCCATTTTTATAGCAAAGAGTAAAAAAAATCAAAAAGTATTTTTTTGCACATCGAACCATAGGATCTTACACATAACTAGTATGAAAATGTGTGGAAAAAGTTTCAGAATTTTTGACTACATAGATTGCAAGATATCTGCGTTTAAAGTGAAAAAAACAAGTTTTTCAGCACATTGTGAGACTAGATTTTATGACTTTGAACATTTTTAACTTAAATGTTTTGCACTACAGAGTTTTGAGCTTTAAATATTTATAGTAGAAAATTGAGTTGAGACTCTAGAGGAAAAAAAATCCAAAAAATCTTAATTTTCATTACTAAAAAAACTGTTAAGTAGAAGTAGAAACAAGATAGAAGAAAAATCTAAAATATTAATATCTTTTGTATGGAATTAAAAAGCACTAATTCCAATGATGAGATTGTTCTAGAAAAGAAACTTAACCTTGTGGAACTTTGTTTTTTGAAGAAATGCTAAAATTGCATTCAAAAATGAATCCTACAAGTTATTTTTCTCAGGAAGATGCTCTAAGTGCCCAAAAAACAAGGTTGTCCATAACTTTCTCACAATAAAACCAAATGAAATGAATCAAATCTTTTTGGATAGACAAAAATATAATCTATAAGGAAAAAAAAAAAAATTGCAATTTTTTTTTGCTGCCCCTTTTTTTGTTGTCCCCTCTTTTGAGCTTACTTGGGCATAGTTTTTTTCCCAAGCATCGATGAAAAAAAATTATATTCCCATTAAGCTTAGTAGTTCTTCTATCTTCTAAGAGAATTTTGGAAAATTACAACAAAAATTCAGCCAATAGGTACTTGCCCAAAATCCCATTTGTCCTCCGAAGGGACAATGGACTTTTAGAGGTTAAAAACAAATAAAACGGAATTTGTAACAAATCACATGAAGGAGTTCATCAAACACATGGACTAATTACAACTTATTGTCATTGTATAAGGTGTTAATCAGATTTTGTTTCAATTTGTTTAAAAAAAAAAAAGGTATCAATCAGACTTGGGTTATGATTTATTAATAAATTCAAAATACAAGATGCATCAGAGTACAAGGGGTTTAATAATGAATCCTAAACCTAGAGTACAAGGTGTTTAATAATCAAGGTTAAGGTGCATCAGAGTTAAAATACACATCAAGTACTTGGATTTTGAGCCACCCCATACAATGACAATCATCCGGCATTCCAATATGAAGTAAGCAGCAATTGGAGAAAAATTAATGGAAGTGCAAAATAAAATGTAATCTTCAGGGGCTTTTGAAGACTTTCTAGTAGTAATCTTCAGGGTCTACATTTTCTCTAATGGATGGTTCTCTTCAAAGGTGGGGAGGAAATCTAGGTTTCTCAACACCTTTAAACCACATACCTTAAGTTAGGTTGTTTATTTATTTGTTTGTTTGTTTTGTTTATTTATTACAATGAGATCTCTTGGACTGTGCATCCCCCGGCCATGTTCTTGGTACCATTGGAAATTCCTTTGTGAAGGAAGCTCAAACTTTGTTTCATGGCATTCCAATCTACTATGTAAAAATTTCAATTGAATTTCAAAGTTTTTATATATTAAAAAATTAGAAAATTATTTTTACTTTTATTTTGACTATTATAGGAGCATAAGGCACATTAAGGTAGGAGGTTTCAAAATCGCACAAGCATTAAGAACTGCCCCTATAAATGGCTATGAAATGGACATGAGCCGTGGTTCTTAAATTGACTTTTATAGTCATTGAATAAAGCAAGGAAAAAAACACTATTAACAACAAGAGCCACTCATTTTCTTTGTTTTTTCCATCTTCCTTTAGAATTGCAAGTGAACAATTTATAGAAGATTTAGAATTATAAATAGGCATCTACAACACAACTCGTTTGAAAAGTGTTTTAAAAAATACAAAAGCACTTGTGTTAGATTCTTCATCTATTTTTCATTGTCTAAAAAATGAACTAAAAATATTTACATCCGAGGAAATATTTGAAAAGGCGGACCAACCCTTATATGAGCAGTTTCTAAGCCTCCTACCTTAGTACTAAAGTAGAACCACACATTTCTGACTAGTGACCCATATCCAACCTATAGATGCAATTATTTCTAACCAAGGTTGCACTATATTTTTGGGAGCGTAGAATGTTTTTGTTTTTCCTTTTCAAAATTGGAACTAATAAGTTCATGACATGTGTCCCAAGTTGTGAGAAAAAAAGTAGGAAATAATGAGTAGGATAAAAGTTCTTGAATGATCGAAATTGGAAGAGTCTAGACATTGGCCATAGGTCCGGAGCACTTTGTGCCTCCCAAAATTCAATTCAATTGATAAAATCACCAAAATTTTTGCAGTCCCCATCATTTCTATTATACACCACTGCAAATATTTGTTTTGCCTTACACTACTCTAGATTATGTTGGAATTGCTTATTTGGTTGGTTATGGGTGGCTTTACTTTAATGCAATTGCAATTTATAATCCATTGAATTTTTGAGATTTTACAGATTCTTCAAATGGCATTTTATCAACTAATATTGAACAATAAATAGATTCATCCTAAGTGCATTTAGGATCAGTTTTCACCACACATCAAATCCCAGATCAAGGCCAACTTCCAATTTCCTTAGGTTGTAGAAGGTGAAGACAAATAGTAAATGTGGAATTTGTAATTTTATAGTCAACTTAGGAAGACCAAAGACTAAAATTTTCTCATGTATAATTTTTGTATGGAAAATAGACAAATATATCTCAAAAAGTCACAAAACACATTTTTGAGGCACTTATTGAATTATAGAATTTGCAAAGGACAAATTTATAAACAAAACAAGCCCATAAAGATGCTTGGTTATTATTTTTTTTCTCAAATCATACTACTAAAATCATAACTCCCTCTGTAATATCACAAATGCTAACCATTAATAATAGGGCTCATGCTTGCTATGTTAGGCATTCATTGTATCACATATTAGTAAAATTTTGATATATCTAAATAGAATGCACAATAATGATTTCAATAAGTCTTTGAAATAATTAATTTTAATATTTTGTAAAAATATTTCAATCATGCATACATAAAAATAATACTTTCACACAATGTTATATTACAAAAAGCGATTTGGATTTCACAACAATTAAGTTGTTCATGAAGTTTTTGAAGTTTACAAGTTTTTCTTTTTAATTTACCAAGTTTTTGGATTGCCATTGTTTGTAACAATTGAGTTAACTTTTGAATGCATTATAATAAATGTGTATCTTTTACCATATTCACCATTCATTCATCATTCAATAAATTTCTATTGTACATTTCAATATATGCTTACTTATAAACAAAATTATACAAAGATTTTAGTAATTTTTATTTGAAGATTTATTGAAATTTTTGTTTTGCATTTTATCTAATACATTGAAATTCTAATAAAATTCTAATGATGAATGCATAGCATAGCAAGCGTCAACCGGTAGTTTAATATAAAATAATAGTTGAGATATGGACTCAAATGGGTTTATGTTTATTGTAGATCCAACTCAACTTTCAAGTCCTACTTCCTTAGTGCCTAAACTTTAAAACGTCTCATTAGAGCAAAAATCAACCCTCCAGAGGGCCGCTCTAAGTTGACATGCCAAACTATTTCAAGCTTGGCCTGTCAACCTGGAAAGTATCCTTGGTGAGCAGTCAGAGTATATGACTGCTAGTCGGAGTAGTTAGATTTTGCATTTTTTGTCTTTTTTTTAAATTTTAAGGTAAATTTTATTTATTTATTTTAAAACTAATATTTTTTTTTCTAACTTTGCCATGTAGGCATTTTAAAGTAAGTTGAAACTCATAATTTGAGACTCAGTGTGAAACTCTAAGCTCCAATTTTGAACTCCCACCAATCAAATTTTGAAAATTCATTGGAACTTAAGACTTGAGACATATTGAAAATTAGCCTTCAATTTTGAATGGAGAAATTTGTAGAGTTAACCCCTGAAGGACTAAGAGACATTTTTAAAAAATAATTATTAAATCTTTTTTAAGGGCATCTAGAAAAACAATGAAAAATATATTGTTTTGTACTTGTATACACCTTGTGTCAAAATTTGAAACTTGGCCATTCAAAATTGACTTTGTAGGAACCTACTCAAATTTTCAATTGGTCATTCAATGACTGCTTGATCTTTTGACCAAAGGATCCTACAATTATATTTGTTAAAAAACATATAATGATGAAGATTTGACCTTACTTTTGTGACGAGTATTTTGAAGCAGTTGTGGACCTCTAAACATGTTGATCGTATAGGGGTTAAGGGTTAAGAGAACAAATCACCCAACATAGAAATCTGGGAAGGGAATTTTGAAAACTCCAGAGGAGCTACTTCTGTGATCACGGCATGAGTAGTAGTATGGCAACTCAATTGCCGCATTTCGATTTCAATTTACTCTTCCCTTGGTTCACTTTTTGCAATTGTGTTTTTTTGCATTCTTTTGCAGTTAAATTGCACAATTGTAGTTCATAAGATAAGACTCCACACTCGCTGTACTGTACAGTACAATTGTTGTACAAATAGTACAAATGGCATACTAACACTTGCATTTCATGCAACCTCGGGCCACCGAAAGGAAGAACAGAGTGTCTGCTACAGTCTGTCCCAGTCCATCCATGATTACTACTCAAGTCAATAGTCGTGTCATTTTGAACCCCAAGTCAGCGCTTTAAACTTCCGTCGCTGGAAAGAATACACTCTTTTAATTTGCATTGTCAAAGTGTGGTTAAGTTACATTGAAAATGATGAGCTCATTTCGTGTCTGCATTCCAAGAACCAGGTTTGGGGGGGAACTCAACTGAACGGAGTTCATTGCAAATTAAAGAACAAAGTCCTGGAAGCGAGAGTTGGAGGCGAGGAATCAGTTTACAGTACGGTTCAGTTTTGGAGAAGTCAATAATGATTCTCTCAATCAATCCTAAAGCTTAATTAAAATCACGAAACTCTAGCAGCTCTCCTTCCCACGCATACATGATACCTCCCAGTTGCCCAGTTCCACGCTTTGTTGAAAATATGCCAGTTGACTCTTGAAAAGAAGTCAAGGGCAGTGGATCAAGGGCAGTGTAGAGGTCGCAAATCTGGACCATCAACGGAACAATTCCGAGGTTCCTGTGATCCTCAACTCCGTACGATCTATGCCGAGGGTTGTATCCGGTTAGCTAGAGTTCTAAAGGGTCTTATATTGTTAGAAAGGCATGTTTCAAAGCACCAAAATTGTAGTGCACAGAGCTCTAAAGAGTACGTTCCAGAGTAGCATCTGGCCGAAAGTGCCAAGCTCTTGGAACTTGGCCATTTCAACAGTTATGACGTGGTATTTCAACATTTCAACGATATTGGTTCCGGTAATTACGACGTGGGATCGATCTTCTCAGTCAATTTGGTTAAAACGACAACATACTTTACAGTGTCCAAACTGCGTCCCTTCACGTGCCCAGAGCTCTAATTACACAAATCAATACAGACTTGACTTTTAATTGGATTGTCTCGTGCACTAAAATGGTAGAATTTCAAGAAATTGGCACTCTTCCAGATACTCGTCTGGATCTTCAGATCAATACCAACCCTAGTTTTCAGAGCTATGCATTTCAATGCCACAATTTTGACACTCTGAGACACCCATTCTGACCGTTTGGGGCGACTGACCCTGCGCCAATCTCACTATAAACTGCCATATAAAGTGCTAGCTTACATTCCATCAGTGCAAGCCAGAGAGAACGTAATGCAGCACCGTTCACAAGTGCATAATTATACAATAACGGATGTTTGTTGGTATACAGAATTCAGAGGTGCGTAATATATAATTATGAATTATTATTTGCATATGGCTTCGATTCGCTCGGAAGTCCGGAAGCTAGAAGTAAAATCCAAATTCCTCTCCCCGGCTATCTCCAAATCTCTAATGCACATAAATGTTTTTCTGCGAAATCCATTATAATTCTTACTACCGTCTGCCGATCAACACCAGCCAGCTCTAATCCAGAAAGAGCTTCCAGAGCTGCGCGCCTGCCACGATTATGCCTTCATTTCTTGCAGTTGCCAGAGCAGTTGGATCCGCTGGAGTTCGACCCGTAATCTGACAATTCCCGACGTGCGAAGGATTCAAGGCTTTCCTTCGCAGTTTTAATCTGTAGAAAAAAAGAGCTCAACCGATTATTTCCCTGGTAATTTAGAGTAACACACAGGCATTTCATTGAAACTAAGCTAAATTGAATGAACATAACCGATATGTCGTTGAAAATGGCGGTATTCCACAAACTTGGCACTTTGACGTTTAGACCGTGCGGTCTGAAATCTATACCAGTCCTAGAAATTAATGGAAAAATGGCGTAAGAAATACCGCCATATGAACGAAATTTCCCATACATCACAACAGCAGAACAGCTAGAAGTGTCGCAAGCCTTCTCTCAACTTTACTAAGTTGTCGAAACTCGGAATGCTTACCCAACCCCCACGAAGATGTTTCCTCGAGCCTGCACATACACACCAACAATGCACCGTCCATTAGAAACGTGCAACCTACACCTGCTGGCCAAATGTTTGTCACACATAAACTCTAGCCAACAAGACTCTGATCGACTCGCGCCACTCTAAACACGTCACGGCTCATCGATCACCAAAAGAAGTTACAAACCAAATAGAGTTGGTATTAATAACCATTGGACCTCAACTTGGGTTACATGAGCAGTTATTGGATTCACAAGACTTGCGCGACTAGCATGCGACTAAAGCTTAGTTCCGAAGAGCGGCATCCCAGAATTTGAAAGCTTTTTCAACATTTTCAAATACATCTGAGAAGTTGAAGCTCACGAACTAAGCATGTTGAAATAAGACGGACAAAACTGCAAAACTAGGTAGCTATTCACAAACGTAACGCAGTCCCAAAATCTGGACAATATCATTCCGAAGTTTCTTTGTAACAATGTGTGCCCGAATGTTTGTGATTGAAGGTAACCTGTGAAGGGAGCCTTGGCCGGCTCTGGCAGATCCCCTTGCGCCACGGCGACATCTGCGGCGAGCAAGAGAACCAGCAGGCTGCAAACACAGAGCAGCGTCGCTGAGTTTCTTCCAGACGCCATGACTGCTCGCTTGGTCGATTGCAGACACACTTTGTTCCAGAAAATGAGCAGACAAGATGATACACTGAACTAGACAAGCTTCGAATGGTGGGAACGGCACCTTCGACGTGCTATAAGTACACACCGGAGGTTCACCTTTTTTTATTAATATTTCACCCCTCTTTCTCCGCCGGTTTCTCTTCACCCTGCCTTGACTTCAAAACACTGGCACTGTGAAAGCCCGAAGGATCAGGGATTCCCCAGATTCCTCAACATGTGGAATGTATATCCCTGAGAATGAGATTCTTCTCGATCGCCATATTCGTTATTTTGGCGACGTTTCAAGACATTGGCAGTTTCCAGAGACCTCTCTCTGGAGCCTCAGATCTACACCTGTCCTAGTTTTTGGAGTTTTGTGCACGTGCATCCGGGATTGCCCGATTGGTTTACATTCGATGTATCCCAGAGAATGTGATTCAGGGATCGCTATGTTCGTTAAAGTGGTTTATTTTTTTGAGATTGGTACCCGAGATCAACACTTGTCGTAGTTTTACAGTTTGTGCACTTAAATGTTATGATTTGAGGCTGGAAAACAAGCCATTCTAACGTATAGGCCATTTCTCCAGTGATACTCCCCGATATTGCTACGATGAAATCATGCAAGAATGTAGCAAACTCCGGGCCTTTTTATGGGCATTTTCACACGGTAAGTTTGATAGGCTCATTTCAGGAAAATTTTGACTTCACAGCTTCTGAGTTGAATGTTGTCATTCTGCCAAGTTCCAAAACATTGGAAGTTCCTATGGCCAAAATGGCCTTAGAACCTGACTAGAGAGGCGTATGTCTTCATGAATTATAGAAGCAGACTAACTTCTCTCACATAGCAGTCCCAAATTTTTCCCATTGGACGATGATATCTATGGCAGTTTCCCCCAATATGATTCATCTCACATTTGATGACTGATTCTCAAGGTGGAAGGAAATAACCAACGCTGGCAAATAGAAAAAATGGTCATATTTGTTAGACGTCTATTCAGAGTGCCAGAATAGTAATGTTCAAGTGCCCAGAGTTCTGGAAACTGGAACTTTTACATGTTCAGAGCTCTAGAGACGGCAAAGACTTGATGAGATATGGCGGAGGTTTCACATGGGCAACTAAGAATTTCACTGACATCTGCCATTTTAATGAATAGAAGGCAGATAAGAATTTTTTTGTGGGAACTTTTACTCTGAGACCTCTTTAATGTGAACATATTTGACGTGCTCAAATATCCTACACACTTGTCAAATTATCATTGACTATAACGCACTTGTCACAGTGTCATAGGTGCCATGTTCTGGGACCCCAGGTAGTTGGATAGTACTTTCACATTGTTTTCAGAGACATTCTTTTTCAATTTTTTCCAACCAGGTGAGCTGCTGGTTCATGTATACTGTGATATAAGGTGCAGCTACAAGCCGTGCTGAAGTCTTACGGTGACCAACTGATGAAGCACTAGCAGACAATCCTTGGCCATCAAGACAGTGAATGGAAGTGCGACCTCTGAAGTCACCAAAGAGCATTTAACGTCAATTTCGTCAAATTGAAGATAATCACACAGCCCAAAATTGTGACATAGATCTTCACAAAGGTCTAATTTCAGGCCACAAACTAGACAGGTATAGATTTTGGGTTCAGGCCGCATGGCACGATTGCATGAACCACACCAAAGTAATGGAATATTGCCAATTTAAGAAAATTGACTTCGTTTTGTCATGAAATAAAAACTCAAGGGATATCAAGATCGACAATTCGACACCCTCTAATTTAACTACAGTAGCTATCATAACCTCCATAAACTATTGTAAGATCAGAATTCATAATGTTCCATATATGTACCAGTTTGAAGTAGTGAATTTGCATCAGAATAGTTCTTTAACGCACCAAGATCGATCTACCAGTTTGAACAATCTTCATCCGAAAGTTGCACCATGATGGGGGGACTTCAGCGTATGAGGCAGAGCTCTCCAAATATCGCTTAATGGATTACAAACTAATTGGGTAGTCCGAGGTTTTCAAATGCTTGAGGGAATAAAGCAACTGAATCAGTCCTTCATCACAAGCACAAATTCTGTCTATGTATGCCTAAGATCATACGCTTTGCCAGTACAGTGCAATTGTGGAAGACCCAACCTCCAGGGACACCAACCAATTGAAAAAGGCAGAGGCACAATGGAAGTGTTGGTTAATATGAGATGCTCTGAAGCTCCAAAATTGTGACATTCAAGCGCACAGAGCTGTAGAACAGAATTGATCCAAAGTCCAATTTTTTTGAAATTTTGCCATTTTTAATGAACATGACAATCACTACTTTGATTTGATACTAGGGTTTTGAAGAATGGTTTTGCTTCAAGCTAACCTTAGTTAGCAACATTGGCTTGAACAGTTTTCTGTTGATTTCAATGTGCGTCTGAGATGAGGTTTTATCTTGAAAACAAAGCTTTTGAAGAAGAATCAAAGAACGCAAGCATTGTTAGTCCAAAAGTTAGGAGTCTGAAATATTCAACTGTCCTTGATAACAATCAGATTTGATATTATGCGTTGTGGTCCCAATCCAATAGTTCAAAATTGGACTTCTACTTTCATAAGCTAGCCACTCTAAATGACTTAAACTATTATCACTGCAAAATGAACTGAAATGCTAGTCCAATGGGGTTGGTGTGATATTTAAAATATGCGCACCTATAATTGTCACTAATTACAAGTGTGTATAGTTACTAATTTTAACATAAAATATTTTTATTGAATTGCATTGCCAACTTTAAAGAGGATTTCAACGTACTTTAGCATACATTGTTTGGACACCAAAGGAATAAATTATGAGTTTCAAAGATTGTCTCTAAAAGTACCAAAAATTAGCACTTATTATGCTCTCATAGACATTGATTGGGTATATCTTTGGCTTTGTTCTTATAGCATTGGGACACTTCTCGAGTAAAGTACCTACTTAACCCCTAAAGGTCAGAGAATATGTTTTCACCAAAAGCACTTCAAAACTGTTATTTCTAGTACAAGTATCAAATTTCAGAAAAAAAACATTTTTGGACACATGTAACCATAGGATCTTGTAGTAAACTTGATTGAGAATATGTAGAAAAAATTTCAGAATTTTCCACCTTGTAGATTGCAAGATATTAGCATTTGAATTGACAAAACCCCTTTTTTTGACCTTGCCGAAATCCGGGCAGCTGCACTTCACAAGGTCACATTTAAATGAAAAAATGTCCAAAATGGTGGTTACTCCTTGGATTCACTCTTCAAAGCAAGTTGGATACATGCTTGAAAAAATTCAAATCAATTGGAATTGTACAACATACAGGAAAAAATAGGTTGTAGAAAGAAGTAGAAAATGATTCAAAACAAGAAATTGTTAAGAATTTAATTATGGAATAAAAAAATTTCAATCCCAATGGTTGTAATGTTGCAATAAACAATATACATCCTATATTTTTATTTTTTTCAAAAAATATTAAAAATTGAATCAAATAAAGGACTTCTAAGTTTATTTTAGAGAAGGAAATCCATAAATGCTTGCAAACTAGAACACCTTATAATTTTTATTTCATATACCAAAATGGAATAATTCAAAGCTTTACGCGTATATATAAATCTAAATAACCAATTCCAAGTTTTTATTTTTTTTAAAAGTGATTTTTCAGAATTTTTTTGAGCTGCCCGCCGACCGTTGAAAATGACATATCATCTAATAACTTTTTAACCATGCAGTCAAAAGTTTTGAAAATTGTTGGGCCTTAAAGCTACTCCTTGGGCACACGTTGTGTGAAAATTTCAAAGAATAAAAATAAAATTTCCATTCGTAGTGAGTTGCCCAAAATCGCTATGTTGCCAAAAAACGCTGTTTGGTCCTTTAGGGGTTAAGCTTCTTTGCATGTTTCTTCCGTAGATGCAAAGCCTACTTCCTTGTGGCCTAGAGTCACTAAGTTAAAGATCATTCTTTAGTTGAAACTTATTATTAAAAAAGTAACGAAGGATTTATTTTAAATTATATTGGTCCACAAGAACTACAAGTAATAGTGTAGAGTAATAAGAAGAATAACTATGATGCCTTCTTTAGGAACCAAGGTCATTGCAAGAAAGACCGTGCAAAAAGCGTAGCATTTTTAAAATTGGTCCTTTTGAAATGCTATAACTTCTTACTTATGAGCATAATGCCAAAACCAAAAAACATGTTTCTAGAGTTTTTGATGGTAATTGAATCCCTTATTTTTCAGAATTTTTTACAAATCATTTTATATTTAAATTTCAAGTTAGCTAAATTGTCACACTTTGCAGTTTAGGGGTTTTTTGTTCAAAAAAGTAGAATAATTTAATTATTTTTTTTTGAAATTTTTGGGGTATATTTTTATAGTATGCATACATGCTCCCACCAAAAATTCGAAAAAAATACCTTATTTTCCGTCCTCCACATTCATGCAAATAGGCCTCCTTGGCGCACTCATTTTCGAACATTAAAAAATGTTTTTTTCATATTTTTTTTTCAAGTCTCATCACCAGTAATTCTTCCCAAATTTCCAGTTTTTAGATTTGTGAAATTTTTTTTCTCTATTTTTTACAAATTAAGACGTCCCAAGGTGTATTTTCTTCACTAGATTCTATGTCAAAAAATATGTCCCAAAAAGGCCATTCTTGGACGTTTTAATTTGTAAAAAATAGAGAAAACAATTTTTCACAAAACTAAAAGTTTCCAAATTGGGAAAACTTATTGGTGATGAGATTTGAAAAAAATAAATAAGAAAAAATCATTTTTTAATGTTTGAAAATGCACGCGCCAAGGAGGCCTATTTGCACGAATGTGGAGGACGGTAAATAAGGTATTTTCTTTGATTTTTTGGTGGAAGCATGTATGCAGACTATAAAAATATACCCCAAAAATTTCAAAAAAAAATCATTAAATTAGTCTACTTTTTTGAACAAAAAACCCCTAAATTGCAAAGTGTGACAAATTAGCTAACTTGAAATTTAAATATAAAATGATTTTTAAAAAATTCTGAAAAATAAGGGATTCAATTACCATTAAAAATTCTAGAAATAGATTCTTTGGTTTTGGCATTATGCTCATAATTTAGAATTTATAGTGTTAGACAAAGATTTTTTATTGAAAATAGTGTAGAAAACTTTCACCCTTTCTTGCAATGACCCACCAAGTTTATTTGTTCAATTTCAATTTTCTCAAGTTAAGCCTTAGTTAAGGCACCATCCAAGGCAATGGTCGTCTTGATACTAGAAAGGTATTATGTTCTGCTAAATACTTCAGAGGGACTTATTAATTAATCTCCAAAGTCACGTTGTCTTCTCGGTGGACAAAATTGATTTTGGGCAGGCTCCTAACACAGTCACCATATTTGTTGTGATTTTTTGAAACTTTTTGTGAAGATAGAAAAATATATTCGCTTTTTGGTAATATAATTTTTATTTCAATTGATGGCACAATAAGCCTAAATTCTAGTTTGGAGGGCCAAAAAAACCCCCACAAATAATTTAGATAAACTGTTTTTCTAAATGTGTTTGTCATAGATTGTATTTTCATCTATATGGGAAGCTTTGATTTATTCTAGTTAGATTTTTGATTAATTTGTAAACATTTTGAACAATATTGTTTTTTTGGGCAATCAAAGCAACTTCAATCTTGAAAATATAACTTGTAAGCTTCGTTTCTGAACTCAATTTTTACAATTTTTCAAATTAAGAAGTTTCATTAGGTAAAAATATCTTCTAAAACAATCTCACCATTGAAATTAGTGTATTTCAATTCCATCTTATAGCTATCAATGGTTTAGATTTTCTTTCAATATTGAACCTTCTTGTACTCAATAAATTTTTAATGAATTAATATTGATATAAAAAAACAAGACTCTCAACTCAATTCTCCAATATAAAAAATTAGAAATTCAAAATCTTTAATGCCAAAATTTTTTAATTAAGAAGATTCAAAGCCAAAAAATTTAGTCAAGCTAGGTGTAGAAAAACTAGTTTCCTTCACTTTAACTGCAAATATCTTGCAATCCATGTGGTCAAAGTTTTTTGCAATTTCTTCTAAACATTATTAGAATAGTTTAGTGCAAGATCATACAATTAGATATGCAAAAAAAATAATTTCCAAATCTTTTGTACTTTGCAATAGAAACGGTAGTTTTGAATGGAATTTGATTAAAAAAAGTTCTTGGAACTTTATGGTTAATTTAAAGATTGGAGTTGACTAAGGAACCATATATGAGTTTTTGCAAGAAACCCTTGTCCTTTTAGGTGTCCCTTAGACCTTGGATGGGTGGTTTTTGCTCATAACTTTCGCGTCCTAGATCTGTTTTTTATGAAACTTGAATGGAAGGTACATGTGGTAGTTTCAAATACTGTATAATCTTTTCCAATTTCTTAAAATTAGTTTACTATTTTTAAATTGCCCCCAATTAGATGTCTACCCTGGCCATTTGGGGGGATTTTAGTACTATTTCCAACTCAAAAATGCAAATTTGAAAGTAGAAATTGGGATACACATAAATCTAATAAAGTTACACAAGCCTACTAAGAGAATTTTCAAAAGTAATAAAGTGTTCACCTTCTACATATGCTCAAAGTGCACTACCTTTGTGCACGAACAAAGAATACAAATTTTTTTTCCCAAAGTTGCAAATGGTTGAAGAGAAGCAACTCTAAGTTAGGAAAGTGGATTTTTTTTTTAATTTTTTAATTTTTTTACTATTTTCTAAAAACTGAATCCCAAAGTGTGTATTTCCTTTCTTTTTCCATCACTCTTTGAATGTGCATCAAATCTAGATAAATTGTTCTAGGTCTGAACTTTCATATACATATTATTTTTAATGCTTTACATATTATCCGTTTTTTATTTCATTTAAAAAAAATTTATTCCAAAAGTCACATTACTCCAGTACCAGGCCGTTTTGAGCCAAAAGCGGCACGTGTTTCTTGCAACTACCCAAATATAAGACAATTTTGTTCAGTGCAAGGGTCTCCTTTTCAAGGATGCCAAAAGGTCCTTTGCTTCTTTGACTTGTTGTCTTTGACGTCAATTAGAATGAGTCCAAAATTTAACATTTGATTCCCAAAGATTGAAGTCAAAATGATTTATGTAAAATTGTTAAATTGTACATTTGGTACCAATTTTATTCCAAATGAAGATGGTATTGGAAATATTAAAAGGATGCCCCCCCAAAAGCAACTATATGAGTAAGATTTCTATGTTTTCTGGAGAACTCATTTTTTGGAAGAATCAAAATTCCTAAGGTCAACACAAATATTTCCTTGTCTTAATCAAGTACAAAAAATTTACACTAGAATTTGTGCTAATTGTTCTTAAATTAGTTAATGAAAAAAACTTTAAAGCTTGCCCAACTGCTTGCCTTCTCTATTAACATGGTGCTCAAGCTGCCTAAGTGGATCCTAAAGTTTTAAGCCCCATAACTTTTGACTTGAGAACCTAATTGAAAACAGAATTATATTTGGTAGAAATTTTTAAATATATTCCCCTCTAGCTACGCACATATTTTAATTATGACATCCAAATATAGTTGGTCTCAATTTTTTTTTGATATAATCTCATTTCCGGATTTTTTACAAATTGCTAATTTTTTATTTATTTTTATTTTTAATTTTTCTATTTATTAGTGATTTCAATGTCATTTATATCCATTTTCATGAGATTGTATACTTTCTTAGTTTTCTTATTTAGAGAATTATTTTGTTTATGCTATTTTTAAGGCAAAAATTTCCTTTTTAAGGTCTAAATATAGTTTGTATTTTATTTTATTTTAAAAAATTGTATTCTAACTATAAATTACTTCTAATAATATTCAATGAACTAGACCAAAATGCAACAAACCGTACAAGTGTTATGTGAAATCATCCATTTTCCAATCTAATTTTTACTCTTTCCTCAACACAGCTGGATACTTCAAGTGTAGCTACAGTCAACTCACTATGTCCCTATTCATACCAAAGTAGAATCGTGGATCATTTCATAGTTGGTACTTGTCTCCTAGAATGACTCTAGATGACTTGCTAAGACTCCCACTAAGATCTTGATATAGTTTGCATATTCCAATGGTAGCCACTTCAATTATTCATGTTGGGGGAAGGGAGGTCAAATGGTCGTTTGAAATTAAACCCAAGAATTTACATAAGAAACAATGTTGTACCTACCAAGAAAATTTGTAATGTCATATACAACACTACATTAGTAGTATGGGAACAATTAAAGTTCATATAGGTGAAACCGTGAAACCATAGCTTTCATTTCTAGCAACTACCATTTGGTATAAAATAGTTAGTTGATTTAATTCTTCTACCTACAATAGTTGTTGTGTTATAGATCTTTCCCTTTCAAAGAAGTTAACTATGGCTATGTAATCCCTCAAGGAGTAATTTACCTCTTTTTCTAAGACTACCAGTTAAGCCAAGTGTTTCTATTAGTACGACAACCTTGTCACAAATACGTTGCCCTTGAGAATTGCAAAACAATCATGAGGATAATATTTATTAGAAATAATGTATGCCAAGGAAGAACTTTCCGTTGGCTTGTGTCAACTCTCAAATTTGATGCCTCTAATATTTGGGTACTTGCATTATCTCTTGCCATATTCTAACCTAGTAACCACCTTCATATAGCTAAACAATAATCCATTTCAGCAACAAGGAATTATGGCCAATTAGTCCTGTGAGTTAGTAAAATCTTAGGGTTTATAAAAAAGCTAGTTGTACATTTGTTCAAATATTATAATCCAACTACATTAAATACTATTTTTCTTCCCAAGAAGACCACACCAAAGTCTTCAAATTCATGTCTATCACAACAGCAATCGGGCCAGTTGCAATTACCATCAATTAACCCCTTACACAAAGCTACATAGAGGTCTTATCCATTAAGCTAAATTAGATGCAATGTTAACGCTAGTGACGGATATCAAACAAGATCAAATTAAAAAAAAGTCAAAGTGAAAGAGGTAACAACGGAAATCAAGCATATGGCCCGAGCAATGAACTCTATGCCAGAGAAATGGAATCATTCATAAATAACAAGAAAATAGAGTGCTCTTAGGGTGATTTTTCAACCCTGTGGCCTTTTTCGTGTAAAGGGAGCACACTTTATGTGCAGAGGAAAGCACTTTTATGTACTTGAAGATCTTACAAATGTTTTTTTAGTTTATATTATGTCTATGAAATCTTGGTTCATTTGTAGACAAGCCAATAGGGCTTTGTTGCTTTGTGGATGAGTGGCAAGGTAAGGCAACTGCCGTCTTAGATTCATTGTTGACTATGGTTAAATCTGTTGTAGCCCTTGGAAGTTTGTAAATGTGAATAAAGACCTCGTCCAAGTGCAGGCGGCATCCAAAAGTTGTGGTGGATGGGCTAATGTAGTGCTGCCATTGCCACCCTTGATTGTTTGTGAGTTTGGAGGTTCTGTAGTTTGGAGGGTTTAGGCATGTTTGGGTTTGGGAGTTGCATTTGTTATGTGTATATGAGAACGTGATTGTATTTGTGCTATTTGTGCCATTTGTGGCTAATTGTATAGAATATTGTTTTGCTTGTTAGAATTGGCAATTGTTCTTATTGTTGTTCTTTTTCTTTTCAGAACTACAACACCAACGTCTTCAAATTCAAATCTGTCACGGTAGCAATCGGATCAGTTGTAGTTGGCATCCATTAACCTCTTATATAGAGCCACATGGAGGCCTTATCTATTGAGTTAGATGCAACATCAACGTTGGTGATGGATATCAAGTAAGATCAAAGTAAGATCAAATCAGAGTGAAAAGACAAAATGAAGGAACGAAGGGTGGAACTCAAGCATGCTTCAACTGAAGTGAAAGCCGAAATGAAGGAAGTAAGGGTAAAAGTTTAGTATGTCGCCCAAATAATGGGGTCCATGTTGATGATTTTTGTTTCAATGAGAATAATTCAAAAAAGCTTTAAGAATGTATATTAGAACCTATTCATGGTATCCCACTGAAAGTTTGTAGTGGGACATTGTAGCTTCAGTGCGATGAAGAAACTTTAGCATAAAATTTTTAAGAGCATCACTGCACTTCTTTACCATTGAGATTCATCACCTTGTCTTTGGTAATGCTGGAATTTGCACTTATGAGATGTCTATGACATCTTGCCATATCCATGGCTAGCTACTTCAATCGACTATAATTTGATCATTGTACAAAACTTTGGTACTCACTTGTCAAAGTTTGTCACAAAAATAAGGTGATTTGGTCAACAGACAAGTTCCTATAGAATTTGATGAAAATTGGAGACAATGCTCTATAAAAGGCATCCTAATATTACGCTTCCCCAAATGTACACAGTCACCTTGTTTATAGTGAAAGAAGTGCGTAATATTAGGTCACTTTCATAAATTCAAAGAATAGTTATTATGAAGCTCATAGTACAACTTCTTTCTTAATTGACAAGAAACTCCTCCAAAACTTCAAAGAATATTGCACCTTTCATCCATCAACTGCTCATAACATTTACTAAAAGCATCCATGTTTTTAAACAAAAACCATCCATTTAACCCCTCATCGCCCAAGGGGACCAAAACTGTCCACTTCAAATTAAAAAAACAAGTCCTCACGAGGCTGTGGAGGCAGAAATTGTTAGGAATGTTTGGAATTCAAGTCGTGGCAGACTTCTAGCTTACGGATGCGCATTTGACAGGCATAGGACGCATACAAATTGTGAGAAAATGGGCGTGCATTGGACAAATGTCCAACAGAGGACATGGTGTTTTGTCTTGGGTTTCCAATTTGTAACCGGCTCTAGGCGGTCGGAGACTGTTGGTCATTGGATGCAATTTACGGGAGGGACAAGGGTACTCAGAGCATCACCACCCGGCCTCTTGTTGCAGGTCAGTTTTGGCTTGCAAATTATGGGGGCCATCCAGTTTACAAGCCGCGTGGAAGTGGCAAACTCCACCCATGACCTCTTAAGAGGCCACTGTTGGAAGGTAAGAAGGTGAACTCCTGCTTGTAATTTTGAGTAATTGGATAGTCGCAATATCATTTCACTGGTTTGCAAATCCAGAATACTCAATTATCATTCAAGTACTCAAGTCTACATGTTGTGAAATGTTTTCTAAGCCAAAATCTAGACAACTTTGGAATTAAGGTAAGAAGATGAATGGTTTGTTGCAATCTATTTTAGATTGTAATCAAAACGTAGTCATTTGTTTCCCAATTACTAGCCCCATATGTGTTCAAATGATGTTCAAATGGAATTTTGGGTTGTTTGTTTAATTGAGACTTGTAATTAAAAACCAAGCCAATTGCAAAAAATATGAAATTGATGTACATAATAATAAAATTAGCATCAATTTTGTATTTTGCATCAATTTCATCTTGAATTTGCCATAATTTTCAATATGAAACTAAATTTGCATCAAATTCATCAATTTTTTTTATTCAAATTTGCATCAATTTCAATATTAAAAATTGCATTCGCATCAATTTGCATCAATTTGCACCAATATGCACCAATTTTATATTCAAATTAACATTCAAATTTTTATCAATTTCATATTCAAATTAACATTCAATTTTGTTTGTTTTTTCCTATTCAAATTGAAACATAACATTCATGAATTTCAAAAATATTAAAAGTGCTGCAAAGTTGTTAAGGTTTATAATTTTGAGTAAATACCAAAAATTATGGAAATTGCTGAAATTGTCAATGGAAAAATGCTGAAAATGCTGAGTATGACAAAAAAATGCTGAAAGAGACGAAAACTTATTAAAAAGCTTACATTATTCATATAGTACAATGTACAACGTGAAAGGAAAATTAATATTTCAACGACGTCAAGAAACCAATTTTATCCATAAATAAAACTTTCATAAATTAATAAGCATGCTTATTATTATTTACAAATACCAAATAAAACAAATTGTTTTAATGTTTGGTTCTTCTAGTTTTTTTGTGAGCTTTCAAATGACAGATCATGCCAGGGTTACATTGAAAGTGATTTCTGTGTAATTCAATCTTAACTTCGCTTCAGCTAGGTTAAAATTATGAACTTGGAGATTCATTGTGCCTCTGCAGAGGATCACCGCAGGAGGTAAATTAACACAAATCGCATGAGGCTATTTGAGATAAAAAAAAAAGATTTGGCTTGTAGCGACCCCGCAACTCGGAAGGACTGTCGCATTATGTTTTGGAGGCCAAAGAGCCAGCCTGCAAACGGACCCCATTTTGCAAGTCGACCACCGTTTGGAGGCCATCCAGACAAGGAGGTCATCCATTTTACAAGCCCGGTGGGGCAGTTTTGAGGGTCAATATGAACAAGTCATCCGTTTGGTGGTCGGTTTGATGGTCGGGTGGTGATGCTCTCAGTGTAGCAGCTCCGCTTCCAACACTGTGATTTGAGGGGTCGCCGATCGAGTGCTCGTGTGAAGAATGTAGTGCAATTGTGTAGGAGTTTTGTAGTGTATTGCGGGGTTGTTTTTTGTTGCGTCCAAGTAGGGGATTTGGGTGAGAGGTGATTCAACTGTGCGCTGTTTAGCGGTGTGCATTTTGGCCGTGGCACAATCATAGAGCAAGGAGAGGATTTAGCAAAGATTTCGTGCTTGTATAAAGTCTATAACGATGTCCTTCCGTTTTGAAATTCTTGGCGAACTTCTAATTTCCAACAAGACAGTGTTGTACTTGTGTTTATTCTTGAATGCATTAGGTTTCATTTGTCAGCTCGCGGGTGCTATTAGTTTTTGGTTCTGCACCCTGGATTTGTGAAATACCGATTGTTGTTGCTTCGTTGCTCCCTAGGCAAGCCATCGCCACCTCTCCATCGTCGCAGTGACCACGCCTGCCGGTCAGGAAAGCAGGTCACTGTCGGTCCTGTCGAAGGAGAAATGTTCTGCGTCGCACATTTGCAAAATAGGACACGATGACAACAGTAGTCCAATAAATCTAAAAATTTTCCCAGTGATTGATTGCCCCTCGGCAGGTGTACCCCCTAATTTTGGGGAAACCACTCCATTCACAACTGAAGGGCAAAATTCCAAAGCAATAAAAAATGCGCGCAAAGCCCCAAGCTTTCTTCTTGAGCCTCAAGATCAAGGCCAGATCGCAGAAAATCCAACCAGCGGATTGTTGATCAGAAAAGCGTGCCGGCCTTGCAACGAAAGCACTCACGCATTTGAGTGGTGAAACTTTATATTTCCTCTCCAATCGCCCGTCACACTAAAATTAACGCAAGTGTACATAAAAGTCATCATGACAGCCCATCCAGCATGGGCGGTGAGCTTCAAAATTGCATAGATCTTCAAAAATTTTAAAAAAACTCCAATTCCAATTGTGGTGCTAGCTCAAAGTTGCATATGCGCAATATTAGCATTAGAGAAAATCTGGGGCCTTTGGAGGGTCGCTCCACAACCCTCTGAGGACCCAATAAACAATGTTTATTTTTGTTTAACTAATTTTTTTTTTGCTATTCCTGTTCACCTTCAATCCTGACGTCGGATGCTTGTCAATGGCTGAAAATCCAAGTCAAAAGTGTTTAATAATCAAGGCTAAGATGTATTAAAGCACCATAACCTTGATCATTAAACGTTTTCTATTTAGATGCATCTTCCTTCTCAATCCAAATTGTAGAAAAAAATACAAACACCCAAAAATAGTCAAGTGGCTTACCATCAAGAATTTTTGTATACCAATGTGAAAGACTTATTTTGTGGACATTTGAAGTGTTTGAAGATGAAAGGAAAATATCTTCAAGATTGTAGTGGGATAGTGGTAGGTAGAACAATGCGTGTGGGATGTGTAAATTAGGATGAGTAGGAGCTCGACCTCTCAAAGTTAAGTGAAAAAAAGAAATTGTATTGAAAGCAAAATTTCGGGCCTCATTTAGGCATAATAAAATAACTTTTTGAAAAAACTTTGGACTAAGAAAAATTGGAGAATCAAGCTAGGTTTCATTTTTAAAAACCCTTTTGAGATTTCAATTCTCCACTCAAAAGTTATGGACAAAATTCAGACCGGATGTTTGAAAATGTCAAAAAAAATATTCCTTTAAACATCCGGTTTGAATTTTGTCCATAACTTTTGATTCAAGACTGGAAATCTCAAAAGGATTTTTGGGTGTGAAACCTAGATTGATTATCCAACTTTTCTTAGTCCAAAGATTTTTCAATAAATTTGTTTTACTATGCCTAAATGAAGCCCAAAATTCTGCTTTTTAATACAATTTATTTTTTTCACTTAACTATGAGTGGTGGAGCTCCTATTCATCCTAATTTACATATCCCACATGCATTGTTCTACCTAGCACTATCCGATTTCTATAAAGAGGCTCCTATTTTCATTTTGAAGCATGCAAATTCAAAAGTCACTTAAAATTATTTAATTAGACTTGATTGAACAATTTGTTTTTTAGTTTTTAATTTAAAACCTTGTTTAATATTGGCTTTTTTCTTTTTTGAAATTTGGAGTTTATTCCAATAGTGAACCAAGAATAAATGAGAGTCAACATGTATTGGCTTTTATTGTAGAAGTTGGACAACAGGCCTGCTCTTACTAATTAGTTTTGCAAAAATCACATCATCTAACTATGTACTTTTCATCTGACTATGTACTTCTGACAATTTTCATAAGAGACTTACCTGCGTTTTAACTGACTGGATGGTCGCTTTGGAGCAGCCTTCCAGAGGCCCCAGAATTCTTCTAATGGATGCCCTACCATAATTGGAGCTTTTCTAAGTCCCAATGCCTTCTATTGTACTGTAGTTTGATAAATACACCTTAGTTTGCAAACGCTTTTGCTGGACCAGTGTAACCGAGGTTGTGATATTAGAGAAGCTGTGCAAAGTATATATGAAAAGACAATAGTACTAGGGGTTGTCACACATCTTTCTTCTTGCCTGGAATTCTTGCAGAATTGGCACGCGGCGCTGTTCGAGTGGCTGCGCAGGATGGGCGGAGGTCCAATTCTCAGAGGATTCCAGGCACCCTTTCTTCTCCTCCGCAGTTGAAGAATTGGACTGGAACAATATTCTTCGAGAATTTTTTCATATTCCGCTCTTGTTTTTCACCCCTCCGCTACTTGAATTTCACCACCTCCTGAAATTTGACCTCTCCACCACCTCTCTGAAATTTCACCATCATGAATGTGGTAAACCCATTCTCCGAGAATTCATCGGAGCACCAGAAAGGGGTGTCACACATCCTCCGACCAAGAAGGCTTGCCATTGGCTCCTCCTTTTCCTCTGAAATTTCTCCGACTTTGAAGAAATTTCATTCTCCGATGATGCGTGACAACCCCTACTGTGTCTGACCGTCTTGAGAGCTCATTGACAATAACAAACGAAAAGCAACATTGTTCCTTAAAAAAGGAGAAGCGCCCCCGATGGCTTTCCGGTGAGAATTGTACGTCATACTTTTGCATGAAAGTCTTCAACCCCTCGATCAGTTCAACACTAATACGGCTTAGGCCAGTTCATTCGAACACTCAAAACCTGCTGATCCTTAACTTCAAGATCGCTGATATATAAGAAGTTCAACACTAAATCCTTACTAAGTTATGGCCAAGTCATCAGATGATTTGTTAATCTCCCAGAAACTTATAAAAATATTCTCGGAGACGCCGGAGTTAGAAAGAGATGAGAGTCATGAGACGTGACGTCAAAGCGGCGACCTCAGAATGCAATTCTGCCGACGAAAGAGCTCGCCTGGGTCTAGTAACTAGTCACGTTTGTTTGGTGATCGTGGAGCTGCGTAAGTGTGCTTGCAAATCGACCAACTGCTAGTCCATCAATGGTCTCAGTGCTATAACTTGTCCCTTGATCGGCAGCTTTAGGGGTGGTCCTCGGATTGTAGCCTGTCCCGTTTCCTTGATCGGCAGCTTTGGAGATGGTCTTCGGATTGTAGCTTTTACCATTTCCTCGATCGGGGGCTTTGAGGATCGGTAGCAGAGTGGGTGGGTTTGCAGAGGGGTTGGCGATCATGGAGATGGCCAAGTATGCGGCCAATTACGCGCCCCTCACTCCCATAATGTTTCTTGAGCGGACGGCAATGCTCCATCCCAACCGAACCTCTATGGTCTACGGCGAGCTTCGGTTCACGTGGGCGCAGACCATGGTGCGCTGCCGCCGCCTCGCATCCCAAATCTCGCATCTCGTCTCCGTCGGCCAGACGGTAATTAGCAATAATTCCAACCCTAGCAAGCTCCCTTCACGATGTAATGTGCAAGAACACCCTAATTTTTATTCCTTATGGTGAATTCTGCAACAAATGCGTGGATGAACTCAGGTTTCTATCTTGTCGCCCAATTGCCCTGCAACTTACGAGGTGAACTTCGGGATCCCCATGGCGAGGGCGGTCCTGAACTCGATCAACTCCAGGCTTGACGCGCGCTCGATTTCCGTCCTGCTCAGCCACAGCGAAACCAAGGTCCTGTTCGCGGACTTGCAGTACCTCCCCGTCGTCCAAGAGGCGCTTGGGCTGTGGTCCCCTTCGGAAAAGCCGCTCATCATCGTCGTCGACGACAGCTTGAACCCAAGAAAGGTGAATTTCAGGAGCTTTCTTCCTGGGTATGGCGAACTCGTGGAGTACGAGGAGTTCCTTCAAAGTGGCGACCCGGCGTTTCCCATTCAGTGGCCTCTTGATGACTGGGAGACCATCTCTTTGAATTACACTTCGGGCACCACGGCGAGACCCAAGGGCGTGCTCTACCATCACAGGTACCACTACTACGCCATCGTTGGTCTCTGAATTGTAGCTCGACATGAACGTTTAGGGGTTTTGCAATTTAGGGGTTGACGACGTGATTCTTATAACATTCCTTAGAGTGCCTCTGCTGCCCCCAATAATCTGCATTTGTCATTCTGATTTTATCTATAGAGCTATATGTAAGCAGGCTGTTAGCTTGCCATTAATAAGGTAAGAAATAACCAGGTAGAATGCATTATTGTGGTGCACGTCGTGAAGAATGTTTTCCGTAGGACATTTACCTAGATGACGTCCAGGACAATGCTTGTGTTTCCTCAGAGTCTAAAGAGGACCTGTATGGAAGTGCAAGCATGCTTGATACAATTCAAGTATAGAAAGCCAGCCAGTCATGTCAGAATGTACAGCCGATTCCAATTCTCAAAGTAATGGGAGCAAGCTGCCAAAGAACTAAAGAATGTAATTGTGTATTCAGGGGAGCGTATCTGACGTCACTGATCCAAGCGCAGTTCTGGGGCGTGGGAGACGAAGCGGTATACCTCTGGACGCTCCCCATGTTCCACTGCAACGGCTGGGGCTTCATCTGGGGCATGGCCATAGTAGCCGGCACGAGCATCATCCTTCGCAACGTCGACACCAAGGCCATCTACAACGCCATCGTCCAACACCGCGTAACGCATCTCTGCGGCGCACCAGTAGTGCTCAACATGATCGCGAACGCGTCACCCGAGGAGAAGCAGCCCCTACCTCACGTCGTCGCCACTTACACCGGCGGCGCCCCACCCCCTCCATCAGTCCTTTCCAGTATGGAGTCTCAGGGCTTCACCGTCCTGCACTCATACGGCCTCACGGAAACCTACGGCCCAGCACTCGTGTGCACATGGAAACCCGAATGGGACCACTTGGATCCCGACCTCCGAGCCAAGATCAAAGCGAGACAAGGAGTGCAGCACATTGGGCTTCAATCCGTGGACGTCCTGAACCCCATCACCATGCGCCCTGTTCCGCGAGATGGGAAAACAATGGGCGAGATTATGGCCCGCGGGAGCACGATCATGAAAGGGTACTTGAAAGACGAAGACGCGACGCGGAAAGCGTTTAAGGGCGGGTGGTTCCACACGGGCGACCTCGGCGTCATCCACGCGGATGGCTACATGGAAGTGAAGGATCGATCAAAAGATATCATTATATCGGGAGGTGAAAACATCAGTTCGATTGAGATTGAATCCGTGCTGTTCCAGCATCCGAAGGTGCTGGAAGCCGCAGTGGTGGCTCGGCCGGACGCGCAGTGGGGCGAGTCGCCGTGCGCGTTCGTGACATTGCGAGACGGGGCTCAAGTGAGTGGCGAGGAAATTGTGGCGTATTGTCGGAAGGGTCTCCCACGATTCTACGTGCCGAAAACGGTGGTGTTCGGCGTCCTGCCCAAGACGTCCACTGGGAAGGTGCAGAAATTCAAACTGCGGGAGATGGCGAAGGGCTTGAACAGTGTGAAGCATGCAAGCAAGTTGTAGTTGTGAGCATTGCGGCCGGGTTTGTGAATTCTTCCTTCTTGTAAATGGGAATGTAACTCACTTGTAGTGGAGTTTTTCCTGCACCGGTTACTTAAAATTCTTGAGGAGCTGCCTCAACTGCCTTGGAGAAGCAATCCAGATTCTGTTCTTGTACACAATCTTGAGCTGGGAGGTAGCAACAGCTACTGGAAGAAGACAGGTGTAGAAGATGGTGGTAGCAGAATAATTGTCTGCTGCGGATATATGATTTAGTTTCCAAAAGTATTCAATCAGGTGCTCCGATTGTGTTGTTAGGTTTGACACCTCTTTCCTGTGGATTTCACAAATATTTTCAAGAACCCAGGAGAAGCGAAGTTGGAGATTGGTTGGGCATCTTATTCAACTCACGGTTTATGCTGTGGCTTGCCAAGGGTAGAGATAATCAAGATTATTGCGACCACCAGTCACAACCTTTGCTCGTTCCTACTTCTGAAGTGTAGCAAGGTTTAATCCCAACATGATGAAGTCATAATCCAAGCATGATGAAAGTGCCATGCATTCTCTCTATAGTGACTGTCACAATCTTGAGAATCATTTTCGAGGGTTCGTCTATATGTGAAAGAAGAGATTATCTGGAGCAAACAATCCAGTGTAGAAGACTAGCAAGTCATCAAGCATTCAGATGACACTGCATTTGTACCTTTTAAACCAATAGTGGTAATCTATTTGGAACTGCATTTGAACCTTTTAAACCAATAGTGGTAATTTATTTGGAACTGCATTTGTCCACTTAGAAAACAGACAGCACGGTGTGCTGAAGCCCTCACCATCCATTCGAGCATAGCAAACGAGCCCAATTGGAAGGTACTGTCAAAAGCTGTGGAAAGGAAAAATCGAGAAGAGAATTGACTAAGAAACAAACAATTCTTATCCATGTTGCAGCTAAGAATCAGTGCACCAGCAATGCCTGTGTGAAAAGATAATACAAGCAAGCCAAAAGGACAAACAAGATTTCCAAATGAGCTAACCCACTGCTACACTAAAATTGGTAAATAGTGTTGGCTCAACATTAATTGTCCCACCTAACACTAATTGTGATTTGCAAGGTTAGTGTTAGATCATTATTTAAGCATTCTAACACTATTTTAGCTCTATAGTAAAAATGTAGTCGAGAGGTTCACTTGTCAGCATTATCACTTAGATGCTCTGAGCAACTTACTGAAGTGAGCATGTTGCACAGCAGCAACCAATTCTACTGCAAATCCATAAATATACATTGTTGTGCACTCGATTCTTCACCGTAGGAAGCTTGATTTTCTTATCTGTATGTACTGTTGTACAGGCCCTGGCAAAACCAGAGCTGCATGCATTCATCCTCGTATGGAACTTGAGTGGATCCTCCTCCAGGCGAGCTGTTGTATCCAGCAACAGGCTGTCGAGCCCAAGCGAAGGTGTGGAGTCACAGACCATGAGCTCTTCAAAGATTGGTTGGTGCCCAAAAAAGATTAAAAAAAATTCACTTCCGTTGCTGCTGCTCTTGCCTCCCCCCCCCACACTGTGTCACGATGCTCAGCTGAGTGCCCTTCAGAGTTCAGAGTTTGTTCTGATCCAATCACGCATCTCCAAACCCTTTCTCATTGCTTCTAAATGTTCTCCATTCACAACGAATTCCAGTTTGTAGAGGACAGAGTCAAATTTGACGGTAGGAGGCGGAAATTTGAGAGTTTGACAATGGGAGTTAAGTGCCCCAACACTATTTACACATAAGTTGGAAAATAGTGTTGGGGGTAAAAAACAGGGAACAACACTAATTATCACCCAACACTATTTACCAAATTTAATGTAGTAAACTTCAAGTTTGTCTGGCAAATGGAAAAGACTGAAATGAGAGCCAAGGTTGGGGATACTAATGCCATTTGTGACCCCGTTTCCAATACCAAGCAAAATGCATCTCATCTATACATTCACTTGGTTGACCTTTAACTACCAAATTGGGAGTAATGACTTTGCAAATTGTAAACATGACTTGGCCACTGATCTTTACATTGCAATGAGGTTCTTTAGTGTGCTTCAATAGTGGCCTACAACCTCCCACTTTGAACGATTGCATATGAAATTCTTTACATACCGATAAAGATTTGACCTCAAGAAGGTTTGGCTCTTGTATTACCCAAAGCAAGCTCCAACGCGAGCCCCCCAATGAACTGCATTGAGTGATCTCCCAACAAAAGCACAACTACACATCGGTTTATACACCCTCCCTTAAAAAAAAATTTCATATCCCTTTCCTCCCTTTAAGAAAATTTTAAATATTAAAATTTTAAAATTTTCATTACCCCTCCCCCTCCCCCCCCCCCCCCCATCCTCCCCTCCTCTTGTAAAATGCTTACCGTTGGATGCAAATAGTATTCTCCGCCTGTCTACAAGAATGTTGCCAACATTTTTAATAACAACGGCAAATGCAGCAAGTGCTTTTCTTGTGAACCAATCTTAAATCAAAATTACAAATTTGTGCCAGTAGCTATGTACACAAAACAGCTCTACCGCAGGCATCTAGTTTCCACTATCACTACGTGGTCTACTTCCGAGATGCAAAGATTCGCCTAGATGACGCAAGGGAGCCAAAGCTAAAGCATGCTCTCATTCCAACATCGGGCGACGATGCACTCGTACCATAAAATTAGTACCAAACCTCTTGAAGACTTTACTTTCGGTTCTCTTTTGAACACAGAAAGTAATGTATGTCTAAGATTAACCCTTGTCTATATTTTGGGACCATCAAAGTCCAGAACATCTCCCTCCAAAAAAACTTAGTTGCTTTAAATGCTTATTGAAACGCCAGTTCCTAATGTCAATCCTTGCCAACTGCAACGCCGATTTCTAACGAAAACGTTGTTAATTGTAAGAAAGTTAGGTTAGCTGACTAACACCTCTAGGGGTGGGGGTGCAAAAGGTGGTCAGCGGATTCCATAAAGACCTTTCTAGTGGGAGAGGAGTCGTCAACAACAAGGTAAGTTGGCTAAGGTCTTTTTGCTGCTGGATGGTCTGGTCACGTTTTCACGTTTACAGCAAAAGAAGCCATCGGTTTAGGGTTTAGGATTCAGGGTTTAAGGTTTAGGGATGCACTAAGGGAGTGTCAGAGCAGCAGACTCTAGCGTGAGACTCAAGTCACAAGTCTTTCTGCAAATGCTTGCCTCTGCGCACATTGAAGCTCCCGCACCATCACGAAGCACCATAACGCGGCGACGTCGTCCGGGGCAATGTGGCACAGCAACATAGCGCGAGCTCGGACTAGCCCTAATTTTTTTCATCAACTTCGGGAGTCTTGACTTGTTAAGCCACTCTCCCCATCCTCGTCCTGCAGCAAGGAGTCGAAGTAGGAGCCACCGAGCTCGTTCTGGATGTCGCCCAGAAGCTCCCGCACGTTGATCCTCTCGCTGGGGTCGCGGTCCAGCGCATCTTCAATCTGCTCGCGCACCTCTCTCCCGAGCTGCTCCTCAATGGCCTCCAGAAGCTCCCGCAGATTGGTCCACTCCGGAAGATGGTCCAGCGACAAATCCTCGAAAATTCCGCTGTCTCCCATGTTGCCCTAATTCGAAACGGGACACAGTTTGAATGAGCCTATACACGACAAAAATGCTGATATTGATCTGCACAACACATGTGCAATTCATCACGTCTCTGTACAAAAGATTATTCTAAAAAAAAAGCGTTAAACAAACTCCATCTCTAGGTCTGAGAAAGCATCTGCAAACCTAATTTCGGTTCAAGATGCGTTTGCTTTCAGAAGACTTCAGTGAAGGGTCTACCTTCCTCAGAGTGGAGGCACAGAACAAGATCAGAAATCCTATCCGCAACCCATACGGACAATCTACATATCTTGGTGATGACAAGAAGACAACAATCTTGGTGATTCCGGAGAGAAAAAGTACTCACACTTGATTCAAACCCGCTGACGCATCAGTTGATGTCTGTGAACTTATCAGCTCAAACGAGGCAACAACAAGCTCATCTCAATGGACAATTGAAAGGTTTACTGACAAGTTCGAGACGTCGGTGGAATCTGCATAAAATGATTGTTCGTAAACCAAAAGAGTTGTCGAGCACATTCCCAAGCAACAAAAACTCTATTCTTCGCCGAAGCTCATCACAGCGAACAAACCTGCTACACCTCAAAGGATTCATCACCAGGATAAGTTGATACAAAATCATGTAAAGAGCTCTAAAACACCTCTTCAGGCCAAAAGGATGTCACAATAAGCACTAGAAAGTGGTCACGTTTACATACCAGGCACATCGGTGGCCAAATTTAGCGCAATGTGCACCCTTGAAGAGAACTGCATCAACCCTCCGTTCGAAGCGTAGCTTGACATGCTGACAGACATGAACATGTTGAAGCGTCAAAAGGGACTACATGACTAGAGTCTTCGGAGTGCCGGCATTGCTGTGAAATCATCAGTCATGCAAACCCTTGCAATGGCGGGCAGACCACAACCATTGCACGCACAAACTCCTGGAGCTCTTGCGGCTGACGGAATATTCCCGGGACAACTCATCCAGCGGTCATAGGAGTCGGCATGATTCCGATACTGACGTCCTAAGCTGGGATTGTGACGTCGTGATTTATGAAGCAAGTGAGGAAACAACTCAACTCAGTAAGCGACAGTGCGAACACACAAGCGAGTTTTTTGGGGAAAAAGTTGGGCTGCAAGTTGAACGATGTTAGGAAATTCGCCCCCCACTTTCCTGATTCGAGTGCGTCCAGGTCATAGGGCAGAATTGTCCCACCGTCACTGTAGCGCAAGGATGTTGATTCATCCTGTCCACTTACGACTGTTGCTAGTGATGGGCGTGTCCTGGAGTTCAGGATTCCACTTTTTTAGTCTAGAAAGGGGAATCCTTCCCAATTGCGGCCGAAGGTGAACTGCCGTCACCTGCGCCTGGATGCCGCTGCCGCTTTTTCTGTATCCAAACGTCGGAAGGTGCCTGAGTTACTTGGTGGCCATCTTTCAACCTGGGGCATGGCCGACGCGGTGGAGTTCGCCGGATGCTGCCGATGGATGCAATAAGGTGCGTAATTCGTCTTGAAGACTGGCTTAATTTTAGAGTCTGTTCATCTTGGATCCCACAACTTGCTTTTCCAAACTTGATGTTCTCCAGGCACAGTTTGTGGTTCGATGGAAAGTAGAGTCGTAAGATTGTGCGGGAGTATGAGTTGAATCTTGTAGTTGTCTCTTTTACTTCGACAATTTTAGGTCTTCGTCTGGAAAAGTAGTTATAGGGTTTAGTCCTGGATTTCTTATGGTTTTAGTTCTGGATCATTTACTTTGCAACAATTTGCAGGGCGTTTGAATTGTGGGGACCGTGAGCGTTGACAAGATGTTTGAATTGGAACTAGAGTGCGTGTGTGCATTCTCCAAATTACGTAGAATTGATTATTCATAGTCGCGGAGACCATTGTTTCGGGAGCCGAGGAGCTTGATATTGTTCTATATCAGCTGCAATGGTGTGAGAAACCCCAACAAGTAGACCGCCAGCAGGGTTAGTTAGTCAGAGCGACCATTTCTTGGCAATGACAGTGGACAATGGCTCCACGAACACAAATCACGACTCCTCTTCCGCGTGGTCTCCTTCGGGAGAGTTGGCACGAATCGGCGAGGATGAAATTATCAGACACGGGACAGTAGAGCATGGCAATGGCAACCACGGGACTGCCGAAGAGAGCAGCATCCCTGACGCTGACGCGGAGTTCGACGGCTCCTTCTCCTTGCGGGAGCTTCTGCATGGCAGTCCGCAGAAATTCACAGAGCCCGAGAGCATGGAGTCGAAACCCCAAAAGAAAAAAACGAAAACGAAAGCGGAGCCAACTCTCGGCCCCCAACCCGACTCTCGCTCATGGTCTGTGCGCAAATTGCTCGGAAGTTTTAGGTCACGCGAGACTGAAGAAACGGAGGAAGCCGTGCCAGACGCGCGGGTGCCGAATGCAACCGCGAAAACGAAAAGACCAGATAGCAACACGAGTTCCCCGTTACGCCACGGCTCCCCGTTTCGAGGCTCTCCATTACGCCCCGGCGTACGCAAACTCACCCCTCAAATGTCCTTCGCTCGAATTCGCGAGGAGAAAGACGAGAAGTCGCGCATGGTGAAAACTCCGGAGGACATGAGGCTGCGAGATGGTATCACGCTGCCTTTGATCGGTCAAGTGAAGTGGGAGGAGCTCAAGAAACACGCCATCATCTGGCTCCAGAACCCCAAGAATTTGGTGTTTCTCCTCTGGATCATTGCGGTGGGTGTTTCGGGAGCCATCTTGTTCATGGTCATGGTGGGGATGCTGAATGGGGTGCTGCCCAAGAAGAGTGACCGAGATTTGTGGTTTGAGATTTCCAACCAGATTCTGAATGCGCTTTTCACTCTCATGGCGCTTTACAACCACCCCATTCGGATCCTGCACTTGGTTTACCTCATTCGGTACAAGCCTGCGGATATCATCAAGCTTCGGGAGAGATACTGCAAGGATGGATTACGGAAGCCTCATGAATGGGCTCACATTTTGGTGGTGGTGCTTCTTCTGCATTTAAATTGTATTGCACAGTATGCGCTTTGTGGACTGAATTGGGGGTACAGACGAGCTGACCGTCCTGCGTTAGGTGTGGGGATCACTCTGTTCTTGTCGTTTGGAGCTGCAGCAGCTGCTGGAATTTACAACTCGGTGAGTCCTTTGGGAAAAGACTATTATCCTGCAGAGGATGGAGCCCATGAGGAGCATGAGCTGCTTGATGTTGTGGAGAAGGGGGGCTCTGCAGGCCACTCGTCCTCCGTCCATCCTGCTCTGTTCAAGCTGCACAACCCCAAGTACAAGTTGCTGGAGAAGCAGAAGTCGTTTGCGTGTCGGCAGGGAAGACCGGTGGTGGATCCGCAATGGGAAGGTGGCCTGTTCAAGTGCCATGAAGAGCCCGCCATTAGTGTGCTGTCGGTGCTTTGCTTTCCTTGTGTCATGGGGTTTAATTATGAGAGACTCGGGTTTGGGAACCGATATGTGCATATGGTCACGTTCCTGCTCTTGGTGGGTGCTCCCTTTCTCGTCTTCAGCTTGGCGGCCGTCAACATCAACAACCAGTATGTTTCCCTTTTTCCTGCATTGGAATTTATGAATTATCAGCGGTTTTGAGTGGGTTGGGTTGGTTTTTCCTTTTTCTCAATTTTTCTTGACATTTGGTCCATCAGATGCAATGTTCTTCACTGAATCTGGTGATATAAAAATTGACCCCATCTGAATTCATTGACTTTTCACAAAATGATCATTTTGGGAGTAAGAGATTTCAGTCCTTTATGGTTAACACATACGCATTAGACTTGTAAACCTCAGATTTACTTTCCTCCTTGCGTATGTCATTAGTCAGTGACTCAGTGGTGAATGTTTTAGTTTTGACTAGACTTCGGAATAGAGTTTTAGCATTCCTGTTGGTGAACTTCTTGTTTTTGGTGCCATAAGTTCATTGTAAACTCCTATTTGATGAAGAATTACTATTCGGGTCTCGTGTTTCTTTAGCAGTTTTGATTGGGTCGTGTGGCGGGATTTTCTTTGTCCTATTTTACCTAGTTTTTGTTCAGCACTGGCCAAGTTCTTCTCTGATGCTGATGTTACAGAATTTGTCTCCATTCAGATGCTATAAATTTCACAGTATGTGTATGTCATCAGTCAGTGGTGGATGTTTTAGTTTTCACTAGAATTTGGAGGAGGGGTTAACATTCTAATTTCTAAATTATTCGTTTACAGTGCGGCCATTTGTTCATTTTTCAATGAGTTGTTTTGTTTTGTTTCGACAATTTCTCAATGTAAAACGCTTGCTTATACCTGCTGGACTCTCCACATCCTTTTGTGCTTCTCAAGAGTCTTGGTGTGGTCACAATCTGACTGGCTAGTTGGTGTGTTTCGTTGTAGGTACGTGAGGACATCCTTGGGCGTAACTGGTTACGTGCTATGCATATTCAGTTTACTCTATGGAGGATTCTGGAGAATCAAAATCCGGGAACGATACAAGCTGCCCGCACACGCGTGGTGCTGCAAGCAGCCCAGAACGAGTGACTGCTTCCAGTGGCTGTTCTGTTCCTTCTGCTCCCTCTGCCAGGAGGTTCGCACAGCCGAGTCTTACGATGTTCGCAACGACCGGTTTTTTGTCAGGTCCATCGACAAGGCCCGCACATCACCAGGAGTGGGTTCACCTGACTGTGGAATGCACAGAGACTTTCCTTCTCCATCGGAGCACATCCAACCTTTGCCGGGCTCCCCTATGGTGCATATCAAAGATAAAGACTCGTCCTTATTGCAAGACAAGCCTGTTGATTTAACCATCTTGTTCCCCCCACCGGAGCAGTCTGTGGACCCTGTATCAAATCTTCCTCCCACCCCCCATATGGCTCAGAACGCTTGACGAGGTAGGCTGGACTGTACACATATGTAACAAGGAATTGCAAGACAGGAAAGCTTAGGCCTCGGAAGGAATCAGGTTAAATAGAGTTTCTTCTAGTAAACGGAGGCTCTTCCTCATCTCCTTTCATTTGTACAGGAGGATCTTTGCAAGGTTTGCAAGTTTACGATCCGTGCTGTACGCTCAGAGCTTTGCGTGTAGTTGTATTGACTGTAGCTGCTGTAGTAAATTGAGCAATGTATGTATGGTAGTGTAATTTTTTTCTTGCAGCAAATGTTGTGCTGCTGTACGCTGAAATTCGTGCTAGTGATGCTTTAGCTGGGTGGAGATCTATCGTAGAAACAGGTCATGACGTTTTACACAGAGAATTTGGTGTACTATTATCACTCTATTCCATCACATCAAGTGGAAGTTGTGCAACTAGTGCGCCCTGTGCCGTTTTGCACTTGAATGGTTTTTCCTACTCGAGTATATTTTAGATCTTCTGAAAGGGACTGTGTAATTATTCCGTGAAAAGTGGTATGTGCTAAGATAACATTTTACAGTTCTGAACAACGAGATCATTTACCGTCAAATAGAAATGCATGAGCTGACCTGCAGTGCAAACTAGAAGTTGATTTCAGCCATGAAACGAACAGATTCCCGGTGTTTCCGAGGAAGTGGCTATGACCTCGACAATCTTTGGTACAATCTTGGTACAATCTTTGGACGAGAAGGCCCTTATTTCGCAAAATGCCCAACGATGAGAGTTGCCCGTCCTAAACTGCGTGGGGGAAATGGATGAAGATCAGGATTGTGGATGAAAAAACCTTGTTTCGTGCAAGATTCAAAATGCCTAAATTCATTACAAGGATTTCCAACCCCTGTTTCCAGTTCATTCAGACCCGTAAAAGTTGCGAATCGCCAAACGAAAGAACCATAAAAATCCCAAACGATAAAATTTGAACTTTCAATTATTTTTACTTGCATGGAGTGGCCAAAGGCATTGTGGGAGTAAGAAAAGACTCCTCTTTCACTTTGTTTAGATGTTGCTTGCTCTCATTACACTGGTTAACCCCTAAAGTTCCGCGACTATTTTCTCACCGAAAATGCTCAAAAATTGCCATTTTTAGTACAAGTATCCAATTTTTGAAAAAAAAAAAAATTTTGACACATGTAACCATAGGATCTTGTAGTATGGTGACTTGAGAACATATGTTAAAAATTTCAGGAATTTCCATCGCATGGATTGCAAGATATAAGAATTCAAATTCACTAAAACCATTTTTGGCCCTGCAAAAAATAAGGCAGCAACACTTCATAAGCTCACTTTTTGATGAAAAAATGTTCAAAATCATGGTGCTTCTTTGGATTCTTTTTCCTAGATAAGTTGGCTACATGCTTGAAAATTTTTACTTCATTTGGAACTGTACAACATATAGGAAAAAAATAGTAAGTAGATAGTTGTAGAGAATGATTCAAAATACAAAATTTTCAAGAATTTAATTATGGAATTGAAAAATGGCAGTCCCAATGGTGGCAATATTGTAATAAAAAATCTACACCCTAGGAATTTATTTTCTTCGAAAAATATTGAAAATTGAGTAAGATAAAGGACTTCAAAGTTTATTTAAGAGTAGAGAATTCATAACTGCTTGCAAACTTAAAATCTTCATAACTTTTGACTCATTGATCAAAATGGGATGATTCAAAGCTTTTTACCTATGTATAACTCTAAGAAAATAGTTTCAAAATTTTGTTTTCGAAAAAAGTGTTTTTTTTTTATCTGCCCAGATTGCCCAATTACAAAAAAAAATAACATATTAGGCCATAACTTTTGACTCGTATTTCCAAATGTCATGAAATTTGGTGCATATGAAAGATATCCCTTGCCCCCCACCTTCTATTGAAATTTCAGCCAAAAATATGGAAATCTCTAGTCTTACGTACCTGCCCAAAAATTCTATACGGCCAAAAAACGCATGTTGGTCCTTTACGGGTTAACATGTTGAATTTGTTGCACCCTGAAAGGTCCATGGGGCCTATGGGCCCAAATATGGAAATTTAGATAGGCTCATACGGTCTTAGTATTCATTGTAGTTTTTTAAACATTTTGTGAAGCTAGAAAAATATATAATTCTTTGGAATATAATTTCTGTTTCAATTAGTGCTTAGGATCAAAAGTTATGGCACAATAAGCCAAAAGCAGAGGTTAGCAAGCAACACAAAAAATATCACAAAAAGTCAAAATAATTTTCTAATTTTTTTTTCTAAAATATTATATCTTTGTCTATTTATGAAGATTTGGTTCATTCTATTTGGATAAGTGATGAAAAAATTATGGACAATCTTGTCTTTTGGGCAATTTAAGTATCTTAAGAAAAAACACTTATAGAATTCATTTTTTAACGTAATTTTTGTAATTTTTCAAAAAATTGTTTGACAAGATTAAATATGTCTACTAGAAGAATTTCACCACTGGGATTATTGGGTTTCAATTCCGTCTTAGAGTTATTATCAATTTAGTTTTTCATTCAATCTTAGACCTACTTCTACTTTAAAAAAATTTAAAGAATGAAAATCAAAGTTTGTTTTTTTAAATTTCTTTCCTAAACTTTAGTTCAATTCTTCAATAGAAAAAAATTTTAAGTCAAAGTTTGTAGTGCAAAAAAATTTCACAAATGGTAGTCAACGTCAGTTGAAATTGCAAGACAACATCCAAAAAAGCTTCTTTTCTAACTTTGGATGCAAATATCTTCTAATCTATACGGTCAAATTTCATGAAATTTTTTCCACATGAGTGAGACAAATCAAGTACAAGATCCTATGGTTAAATTTTTTTATATGTTTTTTTTATGTTTTTTTAGACAGACTCAGCAAAAATGGCAATTTTGAGTGTCTTTGGCAAAAAAATTGCCTTGGAACTTTAGGGGTAAAATTCCTTGTAAATGTAAGGTAGTTGCCGGTTTAAGTATTTGTTGTATTGGAATGCTTTGAATTTGTTGGGGCATATTATGAATACAAAAAAATTCTATCCAAATTTTTAGTGAGATTTTACTGCAATTTGGATAATTTATAAGAATTTCCCAATGTCGATTTAAACAATTGACCATCCTGGAAGAAGATCTTCTACAAGCCAAAAGATTATGGAATTTTTATGCTTAGAGGGGTGCAATATATAGTAGTTCGATGATCACGTGCAATTAAGTGATTTTTTGACCCCCTGTTTACTTTTTAATAAATTATAATTTGAATTTATAACTCTAATTTTTTTTTGTTTAATAATGGCTATAGATTTCCATTGTTGAAAATTTCCAAATTAAATAACATATGAAACGATTTCTAGAATAGGTTGAAAAATGAACTAAAATGGCATGTTTTTAAACTTAAATATTTATAGATAATACATTTTAGTTGACCATTGCATCATTATTCAAGAAAAATAACTTTCAATAGATAACTATTTTTTGCAATTTTTTGCTCATTTTTTAGACAATTTTCTTATATAATATAGGGGTGTGAAAGTTATTTTCAGTTCCACAGTCTATCTTTTTACTTCAAAAATTTGTTACTAATTATAATTAACAAATAAAACTATTAATAATTCAAAAAATAAACTTTCAAAGTAGAAAAATCTATTCATATTTTTTTCTTTTCCTTTTATTTAAGTTTTAGGATATAATATACGGGGTCTAAAATCTTATTACACATAGTTTCAAATGGACATCCTAAATGAACTCCCCGAGTTTTTATGGAAACTCTCATGGAATCCCATGGAAAATGTTCAAGCTCATATATTTACTCTGTACATTCTAAGTAGGGGATTGAATCCTATTATTTCCTTTAACTACCGATGTTTAGAAAATCTTTTACACGGAGAGGAATCTTTGCAAATCGATTGCATCGTTGGATTCTTGGCATGATTTCAACTCCAAAATACTTTCTCCATGGATGCCTTCTTTTGGTACATCTTGAATTTTTAAACCTGCAAGCTAATTAATAACTAGGATTTCTACTTTTCTTAAAACAACTAAGAACTGAAATCTATCTATTGGGAATGACCTCGCAAATCCCACAAGGGTTCCATTAGACTAGTTTAGCCATGACTTGTTACGTACTTAGCATGTATTTACAAAGTATTCTAGACTTTTGCCATTTTCTGTGTTTAATCTTATACATGCAAGAAATTGAAGCATTTTAGGTATTTTTGGCTATTACGGACCAAATACTACATTTATATATACAACACCTACTTTGATTTAACACTCTTTTTAGGGATTTTGTGGTATAAAACTTAACTATCAATTGTAAAACAAAAAAATAAAAACTATGAGTCCTACGTGATAAATTAGAAGTTTACACAATCTTTGCTTTTAAGTAGCAACCACAATCCTAATAGACTAGATACTGACTAATTCTAACTCCTTAATCTTAACATCAATTGCTAATCGAATGATTATAAATTGACAACTATCAAAGATATTCAACACTATACACATTTTTTCACATACAAATATGCCTTTATCAACTAGTAAACAATCCACATCACGACAACAATGCTAAAACCCACTATTTTCTTTGCATAAGGCAAATTGACTTGTTTATCTAAGTTGTCATACGTAGAATTTGGATTGTTGCAATGCAGGTCTTGATTGCATGTGATTACTACTTTCTAGATTGCCGATAGAGAATGGAGTGTGGATTCTTGACGCTTGCTATGGATTGGAGAATACAACAATGCATGGGCATTCACATACAATAATTCTTTGTCTTTAATAGGATCCCCATCTTCTTAATTTAGATCCATCATAGAAAAATATTTTGGAAGGATTTTTTGCTCTTGGTATCTCACCCTTCTTTGTATTTAAGATTGTGGAGAGGGTTTGTAGTTTTTGTTGTTGTGCCAACTTGGATGTAATTGTTTCAACTCTCAAAACTATGGTCACTTTGGACTAAGCAGAGTCTAGTTTATGAATTGGCTCCTAGCAAAGGATCAATGGTGGGGACGACTCTGCCCTTGTGAAGTCCTTCAAGTCTTGCATGTCAATATTTCTAATGTAGAGTGGATTATTTTGCGGTCACAATAGTTGTGGCGATAGTAGGGAGCTTAAAAATTGTTATTTTTTTCTTATGGTGCTGATACAACCTGTCTTTACGTTGGTTATCATTATATATATTGGCAAATTGATCTATATGTCTTTTAGAGAAACTGCCATAGTTAGAGAAGAAAACATCTTGATTCTCATTTTTAGGGTGGCTATGTGTACCATTAGATGATATTTGGGGGTCGTGGAGGGCCGTTTCAGGCCTGTTCCCTGATCTGCCTAGATTTAGTGAACGTTGGTATAGGTGTGTCAGAATTTTTTTTTTCAAAAAAAAAAATTAAAAAAAAAAAAAATTCTTACCTAGATATCATTTTAAGCAAAAAAAAAAAAAAAAAAATCTTTTTTTTTTCAAGAAATTACGTGGCAGTCGCTCGACTACGTCAGCCAGCTGTTGCTATGTTCCCGCAGTCTAGGAACGCAGCAAACAGCAGGGGGAACTCAGAGCCCTCCAATACCCCTGAATCTCATCTAATGACAAATGTACACAATCTCTTACATCTTCTCTTTTGGCCATTGTAACTCTCATTTGGCTAATTTTGTCGTTCTTGAATCTATCTCCTCCTTTGTTCATGGAGTTTTCAGTTTTTTGGCCTTCTTTTTTGTTTCCCTCACATGATGTTTTAAACTGCAAGTACTACATTGATTTTGTACTAATGTAAATCTCCCCTTATCAATTACAAATTGACAAGGGTGATTCCTCCTCCTTTGGAACTTGCAAAAACTCTGTCTTGAAGTGAAGTCAACATATTTTACTGTAGGTAACGTTTGGTATTTTTTTTACGTGCATACATGAAGTTGAATTTTTTTCACATTACAAAATATACAAATGTCGCTTAGAATATATTAACTTCAACATTGTTTTCTGTAAATTCTTTTTGGTCAAAATTTTTAGGTGTTGGATTTTCCATTAAACACTAGTTGCATAAGCTTTGAGCTTTGCTTCTTGTCCCGTGTCTTGGCTTGCTCAGGCACAGTAGTGATACGAATCTATAGTCTTTTGTGATTCAGAATTAATCTATGTGGTTTGACTCCTTGGAGTTACCTTGTTGGTTAAAATATATAATTTCTGTCTAAAGATGGTGTATTTTATCTATCAAGTTGATCTCTATGTACACTTGAATTTTATATGGTGTAGGTTGATACAATGGAAGCATCTAGTATGTGCTAGTCATATGGGTGATTCCACAAAACATTTGTAATGCTTGGGTGTCATACATTTGTTCTACCATAACTTTTGAATTATAAAGCCAATGGATTTGGAATTTTAAAGGAAGATGCATAATATCTTGTGGATTGTATTTATTATTTTCTAGATTTAAGGGGAAAAAATTCTAATTAATGGTTAATTTTTCTTATATATCACAAACAAGTTTTCATGGTCATTTGAGCTTAGAAATATCCAAAATTGATGACGAAGGGGTGAGCTTCAAAGGCCATGTTCCCACTTTTCATATGAAGGAATTTTGCAAAGGATATTTAAAAATAATAAGAATTGTGGCCTTTAGCTATGCATATCCTTTGGGACTTTCAAATAAAACTCGGTCTTCATTTTTATTATGTAATCTTATTTCCAAAAAGTTTTTAAGAATGGACTATTTTTTGTTTTTTATTTTTATTTTTCTATTTATTGGGGATTCTAATGTCATTTAATCCATTTTTTTTAAATTGTACACATTCTTCATTTTCCTATGTAGAAAATTATTTTGTTCTTGATGTTTCTAAGGTAAAAATCTCCTTAAAGTTCTAAATAGTTATTAATTTTATTTTTTTAAATTGAATTTCAATTTTGAAGTATACTTGAAATATTATATGAATTAGACTAAAATACAACAAATAATGCAAGTGTTTTTGCAGAATCACCCATATTCCAACCTGATTGTTCTTTTTTCAACACAATCGGATACTTCAAGTGTAGCAATGGCCAACCCAATGTCTCTATTCATACCAATGTAGAATTGAAGATAATTTAGGAACTAGCAGACCTCTCTTAAAATGACTCCTACATGATTTGCTAAGATTTTGATATAGTTTCCATACTCCAACGGTAGTCAGTTTAGAGTTATCCATGTTGGAAAAGGAAGCTTTGTGGCCGTTGGGAATTAAATCCAAGAATCCACCCATGAAACAATGTTGTATCCATTGAGAAAATTTGCAATGTCATATGCAACATTACATTAGTAGGATTGAGACAATCAAACTTTAGATAGATGAAACTATAGCCTGCATTTCTAGGAACCACTATTTTGTCGACACTTATGAGTTGACTTTATTTGTCTACCAACAATAGTTGTGCTATAGATCTTCCCTTTCAAGGAAGTTCACTATAGTTATGTGATCCCTCATATAATTTATCATTCGTCCCAAGACCACTAAGTCAAGTCTTTCTATTGCTATTACAACTTTGTTACAAATAAGTTACTCTTGAGAATTGTGAAACAATCATGAGGATAACATTTTACTAGTAATATATTGAGGAAGAATTTTTTGTTGGCTTGTGTCAACTCTCAAGTTTAATGCCTCCATTATTTGGGTAGTTGCATTATCTCATAGTACACTCCTACCAAAATCTCACCTAGCGACAACCTTTGCACAACTACATGATAGTCCATTCAAGCAACAAGGAGTTATAGCAAACTAGTCTTCTAAGTTAGTGAAATCTCATGAATTATGTAAAAGCTAGTTGTAGATTGGTTAGAATTTCTTAAAACCATATGAAAATCTTTGTCGTAATAAATGCTTTATAATGTTTAGTCACTAAAGCAATAGGGGAAGTCATTGCATCAACAATGATTTAGAGTGTCTTCAATACAACTGCTATAGATAATGGTATGGATCAAGTGGGTCGCTTTTAGCCAAGAAAATGTGTGCTCTAATGCATCTGTAGGGTTGGAAATAGCTAGGGCAACTCAAATCAAGCCTTTAATAAAAATATTGAGTAAAATTAGCTAAGCAACTTTTTGGATCTTTACAAACTCCTCACTTTATCTATGACATGCATCAATGCCCTTTTCTCGTACTCATTGGCCACAAAAGTCAAGATTGTGCCAAAAAAATTGTATTAGAGTTTCCTTTGTAGACAATCATTGAGTCAACTAAATTGATAAAAGCCACTAAGATGGAAAAGGGCTCCTGCCTTGGCTCATGATGTAAGGTTTGGGCACCCAATATCACCACTGGCTTTCATTTTCTTGCTACATATAACAAGGTCAGGAAGGAACAAAAAAGAGCTGAAAAAGTGCCAATATGTCTCCAAATTCCACCTCAAGTTTTCAAGAGGAGTTGAAGAGTTTCTTGAGGCAATCAATAGAAGTTGAAGCATTTTGTGTATCAAAGGTGTCCTTTCAAAAGGAGTCTAATGGCATGTGTAGATATCCAATACTTTTAACTTCAACAATTTGTAGAATACTAATTCATTATTGAAAAAATCATGAATCAAATTGTGTTTGATTCTAATCCAAAAAATTCTCTCATTTGCACTCGAAAAAGTGGGACTTTTGGGTGCTCCTGCCTTGACGTTGCAAGGCATCAATATTGATCTTCCATTGAAGATCCCATAACTTATAACAAGTTGTGGGAAACCTTCCTCATCTCGAAGGGCAACATAAGATTCTTCAACAAGTGAGGGAAAGATTCTTGGTTATCCACTCATCTTCTTCCATTTGCATTCCTTCAGCAAGTTGGAAACTTGGGGGGGAATGCTGACTCCGTACTACTGTGACTGCCCCTAATGCTGCTACCGTCCCCGAAATCAATAGATCTCGGGGGTGGCGCGCAGCGCCTGACTCCTTCGCCCTTGCCTAGCGCCGCCCACCTTCACCGGGATTCTCGGAGCTCTTCCCACCCAATATCCCAATCGAGCAGTCGTGGGAAAGTTTGAAAGGCGGGCTGGCATGCTCTGTTGCTCGTCGTGGTTAGTACATTAAGCTTCGCTCTAGCTCGTCTTCTGTTTCAGAGGATTCGTGGCTGATTTCCACGAAGACTTTCGTCCATTAGCAGAGGTTTGAATTCCCGTTTATGAGTATGTCTTTCATCTTCTACTCTCTTCCAGTCGCCTTCGATTACTGAGCAGCTATGGGGTTTAGGAGGCCGACTGGAACGACATTTACCATCGTCTGTTTTAGGGGTTCTACTATTAAAATGTCGGAGCTGGCTTGATAGAAATTTGAAGCTAAGCTCTTGGAGTTGAACTTTGTGCAGGTTGCGTAAGTTTCGCACCGGACATCTGCATTGCTCCTGAGGCATTGTGAGTGACAGAAGCTCCGCGATTACAGCAGCATTGAGATAAGGACAGGAGCCTAGCTGAGTGTCAGAAATTTTTGATTCGCAGCCAAGGACAGTCAGTTGATTGTATAGTACCCAGAGACGTTGTTCATGCGGCATGTTACTATTGAAACGGTGACATCGGAGTGTTGAGTAGAATGAGAATCCCCGTGGTAGGAAGAGGGTGGGGGATTCAAACAGCATGGTTGGTGGTGGTATTGACTTTGGTGCTCACGCTCCTTGGATCATGTGGAGCGAAGGAATACAATGATGCTCCGGCTGAAAAACAGATCTACATCGTCGTCTTTGAAGACATGCCCATTGTGACCTACAATGGGAAGCTCTCCGGACTGCGCGGCACTGCCAAGTACTTCTCACAGAGATGGAGAAAAGCGCACAAAAGGTACACATTACTCTTTGCTTACAGCTTTTGAACACACGGGGCTCCTTCCCAGTATTATTCTCGAGGAATTTTAATCGCCAGTCACTTGAGTCTCAATGATATGGAAATGCTTACCTCAATGCTTGTATTCCATCTTAGGGCGCACATCTCGGATCTTGTGAAGAAATACAACGCGTACTTGATCAAGGAGCAGGACAGGATCCTGAGCGACTTTTTTGGATTTGAAAACTGTGAGAAAACGTACCGATACACGCACCTCGTGAATGGAGTGGCGCTCCCACTCACGGCCGACGAGGTAAAATCACCTTAACCTCAATGGAGCCCATCTCTGTACATAGACGTAGCAATCAAGCATTGGAATTGGATAGCGTATTCACATTATCTTGTTCTTCTCTAGCGTTATGGCGCTCTTCTCTTGAGAGCCTTGATTGAAGAGCTTGATTGCACGAGATTTAATTATGGATATGAGGATATGTCCATTACCATGAAATTAAAGCCTCATTAATGAAACTTGCATCCCTTGCTTGACATGTAATATCTTGTAACAAGACTCCTGTTTGAGTCGTTTCCCATTACCCAGTCCAGTTAGGCACCACCTATCGCATCAAGTTCACATCTTTCTCACATCCCATGATGCATGTTTTGGACTCCAGTTTTGATAGCCTATTTAATTGCTGTCCCATTTGATGAGCAGGCTTTACGACTGTCGAAACATCCCAAGGTGTTCAGAGTGCAGCCGAGTTACAAAGTGTCCAAATCCACGGTCCACACCCCGGATTACCTGGGGCTGCCCAAGGGTGTGTGGGCGCAAATGGGGGGTCCTGCTGGCGCCGGGGAGAATATGGTGATTGGAATCGTCGACACAGGGATTGACCCTACTCATCCCAGTTTCAGTACCGTGGGACAGAAGCCCTACGGTCCCATCAGGAAATACCGCGGCGGCTGTGACGTCGCCCGAGAGTTTCCTCGCGGCTCTTGCAATGGGAAGATCATTGGAGCTCGGTACTTCGCTGCCGCTGCGAAGCATGACGGCGCATTCAACGCCAGTCTTCATTTCGCATCGCCGCTGGACGGTGATGGCCATGGCTGGTCAGTCCGTCTCTTTTGAGCTCTGCACTTTGATCAGTTCAATTTCTAGTGCAGTCTACCTTAGATCAGTATTACCTCCTCATGTGTTACTCTGGGATATTTATGGCAAAAAAGTTCAAAATTTCTCCTCTAAATCATTTCTAAATACACTAGACTCCATTAAGTGTTCTAATCTTAACAAACTTCTTCATACCCGCTCTTTCCTCTTCATTAAATCATGGGTTCATTCTTGTCCCCTTAAATCTTGTACTAATATTCACAACTCGGTCTTTTGATGTGAAGCGATGAACCTTCACTTCGCAAATTCATAACTTCCTCGCTTGAATTCGATTATTGAAGTGTTCATTTTCTATAAGTAGTTTTTAATCTACTCCTGAGTGATACCACTTATGGAGGGTTTACTGTATGTGTTTTCCTTCATTTCAGAGCTGTGAGCTTGGGGTTGACGAAAGTTGCTTATTGTTGTTATGTTGCAGCCACACGGCATCCACTGCAGCTGGAAACTACGGAGTCCCCGTGCTGGTCGATGGTGTCCAGTACGGCAAAGCAAGTGGTGTCGCCCCAAGAGCAAGTTGAGTTCTCTATCATAAAATCTCTCGTGCTTGCAATCTTCCCCGCCATCCTCACATTCCATTCACCCCCTTCGCTCCCTGTAGGAGCTTTGTTTGACGGTGTGCATGCCTTTCGTTCTTACAGGATTGCTGTCTACAAAGCCTTGTACCGCTTCATCGGAGGTTTCATCCCGGACGTTATCGCGGCGTGCAACCAAGCAGTCGCTGACGGAGTGGACGTGCTGAGTCTCTCCCTGGGTCCCAATAGTCCCCCAGGAGGCTCCTCCAGCACTTTCCTCAACGTGCTCGACATCGCGCTCCTGAACGCCGTGAAGGCGAATGTGCTCGTGGTGCAAGCCGCAGGAAACGGCGGTCCATATGCCAAGACGGTGACTTCATTCAGCCCGTGGGTCTTGTCGGTGGCTGCAGGGCAGGACGATCGCACTTTCCCGAATGTATTCACGCTCGGAAACCGGGGCGTGATCAAGGGAGTGGGACTGGCGCCCCCAACTGCCGGCGTGGGTCTCTATCCTTTGATTTCTGCGCAGGACGCCGTGGTCCGAACCGATCCCCTGCAGTCCCCCGGGGATTGCCAGGACGCTTCGTTGTATAACCGGAACCTCATCCGTGGGAAGATCCTGGTGTGCACGTACTCGTTTGATTATGTGTTTGGGGGAAGCACATTGCAGCAATTGGTGAAGACAGTGGGGACGGTGGGCGCTGCGGGGGTGATCTTGGTGGTGGACTCGGATACTTCGGGTGGCAAGTTTGATCCCATCCCCATTCAAGTGCCGTTCGTCATCTTCCCCAATATGGTCGATAGCACTGTAAGTTCGGGATTCGCACGCTGACCTAATTTTAGAACTCCTCATTTGTGAGATCCGAGTGTTTTTATACCCTACAGAGTCCAGAGCTCCAAATTGGGCTTCATGTTTTTTAGAAGTTTTGAGTATGTCATATAAGAACTTTCTCTTATGTTGTGGCCAACACATATTTATGTTCTGATTCTGGGGATATGTACTCTTAACCCTAAAATTCTAAACTTAAAAACTTCATCATACTTTTGACTATTGTCAATTGAATTGATGTGAATGCAGGCTCTTCTGAATTACTATAACATCTACACGAAGAAGGATCGCAATGGTAAGGTTACCGTATTCGGCGCGACTGGCAGGATCGGCGGTGGACTCGCTGTGACCTATACGAAAGCGGTCCAGCAAGTGGCGCTGTTTTCGTCGCGAGGGCCGGATGTAATGGACTTTAACTTCAACGAAGCGGACATTTTGAAACCGAATGTCATGGCGCCAGGGTACTTGATCTGGGGTGCCTGGTCTCCCATCGGCACTGACAATCCTGCTTTCACTGGTATTGACTCCACCTTTCTGCGCTGTGAAATCCTGGAGTGCCCTATCTGTTTATGATCATGGGAATAAACTTGACATAACGATTTTAGCAGTTTTCAGTTGGTCATAGGGGACTTTCTTTGATCCAAATTCATATATTTTTGCCTATCGTATGCAACGCTCTTTACTGATTCTGGTGATATATAATTTGGCTCCATCTGAACAATATCTGTCGCAATATAATCCAGTGAATGGGTTTAGGGTTTAGGGTTAGCAGAGCCATGAATTCTTGGTTCTTTAGGGGCTATCTGAACCTGGCCTTCACGAAATGTGTTAACGGTTCAATTGTTCGAAATTGCAGGGAAGAGGTTTGCGATGATCTCGGGGACCAGCATGGCCACACCCCATGTAGCGGGTCTGGCCGCGCTTCTCAAAGCGAAGTATCCAACTTGGTCTCCCGCGGCGCTCGCATCGGCGATGGTGACCACGGCGGATGTCGTGGATCGACAGGGGCGACCACTCCAAGCGCAGCAGCCTTCTCCCAATGCCACCCCGTTCTTGCAAGCTGCCACTCCTTTCGATATGGGCGGCGGCGCGCTCAACATCAATGCGGCTTTGAACCCGGGACTCATCTTCGAAACTGGTGAGTCCCTGCATTCCTCTTGCTTGTCTTCTCCCAAAATGCATGCGGCCATTCTCAATGTTGCCATTCATAAGTATGGTGACTCACATCCTGCCGTCTCAGAATCTGACTGACTTCGTATGCTGATTATTCTCGGTACTGTATTCTTGTTTTGCAATCTCATTGTTAGCATGCTTGCACTTGTGAGACATTCTCTTGAGTTTGATTGATATTTTAGCATCACGAGTATGTTCCAAGCTTTCAAATTACGAATGAAAACCTCATTGATGGGTGTACTTGCACATGCCTGTGAGCTGATGCAAATTCACTTTTTGAAAATGCCTGATTGATTCTGACAATGCATTTGTACTGCCAACACCAGGTTTTACCGACTACGTGAAATTCCTCTGCTCGATGTCGACGCCGCGGGAGGTTCTCAGTGCCACGAAAACCGTGTGTCCGAGACTGGTAGGCCACGCCACGGACCTCAACATCCCATCGATCACCTTTGCAACGTTGGTGGGAACCAAGCTGGTGCCGCGAACCGTCACGAACGTTGCTCCAGTTGGGGAGAAGTACACAATCACCATCCGCAATCCCAGTGACTTCGTGGTCACTGCAAATCCGTCGGTGTTCACCATCGGTGTGGGACGTGCGAACAAGCAGGTCATCACGTTCACCGTGAGGGCCACGCGGGCGTCGCAAGCCGCTAGCTTCGCTCGGATCACCATCACGGGCTCCCTGGGTCACGTCGCCCGCATTCCCGTCTCCGTTGTGAACAAGAGACTCAAATAATCTGATTTGGAAACTAATAATCTGCGCCCCTTTGGTAGCTGCTGGGGTTGCAGACACTTTGTTAGGATTTGGACATGATCAAACGGGTCATGCAAAAGCAATAGGGTTCACGGTATGCAATGCGTTTTCTGAGCTGGTTCAGCTCATGGTAGCTGTAATTCTGTCTCATCCCTGTCGATTGTTCTTCCTCCCATCGTCACATTCTTTTGATTTGACTTGGTATTGATTCTGTTAACATCTACCTGTAGCTTCGTGTGTTCGAGGGACGAGTGAAAATCACTCACCTTTCTGTGGACTTTTTTTGTTACTTCAGAGATTGAAGAATTTGTGCTGGTCATCTTGTGCTGGCCAGTTCTTAGGGTTACTGGAAAATTATAGCAAGGGACCATTCGCTTGGCAGCCATTTATTCCCGTGCTGTAATCAGATTGGATTGTCTTCCTTGTTTGTTCATTTGTTCCCATTGGTGGATGTGTGGGGACTCATGTCTCTTTTGACCCAAAATCTGACTGACGTTGTGCGCTACCTGTTGTCTCACCTTGATTTGCAGTCTCAATGTTTGCATGCTTTCAGTTTAATTGTCTAATGCATCAGTCCCTTCAGGTTAAGAGATACTTTTGTTATTACTAAGAACCAGCAAAATAAATTATGAACGTCTGCAGTTGGATGCAAATAAATTATGTGAATTGTTTTTTTGGAGATGCTTGTAACGGAGCTCGTGATGAGAACAGCTCTTTATTCATAACACTGGCAATGGAAATGTTGTACTGTCATCCGATTGGTGTCAAAGTCTTTATTTTTCATTTTATATCACTTTTTACAAGTGTTTGACATGTGCTTGACATATCTTTATTTCTTTGTACAGCACATGGGCATACAAACTGATACTTGTCTGGCGTGCTTTTGAAGATGATAGTGACTTACTGATGTGAACTTCACTTTACCCTTGGTAACATTAATATGACATCCACAGCGATGTTGATTGGCCCCCTTTCTCACTTGGAATTTGGACACCGGGTGACAATAACAACACTTGCACATACGAAAGTCATATAAAGTACCAACGTTTTCAACTCCAAATGCATGGGCTGAGAATCTTGGATACCTTGAAATTCCCTGATTCTTCCTCGAATCAGCAGTGGGGTCCAAAAGTGTTCACAAAATCACCCTTCCAGAAATGGTGAGTGGTACGAACCAACACAGGGAATAATGAAAATTTGAAATGCCTCCATTTGAATATTCACTGTAGTACGTCAGTGTTCACAAGACGTGACAGTAATAATGACAATTTTGCAGCAGAGTTCGGGATGGTTTCTTTATCTGGTATACCGGTATACCGGTATACCGGTAGTCCGGTACCCAACTCTTTCGGGAGAGTCGGGAGACCAAAGGCAAACATCAAAGCTCGCATGCTGCAGGTTCTCCTCTTCACATTCTGTGGAGTCTGGACTCAAGATGAGGCCCACCAGCAACGACGATCCCGATTCTCTGCCCCCTGGAATAAATGTGATTCTCGTCACATGATTCTCCTGTCTAAACTTAGGCACTGATCAGACGAATTTGCTCATGAATCTTGTTTCCGCATCATCGACATCGTCGTCGTCTTCACCAAACCTCCGCAAAAGAGCATCCTCATCGTCATCATTACAACAGAAACGGATAGCCAGAGTTCATCGAGCTTCATCACCAATCGAGGAGTCCTTTTGCAACTCTTTGCGTTCTTCTCTCTGCTGTCGGAACAGCAGGGCTCTTCACCGTCCGCAGCAGCAGTTGCCGCAACAGCCATGGCGACGTTGCAGGCCAGGGCCAGCCTGCAGTGGTCGCCTCGGAATCTCCGCCATCGCTCTCCTGCGATCACCAATTTCGCATCGCCATCGCGTCTCAGTGGTGGTGGGGCGAGCTTCTCCTCGAGGAAATCGTTGAAGAGCGCTGGCGTGAGTGCGAAGGCGTCGTCGTCTTCGTTGTCGCCCTCGTTGTCTTCTTCTTCGCCGTTTCTGTCGAATGTGGAGGATGTGAGCTCGCGGTTGGCAATTTTGGATGGTGGGTTGAAGAGTAAGCTTGAGGGTCGGAATCGTGCGCGGCCTGGCGTGGGTGTGGTGGTGACGAGGGCGAATGCCAGTGCGGTTGCTGCGGATGGCGAGGCTACGGCGCAGAAGACTCCTCCCGCGTGGGCGGGGGTGAAACCCTTGCCGTTCGTCTTGTCGGTCGGGGCGGGGCTGGCATTGCGGTTCCTGGTGAAGAAACCCGAGGCCGTGACGATGCAAGCGTGGCAACTGCTGGCGATCTTCGCGTCCACCATCACAGGCTTGGTGCTTTCCCCCTTGCCGGTTGGCGCGTGGGCGTTTCTGGGATTGACCGTCACAGTGTTAACCAAAACCCTGACGTTCGTGGCGGCCTTCGGCGCCTTCACGAACGACGTCATCTGGCTGATCGTGATTTCGTTCTTCTTCGCGCGAGGGTTTGTGAAAACCGGGCTCGGCGATCGTATTGCGACCTATTTCGTCAAGTTGCTGGGGAAGAGCACGCTCGGGCTTTCTTACGGCTTGGCGTTGAGCGAGACGCTCCTGGCGCCTGCCATGCCCAGCACCACGGCCAGAGCGGGCGGCGTGTTCTTGCCTATCATCAGCTCGTTGTCCCTCTCCTCCGACAGCAAGCCCAAGCACAAATCCGCCAGCAAGTTGGGTGCATATCTTGTGATGACACAATTCCAGGTGAGCAATGGTCGCGCTCCAATTGAGCAGGAGCTAGTATTGAATTCTCCACAACAGCACCACGATTCTGATTCCAGTTCTATTGCTCTTTTTGTTTTGGGCAGTTTTAATTAGGTCATATTGGGGCTTCTCTTTTGTTTGATCTTATTAATTTTCTGATCAACAATACAGTGCTCTTCATTGAATCCAGTGACACGCCATTTGGTCCTATCTGAATTATTGATTTCATACTATGTTCAATCGAATTGGTCGTTTTAAAATGAAGACTACTCTGTCTTTTAGGTTAAGAGCCGATTTTAGGGTTTTGTGATTTGGCATCGAATTCTCTTAACGAGCTTGCGGGGGTTTGGGATGGTTAATTAGGCAGCTGGAAACTCGAGTGCCCTGTTTCTGACTGCGGCCGCTCAGAATCTGCTCTGCTTGAAACTAGCGCAAGAGCTTGGCGTGATCATAAGCAACCCATGGGTGTCGTGGTTCAAAGCGGCGAGCGTGCCGGCCTTTTTAGCGCTCCTCACAACCCCATTTATTCTGTACAAGATATTCCCCCCTGAAGTCAAGGACACTCCGGAGGCTCCGGCTGCGGCCAGCAAGAAACTCCAGGCTCTGGGACCTGTGACGCAGAACGAGTGGTCTATGGTCGCCACTATGCTGCTTGCTGTCACTCTCTGGGTCTTTGGGTATGTACTTCATCACCATCAGACCATCCTCCCATTTTCGTACATCAGCTTGTTACTCGCTTTGCTTTCGTTTGAGTTTTCTGACTCTTAAGCTTTTGAGAAGATACGCATTTGATGCTATATGTACGAGTGTGCTATCATTGGAGATGACTAGTGACCACTTTGGAATTCTCTTGAGATCAAATATGTCTCACTCAACGTATGATGATTTCTTGTGCAATCATTCAAAGTAGGATGTTGTGGACCAGTATTGGAGGGATAATAGTTTTATTCAAAAATCAGTGGCATAAACATTAGTCAAGTCATGGTTACACTCGACTTGCTAATTGAAGGCCATCCAAGTGTAGTGAGATGAGTTACTTTTGGTAACGGGGTCAGTCAATAGGAGACTGGATTAGGTTTAGTATCCGCCAGTTTAAATTGGCAATTGTTCTCATTTTGCAGGGAGAAACTTGGGATTGCGAGCGTGGTGGCTGCAATGTTGGGACTTTGTATTCTTCTCTGTGTGGGCGTTTTGAACTGGGACGATTGTCTGAGCGAGAAGTCTGCTTGGGACACGTTGACGTGGTTTGCGGTTCTGGTTGGCATGGCCGGGAATTTGTCCAGCCTAGGTCTTGTCAAGTGGATGTCGGATGCTGTTGCTGCGACTCTTGCGTCTTATTCTCTAAACTGGCCTGCGGCTTTTGGGGTACTCCAAGCCACATACTTCGTCTCTCACTACCTCTTTGCTAGTCAAACTGGACACGTGGGTGCCCTCTACTCCGCTTTCCTTGCGATGCACATCGCCTCTGGAGTTCCCACAGTTTTGGCAGCTTTGGCACTCGCTTTCAATACCAACCTTTTTGGTGGGATTACACACTATAGCAGTGGCCAGGCTGCAGTATACTTTGGCTGTAAGTGTTTGAACCATTGACTCTGTATACTCCCTGATGTGTATAATTGGCCTCTCCCTGCTGTTGTGTGAATTCTCGTAATTAATTTGCATTGCAATTCTTTGCTGTAGTTTCTATTCCGTGTTGGATTAGCTATGAATGCATGTACTGATGTGGCGGCAGAGATTGGGCTTCTCTTTGCACTCTCATGCATGTTCCCAACTTGACTTGTTGAAGTTGTCCAATCAGATGTATACACAACTTGAAAGATTCTTGGATATTCAGGGAACATGCAATTAGAGAGGGTTGATTGTGTCTGTCTCTCTACATGCTGAGATTGTTGTTCAAAAGACTAGGTTCTATCAATTGTGAAGCTTATTTATATGAAATTACTGTGTAACTTTCTGATTCTTGTTCCTTTTGGGTTCATGACAGCGGGTTATGTGGAGCTGAAGGATGTGTTCAAGTATGGAGCAGTGATGGCTGTGTGGAATATCTTGGTTTGGACCGTGGCTGGAGGTCTCTGGTGGAAGGCAATCGGCTTGTACTAGATCGTTATACGTATCATTCCTACGACCAATGTCGCTGCACATGGTCAAAGTCTTTGGTTGCAGTCACATTCTTTCAGATGGCCCAACATTTAGTTGTCCATCTCAACATTACTCTTTGTCAAGTTTAGAAGAAGTGGAAATCAGTCTTACAGAGGATGTCTTACCTGAGGTGTTATTTGAGTATCGGATTTTGGTTCTAGTATTCGCTTTCACATTGATCTTCTCATTAGTCATCAGAGCTCTAATTCCGGAAGAGAAAGAGAAAGTGAGTATAGTTGTGGCAATAGAGGTCACCTTTTGCTTTTACTTCATTGTCAAGTCATGACGTGGTTCACTGCATCAGGAATTTAGTATTATTAGTCGATTTGGCGTTCTGTGCAATGTGTTCCACGGGAACCCTAGGAAGGAACGTGGTTTGGGACAACAGGTTGATTCATTTCTATGGAAATGGTATGGCCCCTTCCCACTGTCCGCAAGGTGAATACAATGTGGAGAAATTTATGTTTGAGAAATACAATGTTATTGTTGTTATTGAGAAGCTGTGGTGGCAGCATACTGAGGCTGAACGATGCATAGAAGTTTTCTCCTCGAATGCAAGCGAGGCTGAAAAGACTAAGTAGGTGGAATGATTCGAAAGCCATGTCAGCTTGCACCAATGGAATGAAAGCAAACTCAAGAATTTCTACATCAGGAAAGTACCCCCCCATTGAAACAGTATTGTTTCATAAGGCCTGCAGTCCAGTAAAGAAACTTTACTGTTACAGTACTGAGATAGTATTGCAACAGTATAGTTTCAATGGGTCCTCAAATTAGTATTGTAATAGTAAAGTTTCTTTACTGGATTGCAGGCCCTATGAAACAATACCGTTTCAATAGGGGGGTACTTTCTAGATGTACACATCGTCTCCAATGACACATATCATTGTGAGGATGAGTTGGCCTACCATGTGGGCACCATTTTGAAACAAAACCGAGTTCTTTGTTGGATACTGGTATTCAAACTTTGAATTAAGTAAGGTAAACAATCCATTGTGGTCGGATGACCCATAGTGGACATCTAATGACCCCATGACAGTTTTCTTGGCCACAATTGATGTTTAACCTAACACCAATGGAGTGATTAGTGACCTCATTAGGAACCCCTGCTTTTTCAGTGTAAATCATTGTAAAAAGTGACTTTTCATGGCCTTCTACATTAGAAACTATTGTAACCACTTTAGGTAATTAAGAAGAGTATATTGATACAATTTTTGTTAGTTATGGGATAGTCTACGGACTCTTTTGGACAGATCATTTCAAAAATCTGTAACAAATTCATACTTTGTTTGAAAAATATAATTCCAACTGTTCTCACTATTTCTCACACTTGTCTTCATGTGGAAAATAATTTGAAAACCTTCAGCAATGACATGAGAGTAGACTCCAAAGTTTGACCACAATGGGTTGGTTTACTTTAAAAGGCTTGGATTGAAAATTTCAACAGTCCTTGTTTGAAGATGCCCTTCTACTCTAAAAATGCTCCTTCCAACTTCAGACACTTAGGGTAACGTCAGGAAATTGTTAAGGAGATGCCAACCAGTTGAAGACATGCAGGAGCCAAAGAGACGGACAAGCATTTCTCAGCCCTTGTATGTTGACCTAAGGTAGGAGGTGCATAAATTGTGCAGGTTCTAAATGCGTCATTCTAGGAAAGAATGATATGTTCCTTTAAATATCTATTGCTGTCATTGATGAGGTCACATTTAGAACACAATCGATTTTAGAATGGACTACCTTAGGGTGGACTTTCTTGCAGCTAGTTGGAATTAGAATACAAACTTTAAGATTTCTAGAATTGGAATTGCTTTTGCTAACTTCCATAATGTTTATATTTCTATGTGAGTTCTATGATGTTTATACTTCTATGTGAGTAGGAAGAAACTATATTATAGAAGCAACTTTGTCTTGTTGTCAAACTAGATCAACCACAAGTTCAAGCCCAATATTAAAATTAGTTTTCCAAAAGTCAAAAACTTGCTTCTCCTACTTTTCATGGGCTTCTCCCACTTTTTACGGGCTTCTCCCTATAATTTTGTTTACCAACTATTTTGATTTTGTTCTTGCAAATATTACAATTCCATAGTGAATTCCGGAAAATATTCCCTCTTTTGCAAAGTTTGATCAATTTTGATAAATGGAAGTCCATCCTAACTAGAGATTATTAGCCTAAAAAGAAATGTTAATTTGAGAATTCAGCACTGATGAGATATATTCACCCATAATCAATACTATCCAAAATCCAACACCTACATTTGGAGAAAAAAACATCACAAACAAATTGATCTCAATTGTGTTGTTGTAAAAGTTTGTGCAAGAACTACTTGCTAATTATGTTGCATTTAGGGGTACTAATTTGGAATAGTATCTAGCCTTAATTTAATTGATAAATAAAACTTTGATCCTTTTAATATTTGAAAATATCCATCTTCATTGGTTTTGATTTTCTTGAGATTTTTTGGTAGGAAAACCAAAGTACTGTGATTTTTTGGAGTGGAAATATAAAAGTAATGCAATTGCAATCATTTTTTGGATTTCTAAAAATAAGAAGATGGAATAGAGAAGATTTTTTTTTCCCCTTAGTTTATATGAAATTCCAAGAATGGATATTTTGAAAATTTACTTACTTTCAAATTTGGCTAAAATACATTTAGAATTTAGATATAAAGACCTTGGGGTAATGATTCTTTAGTAGGCAAGGGCTAACTTCTATTAGCTCTCCATATAGTATGAATTGTTCTCAAGTTATACATCCTGCTAAACCTAGACGCAACCTTCTAGTGAATTATAATATAAAATTAAAAGTAATGCAAGCTAGGCTTCTATAATATTACATATATTTATTAATTTTTGCCAACCTAGAAGCAACCCTCTAGTATACAACAATGTAAAAATGACAAGTGATACAAGGCTTCCATGATATTACATATATTTATCAATATTTACTATTTTCAAATACATACATTTGTTTGTTGTAGATATTTTATCAAGTCTATTTAAAAGGAATAAATAATGATATAATCAATTGGTTAATTATTGAAAAGAATGTATCAAAATTAAAATGGCATTTTGGAAATGTATAGATGGGATCTTGGAGAAAAAGAAAGCATTTTAGGGATAAAGATGGTAATTTTGGAGGTAAAGAGAGCATCTTTGAAGGTAAAGATAACACCTAAAGTAAAGATGGCACTATTTTGGAGGTAAAGAGAGCATCTTTGAAGGTGAAGATAATACCTAGAGTAAAGATAGCAACTTTGGAAGTAAAGAAAAGCATTGTGGAAAAAAAAGAGGACATCTTGGAGGAAAAAGGGCATTGTAGAGAAGAAGAAGGCATCTTGGAGAAATCAATGACACTTTGGGGTAAAAGAAGGCATCATAGAGAGGAAAAAATACTTCTTTAGAGGTAAAAATGACCACGTTGGGAAGAAAAAGGGCATGTTTTGGGAAAAAAGATGACACCTGTGGAAAAAGGCATGTTTGGGGAGGAAATGGAATAATTGTCAGCAGTGGGGTTCGAACCCACGCCCCCTTACGAAGACCAGAACTTGAGTCTGGCGCCTTAGACCACTCGGCCATGCTGACAGTTTACACTAGTCTGCCTACTACCCCAACCCACCAGCCGGGACATGCTGCGGATTTAGCACCATGTTTGCTATCTAAATGGTTAATACCGCGAAATACTAGTTTAAACAATGAGCATTTATTTGCCGCCGTTTCTTGAGTTTGGCTCATTTGAATCCGTCCACCCGAAACCGAATCCTCAGTCACAACCACAGCACCAAAGTACATTTCCGTCGCTGTCAGACTTGCGAAGTTCGTTACTTCTTTACGATGGTGTCAGAACTCAGTACCAATTGAATATTGAATTGTAGGAGTAAGTTAGGGCACCGCTTGGCTCAATTCCGTCTCTCGTTGTGACGAGCAGGAAGACTTCGTGATGTTGCTTGAACGGAGAGCTTCGGAACTAGGAATTGTATCGAGTTAGGGCTTGGCCGCGGGTGCTTGCAGCGTTATAGTAGCTGAAGCGGTTTCCTTCAGCGATTGTGTGCGCGTTCTGGTACTAAGTTAAGTGCAAGTGATTGAAAGGAAAGTTCTTGAAAGAGTGTGGAAGTGTTTGAGGCTTCTCTCCATGTGTGGATGTGAAAGGCACCTCGCGTACTCGGCCTCCTTGAAACCTCCTCAAGGACCGCCTCTGGTAAGTCCTTCGGTCGTGGATTTGCGATTCAGTTGTTCATTATAATTTGGCGTGACTTGTCTGTAAGGTTGTTGATGAGGCACACTTAGGAGTAGCGGCGTTCGAGAACGTTCTCGTTTTCTAGCTCAGAGTCGAATTAGACGTTTTTCCAGCTTTTCAATTACATCTAAGAGTTGGAGCTCAAAAACAGAGGATGTTGAAAAGGGATAGAGAATTATGCCAATACTTTCGAATCTGGAATAATCGACCGTTCTTCGTAGATGCGAGATGAGATCGCTTAATTTCATGCGAGATTTTGGTTACTTAAATTGGTGCAGGGGTTGCAAGAAGGAGAAACATGGATCGGGCGTGGAACGTTTGAAGCGTCTCTGAGGGCGCAACTTCTCTGTAGCAGGCGGCAGGCTTGTTTTACACTCACAGAAACGGGCTTACGTATTGAATGTCATGGAATTAATTCTCTACTCTTCGTCGATTGCCACTCGAAAAACGTCCATGGCTCGGAGGTGAGTTTAGGGCTTTGAATTACTGTAGGAAAGTCGGCACGTTTAAGCACATAATAATGAATTCGTTTGTATTGTTTCTAGTTCGTTATGTCGCAGTTGTACTTTGATCTAAACCCTAAGTGTTGTCTCAGAAGTTTTTAACTGGATCTCTAAATTCATTAAATTTCATCAAGTGCTCCCTGAATTCGTTAATCAGAAACTCATTCAACATATGCATTTCTAGAAAAAATTTCGGCATGGTATTAACTCTCTAGAGGTAGATGGACTGAGATTTTGGCTGTATTAGTTTTATATTGATCTTTTCAATTGCTTGAGGTTCAGGCGACGCCGGCTACCGAGCTATTTCAGCTTCGGAGAGGTGAAGCTGTGGATCTCGCTGATGGGGACCGATTCTACTTTGCGGCCATGGAGTGTTTGGTTACGGTTGTCATGAGGCAGAATCACACCGCTGAAATATCAGGGGACGTCAAACCGCCACCCTTGCAACAAGCCTCCGAAGCATGTGAGAAAGAGAGTGAGGAGAAATTGATTGAAAATGAGCAGCAAGTTGCTGAAGTTTCGCGAGCGCTTCATGATCCAGCTCAGGACTGCGGTACTAGTGATCCACAATCAAAGAATATCCCCACTTTGTGTGCGAATTCTTGTAAGACAGTAGCTGCTTTCCATTGTCCTGATCTGGCTGGAGCATGGGAGTTTCTTGCTGCTCCTAAGCCCTCAGTTATCCCGACGGTAGATTGTCCTGTTTCACGAAAATGTCAATATGAAAGTGTTGGAAATGACCAGGAGGATTCTGATTCTCTAGGTCTGGACGCTTATGATTGTCTACCTCTAGTAGGAGTTTCTATTTGTAATGTACAGAAATCTCTTCGATCCATTTCACCACGGAGAGGAGAGGAAGTATCCGATCCTGCAGCTGCTATTGATGACGATAATCGTTTGAACGAATCCTATCAATGTCTTGGAGAGAACTTGATAGAAGAGGCATTGCCCAACAGCGCTGTGGATGAAGTCCCTGAAGTTGGTGAATGTGTGCTAAATGCGCAGTTCCCTACTGATGGAGAAAAATGTAGACCTTCCTGCGTACTGGAAGATCATCAGGCGATTGAGACTAGTTTATGTTCGAGGGACAGAGCTCATGGACTTGGAGTTCATGAAGATCTGCCAAATGAAATATGCGCCCCTCGTGAACAGAGGGAACCAGAGGACTACAATCTCATTATGTCTTCAGAAACTGTGGATGGTCAGCCTATAGAAGACGAATTACTTCTTTCTGAGCCAGCGAGAGGCTTGGCTGTTGATAATGTTAGAGACTGTCGAGACGAGCTTCCAAATGTGGACAAGGCTGCCAGAGGTATCTTACCTACGCCGCAGACTAGGTTCATGGATGCAATCCCAGTAAGAGTGGACTTAGAGGAGCACCCCGAAGTTTCTGGCAGGGCTTACGAAAGAGAAGAAGATCCTGAAGTGTCCATTGCTGTCGAAGATGTCTCTTGGCCGGATGGTCCCATTGAAGGAATGGAGTCAGTGATTGTGTCGGTGAGTGGCTATGAAGGTATCGGTCGACAAAACCTTGTGAAGCTCATCAACAAGACCGGCGCTGCCTTCACAGGACAACTTTCCAAAGCCAACACACATCTGGTATCTCTCTTTTTTCTAACTTGATAGACTTTACATCTGTGATCTGGTGAGAGGGGTGAGCATGCTGCTCTGTTAATTTCAGTATCATTATATTAAAATTCAGCGACATGTGTGCGTTGGTCGATGAGCTGTAGGTCTGCTGGAAGTTTCACGGCAAAAAGTTTGACCGTGCGATGAAGTTGCACAAGCCGGTAATTAATCACCAATGGTTCGAGGATAGTCTGCGAGCAGGCAAGAGACTCGCAGAATCTCCATACAAGCTTCGTAGGTAGGGTTTGAACCGACTTTGAACAGTAATTTGGTTTTCATCTGAAAATTTCCTTGGACTACGCTCCACAGTATCACAACTTTTCAATTCTCCGCTGATTCATTGAAATGTGTTAAGTGCAATGGCAAATCCTTTCTTAGTCAGATAGCTATTAACTGTTGGTAATGTCAAAGTTCCAGCGCATGGATACCTGGTTTCATTTGAACCTGGTCGCACCCATCTAATATCTGATTAATTGTCTCTGTTGAAATGATTCGGTTGGATGGTTTCGTCAGCGATACTATCAGGTCTGATGTTCTACTGAATATTAAGAATCTTCCGTGTAGAGAACCTTTATGAAATTTAACTAGAGGCGATGTAATGTGCAGCGGGGATGAAGTGGGGTTACTGAAATGGAAAGAGAAGTTGTCACCTCTGGTATTAGAACGGGATCCACCATCCAACTCAGCTATAAGTCAACATCGTATTCATCATGGCGCCTTTTTCTCAAGCACAAGCGATCAAGAGGTACAAGATGTGATGGTGACTTATCTTGACAAGAGCCGTTCCTCACAGATTAAAATGCTTAGAAGCGTCTTTCAGTGCATTCTATATCTGACTCGCGCTTGTGAGTTTAGCTCCGACTGAATGGAGTGATAATGTGGCGGCAGGATCAGCGTGGAAAACGTGCCATGTGTGCTGCATCCGACCAAAAGGATTTGCCGGGCACCTCAAGGCAGGCAGCGTCTGGTCGCACTGGAGGCAGAAAAAAGTCACGTAAACTGGTAAAACTTAGTGCTGAGCAAGGAAATTTGGTAAGAGAGAATCCAACGGTTCCTCCGACAGGTACTGGAGAGTCTTATCTGAGGAGAACTGGTGAGACTGCTGGTACTTCGAAGGAGGGCTACCATAATACGAGGCGAAAATCAGACAATTCGAGATTGCACGATGCGGGTCAAGTTCATGGGCTGTACAAGAAGCGCAGAAATTCAGCAAATTCAGTATTAGACCGGGGCAGGTCTCAATATTCCGCTGGAACAGACAGAGAGTTTACTGTTGTTAATCTGACAGATGATGTCGATGAAGGCATGACGGAGAGTGGTTTACAAATGCCCCAGTTAAGTGTTCCAGCCACAGACGGCACCAATGCTGATATAAATAAAGGCAAGGACCCGGATAGCTCTCAATTATCACAACGCGACAGAGAGATTACTTGTGCTATTTGTAGGGTGGAAACAAAGTCTCCATCTGAAGGTCTGTTGAAATGCGGGCACAAATTTTGCTACATATGTATTTTTACTTGGTCTATACAAGAGGTTCGTATCTACACCTCTATCTACTTTTCAGCTTGTGTGTTTCGTAGGGATCTTGATGCTACCTTCCTGTTTGTACTCAGTTCCTTTTTATTAATATGTATTATCAATTTGGTGCAAGGGCCGTACTTTCAAATATCACTGATTTATTTTGGTTGGCAGGAAAAAGGTTTGTTTCCTTGTCCTCTTTGTAAAGAAACTTGTGACTTCATCACAAGACAAGACGTCGATTCGTCCGGGAAACTTGACGAGACTGTGGTGGTTGTGGGCAAGAAAGAGATGGGATCTTCTTCTGGAAGCCAGAGAACAATGGTGGTGGTAAGCTTGGTCAGTTGTTGATAGTTAATGATTTTAGTTTTTGCGTAAGGTAGGCACACCCATTCCCGTCCGTGTACCTCATTCCGTTGTCATGTCTGAACGCAGTAGAGTCTGGAAAGAAAATCTGAGCCTTCGCTACATAATGTCAGAATGTGATAAACGAACGGGAGTGGGTGCGCCTACCTTTAGTCATCCCTCCCAATTTCTATCTTTCCTGCTTAGTTGACCCTTCGGTGTGAACTAGTTACAACTTTTCTAACAATCATGACGGCTCAATAAGGTTATGGAATGCAATATTCAGCACTTGAGAAATATGAATAAAATCATGACACAGTCGGTGTGACGCATGTGAATCTTTTGTAGGATGCTGTTTGCATTCATTGCGGAAACAGTGATGCTGAATCTATGTTAATGAGATGTGGGAATTGCGAAAACCGAGGAATTCACACGTTTTGTTTGGATCCCCCTGCTCCACCACCATGGTACTGCCCTGCATGCACACAAAGCCATCACAGGTAAGACTTCTCGTCTTCATTTTGGTGTAACAATATATTTAAAGCTTAATTGAAAGGTTGGGTATGTTGGTAGACACTAGATTGGGTTCAGCTTGTCAACAAAGGTAACATTGCATTACCATCTTGGAAAAAATATCTTTATCGTTTAGTCCTAAATTGTGGTGTTTAGCCTATAGTCCTAACAATTGTAATTGTAACGTTAAGCATATAATCCTAAATTGTGATGTTTAATCTGCAGGGATTCCATGAGATTAGCATGGAATCAGTTTCTGCCTGGCTCTACACCCGTTAACGTCGACCCTGAGGTTAGCCTATTAACATCAAATGTACCTCGAAGAAATTCGCAGCCGTATACATATCGGCGACCTTCTCGACCAGTTTCTGCCTACAGACCAACCCTTCATGCTGAGCTGACGCAAAGCATGGGTCCCGTACGAAGAACTAACGTTGTGGGCCAACACTCTCTCCGCACATGGCTAAATAATGAGACTTCGAATGGGAATACATGAGGAAGCTTTACTTGCTTTTGTTAGTGGCTAAAATGGAAGCTAGTCATTGTATAGTATTGTGTGAATATAGGCTTTGGGTCATGCGATTGTTGACTCTCGTTTCAATATTTCTAATATCAGTGCATATATAAGATACTTGACTGAGTCTTAAGTGTGGAATCTCTACGTGCATTTTGCATTATAATCAATCATTGCATCAGATTATATGTCCAGGAACATTGAAGCGAAACAATGAATCACCTGAAATGGTTTACAGTACTCATTGAAATGAACCCGTAAGCATAAGCTTTATGGCACAATGAGCGTGCAATTGAAGGTGGGAATATTTTTTGTGCATTGGCACATCTAACTAAAGCAAGATGCACCTGTTATGAAATTTTAGGAAGTGTGATGGAATGATTAACTGAAGCAAGATGCACCTGTTATGAAATATTTGGAGGTGTGATGGAATAGTTATTGATTTTTAAAGTTGAAGGCTGTAGGAGGTCTGTAGGAGGTCTATAGGCCAACTTGGATGAATCCAACATCTAAGGTGGGAGCACCCATTTCCGTCCATGTCCTAGAACCTGTTCCATATATCTACCCCCCAAATCTACTCATCAAGTGCCATCCGGTGTCAGTCTTGTCAAGTGCCATCTGGTCATCATTGCACAGGTTGAGGTTTACTCTCAGGTATCAACTCATACAACTAGGTATGTTGCATCTAGCTTGACAAGTTGTTGTCAAGGCGTTAAGTAGATGGCTTTGGGAATGGGTCACTTGGAGCTCTAAATGGTGTCCAAGTTGCAACGATTAGGTGGTTTTGTGGTTGTCAAGGCCTAGAGCATGTGGGAGTGGATTCTATGGGAGCTCTGTTTAGAAACAAGGCCCTTGAGAATAGGCAGTAGTTACTTTTTGTTTTGCACTTTGACCAAGCTTTCAAAAAGCAGTTTTTTAAAATTTCAAGAGTGTTTTCAACATCTCCCACTCTTTCATTTGCCTTCCATTCTATCTATTTGTTTTTCACACTAATCTTATCATTTGTTCACCTATGAGAAGTAATTATTTGAAGTGTCGAAATGTTCCTCAAGCAAGAGGCTAAATTAAAAGCAACATTATCAAAAGTTAATCAATTTCTTCATGAAGACACCATAATTGAACCTAATCAATCCCAAATTGAACATAGATATTGTCTATTTCTAATCATTTTGGAATATTTGTTTATCCATTTTCTATCCAAAAGTCAAGGTCAAAATTCCTAAGGGTTGACGTTAATGGTTACCTTGATGGTCCACAAGGCTTGAATTTAGATACGCTTCAATCAAACTTAATCATAGCTTTTAAAATTCCCATTTTTTGTTTTTGAAGTAAATTTGAAAGATAAAATTTGACAAGCTTTTGGAGAAAGTTTGTTTTTTGTTCTATTGAAAATTCCAAAAAATCAATTCCTATAATTGTTGGCTTTGTATGTTAGAATCTAAATTATGTACTATTAAATGTTTGTGTTTGTATTTTGCACTTTAGTTTTTTATAATCTTGTATTTTGCATATTATACTTCAGAAATTAAAATAAAAATGATCACAAAAAGTCTACAATTTTTATGGAAAAATCAACTTTAATTTATAGAATAAAAACATTTTGTAGTATTGAGAATATAAATTTGATGTTTTACTCATGAAAGGCACTATTTATGAATTCAATGATCTACATACAAGAAAAGGATATTTGAATGAAGGCATCAAATATTAGATATGTTTTAAAAATATTCTATAAAATTAAAATATCTTTAAAAGAAATTTTTGGAATATTATTAAACTATTTACAAAATAAAATTTCTAGGGACTATATTGGAATATCTTGTCTTTCTAAATAGTTGATTTTTCCAATTTTTAAATTAAAGAGACCCTACATTTGCTCTCATGTGTTTTTTTAATGCTTTTACATTGTCACCTCCCTGAAAAGTTCTATTAATGTTTTTGGGATTACTTTACAATGTCAATGTGATAGAGAAGTAAGGTAGAGCCACCCATTCTCGACCAGTGACCTATTCCCGACCTGTAGGTGCATGTATTTTTGACCAAGTTTAAAACATATTTTTTTGTCCTTTTCAAGATTGGAACTATTAAATACATGATACATGTTACAAGTTGTGAGAAAAAAAGTAGGAAATAATGATTAGGAAAAAAGTTATTGAGTGATTAGAATTGGAAGAGTCTAGTTATTGGCCGTGGGTCTAGAGCACCTTTTGCCTCCCAAAATTCATAGTAATCTCAATTTAAGCGATAAAATTACCAAATTTTTGCAATCCTTGTCATTTCTATTGATGTACCTCTGAAAAATATTTGTTGTGCCTTCACTACTCCAGATCATGGTGGAATTCCTTATTTGGTCGGTTACGGGTGGCTCTACCTTACATTCATTACTCAAAAAGTTTTGGAGAAGGCATAATTACTTAAGGAAACCAATGGGATGTTGGAGAAGATCAAAAGACAATAAAATAATGCCATAAGAAGTCTTGACAAGTTGTAGTGTAAAATCTAAGTGGAGAAATTTTCCAAACAACTTCATAAATTGAAGCCCACCAAACAACTTCACCAAGAGAAAAGTTTGGGCTTTAGACTATAATGGAGAAGAGGCAAAGAGCCGACTAAGGTAGAACCACCCATTCCCGACCAATAGGTGCATGTATTTCTGACCAAGTTTAAAATGTGTTTTTCTTTCCTTCTCAATATTGGAACTAATAAGTACATGGCACATGTCCCAAGTTGTGAGAAAAAAAGTAGGAAATAATGATTAATAAAAAAATTATTGAATGGTCGGAATTGGAAGAGTCTAGACATTGGCTATAGATGTGGAGCACTTTTTGCCTCCCAAAATTTATAGTAATTTCAGTTCAAGCGATAAAATTACCAAAATTTTTGCAATCCTTGTCATTTATATCAATGTACCAAAAATATTTGTTTTGCCTTCGCCACTCCAAATCATGTTGGATTTTTTTATTTGGTTGGTTATGGATGGCTCTACTTTAATGCTATTTGAAACAAACAAAGTCTTCAATTACATAGATAATATATGCCATGATAAAAAGACAACAAATGAAGCTAAAGTTCTCCCAAGGCCCAAGTTTCTTGTCCAAGGGATTCAAGAAACTTGACCTCCATAGAACTCCCTTTACAAAAAGTTCTACCACATAGGCAACCATGTCATCTTTCCATCCATGCTTGAATGTCTCCATCCAAGAAGTCTTGGCCATAGTGTAAATCCAACAATCCATTGAAGAGCAAAATTTCTTCCAACCATATTTCTCCATTTTCCTACAATTATTGATTAGTGCACTTTTCTACTATGGTAATGTAAAGCAGCTCTTAGCACATTCAGATGGCTACCATGACCAAAGTTGGAGCAATGAATTTTTATCAATCAATATATTTAAAGTCTTAACTTAGCATAATATTGGCAAGGTCATTACATTTAGAGAGTTAGGATCATTAAATATGTCCTTCATATGGGAAAATAGATGGACTAGATGGTCCTATATACTCCTATTGACCTATTAGGTCCAACAGATTCTTCAAATGTTTTATGCATATGCTCTAATTATTTGATATTTGATTTGCAAGAGACTAACTCTAATTGAACAAATGAATAGTTCATCGTTATTCAAAAAACCTAGAATGATAGTATTTTTTAAAAAAAAATCATGGCTAAGGGCGTTTAGTAAGGTAAAAATAGTTATTTGAAATTTTTTACACTATTCAAATGATTTTTTTGGTTACTTTATTAATTTATTTATATAATGTGCTAGTAAATTCTAAAAGCTATATTTTTTGAAGAAAATAAAAGAATATTTTTACATTGATAGAATACTCAAAGTCTGCAGTAGTAAAGTTATAAATTTGAAACTCCCAAATTTTTAGTGGTTGTGTGTCATTTTTGTAAAATTGATATCTCTATACTTATAAAGACAAAACGGCACTAGAAATGATAGTTGCCTATGTGACTTTGGAGTTCATTTTTTAAGGTTTAAATTAATAAATGAATAGGTATGTTATTGGTAAGAGCTTAAACTTACAACAAAAAGTTGTAACCTTGATTTGTGCCTAGGATGTCCAAGACAGACCCAATACTCCCAAAAGAGATGCCAAACGTTGCCAATGGCAAATGCTTGGAGTTCACTTAGGCAAATAGCTGGAAGTCAATTAAGCTCCCCTAGATGGTCTTAGATGATTAGTATCATCTTTCATACCGTATTTGCCCGGACAATACTATTTGACCTTCCTAGCATTGTGCAAGAGGTATGAAGGTTCTTCTCAAACATGGTGAAAAGCCACTAAAAATAACCATTTAAAAAAAGGTATTGCATGGATAAAAGGATGAGTGTTGTCCAATATTTATAAGTCATTATCAATTCTATTTTCATACCATATCAGCCTACATTGCAAATTATTATCATTACTAGTTATATACCAATCGAGTAATATGCAACAAACACTTTGTCGTGTAATTATAGATTGCCATACACAACACATCGTGCAATTCTAAATATCAATCAAAACATCAATCAAAATCAACATAAGAAAGTGTCAAAAACACCCTCTCAAGTGAAAAAACTATTGTATCAGCACACACACAAAGTCAAGCAGCTCTCACGCCACAAAGGGAGAATCAAAGAGTGTAAACGTAAGAAAAGAAGTGAAGCTTTACTGAATGATAATCCACCATCTCCAAGCAAAACTAAAAATACAACTCTCTCTCAAAACGCTCACAAAACTTGACTTGACAACAATTTCAAGTCAAGGAGCTCTCTCCACCTAAACATTCAAACCCTAAGATGGATGAACCCTAGCATTTAGATGAAACTCATCCAAAAGTAAAATGAACTCATCTAATATTCATCTAATCTGAACTCATCTAGGAGTTCATCTAATACTCATCTAATCTAAACTCATCTAGGAGTTCATCTAATACTCATCTAATCTTTGGCACTGATCACACAATAACATAGTAGCTACACCGTTCTTCTCTTCACAAACAAAACAAGGAAGATCTTCCGACACCATTGCCAATTCGGGGCGTATAATGCCATCAATGAGCAAGTGACAAGGAGCGTAATTTTTTGTATGCTCCCGACACTCTTGCCCATCCTTGCCTTCCAACAGCAAAATGCCACTAGGCAAAATATTTTTCACTCAAAGGATAGTACCTCTTGTCTTGACATCCAACGTTGTAGGCACTTTACGCTGCAAGTATCTATAATCTCCTTTAGAGAATCTCCGCAATTGAGGTCGATAAGCGCTGCTACAAATGCGGGCGTAACGTAAAGTATCACAATGTTGAGCAATAGATAAGTTTTCTATGGCCATTGGCATGGCTCTTTTGACAAATTTTGCTTGATCATGAAGACATTGAGCCCAAATATCAGGATCATCTAAGTCCACAACTGAAGCCAATTTATCGCGTACCAAGATAGGTAAAATTGGCTCTTGACCATACAATAATTGGTAAGGGCTATAAGACGCCAATGACGCTTGCCTACTGAAACGATAGTCCATAGCAATCCATGGCAACATCAAGTCCCAATCACGGTGGTTGCCACGAAGCAATCCATACTTTTGTAAACCACGCTTGACTGTTTGGACAACTCGCTCAGCCAAGCCATCTGCCTTATGATGATCTCTAAAAGTAGTACGGTGATCTATTAGGGCCTTAGTATACAATTCTTCAAATGAACCAAGGAATTCCCGTCCTTGATCCATCTACACCTCAGCAGGTGCTTCAAAATGTGCCAAAACATGATCAAGAAAAGCCATAGCCGCCAATTCTGTCGAGTTTTGTGGTAGAGCCACAAGTTCGATCCACTTGCTAAAATGCTCTACCATCACCAATACATATTTAGCTCCGTGTGAGGTGACTATAAATGACCCGACAAAATCCAAAGACCAATGATAGCCCAAGCCCATGATAGGTAAAGGCCTCAACTAAGGTGATAATGTGTTAAAACTTGACCTAACTCGGTCACACACCTCACACTGAGAAACATAAGTGGCAACATGTTGATACATGCCAGTCCACCAATATGGGTTGCGCAACATGGAATGTGTCATGCGCACTCTAAAATGTCCAAGATCTTCATGCACTTGCCGCACCAAAGAAGCTCTCTGATCTGGCCTTCGAACTATACGCATAATTCCATCTAGCCACCTACGAAATAGCAAATCGCTATCCCAACGAAACCTTGTTGCTCTACGACTAACTCTATCTCGCTCCATAGCAGAGATAGCTAAAGGAAATGTCCCTTGTTGAAGTTTGTGCAATACTGCAATATCTTTTTACACACCACTCTCAACTAGAGACTTGTCAGACTCCTCATTTTGGTCTTCAATAGACGCCTCAGAAGTAAATCTTGACATCAATGTAAGATAAGAGGCTACATGCCAACTTGAAACTGCTTCTGTGTCGCAATCCCCGTGCCACTTGGCTGCAGTCAAATCCTTGTCTGAAGGACTTGGATTGCGTAAAAATCCATCCGCATCCAAGTTAGTGATGCTTGCTCGATGTACAACCTCAAAATCATACTCTTGGAGCAATAATGCTCACCTAGCAAGTTTGCTAGTGAGTTTGTTTGACTCCATAAGCCATTTCAAAGGCTGGTGATCAGTCACCAAAGTGAATCTTTGGCCATACAAATAAGGCCGAAAGTGTGCAATGGCCCAAACTACTGCCAAAGCCTCTCCTTCATATGAAGAATAGTTAGATTCTGCACTATGATTGCTTCTAGATGCATAGGCCACAACATACTCCTTTCCTTCTTCATCTTTCTGTGTCAATATTGCTCCCAGGCCTACAACATTCCAATCCGTGTGCAATTGAAAGGATCTAGAAACATCAGGGTGTTGAAGCATTGGCGCTGAACCGAGCCTTTGCTTCAACGTATCAAATGCATGTTGTTGCTCACACCCCCAAGTCCGTGGCTGATCCTTGCCCGTAAAAATAGTAAGAGGTTTGGCAATTAAGCTGAAGTTTTTGACAAAACGACGGTAGTAATTTGCCAAGCCAAGAAACGCATGAAGCCGTGGTACATCTCTAGGTGCTGGAATCTTTTGCAAAGCATCCACTTTTGCTTGTTGTACACCAAGACCTCCTAGAACAATCATGTGGCTCAAATATGGTAACCGATCGTGAAAGAACTTGCACTTGCCATGATGCACGTATAGTCTCCACTGCTGCAACCGCTCAAACACTGCTTACAAATGTCTCACATGATCTTGTGGACTACTACTAAAGATGATAACATCATCAATATAGCACCTAGCAAATGACAAGCCGGCTAATATTCAATCCATCATCCTCTGGAACTCAGTTGGTGCATTTTTGAGATTAAATGGCAAAAATTTCCAATGATAGAGTTGATCTTTGTCGTTTTAATCAACTCCCCAAAATATTGTCTTCACTCGATATCGCAAAAGTAGAGGTAATTGGTGATAACCAAATCTCAAGTCTAAACTGTTAAAAACTTGAGAAAATCCCACCGCATCAAACAACTCCTCTGGCATTGGCATTGGATATCGATCTGACTTAGTTTTACGATTAACTGGACGATAGTCACCACACATCCATTTTTTTGTCCAACTGCCAAAGATGTCTTTCTTTGAAGGCATAACCGTAGCACAAACATACTGTCCATTAGAGAGCTCAATCATTCCCGCTGTTAATAACTCATGGCATCGAGTTTGAACACCCAACCTCTCGGATGCACTAAGCCTATAAGGCTGTCTAAAGATTGGATAGTTGTCCTCAAGATGAATATGAACGGGTATGCCCTTGTAGCCTTCAAAATCCTGGAGGCCAAAGGCAAAAGAACCGTGATACGTTCAAATAAATGTCCGTACCCTTTGTACTTTGGCACCAGTAAGATGTGGCTCCAACTCCAATGGTTGGTTATCAAACTCTGTGGTTTCTTTCTCCGCGAAAGGATCACCACTTGGTACTGGCACGGCCTGTGATTGCCAATCCATGGAAGGGACAACCTCTTTGCCTCCAGAATCTGTATTTGAAGCCAAATGAGAAGCCTCTCTACTACAACCAGTCCATGAAGCTAGATAGCCATTAAAAGGTGAAATGTCACGAAGAAATAGTCGTGGAAGCATCCTTTGAACCTCCATCTTTCCAAAATCTTGGGCCAAAGCAGCAAAACACTTTGAGTCCGAAGCTCTTCCTCAGCATATTGCTTTAAACAAAAAAGTGCCTCAAACTCCTCAATTTCTATGTGAAGCTTGGATTGTGGCTTTGTTGCTCCTTGACTATTACTCTCTGCCCTCAGAGTAATCAATTGGCCATCATTATATTGCTAAATAGCAAAACAAGTGCCAACAATCCACACAAATGTATTGAGATCCATAGCTTGGCCCAAGAGAAAACGTCTTTGACCTTCTTTGAGATCATGGGCAGTTGTGGTGCCCATACAAAAGTCCATGGCACATTCCTGTTCATCTACAGTAGGCTCTTCATGAGTTTGAGATTGTAAATCCCAAACCATGTCGGGCCCACGAGATTGAAATGTATAAGATCTTGGATATGTCACAAAAGTAGGCAATGCACCTCGAGGGGCTCCCACCTTGTTAACTATTGCAAGTGGCAATGCATCATCCTTGAAAACACCCAAAGAAATACGATGATCATCTAAAATATCATCGACCTTGCAATCCACAAGTCGAAGAACTCGAGCAAGTATTGCTGAAAGTACATGTAATGGTGCCAAATTGGTCCAAAACCAACGAGGCCGGTGGACATAAGAACCCAAAGCTGCAGCATCCGCAAAGATTGGAGAATTAAAAAATTGGCTAATATAATGCCCATCTTCTACAACCTTCTGCCGCATATCATCTAGTGAAGGTACATTCTCAAAAATGTATGCTGGCGGGGTTGATTGATGTGTAAACCATCATTGCATGAGTTGTATTAAGTCCGCAAATAGACTAGACCGAGGGTCATCCAAGCCTTGACCAGCTTTAGTTCGTGAATGACCTTGGTAAGGCCATCCAATAATAAGTAAATCAATATGACTCAACTTCCTCAAATCTTCATCAGTAATGAGAGTAACATCTCAAGGAAGTTGGCCAAAACAACCATGGATGGCAAAAGCTGGCAAAAGCTGGCAGTTGCTCCAGACAAAGCGCCAACAACCTTTGAAGATGATGTCGGGCGCTCGGTTGGATACAAATCCATTATCCACATGGATGTACCACCTAACTTTAAGCCCAACCTCCAAAATTGTTGCCAAACCGATGCCAATGCCCCCAAATAGCTCCACAAGAGTAATCCCTTTAGGTGATGGATGCCAATCAATGGGTTGGGCAAAGGAGGATAGAGATGAAGTTGAAGGAACCTATAACACTAGAAGAAAAACGTGTCCAGCACAACCTGCTACTATGCAACTAGTGTCCTATACAACTATCTTGCAACTGTAATCCTCTCTATTAGCACCAAATCTAACTTCATTGTCGTATGTTGTTGTTTTACAGCATTGATACATTGTTTTAGTTGCAAAGAAATCAATCTATAGTTGCAAAAAACAACTAGAAAACAACTAGAAAAAGATTGCAACTATAAACTAACCAAAGTTTTCTAGTAGTTGCTTTCTAGTCATACACTAGTTGTTTCCTAGTCATTTTCTACACTACTAGAAATTTAGCTTTTCTATTGATTTGGTTGCATAGATTTGATTCATTTTTCTATTGATTTGGAAATGATTTGTTGATTTGGAAGAAATCAATAGAAAAGTGAACCAAATGAATGCCACCAAATCAATCAAAAAACTGAATTTTCTGAGTGAAAAATAGCTGTTTCTTAGTTGCTTTTAAGTTGTATACTAGTTGTTTCCTAGTTGCTTTTAGAGTTCATTCCCATTTGAATTATATCAATTGTCCCATATCAGTTGTAAAGACTACCATTAGATTGGACATATAAGATTTGTAAGTCGTTGTAGTCTTATACAATTAATTTTTTGATTTAATTCTAAGATTTTATAATTTGTAGATATCTACAGAGTATCAATTTCTATAATTTGTAGATTTTTGCAATCTATAGAGATCAAAAAATATTTAAAATCCGAGAAATTTTAAAATCTATAAAATTATAAGGTTCTCTAATTGATGAAATCTATTAAATATCAATAATTAAATGTTTGAAGTCTAGGAATAAGGTAGATTCGGAATTTTGAAATCTAGAAAAAGATAGATTTGAAATTCTAAAATCTAGAAGAATGGAAGATTTGAAAAATCTAGATTCCTACTCGTCAAAATCTCTAAAGGTAGCAAATCATGTTGTTCTTCTGCATCTCTTGCCCAAATCTCTGAGCCAAGAATAGTTCTTAGTGCTCTAGATTCTAATATGTATATGTTTGGAGCATCTAGAGAGATGGTAGCAGCGTTTGCAACTCGTGCTCAAACAACGGGAAAGTCTATAACTTCCACAAGCAATGATAATAGTGGACATTCACAAGTTCGTCACAGTGGTCCAACAGATCAGATTGTCCAGCAAATCAGATCAATTCTCCTTTTGTGGAGTGAGAGCCGCTTGACTTTGTATGTTTGTTGATACAATAGTTTCTCACTTGACAACAATGTCAAGTCAAGGAGCTCTCTCCACCTAAACACTCAAACCTTTAGATGGATGGACCCTAACATTTAGATGAAACTCATCCAAAAGTAAAATGAACTCATCTAATACTCATTTAATCTGAACTCATCTAGGAGTTCATCTAATACTACAATATGATGTAGAATGGCCCCAATGTCACCTTATGTGAGAACTTCTCAAACTTTCATGTCTTCAATCTCTTTGAGGATTGGATTTTTGGCCACCAATTCATATTATATCCTCCAAACATCCTTCATTTATAACCAAGGTACATAAGACTAATATTCATCTTTCATAATATTTTCATATTTGTAAATAGATACTTGTCGATGTCTACATTTGTCAATATGAGGATTTTAGTACTAATGGTGGTTGTAAAAAACTTCTACCAATTTTGTCTGCTCAAATTGGTGTAAAATTCTCAATATTCTATGAATTTTTGGAGTTTTTTTATTACAAAAGAATGAAATATGAAACTTTAATAATTGTCAATAACTGACAACAATTGACAATTGTTTCCAAATCTCAAATCTTAAAAAGATTTTTTCTAAAACTTATGCAAAACAAGAAAATAAGTAGGAAATTATGCAAAAAATGTTTTGGTATTATTATTTTTGAAAATATTAAACTTAAAAATGGACACTTGAAGGAGATCTATTTATCCAAATGTTATATAGGCCCACTTTTAGTTTAATTACTAATGACCGAAGGGGATGTACTTCCAAATGGGTCAAAACTGCCAAGAACTTAAATACTTCTTTTTCTCATTTTTTCTCAAGATCGGATAGAATGTAACCATAGGATCTTGAAGTTGACATTGAGAGTGAAGATCTCAAAAGATATCAAATTATTTGACAGCACGGTTTAGAATATATTTAAGTTTGAAGTTTTATTAGGGTCAACTAAAATACAAGGCAATACACTCTGAAAGAGCATATTTTTGTGTGAATATTTGAAATGATCCTTTTTTTGTACTTGGTGGAAAATAAAGAGAGTTGAAAATGTAAATGTAAAGTTTCACAACATTCTGAACTTTTCTTAATTCATGGTAGAGTTTGCAATGCATAGTGGTCACTAAAATGAGAGTAGTGTCTATAAGAAATAAAAGGAATGCGACACTTGTCTTGTCTTTGAGCTCCTTGGATCTACCCTTTTCAAGGTAGATCTGACCTTTTTGAGGTGAGCAAGAATCACATTAGTTGGCTGACTTTTTAATCCATGCTTGTGATCTAGATTTCGCCATCTCACAAAACCCAGGGAAATAGTATAGAGGTTCTAAAATCTTGGGAATGGTCAAATAGTCTAACGTATTGTAGCTAAAGTCACTTGCTTTCTTGAATGAAAAGGAATTCAATATTATTTATCATACAATTTCTCAAGAGACAATTTATTTTATACATTCTTATACCCAAAGAAATAATTTGTTGGCCAGTCCATTAAATAATGCTATTGGACGCATGATTGCTGTCTCAGTCCTGCCTAGTATTCTAGGGGTATTTCAAGACGATTTGTCAGGTTGTTCAACAATTTGTCATGCATGATCTAGACTCTTAAGTGCAACATTTCATATATATATTATATAGATTCCTTAATTACCATAAAGCTTTTTTTTACCATAACAATTTGTCCAGTCACTACTTAGCTAACCAAATTACTAATTTAGATGAGTATCAAACAATCCCAGTCTTCTACAACAAATTGTCTCTATACTAATGTAGGGGGAATGAGTGTGTAATGCAATTTCAGCTTCCGGCATCTCTGCACATTATCACAACTTGTCAAAAACCAAACAATTTTATCTCTAACTAATTTCCATGAGGTACTGGTCCATAGTTGTCCTTCGTTCCCCAGTCAAGGCAAATTGTCTTTATTGTCAGCTTACGGCCAAACAAATTGTCTCTACACTACTCAGCATTTTGCAGCTTTTGGCAATTAGTCTACCAACAGGCTATAAAGTTCAATTTATATTATTTTATTAATTTACAATATTAACACACCGTAGTAAACAAATTGACTCATCACCACACAACAAAGCTCTTTTATATCAATTTGTATAATTTTTCCACATACTTCAGAAAGACGGTTCATATTCAATTTAACACTTCATTAACTCACAATAATTTTCTAAATTTCCATTCATATTTAATCAACAATTTAATTTATAGACAATTTGTTCACTATAAAAATAATTCATTATCAAAACAAGAATTCAACATTCAACAATTTGCTTTACAATTACAGATTACAATATCAAGAATAGTTTTGAATGAATTTCACAATTACAACGTCTCAGACAAATTGTCTCTCTCTGGAATTCTAAATTAATAATTTAGAACCAGAATATAATAATTATTAATTATAACAATTCACAATTTCCTCACTTCATCAATTCTGATAAATTAATTAAAATCCTTCTATGGATCTCAATTAACAAACAAATGGATCACTGCATACTCAATAGATAATACATATGAATTCAATTAATTTACAGACAACTTATCAGAGTTTACATTACCGAATAGACGTCTCGATGAACAAGTTGTCTCGCACTCGATTTGGACTGCCACTCCATCTGCCCATCACCGCTACCTTCAAACAAATTGTCTTGCGATTCTTTCTCCATCCGCATCATTCTTACTTCACTCACATATTCGCTCAAACAAATTGTCTCTCACTCCTCTCACTAAAATATCGACATAAAAGCTCCGACCCACACATTGGAAATTCACTCAACAACTTGACAAATTGTTTTAAAATAACGTATTCAATGTACACAGTCTACAATTGCATAATATCCAGCAAAGTTCAGACAAATGGTTTAGACAACTAGTTCAAGTCTTCCAATCACTGGATTCAAATTAATTCACAAACACACATATAATTCATCAACACAATTTCACAACAAAGAATCCAATCACTGGATACAAATTCACACAACAATGTAATGCTCAAATCAAACTCTCACAAAGTAGTCTACCTGGACTTTCCACTTAACAAACAAATTGCCTTTCTCAAAATTCACAATCTCTACAACAGTAGATCCAATCACTGGAAATACAAGAGACTCAAGTGAATGAGTACAAAGACAAATTATACAAAATTATATTAACAAAGCACATCCTGTGCTGAAACAAACAAATTGTCACCGATAGAGCGCTACTGAAGACCGAGAGAGTGGGGGCGAAGAAAGACAAATTATTCAAAGCTATACTGCCTCAAACGATACCAAGACACAAGTTGGAATCGTTGCAAAGTCAAATTGTCCTACTTCATATCTTGCCTATTTACATCTTTCAAAATTTAAAGTCAATTTGTCTATCTTTTTCTACATAATGTGAAACTGTTCTCACAAATTGTCTCTTTTACACTATGAAAGACAAAGTGACTGAAAAAACAAAAATTGCAAGACTACATTGCTCCAACAAAACTAAAAAAAATGAGTTGTAAACTACACCATACCACTTATATTTGCAAAATTCCACAAGACAAAGTTTAACTTGGAATTTGATGAAATTAGTGCCATTGGATTTATAACATAATCTATTTTTTGAAAACGTTTTTTTCTTTAAACTCATTGTAGAGGGGCAACGACTAGAAAATGGTCACTTGATCATTAAGGATAAACCAAACATGATTTTCACTAATGAGCTCCATTGTTCTAATATAGCAATATAAAAATCTGTCATTTTAATTTGATATTGTAAAAAATAATCTAGCATAACATTTTTAGTTTTAGTTTTTTAAAGCATTATTTTAGAAAACAAACAAACATTTGGCAAAGAAGTGCTAATCACACACTTCACTCATGATGTGCAAATGAGATTTTAACCCCTAAAAGCCCAAGGGGTTTGGATAAAATACAAATGTGTTATAAAATATAAGTTCTAAAACTTTTTTGAAGTTTGCATCAAAGAAGATAATGTGAAGCATGAAAAGTAAAAAGCATCCGTACGATCAAACTTGTAAAATTATTCTTAGATTTTTTTTAAATGAATTTTGAAGATATAACTCCAAAATTTCACCAAAAATACAATTTCTATTATTAGCATTTGAATTTTTTTTTGGATTGGTCAAAATTGTGGTTTCTATTGATTTGTGAAAAAATGTATGAGATCTAGTAATGAAAATACCAATACTTTCTCCAAATAGTAAGTTTTTCAACACTAGACAAATTTAGGCACTTTGTGCTATTTCTCTTATAGTTTTTGTTTGACCGTAGTGATCTGAGTTTTGAGTATAAATATTGATAGACAACCCAATCTTTTGCAAAAAAAAAAAAAAAATTCTTTTTGCCCAAAAATTTTGCCCGAAATTGGGCAGCGGCCATAAAATGGTCGCTTGAGCGCTTAGGGATTAAGGTAATCATCTACTCCCTTTGTCCCACTAAAAAACTCCAGAAAGCTTCTCCATAAGGGATTAATTATATTTTTAGTTTTTGTGCCAATGATACATGCATGAAAAAACCAACAATCTAGCCTTTTAACCTCTAAAGGACCAAGGCACTTTCTGGCTCCGAAACCATTAAAAACTACCAATTCTGCTGCGATCACTCAAGAAACCAAATTTTTTTTTTTTAAGAATCTAACCATAAGATCTTGTACTTCACTTGTCTTAGATCATGTGGTAAAATTTTTATGAAGTTTGATTGTAAGGATTGGAAGTTTGACTGTAAAGATTTGAAGTTGGAAAAAGAAGTTTTTTTGAACTGTAGCCTGCAATTTTAGATGACTTTGACATCCATTTGTGGATTTTTTTTGCACTAAACACCATAAAGTTAAATTTTTTGTGTTGAAAATTTGAGTTGAGAGTTGGAGAAAAAAATTTCAGAATGTCAAACCTTGATTTTCACATATAAAAAAATTGTTAAGTAGAAGTAGGTCCAAAATTGAACAAAACACTAAATTGTTAATAGCTCTTAGGTGAAATTAAAACAATATAATCCCAACGGTGAGATTGTTCTTGCAAACAAACTTGACCTTGTCAAAAAAAAAGTTGAAAAAATTTGAAAATTGCATTCAAAAATGAACTCTATAAGTTGTTTTTTGAAGAAGATGCTTAAATTGCCCCAAAAAACAGATTGTCTATAACTTTCTCCTTATTAGTCCAAATAGAATGAATCAACGCTTCAAATGTACACAAAAACATGATCTTTGAGAAATTTAAAAAAAAAAAAAAAACATTTTTTTTTTTTTTTTTTTTTTTCTACCCAACGAACTGCTTTAATGCTTTAGGATGCCATAACTTTTGCTCGTGGGCATCGATTGAAAAAAAAATCATATTTTGAGAAAGCTATTGTGATTTTCTATCTTCCATAAAAGTTTCAAAAATCAGATCAAAATTCGAGGCCACCGGGGTTGCCCGAAATCCCAAGTGTCCCTTGAGGGGACTTTGGTCCTTTAGGGGTTAATCTATGCAAAATCTCTAGCTTAGGCGCCATCATTTAGGCATCCAAAATCCATGCGGAAAGTGTCATATTTGAACAGAGTTTGTGAATATTGCCAGCTCCATCATTCTTGATGATTTAAAGGGTGGTGGCAACAATGGGGTTCTAAAAATATTTGTTCTAATCTAAATATCTAGAAGAAGGAAATCTAACTCACTTCATGAACAAATTTTTATAGCACTGAAGTGGTTATTGAACCCATCAACAATACTACTGTTTGTGGAAGCACAATAAGTACAAGGTGCTTTATATGGGCAAGGGCAAGCTTTTTAGGAGAGGAATGCTCTATGATCTCTCAACTTGCCCCCACAAGGTCATTCAACATGGCTAACGCTTATTCAATGGTTGCAATCATAAAATAGAGTTTTTAAGTGAGACAAGAATTGTGTCAGATTTGGAGGTTTTAGTGGGAGAGAGGGAGTAAACTCTATTGAATTCTATTGTAAAAAGCTAATTGTAGAAGTTTGCATATTGTTAAAAGCAGTCTGTCTGACTCTATCTATGTTAGTGGCTTGAGTACTTATACATGAGGATGGAGACATGGGACAAACTCCTCTAATATACTGCGTATCGTCCCCGATTTGAATGCTGCGTGAACATCTGAATGCTGCGTGCCGTCCCCGGTTTTGAGCTTATTTGGTCATAACTTTTTTTCTCGGGCACTGATTGTGAAAAAAATTATATTCCCACTAAGCTTATCAGTTTTTCTATTTTTCAAAAAAGTTTAGGAAAATCATGACAAAATTTCATCCCATAGATACCTGCCCAAAAACGCATTTGTCCCCCGAACCGACAACAGTCCTTTAGGGGTTAAACTCATTAAGGTAATCAAAAGCCAATTCTCATTTTAGAAAACTATCCTAAGTCCTTGTTCATATCCTTTTCTATCACATAAAGAGGTTAGGATAAGTGATGCTAATATGTGACATTTAAAGTCTCTTCAAACTCTAGATGAATAATAATCGGTCTCTTTAATTATAGTTAAGCAATTTGTGCATTATCAAATGGGATATGACAAATGAAATTGAATTTTGCATTAATTTGAAGAAGTGATTTGAGAAAGACATTTTTAAGGTAAATTTTGAATGGCTCAAGGATTTTATTAATCAAGCTGTAGGTAAAACTATAGTCTTTGATTATATATGTCTTTTGGCATGCTCATTATTAAGCTATAAAAGATTTTGTCTTTTCAAAGCAATTTGATTTTGCATTTGCATGTTATCTTCCAATTTTGTTGGAAAATATGGTTTCACTTGGGTTGTTTGTATTCAAATTTATCAATAACAATGCACTTGATGTTTTTTGACACCTAAATAGGTCATTTTCAAGGGAGTCTAAATACGTGGCTTTACATGCAAGACTCAATCTCTTATTTTTTTCTATTTTTAGACATACAAAATTTTGAATAATAAGATGTTTAACAAATGTAAAAAAAATTCTACTTAACAACTTTACTCCAACAACCCAATGTACTTCTATAATGTCACTTTTACATCTTTTCAATGTCACAATGTCGTTGCCCTCCATATTATTACAGTGCGTAGTGCGGCTGTGACAGTGTGATATTAGAGAGACAGAGGTGATCTCAGGAACTTACGAGGGAATTTCAATTGCTTGCTACGTATGAGAAAATCCCCAAAGCCTAGGTTTTGGTGAACACAAGATGCTCTCCTGGTTGATCAGACTTCTCTTCCTCAGTGGCGGTGACAGGCGGAAACCCTAAATCCGCCTCCACCTCCAATCTGCTGCCCGGCGAGGTCCAATTCCATCATCACCAATTGCTCGAAACGCACGCAGCATTCAGTTGTTCTAACTAGCTTAAGAGCGCGTCTCTTGGTGGTCATTGGAGAGAGCCCCAGCATACAACTCTGCATTTTAGGGTTTTAGTCGGTGGCGGGGTTTTGGTGGTTGGGCTCTTGTCGTTGTTGCTGTTGCTTGTGTGGAAATGAGTGGGCTGTAGATTGAGGACTACTGCGAGGGATTGCTTTCCACGATGCCGCTGGCGCAGAGGGCAGGCGACAGCAGCGAGGCGCGCTATTGTGGAGCGGAGGTCGGGTTCAGCGATGACATTCAGAACGCGCTCGCGTTCGCCTTGGGCGGACAATTTGACTTCATCGTGGCGCCCCTGACGGATCCCGAGTATCGCCCCAGCAAGAGCAATGCCAGCTTGCCTCCGCCGTTTGCAGGGTCCGATTTGGTGCTCAGCCCTTCGCAATGGAGCTCTCACGTGGTGGGGAAGATGAGCGCCTGGATCGACCTCGACTCGCCCGATGACGTTGCTCGCCTTGACGCGGAGCTCACTCTCAAGCAGGAGCTCAGCTGGGCTACTCATCTCTCCCTGCAAGCGTGTTTGCTGCCGAGTCCCCGTCCTCTGGAATGCGCCAATTATGCCCGCTGCGTGAATCAAATGTTGCAAGGGCTTAGCAACTTACAGCTCTGGTTACGCATCCCGCTCATCGCCCCGGAACTTCAAGCTGCGGAAGGAACTCCAGACGAGGATGCCGTGTTTTTGAAGCGCGATCCCGTGTCCGGTAAACCACTGAATGACTCCTGGGAATGGTGGAACATGTTTCGATCATTGTGTGAGCACCATAGCCAGCTTTCAGTCGCTTTAGACATCACGGGCTCCTTGCCTTCCCCGGGCTCGTTGAAGCGATGGACCGGAGAGCCGCTGCGAGCTGCTATTATCCACACGAGCGCATTTCTTACCAACAAACGAGGCTACCCTTGTCTTTCCAAGAGGCATCAAAATTTCATCACTGCTTTGTTTAACCATAATGTGCAAGTCATCGTTTCTGGAGAATCGATGCACCTGGTGGAACCGGGTGCAGATCCTGCCAGCAGCGAAAACAGTGCCAATGGAGATGAAGGCGTCTCTCTGAAACACCCGTTGCGTCCTTACCTGGAGTATATTGCGTACCTTTACCGCCGCATGGATCCCCCTACCGAGCAGGAACGATTCGAAATTGGTTACCGTGATTTCCTGCAAGCGCCGCTGCAGCCTCTCATGGATAATTTGGAAGCTCAGACGTACGAGACTTTTGAAAAAGACTCGACCAAGTATAGTCAATATCAGAAGGCAGTTTATGCTGCGCTGATGGACCGTGATGCTGAATCGGAGGTTGTGCTGATGGTTGTTGGAGCTGGACGGGGACCATTAGTGCGAGCTTCGTTGCAAGCTGGTGAGCAAGCTGGGCGTCGGTTGCGAGTGTATGCAGTTGAGAAGAACCCCAATGCGGTGGTGACTCTGCATAGCTTGATCAAGCTGGAAGGGTGGGAGAGTTTAGTCACTGTGGTGTCATGTGATATGCGGGAATGGGATGCTCCTGAGCAGGCTGATATTCTTGTGAGTGAGCTTTTGGGGTCGTTTGGAGATAATGAGCTCTCCCCTGAGTGTTTGGATGGGGCTCAGAGGTTTCTGAAGCAAGATGGTGTTTCAATACCTTCCTCTTACACGAGCTACATCGGCCCCATTACGGCTTCCAAGCTTTTCAACGATGTGAAGTCGTATAATGATTTGGCTCACTTTGAGACGGCCTATGTGGTGAAGCTGCACAGTGTGTCGAGGTTGGCACCACCGCAGGAGGTTTTCACTTTCGAGCATCCCAAGTTTACTGGCGGCAAGGTGGACAACCGACGGTACAAGAAGCTGTTGTTTGAGCTCCCGGAAGATACAGGCAGTGCTCTGGTGCATGGTTTTGGAGGCTATTTTGACGCCGTGCTATATAAAGATGTTCACCTTGGAATTGAGCCGTCTACCGCCACTCCCAACATGTTTAGTTGGTTTGCTATCTTCTTCCCTCTTCGAAAACCTGTTTATGTTCCTGCAGGGTCAGCTTTAGAACTACATTTTTGGCGTTGTGCAGGACCCAGTAAAGTCTGGTATGAGTGGTCCGTGGCTTCACCAGATGTTTCACCTGTGCACAATCCTAATGGTCGCTCATATTGGGTGGGGTTGTAAGCCATTATCTTGCTACTTCTTTTTATCAGGTTTTCTGCTTCTTTTATTTATACAGAAACTGGTTTCAGAGTAGATCTGACTAGTTGGAGAGCTCCTCCTTGATGCAACTGCTTGAATGATCACAGCTTGTAAGACGGTTAGAGATTTTAGCAGTTGTGGTGTCCATATTTACTGTTCATGACCTTTTCTAGGCCTTGAGTTTCGAATCTTGATCCTGATCTGACCCCAAACCAATGGGGTTCACTGCAGTTCTAGTGTTTGTGTATGTTAGCAAGATCATTCTGGAACTTGAGTTTTGTGCGTATGAACACAGCGGAAGAGTCGATGATTAGAGCGAGTTATTGTTTATAATTTCGGGAGATTAGGAGTATCAGAACTGGCGATCCGAAACGAAGGGGCTAATATTTGAGGAATGAAGAAAATGTGGCCACTTACATGTCAAATCTGCAAATTGCAGAGCAGAGATTGACAGGCCTTTTGCGATTCTTATTTGAGCGGTGGGAGCAGACGTCCAAAGAGCGGTGGTCCTCATGTGTTTGCTTAGCAGATCAATCATTTGTGATCTTGCCACTCATGCCTGCATTAGCCTGACCTAATTAACATGGTAATCTTTCTTCTGCTGGAGATTGCCAACCGCTGATATTGCTAAGCCAGCCCTTTATGACGCGGAGTTTTAAAGATGCCTTCACCGAAGCTCCAAATCTGTGGCAGTATGGCTGATCTCTCTAGGTTGCTGCTTTGCATTAAGGTACGCACAAAGATAGGAATGGTGATAGGAATCAAAGGGTTGGGATGGAGTCTAAAAGTTGGCATTTTATGAAGGCTCATTCATTATCTCACAATATTGACACTTTTGGATTATCTTGGGAACAGTGTAGGGAATTAAGAGAATCACATTACCATTCAAAATGACAAAAATTGTATCTCCTTTAAGATCTACAAATGGGAAACAGTGTGATTTGCTTTGATCCAAAATTGCTTTCATTGTAACTATGTGTGGTAACCAAAAGATCTACAATGGGGCCTACTTCAAGTATTCCTTTGTCCCATAATGATCTTCTAGTTGTTCAAAAGTGATCATTTTTAACTTTGAAGATTCAGTGAATGGTTAACAACTTCATTGAAATACTTAGAGATGGATTGAAAGAATATTATTTTGAGCCTTAATCCCACACATTTTGTTCTATTAGAAGATCATTTTGGGATTCATGGAGTATTAATGAGTGTTTTCTTTTTATATACAAATATCCAGTGTACAAGTCTTTTTTGTATATTATTCATTCAAAATGGAGAATGTCCAAAATTTTGAGAAAATTTTAGAATTTTGTTCAACATAAATACAAAATATTGGATTTGGAGTGTCTATTGTGGACATTATGTGAGTAGAGCTGCCATAGATGAAGAATATTGCACACAAAAATAAAGAATTCATATCTATGAAGAATTATGAATTATGGAGAAATGATGGAAATTATAAAATCTATGAAGAATGTCAAACTTTGTAAAAAAGGTTTGAGTCCATGAAAATGAGCATCAAATAAATTGAAACATTTCTAAATCATGAAATATGTAGAAATAGGATAATTTGTAATCTTTTAAAAACTACCCAATAGTAAAATAAGTTCGTTCCTAGGGAGAAATTCAAATAGGAACTTACAACTAGTAGATAAATAACAACCGCAAAAGCACAACTTAGGATTTTGACTTCAATTCTCACCAACCTAGTCTAATTTCAAATCTATTCTCTACTCTCAAATAGCCACAAGGGATAGATAGCAATAACTTTTGAGTTGATCCTTTTCTTTTTCTTTTATCCCTTTAATTTTGCTTCTTTTACCACTTGGTTCTTTAGCTTCCGACTTCACTAGAACAGCTTGACTCCGAATTGATTTAACATCTTGTCAAACCGGCAACAACTTAATCTTATTGTGATTAGGTGACACAACATTCTACCAACTTGAGATCATGCTCCAATACTAATCTCCATTATCACTCATGTTGGCTTCATATTTTAACTAACTTATAAATTACACTGAACAATTTTAAATTCACTATTAATTCATTCTTCTCAAATCTTTAACATATACTCACACAATCCATTCTCTCCAATTAATAATCAACTTCTATAACACATTCTCTCAACATTTGCTCTTCAAACCCAATTTGTTTATTTGTCTCAACCACTCAACTTCTAGCTCAAATTACAACCCACTGGATTTAATATCAAACTTAATGCATTCAAGCTTTTGATTTAAACAATGACCAAGTCGGACATTCCACAGTACTCACATACATATTATAAATTTCAATTTGGACTTATATTTAGAATTCACTCAATAACTACAACAACACCAAACACAATCAATAATTTCAGACCACAATCTTAATTCCAATTAATTTATACATTCAAACAATACAATTATTTTTCCAATTGACTCACAATTACATAGTCAAATATTCAAATTCACCCAACTCGGTGTTTACAATTCACAGTACACTCACAGCAAATTCATCCGATTCCTAAAATCATACACAATCAACACTTGCTTTACATTACACACACAATTCCAATTCAATATACACAATACATTCACACATCCAATTGAGCAACTTAACTCCAACTTGATATTAATCACACAAAAAATTACACAAAAAAAGCCTATTTGGAAGGCTGGACTTGCATTAGCATCTCTCGGCTGTGGATGCCAACAATAAGCATCCAAAAGCACCTAAATACCAATTGGGCACCGATTCAATCCCAATCGGTAGCAAGACTTTCACACCTCTTAGCATCCTAATAAAAAGACATCCTAATTGGAATTCAATATAGTTATTTACTATAGCTTTGGCCCAAAAATACCAATTAGATTCCAAATTGGCACACCAGTATGCATCCAATTGGCTAAATACTTCATTTAGACCTCAAAAATACCAACTGGACATTGTCAAAATAACCATTAGAATTCTACACGTTCTATATAATACCCCTAAGAAACTAAGTGACAATTTTGGAGTTTTAATCAACTTTGGGCAAACAATTGTAATTATTGTATTACCTTCTTATACATTTTGTGAAACTTCAACTCTTGAGAGAGAAATTTAAGAACTTTCTCTACTTTTCATTTACAATCTTCCAAATGGTATCACATTTCAAAGTGTTTAACATTGGTGTCCAATATGGGGAAAGTTGAAATCACCACAAATGAAATCTTCTTTCGTTGCTATTCACCACTCTCTATACATTGTTGATCGAAGAAAAAATCTTAAGCATTTTCACCTCAAAAATGGTAGAAATCAAGAAAAGACAATAAAACAATTCATGAAATTTTCACTTATGAAAATTTATCACTAAAGCAAAAAATCAAGAAAAAATTCATTCAAAACTATTTACAAAATACAAACTTTATATGTATATTATGTAGAACTCCACCACTTCAATTGAAATCTAGGATTTTATTTTTTTTATAAATTATAGTTATATGGTCACAGTACACTTTCCAAAAAAATTCAGTATAATCAATATGAGAAAAGATATTCTACAATGTCAAATAATAAAAAATATTTATTATAGTATTTTTTCTAAACTTTCTTTTAAATTGCACCAATTGAATATACTTAAGGATTTAGTTTTCACTTTGCCAATTATGATTCTAAGACAAAGACACATTTTCAACAACTTCCCAACAAGTAGTTGGCACACATCAAGACAACTTTTTTTTCTTACAATTTTCCCTACAGGTTTTATAATCTACATTAGAATTTCAACCTATTTTTTGAACAATTGTATTACCAAATTTTTTTTCAAAGAATAGGTTGTAATGAATCTTTTATTGTCATGATACTTTATAGCTTTCTTGAATTGCTCCACTACAATGAAATGAGTGTTTTATGACTACAATATATGACTGCAGTGAGTCATAGAATTCCAAAATATAATTCAGGAAGGATTCATTGTATATGATGTGCAAGGCAAATGGGTCTAGTCATTACTGACTAGTTGCTTTAGATATCAGTTATATTCATAAATACATTGGTCGGGGTATATTATAAGCCATGTTTAGATCCAAGAAGCCAATGTGGCATATGTGTTGACTAGCCTTGGAGGCAAGACTTTCCTCTTACCTGATCAGATAAAGAAAAAAATGCCGATGTAGTCATATTTTTGAGCTAACATGGAATATGACACAATGAGTCACATAATTGGTTGACATGGCAGTATACATGGAATATCATTGTAAGCTAATGTGGCAGATAACTTTGTGCAATCATAATTTTTAGCTAACTTGAAATAAAGCTACCATGACTATATTTTTGGCTGACATGACAGTACATGTGGAATGTATTTGGTAATTTTTATGACTGAAGGTATTCACGTTTATAGAAGCTTGAAGTCACATTTTCAGCAGAACTATGAACATTATGTGACTGTGGCAGGTGTATTTTGGCTGAGATGTATTGTGAACTACAATTCAAGCAAGTGATTTATTATATTATATTCCATGTTAGTTAAAATATAACCTATGATATGCTCCAACTATCGTATTCATAAATATAATCGATGTCCAAAGCAATATCAGAGAAATTCTCAGCCCTTTGGAGGGCTGTTCCAGAGTAGCTGAAAGGACCCCAAGATTACATTTAACTTTGCTTAACCCCTAAATTTTCATGACTATGTAATCACCAAAAACGCTCCAAAACTGCCATTTCTAATACAACTACCAAATTTTTGGGAAAAAACAATTTTTGACACATGCAACCATAGGATCTTGTAGTATGATATTTTGGAAACATGTGGTAAAAATTTCAGAAAATTCCGCCGTGTGGACCATAAGATATAAGCATTCAAAGTCTTGAAAATCATTTTTTCAATCCTGGGAAAAACTGGGCAGCTGCACTTTGCAAGCTCACTTTTCAATGAAAAAATGACGATAAAGGTGGTGCTTCTTTGAATTCAGTTTCCTAAACAAGTTGTCTATATGCTTGAAAAATTTCACATCATTTGGAATTGTACAATATATAGGAGAAAAATAGTAAGTAGAAAGAAGTAGAAAATGATTCAAAATACTAAATTGTTAAAAATTTAATCATGGAATTTAAAATGCCAATCCCAATGGTTGTACTGTTGTAATAATCAATCTACATCCTAGGGTTTTATTTTTTTCCAAAAATATTGAAAATTGAATTAAATAAACAACTTTAAAGTTTTTTTTAAAGTAGAGAATCCATAATTGCCCGCAATTCAAAAACCCTCATAACTTTTGACTCATTGATTGAAATGGAATGACTCAAAGCTTTTTAAGTATATATAAATGTAAAGAAATAATTTTTTAAAAATTTTTTTGGAGAAAATGATTTTTTCTTATCTGCCCAAATTGCCCAGTTATGAAAAAAAGTAATATATTAGGTCACAACTTTTTACTCGTATTTTGAAATGTCATGAAACTTGGTACACATGAAGATATTCCTCGCCCCCACCTTTGATTAAAATTTCAGCTTCAAACATGGATATCTCTAGTCACATGTACCTGCCTAAAATTTCTATACGGCCAATAAACGCATGTTGGTCCTTTAGGGGTTAATGATTTGTTTTTCCCCTATAGTCAACCACCTAAAGTTGCAATGTCCAATGATTGTCAATGGTTAGAAATCCAAGTACAAGTAGTTAAATAATCAAGGTTCAAGTATTATAATGCTCCTTAACCTTAATTTTTGCATCTTATTTTCTAACCAAGTTATGGAAAAAAAAATGCTAAAAAAAGTCCAATGACATCTACCATCAAGAGTTCTTTTAGTGGCATCGTGATAGACTTAATTCATTGACAATTGGTGAGAAGGAAGGATGAAGAGGTTATTTTTATAGAGAAATCAAATGTTTGTGGTAAATCTTCAAAAGATAAGGGATATTTAGAATATAAATCGCTCAATGTCAATTGCAGGAATTGTGTTTAAAGTCAAATTTTAGACCCTATTTAGGCATAATAGAATGATTTTTTTCAAAAAACTTTGAACTGAATAAAGTTGGAGAATCAAGCTAGTTTTCATCTTCAAAAAATCCTTTTGAGGTTTAGAGCCTCCAATAAAAATTTATGGACAAAATTCTAAAAGGGTTTGAAAGGGAGATTTTCATTACCAAAAGTTTGGGCCCTATATTCAAACTTGACTTTGAATACAATTTCTTGCTTTTGATTTAACTATGGGTGGTTGTGCTCCTATTAATCCTAATTTACAAATTCTACATGCATTGTTTTACGTATGACTATCCCACTTGAATAAATAGCTTCTCTTCTCATCTTCAAACATCCTAAACTAAGTGGCTTTAGAAGCTAGCTGGAAAACGTAAGAGTTCTTTAATTTTTTGGGCAACTAGCTTGAAAATCCACTTCATTTTGCTTAATTTCATTGAATTTGATTAATTTGCCAATTAATCACCATGTATGCTCATGTGGTTGATGATTAAACAAACTTCTATTACACCCTATCCTAACGTCTTTTGTGAAATTTACACATACTAATAATGCATTGTCGCTACATGCCCACACTAATTCTTAGGCGATTAATAGACTAGTTTGGTCACTCTGGAGCGCCCCCTGAATTTCTCTCATGACTAGTCGGTAACAATTAGACATTTAGACCACTCATATTGCATCACAATTAGAAAAGATTTGAGGGCTCCGGAAGATCGCAAATTCCCAGATTGTGAAAATTCTTGGAACTTTGCCACATGCACAGTCTACGTGGTTGAGAGCGTGCCATGTAATGAGGGTGCCAATAAATTAAGAAATTAATATTTAATTAACATTTTAATAGTTTTTAAATTTAAAAAATGATTTTTATTTATTTTTTGTTTCAATTTTTTATTTTTTTATTATATTAAATTTTGACAGTATTACTATAGTTTTCAACAAGAAGAACAAGTTTAAAACAGCCCTCCCTTGCCCTCAAATTTTTCCTAATGTCTACAATTCCCACATGAATTATATTTTGGAATTTTGAGGTTCATTGCAATCATATATTGCAGTCATAAAACACTTGTTTTATTGTAGTAAAATACTTTGTTTGTCCACAAAATATGGTGCGCCATAATTTTCACATCACAAATGCAAATGGAATGAATCAAAGCTTTCTAAGTAAACAAAAATATAATCCATGAGAAAAAGAATTGTTTTTGTTTCAAATGTTTTTGGATTTCTAATCTTACCAATCTAGTTAGAAATTTGACCTTATTGTGGTATAACTTTTGCTCCTAGGCACCATTGAAATAAAATTATATTCACAATAAGCTAAAGTGTTTTTCTATCTTCAAAAAATGTTTCAAGAAATTGCACCAAAAATTGTGTTCATAGGAACCTCCCAGAAATCCATTTTGTCTCTAATAGGGACAACAAGACTTTAGATATTAAAGGCTTAAATATAATCTCAACGTATGCCAATTATTTTTGCTATAGAACATTTCAATAGGCAAAGAGGAGCTAAGTTAAGAGAAATAATGTAGAATTATGACAATAGATCTTTATTATGTGGCTAGATCATGAACAACAACAATAGGTTAGTATATCCTTTACTGTAGATTCAACTAGCTCATTCTTTACAACCAAGCTTAGAGTAGTATTACCTAGTCCATAACCACTTCAATATTCAAAGAACATAGTTTGGGAACACCATTTCAGCATTAGAAAAAAATTCAACCCATTACAGAGCTGTCCGAAATTGACATGCTATGCTATTCTTTGCATGGCCTGTTAACTTCGAAGTTGCTCTTGGTGAGCAATCAGAGTCTCTGACTGCTTGCCGGAGCAGTCAAGTCTTGCAAAAAAGAAAAAAAAATTAGTTTTTTTAAAAAAAAATTATTATTATTTTTAAAATTTAAATTTTTTTAAAATTAAAAAAAAAAATTTAAATTTTAAATTTTTTTTTTTTTTTAAGATAATTTTTTTTTTTTTTTTTAATTTTTTATTCAGAATTTTTGGTTCTTGCGCTACTGCTACTGCAGTTTCAGCAGGGCAGAAATAGGGGAAAAATAATTTTTTAGCAAAATAAAAGCAAATTTTAGGGTACCTCAGAGGGTTGTGGAGCAGCCCTCCGGAGGCTTGAAATTTCCTCTAATGATGTACAGAATAAAATTTAAGAATTGTTAGTTTGCAATAAATTGAGAATTTGATAGTAAAATGAAACCAACTATTTCAAAGCAATAGAAATAAGAGGTGAATGTTCTTTGTACTAATGTAAAAGCACCCATTTTGAACCTTGCACCCTAACTTGATCTTCAAAATATATCAATACAAGTAGTGCAAGTTGTATAGCTAGAGTACATGAATTGAGAACATCATGAAGTTAGTTGATTTCAAAAATTTAGAAATATTCATACAAATTCAAGAAATTATCATTTTTTAATTCTAGTGATGACCTTTAAATTAGAGTTGGTTTAGCCAATTTTTGGAGTAACCTTTGGAATTTCTGTACTGACATATATAGGGTCCACTTTGCAACCATGGGGTGCTTTTGAGGCACTACAATTAAAATTTTGAAAAGAAGCAAAGATAGAAATGGTGGAATGAAGCCAAGACAAATTAATGGAATTTCGAAGTCACATAATTCTAAAATTGAAGCCTGTAGTGTCTTTTCAAAAGATTTTCAAGGAACCAATTGGAACCTTTTTGGAACTCAAATAACTTGTGAAATAAAGGCTGAAAAGTTTTGGATCAAAATAAAATATGAGAGTTGAAAGGTTTTTGAACCAACCAATGGAAATTCTATATTGAAAAATATAAGGTCAACTTTGCGGCCATGGGGACTATTTGAAGTTATAACATTAAAACTTTGGAATGGAACCATGATGAAAATGGTGGCATGAAGCCAAGACAAAAATACTTCAAAGTAGAATTTTGAAGTTACACAACTAATATTGAAGCCTTTATGTCTTTCCAATTGAGGGAGTTGACTTTTTTTTGAAGGAACAAATGGAAACCTTTGAAGTCCAATTAATTTTCAAAACTAAAGCCGGAAGAAATTGGAATTTAACCCCTAAAGGACCAAACATTGTTTTTTGGCAACATAGCGATTTTGGGCAGTTCACTACAAACGGAGTTTTTATTTTTTTCTTTGAAAATTTCACAAAACATGTGCCAAGGAGTAGCTTTTAAGGCCCAACAATTTTCATAACTTTTGACTATACGGTTAAAAAGTTATTGCATGATATGTGATTTTCATTGGTCGGCGGGCAGTCCGGGCAGCTCAAAAAACTTCTTTAAAAATGACTTTAAAAAAAAATAAAAATCTGAAATTGGTTCTTTAGATTTATATAGAAGTGTGAAGCTTTGAATCATTCAATTTGGATCTATGAGGCAAAAGTTATGAGGATTTTAAGTTTGTGGGTAGGTACCATATGCCCAGTCGCCAAGGCCCCAAAAGATCCAACAACAATATTATAGGAGAGGGGGTATTAAAGTTTGAGGGTGGTACTAGCAACTTCTTTATTTTAATTGAAGATTGAAGGTGATATTAGCAACTTCAATATTTTAATTAAGTTTGAAGGTGGTATCAACAACTTCAATATTTTAATTCTAGTGTTTCTTTGGTACCAACAATAATTTATTCCTTGAAGATCCTCCATGGTGCTTGTCCTAGTCATTCTTTTATCTTTAGTACTTCCTTGCACCACTGAGTCTTGGATGGATGAAGCTTAGGGTGGAATATGGCAAGAACACTAAAAGTGGTCAACACATAGGACAGGTGGAATATGGAAGGAACACTACAAGTAATATATAAGACATGTGGCACATTGGTATTGTAAGTTGTTCATTCCATTGGTTGAAAGTATCTCTGGCAATTTCAATCTAAATTTTTGCTTAATGTTTTCACTTAATTTGTTGCCGTCTGGCTCATTCCTCCTTCTAAAATTTTACATGTTCTTCCATTGAATGAGAGTCATTGCTACGCTTCTCACATGGCAACAAAACTTTGAAAACCATCGTGGAGACACTAGCAATGGGCGTTTGATATTACAAATTCATTTTATAAATCAATTTTGTCTTTGTTTGATTTGTATTACCAGGAAAAATTGAAGTGGAGGTTCTAGGAGCATCATCATATGTCTTTCACTAGTAGAACAATTAAAATATAAGTCTCCTTTGTTGTAGAATAAAATTTGTTTTATTTATCCAAATTAAAAATAAATATATAAATAAAGGCTCTAGAATCCAAATAGTTATACACACCCTAAATTAGCGTGCCAACATTGGCACCAACATATGCTTGGCGCCAAAAACTAAAAGTAGGTACCAATGGAATATAGCAAGAAGTGGCACTGGTTCATCATGTTGGTTCTACTTCATCAAAAAAAAATTCTATGAAAAAAAATCTCTAATTGAAGTTCATTTATCATCCATGCCATCTTCATATATGCGGATGGCCTTTTCATGATACCTCCTATAGTACCATTGATTTGTTTAGTAGAAGAAATTGTAGTGCACCCACCATTTGTCCATTGTCTTTGTGGGTACTCTACTAGTTTAATAAAATCCAACCGCCACATTGGTTCCACCACTTCATGGTCTAGAGCCACCTATTTCGCTACCCCATATATCTTTGGGTCCTTGCAATTGTGGGAAGTGATATGGAGGTATTATACAGATCAAAGTTTTGATAGATTTTGTGACTTTTGGCTCCACTCTTGTTTTGTTTTATTATTCCCTAAAATGAACAATCAATGACTATTGCATATCCAGAGAAAAAAGTCTTGTACAAGAAACCCTTATGAGGCCTTTTAGAGGGTCCATTTTTTCTAATCTCTATACTTCTATATCAACTAAAGTTTAGGCAATTTTAATCCTTAAAGACCAAGTCTATAATTATTTTTCAAAATTCATTTTGCAAATACCTGTGAACGCAATTTTGTATTTAATTTTTAGAGATGTCATCACATGTTGTTTATTAGTTGCAAATTTTTTCAAATTTCAAATTTCAAATTTTTTTCTCATAGATTATTATTTTGCCTACATACAAGGCTTTGGTTCATTCATTTGGATTAGTGATGCAAAGGTTATGGAGCATCTTGTTTTGCAAGCAATCATAGAAATTTCTTAAGAAAACAATGTATTGGATTTGTTTTTGAACACAATTTTCAGAATTTTTCAAAAAAAATGGGTGACAAGGTTAACAATCTCACCATTGTGATTATTATATTTCAATTCAATCTAAAACTATTAACAATTCAGGTTTTTGTTCAATCTTGGGCATATCTACTTAACAGTTTTTTAAAGAATGAAATTAATTGTGATTTTTTGGAATTTATTTTCCTTGACTCTCAACTCAAATCTTCAACATAAAAAATTTTGACCTCAAATTCAAGTAGTGCAAAAAATTCAAGTTAATCCTTTATGTACTAAAAGTTCATGATTTTAAGTTGCGGACTTTGATTGATTGTATTGTAGAAAGTATAATAAAAATGCAGAAATTATTATATCATTAGCTTGAATGAAGAACATTGTCTGCATTTTAACCCCTAAAGGACCAACATGCGTTTTTTGGAAAAAAATCAAATCATAGGATGTAGATGATTATTAAAACATTACAACCATTGGAATTGGCATTTTAAATTCCATGATTAAATTTTTAACAATTTAGTATTTTTGAATCATTTTCTACTTCTTTCTACTTACTATTTTTTTCCTACATGTTGTACAATTCCAAATAATGTGAAATTTTTTAAGCTTATAGACAACTTGTTTAGGAAACTGAATTCAAAGAAGCACCACCTTTATCGGCATTTTTTCATTGAAAAGTGAGCTTGCAAAGTGCAGCTGCCCGGTTTTTGGCAGGATTGAAAAAATTGTTTTCAAGACTTTGAATGCTTATATCTTATGGTCCACACGGTGGAATTTTCTGAAATTTTTACCACATGTTTTCAAAACATCATACTATAAGGTCCTATGGTTACATGTGTAAAAAATTGTTTTTCCAAGAATTTGGTAGTTGTATTAGAAATGGCAGTTTTGGAGCGTTTTTGATGATTACATAGTCATAAAACTTTAGGGGTTAAATAAATAATTATTAAAATAAATAAAGAATTCCCATATAAATTCTTCAAAATTGCTTAAAAAAACATGAGGCCCAATTCGGGCTTCTTAGTACATGAAGGGTTAAGCCAAGAGTCAAAGCCAAAAATATGGTTATGGAAGGTGCAAAAAAAACTTGTTTTGTTCACTTTTAAACACAAATATCTTGCAATCTATGTGGTCAAAGTTTATGAAATTTCTACCACACATTCTTGGCTTACATTCTCATACTAGTTAAATGCAACATCCTATTGTGAGATATGCAAAAAAAATGAAAAATTTTAAAAGCTTTGTATCTTGCAATAGAAATGGTAGTTTTAAGTATTTTTTGACAGAAAAAGGCCTTAAATCTTTAGGGGTTAAGACTATTTTGTTCATTGTTAGTACACTAAAAACTATATTTAGTGTGAGCAACACTATTTACGAACCATGACACTAAATACCATTAAGCATACTAAAGTAAGTAACATTAAATGTAATTTTTAAGACTAAATATACTCTATGGTAAATCTGAAATCCGAAAATGTTTACATTTAGTGTTAGACTGCAAGGGAAGACCAAGGAAGGAAAAGGCAAAAGGGAAGAGAAGGCGAAGGAGGCGCATTCAAGTTTAACACTACACTAATTACTCCAAAGTTCATATTTAATGTTGGGTGGGGTAGGCTAGTAATTACACTAAATGCAATCCAACACTAAATATAATTTTCAATGTAGTGGTCTTGTTTGCAACAATTGCAAGGATGCGGAAGGGAACTCTGCCCTCATTGGTAAGTACCGTTATGTATTAGATAACCGACGAGCCGCGGTAGCGGCGAGTAGGTTATCGGACATAACCGGTTGTTCACTTTTCAATCACAACCTTTGATCTCTGTGATCCGAGGGTAGAGGAAGCAAGTTGAGAAGAGAGAAGGTTATGAGTTGCAACTTGTAATGGCAATGGTGATGGGTTGCCAATGGGACGGTGCCACGTGAGTGTTGAAAACTCAACAACCGGTTATGACTCGTTGTAGAATTCGTACTTGCTCAAGGGGACGACTAACTCTTCCCGCACTGGCTGAAGAACTTGCTGAAGAGTCGTGGCTACCGTGACTACCCGAAGTAAGTCTGATGAAACGGAGGTTTTCGTTGCTTCTCTTTCCCCGCTCACTGCAACTCTGGCTCTGACATGTGAACTGAATCTCTCAACCTCACTTCACTTTACTGTACACCGGTGACAGTAGTGTGAGTAGACTAGAGTGACAAAGGAGCTTCGGTAAACTCCTGGCCAGATATTCATTTGTATGGTAAGTGAGGACCGACGTGCAAATTTAGATCGACAGAGTTGGCGGTCTGCAACAGGCGAGAATCATTCTTTGCACAGAATCTTCCTACATTTTTTCACTTTCACACTAGATCTACGCTGGAGTTCTGAGGAGTTGACTACTAATAACAACTACCGGTACTGCAATCAAATTTCTTCTGTTTGTGGCAAACTAACAAAAAATGTTGTGGACCTGGCTGGCATACATTTTGGGACGCTTCGTTAATTTAGTCATCCACATCCGGATGTATGGAACGGAAGCTTTCTGCAATTGTAGACTTAGGCCTCCTTACATGTATTGGTGGGTGGGTGCGGTCAACAATGCCGAAATATAGAAGGCATTTTTATGTTCCTTCTACAATGTTTGATACACCGGGATCGGTAGAACTCTCCTCCTCCTTCCTCGCTTGCCGATCAATTGGTGCTACTGTGTTTGTCTTCTAGTTGCTTTTTCTGCCCACCGGGCCAGCATGTAAGCCCACCCTTAGAACCACGGAAATCCAACATTTGACCTTATCGGAAAGGCCTCGACGAGGAGGGGTGCACTGGTTGGTTTTGTGGCGTTTGAACATACGGTGAGAAAGTTATTGAATTTTGAATTTTTTAGAAATCAAAAAATTAGAAAAGTGATTTTATTTTCGATTTTATTATAATGTGGCAACGACACAGGCCTCACTAGTCTAAGTAAAGTTTGCAGTCAAGTGGTTCACAAATCTCGAGGCAGATTGAGCTCATTTCTGATTCCTAGCTATACAATACTCCTATTCTGCTGGCTGCTATGTTCACTTGCAGTACTGTACAGTAGTGCAATCTCAGTGGAAGCGGCACGCTCTTCTATACATAACTGAAACAATGATGAAATGACGTAAGTTTGAATAATTATGATTTCTCCACAATATAACAATGGCCGTCAATCATGATTGAATGTGACGATTGGAATAATTAAAGGCTTCCGAAATCGTAACTAGCTTAGAAAACATGGATCGTCAGGACGTTCTTCAATTGTGACCCTCAACAGGTTTAAAAATATAGCATGCACTTCATCAGCACCAATAGAAATAGTGCTTGCATAAACCACCCAAATGACCATACAAGTGCCCAATACTTGGTCTTAAGACCAAGGTGTAGAACTTAATCAAGCTTGTCACATGTAAGAACTATTTATAAAGTGCAAATTTGATGTGTTTTCACCTAATCCTTCATATTTTACCTTGTGATAGAAAAGGTTAAATTTTCAACAATAAAAATGAATCTATGTTTATATGAGTGAACATAGGCGCACTAGAAGGCTGGTCCTACGTACTACATGGAATGATATGTTCAACCAATGCATTGGCAGGGTTCAAACTCACACACTCTGAGTATAGAGGTGGCCACTCTAGGGAAGAAGGCAACAAAGTCCTCCCACTTTAAACTCGCATGCATAAGTAAGATTCAAATTTTTATTTACAATAGCTCTAGTTGGTCAAGAACTCAAGATTCTATGATTTTTTAGGCTTATGAAATTGTTGACCAAGGTGATTAACATTAATACATAGATATTCAAGTATATTTGGCACTTAGTGGATAAAGCCTCGGAGACACAAAATTATTGAAGGTTGGATTTGAAAATATATTTGATTGATGTGAGATCATATAATATTTCACTAGCCCTTTGAATATGTAGACATCTATATCTAGCTTTTAAGCTATTACATCAATTTATTGTTGCAAAAGTTATCGAAAAGGGATTTAAATATTTTGAATGCACATTATAGCATCTACAATCAATTGTGGGTCTCTTAAACTATTCCAAGCTACAAGTAGAGATGGTTTGATAACAAACTTATCAATATGCTAAAAGGAGCCCAAAACAATATGCTTGACAATTGAGTCAATTGTAGTCCAATTTGGCAATTTGTGGTCTTAACCCCTAAAGTTCCTTGACTATGTTCTCACCAAAAATGCTCCCAAACTGCCATTTTCTAGGACAATTACCAAATTTTTGAAAAATATCATTTTTGAACACATGTAACCGTAGGATTTTGTAGTACTCTGGTTTGGAAATGTGTGGAAAAAATTTCAGAAATTTCCATCATATAGATTGGAAGATATTAGTCTTTGAAGTGGCAAAAGTCCTTTTTTTGGCCCTGCAAAAAACTGGGCAGCTGCACTTCACAAGGTCAGATTATTATAAAAAAAATTCTAAATTGGTTGTGCTTCTTTGAATTCATTCTTCAGAGCAAGTTGGTGACATCCTTGAAAATTTTCAGATTATTTGGAATTGTACAACATATAGGAAAAAAATAGGAAGTAGAAAGAAGTAGAGAATGGTTCAAATCACTAAATTGTTAAGAAGTTCATTATGGAATTGAAAAATGCTAATCCCAATGATTGCATTGTTGTAATAAACAATCTCCACCCTAAAATTTTATTTTTTTTGAAAAATATTGAAAATTGATTGAAATAAACAACTTCAAAGTCTATTTTAGAGTAGACAATCCATTTACTGCCGGCAAACTAAAAATCCTTGTTACGTTCGACTCATTGATCAAAATGGAATGGTTCAAAGCTTTCCATGTATATATAAATTTAATAAACCACTTTCAAAATCTTATTTTTGAAAAAAGTGATTTTTTCTGATCTGCCCAGATTGCCCGAGTTGAGAAACAAACAACATATTAGACCATAACTTTTGACTCGTATTTCCAAATGTTCTGAAATTTGGTGCATATCAAAGATATTTCTGGTCCCCACCTTCTATAAAAATTTCAGCCCAAAATATGCAAATCTCTAGTCACACGTACCTGCCCAAGATTTTTATGTTGCCAAAAAACGCATGTTGGTCCTTTAGGGATTAAGCACTGGTCTTTCAACCAAGATTTTTACTAGTGCAAGTTCTACTTATATAATAATCCCAAACCAGTAAAAAGACCATCATAAGGTACGATGATTTGCCCTATAAATGCATGTGACATTATTTTTATCAATGCCACACTATATAAAACATATTAAATGTATTGCATACATGTCAAAATATTAATATGTTGTCATGAAATCATTAAACATTTAAAATGCACTCATTTTGTAGTGACACTAATTTTGAGCCTTCACTTGTAGGATAAATAAGTGTGGTTGTCCAACTTTAGACAACTTACAATTTGTCATACAAAATTTAACAACAAGATCTCCATGGTCATCATTTTATATTAAAATGGTCTTCAATTTATAAGATGTTGTTTTTTAAATCTATATAATTGTTTGTAGATTCTTGTGTGAAGATGCAATATATTCTTAGCATAACCCCTAAAATACTAATAAACTAGCTCCAAAATTTGTCCACTAGTGTTGTTGAGAATACTTAAGATATTAACTTCTACAAAACTATGGTTTCTACTTTGGAACTTTTTTCATTTGGGCAAGTTCTAGTAACCTAATCCCTAAAAGCCCGTTGTCCCTTCGGAAGACAAATGTGTTTTTGGGCAGGTACCTATGGGCTGAAATTTTCTCCTGATTTTTTGAAACTTTTTTGGAAGGTAGAAAAAATGATTAGCTTCATAGGAATATTAATTTTTTCACAATTGGTGCCCGGAAACAAAAGTTATGACCAAATAAGCTAAAAACAAGGGACGGCGGGCAGCAAAAAAAATTTGCACTTTTTTTTTCTTTTTTTTTAGTATTTTTTTTCTCATAGACTATATTTTTTTCTATCTAAAAAGCTTTGATTCATTTCATTTCAATTCGTTATGAGAAAGTTATGGAAATTTGCGGTCTTCCAAAGGCCTCAAATCTCCCCTAATGGTAAAGCTAAAGTTTTATAACATATGCATTTTTGTCCAAATATATTTGAAAGATGAAACTTTACTTTAGCTTTAGCAAAGGCTAGAAAGTTTGTTTTTCAAGTTTAGTCAACATAATGTTGCAATTGATAAAATTGACAATTTAAGTTAACTAAAAGATCCTATCTAATTTGATTCTAATTCAAAAAAATAAAAATCATGAAGAATTTATTAGTACTTTGAAAAAGAGTACCGTAATTTGAAGCACTTATCATGGACATACATCTTTTAGAAATTTTCATAAAGACTAGTGTATTTTGGAATTATAGATAACTTTTAATGTTTTAAAGACAATTATCCTTCAAAGGGACAATGAAAAACTTACGTTGATTCGTAAGAATCAAATTTTGATTTAATTATTTTTAAAATTTTGACACAAGATGCATATATATATATATATATATATATATATATATATATATATATATATATATATATATATATATATATACTCTTTGTGCAAGAATGTATATTTTCCAATTGAGTATGTGGATCAAAAGTTGTGTTATTAGAAGTTTTGTATGTAGAATAAAGAACTTTGAGCAAAATTTACAAAATCCTTCTATTAGACTTGTTAAACTTGGCAAATACGTATTTGACACAATATATTAAACAATAGAAAAAAATCTATATATATATTGCAAAATTATTATATTAGAAGGAATCAAATCGCTGATTATATTTGTCATATTTAAACAAACTTTTATGCTTCTAAGTTCAAATAATCATGCAATCAATAAAATCAAAGTTTTAATCATTAGCTTGTAGTAGTCTAATACACTTTTGCATGGTTGCATTTCAAAAAAATAAGTTTTTGATTTACTTATGCTTAACGTACTAGACAAAGCAAGTTTTGAGTAATTAATTCCAAACACATTCTTGGTCCTTAGGAATACCCAATTGATATCAAAGGTTACAAGATGAAAGAAACCTCCATCTTGCTAATATATTTGTTTTAGAGCATTTTAGATAAACTTTCTATTACATTCTCCAAAAATACTATTGAAATGTACACTATAAAATCTTAGCATTAAGTACACTTTATCAATCCTTCAAGCTTTTTGTGAGGTACTTTTTCACTTAAACTTTACTTTTTTCACAAGCACCTTTAGTATAGGGATTCATCCAAGGATAAGCCAATGTAGTCTATTGTATATGTATCTAATGTCACTTTCTCAAGTAGATATGAGTAATATGTAAACTAATCTCAAACAACATACCGGGGAACATTTCTATATTCTTTTTTTTCTTTTCTCATCCTTTTTCCCAAGTTTTCTCAATTTGGTTGGCAGTCCATTACTTATGTATGCAGACACAATGGTATGACCATCACAGTCCTATATAGTGTTCTAAGGGAATGTCAACAATTATGGGCAACAAGTCAGGTTGGTCAACAAGTCTTATAGTGTTGCATGCTCTATGACCTAATCATATATACACAAGATAATACTTTAAAATAGTATAAAATATTCTTTAATTATTCTTTTTTATATTAGGGTCAACATGTCTAGTATTTGCTCTCCATGAGCTTTTTGAATCTATATGCAAAATGCCTAAATGAATCTGTCACAGTGGTCAACAGGTCCAGTGTGCAGGAATATGAAGTGTTTAGGACTAATACCAGATTTTGGTCCTTAGCTTTCTCCTTCTTTAAGATTTGGACAACAAGTCTTAGGACAACAAGTCCAAAACCACAAGGTAAGTCATTCAGCCCAATGACCGTGACTGTAAACCCATGACGACGCGATCCGTCCTATAACTGTAGGAAAGGGGGCCTATATCCGCGCGTTGCACCCTATCACCGTGTGCACCTCCGAATTCCTAATCTGCTTCGTCGCTTCGTCGCAGGCTCTGCAGTGCTACGACTGTCACGCCCTCCTTCCGGTGACCAATTTTTGGTCTAATTTTGATTCAGTTTACTGAAATTTTACAAGATATTTGATACACACAATTAAATCAAGCAAATCCAAATCCTTCAACATCAAATTGGTCTGTTCGCCAAGAATTCCATTGCAGTTCGAAAGCGACTGCCGCGAGTTCCTGATCGACCGATTTACAAATTTTTGGTCAATTCTTCTTGAAATTTCTCAAAGAATCTCGTTAGTTGAATTAATACAAACGATTCTTCCTTTGTTTGGTTGCAAATTTGACCAAGATTGGAAAATTTTGGCGTTCAATGAATAACCAAGCACTGCGATTTGATCACCAATTTTGATTTGTTTTGATCCAATTTCTGAAATTTGTTTCTGTATTTCCACTCAATCGTTCATTATGATTCCCGCAATCCTCTCAGCGCTCAAATTTCAACAAACGGGTACGATTTTAAAATTTAGTAGAAAAGACAGACAAGCGTTGCAACACCTGCGATGATTTTTCTTAAAATTTTAGATCTGCGTCTCCAATTGCCAATCTTGTCAAACTCAAGATTCTCCGAACCGCACACAACTCCGCAATCGCAGCAGCAGTAGAATACACAGCACGATCCAGGAAACAACAAGAATCAATAGGAAAAATTTTGAATTTATAAAATGCGAAAATTTTACAAACGAGTGATTCCTCCCAAATGCACTGATTCTTGATTTTTTTAATTTCAGTTTTTAAAGGAGGAAGATGGTGGTGGTGGTGCCTCAATCATCCAATTTGACACCCCATTCATCCTTTTTTTTCATTTTTCATCCCATCTTATGGCCCATTCATCCATCTCCAATTTTTCACTTGAATTCATACCCATTCATCCCTTTTGCCCTATTCACACTATAAAAATTTAAATTACTTTTTACTTTTACTTTTTTTTCTACTTTTTTATTTTAAAGTGTTTTTATACTATTTTTCTATTATTTTTTCCTACTTTTCTTTTACTTTTCTATAACTTTTCTATAAAAAATCAAGAATAACCTAAAAAGTAAATTTTACTATATTACACTTTTATACAAAACAATTCACTTATGAAAAATGCAATTGAAAGAAAAGAAGCTTGGAGACTATGGAAGTACCAATCTAATGTCTTCAAAAATTAGTTTTTGAGGGGTATTTTATAAACTAATAATGTCAAATGGTAAATTGTCATGTTGAAAATGGTTTCGTTGAAAGTTGTTAGAAAATCATTTGTATTTAAAAAGGTGATTGCAAGAGACACCTGCTAGTTTGATTGCTTTTTATTTTTGGATTGCTATAACTTTTGAATTATAATTAAATGAAAGAAAAAAAAAAGTGTCTCTAGATGTTTTGATGATAATCATATCCCCTTATTTTCAAAAGTTCTTAAAAATAAATTGTGGGCAGGCAGTTACTACCTCTTTTGAGTTGATTGTGAGAGAATGTCCATTTTCAAAGACAAATATAATTCATTTTCAAAAGGAGTATATGTGGCATTATCCCATTTGTTGTTAAGCTTTTGCAGAAGGATACACAATGCATTTATGTATTGAATGTCAAACTTTTAGATTGCAAAATTCCCAAAAGAATACACATAAAACTATTTGTTGGAAAAAAAAAGTTCCAACTCTACATTCCAAAAAAACAAATGGTAAAATCTAATTTATTGAATTCCTCTGCTTGCTTGTTCCAACCTCCGAGCATAATTGTTGCTATAAAGAGACATTAACTTTATTTTCTTTCTCCACCTAAGAATGTACAACCTGCGTAGACAAAATGATACTTCTCAAAGAATGCACAAAATATATTGCATGGATTCAAACAAAGCAGATCTTCGAAAAAGCAAAAGTCACCTTCATTTTGCAGACTCAAAGCTTGCAAACAAAACCGATAAGTCAGAACCTGATAATTTAAAGTGACTCTGGAGTCCAGCCAATGCATTTGGTGTCACCATTTGCTTTGCAACATGACCACCCTACAAAAGAAACTTCTTCAATTTACAGTTCATTGACAAAAGCAAGCATGTAACAAAATTCACATACTAAGTTGCAATTTACAAACAAGATGGCTGGATCAAGCCACAAGTACTTTTGACAGTTTACACTCTGCACATTACCTAAACCTAAATCTAAACGGCAACACTAAGATCACTAAGCATCATGTACATAATGTACACAGCAAAATTCAAGCATTAAACAATAGCGCAAACATACAAGGAAACATACTGACAAACAGCAAAACTTTGCACCTTTTGCTGAAATTGGTTGGAATTCCAAGCTCTATTTCTAATAATTAAGGAACCGAAGTACAAAATTCCAAAAACAAGAAAGGCGACAAATCTTCAAATCATTATGTCCAAGTCCAAACCTAACCTCCACCCGAATTCTCATGCGGCCCACATCCACACGCCAGGCACCTGAACTCTCAACAACACCTATATGAATATGCTAATGATTCTCATTTCAAGATCCATCATTTAAGGCAACGTCAGCAAAGGCAATTTCCAGGTCTCCATCAAGTCAAAATCATGAACTCTCCAAGGCAGAATCTTCCCAATTGCTCTCCTATTTGAAACCCTACATTTCATTGTTTGCAAAAAATTCAACATAACTCCTTGAGGTGCATTCAAAACAACAGCTACATCCCAGATTGCCAAAACTCTCCAAACCCTATCTGAATCCGGGCGGCTTCATTAACTGTTCATTTTTTTCCTATGCAGCTCTATATTGACGGCTATTTATTGGCAATACGGGGTATTTCAAGATAGGGTTGTACAACTCTTTTTGAAGACGAAGAGGAAGAGAGGCGAGGGGCTCCGACCAAGAAGAGGAAGACAAAGACAATATAGGGCTCCGATCACAAAGAGGCAACTAAACGGCAGGCAAGGGGGGTTCATTTTATTTTTTCGTCCAATCAACAGCTTCTTGTTTTTCTCAGCCGGGGGGGCTTTCCAATGTGTGTGCAACTACTTTTTGGTACATTGTCATATCCCTTTATTTTAAAAAATTCTTAAAAATCACTTTATATTTAAAAATCAATTTTGTTAATTTGTCACTTTGACGTTTAGGGATTTTTTTTACTATTGAGTGGTCTAAATTAATGATCTTTAGCTGAAATTTCTATAGTATATCTCTATAATAGGCAGACATATTTTTGCCAAAGGACATCTAAAAATACATTATTGTATGTCCTCTACGCTCATGCAAATAGGCCATCCTTGCGTGCACACTTTTAAGCAATAGAGATGGTTTTGACCAAATTCTTTTGGTCAAACTTCATTACCATGAAGTCCTTCCAAATGAACAATTTTTAGTTTTATTGAAAATTATTTTTCCTATTTTTTACAAATTAAAATGTCAAATTATGTCTTTTATGGGACATATTTTGGGACATAGATAAGTTATGATTTTTTTAAATCCAAAGTAGTAGATTTTAAAACCATGCTCAAATTTTGACGTATGTGGATTGAACATCGGGAATTGAGCATCTACTTATTTTCAAGATTTTTTGAGTGGTTGCACAAAACACCAGCTATTTTTAGTAGTGTTTTTGCAAAATTGCAGCTATTTTCTGTTATAACTTTTGAAGCATAAACCCAATGAATGAACTTGAATTCTTTTTGTGTTTGTGGAAGTCTTGATTGTAATTGTATTACTCATTTTTTTGAAAATTTATATTTAAAAATCAATTTTGATAATTTGTCACAATTTTGGATTTGGGGGGGGGGGGGGGGGGGGGGGGTAATACTGTTGGATATTTTAAAATAATATAATTTAAAGCTAAAAATTCTATAGTCTATTTTCACAATAGGTAGACATTTTTCTACCGAAGTGCATTTAAAAATATATTATTTTGTATCCTTGACATTTGTCCAAATAGGGCTCCCTAGTGGGCGCACTTCTGAATATTGAAGATGGTTTTGACCTTTTGGTCACCCTTAAGTCCCCACAAATTTTCAAATCTTTATCTTCTTATTTTTACTATGGTTGATTTATTAAGAATTAAAACTTCAACATATCCCTTTTCTAGGTTATAGCTCGGACATAATTCTGTGGGTAGAAAATGATTATGTTAAGGTTTTATTTTATAACAAATCAACCATAGTGAAATTTGAAAAAATAAAAAATGAAAATTTGTGAAGTTAGTATTCATTCAAGGATTTCAAGAAAAATCACATAGTGTATTGATTAAGATACAAAAGCCAATAAAATAGATATATCCATTTCCAACCTTGCGTCCAATTTCAACCTTATGTACCACCTCCATGTACTATTGGTACACATTCTAAAAAACCATATGTACATCATTAGTACGTGCGGGAGGAATTCTTATGTAGATGGAAATGGTTATCTTTATGTTACTAGATATGAACCAATGAATCATGATAGAAAACCATATTCAATGGATATTTTGGAGGATGACAATTAGGGACTATAATTGTTTTTTAAACAATCTAATTATATTTAATTTGAACCCCTAGGGATTAAAGTTGTAAGCTCAATTTTTTGATAATTTTGAAAAAAAACAATACGACAAGCAAGGTTTGAAATGATGAATGCAAGTTTGCCCTAGTACGTGTACCTCAAGTCTTGACTATGTAGCTAGCACAACATTCCCAGGGTCCTACTGGCAACAAGTCGTGTGCCCTCTTTATTACAAATGTCAACTAGCAGAAAGTCAGAAATGACCCCCTTTATTTGAACACAGTTGAAATACCGAGGCGATAGATTGTGAGCATCTTATTTCTACCCTTGAAATGGAACAAGCACAACTGGATTCTTGGTATTTTTGATGTAGAATTCCTAATGGGTGTCAAGGGGTCATCTAATTGTGCCTCCCAACCAATGGACAAATTGTGTTTTGTTTTGGCCAGTGGAGGATAAAACCTTAGACCTCCAAAGTAAAGCTAATCAAACCTAAATTCTATACAGCCTAAATTATAAAGCATTTCAAACCCTTTTCAAAATGATAAAATACGTCTAATTCAAATTTTTCTACTAAAGGTTATCAACGGATGAAGTTTTATTTGTAAAATATGCAATCAACCTTCATCCATTAATTTATGCTAACCTATAGATATAAATTCACAATTGATTTCAAGGTTTATCTTAAGATTAATTTTAGTTCCTACAATTTCAATTCCACTTGAATTAGGCGGATATTTATTATTTTCATCCAATTCTAAGACCAAGCTTCATCCTATGTTATCTTCTTTAATTTTGACTTATTTTATAAGTGTAAATTAGTTTTGAAGTACTTTAAATATTCCCTAAATGATTCTAACTTTGAATTGTTCAATTCCTTGATTGTTTCAAAGGTTCTAATTGACTACTTACTTGTATTTATTATTGTGGACTTCTACTTTTAGTTCATTATTTTAGATGTTTAATATTTTTAGTTTGTGAATAAAAAAATTAAATTTACAAAACATTAAGATACTTAAAGTTAAGTATTTTCTATTAAAAATTACGAATGGATGAAGTTTGACCACTAAAACTTCATTCACTAATTTCTACTGAAATAAAACTATTAAATTGATTCTTTTTAAGGTTTTGACCATCGACTTTAATCTAGATTCTAATTTTTTTTGCCTTTTTTGAATGATTTATTGCTTTTCATCCACTCTTACTAACTTCAAGTATTTTTATTTTTATTTTTATTTAATTTGAAATTTTAATATATTTTGAGGACCTCTAGAAATTTATTACTTAATTCTAAGTCCACTGTTGGATTCTAACAAATTCTTGAAGATTTGACTTAATTGTTTAACTCACTACAAGAGAATGGGGTATTTTAAGTGAGTTTTTAAATATAATCCTAGACATAAGGTTTTAAGTAATAACCTTTAAAGCAATTTTCAACAAAACTTTACTAGAAATGCATGTGTTTCTAATAAAATTTTGCTGAAAGTTGCCTTAAAGGTCATTACTTAAAACCTTATGTCTTGGACTATATTTAAAACTCACTTAAAACACCCCATTCTCTTGTAGTGACTTCTAGTTCAGTCTTTTATTTCTACAAAATGATTAAACACCAAATAGCATTACAAAAAATTTCAGGCCTCAACAAGACTGCGAGTGCATGATTTTTTTTTTTAGTTTTTTTAATTTATTTTAAGTGACGTGGCGCTAATGTAGCGCTGACAGCGTTGACGTAGTCAAAATGCGACCACATCACATTTTGAATTTTGAATTTATTTATTTATTTATTTTCCATTATATCACCGCGGGGAGCTAAGCTTAGCGGCCTTTTGCAGGCCTCATATTTTTTGTAATGCAAAGTTTCAGCAAATACCTCTAACGTTATAGATACCACAATCCCATCTTTTTGCACCATAATTATGATTGACTCCTAATATCCATTGCTTTCCATCTTGTTGATTTTCTCAAATATTTTGTGTAGGCGCCTAGGCGGTGGTTGCAAGACTGATCAAATGATTTTTATATAGAACATTAGTAATTTGTGTATAGTACTCAATTTTTTTTCAAGAATGTTGTATAATTAGAAAATTAGTTGAAAAAATATATAAAAAAACATAAATAATGTATAAACCTTTAAGAATAAGGTATGCTAGGAAGGAAAGCATAGAAAAATTCCCTAATTAGGAAAACTAGAAAAAGTGCATTATCTCATGAAAATAGGTACTTTCACATTTTAATTTGTAAAAAATAAGAAAAGAAATTTTTTTAAAACTAAAAATCGTCTATTTGGGAGAACTTTATAGAAAAGAGATTTCACCAAAAGAATGATCTTAAAACCATCTTCAATGTTCAAAAATGCACGCGCAAGGGGGCCCTATTAGCACGCATGTAGAGGACATAATCTAAAGTACTTTTAAATTCCCTTTTGTAGAAACATGACTTCTTACTATGGAAATAAACCATAGAGATTTTAGCTCTAGATCATTAACTTTAGATGTTCAACAATACGAAAACCTCCCAAACCACAAAGTGTGACAAATTAGCTAATTTGAATACTAAATATAAAATGATTTTTGGAATTTTTTTGAAAAACAAGTGATCTAAATACTATCAAGTTAGCCATCTTCATTAAAGGATGAATGCAAGAAACACTTGTACTATTTTGCGTCACATTTGCATGTTGACATGGTAATTTCGGCATAATTTTTGTGTACTAGATTCAAATGACTTAAGATTTATAGGAGAGGTGCTTATGACCATTATACACCTTTCCTAATTTTTTTTGCAATTTTCAAAAAAATATTTTACTATATAAAAACAACCTCCAATTTTATGTCAGAAATTCCCAAATGGAGGTTTTTAGTACTATTTAGTACCCAAAAAATCAAATCTGGAGCTAAAATTTAGAGGGAATGGTCTTCTAATAGACTTCTAGCTATATTGGAAAGGAATTTTAGAATTAGTTAATTTTGTATTATGTGGAAGTCCACAAACAGAGCTTCTTTCTTCTTACATTTTAGAATAGATGAAATATTATTTTGGTGGTTCTTTTGGTGAATGACCATCTGTATAGAGTTATTACATGTGGCCTATTTTTATTTTATTTATTTTCCTATTTTTAACTAATTAAAGCATCAAAATGTCTATTTTCTTGAGATTTAGCACTTTTCTAGTTCTCCCACTTAGAGAATTTTTCTACTCTTTTCCTTCCTTGGGTTTCTTCGTCTTAAGGTTATATACATTGGCCATATTTTTTTTTAATTTAAAAATTATTTTTCTAATTTTAAAGTACCCCAGAAAAAAAAGCATGAGTACAATAAAAACGCAACAAATAATACAAGTGTTTCTTGCATTCACCCTCAAAATTTCAAAACTTATACCACATGACAACTTTGTCACTTCAAGTGTGACGCAAAATAATATTGGTCATTCTTGCAATACCCTGTACTGCTTAAATAGAAAAGTTCCAAAGGAATTGGAACTTCTAAACTTTTCTCTGTGCGTTTTCCTTCACTTAATTCTACCTCTCTATTTTGTATACTATTTCCTATGGTCTTTTTTGTTTTCTATTTTTTATAATATATTTTAGGTTGCCACCATTGACTTCCACTAGAACAATCTTGGGAGTGGTTCCAACCACATCACAAATTGGTTCTTCTCAATCATTCAACTAGTAATTGCCCAAGCTAGAGAATCCCGTTTCTCCAACCATCAAAGACAAATAAAGTAAATAAAGGATATTTAAAAAAGTTAGTACCAAACATGGTGTCCATTGCTATATCACCATTATGTCCATACTTCATAATTGTTTTTGCCATGGTATTCAAATTCTAATAATAAATGGTAAATTGATCACACACCTTGTCCTTTTCATGCCAAATGAAGATATTGACTTGAGTACAGGCTTGAGTTTCTCTTGAATCCACATCTTCACACTTTCAAAGTCACTAGGGTGCTTACGCCATACTCCCATTTTTTAATCGATGCTTATAATAAGCAATGTTCCTAATCTCTACAAAATCATCATGAATCCCGGGGGCCTTTACAAGTGATTGCACAAAACACTTGTACTATTAACTGTCACAAGTTGCCTCATTGCCTGTTGATTAGTTTTTTGACCATAACTTTGCGTTTTGATTCTAATTGACTCAAACTTTTTTTTGACAAGGTTCAAGACCATTACATACCTTGTCTGATTTTTGAGGTTTTTTTTAAAGATATTTTGCTATTCAATAATAGCCTCCGATTTTATGTCACACTTGCCAATTCTATTTATTTTAACAAAATAGTACTTAAAGAAACAAATTTGGAGCTGAAATTTGGAGGGGATGGTTTTGTAGTATACTTTTAACTGTTACTCAAAGGATTTCTAAAAATACATAATTACATATTATGTAGAAGTCCACAAAGTGAGCCTCTTTCTACTTGCATTTTGAATATGTAAGCAATTATTTTGGTGGGTTTTTTGGTGAATGACTATCTCCATAGAATTGCTACAAATGGCCAATTTTTTAATTTAAGTTTTTTCCTATTTTTTATTAATTCAAACATTGAAATATCTATTTTCTTGAGATTTGGCACTTTTTAGTTCTCCTACTTAGAGAATTTTTTAATGAATTCCATTCGGTGGTTAGTTGGTTACTTTTATTTTAAAGGTCCACACATTGGCCATATTTTTTATTGATCTTAAATTAAAAAAAGTTGATTTCCTAATTTTAAAGTACTCCAGAAAAAATCATAAGTATTGTTGCAAAACATAGCAAATAGTACAGAAGTTTTGTGCAATCACCCTCACCTTCTTCCTTTCAATCAAATTGCATTTGTGCTCTTTGTAAATTTGCTTAGTAGTGCATCCTTCATTCAACCATTTAATGATCCAATCCTTCAACTTATTGGATATCTTAGGATGGTATATAGATTTTTGGCCAATTGAATAGGGATCATCAACCCATGCATGGATGTATCATCCTCTCTTGTATGATCAACATGGTAGTAAACAACTACATCAACATCAAGATGCAAAAGTAGTTGCTTGGTGGAAAACTTTGCAATGCATCCAAATATCTTCAAGTGGAGGTGTTCTAAATCTCTTCTATAATTCTCTGGCCCAAAAGTACACTCATACTACAAATGATATATGCTCAATGAAAGATGCTATTTGTGGCTTTTTCTTTTCTTTCCCAAGATCTTACCTTGTAACATTCTAATCCACTAGCAATCCATTTTGACATATTTGACCACCAATGAAATCACCCACTTTATCAAAAAGAATATATACATATGTAATTCTAATTCCATATCCCCAAGTTTTTTACTCTTTACTCTTCTATTAAATTTGGTCAAACGAGGTGGATTCTAGTAGATGAATTTGCACTTCAAAGGTTATAAGGGCACTTGGCATAATGAAAGTTGTGGAGATGATCAAAAAATTTGAACGGCATACGAAATGATAAATTGACAAGTTGGCAATATGCAATGAAAAGTAATTTACTTCAATAAGTTAAACCAAAAATAAAACACATAGCCAAAGGACCAAAAAGTGTATATTGTTGAAATGAAATCCCAAATGATGATAATATACTATTAATCCTAAACTCTAATCCTAAACTGGCAAAAATATCCATAGTTATAAATTTAAAAAACCATAAACAATATTCATTGGGGTGTAAACATGTAGGCATCACAAGATATGAACGTGTAGTACCCATCACAAACAATCATTCACACCTAAAGGCTTCCATGACATGTTTGCAATATCCATTATAGTATCCCAGTTGATATAGGCAATATCCATCATGGGTCCATAGTAAAAGCACCATGGCCTACTTACTTTATGCAATATGCATTACGACACATGCTACTGATTTCTAAACTCATCTTTGATATATATTGAAATATCCATCACAACGCATGCTCCATTCAAACATTAATCTCTAGATTATATTGCAATATTCATCATCCGCAAGAAATCAAGAATCAAATTTTCCTACATATTTGTTCATTGCATAAGTTTTTTTTTTATTTAAAAATGTATAAAATAATGAGTAAACCATACATCTTCAAGCTTAAGTGCTACTCACATTACAATTCCCTTCTTAAAACAATATTGTAGGTTATGACTATGATCTTATAGTGTAATGTATCTTTAAATCCTAATTTATCACACAATTGCATTGGGTGGTTTATAAATCAATTTGCAATTTAATATTAGAAAAGCCTTGAAATTTGATTATTTTAGCAAAAGTTGAGAGGAAAATGACCTCTTAATCCCTAAAGGATCAGCATGCGATTTTTGGTTGTATAGAAATTTTGGGCAGGCACGTGAGACTAGAGATTTCCATATTTTTGGCTGAAATTTTAATAGAAGGTAGGCGTGAGGAATATCTTCTATATGCACTAAATTTCATGACATTTGGAAATGTGAGTAAAAAGTTATGGCCTAATATGTTATTTTTTTTCATAACTAGGTAGTTTGGGCAGATAAAAAAAAATCACTTTTTTCAAAAACAAAAATTTGAAATTAGTTATCTAGAGTTGTATGTATGTAAAAAGCTTTTAATCATCCAATTTCCATCAATGAGTCAAAAGTTATGGATTCTCTATTCTAAAATAAACTTTGAAGTCCTTTATCTCACTCAATTTTCAATATTTTTTGAAAAAAATAAATTGTAGAATGTAGAAGATTTATTACAACATTTCAACCATTGGGATTGGCATTTTTCAATTCCATAATTAAATTCTTGATAATTTAGTATTTTGAATTATTCTCTACTATTGCCTACTTACTATTTTTTTCCTATATATTGTACAATTCTAAATGAAGTAAAAATTTTCAAGCATGTATCCAACTTGTCTAGGAAAAAGAATCCAAAGAAGCATCATCATTTTGGACTTTTTTTCATTGAAAAGTGAGCTTGTGAAGTGCTGCTCACCCTATTTTTTGTAGGGCCAAAAAAACGGTTTCAATGAATTTGAATGCTTTATATGTTGCAATCTATATGGTGGAAATTTTTGAAATTTTTACCATATGTTCTCAAGTCATCATAATATGAGATCCTACGATTACATGTGTCAAACAAGATTGTTCTCAAAAATTAAGTACTTGTACTAAAAATGGCAATTTTTGAACATTTCCGATGAAAACATACATTAGAAAAAATTTGGAGCCTCCGGAGGGCTACTTCAAAGTGATCAAACTATTCTATTAAAAGGTGGGACTGACATTAGGGAAAGTGGCCACAATGAGTAGTTAGATCAGCTAACTTTCATGAAAATAGTTAGGCCATGACCATTTTTGCAAAAAAAAATGTATTTGCATTTTTTTATTTTTTATTTTAAACACATGGACCATCATATCTGCAGTTGTTAATGTTACAAACAATGTTTAAACTTTAAACTTTTCAATTTTTTTCAATGAAGTCAAATTAAATTCAATCAAGCCACAGAATTTGGCTTAATTGGACTTTATTTGACTTCATTGAAAAAAATTTGGTTTCAAATAATCCAAATTAAGTGGCTATTGAAGCTAGTTGCCTTTGGCAATTAGATTCAGTAGACACTTAATTTGGATAATTTGAAACCAAATTTTTTTCAATGAAAGTCCTTTTTATTTTATTTTAGCACAATTCAATGTTAAATGCAAATTATGAAAAAGAGTTAAAAAGTAAGGGTTAAGGTGCATTAGAGTACTTGAACCCTGATTTTTTAGTCCTTAGTTTTTTGGATTTTAAACTACTGTCGACCATTTGACAACGGAACTGCAGGTGGGCATATATAGGGGAAAAATCAATTCTGAAGCCCCCCAAAAACCAATCCACGGGGTCCTCTAAGAGCTGTGGAGAAGCCCTCTAGAGGCCCCATATTTTCTCTAATGAGTCATGGAAGTTTAGGGATTAATTTTGAATTGGAACCATTTCGTTCATCCATTTGAATTTTGAAATAGAGAATTCTACATTTGCCACAACATTGTCTTATAAAAATTGAAAATGGTGGTTGCCAAAAGAATGCCACATGTCGCATGATATGAAGCCTCTTCATTTAAATATAGATGACAATATGGGAAATGAATTTAGAAAGTGAGGTCTCTTAATTCTTCTTCCACAGAACGACAAGCACATCCATTCTCCACCACCTCCTCACTACCAGACAAATGTAATCTTGGATTAATCCCACTTAAATCAAGGAAGAGATGATAAATGGACCACTTCATCACCTACTTCCATCCATGAAAGGACAAGCAAGATAAAAAATCCGGGGACTTCGGGAGGACGAGCAAGGAGGCTAGTTCATGACTCTAGAGCGAGAATTGACCCCCTCATTTGCCCCGCAGTTTGCCCTTAGAGAAAACAGTCAAATTTCGTATTTGCAACACATGATAAAATTTGGAAATTTTGAATTCATATTTACAATCAGAGGCCTCAAATGAGATAGGAGAGGTGAAGGGAAAAAAAATGCGGCACATAATAAGGGGCAATTTTTTACAGTTGCCCTTGAATGCGGCAATGAGGGGTCACTGATCCTCCCTGGCCCAGTGGTTGTGACTTGCGACGTTGTTTCCAGCAGTCCCTGTTCTGTAGAAAGGTCCGGTGGCGTTGCCACTAGAGTTAAAGCGGAGGTTGCCAGACGACAAGCCGGCTTGGCGCGGCAGGCCGTGCGCAAGGGGCTGCGCAGCATCTGGCGAGCGGTTCGCCTCGGGAGGGACCCGCCCCATTGGCGACACTACAGTACACGGCCACGGCCACAGAACGTGCTTGCGCAAGTCTCACTAGCATTCGCACTCCCTGCCGGCGACTGTAGCTTGCACACCGATCCGAAGAAGAAAACTCAAAGCCCGGCTCTCCTTTTGTCTCTCTTGCCTCGTCCAGTTCAGTCCTTGGAGGGCAGTCCTGTACTAGCTCCCGTTGCTCCAGCCTCGGAAGATTGATCTCCAGGCCAGGGTTATGCTAGTTCTGCTCGTTTTGCTCTTGAGCTTCGTTTGACAATCGGATTCCACTGCTGGAAGGTTCTGGTCCGACTGCGACTGAGGAGGAAAGAATGAAGAGAGGTTCTGATGCGGGGATTTTCCAAGCAATGCACGGTCTGTCCACGCTGATACAGTTTCTCATCACTGCGCTGGGAGAGGCAGCACCCGCAGCAGGAGCTCGGAGGGGGCACCAGGTTCAGTGCGATTTCCTAACGGTGTAGTCATTTCTGGATCTCATTGCGAGAACGAACGCAAGGCGCTGTGGAGAGATAGACAGACGTCGGGTGAGTGGGGGATCCCTGAAAAGTAGCAGCCAGCGGCCGCAATGGGGAGGGTGAAGCTCGAGATTAAGAAGATTGAGAATCCGACGAACAGGCAGGTGACGTACTCCAAAAGACGCAATGGGCTTATCAAAAAGGCTTATGAGTTGTCAGTGCTGTGCGATATCGACGTGGCGCTCATCATGTTCTCGCCTTCGGGGAAACTCACTCAATATAGTAATTGCAGGTATGTCGATCTCCTTCAAGGGCACCTTGGACTGGTGCCCTAAAGCTTGTTCAGGCACATGGCCTGAGCCGCAATCTAGAGAGAAGCGGCGGGAAGTTTAGTCGATTGGGACTATGGTACCCGAGAATTTCTGAGTGTGGGATGGATCACATTCACGGTGCACTCCGATTCTAGATGTTTGTGCACAACACGATTGCCTTGAAACATGCGCTAGTTTCGTAAATAGTTCTGATCAGTGTCAAGCTTACAACCTAAGATATATTGATGGTATTGTAACGGTGTAAACTTACTAGGGTATCCATGTCCGGTTCCGGAACTTGCAATGTTGTAACAGAAATGCTTAATTCTCGGGTTGCCGATATGATCTGATGCTTTCTTCGTGGCACTGAAACTGGGTGCTCCATGCAGTATTGAAGACGTGATCTCTCGGTTTGCGAACTTGCCAATGCATGAGCGGAACAAAAGGTTAGTGTTGGTCTGTTGGACTTGTTTCGTTTCCTGGCTTCGTGGATTGGAGGTTGTACTGTACCAGACCCGTTCAGGAAAGGTCGATTTTCAGGCTCTCAGCATGGGTGTTTTAATTCCTCTTCTGTTGTGGGCACAGTTTTGAGGATATGCTTACACGCTTCGCCAATTTCCATATGATCCATGATCGCACTAAGTACGCTAGGTACTGTACATCCTTCTTTCCTCCACTAATTCGTTTCATTTTATTCGTTGAGCTTAATGTGCACATTTTTTGGATCGAGTGGTTTCAGTCGAGGTAGCATGACTGATCTGTTTGCGATGTGCGTGTGCATTTGCGGTGGACGTCATCTCAGAACAAATCAAAATCTGGAGGTCAGCCTCATTCAACGTTGACTGGCATTTGCAAATCTATTTAATTTAGCCTGCGGTGATACGATGATAATGGTAAACTTATGAAGCTAAACTTGCGTTTCAGAGTACTCGTAGGGTTTTAGAGTAGGCATTACCAAGGGTTTTGGAATGACAGGACTCTGTCTGGGTGGTGATGTTAACACAGTATTTACACAAGTCACTGAAGAAGTTGAATGGGGAGAGGGATCTTGCATCGAATCATCAACTCCTTTCGGGAAACAAGAGTTATGAAGTTGGGGTGTGTTACACAACTCCTTGTATTCTGATTGATCTTGGAAGATGATCTCGTATTACATGGAGGATTAGTCTAGGTCGTTTAATCGATTTTAAAGTCTGGGTCACTGGAATTGAATCTCTGGATTTAAATGCATCTATGCATCTCAACTGAGACAGGCAATCCTGAATCGGCAGATAGCATGGAAGATTATATATTAACGTAATAAGGTGCACTATCTTGAATGTTTGATCAGCTACTACAAGAGGAGCTGAAAAAATCTCAACAGGAGAAAGAGTTAGTACAGCAGAGAGCACGATTATATTTGGCGGATGAGCAACTGTTACAGAGCATTGCTTCCGTCCAGCAACTTGCCAATATGGAATCCGAGTTGGAGCAGGCACTCGAACGAGTGCGTGCAAGGAAGGTAAATAATCTGACCTCAGCTTTCAAACCCCTAAACAATTTCTTCCATTTTGGCCGTCACAGTATTAGTTTTTTTAATCCTGGCTTAGATGATTTAGAGGGCTGATCATTTGGTGTTATTGAGATTTTCGTACAGACGTATGTGAGCAGTGCTTATCAGGCTCATAGCGTTATGCAGAGACAGGTGCATCCTCTTAACAACCTTGGTCAATTTACATAATCTTAAATGGTTTCCTGGTATCATGTTAAAGCATATTTGGAGACAACCCCATTTTTTCTAGTTGCACTAACTTGAGATTGAATTGTTTCTTCCGCAGCAACATGAATTTCTGGGCAACAGTTATCAACAGGTATAATTTGATTTATAATACATTCTATAGTTTGCTGTTAGTCAGTCCAAAGGGATCGTCTTGCTTCTACTGAGCACGTTGATATAATTCACGAGATTTTAATTAGGTCTACTCAAACAGATATAATGATATAATTTTTCATCGCACACAGATGATGGCATTACGCCAACAGCAGCAGCACCACCAACATCAACAACAACAGCAACACCAGCAGCAGCAGGGGAGTATTGCTGCCTCTCAACCTCAATTCTTGCAGTGGAACATGCCTGAGCGGGCAGAAGCAACTCTTCAGGACTTTATGGAACAACAAACGAATCCTAGTCATGCAATCGTGCCTGTACAGATGCCAAGGTATTTTAGCTTGTTCTCTGTTATTAATCTAAACTTGCCTGATTTGAGGCTTTGAATTACAAAAAATTTAAGAGTACAGAAACTTGAACACGGTCGATAAATTTTGCTAATGCTCCGCAGGGAAGTGGCAAGCAATAATGAGGCAAGCCCAACGAGTTTCTTTGAACGGGCCGCATCGCATTCCAATCTACATAGCCTGGGTCAGATCGGTCAATTACAACGAGGATTGTCAATACACGACATGACATTGGAACAACCTGGTGGTCAGTATGAAGACTCACAGAAGAAAGCCAAGCTGGAGGTGAACATGGGCTTTGCGTCGTCCAGTAGTAATGGACCTGCTGCTGTTGCTGCCGAAGAAGAAACCGCGGAAACCTTCACCACGCAATCTGAACAAGCTCACGGGAGCACCAGCGCTTCCCATTGGCATCAGTCTCATCATGCACAGGCTTACGCCAGCTCTCAGTATCCAAATGGCTTCTTCCATCAGGTACTGTGACTCGTGCACGGTTCTAGGCCTCTTGGCCCACTTCTTTAGGAACCCTAAAACCTATAGATCATTTCGAACTTCCTATTCGATTAAATGGTAGATCTCAGTGGCGCTACTGAAACCTCAATTTTTCGAGCTCTAGGCACTTGAATTTCATAGTTTTCCGAGCTTCGGACACTTGAACACCACATAAATGAACTGCGTTGATTTCACCTTAAATGAGGGGTTTTGGTTGTACTGAGGGCTCTGTCAGATCTCAATCTAGTATTTTTGGCAGAGTGCAGATGCGTGGAAATGATCCCCATCGATGAATTCGGCCCAATGGTTGCCGTAAGTCACTCTCCGAAAGGGGCTACTTGACTGGAACCTATGCTAGCTAGCTAGCTTTTGCTGTTTGGTGATTACCGGAGCTATATGAGAAATCATAGGTCTCCACACAAACGAGTGATAGTTGTAGTGTAACTGTTGGCATGCATGCAGCACTGGTAGAAATTCCGTTTCATTACAATGGGTACCGTGTTCAATTAGCCTAGCTTGGTCCATTGTAGGTAACGATTTGCTCTTGCGTTCAGGGAGATTAGTTAGTTCAGGGAGATCCCACATTCTCACCGAAGCTAGTGCAGAGCAGAATTTCCATCAATGGTGCTGGTGCCATGCATACGTTGTTTGTAACAGTGTAACCAGTAGGAGGTTTTTTCTTCGGTCAATTGAAGGCCCCCATGCTTACATCAGAATGTTTGGAGAGAACTTGTCGCTGCCAGTTTTGCACATGATACTGTTGAAATCCTTCTCCTACAAATAGGAAGCATTTCATTGCCTTCGGAGTAGCTTGTATCGCTTGATTGAAAAATTCTCTTTCTGTAAAGGTCGCCTCTTTCGACATGTGCACTTGGGTAGCTCCATTATTACTCCCGCAAATGCCGTAACTGTTTGTTCATTTTGGCTTGTAGCGTTTTGCCGTGGTTCGTTGTTGGGTAGGATATCTGACAGCAGCAGCTTTTTGAGTCAAAAGAATCCCATATTAAACAGCAGGCGCAGACAACTCATTTAATGCAGAAATTGAAAAGAAAACACACATGTCCATCTCATTCCAATACTGCCTTAATTACGGGGCCTACGCTGGTGAGCGGTGGCCGAACGTGTACTGTACTGTACAGTCACTTGGAATTCAGGTCTACTACAGCTTCTTTCAGGCCATGTCCGGTTGAGGCCCTGCTAAACAAAGTTTTGTGAGTAGAAATTTCTTGCACCTGATGCAATTTTACACTTCTCAAACAGAAAAGCGGGGTCAAAAGTTTCAATACTAGAGAGTTCCGCTCCTTGGAAATGACATTAGAGAAAAAATCCTTTCGTACCCTGAAATTTTGTTTATCGGGTTTGAAAATTTATTTTTTCCCCTATTTCCATGCAGCTGAAATTGCAGTGACAGTGGCACAGGAACCCAGATTTACGAGTAAATTAATTTAATTAATTTTAAAAAATAAAAATTGCGAAGTTTGACTGCTTCGGCGAGCAGTCATATACTTTGATTGTTCACCGGTGGTACTTTTCCAGATTGACAAGCCAAGCTCAAAATACCTTCGCATGTCAATCTAGAGAGGCTCTTCGGGGGTTGATTTTTTCTCTAATGCTTCATATGCTTTTCCAGTTTTCCTTGGCTTCAATAAGGTGGTAATATCCATTTCCGTCCGTTGAAGCAATTTAGCATAGTTGGAGGCACTTTTTGCTAAAAAAAAATATTTTTGCAGTATTGGCAATTGAAAATCATGAATTTTAAATAAAAAATTAGAATTTTTGGATAAGCCATCTATTTTTTGTGAATTTTTATAGTAGAACTTTGTTGGGTATCCCAAACCGCACTCTAGTAAAGCTATCTAATGATTTTGACATGGCAATCTAAAAAAATCAGTAAGCACCAACCATAATTAAGTATTGACAAGGTTTAGAGGTACTTTTGGGAACACTTTAAGGAGAGTCTACAGTGAAACAATCATAACATTGTTAAATGGACGGATTCCTTCTCTGTGACAGCAAGGATGATTCCTTTTGAGATGCTTGCTATCTAGAAACTTTAGTTATAATATGAGGTTGTCCGTTGGCTGGTAGTTCATCAGCATTAGTGACTGATGCAAAATGAATAGAGAGTGGCGACATGAGACTGGTTTGTAGCTTGATGGCCACAGTACTTGTATAGATTCCAACATTAGGGGTTGCGAGGAGCAAAAAGGATAACACTGGCTCCCATTTTGCAACTATATATAAAATAAAATAAAATAATATTCATTTTTCAATGAATATAAAACATGTGCCTTCAATAAGTTAAAGAAATTTCAACCTCTTCTTGTCGAAAAAAAAATCATATTGGATACTAAATACTTTAAAATAATAAATTTTTAGATGTATTTAGAATGTTGAACATTGAGATACAAATAAATTTTAGGTGTTATTTTTAAATTAGAAAATGGTCAATTCCATGGAAATAAACCTGAAATTTGAATTGCAATATAGTAAAATCTTGAATTTTAGGAATTTTTCAAAACTTCAAGTTGGAAAAGAAACTAGAGTTTACAAGTTTCATTTTATTTATTGGGTTCAAATTCAACAAAGATCACTTTTATGGCTAAAATTTAAATGAAGAAAAAACTCAAAAAGGGTAGAAGTTGTTAAAAATACGCTCTAATGTTATATGGATTTGCCATTTTCTTATGTATAAAAGTCAAAAAATATCATCAAAAAGGAAAATCTAGCACTCTACATTGAAGATAAGTTGAAGCACCCTCTTCCCCCCCCCAAAAAAAAAAAAAAAAAAATTATGGATGACAAAACAATTTTTTTCCATCCTTGAAGCCTTTATGAAATCATCCAAAGGACACAAAATGTCCTCTTAAATGTTTCAAGATTAATCCTAAAAGGCTAGGCCTATGATTATGTTTCAAAATTCAAAACTCCTTCCTATATTTGCTTTTAATTTACAATTATATATGGCTGAAATTATGTTTTATTTTTCTAGTAAGTTGTAATCACATGCCTTCTATAATTCATAAAAAATTCAATGTTTCTTGTGAAAATTTTAATGCCCAAGCTAATCAAGTCAGTATAGTAGAATTGGATTGTTGCAAGAAACAATTACAATTGTACACTCAATAAAATGGTCTTGGAAGTACCAGGAGCTTGATAGATAGATAGATAGATAGATAGATAGATAGATAGATAGATAGATAGATAGATAGATAGAATGTGTATATGTACATGTATAGAAATATATTAACCCTAAATGCCCAAGGCCTCTTTTGAACTTCTAGGAATTTGCTCTAAATTGAACACAAAGCCAACATTTTGATAAGTTGTGGCGATTTTTTTTGAATTGTAACCATACAAATTCAAACTAAACATGTTAAAGATCACATAGAAAATGAAAATACAACAATATCACTTATGGATTGAAAGATTTTAATGTTTGATCATGAGGGTGTTAAAACTACAAATGTAATTTGAAGTCTTTCAATCCTCTTTTCACATATCAAAACTAAAAACCTGGTTACTAAATAAATATGAGACTAAAGGATCCAATCATCCAACATGCATAATCCCAATCAATTTATGGCTTCTCAAAATCTACTCTACAATTTTTTAAATGAATTTCTAATGTGATTTTTTCTCCAAGATCTAGTGTATTTGAGGCACATTTCCAAGAGCCATAAACACTACAAAAAGTGAAGTTTGCAATGGATATCCTTATACAAAATCTTGAATAGAAAAAATAGAAGAAGCCATTTTCAAAATCGGATTTTTGATGCTAAAAGTAAACTTCAAAAAAAAAATTTCAAAGATATAAACTACCAAAAATAGCAACTTGGTTAGGTTTTATTTAACTTCAAAGTATTGTCGACACCAAAATTTGGTGCCTCGGGCATTTAGCGGTTAAAAATTTGAAAAAATATTTTGTTCTCAAAATTTTATTAATCTACATTCCAACATAACCTTTTACAGAAATGGATCAATGATGTTGGGATCAATTTTCCGAGTCAGGAGACTTTTCATTTCACCAATGAAAACCTAAAATATTACGGTGACAAATAAAACTTTTGGTAGGTTCATTTCCTATGATCTCAATTTTGGACACAATTTTTGAAACTTATTGTTTAAGATAGAAAAATACAATAGTATTTTGGAAGTATAGTTTATGCCATCCTAAACACAAAATCAAAGTCACCTTGTAACCTCATATATCTACAAAAATTGAAATAAAAAAAGTTAAAAGCTTGTATCTTATATATTATATTTTTGTTTATTTAAAAAACTTTTATTCATTCCATTTGAAATAGTGATGTGGAAGTTATGGAGCATCTTGTTTTGTGGGCAATCACAACGTCTTTTTAAGAAAATAAGGTATTTGGTGTGTTTTTTATCTCAATTTTAAAAAATCTCAGAAAGTAAAAGTTTGGCAAGGATTAGCATGCTTGCTAAATTAAAGCCTAGAACAATCTCATCATTATAATGAGCGTGTTCAATTCCATCTTAGAACTATTAATAATTCAGTTTTTCCTTCAATCTCATATTTGCTTCTACTGGACATTTTTTAAAGAATGCACATCAAGTTTCATTTTTTTGAATTTTTTTCTTGGAATTTCGGTTCAATTTTTCAACATCAAAGTCTTGTAATCTAGTCACACAAGGTGCAAAAAATCCATTTGCTTTATTTTTAAACAAAAATATCTTGCAATTTAACTTGTCAAAGTTTTTGATATTTCTTCCACATATTCTATTCTCCCACCAATGGCTAGTGCAAGATCCCACGGTGAAGTATGCAAGAAAAATTTAAGATTTTTGCTCTTTGTAATAGAAATGACAATTCTGAGTGGGTTTTGATGGAAAAAAAGGTCTTGGGACTTTAGGGGGTAAATCTCAATAAAAGTAATTCAACAATCCTTGTGATGCCACAATGAAGTGCACTTTGAGCACATGAATGAAGAAGTTTTATTACTTCTTAAAATTAATAAGTATTAATCTTAGATGGTGATTTCAAATTCAAGTTTTCACTTCTAATTTTGCTTTGGGTCCCAACGTAGTATAATAGCAAAAGTAGACCTTTGAGTAAATTGTATTCCATAGGATTTGTTTATAAATATTTTTTTTCAGAAACCAAGAAAAAATACTTAATGTTAGTAAGTAAAAATGTTTAAGTTATGCATTTGATTTATTTGTGAATCTCAAATTTTTGGATGTATAATGCAAAAGTAGAGCCCTAAACCATTATGGGGAATTTCATTAAAATGGCTCCACGTGCTATTTTGACCATCTAGGACAAGTATAAATTTTAGAACAGGCAGTCTAAACTACAAAAGTGTCAAATGATGATTGCAAGAAACACCTGTCCTATTTTGCATCACACCTTGCAAGCTAATTCATTTTTTAGCTATAACTTTTGCAATTTGGCTCTAAATGACTCAAAATTCTTAGGGAAGGTATTCATAACTATTATACACTTTCTATAATTTTTTGAATTTAAAAAAAATGTTTTCTTGTCCAAAAACAACCCCCAATTTTATATCACATTTGCTAATTTTGGATTTTTTGGAACAGAGTAGTATTGAAATAAATAAATTTGGAGTTGCCAAATTTTGTGGAGATGGTCTTCTAGTCTACCTTTAGCTATTATTCAAAGGATTTAAATTTTTTTTTAATTATATGTTGTGTAGAAGTCTACAAAGTAAGCTTCTTTCTACTTGCATTTCAAAACATGCAGAAAAGTATTTTGGTGGTTTTTTTGGTGAATGACAATCTTTATAAAGTTGTTACAAATGTCCAATTATTTATTTATTTATTTTTAATTTTTTTCCTATTTTTTCCTAATTAAAACATCTTAAGATTTTCTTGAGATTTGGCACTTTTCTAGTTCTCCTACTTAGAGAATTTTTTTATGATTTTCCTTTGGTGGTTACCTTCATCTTCTAGGTGTCAAAGATGAAATTTGCCATCATTCCTTTTAGAGTTAGAAGACTTACTTTAGTTTTGGTTATATTGGTGGTATACTGGTATCTTGACATTTGTGTACCACTGATGGGAGTATCAATTATTGCATTCATTACGTATGTTATTTGGCATAATTTATATAGTAGAGCCATCTTTTAATCTTCTATAGACTCTTCATTCATAAGGATGTTAAAGCTATATTAGTTTTTAGTCTTTCTACCATTTTGTAGTATTATAAACAATGGTCAATTTCGATAAATATGTACTCTTTTAAAAATAAAAATGTATCCAAAATAATTGCTAATCTTTTAATGTTAGTCAAAATATTCAAATTCCTAATTGAAAGTATAGACTGTTTTTATAGAATGTTTTTTATATAGAAGTGAAATATATTTTGCAAATAAAATGCAACATTTTCAAATCTCTATGTTTGAATGATATGTACATACCATCTAATCTACTTGCATATTTCACCCCTCTTTTTTTAACCCCTAAAGGACCAAGGCCTTTTTTCTGCCAAAAAACTCTCAAAACTGCCATTTCTAGAGCAAAGAGTAAAAAAATGTGAAAAATGTTTTTTTTGCACATCTAACCGTAGGATCTTATACCTAACTAGTATGAGAATGTGTGGAAAAAATTTCAGAATTTTTGACCGCACAGATTGCAAGATATCTGCGTTTAAAGTGAAAAAACAAGATTTTCAGCACATTGCAGGACCAGATTTTTTGACTTTAAACATTTTTAACTTAAAATTTTTACACTACAGCGTTTTGAGCTTTAAATCTTTATAGTGGAGAATTGAGTTGAGAGTCTAGGAAAAAAAAAGAATAAAAAAAACTTACAAGATAGAAGGAAAATCTAAAATATTCATATATTTTAGATGGAATTAAAATGCAGTAATTCCAATGGTGAGATTGTTCTAGAAAGCAAACTAAACCATCAGAAAAAAAAAGAATTGAAAAATTACAAAAATTGCATTCCGAAATGAATCCTACAAGTTCTTTTTTTCAAGAAGATGCTCTAACTGCCCGAAAAACAAGAATGTCCACAACTTCCTCATAGCGAATCCAATTGAAATGAATCAAAGCTTTCCAGATAGGCAAAAATATAATCTATGAGAAAAAAAATATTTTAAGAAAAAATTCAAAATTTTGCAAATTTTTTTTGTTGCCTTCTCTCCCTACGCATTCCAAGAAATGGCATAACTTCTCGCTCAAAGGTCCGATTTCAAAATTATTTTTTCCGCCACATACCTCTCAATTCTTCACCTTCTCAAAAAGTTTCAAAGAATCACGACAAAATTTCAGCCCGTAGGTACTTGCCCGAAAACGCATTTGTGCCTCGAAGGGGCAATGGTCCTTTAGGGGTTAAGAAAGTTTGGTTTTATTTTGGTTTGACTCTTGATTTGGTACAAAAGAAATTTGAATCACCCAAGGCAAAATAAATAATGGCTCAAGTGACAAGAATCTTGACAATTTTTATTGCTGCAAATTTTCTTAGTCTTGTTATCTTGACACAAATCGATTCACAATTTTGCACAACATCGATGAAGTAATAAGTGACCAAGCTAATTACATCAATGAAGAATAAAAGAACAAAATTGGTTTTGCAATAGATTTTGATGTACTTCCAATTTGTTGACATATAATAATTTCAATCAACTCTCAAAAATATGCAGCACTATTCACTAGACGTCAAATCTTTCAAAGTACATTCATACAAAAAGGTACACATTTTAATCCTAAGAGGGTTAAAATAGACTTCCAAACCATAAACTATAGAGATTGGAGGGAGGTGTAGGCACAATAAAATACTCTATTTTATGCTACTTTTTGAAGCACTTTAAAGTATCTTCAAAGCACAAAATTATTGCGTTATTTTTGTGTTATTTATTTACCTTAGATTCTGAAGATATAGAACAATTTTGTAGAATTGTAGTTTTAAAATTTTAATCACCTACTGCAACTTGACCAACATTGGATGCTTACTGAAGTGGCATGCCTTTGTGATTATCGAAAAATACCAAATAGCTTTTTTTCAAACTATCATGAAAATTCTAATTTCATCTCTAATGTTTTCTTTCCATCTGATTGAGTGATGTAAAAGTCCTTCAAAAGTTCATTTAAAACACTTGAAACTTGTAGTTCTAATGTAGAATTTGTGAGGATAACAACATATTTTTTCCAAGACTATATGTAGATAAGTATATTTAACAATTAACATGTAACACATATATCTTTGGAAACCCCCATTTTTTTTACTATCTTGTATAGTTGTATACAAGTTCATTATAATTTGAGCTACTTTGTTGATTTTTGCTACTTCTGAATCTACATAAATCATTTTAAAAGTACATTAAAAATTCCTTTATTCTTGAATAAAATTGTTCCAGTAGAAATGAAAGTTGAAAAAAACAAGTTTAGAAAAAACTCCAAAAACCAAACACATAAACAAAGACCCCACATACATTTAGACAAAAATGCCTTTAGAAGGTTGAAGTGGACCACTTTTTCCAAGCACTTTACCTTATTTTCACACATAGAGTTTAGTATAATTACTTTATAGTCCTTTGATCTTAGTGGGGTTATCATTCATCCCCGGACCCTCCCTGGACCTCCCCCGGACCTCCCAGGTCCTTACAATGAGCTTTGAATCTTGGTTACTGGTGGGAAGCAATAAAGATTTCTTGCCTTAATGTTCATGAATGTTATGTTCATAAACCCTAATCTAGAGCTTGGAGCCAAAGGCTCATATGGACACGTGCCTATATGGGCCTTTGAAATCAAGTTCTAATATTGTGGCTTGGAACCCAAATCATACCTCCTTTCTACTAGTGTAGAAAAAAATGAGCTAGTCCGATCTAATTTCAATTTTAACCCCCATCCATATAGAAGATAATGTTCACATTACTTGTTTCAATATTGAATTAAAAATACCAATTTTTTTATAGATTCAATGAACATGGACAAAGCAATATCAAATCTACATGTCTTTGAATGTGGATTTTAATTACTTGTTGACTACAAATATACAACATTATTTCAAAACCAGGGATTGTATTCACTGTTGATATTGGATCAAAAGAGAGGAGGATTTGCATTTCAAGAAGCTACATGTGAGGAATGTGAAAGTATTTAAGTAGGACCTTACTTGAAAAGGGAGCTGGTATCACAATGTTTCAGATACAAAACCTTTTGTACAATTCGTAGAGTAGCTGCTTGTTAGAGTTGGACGAAGTTCATTTGAACTTCCTTGTAATTCTCTCTTGAACTCACATGGGATTTGTGACATTCCTTATCATTTGGAAAGATGAGAACATGCCAGGCTTTTGTCCTCTGTAATTATGATGGACATTCCTCACTGCTTCTCTGTTACCACAAGAGGACCAATATATAATTAGGCTAATTTGGGCCTTATCATACTTTTTTCCATGTGTATGACTGCTTTATTGGAAAAATTATATGTCATAGCAATGAAATTTTCACATGCCACCGCATAAAATCTTATAACTTGAGATTAATTCTGGACAAGTGTGTATAAGAAAATGTAAATTTTTTTAAAATTTGACCATTTTATAGAACATGGAAAGACTTGGTAAAGTAAATTAAATTATGGTGTCAAAGTGAATAGTGTTATAAAGACCTCCTCACACTAATTGAAAGGATTGGATGAATGAGGTACACTTAACCCCTAAAGGACCAAGTGTCCGTTCAACATATGCAAGAAATCTCAAGTAGGTTCCTACAAAGTCATTTTTGGTCGGATGTTCATGAAATTTGGACACAATATATAAACATACACCTCCTTGGTGAATTTTTTTGTTTTTGATCAAGTAAAAAATTATGCTACCTTGAACTTTTTGGATAGCTTTGGACAATTTGGAAATATTTTGGGAATCTTTTGTAAAAAAGCTCATCAACTTTTAAAATTTGGCATGTATGTCTTAATAAAATATAGAATACAATTGTTCAAAAAAAGCAAATTATAGTTCTCAAATCACATTCTAAGAGGAGTCAAACTTTGTTAGCAATGTTGGGATGGTTTCAAGAAAAAACATTTCCTTCTAACTTCAAGTCCTATCATCTTGCAATCTATGAAATGAAAATTCTTGAAATTTTTTCCACATATTCCAAATATTTTTCTCTAACTTTTCACTATTCAAATTTCAAATAAAAAACTTCCTCATTGCATAAAAAATCATCAAAAAATGACTAGTGTATTGCCAATTTACTTAACTTCCTTGCATGGCAAGATGATTTAGTATAAGCTAGACATCTAAGTTGCTTTTAAAAATTTTCAAGAGTAAACCTAACGAGTCCTCATTTTTGTGTAGAGCAAAAATTTTATTCCAAAAGGGCCCAAAGTCTCCTAACCTTGTTTTGCAGGAATGTAAAAAAGTTTTTTTTCTCACTTCAAACACTATAATTTTTCAATCATTGTGGTCAAATTGGGCTGAAGTTTTTTCCACACTCTGGTAAAATACTTTAGTTCTATTTTGTATGGTTGAAGTTTCAAAAACTTATTCATTTTTGAATAACATACCAAAATAACTCCTCTACTTTTGAAATTTGGTGGGTATGTGTCTTACACGAGGCAAGATGAAAATGTAAGAAAATACCTTGTGTAGTGTAATGATCTCATTCTAGGAGGAGTTAAAGTTTGTTGGCCTTGTCATATAGCCGGTGTCGGTGAGTAGGTTAGAAAAAACTTTTTCTTCTAATTTCAAATGTTTGAATCTTTCAACTGATGTGGTCAAAGTTTAAAAAAAAATTCCACACATTCTCATAGACTCATAGTAGTCTAGTACAAATTTGTGAAGTCAAATTTTGGACAAAAAACATCTTTTTTCAATTTTTTTTCATATCCTTAAAAAGTGATAGTTTTTTCAAAAAATTCTACCCAAAATGTGCCTCAACCCTTTATTTGACTTAATGTCACCATTTGGGTGAAAATTGAATGACAATCATATTTGATATAGTATAAAAATATAATAGACAACATCATATTGATTTTATCTAAAATATTGGGAATATTCACATTAGTATGCTTTGCAATGTTCATATAATTGATAATTTGATCGACTTCCAATTATTGTGAGATTATAACATCCTAGAGCCGTGACCCATTAGAAGAAATCTGGACTCTACTGCGGGCTGTTGCAGCTACAGTAAAATGTGCATTTATAGGAAAAAAATATTAAAAAACTAAAAAAAAACTAATCTAAAAAATATTTTTTGTCTCAAAAATGTTGTCAGGGTATGTGCTACGCAAGACTTGGGACTAAATTTATTTATTTTTTTTTTTAATTTTATTTTCAAAAAAAAAAATTAGTAATTTTTTTTTTCTCTGGATTTGCACATTTGGCGGCTTGTCAAACGGCCCTCCACAAGGCTCAAACTTTCTGTAATGCTTAACCTCTAAATGCCCAAGGGACCCAAATCTGGTGTTTGCAAAACTTTGAAGTTAAATAAAACCTAACCAAGTTGCTATTTTTTAGTAGTTTATATTTTTAGAAAGTTTTTCTTGAAGTCTAATTTGAGCACCCAAAACCCGATCTTAAAAAAAATGATAGTGATTTTTCTATTCATGTTTTTGTGCAAGGATACCCATTACAATCTTGACTTCCCATAGTGTTGAGAACTCTTGGAAATGAGCCTCAAATACACTAGATCTTGGAGAAAAAATTACATTCAAAATTCATTTAAAATAATTGTAGAGTTGATTTTAAAAAGCCAAAAATTGATCGAGGTAATACAAGTTAGGCCCTTTAACCTCATATATTTTTGGTCACCAACTTTTTAGATTTGACTTGTATAAAGAAGATTGAAAGATTTTTGCAGTTTTAGCACCCTCATGGTCAAACATTATAATCTTTCACTCCGTAAGTGACATTGTTATGTTTTCTTTTCCTATGAGATCTTTAACATATCTAGTTTGAATTTGTACAGTTACAAATAAATAAAAATTGATACGACTTATCAAAATGTTGGCATTTTGTTCAATTTAGAGCAAATTTCTGGAAGCCCAAAACAGGCCTTGGGCATTTAGAGGTTAAAAGAAAAGAACTGTATACAAGCTCATAAATCAGGAAATATGTGCCTTCAAATCGAGGAGGCGCCAGTTACACTTCCGTAACCATCTCTGATTGTGTGCATCTGTCTGCTCAAACTAATCTCATCCATAAGCAAGATAGTTTATTTGTAACCACACGATATTCATCCACGAAGGCAACAATTACGTGAGTTTTCATCCGGGGACAGAGATGGTTACGCCCTGTAACCCTCTCGCCGCCTCCCGGCGGCTCGAAGGTTACCTAGTTCGTAAGTTTCTCACATGAAGATTATTCTCTCCTTTGAGCCTAGATATTCTTCCGTGCTTCAACAGAGGTCTAGGGACCCACGCTACACTCGTGCAGAATTTTATGTTCGCATCGACCTTTGTGTCAACAACATAGGCATCAATGTTGAACTCCCTGTTGGCCTGTTGCACTGTTTCAAACCCTGCGCGTGGAGACAGACAAAACTCTGCTTAACTGAAGTGCTGATCGATGCCCTGGATGAAAAAGTCCCCCGAAGACTTGCTGACTCCCTTCCAGGCCGTAACTTGGCTTCTTCGACTGGGGTCAATTCGTAGCATTTCACTCTTGCAATGAAGTCTTCTTCAACTGTGTATAAACAACTGTGTCAAACCAGAAAAAAGAAAGTCCCCAAAAGTTGCAAGGGGGGACAAAAGGCAGGCAGATCCCACCCGTAAGTTGGACCACCCGGCGGACGTTGCGGAGCTGCATTAGACTCATCGCCTGATCGCCACCTTGGAAACCTATCTTTACATTTTGGAGCTCCTGCTTTGCAGCGCAATCGGACCCCACCACCATGGCATTGGCGACAACCTCCAGGGCTCCAAGCTCCGCAGCTAGCCTGAAAGCTAGCCAGCCCAGCTCTTGGGCCGGGATACTTTACTTACAGGATGCCGTGCTGGCCAGCTCGACAACAACGCCCATTCCTTCATCACGCGTGCTCCCTGGTAACTCCACAGACTCCACAAACCCAACCTACCTCACTTGCTTGGTCACTCAGACAGTTACTCGGTGGTGACCGTGTTGTCAATCGCAACACGGTTCCACCCTTCAATCCACTCGGAGCCGCCCGCCCGCCCGCCTGAAGTGTATTTTCACTGTCTAGCTTAGCGAGCTTCAGGAATGGATCTTGTGCGCAGTCCACTTTGGAGCCATGCAACTCCGACTGAACCCCGAGCGGATTCCTCTTGTGAAGTTACCACAACGGGGAGATGTGGAGTAGCCGTTCACGGCCGCGCCATCAATAATTAAGTAGACAGACAGTCGTTCCAGCCAGTGCGTAGTCCTAGTCCCCGTGGATTGAAGGTTAAGTTGCGATTTCGGAGAATTCTTTGTTGGTGGATGAGAGAGGAGGGACTGGGAGAATTGGGACTTTGGGAGGCAGTAGAGATGGGGAGGGTGAAGCTAGAGATTAAGAAGATCGAGAACCCGACTAACAGGCAGGTGACGTATTCCAAGCGGCGGAATGGGCTTATCAAGAAGGCGTACGAGTTGTCAGTGCTGTGTGATATCGACCTGGCGCTTATTATGTTCTCGCCGTCTGGGAAGCTCACACAGTACAGTAATTGCAGGTGCTTTAATTATTTTTGGTTTCGTGGCATCGATTCGTGTTACTTTTCTCGTCTGGTCGGCTTGCACAATTGGACTATCATGAAAGTTTACAAGTTTGGTGTATATGACGCACATCTGCGTGAGGCTTTGCATTTAATCAATGAGGTTTAACCTAATGCAGGTCGTAGCCATTAATTTGAATCGTAACAACTTTCTCTGAGATTGCTTAGAGAATCTGATTAGTTGATAGGGTCTGTGGTACATTAGGTCGCACAAATGATTCAGTAGTCGTCAATCTGGTTCTCATATTGATATTCACAGTTTTATAGTAGTTTGGGTTAGTCTTGAGCAGTACAATTCCGCTCGGTATCATGTGATAAGGTGTGTTTGAGATCTGGAGGTTAACCTAGATTCTAGACTTCATCCGATTTTTTGTTGAGTTAACTCAATGTCCGTTCCTGGATGGCAGCATCGAGGATGTCATCGCTCAATTTGCCAATTTACCTTTGCATGAGCGGAATAAAAGGTATGCAAGATTGCCAGCATTCAAGTTATCGTTTCCGATCCTTCCATACTAAATTGCAGTGGACATGAAATCTTGGTTTGAAGTTTTTTAGTTCCTTGGGCCTAATCAATAGGGACATCTGCCATATCAGCTCTGTAATGTATTATGATCAGGACTATACTGAAAAAAATGAAAAAAATAATATGTTTCGTGGCCTTGTGGGTGACGATTCGTGGGTGATTTTCAGAAAGATTGAAAATCTTGAGGTACGTTAGACTTCCAAATTTGCAGTCTAATTCTACTGAGCCTACATCTACAGTCTTATAAACGGGAACTACAAACACATTACTTGTTTACTTACAGTATTTGAAGACCACTTATCATTTACATTTTTTTGCGTTCTGTGTGCAGTATCTACACAAAGCCTTAAAGAAACTCGCAGGAGATAAAGAACTGGTATCAAATCAGCTCATATCTGGAAGGTTAGAATCCCAGAATGCAAGTTTATAATTTGTACTCGGAGACCACTGTCGTTTTATATATAGAATGGTAGATTCGTTGCAATTTGTATCCCGATTTGTATGTCATCCAACTTCTGTGTGAATCTATTTCAACATGCAAGAGTACTGACGTTGTAAGTTGTGTTGGGGATTTGGGGTTGTTTTCTCTGCCGACAATAATAGTAAGACTTACGAAGTAGGGGTAAGCTAGTGACACCTCCTGCAATGTTTCGGACATTTGAAATTTTGAATTTCCACTTGTGAATTACCATTTTACACATCCTGTGAAAATTTTAGGACATTGGTGAGAACAGACTAGCAGTGCAATAGCTTTAGCTTATCAATTTGTAAATATGTGGTATCCCTTGAGCAGTTGCTGCAAGAGGAACTGAAAAAATCACAACAGGAGAAGGAGTTGATGCAACAACGAGCCAGGTGCGTCGCGACAGAGTTTTTAACTCAGTTAATAATCCAGGAGAGTGTGGAATGTAAGATACGAATGTCGTTAAATTGGCAGGAATTCACATCGGGAATTAGCTAGGCGGGCCCTTATGAAACGTAAATTTATACCGGACCTAGTTGTTTATTTGAGCTTTCTACAGATGACTTGCGATTTTGCCCTCAGAACTCGGCTAATATTACGAATTGACATTGTAATTATGATCAACTTACTTCCAACTGTTTCCAGGTTACTACACCTGTGGTCATAGGTGTTAAAATAGCTGACTGGCCTGACCTGGCAGTGGTCTTGCAAAATTTCTAGGGATCTGAAACCTGGACTCACACAACGATGTGCTGTGCAGATTGTATTTGGCTGATGAACAACTGCTTCAGAGTGTAACCTCCGTTCAGCAACTGGCGAACATGGAGACAGAATTGGAACAGGCAATTGAGCGTGTGCGCTCAAGGAAGGCAAGTGCTCTAGCCCTTCAATCTCTGACCTCCTGCAGTGTGTACCCGTGTACTATGTTTGATTTGTTTTTCATTTTTTGAACGCGTATAATGAATCAGATTTTATTGCAAGACTGACACACCGCAAAACGTCTGGGTCATGCGTCCCATAATACACGATTATTGGGAAATTGATTTGTAGCCTTTCATTCTCTGTTGCAGGCTTATGTAAACAGTGCTTACCAGGCTGCTACTGCGATGCAGAGACAGGTACCTAACCCTTGAACTCGCCTTTCGTCCGTACTTGTTTGACACGATCCCTTATTTTATTAGTCTTAGAAGTTGGAACAGTGGAATTTTGGAATAGTGTTAGTAATGCATCATTCCGGTCCCTTAGTGTCCATAAATCCTTGCAGATGCTGGCTTTACAGGCCCAGCAGCAACAACAATAGCAGCTAAGAGTAATGCCGGGGGCCCAACCTCCATTTTTGCAGTGGAATAACCCGGAGCGTGAAGCAATTCTTCAAGACTTCATGGACCAGCAATCAAACTCGCCGGCAAGTGTGCCAGTGCAGATGAATAGGTAACCCTTACCTGTTACTGTCATGTCAGTAATGTAGTAATATCTATTCCAATGAGCAAGCATGGCGAATTTTCCAGCGATTGGCACTCTCCCAGGCGCTTCGTCGGGAATCCATAATCTGTACGAGTTGTCAGTTGGTTTTTGAATCCAGTTCTGTACTTGTGAATGTCACAATTTGGTGCTTCTTTGAAACAAGCCAAGATTTAACTAATTAGACCATATGCATGATTATCACTTCTTTCCAACTGTCATGCTATAGGGCATGAACTGCCTATGACTTACAGCGATTTCGTTAACACTTAGTGCCCAAATGGTAAAATTGTGACATTCAACTGCCCGTCTAGAGTCCTAAGTTTACACCAATCCTAGTGTTTAGAGCTTTGTGCTGTTAAATGACACAATCTTGCCCCTCTGAACCGTCCGTGCCTACATAACAAATTTGACGCTGAAAATGGTGCTCTAGATGTTTGCTGCTTCATTTTCATATTTGTGGAAGCCCAGGCTGGGTTGAACTAACTTGTGATCTGCAGGGAAGTGGCGACCACTATTGAAGTGAGTCCCTCCACTTTCTTCCCCCAATCGACGTCGCAATCCAACCTGCACAACCTCGCGGGACAGATCAACCTCATGGGCGCTGCTAGCCGAGGATTGCATGTTCACGACATGGCGTTGGAGCGAGCCAGTGATCAGTACGACGCGGAGGCCAAGAAATCCAAGGCGGAGGGGACCACCGGGGGCTTCGCCTCTTTGAGTAGCAGCGCCGGGGCAGCCAACGCGGAAGGCGCTGCCGAAACCTTCACGGGCCAATCGGAACCTGCTGGCGCTTCCAACTGGCAAATCTCACGTCACGCTCATCATCACGCGCAGGCGTATTCCACCGCGCAGTTCCCATCAGGGTACTTCAACCAGGTATTGATTGCTTTTGCTTACATTTACTTCATACTGAATATTTCTTTTTCAAAATTTCACTTGCAACAGTAACCCGGGCACTAACCTCAATCGTCCATTTCGGTAAATTGACGCGATTTCGGTGCCGAAAGTTGTGGCATACTCAGTAGCTCTTGGAACCAGGACAGGCAAAAATTTGCGTTTCATTCAAAACGTCCTGAAAGGTGCCAAATGCTAGAGTCGTAGAATACCGCCAGTTTAACGAAATTGAACCCCTCATTTAACTCGATTTCAGTGAAATTCTCGCTGATTCAGCTATACTACCGAATGTTCAGATCTGCACCTATCTTATCAAGAATCCTTGTTTGCAGGCCCTGACGACTTAAACGTCAGAGTCCTGAATACTAGGACCGCTATAGATCTAAGGTTCCAAGGTAGGCGCCTGGAGAGTCCTTATCTTCTGAAATTCTGCCATTTTAACTAATAACTAATGAAAAATGAAGATTAAGGTCAAGATAAAGACTAAGATTAAGGTGCATGGCACTGCAATTATAACCATTGCAATTGATGCAGTATGCCATTAATTGAGGGTTTATGTTGTCCCGGCTAATCTTGATGTCCGAACATGGTGTGCAGAATCCAGACGCTTGGAAATAATGCCATCCAGTGCTCAGTTGGGGCTTACAGTCATTGTAGCGATCTAGGCATGACGGATTTAGTGTACAACTTTCTTTGAGGGGTGGTCAAGGGATTCCGGATTATCTGTGGGGTCCAGTAACGTTCACACGATTCTGTAGCTCGGATTACTATGGCGAATGAAGCGTACGAGGTTCGACACGAAGTCCGACACGAACCTACACATTGAATTCAATGCAAGCCGAAGTTCATGCATGCCATCTATGATCACTCCTGAAGGGGGCGTTTTGTTAGTGGAAGACGAAGACTTGTGAGACCTTCAACGCAGCGACAAAGGTCCAGCTAGCGTTTGGTTCTTAATATACAAAGATACGGCTGAGTTTCTGCAGCTGAATTGTTGCTGGCAGCCGTGTCTTCGTAATTAACCTAACCGTCAACAAATTCCTGGCCTGCAAGAGTTCAATTGCTCATGCAACAGACGTCCAGGTTTCTCGTGTGACTTCATGCCACCCTTCTACCTTTGATTGCAGTGTTTTGAGATTGAGAACCGCTACAGCTCCCATTATGTTTCAAGGTACTAGCAGATATCAGATCTATTAGTATGTCAACCTGCCTCTGTATGTAAGCGCGAGGTGTTTCTCTTAAGTGTTTAATAAGGACAATGATTCATTTTGTCAGTTCTTAACTTCTTGGCTTCTGCAGACCTTGACCTGGGCTTATCTAACTTCATTTATGTCACTCAACAATCTGTAAGTTATGACCTGATATTTATAAGGCTCCTGTATTCTGCTGCGGTACTCTGCTGCTGTGCGTGTCTGCCTGTGGTGCAGAGGTCTCGCTTGTTCAATGTGTATTCTACTCAGTATTATAACATGGCAGACGCCTTGTGCTGTGGGATGACCATATTTTACTGGTAGAAATAAGTTATACCACTCTGCAACAGTCGGTGCATGCATTATGGATTTTTGGCAAGAAAAAACAGAAGAACTTGTTGGACCCAATTTTGTCAAAGACTGCGACCATTCCCCGACATGTGAGTATTTTTTATGCTTTCCCACCCATCCTTGCTCACAAATGCTTCGCATGGCAGACAAAGGTCCTGCATTCTGCCATTCATCAGAAGACAAGGGAAATCTTGCCAATTGACACTTGGATATCCGGTGCTCTCAATTGACTTGCATAAATGCATGATGGTCGTGGCCCACCCTGTTGTCAAATTTAACCCCTCCGAAATAAGGCTGTCTGAGTAAGTAGTAACGGTAAACATTTGATTTTTTTAATTTAATGGGAGTTGCACACTTGCACCCTAGCAGCCTGTCATGGCACAGTTCCCCAGGCCAGGAGCATTGCCCCGTGCGATGGGCAGGGGGGGCCCGGAATACCAGCCTCGTCGGAATATAGATGGAGGGGTGAAATTTAGCCTTTCGGTTAATGCACAGAGTATGATGACAAATGGATTGATCACCTGGCGGGTTGGCGGGGGTGACCTGGCTTTGATGGCATCTTCCACAATAGCAACAACGAGCTCCCTCCCTCTGGTGCTTTTGAAAAGGGTTCAGGATGCAGTAGACTACTCCTGTTACTGTACTAGCTAGTGTACTTCATTCCTGGTGCACAGTTCCAAAGGAATTGGGAGTACATTTTTGTCCACACTTGTCGGAGCCTCTTCTTACTGCTCCGAACATCCAAATCCGTTCCTTGGCAAAACTTTCTAGTTTCTACGGTTCGAGTTTACCTTGCTTCATGTGTCTCCGCAAGCAGTGCCAAGGGACAAGTGTATCCAGGGAGCTCCTGCATATATGAGGTGGTTGTTGATAAATAAGACAGAGCCAGCTCATATATCTGACTATATCCGCTGTGAACATTGTACACTGAGGATATGGTCCCACGCCAATTGTGGCAACATGTAGTTACACACAATATACACTTTCCCCAAGGGATTCAATTTGAGAATGCTGGCTGGGAAGTCTGAGGGAGTTCAGTGTAAGCGTACTTGCTAAAGAATATTATTCAGAACTTTTTAGTTTTGCGAAGCTCAAAGATTCAAAGAACGACTTTTGGGGAATAAAGCCTTTTCTGTCAAAAAAGAAAACGTGTGTGGAATTTTGGAATACTCTACTAGGTTGACTTTAGGACTGGCTGTGAAGGTCACTACTTCGGAAATCTTATCCTCATCTAATTTGGACGTTCATATTTGTTAAACTGGAGTGTTTAAAAAGCGTCAAAATTGTGGCTTTTCCAGCTCAAAAAAATAGGGTTAAGGAAGATCCAATCTGAGATTTTTTCTTAATATATTTGTTTTGTTTGGGGCAAATAAAAACACCACCACACTGCAGGGGTCATCACTGGTCCTCAGCCGGTGTCTTCGTGTCGATGGGGGCATGGGGCGATTGAAATGCGCCAGTTTTCACTGAAATCCGCACTTTCAACTATTATAAGGTCCGATGGACAAGCAAGATTACCCTAATCAAGTACGCCTGATGAATGAAGTGCAAGCCATCATAATAACGACAATGCGTTTTCGTGGAAAGATGGCCGCAGATTGGCATTGTTCGACCTGTGGGATATAATTCGTGTCTGCCGTCAGTGCTTTTCTAAAGTATGTCGTTATTTGTTGATGCTTGCTCGATGTCTTTGGTGATCATTATGTCATATTCTCGGTTGACTTTCTCTGGATTGGACTACACAAAGTCATACTAAGTTGCTAACGTTTAGAAACATTTGAAACGCGTCTTTTACTATCTCGATGCTCTTGATTCTATGTGAAATTGGGGTTGTCAGTCAGTGCTGGCTCGGAGTCTCGGACTGTCATAACTCATAAGAGTAAGCCTTTCAGTAAGATCTTAGCTCTGTCAACCATGGCAATTCTCCGAACAAAATTCAAAAGTATTGACCTTACGGGTCTCTGGCTGCAGCAGTAAACCTCTTTTTTGCAATGGGCCTGGCCCGTTTTGTTGCTTCAGGACGCAAACGGATGAGGTTTGCATTGACAGAAGTAACTGATAGTTTGAGTAGGAACTTACTTGAAAAGCAAGCCAATGGCAATATCCGGACCAAGACTCATGTAGAGTGACTACTATTATTAGCTTTATGATGCTGCCAGAATCTCAAAAAATCGGGCAAAAAGTTTGATGACTAACCTTCAAAGTTCTTTTAGAAATGAAAAATGCAAATTATGATGAACGAAAATTTTGTTAAAATGGTGGTGTTCCACAAATTTGGCGCTTTTTGCGTTTAGGCCATGCGGTCAAAATCTGTACTAGTTCTAGACTTTAGCTCGCTAAACAAAGAGATGGATGGAAAAATGGCGTACATATGGCGGAATACCACCATTGTAACAAAATTTTCCATAATGATGGGTCCCCTATTTCAAAGTTAACAAAAAGGTCAAAAGATAATTATAAAGATTCAATTGGATATGCAATGCCAAATTTACATTTAAAGAATGAAGGAATTGTTTATTGGCAAGAAATTGTTTGTTTATTAGAAGCACTAGAATTTAGATTAAAATGTCATCTACTCTCTAATAACTTTGTGGTCATTTGTCCATCTTTAGGCAACATTTTGAGGTAGCAAATTTTTTTTTCCAATTTTTTATTTACTTTAAATGAATTTTAAAATAGACCTTTTTTTGGACATATGTCTAAAGATTTGAAATTGCTATTGCATAATATTTTTTTTGTAAAGAAATGAACATTACCAATGTACTATATTATTGAAGTGTTCAAATTTTACTATTAGTAGAAAATACTGATGGTGTTTCATTCAAAATTATCAAATCTTTGATCATTTATGCTAATTGATGTAAGCTTGTGACGGATGAAAATTTAGCCAAAGTGAATCTTAATAAATTTTACATTGTATTTTTAGGTGAATTGTCAAAGAAAAATGCTTGAAATTGATTTGAAAAATGTTTATAAGTATCAACTAATTCATCCTAAATCTAAACATTGATTTGCCACATGGCTGTCAAGTTTGATATGCATATAAATTCAATACATTATGGCATCATGTTAATGCAAGCTAGATAGTTTGAGATCTATTATTTACTAGTAGTATGTTTTTTTGAATCACATGGATGTCATCTTTAGTTAATAGATATTAGCCTCATATTCTATAGTAATTTTTAAAGGAAATCATGTTACAAGAAATTGCTTTAAAAACAAGTGACTATGAAAGTCAACCCTATTGTCCAATGGTTAGGTAATCTTCACATTAAAAACATTCAAACCATGAGGACATTTATTTCTATAATTCTTTATGAACATCTCTATTATTCCAAATGATTAGTCTTTGTTGATACTTCTTTATATTTGGAGAAAGACAATTATACCCATTGTCCCAAAATAATCTTTGTATTGTCCCAAAATGATCTTCCTGTTGTACTTTGTGACATTACAGATTAGTCAAATTTGGTGTTCCATTGCTACTTAGGACCAACAAAATAATTCCAAGTAGTAGTTCTCCCTCTATCCATGCAATCATCAATCAAAAGAAAAATGAAATTACTAACAGGGTGAATCAATCAACAATGTTCATTTTTATTTTTTACATCTCTTTGAATATTGGCCGATTGAAGGAGATGAAGCTCTAGGTGGAACAAAGGATTGCACATGGTCTTGGGCATATATTAAATGCCTAAAAAATGACGACGTCACACTCAACAATTAATGGATCAGTGGTGCTCCTTGAAAATGCACAATAAATTCTACTTTTCAAAACTAAACTTTGAAAAGGGCTCCAAAATTCAAAGTTTCTAAAACATTAAAGTGCATCAAGCTCTACTTATAGCACAAAATTGATTTTTAAAATGTTATTTTTAACCTTAATCCGGAACATTTTGTCCAACAGGAAGATAATTTTTTTATGGAGGTGGTACAAAGTATTACATTTTTTGGTTGTTTTCTAAGACCACGATGATAAAGAATTAACCTCTTCCCTTTCATGCAAACTTCAAAAACTAATGTTCTATGAGTCTACAACAAGACTTTAGGTCTAGATTTTTTTCTACAAAAAAACCTTCTATATTTATTGGATTCCAGTAGTTGTTGGTCGTCTAATGCCCAACTTACACACATTGCTCAATAATTTCTATACTCTCTTGCAGCTTGAAAATATGTTAATTGTAGAGGTCATTTCAAGAAAATAAGGTAGGAAAATCCGCAGTCATTTGGTGTCCAATTGGCTAATGCTCATCCTTAGACATATTGGATTTACCACTTTTAGATTTGTCCAGATCCCAAATTCTCTATTGCAAAAGAGCTATACATCAAGAGATATTCCCCACATATTTTTATCAATTCATTTTTGACAAAACATAGAGACATTATATACTAGAGGTGGTCAAGGGTGAATGCAAGAAAGATCAACCGAAAAGCATAGCGTTTACCACAGCACTCATTTTTTTTTCTGGAAGTACTATATAATTAGAATAAAAAATTTGAAAAAAATTTGAAAAATATGTTTAATGTATACACCGTTAAGAAGAAGGTACCCTAAGAAGGACAAGCATAGAAAAATTCTCTAAGTAGGAGAGCTAGAAAAGTGCAAAATCTCATGAAAATAGGTACTTTCACATTTTAATTTGTAAAAAATAGGAAAAATAATTTTTTTTAAAAACTAAAAATTGGCAATTTGGAAAGACTTCATGGGTTTCACCAAAAAAATGATCTTGAAACAATTTTGAATGTTCAAAAATGTGCGTGCAAGGGAGCCCTATTTGCATGCATGTGGAGGACATACAATAAAATATTTTTAAATTTCCTTTGATAAAAACAGTACTTCCTACTATAGAAGTAAACCCCAAAAATTTCAGCTCTAGATCATTAATATTGGATACTCCCTAGTACTAAAAAATCCTAAATTGCAAAGTGTGACAAATTAGCTAAATTGGAATTTAAAAGTAAAATGATTTTTAAATTCTTTTGAAAATTAAGGAATCTAAACACTGTCAAATTAGCCATCTCTAATAAAAATTTCAAGTTAATTGGATTCATGCTTCAAAAGTTATAGCCAATAACAACTTTGTCACTTCAATTGTGACGCAAAATAGTACCGGTCTTTCTTGCAATCACCCTCAAAAGAATACATTTAGCTTCTTATTGTGAACCAAAGCGGGGGACTTTTCTTATCTTAAGGGATGCTAATGCAATTTGCCTCCCCAATGTCTCCGAAAGCAAAATAACTCGCTATCAATTCTCAGTTCACTTTTGGAGACATTGCTGAGACTTATTTCAAAGTTGTCAATACTACATTTTTATTTTTCTTATTTAAAGAATTTTATGGACAGGTCTGAACTTTTGGAAGATAGCTCGCTTTAACTAATAGCGTGCTTGATTGCATTAGAGAAAAACTGAACCCTTTGGAGGGTTGCTAGAATGTGACAAACCAAGCTATTAAAAGCTTGATTTGTCACACCAAGCTGACTGCTGCGGAGAGTAGTCAGCTTTCGCAATTTTTTTTTTTTTTAAAATTTTAAATTTTAAATTTTTTTTTGAAAATTAATTAATCTTTTTTTTATTTGAAAATTTTGGTTCCTGCACCACTGCTGCTGCAGTTTCAGCAGGGCGGAAATAGGGGAAAAACAAGTTTTCAGCAAGAAAAAAGCAAATTTCAGGGTACCTCGGAGGGCCGTGGAGCAGCCCTCCGGAGGCCTAAAATTTCTTCTAATGCATACTTCCTGCATGAGGACATCCGCGTGAAGATATGTTCACTCAAATTATTGAAGGTTCACAGTAGATTGACAGAAAACAGTAGACTATTCAAATCATTGTGATTGGAACATAGCCTATATGGCGAATCACATTAAAATGGCAGAATCCCCAGTGCCATATTTTCCTTGTGCTATATTCCTTATGCCATTTTTTCAAACCGTCCGCTCTGAACATCTAGAACTGGTATAGATTCCAAACATCTAAGGTTGTTGTAGATTTCAAACATCTAGGAATCGTATAGATTTTAGACTGAGCGCTCTAAAAAATCTAGGATTTTTATAGATTTTGGATATTTAGGAAAGGCGTAGATTTTCAAAATGTACCATTGATGTAGATTTCAGAACGGCCATTCTGAACTGAAATAATGTGCCATTGTAATGGAATGCCGCCATTTTAACAAAATTCACCATCTATGCAGTGTAGTTATGGTATTGCCTGTTGCATTATCTAGAGAAAATTTCAGGCCATTGGAGGGCTACTCCACAGCCCTCTAAAGTATCTTGAAATTTGTTTTTGGGCTGAAAAAATCATTTTTTCCCTATTCCCGGCTTCCCACCTACCTGAAATTGTAGTGGTAGTGGCGCAGGAACCAAGTTTAAAGAATTTAAAAATGGTTTTAAAAATAAAATGAAAAAAAAACTAAAGAAAATGAAAAAAATGAAAAAAATGAGCAAAATCTAACAGTTTCGGTGAGATTTAACTTAGCTGACTGCTCATTGCGGCACTTTTCCAAAGTGACAGACTAAGCTTCGAAGTTTTGTCATCTTGGAACAGCCTTCCGGAAGGCTGAAAATTTCTATAATGGATGAATATGAACCAAAGCAACACTTCCATTTGATAATCTTTGTGATCTTATTGTTTTCTGAAACTCTTAAGAGAATTGTATTGAATTGGAGTTTTCAGTGAAAATGGCAAAGTATTGCACAATTTTACTAAACTGCTGAATCTCATATCTACATTTGTCCTAGTTAAATTTTAATAAAAATATGGCCAATTTTGTTAAAATGGCGGCATTCCATTACAATGGCATAGATTTCAGTTCAAACCAAGTGGTTTGAATCCATATGAGCCCTAGATCTTTGAAATCTATACCTGTCCTAAATATTTAAAATCTATAATGGTACTAGATTTTATGAATCGTGCAGTCTGAAATCTATAATAATCCTAGATTTCTGAAATCTATGTCATACCTAGATGTTTGTAATCTATATCAGTCTTAGATGTCACTTTTGAATGCCGCCATTTTAATGGAATTTGAAATGGAGTTAATGGACAGTGGCACATTAAATACCGCCATTTTAATGAAATCGGCCAAACTGTGCGTGCATCTCATTTTTTGCAATCAGAAAATTTGCCAATCTAATTGAAATTGCTTTCTTTATGCCACTGAACCCCGTACCACACGAGAATCCAAGGCTTTTTGGACTCGATGTTAAGTTCCCCTGATGCTTCGGTGCTAATTTGAGGAGATAGATTATTCGAGATACTGTATCGATTTCATTTACCAACTGAGAGCGTTGCTGATCATATGCCGCGTGATCCTGATCCATTTGAAAGCCGAACCAAAACATATGCGTCCATTTGTTGTTTTTCAGACTTCTGTAAGAGTCTCGGCTCGTTTTGATGGCGCTATATATTTTGACAGTGCATAGTCACGCTCCATCCAAGTAAGATAGAGGTTCAATTGCTGTTCACCGATGTGCTTCACATTGGCTTTACTCATAGCTATCGTTAAATGGCGCCCACGTCAAGACTGTAGCTCGGCAACCAGATCCCCGCACTCCCACAGTGGTCACATTCTTACTGAGCTTCACATCATGTCTACGACATGTAAACGTTAATATCATTCATATGTTCATTCTCTCATGAAATTAATCCTCTCTCGCATCTAGATCACCAGTTTCCAAACCACTGCTGCCAATCAGTATCTTCCAAAAACACTTCCTTGGTGAGTGAACATCTGCACCACAACTAACTTGTCGTATAGTGTTAGCTGAAAATATTCCATCGCCGAAGTCACAATGCTATGCCACATGCAGCCTCATACCACCGGAAACCAGGCAGCATAGCAGTATATATCGTAATCTGTAAATCTGTAATTGAGCAAGTAATTCTCTCGGACAAAGGTAGGCAACCACAGCTGCGGCACGTACTTGAGGTCTTGAGCACATCTAAAGCTTAAACGTCAAATTTGTTAAATTGACGATAATTGCAAAGCCAAAAATCGTGTCATACATCTTCACGAAAGGTCAAATTTCAGGCCACAAACTGCGACTGGTATAGATTTGGGGTTCAGGTCGCGCGCGTCCAGAACCGCGCCAAAGTAAATGGAATATCGCCAATTTAACGAAATTGACATTTTAACCGTCAGCCTTGTGTTCGATCCTACCTTTCTGAATAACATTACATTGTACCAGTGCAAATTATTTAAGTACTAACCACTGCATGGTTGAACGCACACATCTCCCCAGGAAGGGCTGTTTAATTTAAGTTGACGCACAGGAGACGAATGGCGAGAGAGATGGAGGAAAGTCAGGGAAGAGGCAATGCATGTGAAGTTGTAGACAGCACACTTAGGGTTCCCATAAGCACGCCATAGTCGTGTATTGCCCTACGCTGGCTTCCCATCATTCTCCGTCATTCTTCTGTCCCTACCGTGTATACCCAAAGTTAACGGAGTTAGAAACGTACTTACAGTGAAGAATCATAAATCCCTACTACCTATTACCACGTCTGCTCAATGTGGTTGTAACAGTAAATGTGCAGAGTTCAAAGGGCAGGCATTGCAACTGATCTCCCACAGGAATGCAGATTACTTTCTCAACTCGAGTGACTCGGAAAACGGTAATTCGGCGCGCTGCACAAATGTGTAGATCTCTTCGGAAGTTGGCTATTCGGTGACGAATTTCGAGGTTTGAAACAGAGAAATAAATGCATTTCCAAATTCATTCTGGACATATGCGCAAGAGATCAGCAGCGATGTCTGTCACTGGGCACTGCATGGACTGCACCCACGAGCAAGCGTTTCAACGACCATTGTTGCGCTTCTTCTCCCAGGCTTACTCTGCATGTACTTTCAGACTCAGGTCAAATCCAAGTCAAGATTATTCGCAGGGCATCTCACTCCGAAACTGACCAAATCTCGCAATTGCCCGGATAAGAAGTACAGACGTGTCCGAGAGTGAAATACATCACCAAATCTTGTGCAGCCGATTTCACCCTAGCTACCAAACAGTAATATTAACACGCACCATGCGTATGGCCAAGCGGAGAGCCCTTGGATGATTGAAACGCCACAACTCACCTGTACTGTACAACGGGATGATTTCGAAACCAGCTCTTCTACGGAAGAAGAGTGCCTAAAATGACAAAGACAAGGATCCAGTTGTACTGCAACCAGTTCAAAGTAGTACGACTGCCAAAGTCCGCAGAACTTCGTATCACAATCACCTCCACAATTAGCGAGCTATCGACATCGTGCAGTACAACAATCATGCAGTTACTTCCTTTTCTTTGTTGATTTTGTCAGAGTACTAGCAGAGAGTAGGTAGTAGAGGGGTAGTAGTACTGTCTCGTAGTACAAGATCATCTCGGCAAGGAAGAACCTCGAGGAGGGGAAATCACCCAACAGTCTACGATCTCTGCCAAAAGCGTACGACCGAAAAGGTAACCCCTAGAAAATACACTTGTCCCACGAAGGATGACGAATTTTATTGAGCATTGATTTTTACAATGTAGTACTCCGTACTATTCGCTCTGAATCTGTAACGAATTAACCGATAGCTTGACAATTATATGGAGATTACAGTCAAAGATTCAAAAAACACTCTGCCTCCACTGTCTCTCAGCCTGCAAAATATTGGTGAAACAACGCACGGAGTGACCACAAACATTCCAGGAATGAAACATAGCACTTTTGGGTTGAAGAAAATTTATTGACAGGAAAATACACAGAAGCATCAAACCACTAGCCAAATTGCAGGGAATGAAAGAACCCCCCCATTCGTTGGTTCAATGCAGACACTCAACTCAGAGGATATAATATACGAGCTCTCAAGATACGATCAACCCAATGACAAACAAGCAGTGCAACTGATTAGGATTGCTGTGGAAAGTTTTTCTTTGCACTGAAATGAGAAATTTATTGCATTCCCAGGATCAGCTTGAAAGTTGGAGAGCCGCAAGCTGCTTGACGTTGATGGGATATATCTCCCCCTGGGAGCCGGAGAAGAAGCGTCGGCCGAGGATGACGTTGGCGGCGTCGGTGGGATGGAATGGGTCCCAGAACAGATGGTTCTTCCTGTTCTTGCAGAACGGCACGCCGGGGAAGCAGGGAGTCAATCCATGGTACAACCCGATCGGCATTCCACAGCAAGCTTGATCCTTCGTTGCGAAGCCTGCATCCAATCACCCATGTCAGCTAGCTATGGCTCCATACATTATATCATTACAACACGGAGTAGCAGTTGCAACACATCAACAATTAGTTTACAATGGTTTTTTAGCGGTTCCGTACTATGGTAAAAACTTCTGGTCTATTGCGAACCATTGCAAGAGTGTTGCAAATTTGTTGCAAGTCTTGGACACGGAAGCAATGCATATAGATGCCTACACTGTTGCAAAAACAGCATTCCGTACTAGTGTACTCTGAAGATCTCGTCGGAGGAGATCAAATAAGAGCATGCAGTTTGACAGACATGGCTCTCATATGGGCTAGTAATCACTCCATGCAACACCAAAAACTTTGCTGATAACACGAACATGTGCTCCAAAATTTTGACACTCAAAGTTGCTACTAAACATTTTCCGAAAGGAAGAACGTTTTGGAACATGTTTGCTGGAAAACATCGCAAGCTTGAGTCTGAAACATGTCCCAAAATTTGCACGTTTGCTGAAAAACGTTGCATGTTGAAAAACATTCCTGGAAGACGTTCGTAACCCTTCCAAATCCAAATATGAAGAAAATGTGTGCATTTCTCTGTGTGTGCATTTCTCGTGACAATCGTCAAAACTTTCCAAGTGATTTTGAAAAGTTGTCCAATTTTACGGTGCAGAGGAAACTGTGCGAATCAAAGAGGAATTGCATAAGGAAGCTAGCCCATATGAAGAGTTCTAAGGATAGAATGATCGGAGTTTGAGTGCTCAAGATAATAATATATGCACACGAGTACTCACCGAAGGCGGAAGGATTCTTGATGATTTGCATGACGACGTTGTAAGAATCGGCAACGACAAACTTGGCTTCTGAACTGTGAATGCCATTGAGCTCATCCACCAGCCACTTGAGAGCGGCGTTGAAGCCCGACACGAGCTCGTTGTCTTCTTTGACGCAACGCCCTTTCTCCGTCGCTTGAATTGTCATGCGATATGGGATGCACCCCAGCGGCCCCACATTCGTGAGCACGAACTTTCGTGCTCCCAGCTCTACAAGAGCCTGCAAATCATCTTAATCTGTGTGTCAGGGACGAGACACTGAAGAGAAAATTTGGGAGAGAATTCAGAATTGTACTGTAGTGTCCAGAATCACAAATCCAATTGAAACCGAAGTATAATTTCAGTTATACTAGCTTGAAGCTAACTCATATACCTCTCATTGCGAAAGACGGCTCTCAATTCCATGCATTTTTCATTCCGCAAAAGCAAGGCAAAATTGCACCAGTCCTTTTATGCATAATTGTAACTGAAAAACAAGAATTATGTATCATTTGTTTCTAGACCCTATCTATTGTAGTGTCTAGAAAAGATACATAATTTTCTGGAATTTTAAGTGTGCTGCGTCGACCTGCTTTCTTGTATAGCGAATTCACAAATCCAATTTGAACCACAGTATATTTTCAGGTTATACTAGCTTGAAGCTAACTCTCATTCCTCTCATTTGCAGAAAACGACTCTCAATTCAATGCATTTTTCATCCCGTAATAGCAAGGCAAAATTGCATCTTCAAACATTGTTGTGACCAAAGAATGGGAAATTTCGTTAAATGGCGGTATCCCATACGCCATAAATTTTCCATTCATTTCCTTCTTTAGCCTAAAGTCTAGGCCTGGTATAGATTTCAGAAAGCTCGGTCTAAACGTAAAAATGCCAAGTTTGTGGAATACCGCCATTTTAACGAAATTTTGGTTAAGAACCAAGAATGATGTATTTTTTTCTAGACCCTATTGTACATATATGTACCGTCAACTGCTGGCGATATGTGCTGATGAGCGTGTCTTGAAACTGCTTCGGGGTGAAGAGCATCGGAGATGGAGATCCGTCGATCAAGTAATTGTTGAGATAATCGTTGGAGCCCATGGTGATCGTGTAAATGGCGTTCTGTAGGAGCTCCTGCCCTGCTGTCGACCCTAACAACTGCAGAATCTGATCACGGGTGTTTCGAAACAAATGGATCTGCTCCCACATAGGAATTCGGTTCACCTGCATTCCAACCACAAAAGCACTTGTTTAGCAGTTAAGATTTCCGCTGATTAATCTCCATTTGCCACATTCAAGACTTCAATCGAAATTATGCATGACTTCGAAGGGAAGTTTCTATCTAGTCTAAAGCTTACGAAAGTGTAGCCAGTGAAGTCGAGAATCCCTGCTCCTCCTGAGGCATAGTTCACCCCTTTGAGAATCGCCTTGCCCTTCGCAGCAGGGTCCAGAAACACGGGTCCGAAAGGAATTCCCAAGAGCTGCTCTGCAAGTTCAAGTACACAATTCATTGCATCCTGAACAATCAGCATTCAGCGAGGATGAATAGTGATATAAGAAATACGTAACATCCACTTTTTTAATGAAGACAAAAGATTCTTCTTGAATAACCACTGAAGGAATCATTGATAGCATGGACTCAGAAGTTCGAAAGAATCTGAAGAAGAGAGAATTTTACGAAGGTGAAAAACAAATGTCAAGTCTGATTAGCAAATTGATTTCATAGTCGGATTATTATGGAGTCGAAGCAGATTTCCGCAGTGGTATCAATGAAAATTATGACTATGAATTCCGCAGTGGTATCAATGGAAATTCATTTTATCATACCGATGATATCTGCAACTGTTCGCCCATTGCAGAATCTTCCAGTGGCTTTCCCTCCTGGAAAATCAACGCCATTGGCACCGTAATTGGCTCGGGCCAAGGAGCCGATGTAGTTGTTGTTGCCAGCATCTACAAGAGAGTCCCCGAAAATAAACGAGGCTGCAGGAAAGCTGCTCCGCTTCTCAGGCCATGTTGCAGCACACGAACATCCATTTAGGAAGCCCTGAAATGTAAGAATCAGGACCATTGCCCTGAACCCAGCTTGAAAAAACTTCATCTCCATGTCGGTGATCGTGCAACCTGCTACCACAAAATTTTCAATTCAGTGTTTCTTTAGCCACGGTCATCAACAATTGAAAATTGAATATGCCACAAAAACAATGAACTTGAAAGTCAAAGTATTGCAACTCTCAAGTGGAATTGATGGAGAGCTTGTGATCACATAAAAGGCCAAGTCAAGTGTCATTCTCTCAAGAGGAAAGCATACAAACCATAACTCCTGTTGAATAAGAGCCCTTTATAAAACAAAAAATAAAGAGATAAAGACCTCTTGACAATGGCATTACGACCAAAATCCTGAATGATATAGATATCATAAAATGAGTTTGTTACCGAGTCAGACAGACTGCCGCAGTTACTGATCCTGGACTGCAACAATGTTGGCACTTAGCAAGGATGATTTGTGTGGTGACTGAGATCAAAGCTAGCTCAAGTTTAGCTCATGAAAAAGGCTGTGGTGATGAAGACATTATGGATAGGATTATATAGGGGTCTCAAGCCAGAGGCTCAGAGTGGAGAGAGAGAGCATGCAGCTGGACTGAATCTGCATCCGTGAGAGATGAGCAAGCCGGCAGGGCTGAGTGTACTCAGATACTCAGACACCTATTGTGTGTGTCAACGGAATGTCTATGTTAATATTAATATTGATAATATCATTTAATAATTATTCTTGTTGTGGTTCAAATTGTGACTGTGCAATCTACATGCTGCCCCCATCCCCAGTATGGTGTAGTACAATCTAATTAATTCAAACAGGCTCATAATTCCAATAGCTAGAAACAGCTCTTTCTTAAACACTTTCAAATTCTCAAAACAGTGATATTTTTCTCTAAAATCAATTAAAAAGGAGTTTGAACAAGGTAAGGACCTCGAATGTGCCTTTGTATTGGATGACTGACTTCAAATGTGGTTCACAATTGTATATTTGAGTTAGCACTACTCTATACTTGTGTCGTCACTGCCTTTTTTTTTTTAATTATGTATGCTTATATGTTCACATGCATTGGGTAGATTTGTAGTAAAATCATAACATTCAGTAACTTAGCCTTCATGGTCATTGTCTTTCCTTCATGCACCTTGCTCATCATGTTGAGCCTCCTCTTGTCTACTTAGCTACTAATGAAGTATTGCTGGGTATGGAATAAATATTCCACACATCTATTGTAGAGCCAAGGCACTCATATATAGTGCATGCTACTCAATGATATTTTGGATTTGATTTGATTTCCACTGAGTTTTGATGATCGTATTCAAGTGGATTGGATTATAGTACACTATGACATTGGTAGTCAATACATGGCAAATTTCATTAAAATGGTGGTATTCCATTACAATGGCACGTTATTTAGTTCAAGACGGCTGTTCTGAAATCTACATTCGTAGTACATTCTAAAAATCTACGCTTGTCTTAGATATCTAACATCTATACTAGTCCTAGAATTTTTAGAACAGTCAGTCTGAAATCTATATGGTTCTTAGATGATTGAAATCTACAACAGTCTTAGATGTCTGGAATTTATACTTGTTCTAGATGTTCAGAACGGGCAGTCTAAAAAAATGGCACGGGGAATATGGCACAAGGAAAATATGGCATTGGGAATACCGCCATTTTAACGAAATTTGCCTTATACCTTCAACTTTTACTATTTGCAGCTTATGCAAATAGCTACTTAAATTTTCATTTTACTTCCACCTACTAATGAGTAGTGATTCAATTTGTTTGTGTAAATTAATTACTTCATTTACATCGAATGTGTTTGTTTATCTCTAAGTAAGTACTCCAAAGTTCATATTCTACATGATGAATGGAATGCTTCTAGACAATGTTTTGTACAATTTTTCATTCATCCAAAGTAATTCTTCAATCTCTTAAACTTCTTCCATGACCAATTTGATGAAATCGAGGTTAATTATCAAATTGTATGAAGGCATAAGAAATAATGTGCTAAATTCCAAAAGAGGATTTGAGCATTAAAGAGCATTTTGTGCCCCTTGAACCTTTTGTCTAGAGAATAACAAAAATTGTGGGGACTTATGTAAATGGCTCTTTTCAAAAATTGTTGTGTTTTTTCCCTCCTCTGTGCAGGCATTGAATGCCATTGCACTGCCTTGAAATTTCCATCGTCATAGTAAGGGCGTTGTAGATTGAGAGGAGCTCAATGGGGTGCTTCAATCTTTGTGAGGTTGTCCAAGAGGAGAGAGAGAGAGAGAGACGTTCCATTTAATGGTGCTTTACACCTAGAGGTCGTGCTATTCCCCTTGAAACCAATTACACAAATTTAAGCCTTTGTCCAATCACAAGTGAGGATTTTGGGCCTCTTATAGAGCAAATTGGCTTAGCTTCTCGGTGTAAAACATCCCTTAGAATGACACTATGCATAAAACCATTTGCAAATCCAGTTCTCCTACTTGCTTGATCTAAAATCATTATGGCAATGCTTACCAAGGAATAAAAATGTCCTTTGAGGATGAAGGTTCTCTTTCCTTAGCTCACATTAGAGTATGAGTCTTTTGTTTTGTAGTCCGTGCAAAGCAACAAGGTTATACAGTATATTTGTGAAGGCAAAGAGCATTAAGATAGGATGCACTAAAAACAACCATTTAAGGGTTGGTCCACCTATTTCGTAGGTTTGCACGAATAGAAATATTTTTCATTCATTTTTCAAAGGAAAAAAAATGGATGCCAAATGTACATTAGAAGAATTTTGGGGCCTCTGGAGGGCTGCTCTAGAGTGACCATCCAGTCTATTAAAACGCAGGTAGGTCTCCTATGAAAATTGTCAGAAGTACATAGTCAAATGATGTGAATTTTGCAAAACTAGTCAGTAAGAGCAGGCATGTCGCCAATTTCCACAATAAAAAAAGCCAATACAGGCTAACCGTTATTTGTTCTTGGTTTGCTATTGGAATAAACTCCAAACTTCAAAATAAAAAAGGCCAATATTAAACAAGGTTTTTAATTGAAAATCAAAAATGAATTATCCAAACAAGCCAATTATTTAGGTCAATCCACTTAAATCAATTTAAGTGGCTTTTGAATTTGTGTGTTTAGAGATGAAAATAGGAACCTCTTTATACAAGTGAGGTGGTAGTAGGGCAAGCAATGCATGTGGGATATGTAAATTAGGATGAATAGGAGCTCCACCACTCATAGTTATATGAGAAAAAGAATTGTATTAAAAGCTGAATTTTGGGCCTCATTTAGGCATAGTAAAACAACATTTTTGAAAAAACTTTGGACTAACAAAAGCTAGATAAACAAGCTAAGTTTCATAATTGAAAATCCGTTTGTGATTTCAAGTCTCCAATCAAAGGTTATGGACAAAATTCAGCCCAGATGTTTGAAAATGTCAAAGAAAATGTCCAAAATTTTTTTTGACGAGCATCTGACATCAGGATTGAAGGTGAACGGGAATAATGGAAAAACAATTAGTTAAGTAAGAAAAACATTGTTTACTGGATCCTCGGAGGGTTGTGGAGTGGCCCTCCAAAGGCCTCAGAATTTCTCTAATGAACACAAGTGGTTTCATATTTTTTGAAGGATTTTTGAATTAGTTATGAATTTCCTAAGATTTTTGTTGTAGGTACCTATTTGTGACCCTGGGTCTCCTAAAATGTGTCCACTTACATCTTCTAAAGTGATTTGAGGAAATCAAGACCAACGATTGGCTCTGCAGTAAAGAACACTTTTTTTTATGGATTCAATCAATGACTAAAGTGGTCCATTTAAAGACCACCTCATATCCATTTTGTACCATTTTATAGGGTCAATTTGAAGAAGCCTATTGCTTTTAGAGCAGATTACCTAACTTATAGAGTGAAGCTTAGGATACTCAAGCCCTAATCATCTGTGAAACCAAATTCTTCAAAGCTCACTACTATTTTATTAGTAGCTCTACATTTTCTTTTATTTCAAAGTGGTGTCTTTTATTTTGACAATAAATATGGATCTACATTGAGTAGGGGTGTTACGGGGACCAAAAAACTAAAAGGACTTATTGTGGAAAACTATAGATGCTTGAAACATGATATACAGCTCCACACACTTTAATAACTATTGATGTACAACAAAGGTAGATATTTATATAGTGTAAGATGTTGATTAATTAGCATGGGTCCCCTTACCCTAAAGGACCAAGACATTTCTAGCTCAAAAACCACTCAAAATTGCTATATATGCTGCAATCACCCAAGAAACCAAAAATAAATAAATTTAGAATCTAATCATAGGATCTTGTACTTCACTTGTCTCAAATTATGTGGAAAAGATTTCATGAAGTTTGACCATATGGATTGGAAGATATTAGCATTTGAAGTTGGCAAAATAAGTTTTTTTAAATGTTGGCCTGCAATTTTAGATGCCTTTGACCGCCATTTGTGGATTTTTTTTGCACTATAGACCATAAAATTAAAATTTATTTTGTTGAACATTTGAGTTGAGAATTGTAGAATAAAAATTCAGAATATCAAAACTTGATTTTCATTCATTAAAAAATTATTGAGTAGAAGTAGGTCCAAGATTGAACAAAACACTAAATTGTTAATAGCTCTACGATGGAATTGAAATGGCATCATAATCCCAACGGTGAGACTCTTCTTGCAACCAAACTTCACACTATCCAAAAAAAAATTGAAAAAATTTGAAATTGCATTCAAGAATGAATTCTATAAGGTTTTTTTTTGCCGAGAATGCTTACATTGTCCAAAAAATGAGATTGTCCATAACTTTCTCATTATTAGTCCAAATAGAATGAGTCAAAGCTTCAAATATAGAAAAACTAGACATGTCTATTTTTGGCCCAAATTTTAACAAAAGGTGGGGGACGAGGAATATCTTTCATATGCACTAAATTTCAAGACTTTTGAAAATATGAGTCAAAAGTTATGGACTAATATGTTACTTTTTTTTTTAAGTGGGTAGTCCGGGCAGATCAGAAAAAATCACTTTTTTTCAAAAACAAAATCCGAAATTGGCTTTCTAGAGTTTCATATCAGTGAAAAGCTTTGAAACATTCCATTTTGACCACTAAGTCAAAAAATCTGAGGGCTTTTTGTTTGCGGGTAGTTATGAATTCTCTACTCTAAAATAAACTTTGAAGTCCTTTATCTTACTCAATTTTCAACATTTTTGAAATAAATAAAATAAAAAGATGTAGATTGCTTATTACAACATTTCAACCATTGGGATTGGCATTTTTCAATTCCATAATTAAATTCTGAACAATTTAGTATTTTGAATGATTCTGCACTACTGTCTACTTACTATTTTTTTCTTATATGTTGTACAATTTCAAATGATGTGAAATTTTTCAAGCATGTAGACAACTTGCCTTGAGCAATGAATCCAAAGAATTACCACCATTTGGACAATTTTTAATACAAATGTGACTTTGTGAAGTGCAGCAATCCGATTTTTCAGAGGAAAAAAAAAGTTTTTTTGTCAATTCAAATGCTTATATCTTACAATCTAAATGGTGAAAATTTCTGAAATTTTTTTCACATCTTTTCAAACTAGTGTACTACAAGATCCTATGGTCACATGTGTCAAGAAAAAGTTTTTTCTAGAAAATTTGGTACTTGTTCTGAAATGGCAATTTTTGAGTTTTTTCAATGAAAACATAGTCATGGAACTTTAGGGCCTAACATGCATAATCCCAATTTATTTATGGCTTCTCAAAATCTACTTTACAATTTTTTTTAAATGGATTTCTAATGCAATTTTTTCTCCCAGATTTAGTGTATTTGAGGCTCATTTCCATGAGCCCTCAACAGTATGGAAAGTCAAGATTGCAATGGACACCCTTGCACAAAATCTTGAATAGAAAAATCATAATCAATTATTTTCAAAATTGAATTTTTGATGCTAAAATCAGACTTCAAAAAGAATTTTACAAAAATATAAACTACTATAAAAAGCAACTTGGTTAGATTTCATTTAACTTCAAAGTATTGTCAAGACCAAAATTTGGTGCTTAGGCAGTTAGGGTTAACTTATTGTACAAAAAATAGTGAAATTAGGTTGCCCCATACTAAATTCTTGACATTCAACACTATATAAATATGTACAGTCATTGCAAAAGAATGCGTTAGTGAAAGAACTATGTGTACTATATGGGTTGGTGCACTATTTATGGCTCAAGTTTAGAGAATTGCATACACCTCCATGTGGACAAGCAATGGCTCATAAACTAACTTCTATCAGTGACTGGCAACCTAATTGTTGAGGCAACCCAATTTCACTATTTTGTGTAAGCTATTTGAAGACTTCTTTTAGTTTCATTTGTTTCACAGAAAAAAAAAAAAAAAAGACTTCTTGCCACACCCTATATACAATCAAGCATTCATATTTCTCATATGATTCATGAGTGGCACTTAAGGTAGAGCCACCCATTTCCGACCAGTGATTCATTCCCAACCTATAGATGCATGTATTTCTTACCAAGCTTAGAATGTATTATTTTCTACTTTCTTTTCTACAACTTGGAACATGTGTCATGTATTTATGAGTTCCAACCTTGAAAAGGAAAAATAATAATGATTAGGAAAAAACTTATTGAATGATTGGAATTGGAAGAGTCTAGAGGTTGGCTACCCGGTTGGCTATGGGTCTAGAGCAGTTTTTGCCTCCCAAAATTCCTAGTAATTTCAGTTCAAGCGATGAAATTACCAAATTCTTTGCAATCCTTGTCATTTCTATCAATGTACCTTAGAAAAATATTTGTTTTGCCTTCACTACTCTAGATCATGTTGGAATTCCTTATTCAGTCAGTTATTTGGTCGGTTATGGGTGGCTCTACCTTATCCCCTGAATGCCCAAGGCTTGTTTTGGGCTTCCTGGAATTTGCTCTAAATTAAACAAAATGCCAACACTTTGATAGTTGTATCAATTTTTTTTGAATTGTAATCGTACAAATTCAAACTAGACATGTTAGAGATCTCATAAGAAAAGAAAACACAACAACATCACTTATGGAGTGAAAGATTATAATGTTTGACCATGAAGGTGCTAAAACTGCAAAAATCTTTCAATCTTCTTTACACAAATCAAATCTAAAAAGTTGGTGACCAAAGAAATATGAGGTCAAAGGGCCTAACTTGTATAACCCCGGTCAATTTATGGCTTCTTAAAAGCTACTCTACAATTTTTTTAAAGAAATTTTGAATGTGATTTTTTCTCCAAGATCTAGTGTATTTGAGGCTCATTTCCAAGAGCTCTCAACACTACGGGAAGTCAAGATTGCAATGGGTATCCTAGTACAAAAACTTAAATAGAAAAATCACTATCATCTATTTTCAAGATTGGATTTTTGGTGCTAAAACTAAACTTCAAGAAGAACCTTCTAAAAATATAAACTACTAAAAAAAGCAACTTGATTAGGTTTTATCTAACTTCAAAGTTTTGCAAACACCAGATTTTGGTGCCTTGGGCATTTAGGGGTTATATGTCTGGGACTTATATGTCAGTCAATTTGACAATTGAATTTTGATATCATCAATCAGATATTAAACTATTTAAAGTGGTAACTCAATTGTACTCCAAAGCGGCTAACTAAACTTATATTTACCTTGCACGATGATGGAGTTTGAAAGAATAAAAATCTAAGCTTCAAACTTGCAACTTTTGGATGTGCAGAAGTTCACTCATGAAAAAACTACAAGTTTGGATAGCAATCAATGATCTATCTTCTGTAATTTTGGCAGACTGACTCCCAATGTTAGTAACTTTTATTCGCTAGTAAGTTTCCCCCAAAAAATCCACAAAATAACCATTGGGGACTGACTCAGTTCTGTCTTTTTTTTTTTTTCCCATTTTCAGTCCATATCAGTACTGCAAAATAGCCAGCAAATGACATGAAGGAGCCGATGGCAATGGTGATGTGGTTGCCGCAGCAGGGCCTTGCTACCCTTGAGCCGTAGCGGCCTTTTTCTCATGATCAGTCTGACAATCCTTCCTTTGTGAGAAATTTGACACTCTAACTACAGCGAGAGATAAAATCCATGAAAGTACTTGGCTGCACTTCGCACTTACAGGACGGAGTCCGTCGCTCCAATAGACCTTGCCAGCATGTCCAATTGTGCATCAAATTTGACAAGTCATGCGTAAAAGCTCAGGTGGTATTTGAAGGAAATGTAACCAATATATTAAGGTGAACCAGCCTATTACACTAGAAGAAACCTTTGTTTTAGGTGATGCATTTTAGGTGGCATTCATGGTGATCTAGTTGTTTTAATGTTAACAATGACATCGGATGTAACATCAAGATTATCAAGATTATTGTCATCCTTCTTAATTCTGCCCTCATGTATCCACAGGATACATTTCAAAAAGGAAATCTACACTATACGTATATAAGGGCGGAATTGAAAAGGTGGTGGTAATGGGCTAGTTCATCTTAATACCTTGATGATCATATTTTGGATGATGAAGAGAGTACTCTATAGTGATGTTTTGTTCAAATAACTTTTCCATTGTCCAAAATTATAATGTCTAATTGAGTCTTTAATCCTAGAAGAACATTGCAAACACTAAATGTCCTATAGATGATAAAGAATTCTTCTATATAAAATAGAAGTGCAGATGCTCATCCATGGAATTTGTATAAAAAGGGGTAGTTTTGCACTATAGTTTGACCTCCAATTAATGCTCTTGGATTTTTTAAGCAAATGATTCTTACGAGATCCAAAAGGATGATTTCTATAGTGACCAAATTGTCCTTCTAGAATTATCCCTAACTCAAGAACCAACTGCTTTATGATATGGGTCAAACAACATTTCTAAGTTCAATTTAGCCTTTTACATTATATTCAATTTTCAATCTCACCAATGTGCCTTGAGCCGTTGCCATAGCTAAATGAAAAGTACTTTTCTAATTTTTTATTCAAAAAAATTCAAAATTCAATAACTTTTCCATCGTAGGTCCAAACGCCACAAAATAAAGCCCATGCACCCTTCCTTGTTGAGGGCTTTTCCGATGGTACTACACGTGGCTAGAAATGCATGGTCTGGGAGATCTCACTATAACAAACAAACAAAACAAAACAAACAGCTTATCTTAAGGTATTGATACTAGTGTAGCCTTATGCCATTGGCCCAAGATAAAAGATAATGAAACTCCTATGTTCCCAAAATAAAAGATAATTTGATTCAAGTTTTACTCAAAAACAACTCAAAAATCCATAATTTTCACACTATACGTCTAAATGCCACAAAACAAAGTGTAAGCACCCCTTCTCATAGTGAGCTTTCTAATGATACCATAAACACAACTGGGGACGCACGATTCTAGAGATCTCATTGTAATAAAAAAAAAACATGGTATCTAAATATAATTTTAACCCCTAAAGGACCGAACACCATTTTTGGGGTAGGTTTGGAATCCAGAGACTCCATACCTATCCACAAATTGGAATTCTTAATAATTCTCACCTCATTAAACAAAATGGAGTGATTCAAACTTTTCCACTCTTAAATGTTTCCTTAGAACCACTTCCAAATTTTTCATTTTTCAAAAAAGTGATTTTTGAAGGATTTTTTTGAGATGCTCGGGCTGCCCGCCAAACGCAAAATATTACATATCATGCAATAACTTTTTAACCATGTAGTCAAAAGTTATGAAAATTGTTGGACCTTAAAGCTATTCCTTGGGCACATGTTTTGTGAAATTTTCAAAGAAAAAAAACAAAAACTCCATTTGTAGTGAGCTGCCCAAAATTGCTATGCTGCCAAAAAAACGGTGTTTGGTCCTTTAGGGGTTAAAAATCCAAGATAATTTAATGTAGGGATATTTTTTTAATGAAGACTGTGTACTATTTGCTAATACAGAAAATTTTCCATTAAACTTTGTCATTGTTGTAATTACCATGGTAAAAAGTGAAAGTAATTTGATAAATTTAATATAACTAATTAATTAATTGAAATTCTTCTCAAGTTTCATGTAGTAGTGGAGAATAGTGTGAAAATTTCTTAAGGAATTCTTTATATTTTACACTCAATCAGGACACTCAAATCCCTGGCTACAACCTTTTAAGTCAAATTACTACAATAAAGGTATAATTAGCCTTTGTATGATTGATTCATAAATTTTCATATTCAAACTCTACTACTGTAAAGTTCAATTCTTGAAAACATATTTATTTAATTTTCCTCTTGGGTAGAATGACTTCAAGGGTCCTATATCTCAAACAGTTTCACAAAAGAAAAGTTCATCTATTTTGACCAAATGCAATTATGAATAGTTGAAAACACGTGTGCCAATTTTCTCAAGGATTGCAAAGGAAGGTTATTTTCAACCTCTTGTAATCAAATGAGAAAAGTAGGTGGACAACGAGGTTGATTCATTGATCTTTGTCAAATATTTAAGTTTTTAGAAATATAGATGCAAAAAATGTGATTTTTCTTTAAGATTTTTTAATGGACCTTTAATATAGTTGTTGAAAAATTAGTTTAAAAAATATTCACCTTCGTTTTTAGAAATACTTCTCATAAAAAATTATTCTTTCTACCTAAGTCGCACTAGAAAAATAAGAATTTGACTTTGATTTGAAAGCATGAAACACTTGTATTTTGATAAGGCTCCTAAACAAATTTAAAGGAGTCACACCACAAATCACCAAAGGGATTGGAGAAGTATATCAAGACCCTAGTGACAACACTAATAGAACCAATTTGAGGTTTTGCCTAAGGCTCTCCACTAAACAAGGGTGAGAGTCATTGGTTGTAGTTACTAATGCTCATACAAAGATACAAACTACGGTATTCATTGACTATGTGCAATTGCCAATTTGTTACAAATATTGCATAGACAAAAACCACTACTAGCAAGTACCCTTATAAACCAAACTAGAAGAAGTCCCGCACGTTAATGGCACCTACCAAGGTCATTGAAACTCAGGGAGGTGCATCTCTCCAAGCTGCTAAGAACCTAATATCCATACAGACTTACAATCCAATCCAAATAGAGGAAGCTTGGATGGCAGTTACCTATATGCATAGGTGGAATGATGGCATTCATAAATCAAAGAATGATCAAGCACCACAAGCCCAAGAGCCAAGCAAGAATAAAACAATTACCTACCTTGAGTCTTAACACTAGTAAATATATAGCTTCAGAAATCTCCCTCAAAGAAGACATGAGCCTTTAGTCCTTGAGTAAGCTCAACCTCTAAATGTGAGTTAAATACATTTGATAAGGAAACAATGGAGAAAAGTTCAAAGTTGCTATTGCCACCTTTCCTTTTGTCATCCAAGCAAGTTGACTTCAATCTAAACTCCTCTTCTACGGCATCATCCATAGTAGAGTCTAGTGATTAGTCCAAGAAGTGGAGGAGCACGGAGTATAATTCCATAAGCTCAACTTTTGGCTCCAAAACAACCCTAGAAATTTTCTTTTCTAGAATAAATGAAATCATAGCAATGATTTTCTTCAATCCTCTTCCATCATTGTATTACAATGCAAATTATTTTGTTATATAAAAATAACTATTGTCATTATTTTGATTGGATATGGTTGAGCTCACTTGAAGAAAATGAATAGGAAAATAAATAGAGGATTCAAGGTAAGAACCACAATTTAGTTCAATGATAGAGCTTGTTAACCTATCTCAAATGTCTTGCACCTTATTACAATTCAAAGGAAAAGGTAGTTGTGAGCTCCCAATTTGTCACTTGGAACTCGTGGATTTCTTTTTTGAAATTTGCAATTTAGAATAGATAAAATTATACAAAAAGCCATTAAAAGAGTGTAGAACCGAAATAGGATTGTACTATGCCCATTATAGTATTTGGTCCAGTTTTGATTTTATACCTACTTCTCCCAACCTCGCCTAAAAATAGAATTTAAATCACAAGATAGCGGGATTTGTCAAGGTTAAATCATGTAGCCTCAAAAACATTAGAAGAGATTTGAGGCCTCCAAGAGCCCACAAGTTATCCTACATTCACGCAGCATTCCCATGCTGTAGAACGAAGGAAAGCTGCTGGGCTGACGTGGTCGAGAGAGTGCCACGTCATTTTCGAAAAAGAAAAAGAAAAAGAAAAATTTGCTTAGAATGATATTTTGGGCAAATTTTTTTTTTTTTTTTTTTTTTTTTTTTTTTTTTTTTTTGAAATTTTTTTTTTTTGACAGCCCGTATCGGCTGTTCACAAAATTGGGACAACATTAAGAACGGGCCTAAAATGGCCCTCTAATGCCCTCAAATCTCTTCTAATGGGTTAAATCACACCGGAAGATGGCAATGCTTGGCTAAATTGGTTCTAAGGATTCACAGTGAGGCTATAGGTCAAGTCCTAGAGTTGGGTTTTGAATTCCCCATTAGATCGACGAATTCCTCAAAACCTCAATTGTTAGCATGTAGGAGCCTCTAAACTCAAGATGGGCCCGTGGAGGAATCTATAGCCCAAGGATGGTGTTCTAGGATGAATCTCACGCTAGGAGTTCAACGGCGAAACTAATTCACCAAGATTCCTTCATCTGCGGAAGATTCTCGCGCCATCGACAATTTGAGGAGATGGCCAATTTGGATCTCCACTGATCAATTGTGCCAGGTATGGAAACACACCTACACATCTTTTGTGAGGCTCCCTGAAACGTTCCATGAAAATTCCCGGCATCTTCCAACTTGTAGAAGAACCTTTTCCGGGCGGTCAACCGTTCTAGCCTCCAAAGAGAATTTCTTGCAAATTACCCAGGTTGTGGTAAAATCTCATTAAAAATTAGGATAGCTTGTTTTATGCTAATAATGGGCTCCAATAAGTTTTGCGGCATTCCGATAGCGACAAGTACCCGAACTGGTAAGATTCGTCGGGAATTAATCATGTGGCAGGATCCCCACAATGTTGACCTGCATTCGGGAGGCATACTACAACAAAATAGCATCAATAAGGAGTCTTTCCTACTCCCTTGCACCTATTGGAGGCCCATGGCTAGTTACTTTTCTCAAAATAGGAAACCCCAAGACTTGGAAATTTATCACAATTGGGTTTTTAATCTACACTAGCCTATGATGGGTTTTTAATCCCGGTACAAGGGGCAAGGGGATTTTGGACGAAAAACGGCATTTGAGATCCAATGGTGCAACCTATTTGACATTTGGAGTTGATCTCTAAAGTTAGGAGGTTGGTCCAGCATAGATGGTAGAAAGTGAAAATATAGGATTAGGATGAAAATCTTGGAGGATGAGGATGAAAATCCAAATTGATAAGGTTACTAGTAGGAATTTAGGGGGGGGGGGAGTGAGCCCTGGGAAACCTTTATAAGGGTCTCATTTCCCTCTCTAAAATCACCTCCATACTTGTTTTGGGTCTGTAGGTCCAAGTTATTTTGGATATTTTGGCCTTTGAAGCCAAAAACCTCCACGGTGTTTTTGGAGCACTTTTGACTCCATTTGTTGTTGTACTTCAAGCTTTGAAGGTCCATGGGGGTCCTTCCACCTTGCTTTGTGTACTTTTTGCTTTCTTGTGAGCTAAATTATGTGTCTTGAGAGTTGTTTTGGTGTCTTGTACTAATCATAAAGACCCCCCCTCTACAGTACCTTGGTGATGCCACTTTGGGGGGCCTTTAGAGCATGAATCTTTCGCGTTACCCTGTTGTCCTAACTTGTCCGTTCCCTTTTAAGTACGATTCTTTTTGCCTTCTCCTAACATTTTCTTTGTTGAATGGACCCCCCTCCGGGACGGCGGAGCTTTGACTTTGCGGGGTGTTCACTTTATACGTGTCTTCTTTTCCCTCTTCTAGAGTCTGCAGTGTTGTGTAGATTCCTCGCGGGACGGCAAAGCCCTGGCCCTAGGTCCTAGGAAGTTTCTCACTTTTGGTATTATTTCTCCTCATGGCGAAGCTTTGAACCTAGAATAAGGAAAGTTTGGCGTTTTTTTATAATTATCTCTGTCACAGCGAAGCTTTGACTCCAGGTCCTAGGAAGTCTTGCACTTTTGTTATTTTTCCCTCCTCATGGCGAAGCTTTGAATCTAGAATTAGGAAAGTTTGGCGGTTTTGTTACAATTATATCCTTGATGGCAAAGCTTTGGCTATGTAAGTTAGAAATTTTGGCATTTTTTTACAAAATCCTAAGCTTTCTTCTTGCCTTAGTTTCCAAATATCCACATGAGAATAATTCCGTTAGTTTCCAAATATCTATAATTCCAAAGAAATGGGGTCCAACTTAGGTTAAGTCCCCAATTAATTTAAAGGCCAGCCGGTAGCCAAGTCCAAAATTCCAAGCCAGCCAAGTCCAAAAATCCGAGCTAGCAAGTCCAACAAAAATCCGAGTCAGCTAGGTCGGCAAGGGTAGGGCAAGGGCGAGGCAAAGGCAGGTATGGAGGGGGGTAGCGGGCGGGTACCAAGACGCAATGGGGGCCAATTGCAGTCGGGGTCCAAGGAGTCCAAAAACTTTGGGAGTCCAGGGAGTCCAAAACTTTGAGGGTCCAGGGAGTCCAAAAAACTTTGGGGTCCAGGGAGTCCAAATTTTCTGAGGGAGCCAAGGGAGTCGGGAGTCCAACTTTTGAAGGCGAGTTCTAAACTAGACTTGGAGGTTTGACACAACTCGGGGGTTTGGCAAAAAATTGAAAGGGAAGCTAAAACCAAGAGGGGAAGAAGAGAAAGGAGAAGCGGTCCACGAAGCGGTCAAGGAGGCTGGGCCAATTACAAGGAAGGAACCCCAAGCACAAAGTAACACTGCTATGCATTGCACTTGCACACAAATCTCCCTATTCATCTCTCGCACCAACCACAAATCCATTTCAAGCAATGGAAGGAGATTAAGAGAGAAGGAGGTGAAATAGGGGGAACGAGGGAGAGAGACGATAAATAGTGACCTAACCCTAAGCTTAGGTATATCTAGGAAGGAAAAATCAAAGAACTTGCCACGACCGTTAGAAGGAAGATTGGGATGACACAAAGGTAGGAAGGTGTAAAAAGGTAGGAGGTACTATTAAACTTTCTTGTACCTTGAGACCATAGTTCACTATAAGAGACCTGTGTTTTTCGTGACGGATTTTTGTAGACATCCAATTATTTTCATGTTAATAATAACCTCAAACAAAACATTTTGATGTTACATTTGATGTTATTATTAACATGAAAACAAGTGGATGTCTAGAAAAATCCGTCAAGAAAAACATGGGATTCTTATAGTGGTTGTAAGACACCATCAATAGGTTGGTGGGATAGGTGGAATAGTACTAGTGTAGAAGGAGAGGGAAAAAAGAAAAAGAAGGAAGAAGTACAGGAAGGAAGTTAGATTGCAAGAGTGTAATATTTCCTAAGTAAGCGGTGAGCTTTGGAAAGAAACACAATAACCAAAGAAAATACCATAGATGAGGATGCGTACAAACACGTGGACGAAGTTATTTCTAACACCGGTAGCGATGAGGTAAGTCATTAAAACTAGTCTTTGGTATTCTTTTCCTTGTGTTTTCCCTAATTACTTCTCAATTGTCTTTGATTAAATCTTAATCCGTGATTAGCAGGAATAGATCGACTGAAAAATGAATTTCTACCAGTGTTACTAATACTTTGCATGCTATAGATGAGGGTGGATGGTGGGTGGATAGGGTTCAGGCCATGAGGCGTCGCAATGGTTGCCAATTTGGTGTACTTTGGTAGCCTATGGACCTTCTAGCGCGAATGGAGGAAAATGCAAAATCAAAAACTCAAAATCTGCACATTGAAGTTATGTTGCAATATTATAGGAAACACCTTGGAAGAGACAAATTTAAATATGACCACACGGACAACAAATGGATAGACATAGACTACATAATTTCTACGGTAGCCATGACGTACAACCCCATGAACAAAGTTTACTCTCTAGATTGAAATGACTCCGAGCAATTGAGCAAATTTATGAATGATAGAAATCCCTGATGCAATCATTAGTGGACCTGAACCTGGTGCCTTCAGCAAATTCATTTTTGGGGGGATTGGAGGTAAGGGAAAACAATTATCCCCCCTTCAATTTCATTGAGATTTTATGTTGATTTTCATTGGTCATGCCTAAACTTCAAATAATTCAAGCCGAATAGCTGAGTACACTTCTTGCTTAATGCTTTGCATTGGCTTCCATATTGGTTGACATTGGCAGTACTTGAACATGTAAAGTTGGCTTTGCACCCTAGAGTGGTTCATTTTTTTCCAGGAATTGTATGCTATTGAGAATAGGACTAAAGTGACTGTTTTCCACGCTTGAATTACCTAGAGAATCGTTTGGGGGCTCTCAATACACAATGGTGGATTGCTCATGCACTTGTTTGAAATTTACAAGAAGGTATGTACTTTGGTTTTCTTGACAGGCCATGAATTTTTTGGTTGCTGTTCCAATCATGCTAACCTTGTGCATTCAACTTTCCACTATGGCAGGTGTAGTCTCAAAATATTTGCCAGCATCCTGACTGTGGGTGGACGATTTTTTCCCAATGTACTTTGTTTTTATTCCATGTGGTGGTGTTTGAGGTCATAAGATCCACAAGAAGGATGGATTTTTCATTCGCATGCAAAATTTAACCATGGGCCAAGTATTGTTCGACTTGGCAAGAACCGGTTTATTGCAGATCAATGCCAGAAAGTGTTCATTAGTGCAGTTGCCAGACCTATTATACATCCCCTAATGTGCATGTTGAGTTCTTCAACAACTGACGAGTTTGGATTTTGATACTTCAAAGTAGGATATATTTTGTATTTATGGACTTGAATTACCCTAAAACCTTGTACATCTAGATGTATACCAATATCATGAAGTAGTCATACATTAAACTTGAATTGCTAATATTGAGCAATGAATAGTAAATGAGTTCTTAAACTTGAATGAATTTTCTTGGTCTTGTACATTAATTTTTTTTCCTAATTTCAGGCTACCTCTGATTTTGCATTGCTTTTTTTAGGATTAAGGATTCATGAAACCATGATGTTTTGAGGGCTTTGCTTGTCCCTTGTGCTGAGTATTTGCTATTTTTTTCCAAAATTCTGCAAGTTGCCGTGCATCAAACTGGGTGGAACCATGGTCCATGTTGGTCACTTCACAAGCCGCCTCCAAAATGATGGTAAGCAGTCCATTTCACTTTATCTTTCCAGTTCATATAAGAAAAAATGACTGCCCAAAGTTTGGTTCTAGAGATTGTACCTGATTTTGTTTCAATTCTTTGATATTCTGTGACATTTCAGAGCGACTTGTGATTTGGTTGCAGGTTACACTTCTAAATTACCATGACGGCTTCTAGATTGCAAATTCTTTTCCCAATTTTTTTTTATCATAGAACCCAAGGCATTAAAATGATCACGGTTTTCAATGCTTGGTTCTATGAAGTCAATCGGCACTTGGAACAATGGAAAAAATGCATAGCTTGTTTTGAAAGAAATGCCTCAAGCACTTCTACCATGAAACTCTACGGCAGATCATCGTTCTGGTGCGGTGGGTTCCTTCTATTTTGCTTGTTTGCTTTGATCCTGCAGTTGCTTTAAATTCTCCTTATCATTGCTTGATTGTGATTCTCCTCTTGGCCGCGGTGCGCTCTCAAATGCGTGCAACGGATATTCTGAAATGTGCCGTCAATTCCTGCAGGTTGTCGGTATCGGCAACTTTGTAATTTCATGACTTGATTTTTGGTGGTCTGCGCAACTCGGCCATTGGATACGTGCTTTTAATCTCCAATTTTTCATTGTGTTTCTTGCTGGGTTTTCAATTTTATTTTGGTTGGACGGATTTATACAACATTTGATCTTCCACTACTTGTCTTTCAAAGTTTGCCTTGTTTATATTGTTTGTTAATTTTATCTTCTGGTCTTTATTGAGGAATTTTGAAACATTTCCGCACGCTCTTCTGTCTCTTCATGTCAATTTAGGTCACGTACTGTTGCTGCAAGAACCTACACTGATCAAGCTTTGGCATTTTTACATTCACCACCGGCCATTTCTTCAGGTATTGGTTCTTCGTCCTAAATTGCTCATAGGTGTTGCAGACGTCTATGGCACCTCGGCTAAGGTTGTCCCGTTTGACGCATTGGACCCCCTGGACCTCATTGAAATTTGGAGGTGCTTGAAGGTAGGCTAGGCTACAGAGTTTTGTGTCCCAAATGGTAGTGGGAATATTGTAGCACCTTCTATTTGGGTAATCTTAGCATTGAGATTGTGAGGACTTTTTTTTTGCACTTTAGCATTTTTGTGAATGCAGGATTCTGCATGGATTTGAGTAGCAGTTTTGAAGAAGCTGCTATTTTTCCATTTTCAAACTGAACTCAATTTTGTAAGCGCTTTAATTGACATTGAGTAGCTTGTGTACAATACTTGGAATTTTTTATTGACAGTTCCTGGACCACATTTCAGGCCTTTGTTTGAAGCACATTGTGTTTCTGTCTTTTGAAACACATCTATGACATTTTTTTGCAAATCTAAATCCTCTTGTTAGCCTTGCCTATTTTGGTAGCCCAAATTCTCTAATTCACTTCCAAATTCTGTTGTTTTCAGCCTATCTTTCATGTTGAAGTATGCTAGCTAAAAAACTGACCTTCAATTACAGATTTCAGCTAGTGTTTTTCTTTTCATTTTAGAAAATGAGCCCGTTTTGTCTTTAGTACTTGGGTGATACTTGGGTAATACTTGGTGATATTTGTATGAGAATTAGGTGGTACCTAGGTTAAATGTGGCTATTGGTCTTAAAATGTAGCAAAATTTAGGCTATTTTGACCCCAAAAAATGAAATACTTTTTATCCCAAATAGCCAATATCTTTTGTTGTAGCCAAGTGCCAAAAATAATTGCATTAAAAAAAATTGATCCAAGCAACAATTGAATTAGGGGAAGCTAAAAAGTGTTGAAAAGTTTCTTCCTAGATCTCTTTGAAAGCTAGATAGAACATACCTTGGATGCAACTTCTTTCATATGTTTTGGAGCTTTGTAGAATTTTTTGTACATTGTTCAAGTTGAAATGCCATTGCTATAGCCTTTTATGTTTGAATTTTGGATATAATCTCGATTTTTTGGTTATAGAAATTTATGTATGTCCTAAATCCCATCCAAAGTATCTAAGACTAAAAATAAGATGTCAACAATGCACAAAACTTTCACACAAACAAAAGTGTCACTCAAAAAAGTAGTCTGCGAAAAGAAAATCCCTTTTAAAACCACCCAATGTGTCTTGCCAAAAAAAATAGGGTGCAAAAAGAAAATAACAATTTATAAGAACCGAATTGTCTTGACAAAAAAAAAAAGGTATGAATTCTTTTCCAAAAATTCACAATAACCCGGATAATAACCGAAGTGTCTTGACAAAAAAAATAAGGTGTGAAAAAGGAGTTAAAAATGCACCTAAACCAAAGTGTCTTACTAAAAAGAAAGAACTATAAATTTATTACCACATCAAAATTTAAAGTGTTGAAATGCTAAAACCAAGTTGTTTGAAAACGCATGAAACAAGATTAATTTGCATGCATGCATGTATTCTTTTTATTTTCTTCTAATCTTTTTGCTTTTACTTTACTTTTCAATTCCCTTTTCTTTTATAAAGAAATAGCCTCTAAATAATTGCGTTGACATGGGTAGTATAAATAATGATAGTATACCATAATATAAGCCATTTTTCCAATCAAATTATATAATTATAGGGGCCCTTTTAACCCCTAAACTACCGAGGCCCTTCTTTTGCCAAAAAACATTCAAAACTGCCATTTCTATAGCAAAAAGTAAAAAAAATTGAAAAATGTTTTTTTTTCACATCCAACCGTAGGATCTTACACCTAACTAGTATGAGAGTATGTGGAAAAAATTTCAGAATTTTTGACCCCACAAATTGCAAGATATCTGCGTTTAAAGTGAAAAAAACAAGTTTTTCAGCACACTGCGGGACTAGATTTTTTGACTTTGAACATTTTTAACTTAAAATTTTTGCACTATAGAGTTTTGGGCTTGAAATCTTTACAATGCAAAATTGAGTTGAGAGTCTAGGAAAAAAAAATAAACACGAAAAAACTTAATTATCATTCTTTAAAAAATTATTAAGTAGAAGTAGTTACAAGATAGAAGGAAAATCTAAAATATTCATATATTTTAGATGGAATTAAAATGCACTAATCCCAATGGTAAAAAATTTCTAGCAAGTAACATAAACCATGCAAAAAGAAAGACTAAAAAAATTCGAAAAATTGCATTCACAAATGCATCCTAGAAGTTATTTTTTTCAAAAAGATGCTCTAACTGCCCGAAAAACAAGAATGTCCAGAACTTTTTCATAACAAATCCAAATGAAATGAATCAAAGCTTTCCGAATAGAAAATAAATAATCAATGAGAAAAAATAAAATAAAATAAAAAACTCAAATTTTTGTCCTTTTTTTTTTGCTGCACGCCATCCCCTGTTTTGAGCTTATTTGGTTATAACTTTTTTTTCCGGGCACTGATTGTGAAAAAAATTATATTCCCACAAAGCTTATCAATTTTTCTATCTTCAGAAAAAGTTTCAAAAAATCACGACAAAATTTCAGCCCGTAGGTACCTGCCCAAAATCATAAATGTCCGCCAAACCGACAATGGTCCTTTAGGGGTTAATGAGGCCTTGGAGGTAAACAACCCCCTCCCCAAAAATACCCCTTTGCCGCACGGGGGATATAAAAAAATACAAGGAGTGATCCACCCAAGGGTCATTTGCTATTGAATTTGACAGAGACAAAAAATTTAAACGCTTGTAATAGGAAGTATCTAGTTTTGAAATTTGGTATGACTGTTTATTGATTTTTAATCTCTTAAAAAAGTTACAGAACTTTTAGTTTGGATTTAAGAAGCAAATAACATGGACTTGAAAGTAAAGCAGTATAGAAGCATAGAGCAATTGGTGGATTTTGGAGTCTTAACTTAAACAAATCATATTTAACAAAGTATAAAAGATTTGAAGCTGAAATTTGAATATGATCAATACCTTAAATGAGGCTGTTTGTTTGTTTGTTTGTTTGTTTGTTTGTTTGTTTGTTTGTTTGTTTGTTTGTTTGTTTGTTTGTTTGTTTGTTTGTTTGTTTGTTTGTTTGTTTGTTTGTTTTGTTTGTAGCGAGGACAACTTTCTGACCGTACGTCCCCCGACCGCGTGCTTGGTACCGTCGGAAAGCTCTCGCCGAGGAGGAGTGCACCGGCTTGGTTTCGTGGTGTTTGGAACGGTGGTGCAAAAGTTATTGAATTTCAAAGTATTTATTGATTAAAAAATTAGAAAATTACTTTTACTTTGATTTTGGTGGCGTTCTTGGTACTGGGAGTGGAACCGGGAGTAGAATTGAGAGTAGAATCGGAAGTAGAACCAGGAGTGGAACCGGGAGTAGATGAAAATTGGGCCAACAGCACAGGGTCACACTAGTATGTATGAGGAATTAGAATTTTCAAATGTTATAGCACTAAGTTGAAATTTGAATATGATATGTATGAGGAATTAGAATTTTTAAATGTTATAGCACTAAGTACTTGGAGCTCTTATGAAATAAAAAGGTCCTTAGAAATATAAGGATTTTGAGTTGCCATCAAATTTAGGGCAAAAGACTTCAATTAGCTATAAAGACAAAAATAAGGAGGTTTCAACTTGAAGTTTGCAAGGTTTATAGAAACTTGTGTTGGCTTTTTGAAAAGCTATTTCACTCTTCATTTGGAATTTAGAGTGGTTGTGGTACACTCATTTGAGTTTTGAATACACTTTTAAAAGCTTTTAGATGGTTTGTACGCCATTTATACAACTTCTATAGACTTCCTATATAAAAATAAAATATCATACCCAACTTATACACCTTCTATATAAGAATACAATATTCTATACTATTTGTATAACTATTTTATGAATATAAAGTATTAAATATGATGTATATGATTTTTATATGAGTATATAGAATATAATATTATATATTACTAATGTGAATTTCACATGATTATACATGGTATTGTATTTGGCTTATACAACCTCTATGTATGATTTATATGAATTTAAATACAATTTGATTTATATGTATTATATTTGTAAGGATATATTTCGTTCCATATCATTCACATGAATGTTGGTAAATGTGCCCATAAGCCTAGGAGTCTAGACAAGTATATTATAGGTGTCTGTATTATAGACGCCTTCCATGATAAAACTATGTCATAGATATCTAGATTATAGGTGTTTATATTATAAGCACCTTCAATAGTTGTAGGGTGTTCATTTACACCTAGGCTTAAGGCTCATATGCTTGCATCTCTATGTTCACACTCTAACATTGTTGGTTGTAGTTATAAATTTAGTGTTTTTCCAAGGCAAATCTTTTCTATCTAACATCGAGTAACAACATCTCTAATTAATTGTACAATTACATTCAGCCTACCTAATAGGGACAAGGACTAGTCTTCATTATGCCCATTAAAGGCATTTAAAACATTCAATGGGAAAGAGAATAGTAGAACCTTTAACCTTCAGGATCATTTGCCAATTAATGATGAAGAAGCCCTAATATTCACTATAAGAAATCCATGTTTTTTTTGACAAGCCTGAATTTTTTGTGACGGATTTTGTTAGACATCTAAGTTGACATCTAGCTGTTTTTATGTTTTCATGATGTTACATTGGATATTATTGTTGACATAAAAACAGCTAGATGTCAACTTAGATGTCTAACAAAATCCGTCACAAAAAATTCAGGCTTGTCAAAAAAAACGTGGATTTCTTATAGTGATTGGAACACGAGGGCAAATCAAATGTTCACCTAGAGGTGGACATCATGGGATTGAACTACCTTTTTTAGCTCCCAAGGTGGAACCATCCAGAAAATGTAAATAGCTTCAAAGGAGAAAGATGTTGTATGCTACATATAGAAATGGTGTAGCGTGATCCAAGCGCGAGGTCAATATTATAAGCCCCTATAAGCCATCTAGTGCCAATAAGTTCTCACAACCAATAAATTCCTAAGATAATAGTCCCCACTAGATCTCTTCTTTGATTATGAAGTTGCAATTGTATAGTCAAAATATTTAGAGGATGAATTGAATGAAACCAATGCCTCATATCAATGTTATACTTCTACCAGGATAAATTAGGGTCCTTGAATATTTTGTATTTCTAGGAACACAAACTAAGAAGAAGAAATTGAATAGTTTGGGTTTTCAAATATGGACATATGCTAAATTCCTAAGATATGAAGCATTTATAGCGTATAATCACTTTTTAGGGGAGGTCAAGGAGGGATATCACTAAAAGAAACCCGTCTTCAATTTGATGTCAAGGTTGATGTCTGCTAGTATCAATATTGATGTCCAAAAAATTATGTCAAAGTTAATGTCCAAAAAACATCCCGCTTGATAGGGTAACAGTGGATGTTAAGCATGTAATGTCCACCAAGACATTGGCTTTACACTCAACAAAATTGTGCCATGTGGCTGCCATGTTTGTACCATGTAAGCGCCATGCAAGCAAGGAGAGCCACGTGGGATTTTTTCCATTTAGCCCGTCTATAACATGGCAGTTGACATGGCGGCGGGAAAAATGACATGACAACCAACAAGGATAATGTGGCATGCCTAGTCAGCACACTTTTACGCCATTTTAGAATTTTCATTTTGTTTTTTGAGATGTCAACTTGGACATCTAGACATTTTTTGAGACATCATTTGATGCATACTATATCTATAGGGTAGGACTAGCAAAAAATAAGGTTTAAAAAATTTAATAAACTATCCTTTATTTTTAAAAAATCATAACTTTCACATTGCATGTCTAAACACCACAAAACAAAGCCTTTGTGCTCTTTCATGCATTAAGCTTTCTATTTATATTAAAAATGCAACCTCTCACACCGCAACAAAGCCCTTGCATTCCTTCATATATATAAAATATTGAATTTCAAAGTTTTAACAAATTTAAAATATTATTTTAATTTTAATTTTAGATGTGGCAAAGGTATAGGACACACCAGTCCATACCTTATAGGTTATTTGTTTTGTTTGTTACATTGAGGTCTCCGGCCCCATGTGTCCCTTGGTAGCGTTTATGGTATCGTTAAAAAGCTCTCTGTGAGGAGGGATGCATGGGCTTTATTCCATGGCATTTGGACCTAGGATATAGAAGACATGAAGTTTTAAAGCTTTTATGAATTAAAACATTTATTTTACATTTATTTTATTTTGGTTGTGGCAACGATACATGATATATGGCTAGTCATCATTATGGTTAGAATTGCTCATTACCAGCATTCACCCAAATCTACAAGACCCTCCCATTTGCTTTAGTGACCCACCCATTACCACAATCTTAGCACCCCTTTATCGTAAAAGGCAATGCATTTGGGGAGCAGATATAGCAGCCTAAAATTTAACAACAGTCTATCCATGTTTCAACAAGGGTCTATTCATGCTTTAACATTTTAGCTTTGAAAAATCATAGAAAATTCACTTCTTGCCAGAATGGCTTCATTCTCTTTGCAAATAACTTCTCTCAAACTTTTCAATCTAAGAAAAATATGGGAGTTAACAAATATTTAGCCTCTCCAATGAACGTGGATAGCAAATCTGTATAGTAATGTATAGTATGTCTAGCAAGTTGAAACTAGTCCAGTTGGTAGAATATAAGCTAAATATAACACAATTACCAAGGAGATAAGAATTATAGTGTGAGCAGGCTCTATTAGTTAGTTAGTTTTCAATTGATGAGTTTAGTAGGATATAAATCCAATTTGTAGATGAAAGGTCAAATAAATCATTGTAACCGATTGTAAAGAGTACAAGGACAAGATCAAGACCTATTGGAATTAGTTTTCAAGCTAAGTGAGGCTTGAGCTTCTTCTTGGTGGAAACGAAATATTTTAATTTTGCTTTGGTAATTTGGAGCTTTAAGAAGTGATGTGATTATGATTATTTGGAGAAATAAAAATATTATCTATAAAAGTTACAGTGTGTGACTGGACTATGTGGATTTGACAAGTCATTGTGTGAGTTTGTGCTTGATTGAAAAGTCTAACTTCAATTGGTGAAAAACTGACATGGTGCAATGCCATGGCCATAACGTAACCAACTTGGCAATAAAGAAAATAAAAAAATAAAAACAATTGTAGAGTTAAAAAAGGGATGTCATTGTAGAAACTATTGGATTCTACTTGTTATAAAAAGAATTTGATATACAAAAATTAATCTATTAAGTTATTATAAAATAATAAGTGACAACCTAATTACACAACCTAGAAAATGGCCTCCCCAGTGATCAAATCCGACCTCTTTGGATATTTCCAATTAGGTAAAAACTACATTCAAAATAATGGGCAGTTCTACCTTAATCTATCAAAAGCACCACTAGTTCGTCTTTTCATTTCACAAACTGTTGCTTCAATGCTATGTAGGACATCAATATATCGACGTGGAAGTCTAGACCCGTTTGGAATATGATTGATTCTTTGTGGATTTTTCCCAAGGAAGGTTTCTGAACGATTCTTCTGCAGTCGCAATTATGTTTGAGTTTTACATTTGTACGGTTTGCTACTGGTTCTCATCACATTTGACTTTGATTGCACTTGGCAGAGGACAGTGACAATTGATACTTGCCAAGACATTGTTTATTTGTATGATCATTTTGTTCTAACGTGTATAGTGTAGTTAGTTCCTCCTTGGTTTCTTACTCCTCCAGATACTTGATAAATGATTTGTTGGTGTATTCAGGGCCTCGGTCACTTCTAATTGCCTTGACAATGTTGATTGTCTCTTGTTTGAGCTGAGTAACAAATCTTTTGGATTGCGGCAAGGTGTCTTAGGCTTGGTCTTAAACTAGGAGCAATCATCCTTGAATAAGACAAAGTACAAAGCACCTTCCATTGACGGTGTGCTCATGGGCCCGGGGGGGCAACTCAATTATAATACGTAGGATTGTGTAGCATAATAAGTCAATTTAGACTTACTTATCCATTTATAATAACTTATAAGAAGTCAATTAAGACTTGTTTATTTATTTCTAATAACTAATAATGAATGAAGGTTCTTATTATGCCCTTATCATTGTTGTCACATCAGGCAAGTTAAGGTCATTGGATGTCCTGAACGGGCGGATACATCATGCAATTTTGATAGATCGGGCTGACAATGTGACCACTTTAAAGTAATCACATTAAGCAAGTTAGGGTCACTAGACGTTCCGGACAGGCGGGCAAATCGGACAATTTGGACAAACAGTCCGTCTAATGTGACAACTATAACCTTTATTATATTAAAAAATTTATAATAAGTTCTAAAATTCACCGTCTTCTTGTCCTCATACCCTTGTGTGAGCTCCCAATTTGTCACTTGGGACTCGTGGATTTCTTTTTTTGAAATTTGCAATTAAGAATAGATAAAAATATACAAAAAGTCAAAAAAAGAGTGTAGAATTGAAATAGAATTGTGTCATACCCATTATAGTATTTGATCTAGTTTTGATTTTATACCCAAAGTGCCTTATGAACAAAATAGAATGTGAAAAAGAAAAAGAAAATTCACACCAACTGTAAATCCTAAACCAAAAAAAATAGGATGTGAAAAAAGGTAATAAAGGAATAAAAATACACCCTAAATCAAATAGGCTAATCTCCAAAATAGAATATCAACAACTGCTTCAATATTGCCTACCAACAAAAGTGTCACAAAAAAAAATAGGGTGCAAAAAAGAAATACTCTTTTCAAACCACCCAAAGTGCCTTATCAACAAAATAGGATGTAAAAAAGGAAAAAAAATCACACCAACCATTCACCCTAAATCAATAAAAATAGGATGTGAATAAGGAATAAAAAATACACCCTAAACCAAGTAGCCTAACAAAAAAAATAGGATGGCAAAAAGAAAAAACAATTTAGCATCAATTGTAGTCTCTTCACAAAAAAATAGGGTGTGGAAAAGAAATTCATGTTTCATACCAAATAAAAATCCCAAATGTTGGAATGCTAAAACTAAGTTGTTTCAAAACACATGGAACATGATTGATTTCCACGCATGCAATCTTTGTACTTTCTTTTAACCTTTTTGCTTTCCTCGTTGCTTTCACTTTGCTATTTAATTCACTTTTTTCCTTATAAAGCAAAATAGCCTAAAGAAAATTGTCCTTATATGGCTAGTGTAAGTAATAATAGAGTACCATAATATAGGCCATTTTGCCAAATTATTTAATTACAAGGGCCCTTTTATTGAGGCCTTGGAGGTAAATAGCCCCCTAAAAAATACCCCCTCACCGCACGGGGGGTATAAAACATACAAAGAGTGATCCACCCAAGAGCTTATCCTCCTATCTTAATAGAATTAAGAAAAAAATCATACCAAAAATTGAAACTGTAGATATCTATCGAAATTTCCATATATCCCTTGAGGGAATATTGATATTATAGGAGGTAAATAAGAAAGTGAAGTTTGAATGCTTGAAAAAGATTGCTTTTGTTCAATATTGAAATTTTGAAAAAATCCAAAACTTCAATGAATTATTGCAATTGCAAGCTTCATTTGATAAAATTCAAATTAAATTATATTGTAGGTTTTCTATTTGTGTTTTCTATAATAAAATTGAAATTTAAGATTAAATTTCTCATTTTTAACCTAATCTTGTTTTGTTGTCAATATCCTAGATTTTTTAATATACATTCTAATTGATGTAATTTTATTTGCACATTGCAATCTAAATAAATCACAATAATTTAATTTTTTCATCAAAATTTTGGAAAAAAACAAAATCTATTGGATAAATTTTTAAATAAATATGAAAAATATAAATAATTATCAACCAATTATATAAAGGCTGAATTTAGCTTAACACAATGATTATTTGATTTGAAGTCATTGATTTGAATAAAATAATTATTTAAAAAATATTGGCACTATTTTCCATGGCTACTTGTACCTTATGAATTCTTTAAAATTAGCTGTGTTATTATGTATTTTATGTACTACTTGCTATAAAATTATAATAATTACATTTTTTTTATGGAACCAATTAAGATTCTTTACATTGATAGATGACATAGTATCTACTTCTTCTAATAAAAATATAAAATTGAAACTCAAATATAATTTTCTTAAAGACTAAGATTCTTAATTCTTAATTAAAGACGAAGATCAATTCTAAAATACTGTTTGATTGTATGACAAACGTAATGGTTGGACTATTATATAACATTAAAGTCCTAATATTGTTGTATTCATTCATTGTTTCCAATCCAAAAGGTATAACATAATAATCCATTACCAATACTAAGTCACTCAGTCACTTCAAAATTGTTAGTTGCATACTTGAACAATGCCAATGAGCTTATTTTTGTCAAAAGTATCACTTTCACATTTCAAAAGTACCCATGAGCTCCTTTGGAGTCTTTATGTGGTTTTTAATAGGTGGACTTCTTACATGGTTTTCAATAGGTGGCACAAATAGTCAAACAATATGAATAAACACCTCAGACACGAATTGAGTAGGTACTTGAGGCATAACATGTCAAATACCTTAAATGTTTATTTTGGTAATCATAGTTGGAGGAATCACAGTTGGATAGTCCCTTCTTTGATTGTTCCACAAATAATTGCAGGACATAAATAAAAACTTTAGACTTCACATGTCACATGTCACATCACATAAGAATTACCTTCAATGCTTATTATAGTAATCATAATGGTTGGAGTCATAGTTAGGTAATTCCCTAACTATTCTACAAAATAATGGTCGTATAGCATGAACATGTAATTTAGCTTTGAATTGTCAAATGATATTAGTCACCTTAAGTGCTTATTGTAGTAATTGTAACAGAGGGATCCTCATAGGCATTTCCGTCTTTAATTGTTCTTCCAAATGGTTGGATCTAGAACAATAGTTGAAAGATTCTATACCTATAAAATGGCCAATTACGCCTTCTTTAAATTTGCTCACTAAATGTTATCAACACAACTCTTCATGTCACTTGAAGTTGTCCAAATCTTTGTGCATATATTTTACATGCGCCTTTTGGAGTGGAAGTTCATTCCTTCATTCACATATCTACTTGTACCTTTTGATATATACAATAACTTTTCCAAGTCTTGTGATGTCCATTGACATAGCTAATTCAATCTCATTTCTATTATATACAACACTTTGAAATTGGATGATAAACGATTGCACTTTAGCCCCTAAATGCCTAAGGCCTTAGTTGTGAGCATTTTGGGATTTGCTTTAAATTGAACAATAAACCAACATTTTGATAAGTTTATCAATTTTTTAAATTGTAATAGAATAAATTCAAACTAGACATGTTAGAGATCACAAGATCACAAGGGAAAAACAACAACAACAACATTAGTTATAGATTGAAAGATTATAATGTTTGATTTTGAAGGTTTTAAACTTGCCAAGTCTTTCAATCTTCTTTTCACATTTGAAATTTAAAATTGAGGTCACCAAAAAAATATAAGGTTAAAGGATATAACATGCATAACCCCAATCAATTTAGTACTTCTCAAAATCTACTCTACAATTTTTTTAAATGAGTTTCTAATGTGATCTTTTTTCCAAAATTTAGTGTATTTGAACTCATCTTCAAGGACCCTCAACACTAGAAAAATCCAGATTTGCAAGGAACACCCTTGCACGAAATCTTGAATAGAAAATCATAACTAGATTTTCAAAATCAGATTTTTATTTTAAAATTAGACTTCAAAAAGAATTTGTCAAAAAATAGACTATTCAAAATATTTTCTTGGTAAGGTTTTATTTTACTTCAAAGTTTTGTCATTAGGGGTTATAATATGTGCACACTTGGAGTTTGATAATAGTGGTTCTAAAATCGTAAAACCGCTGACAAAGACGGAAAGCTACAGGTTCTAAGGAAATCTTTTTTTAAGTTGGTTTGGAATTGGTTCAATATAATCAAGTTCATCTTAAGTTATGAGTTGTTCACACCTGGGGCTTAACATTCAGAAGTCATTACAAAGGCTACATGGTTGTCTCCAAAGCCCACATCCACAAAACTCATACACATTATGGAGAATTAAATAAGCTTCAATACCAATGTCATTTCACCATCTGTCATTTAAAAATGTTTCATGGCAAAATGAAGAGAATGCCTCATTGACAATTGTGGGAATGGTGGGGTGGAGATGTCATTTTTATAGAGAATTCTACTTTCTATTGTAAATCCCCAAAGGGTATGGGATAATGTGAAATGAGAGCTTGACTGCTCATTATTAAAACGCAAGAATTATAATTGAAGTAGAAAGTCAGATCTCATTTAGGCATAGTAAAGTACATTTTTCAACAAAAAACTGAAGTAAAAAAGTTGGGAAATCAAGTTAGAATACATTTCCAAGAATCCGTTTGATATTTTGAGAAGTTATGAACAAATTTTAGAAAGGAGTTGGAGGGGACATTTTTTGGGACATTTTCAAACATCCTCTCTAAAATTTATCCATAACTTTTGATTAGAGATTCAAAACATCAAACGCACTTTATAAAGATGATTTATGACTTGATTTCCCAACTTTTCTTAGTTCAAATTTTTTTGACAAAATGTATTTTACTATGCCTAAATGAAGTCTGAAGTTCTACTTCAAACAAATTCCTACTTTTGACTTACTTATGAGTGGTTGAGCTTCTACAAATTCCAATTTACATATCCCACATTATTTGTTCTACCTCCTACCACCCCATATGCACATATAGAGCTTGTCTCCACATTACAAAAAACAAATAATGAATGCCTTTTGGTGCAAGTGAGGTAGTTCATGAAATTCACTTGGGCAGTGCTATGTAATTACCTACATCTCCTTGCATTATGAAAGACCATTGTTAGTACTCAAGAATCTATGAAATTGGAAGATTCTAACTTATGTAATCACAACCTGCAATGTTAGAGAGTTGTGCGTAAGTCTCATAAACACCGCTCTAATAATCCTTGCCAGCTTTGCAACCATATAGGTTCGGCAAATACAAAAACCCACCAAGTAAATCACCTCCCATCACTACAAAGAATGCTTGCTAAGTCCAAGTATGTACATATCTTTAGTCTGCCTCTTCAAGAGCATATAAGGTAAACCTGCCTATGACAATCCGAATGCCATCCAACCCATCACAGGCTAAAAATTTCAGATAATGCACATTTCAAGAACTAGAATGTACACCATTACTACAATTTTGCCTGTGATGGGTTGATGGCATTCGGATTGTCATAGGCAGGTTTACCTTAACACCACTTTGCTATGTGACTCTCTTTTAGACCGTCATTCTCTCACAAACGATGGTTTGACAGTCAGCACTGATCTCCCCGCCGTCCCCCGCCGTCCCCCGCCGTCGAATCGAACCCGACGGACGACGCAGCGGCGCGGCAACCGGCCGACGGCTGCCGCTCCCGCGAGGCACGTCCGGTTCGGGTCCCCCCGGCGTCGGTCGAACGCCGTCGTAGGGGCTTGAGTGAGACTTCCAGAGCTGTTGCGCCTGGGATGCCCATTTGCTCCCCAACCCTAGCTTAGTCCCGCTCGCTTCCTGTCGTTGCTCGCTCGCTCGCTCGCCATCTCCATCGCAGGGCCGCGCGTTGCATGTCCGTGCCCGTGCGCCCTGGCGCTGGGACGCCACTCCATCTCCGACCGATTCGCCCGCCGATGGTTTACGCTTCTCCGCGAGAAATGATTCTGCACGGTGAATTTCAGGGTCAGCGCCTGGGCGTTTCACTGCGAGGGGTTCTAATCGCATGATGCGCATTTCGCGTGGCTATCGTTTCCGAGGCTTTTCCAGTCATTGGCCGTGTGGTGAGAATTTTAGGCTGGTCGGTACTGCGATTCGGGGGTCATATGGCGCTTGTCGGAAAACATCGCGCGATGCGGGGATAGCTGTCGGTGGCAGGAGACGGGGGATACGCGTGGTTTTCTGACCGGCGTTGACCGTTTCCACGGAGGAGAAATTGCGGTGTCGAAGCTTTGGCGGTGGAGAAAAATATTTGGAGTGGGTTTTGGAATGGAGTCGCATTCGCGTGGGTTTAGAGGTTCTGCGCATTGGGGTTGAAGGCTAGGGCAGAGGAGACTTGTTCGATTTCTAGAAGTGAGAAGGTTAGGGTTCTGGTTGAGAGGTTCATGTTAGTAGCGAGGGCATTTAATAGGTGCTAAGAGGTGGCAGATTGGCATTGAAGGCATCAGCGAAAGGGTTAAATTGCCTAGTGGGATTGAATTGACCTAGGCGGAGTTAAATTGTCTGGCGTGGTCCAGCGGGTGCAGCACATGATCACGCAATCGTCGTAATCGCTAGGGCAATACTTAGTTGTCGCATCATCGCAGTTATATCTGGGAATGCAGGGACGTTTGCCGGATTACAGAGCAATCACATCCTGTTATTTTGCTCTCCCCACTGCACGTCAAGTATGGCTGGAAATGCGTCCAACGGCGAGAGCTTCTTTCGATTGCTCTCGGTGGCTCCAAGTGCGTGATCTCTCCCATGCTTCATTATTTTCTGTTTCGTAGGGTACTGGGTTGTTTAGAAAATTCGTTTGGCGGGTCCAACGTGTATGGGAGTATGTTTTTTTGAGATAGAGGGCTGTTGAACTTATATCCTGCCATATCTTTTTGCTCTAAGGTTTCTTTTTGCGTTAGACAAGCAGCATGAGGAAAATCTGCATCAATTACCTAGAAGATTACTTTCCACATGATCTCTTCATCATTGGAATCTTGATGATTTAAGCAAGGGCATATTTGGTAACGAATCTAATGATGCGTAGACACACGGGGTAGAGTGCTGCTCAGGAGACATCCTGTATGCTTTATGGATAGAATGCATCCGAGGTATATATTTCAGGTGGCGGTGTCATCTGAGCAGCACTCGTTCCCCAACACGAGGCACGGACGCACCGTTAAAAATGTTCATTTCAAACCATTAGGAAACATTAGAAAATCTGGCTTATATTCAGAATCTATCCAGTGCATAGACGTTTTAAGACGTTTGTAAGGCGTTTTAGATCTCTGCCACAGAATCAACAAGGAACTCAAATTTAATTCTTTCAGTTTGTTTGGGTGATTTGCTCTTTATTAGAGGTTTGAAATATTTCTGAACACCTCAGTTAGTGACTATAACTCGGATCCATTATGTTTCTGCTACAGGATCCCGAGAGTTGACAGGGGCAGTTGATCTTATTTCACATTATCATCTGCGGGAACAGTACGAAACGTTTTGCAAGAAGCCTTTGCCAACATCGATTGCCGACTCGAAGTACTTCAGCAATGTCGTCGGGGATACGGAACTTCGAAGGGGAGAGGGCATGGAGCTAGGTCAACTTTTACAGGGTGAGGCAGGGTCCTCGATGCCTTCAGATCGTGTACCCTTTCAGCCATTTGATATTGAAGTGCTGCGGAAGGCCTTTACTCTGAAAGAAACGGGTTCCATCTCTCTACCTGAGGTAAGCAGTCCTGCTCTCAAAAATTCTTTATTATAAATAAGTAACTTAAGGTAAGATCCCATTCCTATAGCTTTCAAGCTGTTATGAATGTTTTTTCTTATTAGAATGGAGATTTTTTTGATGTGGATGTTGTCCTAGTTTTCCACCACACTAGAATACGTGTTTTTTTAGATATTGTATAAGTTATGAATTTTTAAGGTTTAGCTCAGAGGGTGAGTAAACTGTGGAAGACTTTCATATGAAAGGGTTCACTGCCTTAATTCATGAGTTGCAGTTCATAAGCTCAGACATTTTAATTTGACATGATTTCTCTCTTATCGTTCTGCAGTCTGAAAGGGGCCTCCCTACTATCATTGGCAAGAGTAAAGATCAGGATGAAGACAAGAGGAAGAAGAAGCATAGGCACCGCAGCAAAGATAGGGATAAGGAGAAAGACAAGGATAAGAAGAAGGATAGGGATAAAGACAAGAAGAGGGACAAGGACAAAGACAAAGATCGGAACAAAGGAGAGAATGGCGAGAAAAAGCATAAAAAGAAGGTTAATTTCTACTTTATTAATTTTTTTAAATTGATTGAATGCTTCTATTTTTCACCGATCTGCGCATCGATTTGAGCTAAGTCTTGAAGCCTTTAACCTCTTCTATCACAGGGAAAGAATTTGGAGTGTAACAAGTATGATGGTACTGTGTGGGTGCAGAAGAGGAGACACGAAGGGGAAGAAGGTGATGATGGGCATAAACACAAATCTAAAAAGGTGAGTGATCCATGCGTAAGTCCTTTACGCTCTGATGTGATGATATGTCTGTGGTCAGTTGGGCTGATACGCCTGATTAATTGTATTGCAGCACAAGCACTCTTCGAAGGTGGAAGGTCAAACTGTTTTGATTAAAAACGGAAAATGAAAAATATCGCGCGTGTTCTCACTTTTCATGAAGAAAATCTATCCGCGGAATCTGGACAGTCCTGCAACAAACAACAGGTATGCCTGTTTTTTTTTATCAAGGTGGTTGCATTGATGGATGTTCAGGATGCTTCCTTCTCGGTGATTGCCTACCCTTTCTGATGCTATAAGGTAGGGAGCCCATTCGGGGGAGAGGGGGAGGGGGGAGCAATTCTGTTTCGAGGCCATGAAGTGAAGTAAATGTTAGTGACAAATAGATATTCAGAATCTAATGAAAAATCTATTGAATCAGACAATACAGCTGCCAGAGAGTATCACCCTACTCACGATTTTACTACTACCTCTATGACTAAAACTTTCAAAATTTATCCATACGATATTCAAATAATATGTATTCAGTGCGTTGAATTCTTCTCGAAAATTGGGAAAACCTACGATTCTTGTCCATAATAATGTTAGAAAACACTCAAAATAGCTAAAAGTTACTAGTATTTCAAAACCATTTCGTAATGCTTTTTGGTTGGTTGAAGGTTCTGCTTCGAAAATGTGGCGGTTGGAACATTTTGGGATATTGATTATTCATGTGCCGATTTGACTGTGGCATGCTGTCAGTTGGTGATGATCTGGATTGGAAACAAGCGATGTGGTAGCGCAAGAGGTTCCAGAGTGCTCAAATCGGCATGTACAATATTTCTCCCTTGTGATTAAAGAGTGACATGTTAGGGGTCCCTTCGTCAGGTGTGCACATTTGCAGCCTGGATTCTTCGACTTGCAAAATGTAAGTCATAGTGATGAAGACACTTGAAGCTTTTTAACCCAATCATGAGGTTGAAGCTAAAGGGCACCCTTGATGTGTCCATGTATTCATATGATCTTGGTTTTTGCTAATGAACTAAGTGTAGTCAGTGCGGGTTGTGCTTCTATTGGAGTTCTAGTTCTGAGTTGCTGAATTCTTTGTTTGATTTGTCAAGAGAGAATAATGTAGACATTTATGTATGTATATGCCAATGCTGAACTTGCTCTACTTCTGGGTTCTCCTACCTTCGTTGGGACAATTATATTGAGGAACATGTTCGGGAAAATATTATATCTAGGGGAAACAGGAGAATTGTTTCATTTTCAAGATGCAATATTATGTTAATCCTTTGGATTCTCCAGATTCTCCACCGTTTTTCTGAAAATGCAGTTTTCAGTACCTGCATTTAAAACGCTTGGTGAAATAACACTTGGTGGTATTATTAATATATTAAATTTGGTGCTCATGCAATTGGTGTACATTGGTATAGATTTGTGCTTTTGGAAGGTATGTGTTGGAATGTTCATGCTTTATTCTGCTGAGATGTTACACAACCATGATGCATCATCCAGTGCGTGCTCCACATCATCGACGTCTGCTTTGCAAAAGTTTGTTGACACGGAATGGATAGTGCATTCTGCATCACAGGCTGAATCAAGACTTGGATTCGATGGTGCTCAGGAAACTGCAACTGCAGAGTTAGAAAGCACCCTTGCAAAGAAGACCAGGGAGAATGACCTCTTCATATTCACAACCATGGTACCACAGATTACATTGGTTTTTTTCCCACATGAAAGCAAATTTGGATGTAAGTTAGGCACTCTAGCCTTTCCAACATCACATTGTAAGTACATTGATGTAAGCACATTGATAAATTTTTTTAAGTTTCTAGTTAAAGTTTTTAGTTCAAAAATACACTCCATAATTTAGGCTACAGCATACATGCCTCGCACATTAATGCATTTATTTATCATAGAATCAGAAAAGTCAATTCTAACAGGTAAGCATCAAGTTTATGATTTTCAAAAAACAAACTGTACAAATTTTATTGTATTTGTTGTAGATATGTAATAGTATATTTTTTTATAGGAATGTACATTGTGATGTATTTGTGTATTTAATAGTGAGTATTGTGGTATTTGGAGACTCTTCATTTACAATAGTCATGAAAATAAATTGTTGGAGTTCTTGCTCTATTTAGACAATTTGGATGTAAGGTGGACTAGCCCATCATTGTCTGCTTCCCAATTCCTTAGCCTACTGTTTGGCCCCAATTGCATTCACTGTTCCATCCAAATCTATCCAGAAAGTATCCTAAACTATTTAAGATTCTGGCTTTACTGTCAACATGGGGTAACGTGTCAACCCTTGATTGGTGGATTCTTAAGTGCTAATAGATATATAGAAGGGCAATTATGGGTTGTAAATAGGGTGTTTTTATCTCCACTCTATGCACTTAAGATTTTGTAATTTCAGGCTGATTACTTCAAAAAACTCATAGAAATTACAGTTTTGATTGAAAAATTATAATTCCACTTGGGTTTCATTTTTGAAACAAGCGCACACTTCTGAAAATATGTGCCCCTCTTGGAGTTGACTTCATAATAGTTAGATTGTAAATCAAGGTGGTGATAGGCTGTTCTACTTTAGTGCAAGTTTTCTATCATTTGTTTAACCCCTTAAGGATTGAGGCCTTATTTTTGCCAAAAAACACTGAAAATTGCCATTTTTAGCAAAGAATAAAAAATTTTTAATGTTTTATTCTTTCACATCTAACCATAGGATCTTACACCTAACTGGTATAAAAAAGTATGGAAAAAATTTCAGAATTTTTGATAGCACAGATTGCAAGATCTTTGCGTTTAAAGTGGAAAAAACAAATTTTTCAACACATTGCAGGACTAGAATTTTTGACTTTGAACATTTTTAACTTGAAATTTTGTGCTACAAAGTTTTAAGCTTTAAATCTTTATATTGGAGAATTGAGTTGATAGTCTAGGAAAAAAAAATTCATAAAAACTTAATTTTCATTTTTAAAAAAATTATTAAATAGAAGTAGGTACGAGATAGAAGGAAAATCTAAAATATTAATATCTTTTAGATGAAATTAAAATGCACTAATACCAATGGTGAGATTGTTCTATCAAGTATACTTAACGATGCAAAAAAAAAATTGCAAAAAAAACATTTAGAAATGAATCCTATGCGTTATTTTCTCTCGGGGGGTGCACTTACTGCATTTTACAAACCACGAGCGGGATAAAATAGGGAGGATTTTATTTTTTTGATGTAAAATTTATAAAAGATTTACAAGTACATTAGGGAGCATTGAAAATAGCAAAATACATTATAAGCAATGTACATATCTTACAAATCTGGGCCATTCAATATTTGTACATGTAATTAAGGGTCTAGAATATTGGATCCTATATTCAGTATTTAGTATAGTACTTTCTATCCAGCTGGGCAAGTATTCTATGGATGAGAACTTGGCGGACTGACAAGCTGTCATTGGATGAAATCCTCAGTCATTGGGTGTAATCCGCAGTCATCCAAAGAAGCCGTTTTAGTGAGTACCGTCGGGGTTCCCTGTTTGTGAGCGAGTTTTGGTTTAGGGTTCGACGCTGTTGAGATCGAAGTTGCGCTTCATGTGCGTATCGCTGCAATGTTGTTGGCTGTGTGGATTTGCGGTCAAGTTTTCACCGATCTGCTACTATTGAATATTTAAACTTACAGAAGCATTGACAGAACACAAGCGTACGTAGCCCTTCTTGGCGCAGGTAATGTATTCCTGTAATTTCATTTGCAGCTTTGTAGATTTAGGATTTAGGGGATATCTTGGATTGAGGAAAATTGAATTGCAATAAGGGCCACTAACGTTTTGGGGTGGGTCTTGCAGCGGATTAGGGTTCAGAAAATCATGGCGAAGCAATTGAAGATTTGGACAATGGATGTTGATTATTCAATCCCAGAGTTCTACAGCAAGGTGAAACTAGTTGCCGATGAGACTTATGCTTCTCGAAGGGCTCGTTTGGAGGAAAAACAAGCATTGGAGTGGCCATTTGGGACAACGAAGAGCGCTGCAGGATAAGGCAAAAGATGGAAGGCTTAAACGACGTTCTCGCGGATGTTTACGTGCTGCCATTGCGATGTGAGGATGAAGAACCTTCCAAGCGGCGTCGACTTGAAGAGGATGGTCTCCAGAGTCCAGCAACAGCAGCAGATGATTGTCAAGGAACTCCTGCAGAAACAATTGTTGGTGGTGATAGCCTTCTAGACAATGGAGGTGAAGTGCGGGTTGTTGATGCAGTTGACAGTTCTAGAGTTACTGGAGCATCCTCGGATTTGGATTCAATCGAGCACCAACTGAATTCTACACTTCTGCCCATAGATGTTTGGGACCGGTACCTCAACCAAGCTAAGAAAATGAAGAGGGATCTGAAGTGCTCTTCACAAGAGGACAATCGGTGGCTGCTGCGGACTTTAGATTTCAACGGTAGCGGAGTAGTGAAGATTTTTTGCCTTGAATGTCGGAAGGAGATTGGAGGGGACAGTGGAAAGCATGACAAAATTAGCATTCAGAACTTGTTCAACAACTTCAAATCAAAGCATCTTCTAAGTATAAACCATGTGAAGAATTGGTGTGCTCACAATGACGTCCAATATGCTGAACATCCACAATCTGTTGCACCAAAAGGAAAGGCTACTCCCTTGACTGCCGACATGCATCAGAAATTGATCGACGAGGGCCTCTCTATAATGGAAGAAGTGAACAATACTGTGGGGGGATGCAAAAAGGCCCTTTAGCGTGCTTGGATCTTTTAGGGATTCCTACCCGAAAAGTTTCTGGATGAAGGTGCAATGTTTTTACTGCCGTGACCTGCTCAGTTTATGCCCGCCAAAGAAAAATTTGGAATCAAATTTGAGACATCATTTGGCATCGGCAAAGCATGTGCAAGCTTTGCAGAACTCAAATACTACTTCAAATCCGCGCCCTGCAATTCTAACTGGACGGAGGGGCCAACCTTCTGCATCATCAGGGGTTAGTGTACACTCGAACCAACCGGATTTGGGACGGTGGTGGAGGCTTGGACGTGTTCCTACTGAGGCTGAAGAAGGCGGTGAGTCTTCTACTTCTGGTCGCAATGCTTTTTTGGGCTTGCTGTGCTGGGGTTATAGGGGTCCAACTTGCACTTATGCCGATGTCTCATGTTCTGTGATAGATGTGTTGCATGATTCTCATATCGGAGGGGTGTGGTATCCTGAACCACATGTGACTACGAATGTTGTTAGTAACGGTCAAGCTTTTAAAATTCAAGGGACGTTTAGGCACACGTCTTGTATGAGGGTTGACGTTTTAGGGGATGGATTTAGCAATCTCTCATGCTCCATGTGCTCTGGAATTCCCCTAGAAGCGGACTTCCGCAAACGAATAATGAGGGAAGATCTGAGCTCTGAAAAAAGGGGGACTAGATGCACTGGAGGAGGAAGGCAACTAGGATATTTGCAGCTTTCTGAACTAGCAAAGCATGGTTGGGACTTGCGCAGAAAGTTGAAAGCTGAAAAATTACTGCACTTGTCTGCAAGGGCGAGGATTGTCCAACTCAAAGTGAAGCGACCTAGTCTACGGGAATTGGCCAGAGATGCTAGCGGTAGTCATAATGTGCTGAAATTCTGCCATAGTATCCTGAACGCCCACAGATGTGGTGCATTCGGTGGAAAGCCTACCTTATGGGACTTCCTACATGATGTTGCACAGAATGTAAGTCGTGATGATAGGGGGAAGCGGTACAGTGAGAACACTAGGTGTCTCGGGGAGGTCATGAAGGTCTACGGTGGTCGTAGAATGATTGACATGTTTGCTTTAAATTTAGCGGGTCCTAGTTACTCTCAAGTGAAACGAGATGTAAAGAAGGGAGTCCAGTTTGTACCGGGAGAGCACTTGCATATTTTTGCTTTGGTGGTTGAAATTTACAAAGATGCAAAGGCGCTCCACAACATTGTAGGGCCAGTTCCAGTAATATTGGCTGAGGATGAAACGAAAGTGAAAGGACAAGTTGCATGGGAACCCAAGTGGGATACTCTAGCTGGATGTTGCGGACCAGAAGAAAACCACGTTTGTCATTCCGATTTCAGACCCCAAGTTGGCAATGGTGAAGAGGGCTATTGCAAATTAGTGGAGTCGTTCATGTCCAATAGAAAAGCTGGTTTTGCTCGGGTGGTTGTAGTGAACCCTTTGCACCCTAAACTTCCTCGACTTGTTTTAGTTGCATGTTGCACTTGCAACTGCTTCAATTCGGACTGGGTTAGGAAGCAATGGAATGTGATTGACGATCTTTGGAAAAGGAATTGTCTTGGCGCTGTAGGGCCTATCATCAGCCATGCGAGTGACGGTGACTGTCTTGGCAAACTATAAAAGTGATTCCGGGAGGCGGCTACAAGTAGACTGGGAGGGCTGGATGTTCACTGCCTCCTTAGATGAAAAGGGGGATGCTAGGGGATTGCACGACCAAGACTATATTCACAATGGGAAAAAATTGATTAACCCATTGTTGTCCGCTGCAAGAACATTGCAGTTGGAAGGAGATCTGTGTCTCCACAGTCACATTGAGCAGGTGTTCAAAGAGTTCACGCCTGAGGAACATGGCTTAAAGTTAGAAGATGTCGAGAGACAAGATCGCCAGAATTGGGCAGCAGCACAACGGCTTTGTCAGTCCAAAGTCCGGACTTGCTTGGCTTGCATGCGGTCTTTAGATTATGCACGACATGAAAGAACCTTGGGAACTGAGTTGTATTTGGAAATATGTGCAAATTACATAGACATTTTTTGTTCTCCCAGACTAGACCTGCGTAGTTGCGTTGTCTTGTGTGGGAAGGTTTCCTTTTTTTTTACGCTATAGAGGTTGTGGTTGCAAAATGGAGATGACGGTGTATTTGGAAATTCACAGAGGCTGGTGGAGACAAAAAACTTTGTGAGTCAGCAGTGCTTTCTTGATATTCAGTTGTCATGTCATTTTGTAGTTCTCTTGATTTGTCATTTCAGAGACAGGTGCCCAAATTTAGGTGTTCCGCTCCATTTAATTGGGAGTGATTCCTGTGAAGTATTCTTCTCACGAATTGGTGGCATGAATGGACTAGAGTGTGCTTATGACTTCCATGAATTGGTGAACACCGCTAACACCTTGAACCACATCTCAGCTGTTGAATTTGGAAAGAATGGTCTGGCATTCAAGAAGCAACATAACAAGATGGAGACTGTGTGGGAATCACTTCACGAGCTGCAAGCAGGCAAGGAACCATGTAATCTTGGAGACTACAGTTCGATATCAACTAATGCGCATGTTGTTGCCGCATTGAAAGAGGGTTTAAGTGCTGCCCAAAGCATGTTGCGATCTCTAAACATGGCGCCCAGTCAGCATTGCCGGGCCCACAAGAGAATTTGGTACGACAATCCTTGGGTAGTGGAGAGAGCAGATCCAAGGAGTTTTGCCTATAAGGCGGGTGCAAGACCACAGGCAGGGGAGGATGGAGACTCCGAAGTTTTGCGGGACAGATTACAAGTGCAAACAGCAACTGCCGATGGGATTAGGGACACACCAGCCATGAGGGATTCCATTGAAGATGACATTGACGATTCAGTTGAGCATCTAGCTGCACTGGAAGAAGAGACCCGTGACGCCATAACGGATGTCCTGAATTGTGCTCTCCCGCCGGTGACAACGTTGCCAAGTAACGAAAAAATTACGCCAACTGTGGAAGTTGATGGTCACTGCATATACAAGTCAACTCTTTTGTCGCAATTGAATGGTAACCGTTTCCTTTCAAAAGATAGACTGGCAAGAATCAAGCATAGTATTGAATTTAACAACCACAACAATTGCATGCAAGCTGGCTCCTCCTTTGGTACAGGCTTATTATATATAGGGTCTGATTGTGGTGTGCTGTTTGTTCAAAGGAGTACCACGAGAATATCTTCCACTGTCAAATCTGCTGCTAAACGCAAAAGAGGTCGTCCTCCTAGTGCTCCAGCATCTGGCACTGCTACTAATATCTTGAATGTTGTAGATGAGGCTGCATGGTGGGTGGGCAGGGTGCAAGCCATGAGGCGTCGAAATGGAAGGCAGTTTGGGGTACTTCGCCAACCAGTGGACCTTCTGGCTCGAATGGAAGAAAATGGGAAACGGAATCCTCACAATCCCCACATTGAAGTGATGTTGTAGTACTACCGTAAACACCTTGGGCGAGACAAATATAAGTATGACCATACTGATAGCCAATGGATTGATGTAGATTGCATCATTTGTACTGTCACCATGACCTACAACCCTAGGAATGAAGTGTATTCTCTTGATCGAAACGATGTGGAGCAATTGAACAAGTTTGTAAGTGATAGAGGAAAATAAACAAACAACAAATACCATACCAAGATTTGGTGCCTCCTATGGCGACTTTCACACTTTTCTGGGGTAAGGCAGAGTACTCCTGTTTTTTGGCGCCAATTCAGTTTTTCTTGGGCGTTGTCCATGCTAGTGGAAATTTCATTTCAGGTCGTCCGGGGCAATACTGAATTGTGTATGTCTTCCATTTTTCCTGGCTCAACATTTTTTTCAATTTCCATTCGAACTTGTGTTATCCTCCACTGATGTATTCATAGTGTTGACTTAAATTATTTTATCTTTGTGGCCTACAGTGAATTCCGGTGCAGTTGAAGTCTAAGGCTGGTGAAATTCAAGGTAAGTTATTAAATGGTTTAGGTAATGGCCAGCATGCTGCCATGTCATTATTTTATAATGGAAATTTGAGGGTTCTGGATATGGATTTTGGTTTGGTCTTAGGATTGGTTGGAATTCAGGGTTGGTTGGAATGTAAGGTTTATCATCATGGCAGTATGTGAATCCAAACTTTGACTTACGCCTTCTTTGCAGTTGCTTACCTTTCCTTCATTGGCGTGTGTACCCGCTACTGGATTCGCGGGCCCTATTTCCTTTTCGGAAGAATCGAATTCAGGGTTCTCACAGTCTGGCGGACTAGAGTCATTTTCTCTTCACTGTGATGTTCAAGAGGGCACTCTTTTTAATTTCTGCTTGTGGGTTTATTCTTGAATGTCAGTCTGAATTGGCAGAGGCGCAATAGAAAATGCAGACGCAGAGGATGTTGAATTCCGTAAAGTGACTGCAGCGCTGCATTTCAAGTTCTTGTTTATTTGAATCCTTTCTGTTGCCAATTGGGAAGTTTCTGCCCCATTGAAATTTCATTTGTTTCCTTATTTGTTAATATTCTGTTGTGTACTTCTGGACCGCGCCTGTGTGTGCACTTCTTTGTGACGGACCCCTAAACCCTACTAATTTCCAATTCCATACAATTACAAAACCCAAAAATGTAATTACAACCCATTTTTGGTTTTCAGGAAACCTTACCTTCCTTACCTGAATGCTCTTGCACGGCAAGTGTGAAGCTGCCAAAATGCGCAGATCAAGGAGATTTCTGGATGGTGCAGCCGAGGTGGATGGGACGCGAATTGGCCAGATGGGAGGCTTCTGTCAATCGCACCCGCAATTCCAAACTCTCTTCCTGGCCTCCCACAGTTTCTTCATGCTGCAGGTTTCCAGCTAGTTTTGCAGATACGATGTTGTTCTCCTTGCCCTCGCGCTGTAAACCGTCGTCGTGGAAACCCTCTCCTTCCCCTCCGTCACTATTTAGTTCCATTGCCATAGCCTCTTGCAATCTTCCCATTGCGATTAGCCTGGCGACATTGCACCCACCTAAACCCAGCCGTCACTTCGTTTTCTGCACGTTTGGTAGGGTTTTTGAGTTCGTGCTTCAGTTGTGGGAGATTGGTGGGGTATTCTTCGTTTTAGCAGCTGCAATTCTAAGACGCCTTCTTGTGCTGATGTTGGGTTTCTTGTGTGCAGCCTTATAGAAGCGCCTATATGGCGCAAGCAATCCTTTTTCAGCGAGGTCTTGGTCCGTGGTTGCAGAATTTGGCGGTATGTGCCTTCTTCTTCGCATTGCTTTGTCTTCATCGTTCACTGAGTTTTGGGTGTATTTGTGTTGTCTGATTTGTGTTTTCCTAGTCCTTCTATTGACTAGGATTGTAACCCAATTTTGGATGCCTCTGAAGTGTAGCTTCTAATTTTCCGTGGCGATGCTTCTCTGCAGGGCACTCGGCAAGACTACAACGGTACTAGTCCTAAAACGCTGCAATCATCAACACGCCCCCTCAGGTAATTTCCCGTATAGGAAACCTCTTTTTGAAAATTAGTAGCATGTGTGGGAGTTCCTTGCTTCCATCCTTGACACTGCTTCTATTTTGTAGGAAGCTCATGCTTCTCTTGGTTTTCCGTCCTTCTAAAGTTCATTGTGTGATGCTCGAAGCGCAAGTTCAAAATGTCTGACGGTGAAGTGCTCGCTGAGATCCTGGCTCACGGAATCCATGTGGTTTCGGAGTGGACGCTACAGCAATTGCACTCGTGGACCGGCTGGGATGCGTCCAACATTTCCAATGACCAACGTGTTGCGACATTGCATACATTACGCCAATGTGCCCACATGAGCCAGGGTTGTGGGGGATTTCTCCACAACATGCCTGAAGTTGCTGCCCTTCATTTGGTTGAAGCTGATGTAGCTGCAACCCCAGTTCGATGACGCGCATATCAACAGCAGGCCATGCTGAATGCTTTTGATGCAAACTTGGCCTTGTTGTGCAGATCGTGGACTTTGCAGCAACCTATGGCAGAACGTCTGCGAACAGGTGCTCTTGGAGATTACAATATCTCCGAATTGCAGGAGTTGTGGGCGTGCTTGACTGCAGGTTGGCCACAGGAGTATGTGGTTGAGCGTCGTGCTGGCAACGATCAAAACCTTTCCGTTTGGGTGACCCTGGAGTAGCGTTGGTGATTGGATGTGCAGCATACGTGAGTGATATTGCAAGATTACCAACTCTGAGTGGGTATGCAGTGCAGCTTTGTCAAGATTACGCAATTGTGCTTTTTTTCCTCCACGTTTGGTGTAAGATGCGGTTTGTAATGCTTTGGATTTTTTGAAACTTAGTAAATTTTTTGGAGGTGTAGTAAACCCAAACCATTTTTCCGGGTTTGCCTTTGCTTAGGGGCAACATTTTCAGTGCCTTACATTAGTGAGTGATTCAAATGTGGATCCACAACGGCTATTCTTTCCTTTGGAACTTTAGATTGTGTTTTTCAACACAAGAAACCAATTTCTGTAAAAACAGGATTCAATGCGGTATTCAATTTCAAACCTTGCTTTCTAGTCTTAGGTTGTTTTCATGTTGTCATTTCTTCTTGGCTTCCAGTGCATGTTTCCTGGTTTTGTCGTGTTGTTAATTGTTCTTTGCTGTAGTCCTTGTTTCTTGGGTTTGATTACATTGCATGGTTGTGTTTCCCATTGCTTTGCTTTCTATCATTGATGTGCTGGTTTTGTTGGCACTGAATCCACCCTCATTTCTTGCTGGAACCTAAACCTTCAGCCCTTCATTTCAGATTTTGTTTGTTGCTTGTTTCAGATTTGGTTTCTAATTGATTTCACAAGGTTATGTGCATTTCAGGTTAGATTCACTTATGTTTACAACACAAAGAAAATACCAATATAGTGTTTATCATTTCAATGATTAGGTTAAGGATGTAAATTAAAATTCTCTGAATGCTTCATTGATGTTTACAAATTCTCAAAATGACTTGAGTTTCTGGTAAATTTCCTTTTCTTTGATAAGAATGTAAATTCAAATTGTCTTCATGCTTCATTGATATTTAGGAATTATCACAATGACTTGAATTTTTGGTAAAATTTTCTCTTTCTTTCTTCAAGGAATACGTTAAACACCTTCTCAATGAATTCTATTTTCTTCCTTATAAATAACATAGCATCTCCAAAATTGCTTTGACATAGGACTTATAAGAAATGATAGAGTACCATAAAATAGGACATTTTTGGAAATTATATAATTATAGGGAGCTTTAAAATATGACCTTGGAAATAAATAGCCCATCAAAAAAAAAACCATTGACGCACGTGGTGCACAAAATGTATGAAGAGTGCACCTCCCAAGTATTTTCTTCAAAAAGATGCTCTAATTGCCGAAAAACAAGAATGTCCATAACTTCCTCATAACAAATCCAAATGAAATGAAAAGCTTTCTAGATAGACAAAAATATAATCTATGAGGAAAAAAAAAATTCAAAAATCCAAATTTTTGCAAATTTTTCTTGTTGCCCCCCATCCCCTATTTTGAGCTTATTTGGTCATAACTCATGTTCCCATGCACCAATTGTGAAAAAAATTATATTTTCACAAAGCTTATTAATTCTTCTATCTTCAAAAAAAGTTTCAAAAAATCACAACAAAAACTCAGCCCATAAATACCTGTCCAAAATTCCATTTGTCCCTCAAAGGGACAATGGTCCTTTAGGGGTTAATTTTCACAAGTTGTAGATCAAAATCAATATATTATTTAAATCACATACTTAAACTAGTTTTGGGTCCTATGAGATTAAGATAAGATAATAATCCTAAAACCACCAAGAGTACTACATTAAGTAAACAAATGGTGGGCAAAGATCATTTTGATAAAGAACATTCATTTTGTACAACAAAATTGTACTGGACATCAAACTTTACAACGATTTATTTGTACTTTGATGGCTTTTCCAATAGGTTATCAAAATGCATGTGTAACTTGAATTTGCATAAGGTAAGCGAATTTGTATAAATTAACCCCTAAATGCTCAAGGCACCCAAATCTAGTGTTTGCAAAATTTTGAAGTTAAATAAAACCTAACAAGGTTGCTATTTTTAGTAGTTTATGTTTTTAGAAAGTTTTTTTTGAAGTCTAATTTTAGCACCAAAAATCCGATCTTGAAAATAGATGATAGTGATTTTTCTATTCAAAGTTTTTGTACAAGGGTACCCATTGCAATCTTGACTTCCTGTAGTGTTGAGAGCTCTTGGAAATGAGCCTCAAATACACTAGATCTTGGAGAAAAAATCACATTCAAAATTTCTTTAAAAAAATTGTAGAGTTGATTTTTAAAAGCCATAAACTGATCAAGGTAATACAAGTTAGGCCCTTTAACCTCATATATTTTTGGTCACCAACTTTTTAGATTTGACTTGTGTAAAGAAGATTAAAAGATTTTTGCAGTTTTAGCACCGTTTTGGTCAAACATTATAATCTTTCTCTCCATAAGTGAAACTGTTGTGTTTTCTTTTCCTAAGAGATCTCTAGCATGTCTAGTTTAAATTTGTACGGTTACAATTCAAAAAAATTGATCCAACTTATCAAAATGTTGGCATTTTGTTCAATTTAGAGCAATTTCCAGGAAGCCCAAAACAAGCCTTGGGCATTTAGGGGTTAAGGACTCAGATGAAAGAAAATAATAAAATATTATAGCAAATGCATTGACAACTCAATTACAAATACAATCAAAGACCAGCAGTCCTTGTTAAAGCATAATGAACTTTATGAACAATGATCACAAATAAGAAAGACTAATTTTGAAATGATTTTATAGTTTTCCTTTTGTACCTTGTTGCATTTGCATCATGCACCAATTTGCAACAAGTGGACTAACTTGCTTGAAGTCCATCCAAAAATGGATTTATGTAATGGTGGACTACTAGTATGCTTTGTAAAGGAACTGCTTCTTGCAATATTTTTTTAAAGTTCTTTAACCCCTAAAGTTCCATGACTATGTTTTCACCAAAAATACTCGAAAATTGTCATTTTAAGTACAAGTACCAAATTCTTGAAAAAAACAACTTTTTTTTTACACATATAATAGAAGGGTCTTGTAATATACTAACTTGAGAACATGTAGTAAAAATTTCAAAAAAATTCACCGTGTACATTGCAAGATATAAGCATTCAAATTCATTGAGATTATCTTTTTGGCCCTGCAAAAAATAAGGCAGCTGCATTTCACAAACTCACTTTTTTGTTAAAAATGTCCAAAATGGTGGTGCTTCTTAATTTGGATTCTTTTTCCTAGACAATTTGACAACATGCTTGAAAAATTTCACATCATTTGGAATTGTACAATATATAGGAAAAAAAATAATAAGTAGACAATAGTAGAGAATGATTTAAAATATTAAATTGTTAAGAATTTAATTATGGAAATGATAAATGCCAATCCCAATGGTTGCAATGTTGTCATAAACAATCTACATCCTCTAATTTTTTTTTTTCAAAAAATATTGAAAATCAAGTAAGATAAAGGACTTCAAAGTTTATTTTAGAGTATAGAATCCGTAACTACCTGCAAATAAAAAATCCTCAGAACTTTTGACTCATTGATCAAAATGGAATGATCCAAAGCTTTTCACGTATATATAATTCTAGAAAATCAATTTCAAATTTTTGTTTATGAAAAAAGTGATTTTATTAATCTTCCCGGATTGTCCATTTATAAAAAAAAATAACATATTTGGTTATAACTTTTTACTCTTATTTCCAAATGTCATGAAATTTAGTGCACGTGAAAAATATTCCTCATTCCCACCTTCTGTTAAAATTTGGGCCAGAAATTTGGAAATTTCCAGTTACACGTACCTACCCAAAATTGCTATGTAGCCAAAAAACTCATGCTGGTCCTTTAGGGGTTAAGATCAAATTAAAGATTACCAAATGCATTTCCCTAACTATCATGATTATGTATCATTGAGGTCTAATTATCTATTCATATACATGCATTGAATTGCAACTTGTGTCCTAATATCAATGTTTGTCAATTTAAATTCAACATTTTAGCTGGGGTATCTATTTATTAGGGCACATTTTGAATACAACCTTAGAATTAGACAGCTATCCTACCCTCTATGGTACTATAATGAATATAGCGCAAGAATATAGTCCCATACTAATTTCTCAACATTTGACACTATATAAATATTTGCTATTATTGTATAAGAATGCGTAGCTTTTGAACCAAATTTTGATGTAATTGGAACTCATGAACCTCCCCATATGTACAGTGGATACCTTAAACCGTCAAAATAAAGATTTCAGCATAGTTGGATGCACCTTTTCTAAAAATTTATTTATTTAGTATTAGCGAGTGAAAATCATGAATACTTTTCAAAAAATAGATTCTTTTGATTGTAATATGTAATTTCTATGATTTTTCAAAGTGACAGCTCCCTAGACCATTGAAACTGTCACATAGGTGGACCCAAAACCAAAATGTGCAAAAATTTGTAGTCAGCATATGAAAGGTAGATGTGTGTCCTTCAAATGTGTTGGCAAATCAGAGCCAAGCATTTCAAGGATACATTAATGAAAAGTCTACAAACAGATTTAGTGACAGTCTAAGGTACAGGAATGAGAGCAGGTACGCTAATGGGGTTTCTACCTTACAATTGAAAATATATGTAGAAATAATTGTTAACTGATGACTTGTAAAAAAACTTTCTTGGGTTAGGCAACCTATTTATCAAAGCAACCTATTTGTTAAGGCAACCTAATTTGTAGGGTATGAAGTACCTTATCCTAATTGCTTACTTCACATGTCTCTCAATTTCTCAAATGTTTGTCACCAATAAGGTGACAGGAACCGTCAAGACTCTATCAAGGCGTTGCTAAGAGCATCTTTACTAGTTTACTCTAAACAGTCTCTTCAAAGGGTTTCCCGAGCCCTCAAGTAAACAAGGATCCACCAATTGACCAATTGTCCGTTTTTTTCACCCGACTTTGCTAAAAAAGTGCTTGTGGCATTGCAAGCTACAGTGTTGCTTTGTATTTGGCGTGTGTAGATCATGAGCAAGAATATAGTTTTCAATGGCATCTAACAGAAACCAAGCCTGGCCCAACCAATCAGAATGCGGTGACATCACCCCTTTGCATAGTTGTGAGCTACAACCGCATTGGTATCTGCAATACTGCATTGGAATTTGGAATGTATTGTGCTCCCGGTAGGGCCCTGGGAAAAAGACATGCCCTTCATCTCTCCTAACACACTACTGGCGCATCCACTTTGAAGTGAATTGGTGGAGATGCTCTAAGAGCATCTCCACCAGCTCTCTTCAAAAGGGACGCGCCAAACTCTCAATAGCGCGTGTCAGAGGGGCTAAAGGCCCCAGCTTGTTACAGCTTGTTACCAGCAACTGGTGGGACACTCATAGCCCTCCGGGCACGCCAAACCATTTGGCGAGTCATGATGGAGTGCACCGGTGGAGATGCTCTAACATGCTGGGATTGCTTGACGACGGGCTAGGGTATTGTAACCCTAAACTTAGCCCTACCGCGGACTCCCGTTGCGCATGTTGTGCCTTGGCGGACACTCTTCAGAACAACGTCGTCAAGATATGTTTTGAAATTTCTCAAGAGTAGATGGGGAGGTAGAGATTCAGGCGGCCCTGAGGTTGAGCTTGAGCTTGAAGGTGGAATGCAAGCGTAGGACAGTCTAGAGACCACGCGAGGCATGAGCGGTGTTGGAAATTGGGTAAATTGGATTTGCAATTAGGGCACGATGGCTGCAGGCAGAGTAGCGAACCTAATCGCGCAAGCTGCCATCGGTTTGGGCGCGGCCTCCGCGGCGCTCAACACCGCTCTCTACACTGTCGACGGAGGGCACCGTGCGGTCTTGTTCGATCGCTTTCGCGGCGTGTTGGACGAGACCACAGGCGAGGGAACGCACTTCCTGGTTCCGCTTCTCCAGTACCCCTACATCTTCGATATTCGCACTCGCCCCCGCTCCATTTCCACCGTCACAGGCACCAAGGACCTCCAGATGGTGAACCTCACGCTCCGCGTGCTCTCCAAGCCCGACGAGCGCCACCTGCCCACTATTTTCAAGACCTTGGGGGCGGACTACGACGACCGCGTGCTGCCGTCCATTGGGAACGAGGTGCTGAAGGCGGTCGTGGCGCAGTTCAATGCGGATCAGCTCTTGACGGAGCGGCCGCAAGTGTCGGCTATGGTGCGGGAAGCGCTCGAGGCGAGAGCGAAGGACTTTAATCTGTTGTTGGATGATGTGTCGATCACGCATATGTCGTACGGTCCCGACTTCTCCAGGGCCGTGGAGCAGAAGCAAGTCGCCCAGCAGGAGGCGGAGAGGTCAAGATTCGTGGTGGCGAAGTCGGAGCAAGAGCGTCGCGCGGCTATCATTCGGGCTGAGGGCGAGAGCGAGGCGGCTAAGCTTATCTCGGACGCCACAGCTTCTTCGGGCGCTGGGATGATTGAGCTTCGACGGATTGAAGCATCGAGAGAGATTGCCGGCACGCTGTCCAAAAGCCGGAATGTAGTGTATCTGCCGTCCGGGAATAACATGCTGTTGGGCGTCAACCCTAATTTTGCGCACTGAGGTAGGAGAACAGTCACACATTTTGCACTGAGCAGTCGATTTCTTGTAGATCCTTGTTAGCAAATGAGATTGCATCCGAACGCATCAGAGCATACGTTATTACGCAGAAGTCGGAAGGACCTGAGGTGTATCTGCTGTCTGGCAACAACATGCTGTTGAACGTCATCGCTAATAACATTTTGATCAAAAATTATGAGGGTTCAAAGTTTTACTGGTACATGACGTACGTAAAGCCAGCACAATACCCAGATCAGATATTTAGGTGGTATACATTCTCGTTCTCATCGTCTAAAGATTTTAGAATGTTGGAATTAGGAAACTATTGAAATTGGGTTCACCTGGCTGAGCCTTGTTTTGTAACACAACCCATTTGTACCATTCTCTTCTTCTTCCTTGTTGCCTTCATTTTTTGGTCTAGGTAGGGCAGTTCAATGGAAATTTTTCGTCTGTGAGGCCCTTTGTCATTGTGAGTCGGCAGACATGTAAGATCCAACTTTGGACAACTTTTGTATAAAACTTCATCTGAAATTCTGAATTTCTGGTCTTGTATTTGGGACTTCACTTTTGAACTTCCTGTGTCACTTGAGTTTGCAAAGCAATACGCGATGGCATACGGTAGTCAATTTAAAGTAGGCAGTTGTAAAACTCAAGAAACATAGAGGTTTGTGAATTAAGGTTTAGACGAAGGCTGGAGGTGCTCATTGCTCAAGGTAGGATCACTAAAATATTATCCGAAGTATCGTTTCAGGTTTCAGAAGAGTGCTCTAATGAATCCAGAAGAGTGCTCTAAGAAGCCTAAGTTTTTTTGACGATGCAGATTGCAAGATTATAGTGTTTGATGTTACGAGAAAAAAGTGTTCTCTTGGATGTGCCGAACAGAACATGTCAGTAAACATTTACTCCTCTTGCAGTGAGATTTTTGTACCAAAATAATTTTTTTACAATTGCATATTGCATTATATTAGTTAAATACTTGTCAAATTTTAAACTTAAAAAGGGGGTTTAACACAAAAACTTGAAGATGTATACCTTCCCAAAAACTTTGAGTAGTACAACTTTTGATCTAGGCACTCACACAAATAAGGTACATGTTGACACCTTGTGTCAATATTTTGCAAAAATCCGTGCAAAACTGACTTTGTAGGAAATCCATCCCAATTTCAAGCAATACATTTTAGGGCCAATTGTCCTTTTAGGGGTGAAAATGTGCAAAATTTGGATTTTGAAAAAACAATTTGCTATCAACTTTGTATTAGATTGGCCTAACTAAGGGCAATTTTATAGCATCAAAAATGATTTTAAGCATCCTACTTGAGGGCTTGTTTAGGTTTAGAAAGTGATTGCATCACCATTTATCTATACATAGTCCAATTACCATGAAAAAATATTTACAATTTTATTTTCAACTAATACATAATTTAGAGATACATTACATTTTCATCTAGCATTACTACATTCATTTTATGAAAGGAGAGAGAAGCAAAACTTGGTGCCTTGAATGATGTTATATTGGTTAGAAGACATTTGCAAAGAAGACAAAAGAGTTGTTAGTACCAATTAGTGAGTTGATTATGTGAAGCTTTTAGTGGTTTATGGAGCTTCTACTTTGAAAATTCATAGTAATTACATGTCTATCCAAAAATTCTCTCGTTACTTCTTTAAACTCATGATTTTCATTTGCTAATATTACAAAAATGTATTTTTTTTCCTTATTCTTTGTTAAACTCATGATTTTCAAATGCTAATATTACAAAAATGTATTTTTTTGAGAAAGGTGTCTCCAACTATGCTAAATTGCATATTTTGATAATTTGGATGTTTTTACCTTTGATTGATGACTAGTGTGAGGTTTTATTGTGTTGCAGGTGTTTTGGATCATTAGCTAGGTTAGTTGATTGCAAGTTGAAATCTAGTTGGATTGGTCAATATGGAATTGTTGCTTTTTTTCATCATTAGTGGAGGATTTCTACTTCTTAACCCTTAAAAGACATTGCAAGCCCCACGGGCATTTTGAGCAGGTCTTGAGCAGGTGTATCCATTCTCAGTGGTGATTTCCAAACGGAGGTAGTGTATTGTTCCAAAACTACAAAAATATAATGCAAAAATTGTCAGAGTTGGTTGCCTCAGCCAAATTCTTGGAGCCCCCGCAGCAATATCCAAAATATGAACGGCTGCCATAGCTGATGAACTGTAGGTTGAGGACAGTCGGTCACAAACTCACAATCTGGACTGAACACTGTCTCGACAGAATTATAACTTACAGTGCAGAGACTTCGATTATCTTTAACCCAAGTTCGTCAAGTCCAGTCCAAGGACTTTCCTGAGACGTTTTCAGAGGGAAAGTCTCGAAAAAGCCAACCCTGCACAGCATCGTAGCTAGACAAATCTCACTGACATTTCAGGGAGTATACAATAGATGGTTATTATGTGGAAAGGATAAAACGATTAAACAAATCAAAAGATGTGAGCTGAAAGGACTGGGGGCTGTGATGTACTCGAGATAGCATCTAGACCAGTGGTGATTGGTGAAGGTGAGACATTCCTGTCAACTTTTGTCCTTTCATTCTCTCCTGCCACTTGTAATTCTTAACAATTCTGCTAACGTTAAACTTGATCAGGCTTGATGCATTCAGCTGGAAGATAATTGAAACTGTTGATAATTACTTCACAGACAATCGATAGCAGGACTTTCTTGTTGAAGGAATCAGAATGGAAGCAGTCTGAAACAAATTCATCAATAGAAATTGCCACAGCTGACTAGTAGAAGAAGGCAATTTAATTCAGAATCACATTCCGAAAAACTCCATGAGGGGGGTCGTACGTGCTTTGAGGATAAATGAATTGCATTGTGCCCTATATGGTTACAAACCTGTGAATCACAGAGAAGGAATTGTAAGGCTTGACACCCCAAGAGGGAATTCAGTATGAACCGTATTCATCAATCTTTTCTTACATTTGCATTGCAAGGTACAATTCAATTGAATTTCATGCTAGTTGAACGAGATTGCTTCTCACTTCCTCCATAAAAGACTTCCACATCCCAGGACTTGCTTTAGCGGCAAAGCTTGAAACTTATTGGATGTAATCTAATAGCAGCATCACACCTTAATCAGATACACAGATAGAATGTGATCTCTCTCTTTATTTGTAACGCAAGTGATACAGAGAACGTGTTGTGATTCTATAGCAATCCTCGGAGCTTTGATGTGCGATGCACAACCTTCTCCTACTCACAGACACTCTCCAATCTACAACAGACGAACTACTAGAAGCCTAGTATGATCGTCACACTAATACTCTAAGATGAAACCCCAGGAGAATAGTGTGGATGGATTTCATCCATTGATACTCCCACAAATCCAAACACACATTCTACGCAGAATTCCTATCAATACTCTCCCACTCATTCTAGTGGAATGGACGGATGCCCATCAGCTGCCGAAATCATTCAAAAGAATCTCGTGGTAATGCTTTGGTGAAGATATTTGCAAGTTGTTCAGTCGTGTGAATGTACTTGAAATCAAGTAGTTTGTTTTCGTAATATGTTCTGATAGCATAGTACTTCATATCCACGTGTTTGGTGCGTTTATGATACTCGGGATTCTTGACTAAAGCAATTGCTGCTTGATTGTCGCAATAAATCGTAAGAGGAAGCTCTTGCTTGCAATCAATCGTCCGTAACAATCTACACAACCATATAGTTTCTTTTGTCGATTCAGCCATAGCCACTAACTCAGCTATCGTTGTGGAGTCTGCGAAGTAACCTTGCTTATGACTTCCCCAAGCAATCGCTGTGGATCCCAAAAGATAAACAAAACCTATACGGCTCTTACGATCATCCAAGTCTCCACCGAAATCAACATCAGAATAACCAATTAAACGGGGAGGAAGAGTCTGACCAGGGTAATATAAACCGAATCGCTTTGTTTTCTTGAGATAGCGCATGATCCTCTTAACTGCTGTCCAGTGGCTTTGTTGGGGTCTTTCTTGAAAGAGTGAAACTTTGTTTACAGCATATGCAATATTAGGCCGTGTGATAATGGTATTATACATTAGGCAACCAACTGCTTGACAATAAGGAACGTCTACTGCTGGATCTTTTAAGTCTGTATTCTTCGAGAGTCGAGAATGTGTATCAGCAGGAGTGGACACATCGTGAGCATCTTGCATGGTAAAACGAACGAGAATATCTTGAATATAGCGTTCCTGATGAACAAAAATGGATCCCGTAAGTGGACAGCGGTTGATTTGAAAAACCAACAAAATAGTCCATGTCACCGCGAGTGACTTTGAAGGTGCTTTCCAGGTAGACTAAAATGCTATCAACGTAATCAAGATTGGTCGAGGCAATGATTCCGTCATCAACGTAAATATCAAGAATAGTATGTAATTCGTCATGATTGGAATAAACGCAGCAGTCAGCTTGACTCACAATAAGTCGAAATTGCTTCAAAAAATTTGATATACGCAAATTCCACTGCCTTGCAGATTGTCGAAGCCCATAGATGCTCTTTTTGAGTCGGCAATAATGCTGTGGATGCTTAGGATCAACATATCCCTGAGGCTGGAACATGTAAATTTCTTCGAGAAGATCACCGTTCGGAAAAGCTGTGCCAATGTCAAATTGTCGGAGATGCATCTTGCGAGCAGCAGCAGTAGCAAAAATAGCTCTGATGGAATCATATCGGATCACTGGTGAATATGTTTCTGTAAAATCTAATCCACGTTTCTGAGTGAAACCTTTAGCCACAAGCCGTGCCTTAAATTTATCAATATCACCATTTGGTTTATATTTAACTTTGTAAACCCATTTGTTTCGAATAGCTTTTCGATCAGAAGGTTTCAATACCAATTCCCAAGTCTGGTTTTCGATCAGTGAGGCATATTCACGATTCATTGCATCTTGCCACGAAGTTGAGTCAAGAGAAGAGACTGCTTCTTGATAAGTCTGAGGCTCTTGAAGTGCTTCGCCTACTTGAGCCAATAAAGCATCTGAGTTACGAACAACGTCATTAATCATTGGATCTAAACGGAATAAGTCGGGCGGCTCGGGTAACTCCAGTAACTCAGGAAAATTTGAGTAGTCCGGAAGACGTGGTGTACTGTTCAATAGCTCTTGGATGGATCTGAATCTCGGATCAAGAGGTTCTCATTTGCATCAGCAAATTCCACTATAGAAGAGTTTGCCAAGATATCTTGTGTCGATAATTCTCCCACTGATAGTGAGGAGTCTTGAGAATCTCCCAAATCCAAGTCAGGAAGATCAACAGGCGGCACAATATTAGTTCCCACAGGGACATCATGAGGTCTTGAAATATCTGACCAACCCCCACTGCTATTCGAATCTCCTACTGGCATATGTGAAGGAATACTGATAGTCTCGATGGGATGATGAAGTTGAATACCAGGATTGGTCACTGAATTTAATGAATCAATAGTATGGTTGACATATACTTCACGGCCAGGGTCTGGGGGAAAATGTTGAGGATACATGCCAGAATTCTCGTCAATAATAAAATCAACGCTCTCAATAATCTTGTCAGTCATTGGTTCCCAGAAACGATAAGCACGACTAGTAGAAGAGTAGCCGACAAAATATGCTTTGATACTTTTAGGATCAAGCTTTGTCCTGAGTTGCTTGTTAACAAAAAGCCAGGCTGAAGATCCAAAAATCTTGAAGTGAAGAACCGAAGGTTTCACCCCAAAATAACGCTCATAAGGGGTCTCGTTGCCGAGTTGTCGATTAATAGTTCTATTGAGAATATAAACGGCTGTATTAACAGCTTCTGCCCATAATTTTGTAGGTAAACACTTTGCATGGATAATACTACGGGCCATCTCCATTACAGTACAATTATCACGCTCAATATAGCCATTTTGCTGAGGTGTATATACTGTGCTCAATTGACGAGAGATGTGCATATCTTCAAGGTATTGGCTGAAAAGTTTGTTTAAGAATTCAGTACCTTGGTCAGTACGTATAGCACGAACGTCGTTGCCCGTGTCTCGCTTAATCATGCTGACAACTTGCTTGAAGAATTTGAATGCTTCAGATTTTTCCTTGGCAAAATGAACGAAACGGTAAGCTGTTGCATCGTCCTTATAGAGAATATAATAGTGAGAGCCTTTCAAGGACGGAGTCTTAGTCTGCCTGCCAGATACGTCCCCGTGAATCAATTGGCCAGGAATCAATGATCTCTGCTTATGAGGATCATGACTATAGGTCGACTTGTGTTGTTTGCCGAATAAACATCCTTCACAGGGATGTTGAAGTTGAACGTTCTTGTGCAATTTAAAATTGCAAAGACTGTCATTACGACTCATTTGATGAATAGTATCAATATTGACATGTCCCATGCGGGCATGCCAAAGAATAAGCTCGTCATGATCTGGTGATGAATTCACAATAAGAGCAGAACCAATAGTGAGAGGTTCAACCGGAATGGATTCTGAAATACACGCTTCCTCCAAATAATTCGTAGCAATATGAGCCGAATCCAAAAATCCGGAAGTGATATTTTCTTTCGGAAGGATCACCGTGATGGATAGCTGATACAACTTTCGATACCGAATGCCTTGGAGAACCTTTTTGCCAGAAAGAGTTATAAATTCACATCGTCCAAGGAACGTGACGAAGGAAAGATTTCTCTCAGATACAAGGCCGACTGAAAAGAGGTTGCGTTTAAGCTTCGGAACAAATAAAACATCCCGCATGAGACCATTATGATACTGGCCATCAACAAGACAACAAATCTATATATCTCCTTTACCTCTAACCCACAGTTTCGTATCATCAGCAATTTAGACGGTATGAATACCTTCTAAAATCGATTCAAAATTTGAGAACCAATCGAGTTTATCTGCCATATGCTCGCTGGCACCACTGTCCGCAAACCAAACATCGGTATAAGAATCTGCAGCAAATGCATAACTGGAAATGGTTGAAGTAATGACGAACGCAAAGTCTTCATCCGAAATTGATTTTGAATCATCCTCCGAACTGCTAGAGAGACGTAAACTTTCAACCAAATTCGCCTCGTTGAGTCCATGATCAATCTTGCGCGGATCCTTGCCATTTGAACGTTTCTTCTTAGGCTTTGGACAGTCAGCAGACCAGTGACCAAACTCGTGACAATTATAACACTTAGTACGAGCCTTTAAGTCTCGGATGTAACTAAGGTCTTTTTGATGCTGTTCCTTTTTCGAAAATGGATGAGATCGGGAGCTTGAAGCCAAACGAGTAAAGAATGCCTTATCAGCTTCGCAATCACCGCTGCCTTGTCGAAGAAGCAGGCTCTCATGACGAAGAAGGCGTTCTTCTAAACTATCAATGGTTTGGCTCAACTCAGGAACATTAGACCAAGCTGCTATGATACTATTATAACTGGGAGGAAGACTATAAATGATTTTTGAAATTATCATTTTCTCTGGAATAGTGTGCCCGAGATCAGCAAGGATCATGGCCATGTCCATAATATTTTGAACATGTGACGAAATGTCATCAGCACTGCTCATTTTATAGTCGAAAAACTTGCCCTGAAGTGTGAATACACTGTCGGGAGTTTTCTTGAGATGCAGAGAACATAGTTTCTGCTACATAGCTGCTGTTGTGGTACAGCTCGTAAGCTTGCCAAGAATTTTCTGAGAAATTGACTTGCTGATAAACATGCGTGCATTGGCATTTTTCTCGTCCCATGATTCAATTTGAACAAGCTCTTGCGGAGAAAGATTTGTAAGATCCTGCGGAATAGGGCGTTTATCCGGACCAGTTACTACTCGCAGAACTTTCTTGGCTTCAAACACAATCTCCATATGGTATTTCCAGACTGAGAATTGTGTGCCATCAAACATCTTAACGGGAATCTTATCGTGCTTATCCATCGAAGAGAAGCCTAAAACTAAAAACAAACCAAGAAGATCAAGAAGATCAAGAAGATCAAGAAAACCTTCAAGAAAACTTCTAAATATTGTTTAGGAAAAAAAAAAAACTAACAACGATCAAAAACTATCTCATTAAGCGCCTGCTCGTGGATCAACACTACCAGAAAACAGTGAGATGGAAAATTGAGACTGAAAATGAGTAAGCATGTTCGCTGGAGGCGGGATAGAAAATTCGGTCACTACAGGTCGAGAATCGCTACTACTAATTCCAGAAACAGGATGCAGAGTAGAAGGCTCATAAGGAGCTTGGATAAAAGCGTCGGAAAAAGAAGTAACAGTAGACATTAGAGCTAAATCGTGATATATCGCAGCTCAAGAGCTTAAGGCCCATAACCTATTGGATGTAATCTAATAGCAACATCACACCTTAATCAGATACACAGATAGAATGTGATCTCTCTCTTTATTTGTAACGCAAGTGATACAGAGAACGTGTTGTGATTCTATAGCAATCCTCGGAGCTCTGATGTGCGATGCACAACCTTCTCCTACTCACATACACTCTCCAATCTACAACAGACGAACTACTAGAAGCCTAGTATGATCGTCACACTTATACTCTAAGATGAAACCCCAGGAGAATAGTGTGGATGGATTTCATCCATTGATAAAACTCTTGATCTTGATAAATGTATTGGCTTCTTGACACATTGATCGGACTGTCACCTACTTGGGATCTGACCAGGCACAAATCCGCTCAACAGTTTCTAATAAAGTAATGTGTTTAAACTGTCCACTTCCAGAAATTCTGGGCACACAGATTTAATTTGGAGAAAATTTTAAATTCACAGCGTCGTCGCTCTGAATGTTAATTCACCTGATTCTGTTAGAATGGGCTGGAACTCAAACGACCCTTCTAGAGACTCAAACACATCCTCTGCTACTTGACCATCTTCTCCAAAATTAGAGCTAGCACCAGAATCACATCCACTGCAAGTATTTCGAGCACCGAGCTCGGCGGCCTGTAACAAAATTGGTTGTGTAGTTGCCAATTCAACTGACCCGCTTGTTTCTTGAGGCTTGTTGCTAACTCCTTTAGATACTAAACTCTCAACGTCGAGTCTTACGGGATCACTTGCCAGGATGCTAGCTTGAGAAATCAGGATCTAAACGTCTGAGTGGCCTGAGGTGACAGCCTTGACGGGCTTTGCTGTGCACTTGCATTTGAAACATGCACCGTGACTGATGTGTGGTTGTATGTTGATAACATGAAGTTCTATAGAGCCACAGGTATCCACAAGTTCGGAACTTGAAATCTTTGCTTGTGTTGTTGTTTCAGTGTCATGGCCTTGCCCTGTGGAGCATGTACAAGTATGTGCTGCACTCTCAGTCGGATTTGTTTCGGGTATGGGTGGAGTAGGCAGCGGGAGACGGCGGTTGTTTCGAATCCAGGATGGAGCTTCACTGGCCACCTCCATCACTGCAGCATCGGAAGAGCGAGGGCCTCGGTACAGGATTTCTTCAACCCCGCCGAAGGATTCTTCCGTGAGCTTGGACATGCTCATGCGGCAAACTGGGCATGTGGTCTGCTTCTCGAACCAAGCACCCACACACAGAGTGTGAAAGATGTGCCCGCAAAACGGGAGCTGCCGCAGGACTTCCCACTCTTCGTACTCCACGAGGCATATGGGACACCTGAAGGAAGCAACAAAAGAAAATTAAAGTGCATTTATAATTGCATTCAATCTAACGAGCGAATCAGATCCAAAGCATGTCATATTGATCATTCACATGGTTCCTCGATCTGTAGAACCACCTTCACTCAAATTAACCTCTTCAATCTTACAACCTGGGTCCCAACTTTTCACTACGAGATAGTTTGACTGTGACATATTAATGCGCTTCATTATGATTTGGCAAAAGTGTGCAGGATATTCTAGGATGTCGTTTTACAGGTCATAACATAAATAGAGGTTGGAGTGTATAGGTTAGACTTGGTGACTCCATCTGGTCCGAACATGATGTGGACACGGCGACACCACGTTCAATTGGAGTATCTGGTGACACAAAGTGTACGCTTGAATCCCCTTCCGTTTGAGCTCATTCCTTTGCAAGATACATTCGATGTTCACGAGTAAGTGTAACCTATACACTGCAACCTCTATTTGTATGTTGAAGGCTAATACCGATCAATCAACAAACGGATGCACGAGCCTTCAACATACAACCATAGAGATCGTATCCACTTTGTATGTTCATCATCATACCAAAGCCTCTCTCGAGAATTGCAATCCCTTGGAAACATGACCTACTTGACTGCTCGCTGCTTGGAGGTTGCGCTACCCTGTAAAAGCTTTGACTTCCAGCACTAATATATCCACTTAGGCTTGCAAGTGGTGAGGACGAAAATACATACTCATTTGAGGAATGTATCCAACCTCTTTATTTGGGTGGCATAGTGAGTCACACATTGACAAGAAATCAGAGCTGCTAATTCTTCCAACATTACCATAAACTGCACGACCTAACACCCCCACACCCCAAGAGGGTACAGGGTGAAGCAATGAAGGAAACACTCACTGCAAGTCTTCCGCTGCAGTGCTCTTGAGCTCACATGCTTTGATAGTTGGAAAAGTCTCAACCACGTTCTTCCCAATTCCAAACTCCACCTGTAGACACCAAAGAAGAAAAAAAAAAGTCAACATGGATAAATGAATATCAAATACACTCATCCTGAAGTCAAACTTTGAATGAGCCGAGTGATGATACACACTTATCAACATCTGTCCCAAAATAATTCAAAAACTCACTGGAAAGTCGACGTCGTGAACTGATGCAGTAGATTGGACGGACAAAAGACGGGCTCGAAGTTGCCGAATGCGCCAGTAGTAGTAGAAGAGTGTGAAACACACAACCATGGTGAGTCCAAAGGCAATGGGCGTTCCTATCATTGTGTGCTCTTTTTTCTTCTCCAAAATTCAAATTACCAACTAGCTAGTCCTCTCGAAAGCTCTAAATACTGGAAATAAATGTCAGCCACTTCCATTCATTTTTCTTGGCATTTCAAGCTAAAAATGTATTATAGAATCAACTAGAATCAGTCAGCACAGACAGCTCTTGATCGTATTTACGAAACACTAGGGTCATCATGCACGCGCCATAGCGAAGATTGCTCTGGTGACTAGTACCGAAGACGCCATCCCTCAAGAATGTCACCCAAATGATTACTTCTACTTCCTCATTTGGGTAGTCTCTCTTTGACTTCAGCTTCGAAATCTGCAGGGAGAACCTCCACCCATTCCGTCCCCGAAACAAACCAAGTTTTGAAGCCCTCCCTGTCTCAAACAAGAATCACAATCTTGACACACCATTCTTTCACGTCCGTTGACAGTACACTATCTCTCAATCTATTTCTCAGAAGAATCTTGCTAACCATTCAACTAAAAACATTCAAACTAAAACCTCAGCGGGACCTAAACCCAATGTACATTTTGCAATGTTTCTTCAGCAACATACACATACCCTACTCATGCTGAACCTTGAGTTCCCAGAAACACCATTGATTATCTTAACCTCAAAGCAAATCTGAGCCCAAAGATTTAATTGTGGGCATCACCAAGAAACGCCAACGTCTCTACAGAACTGCCTAAACCTCAAAGACAAGATGGTGACATGCGCTGCAATTGAAAAATTCGTAGTTTCGAGGGAGCAAGCTTCCTTTTTTATCTCAGCAAATTTGCTAAAGCAGGGAATTAGTTCTAGTACACCAACAGCACGCTTGGTTTCATGGAGCCGCAAAGCAAGAAAGGCCAAGCTTACTGCTACTGCAGGAGGAGCCGCCAAAGCAGGAGTCTTCTCTCCTGGGGACTCGGGAAGTCACTCCTACAGTGAGGGAATGAAGAGTTGAAGACCCCCCCACACTCTGGGTTTCATATTCAGTTAAAGACTCAGTTAAGTTCGTTCCCTATCTGTACATCTGTACCCGTATTTGTTTACGTACGGCGTTTTTTGCTTAATTTCTTTTCTTTCAAGCAAATGAAAGTTACCTACACGCAAGTATTTAGGACGGAAGGACTCACCTGCAGTGTTGATTTAAGGGTGCTGTATTCTCAGCTGAACTACTGTCAGAATGATACAGACTTTTGTATGCCCAGTTTTCATTGCTAATGATCTCCTTCCATTCACTGTGTCAGGGAGTGTCTGGTGTATTTTCCGGGGTTCAATTTTTGGCTCTGTTTTACAGGGGCAGAGCCTAATTTACTTGAAGATTTCAATTATACAAGTGTCCAAGACTTAGCAGAGAAACTTGTATTCACACTGCAGGAAGATGGAGCACCTCATTTTTGTCCTCCTGGTGCACTTCTTTGTCATATTAGTGAGGGTGAAAATAAAACTAGTGTCACATGAAGGGGGGGGATTGTGAAAATTTGTACAATACGGCAATATTTCAATCTATGTTCCACAAATAATATTCTTGAACGCCCTCTGCAATCAATCCTCTCTAACTTCATTGCCCTTTGGGAGGACAAATGGGCTTCTACAATAAGTTAAGAAGCGTTCATGAACTTGAGATGTAGAAGTTGTCCGATCAGATTCTGTCCTCAAAGCTGCCCTTTGCAAGTGGCCACTGGCCAAGGGGTGAAAATTAAATCTTCCAAGTTCAAATGTTATCTACAGACAGTACCGCATGTTAGTGTACGCATTTGCAGGTATATCGGCACGTAGGACTAACTACAGTAGTACTCACTCAGCTAGGCCAGAGCGCCAGACTTGCCAGTCTACTTTGAATTTGCACAACAACAAGGACTCTGAGAAGTGGATCTTTTGGTCAGAAACAGGCAGCACTAATACTGTGAGGAATTTAATTTGGAATCATGATGGTGTCCCAGACATGGAGTTGTCTAAATATTTAATCGACAGTGGCCGGGGATGCTTTGAATTGATTTTCTCTCTGTGACATTATTTCATTTTTAAAAAGGACGAAGAAGGTATTGCTTCATTACTGTAAGTCTTTATCCACAAATTAAGAGAATTTGACTCCCAAGAACCCAGTAGGCCAGTAAAGAATAGAGCTTAACCCGAAAGGACAAACTTTCAACCAAATTGTGAACTGAACGTCGATGACAACATGAAGCTTCAATAACTTGCAATTTTCATGACTCATAACATTCAGTAGCAGAGTGGTGGGCTGCCTTCCCCCATACGGAATGGTGTGGTGTATTCTACACCATTTCATCCACCGGATGAGATGGTGTGGAATACATCACACCATTAGTAGCTAATTTACACGCGTCAATTTTGTCATAGAGTAAGTCAGCTAGCCGCAACTATACAGTGTACATTATAAAATTAAAACAAAACCAAAGTTCATACACCCATTAAACCAAACACACAATAACCAACGTTCTACACCCATACATTGGGTGTTTTGAAATCTTTGAAATTATTTTGGTTTTGTATGAATGCAAGCCAAAATTTTGATTCATTATTTTTTTTATTTTTTTGTGTTTTATAACACTAGAAAATACAAAAAAAAAAATTGGAAAAATAATGAACCAAACTTTTTGGCTTGCATTCATATTAAACCAAAATCTTTTGAGTTTTCAATGGAAAAGAAAGTTATACACATGGAGTAGTAGTAGGTAGAACTACCCATGAGGGATAAATAAATTAGAACTTGTAGTTTGTGAGGCACTCATAGTTAAGTCAAAAACAAAGAATTGTGTTATAGAAATTTTGTGTGTTTTCAAAACTACGAAAAAGCTTTGACTTTGGTCCTTTATAATGTTACAGAAATAAGTTAAAATTAGACCTCATTTAGGCATAGTAGAATAAATCCTTTAAAAAACTTTGAACTAAAAGAAGGTGGAAAATGAAGATAAATTTCGCCTCCAAAAATCCGTTTGGCATTTTAAGTCTCCTATCAAAAGTTATGGACAAATTTGAGAGAGGGGTTGGAAAATGTTAACCCCTAAAGGACCAAGGCCATTTTTCTGCCAAAAACACTAAAAACTGCCATTTCTATAGCAAAGAGTAAAAAAACTTGAAAAATGTTTTTTTTCCACATCTAATCGTAGGATCTTACACCTAACTACTATGAGAGTGTGTGGAAAAAATTTCAGAATTTTTGACCGCACAAATTGCAAGATATCTGTATTTAAAGCAAAAAAAACAAGTTTTTCAGCACATTGTGGGACTAGATTTTTTGACTTTGAACATTTTTAACTTTATTTTTTTGTACTACAGAGTTTTAAGCTTTTAATATTTATACTGGAGAATTGAGTTGAGAATCTAGCCAAATAAAAAGTTCAAAAAAACTTAATTTTTGTTATTAAAAAAATTGTTAAGTAGAAGTAGGTACAAGATAAAAGGAAAATCTAAAATATTTATATATTTGAGGTGGGATTAAAATGCACTAATCCCAATGGTGAGATTGTTCTAACAAGTAAGCTAAACCGTGCAAAAAAAAAAATGAAAAACTTCAAAAATTGCATTCAGAAATGAATCCTACAAGTTATTTTTTTCAAAAAGATGCTCTAACTGCTCAAAAAACAAGAATGTCCATAACTTTCTCATACAAAATCCAAATGAAATGAATCAAATCTTTCTAGATAGACAAAAAATAATCTATGAGAAAAAAAATACTTGAAAAAAAAAAAAAAAAATTGCAAATTTTTTTTGCTGCCCGCCGTCCCTTGTTTTGAGCTTATTTGGTCCTAACTTTTGTTCCCAAGCACCAATTGTGAAAAAAATTGTATTCCCATAAAGCTAATCAGATTTTCTACCTCCAAAAAAAGTTTCAAAAAATCAGAAGAAAATTTCAGCCCGTAGGTACCTGCCCGAAAACGCATTTGTCCCCCGAAGAGACAATGGTCCTTTAGGGGTTAAAGAAAATGTCCATTCCATCCCCTCTCCCAAATTTGTCCATAACTTTTGATTGGAGATTCAAAATGCCAAACAAATTTTTGGAGGTGAAACTTATCTTCATTTACCAACTTTTTTTAATTCAATTTTCTTTTAAAGAGTTATTCTACTATGCCTAAATGAGGTCTGAAATTCCACTCTTAACACAATTCCTACTTCTGACTTAACTATGAGTGTTTGAGAAACTACAAATTTTAATTTATTTATCCCACATGCGTTGTTCTACCTCCCACCAACCCTATGTGTATATAAAGAGTTGTTTTTTCACTTAAAAATCCAAAATTAGTTATTAATGGCAAATGGTAAGATTGCATTAGTGTATTTTTTCATTGGATTCTTAGTGTTTTTGGCAAACCATCTTTCTCTACAAATATTTGTTGATTTATATGTTTGATCCTACAATTAACAAAAGAAAATGGAGAATACCATGATTTACTGCCATTGTCCCTATACGAAAGCTTAAATTAATGTTGAGAGGATGAATTTTGTGGATGAGGACTCTAGAGAAGAAAAGGCAGCTTCTCTGAATGTTATGGATAATTCATGATAACTTCTATAAATAATTGCAAAATTTCACCTATTTGTCAATTATTATATTTTTTATTCAAAAAATGAACCCCTATATCTTTTACATGTCACAAATTTTATTGTAATTTTGTGAAGATGGAAATTATCATGAATTTTTGAAGTAAAAGTGAAGGAAATATATATCCGGTAACCAAATACACTTATGAAACCAAAAAAATTCACCAAAGTTGGTGTCTTCATTTATCACAGGTGGTGTCCCCTATTTGTTAAAGGAAAAAGATAAAAAAAATAAACACATAGGCAATTCCATTAAAAAACTTCACACGCTCAAACGCTTATTGGGGCAACTTCAGATGTAGTTACCTTACAACTCTAGTACGTACCTTTGGCTTGGGATTGATGTGTGATCATTTTTGCAATTAAACTGAATGCTCTATTCATAATGCACCACAAAATTAAAAAAACATTAAAACAATTTTTTTTAAAAAGGAAAACTACTGTAAAAAAAAAGGAAGGGCCAACCCGCGTCACTAATAAAAGTTCCTTACAACTTCTGAAGCCAGTGCTGTGGGTTGTAAAAGCTTATTGTACTGTATGTGCAGGTTGGAATTGCAGAGCTGTAAGTTAGTTGCAGGTCTTTGAGTCCTTCCTCCAGACAGTTCCCAGATGAGTTCGATTGATCACATCAACTTCAGCACGTCGGTCACTAGCTGCTTGTCTAGCTTGTAACCAAAACTTATTTACTTACAAATTGATACACAGGGAGAACGGGAGGGCGTTACCCCGGTAGAAATTTCGGGGTGTGACTTGACCCCCCAAATTTTCTTAAGATAGAAAGTTTGGGAGGGGGGTCAAGTCACACACCCAAATTTCTACCGCAGGGTAACGCCCTTCTGTTCTCTTTGTGGATAAGAAGAACTGAAGTATAAATGTACTCGCTCTACGTCCAATATCGATCACAACAATAGCATGTCATTTAGGTTACTGTACATGTAGTCATTCACACCGAGACCACAAACTGCTCTGCAAGTCTGTTCCTAACTTACAATAGTTAAGGGAGCTGACCCATTGTCGACCATTTAAGCAATTATGCTTATCTGCAGGGCAAGGTTCTTCAAGGGAGGACTTTTCCCATGTGTAGAAATTGGGTTAAGAAGGTTCCCATAATTTTCCAGATTTTTATTTCTCAAAACATAATTACTATGATTTTTTTGCTAAAGATTCTATTCGACCTATACTTGTTGTATAGACCTCCCTATTTCTAACCAAGGGCTGATTGCTAATCCATCCAAGGATTGGTTGCAATATTGATCATCTTGTAGCCAATCATAATGCGCCACAACTCCATTGGAAACCGTGTCATTATAAATGACCGTTTTTCTCCTGTTGAGCGGAAAGAGAACAGTCTATAGAGCGAGAATGGGTAGTGGTCGGGAATGGGTTAAATCCCTTACGTTTGCTTCAAATTTTGGCTACAAGTTACGGCACATGTGAATCAATCAAAACATGGCCATATCAAATATGTACAGTACATTGATTGATGGACAGAGTAAGGTAAACGACCCCATTGCGGTCAAATGGCCCATGATGGACACCTAATGATCCCATTGTGGTTTTTCAAACTACAATCAATACCTTACATAGTAGTTATGGAGTAATTAGTGACCTCAATAGGTACTTCCAACTTTTCAGTGTAAAATTCTTTGTAAAAATTGATTTCTTAGGTCTTCCATGTTTGAAAATGTTGTGACTGCATTGGATAGGAAGATGACCATATTGGATTCAAATTTTGTTGGTTACGAGGTAGCCTACAGATCCTATGGGTTGATCACTTCGAAAACCTAGAACTAATTCATACTTGGTCCAAAAAATATAATTTCAAATGTCGTCACTGTCTCTCATACTTATCTTTGTGTGGAAAAAATTTGAAAAATTTCAGCAATGGCATAGGGCACACTCCTAATTCTAACCGCAATGGGGTCTTTTACCTTAGTGATCGAGAGAGGGATGCCTCATACCTTACCTTACACTGAGACTGAGAGGGACAGTGAAACTGAGCAGTGAGACCTGTGGCTAGTCTACCAGCTCAGCCAGTTCAGAACCTGTGGTTAAGTAATAACTATTACAAGCGATGAAATTTTGTATTTATCAATTTGAATGCAAATGGAAGCAAGTGTCAGTGGAAGCCACTCCTGTTCCCTTATTAGCAAAATGTTCCAGTGGCAATTGAAAATCCTCCCATAAAACTTGCGGCACTACAACTTATATTATTCCACTATTCATCTGAGAGGTCGAGAATGGGGCAACCCATGATGTGTAAGAGCATCACCACCCGGCTTGCAAAATGCAAGCCAGGTTGCAAGCCTGGCAGTCCATTTTGCAAGCCTGGCAGTCCATTTTGCAAGCCGGGAAGAAGGGTCGCTCCACCCGTGGCCTCTTAAGAGCATCCCCACCCGGCTTGCAAAATGCAAGCCAGGTTGCAAGT